>JAUNZM010000092.1:7402500-8843577 GCA_033459285.1 Clamator glandarius | reverse complement strand
TATTTTTGTCAGAACAGAAAGAAAAATAGATGTACTTCCAATGTATAAATCACCTGCTGTTAGCAACAGTTGTGATAAAAGAGCAGTTTTACTAGATTCTGCTGTTGATATTGTTATCAGCCAGTAGTCCTGTCCCTTTGTGTCACTGACATACATGCTAGAAGAATTTTACGTAGACTTACCTTTAGCTGGGAATTTACTAAAAGCCGATGCTCCCAGTTTTATTTCAGGTTTTATTGCACAACTGCTAGAAAAGAATGAAAATTTTATAAGACTTTTTATGTGGCACTGAATTTGCCTGTCTGAGTAAAGTACTGAATTGAATTTCAGGGTATTTTGAAGCAAGAAATGGCTTAGATAATTTTCCAAAAGGAGTGGAATTGTGCATTCTCTCACTGTACAAATACACAACAAATATAGCCCCCTGTTTCAGAAAGCCTTCAGCCTAATAAGAGAGAAAAAAAAACATAAATAGGAGAGAAAAGGAGGAGTAGGAGAAAGGAGGAAACAGAAACTGCTTCATCTCTTTGACAGCCATGGTGATTTGTCCTCATCGCTGTCAGTTCTTGGGAACGCAGGAAAAATAAAGCTTTCGTAATTCCTATAAAAGTAACGTTGCCACACTATTAAGAGACAAGAACATTACTTCCTCTTGAACGTGTTGTGTGTTTGACTGTTTGCAGTGTTTAACGTTATCAGAGTACTCAGCAGTTCTGTCTGAGGAAGAACATGGCCCCAATATTGCAGGAAAATCTTTTGCTGATAGAAGCTCACAAGTTCATTAGTTGCAGACGTCTGAGGAAAGCAACTGTTCTCCCTTTGTATATTTTGTGCATCAAGCTCTGCAAAGAGAGGTGAAGTATTTTACCTTGATTTGTTTGTCTGGATTTGGTCTTAATCTTTTTATCAAGTAATGTAATTATTCCAATGACCTTTTATATATTTTACTGGCATGTTAGGTGAGTTCTGAGTGAATTAACGATAATCTGTAAAATGACAAAGAGCAAGTGCAAAAAAAAAGGGAATCTAAAAAATGTCATCATCGAAATGCTTCTAAATTAAAATTTCTCTTGAAATATTTAGTTAAATAATAGGATTAACGTTCATATGGTTTCTCAGAGAAGTCCGTTTTCTTAATTGCTTGTTTGTTTAAATTCACCAGTTAAAAAAACCTAGCAAACCAAACTTAGTCTGAAAGGCAACATCAGCAGCATTATGACGGGAGACAGGATGGAATGGTTGGACTCAATGATCCGGTGGGTCTCTTCCAACCTGATTATTCTATGATTCTGTGTTCCACTACTGTGCTGAATGTGAATTCAGTTCACTTGCAGAACCCAAGCTATTTTTGTGGCAGTTGAATAGGCAGTTTTCAAGGATTACCACATGTTTATTCAGATGGTTCTTCCTCGTCTCTGGAGATATCGTTCGTGCAGCACAGAGGTAGCGAGGTCATTCCAAACTGTACATGAGGCATCCTTTCTAACTTGTGTTTCAGAAGATTTCACTCTGTTTTCATGAGAGGGTATGTAGCAGTAGGGCCATTACTTAAGACGTATGAGAAAGCAAGTTACAGACTGTATAAGCATTAAATAACATACGTCATTATAGTGAATTTTTAATAAAGTCCATTGTAGCACTGACTTGAAAATGACTTAACATTAAAGAAAGCTGAAAGACATTATCTTAACTATATTGATTCCTCTTTTTTTGGTTGTTGCAGTCTTTTCAATTGGTTTCTGTTAGATTATTATAGAGATCCATGTGTAAGGAAGCGGTAACTTCCCTCTAGAATTCTAAATTGCCCATTCTTTTTAAGATATATTAATACCAGAAAGAGAATATGAATTGGTTTCTATAACAATTTTCACTTAAAAAAATGGGAATAATATTGTACAGCCTTTTAACGAAAGATGTCAGAAGCTGCTTTACTTCCTTTTTTATTACTTCAGAAATAGGAGAAGTTCTATCTGGACAGACTAGATTATGCATGGAGCAACAGAATATATGCTTAGATAGTTTTGCAAGAGCTGTTGCAAGTTTTAATGTGGTATTGATGTAGTCACATTCATTTCCCACTGTTACAAACGTGTCTTTTTATAAAATATTGAATCTTAAATTCCCTGTGTAGTTTATATTTTTCCTTTAAAGTGTGTGAAACATACTTATTTTTGTTATTCCTTTTTAGTAAGGCAATGAAATCTGGTAATAATGCTTCATTTTGTTTCACTCACTCTTTCCCCTCTGGCTATTTAGCAGGGCTCATTGCAAGTCTTGGGTACGGTTCGTATTGCAGTGTCAAATTATACAGTATCTTTTCCCAAACTACCCATAATTTTGACCTAGAAAGATGTATATGCTTTAAATGACAGTCAAATTGCATCTGTTGCATCTCATCATCTTCTACAATAAATACATAAAGTAAATTGTCTCTGTACAGGTACTTAAGTGCTTTCCTCTGCTATATGAAATGTAGAGCCTTTAATAATATTCTTTACTTCTTTTACAGCATGTTTTTTTTAACTTAATGACTGTACCACATTTCATTTCTATGACTATGTAGTTTCCCTAGTAACATCTCAGAGGGCCTTTGTTGAAGTGTTCTTAGGGCCCAAAGAAGTTGTCGGTTTTCTGTATTATTTTGTTGACTTGTTCATTTCCAGTTTGGAAGGATGAAATTTTCTGTGCCTAAGTCGGATGCGCTTTGTTGGTGTCGTTTTATTGTACACGAATAGCTTTGCTGGGTCATCAGAGAGCTGTATCCATCTCGCATCTCATCTGGCTGAAGGCTCTGGGCAGGGGAGATCCCGATTTTGTTTTGTAGCCGAACGAAGGAGCAGGATAAGGAGGAGCAAGGGGTTGACATAGCCACTTTTTTTATCCTAAGTTGATCGGTGCATGTCTGTGAATGTGCACTATGTAATCTGTGAAGTGCTAGTAAACAAAATGACTTGGTGCTACGTGGAGCCAAAACACTCTGTGGTAGATCTGTTTGCAAAAAGCTGCAGAGTTAGCTTTTACGGCTCCAGATATCTCCCTGGGAAAAGATGTCAACAGGAGCAACGCTGGCTCTCTGAGCTCAAGTGAACTAAAGCATTATTACAGCTGTTAAATGATTTCCAGCAAGGCTGTAATACAGAATCCTCCCCTTGCTTTACTCAAGTAAAGGAATCAAAGATTTCCTAACTCTTGTGTTCACACAAATAATAAAATTATTAAGAGCAGATAATAAAATTTTCAAGTATCAACGTGGCAGTGTGATTCCTTTATGAAAAACAGCAGTCTGGAGACAGCCTCAACTCTGACTTGTTGGTTGTCTTCAAAGTAAATCCAGTGAACAGCTGGATCACAGCAATTGCTATTTGGTTATAAATTATTTCTTGGTATCATTTCTTGGAAAATTATTAATTACATCTGGAATTAACGGGTGTTTCTTGCTGGAGTAAAGACTTAATTTTAAGCTGCAGGGACTAAAATAAACTTGTAAATTAATAAGCAGTAAGCACTGTGGTTTTTTGTTTTGTCCTAACGGCACAATACTGAATTAATAACCGTGGAATATATGTAATTTCCTGGGAAGATTTAAGTCAGTGTGGGGCTGATATTGTCTGGTGCTGGATAAAATGGAGAAAACCTCTGCTGGCAGCTGTTCTGTCCTCTGCAGATAAAAGGCAGTGGCAAAACAGCTTAGTACTGCAGGGGTATATATTAATTTGTCACACCTCCCCCTCCTCAAGTATAAGACTTAATTGTAATGGAGAAATGTGTGTTTTAATGCTACTTTTGCAAGTAGTTATGTACAGATGTAACTGAATTTAGGAAAAAATACCTTGCACTTACCTCTGACATCACTTACTGCTCAAGTTACAAATTTTTGCCCAATATTTTCAGCTGTTTTTCTTTGTTGCTTTTATGTGAACTATCATGCAACAAGAAAAGGGAGAATAATCATGTGTTGTTATAAAACAGCATAACATATATTTGGAGATTTTCGTGCCAAAGTTTAGCCTTTTTTTTTTTTTTCATATTTTTATTCTGTTTTTTTAAAAGAATTTTCTTACAGAAGAATAATGATGCGATAAATGTGATATATAATCTCCTCTGAAGGACTGTTCCAGTTAAGGTTCCTCTAAGGGACAGTATTTGCCAGTTCAGCTGTGGTGTTTTTCAAATATACATATGAAAATTCCTTCTGATCTCAGCGACAATGCACGAACCAGGGCAGGAACTCTGCTTAGGTACCACGCAAAATACCACAGAACCCATGAAAATACATAAAGGCAATCATGAGGTTAAACATGAAGGTTATATTCCATACCACTCCCAAAAATAACTTGTGGAATCCTCAAAAACCAACCATGGAGGAAGCAGGAGAACCACAGTAAGTACAGAGTACGAGGATAATGTTAAAAGAGTGAAGTTGTCATGGAAACCACTCCCAAACTGGTGTGGCCGCAAGGCAGCACCAGACCACAGTGTCATGAAGATGCTCTGAGCTGAAACCTTGGCTCCGCTTTATTCGTAATACTGTTTGCTTGTAGGGAATGCAGGCATTTCTATCAACATTTCTATTTCAATATTTTTTTCCCTGACACTAAACGTTCCTTAAGCAGGGGAGGTGGTATGGTAGGTGGTTAGGACACACAGTGCAGGCTGATCAGCTGTAGTTTAAGGGTGTATTATCTTCCTGGTAGATACCATCAGCATCTTCTGGACAGTTCTTTTGTCACTTCAACAAGTTTTAGCAGGTATAGCTGCAGTTAGCTGGTTTTGAATTCCTTGGGCCAACCATATTTAAACAAAAAAATGGAATTATCTGAGTTTGTTTTTTTTTTTAATTACTGCTACATTTTCTAATACTGTGCAGTGTAGACTAGTGCAAGATAACAGGTTCTTTGAAATGAGTGGGTCATGGTAGCTTCCAGAAATCTGTGGCATTCACCTCCTCGTTCATTGGCTGAACTTGTCATACAGTATAAAAAGTGATTTAATCTTGCATAGGTAGCTATGTGCGCTTGAATTCAACCTGGTATTTTTAATTACGTTTTTCAGCATTCAGTGTTTGAATTAATGCTTCCTTTTATCTCATTAACTAAAGCAGGTTGATTTTTTTCCCTAAACTTCACTAATGACACCTTTCTGTTTTCTGAAAAAATGTTTTAACACGTGATACTGGTCAGTCGTGCGGTTTTAGTTACAGTATGCACAGGACAATGTTGAATATGGTATATTAAATTTGAAAAGAGCAAAGTCCAGGGTAGGTTTTCCAATAGGCCACCTTACTTCTTAGGGGTTTATTTAATCAAGCTGTTCAGCTCTGAAATGAACTTTGGTTCATGTGTTTAAGAAAGCCTGAGAGCTTTCTGATAGCTCTGAGAAACAGCTCTTGCCTTTGTGCTGTACCAGGGCAGTTTTTCAGGACTGGTTACTCGGGTATCATCATAAAGCACGTAAGGAGCTAGGTCTGGCAATCCCAGAATTACATAAAATCGTAGCTTCCTGTGTGCAAAACCCATCACTTTTCGGCAACCTTGATCATCTAGGCTTGTGACTGTAGTTTTGTTGAGAGGAATGAGTCAGAAAGGAAAAGCTGCTTAATTGGTTTGTTTTGCTGCCTGTAAAACATGCACTGTGGTTATACAAAGTCTCAGATGAGATCAGGCATCAGGAGGAAAGGTGATGCAGAATTTTCTGTCTCGTATCTCAGCTTCGTTTCCAGTTGGCTGAACAACAGATGAAAGGCATGCTTAACGTTTTTCAGTTGTAAATAATGTTTAATTTTTAGATGCCTACATGCAACATCACGAGAAGGGAGCTGCACGCTTGGGAAGGAAACACGTTGGTGAGAGGAAACAGAAACAGCTCCTCACAACCAAGGCTGAAACCTCATATTTGTCATCTAGAGAGGAACAACTGAGTTGTCTCTGAGCTGTAATCCTGTTGCTTTGGGAGGGTGGCTTTGCTCTCCCTGCTGTCCGAGGCTGCGAATATGCCACTTGCTGGCTGAGTGCCCAGGCAGTAAAACCTGCCCTTTAATATTCTCCTGTTGCTCTCTTCACAAAGCTCCTGGCTCTGGAACTTAGGTTTGGATATACGATACTTTACAAAAATCTGGGATTGATAGGGAGGAGTTGCTATTCTTTGTTGTACTGAAAACTTTTCAGATGCTTACGTTTTTGTGTCATTGCTTTTTGTGAGGGATTTACATTTAGAAGGCAATTTCAAAGTTCTCATTTCCAAGATGATGTTAATGCCATCCAAACATACAGTCCCTATTTCTAAAAGTACTTTATCTGTTACATTTTATTGGTCAGATCTTGGAGAAGTTAATTATTCTGGTTTAGTTTTCAACCACTGTGTGTGAATCTTTTGAGAAGATCCGATTTTTAAACGCAAAGAAAGGAAATCTTTCTCCCCTGCTTCTGATTTGTCTCCACTTAAGGCAGTATTGTACCAAAACCATTGAAGATGCCAGTTTGGATTTTCTAGTGTTAGCCTGAAGCTTAAATCACCTGTCAAGGAAGCAGAATAAAATGTATTCGAGCAGAGCTAGAGTAGAGGAAGAAACTGCTGGACTACATGAATGGTTATTTGGCTTTAATTGTTCATGTACCCAAATGCAAAATGAGTATGTACAAATCCAGCCTGCGTCTACTCAAACATTTTTGCTCCTCCTCCGAACTTTGGAGAATGTTATGTGGCCGAAGAAAGACTTCAGTCCGAGTCTAGAAAAAACAAACGTGCCCACACAAAGCTATAAATGCTCTTTGTTCCTCTCAGTCCACAGGGGTTTTCTTCCCATACAATACAGTGCTACATAAATCTTATGCAGGAGCAGTAAAATCCTTTCCTACACAGTTCAAAAGAGCGTATTTCTTATGTGCTTCTTACAGCAGTGCACACAGAGGAGTATTTATATAGAGTGCATTGTGGGGTGGAGACAAATAATATTTTGTTCAGAAAGAATGTTTAAAATAATGTTTTAAATATATATTTTTTTTTCCCAAGTGTGACTTCGTGCATACTTAAAATGGTTTATCAGTCCTCAGAAATACCCCGTGGAGAAATGCTCATTATAAAGCCTTTTTCTTTTAAGAACTGGAAAAAGTTTGGATCTAGACCTACAATATTTTACTATCTCAAGTCAGAACAAAGGCAAAGATTTGTTTTGTTTGTAATTGTTAAGATGCTCATAAAGATAATCATACTGCCTCTGTAATCACTTCTGGTTTTTAATGAAGTCTTTTAATAGAGGTATTGCAAGGAGGAAATAAAGGGAACTTATTCAAAGCAGATTTTTATTTCCTTCAAGCAAAAGGATCTGGGATAAATGAAAATACAAAGTACTCTCTCAATAGAAGAAAAGTAATATATGCTATAAGTGTTGCAAACTCCCCAGCATGTAGTCATGCTTGCTTATTTACAAGTGCCCTCCCCAGTTGAAACTGAGTATGGAAACAGTCACATCTGTTGTTAACCTAATGTAGAAGTTGAAAATAGCTTTATTTAAGCAAAATGTTACTGCAGTTATATAGTTTACATGGAAATTTGTGTAAAAAACAATTTTAGGGGGTTTTCCCCATGATTTTTTAAGTATCCTTCTTGTCCAGGTGCAGTGGAGAGTGTGTGGCCATGCACATTTCAAACAAGTAAATTTGCAATTAATACTGGAATTCTTTAGAAAGGTGCTTTTAGAACCAGTTTTCTGCACATATAAAGCTCCCAAGTCTGATTCTGTTGTGGAGTCGGCCATCTGTTTCACCTTTCATGTTTAATTTACAGCGCAGCTCCTGAGTAGGAAGGTTGGTCATGCATTCTTGCTATAAAACATGAAACCAAACCAAATAACGTTTGTTGTATTAAGCAGGCCTTGTTATCATTAGAGCATGTGCTGGAAAACTCAGTAGTTTGTTGTTGAATAATGTTATACAGATGCCTTATCTTTGTTTTTAAAAATGGGAAGGCAAACACTGGCGTTTAGAAGATTGTTTTTTGTTTTGGAATGAAAAATTTTGAGATAAAAATGTTACAGAAAACTTCTGTCCTCAACATAAGATGGTACCGTGCTTCTAAATGTGTTTTGCTGTTAACTGCTGGTTTGCGTACTGTTATCGTAAATGTTTATCTTTAAATCTTTTATTGCCTTTTGCCACACTAAGAGAATTATTTATGATTGTGAAAGTAGTAATATTGTCAGCTTGGAAATCATTCTTAAGAATTCTTACTCCCTATCTCCTATCAGCTTTTGTCTGGTATTAGTATAGTAGAAGCAGGTGACAAAGCTCAGGTTTTCCGACTGTTGGCTGTGTCCTGTCCTGGTTCCTCCTGTGTAATATATAGGCTGTGTGTTTAATATTTCCTTCATTCCTCATGTATTAAAAAAAAAAAAAAAGTCTCATCTTGCCTAGTTGTGCCTAATTAGTTTCTCAGCAATATTCTATGGATAAGTATTCACAGCAACTGGTTTCTGGGTCTTATTGCTATTGAAGTAAGTCATCCTAATTGTAATTTCTTAGGTTTAATAAAAAAACCAAGGAATATTTAATGCATTGCAGAAATGTGTGGGTTTGGGTTTTTTCCCCTAGGGTACCCAAGGTCTTGTTTTCCTTTTCAAGTCAAAATCGTACTTGTTCTCCAGTTGACCTGATCTGTACAGCAGTTCTAGCTCCATAGTCTGAAAGAGTGGATGATCAGGTAGGGGCTAGAGCATTTTCAGCTTTGTCGAGCTGCCATCCATGGAATCGCTTCTGGACTTCTGAAGCAAAGAGAGGAAAATACTCAAATTCATGTTGGTGTGGCAGCCGTTTAAGGGGGGAGCAGGAATAAAGCCCCTGGGTGATGGTGGTGGAGGCTCTGGTTCTCTGTTCGGCTTTGCAAACAGCTGTGCTGCCCCAGCGTGGGGAGTGCCAGAAGGGCAAGAAGCTGCAGTATAAGAAATTAGAGGGTAAAAGCTATTTAATACTCCTTGTCAAGCCTTAATAGAGAGTTTTTTTGAGGAGCAGCACAGAACTTCATCTCGGAGTACAAAATAGTAACGACTCTAAGCTATTTACTGCTTGGTGGTTTAAAGAACATGACAAGATTTAGATGGTTTTATATTCCTGTCTTTCATTGTTTCTTGACCTTGAGGAAAATTATGAGCCCCTTTTTCTGCTAGAATTTATCTAGACTTTAATATGCAGGTATTCTCTTTTTGTAGTGAAGCAAACCAAAGGCAGTTGGTAGTATGAAATGTCAAGGGAGGGGGGGTTGTTTGGTTTTAATTTGCTGGTGACAGTTTTCTGGTGAAATTCACGTATATGTGTTTGCTGTGACTTTTCCTTTATAGGCTCAGAACAAAGAAACGAAAGTACTGGCTGCTGCAAAGGTGATTGATACTAAATCAGAAGAAGAACTTGAAGATTATATGGTTGAGATTGATATTTTAGCATCCTGTGATCATCCTAATATTGTCAAGCTCCTAGATGCTTTCTACTATGAAAACAACCTGTGGGTATGTATATTTTGTTCTCTAAGTGCTTTTACTTATTTCAAAAGATTATTGAAATTACATCCTTTTGTCTTGGCTTTCTTAAAAGATCATTTGCCAGTCACATTTCTTTAGAGTTCTCTCTGTTGTGACAACTATTCCATTTCAGAACTCATTTGTAAATTGTGACTAAGACTTTTAGGAAGTCATCACTGTAAAATTGAGCTACACTGAGTCATTTGGTCAGGAGTTTGAATCAAAAAATTGAAAATTAGCAATTTGCTTTGGTGTACAGAGAGATATCTCAGTCCTTGTTTGTAACAACAAGACTCGATTTTTAATATATTAGCACAGTTTAGAGTGAGATTCAGGATCTGCAGATGAAAAATAAATGATGTGCTGAAAAGGTAAGCCTTTGAAATGTACATTTTAGATATGAATGAATTGGTTGGTACTTCCAGAAAGGACAGTTTACCAGAACTTGAACAATAATTAATTTACTTTACATCTAGATACTTGTACATAGAAATATAGTGGACATGCATATGACTCTATGTCACTCTTCTGCTTTGTGAAAACTTTGTGATCTGAATGCAGAGAAAAGTATAAAATAGTGGAATAATGAAAAAAATTTCCTACATAAAGGTCAGGATGAAGGCCAGTATACATGAGGGCAGAGTATGAATCTGAGTGCATAGGCTTTGCTGGCCGAATTAAGATAGAAAAGGATTGAACAGTTGGAAAACAAAATTGTGGATAAATAATTCCACTGACAAACAGAGGCATGAGAGCAGCAAAGGGAAGGCTGTAGTGATGTGGTAAGTAAACGGAATAAAGTGGGAAAAAAAACACAAACCCAACAGCTGGACATAAAATATGTTTTTGCTTTCCTGTTTTAGAACGCAATTTCTTTCCCAGAGAGGCCTTTGTCGGATCTAACAGCAAATTTTAGAGAATGTAAATAAATAATTTCTATCTGCCACACTTAACTTACTTGGCAGTAGGTATGGAGAAGCATGTAAATGGAACAGTGCTTTAAAAGATTTACAAAGCATAGCATTATATAATACATTTGTTACTTCAATTGTTGTAAGGGTTAATTATAATAGTAATTTGAAGTAATATGTAGCATAAGCGGTGTGTACATAGGTGGATACATAAGGTATAATTTGAGGTTTCCTCTTCCATGTGCCATTACACTCTGATTTTAAAAGTACTCTGAAGATAAAAATAAGATATTTCACAGACTATTGACTGTTAGGATTCTGACAAGAAGTACTCGTTAGCTGTCAGACTGAAAATTATAATTTAATGTTTAATGTTCAAATCAAAGTAGAAAAGACATAAGGAAGGGTGCAGTGTCAGTCTTGGAAGATCTTTTTTCTTTCTTGCCCTCTTCATTCTCGTTTTCAACCCATTTTCTCCTTGGTTTATTCTTTCCATCCTGCATGTCCGTATAGTTTCTGCCTCGAAACAGTTGCAGTTTATTTTTATTTCAAATGGAAACTAAGAACTGGAGATGGAGTTTTTCTAGTGCTGTTAGAATCTGGGATGAAAGTCTTGATATATTATAGGTGTCAGTGAAAATGGAGGAAAAATAATGGAAACATCTGCATTTACTCGTTTTTTGTAACTTGAAGATAGATTTTTTCCATATTTTCATCTCATCTGAATCAATACAGGAGGTAACATCTGCTACATGAAAATTATGTAGCTCTTCCCTCTGACTGAAAAGTCAAAGTATGTTATACTGTAGAAGTACTGTTTAATAATTGAGAAATGAGCTTGCAGGGATTATGTAAATCACATTACAAGTCAGATTCAAGCTTTAGAATAAAACTTTTGTCTGAGCATCTCCAAGCATTTCTCAAATAATTTGCTTGAGCAGCACAACCCTGCTTTTAGCTCGTTAACAGTATCAATATTTTGTAGAGTTTAGTGAAATAATGCTCCCTTAATCAGTTTAGCAGAACTATTTAATTTGTAATTTGTGGTTTGATGTTTGTGTTTTATATACAGATCCTCATCGAATTTTGTGCAGGTGGAGCAGTAGATGCAGTAATGCTGGGTAAATAATTTGTCTCAAATAATACACTTATTAAACTCATAAAATTATATATATTTTAAGATTTGTTTCACATGTATGGTGTTTTGAAATGCAAATATTTCTGTAATTGGTGTGCAATACATGTTGAATGTTGGGTTTTTTAAATTAGCATTTAAACCTATATCTATGGACATTATTTACTTTTCAAAACATATTTTCATCTTGATCCTTTAAGAGGATGTGATAAATTGTTCTCTTATGCTTGTGGAGCTCTTTGTTAGAATTTATATAAGCTCTTTTCAGGATCTCACTCTTCTCCTTCCCCAGCCATATTCCAAATTGTTTTGATAATTTTTAGCATCAAGTTAAAGTTAGAGATTTCTGTGTTTATTCTGCAAAATAGATGAATGCTAATACTAGTAAGTAAAGATCTGTTCTTTGTCATGTCAATGTACTATAGAAAAGAACTGATCTCTAAGCTGCGTAGCTTTTCACAGTTCAGATAAGTAGGTGTGCATAGTTCATAATGAGGAGGACTTGGGGTACAAGGGATGAGATTTTTAGGGTAGAAATATTCACAATTTGTCCGACTGATTAATTTTCACATATGCCTCTATGCCGATTGCTATGAAAACAACATAAAATGCAAAAATGTTGTGTTTATTTCTATCTCTTTGTATTGTAGAGCTTGAAAGGCCATTAACGGAGCCGCAGATCAAAGTGGTATGCAGGCAGACGTTGGAAGCATTGAACTACTTGCATGAAAATAAGATCATCCACAGAGATCTAAAAGCTGGCAATATTCTTTTCACGTTAGATGGAGACATTAAGCTAGGTAAGGGTGTTGCATATGAAGGTCTTTCCCAGAGCTTGGTGTGATCTTATTACTGTATTTTCCTTAGGCTGTAGTTCAGCAGAGTTAAAATATCAATGTAAAATTATGCTTTTTTGGATGCAGAGTTCACAGAGGGTAAAGGTTGAGAAGCATCAGATCACCACAGTGAGCTGGGGATCAAAATTTCCACCTTTGCTACAGATATTGCTTCTAAGCTTGAACAACACGTGATCATACTCACTAATATATCTTTCACTTGCATTGATGGTGGTGTTTCTACAAGATATAGTGCATCATCTCTGTTAAGTAGTTCAGAATATTTAAAAATCTGCTTTGCTAGATTGATCAGTGTGGTGTATTTGTGATTTTTGCATGGATTCCCTTGCACACATATACTTGTTATGTGCGTTTCATCATCTGCAAAGTACAGGTAACCTTAGTATTTTGGCTTCTCTTGGAAGCCTGACGATGTAGTGATGAGCCTTATTTATAAAAGTAATGGAACCACCATCTGAATTTCTTGGTACTACTGTAAAAAACCACAGATCCTAACAAGATTCTCGTGGTCAGGGAGGGAATTGTTAGTTTCTGTTCATTTTATTTGCCTTACTCTGGCCTTCTTCATATGGACTGAAACATAGTGGTTGATAGGAATGGTTGGACTCGATGATCCTGTGGGTCTTTTCCAACCTAACGGTTCTGTGAGGTTCAGCTTTTGTCAACCTTCGATGACGTACAAGATTCTGCTTTGCAGTTCAGACCACGGGAAGATTTCTTCCGCACAAGTATTTACTGGTGCATTCAGGTCTGCTAAATAAGATTTGTAAAGAAAAGATTTGCTTTAGTTTTGAAAAGTGTACAATACCCCTTGGAAAAACATATTGCTCCTATTGAAGGATTTGTATTTTGCTTTTGGTACACAAAAAAAATGGGTAATGCCTTGTTTTATACATATGTGAGTGGCAAATTCCTTCACTACATTTTAGTTTTATGAGACTTGAAGTTTCATTATTTCAGTATCTGTAGTTCCCCAAGATTTTAGATTTTGCATTTGAACAAATAGCTCTCTTAATCCTTAATTTTTATCCACGCAGCAAAATTTGGCCTCTCAACTGTTGATCCCATAAGTAATTTTGTACAGATTAAAGATAGCATCATATGGCACTTCTGTCCCTTTGCTCTAATATCTTCTATTCATTAAGAAATTGCCTCTATATTAAGTATATAACACTTGCTTAAAAGTCAATCTTTTTTTTGAAGTAGAAATGCAGTTCTTTATAGCCAAACAATATTAATTGCAAAGATAAAGTTGATTTTTGGTTGGATGTAACATCAAAGGTGCACATGTGAGCTTTCAGATAAAGTGAAAAGTCACATGGAAAGAAACACATAAGAGGGAAAATCTAGCTTTATGGGCATTTCAATCCTGAAATTAAAAGTCGAATGGGTTGTTGAATTAATGCAAGTGCTAACGTGCTGTGTCTTGGGACTACAGCTTTCATAGGCTAAAGAAATTATTTTTTAAATAAAGTAATTTAACCTGCTGATTCCTACAGTAAATACATGCATCGGTCTTGTCCCTACAACTCATTGGTAGCATTGCTTTTTTTAGCATGGAGGATAATCAAAATCTTTTATTAGAAAAGCTCATGTGTTCAGTTATGTGCTGCGGGATGTTTGCTCTGAAACATCCAACATTTTTAAGAGACAATTGTAAAACATATAGTATGTTCTGATAGTTGTAAAAATACAGTATGTTTTCTACCACCCAGCTAATAGCATTTTACTGTTTGCTTTAAGCGGATTTTGGAGTATCAGCTAAAAACACAAGAACAATACAAAGAAGAGATTCTTTTATCGGTACCCCATATTGGTAAGCGCAGTGTTTTGCTGACTTTTTAATATGAACTAATATCCTAATATTACCTTTGCTAATGTTGCAGGCTTGATACAACATTGTGTAAATATATTAAGTGAAAGTAGAATGGGCTTTTTAAAATTCTACAGAGAATTTACCTATTTAGAACCTTTTTACAGAACAGATAAGATTGCTTTTTCTAATCCAAACTTCATTATTCTCTTTGCAGGATGGCTCCAGAGGTAGTAATGTGCGAGACCTCTAAAGACAGGCCTTATGATTACAAAGCTGATATTTGGTCTCTTGGCATTACTTTAATAGAAATGGCTCAAATAGAGCCACCTCATCATGAATTAAATCCAATGCGAGTGCTTCTGAAAATAGCAAAATCCGATCCGCCTACATTAGCGCAGCCTTCAAAATGGTTAGTAATTTATTCACAACTTTCTCAGCCCAATTTGTAGATTTTGCATGAGGCATGCCAAGTAGTAAATGTGCTAAATTTACATTCATGTTGAACTTCGTGGCACTAGCTTTATGTATAGAGTCATGTACATATTCTATATATGTTTGTACATGTATGTATGCACGTATATCCTTATGCAGTTGGGACTATGCATTTCTTGTTGTCGTTCTATATTGAAGCTTTTATACTGAAATATTTTGTAGGTTTTACATTAAGACATATGTAAAATAGCTTTTTAGAAATGCAGTAAGAGATCTGAAGACCACCTGAAAAAGAATCAAGGGAGACTAAGGTATTTCTATGCTGAGAAAACATATTAAAAAACATTATCTATTTGGTCATTCTAGTATCTTTTCAGTTCAGTTAGTGATGTAGCAGATGTGATGTATTGTAAATCCAGAGCCAAAAGTAAACTTCTATAAATGGAAAAAACATTTGAAGGGATTTCATTGTGCTGCACTGGTCTTTGCATTCCTGTACTATCTTTGAGTTTTTCTAAATCGATAGCAGGACCTGGAGTTGCAGTTTAGGTGCATGTGAAAGCAAAAGAGTAATTTGCCATGCACTAGCCTGATGTCAAGAGAGAAGAAAAGCCATGACCTGTTTTTTTTTTTCTGTAGGTCATCAGATTTTAAAGATTTTCTGAAGAAATGTTTGGAAAAGAATGTGGATGCAAGGTGGAGCGCAAATCAGCTTCTACAGGTAGGAAGAATTAATTGTTGAAAGGGAAACATATTATGTGTTTTTTAAAAGCAGATTAGTAGTGTAGCAGCTATTTAAATAACTTCATGTCAAGTGTTCAGACACAATCTGTTTTAACATTGTTCCACTGATCCCTATTTGGTAAAAGCTGATTAAATGATACCAAGCACAGATCAATTTTTTTGTTTATATATTTTGATGTAATATAACTAAATAGTTTGCATAAGTATTTAAATTATACCTTGATGTTTATCATGACTGAAGGAGCTATTTACATAAGCAGCCAATTGCTGACAGGTGTTTTAAAAGCTTTAGTGCTC
This sequence comes from Clamator glandarius, assembly GCA_033459285.1. Taxonomy (NCBI): domain Eukaryota; kingdom Metazoa; phylum Chordata; class Aves; order Cuculiformes; family Cuculidae; genus Clamator; species Clamator glandarius. The sequence continues at coordinate 8,827,880 of JAUNZM010000092.1, read as the reverse complement.
AGCCTTCCTCTATAATGCTGTCACTGCAGAACAGCTAAACAGGACTGGATGTGGCGAGGTGCGTTTGGTTCTGTTTAGCGTCAGCACGCATTTACTTTATCCAGAATACATCTGGCATATGTTGAATAGATTTAAGCAGCAGGGCCAAGCAGAGAAAGAAGATTCAGACAGTAGGAGAAGAGGTGGCTGTTTTCTCTTAAAGAAAAATGTAGATTTCTGTGTTGGTGTTGGGAAAAATTATTCTAAAGACGAGGCCAACGTTTTCTAGAAAGAATATTTCTATTTAAAGCTCATCACAAAATAATTTAACTGGGGAAGTGGAAAGAAATGAAACCCACTTCTAGGAAAAATAAGCTTTTAAAAAGCCTTTCTACTTCGATTCTTTGGATTACGAGACAGGTCAGTAAAAATGAATTATTTGTGGTTTTATCAAGGTTGTTAGACTACTTACACAGTATATTTGAATACAAATGTTTTTAGGAAAATAGTGCATTAAGACAGTTGTGATTAACATAACTGTGAATCTTCAAGTCTGAGCAAGCCAAAGTAACATTTTGCTTATTTTTTTTATTTTCTCAAGCATCCATTTGTTACTGTTACGTCCAATAAACCAATAAGAGAATTGATTGCAGAAGCTAAGGCTGAAGTTACAGAAGAAGTCGAAGATGGTAAAGATGAGGATGAAGAAGAAGAAACAGACAATTCTCTGGTCAGTTTTAAATTTAACTTTTTTAAATGTGCAACTAGCTTCAATCACCAGTTTCCTATGGAGAACTCTGTTTCTGATGTACCACCCAGCTTTTGCGTTGAGCCTTCCAAGAATAACAACATAAACGTCTATAACCTTATTACAAGATAAGTAATCAGCATTTTCAAAATTAACATGTTCTTAAACTCCATAAGAACTAATAATATCTGATAAAGAATCTTGTCTTAATTTATTTTTACACATATGTTTAGCATAGAATTTTAAAAATCAGACATTATATAAATGTTTTTAAGCTAAAGTGACTAGATTAATGAGCGTGCATTCCCACCAGCTTCCTGCAGGATTTACTGTCTTTTTCCTAAGATGTCACCCACCACCTCCCTCTGCTGATTAGCTGCTAATCCATCAGCCCCCAAGAGGGTTGGAAAAAATCACCCTGGGACTCATTTGAGTCTCTCGACACAAGCAGCAGGATAGGAAGCTGGGAGGTAGATGCCTTTACGTGATCTGCTTGTGGTAGTTTTAAAAACTGCTTGGAGATCAGCACTCTACATGTTCAAAAATGACATGAAGAAATATTTTAAATGTACTTTTGAATTAAAAGGAATTTTTTCCTGTGTGCTTGGGAAAACCTTAAGGTAAGAAATGCATGATCAAACCCATCCATGCTTGTTAGAGTAGCTAACCTAGTATGTTCCCAATGGCAAATCAGAAGCCTGATCTGCAAATTACAGGGTTCTAACCGTAAATATAGACAGAAGGATATCACAATCACTTTGAAGAGTGAAAGGACAATTATGGATAAAATGACACTGTATTAGTATGTTCTTTTGTATGTCTGTACGTAATCTGATAACTTTAATTCTTACTCCAGCAGCAGCAATTTCTACAGCTCTGTAACTGTTTCTGTTCTAGTGCCATATTGCCACTTATTCAGACCTGCTGAAGGTTTTCACCATTTTAATGGAGTTTCACAATGGTTAAAAAGCTAACCATGTTTTATCAGACATTTTAAACGAAGACCTTAAGGAAAGATATTCTTTTTTTATGAAACAAAAGAGGGTCTTAGTATTGCATTTTTATCAATGCTGCACCAACTAAAGTTACACAGCTTCCTCCTAGCCGCAGAGGCACAAAGACGTGTCTTTCAAATCCAGCTGTAGGTGGGACTAGTGGGAACTGAACTAATAAAGAAAAGCAACATGTTTGGAAAAAACTTGAAGATTCTGTTAAGTGTGAGGCAGAGGGCTGACCTTGATCCTTTTCATTCTATCAGAGTATATTTTATTAATTTATGGGCAATAGAAGAGGGTGCTTCGAAACTGTTGTGGTCAAAGCCTGTCTGCAGTTTGTGCATTTGTGTGGTGGCAGTACCAAGTGAAGTGCTCTGACATTATAAAATTCAGATAAGACTGCCTGCAAGTAAAGATTCATCTCTGTTCGGATATTCCTCAACAGAACTGTCCTGTAATTAAGTTAGACAATGATTGAATATTTTTCTTCCTTTAATTTTTCAGCAGTTACCTGCAGACAAGCGTGCGTCTTCTGACCTTAGTATTGCCAGCTCTGAAGAGGATAAAATTTCACAGAATGCCTCTGTTCTGGAATCTCTTTCTGAGAAAACAGAAGATAATGCAGTGGAGAACAAAGCCAGTACTGTATTTCCAGATGAATCGGAGGACATTAAATTTAGGAAAACAGCTGATAGCGTATGCGATGGTGCTGTTGGTGATATGAAAGTGCAGAATGGTTCTGTGCCGACGGCTGAAGAAGAGCAAGTCAAACTATCATCGGCTGAAAAGACTAGAGAAAGCCTGGAAGAGGCACATGAAACTGCAGAACCCCAGAAAGGAGGGAAAGAACTTGATGCTGTAGCAAAATCAGAAGTAAAGGATCAACCTAGCCTAAAAATAGAGAAAGAAAATGATGTGGGGAATGAACAGATAGAAGATAATAAACTGAAAGTAGCACCTACAGCTGAAAATAATGTGGAAACTGAAGAAGCCATTTCCAGGGAAACTGGTGAAAAAGAAGAGAAGGAAAATAGAACGGGTCTCTCGGAAGGAGAAGGAGAAAAGGTCGCTGCAGAAAGTACTGCAGAGCAGAAGAAAGATAAAGATGGAAGTCAGAAAGAGGCGATAGTAGACACCACTACAGAAACGCTACCTAATGCTGCAGATAAAGTGGCTGATGAAGAAAAGGAACTAATAAAGCCTGGAATTGACAACATTAAGGAGATAGGTAGTATCGCTGAAACAGGGATCAGCGAGGGGGATAAAATACCTGAGACAGAGGATAAGCCAGTGGGAAGTCAGGCTAAGCAGGTCCATGAGATAATCAGCTCTGAAGAGGCTCTATCAGAAAGCCAAGATAAAGTGATCAAAGTAGACAAGAAACTGGCTGAAAGTGAAAATGAGGATATTTCTCACATAAGCAGCATGGAGGAAACGGAGATCAAAGACTCTGGAAAAGACGACATAGACCAGAAGGCAGTACAAAGCAAACCTGAGGATATTTCCAGTAAAGTAGTGGATAAACTGGCTGACATGGACCAAAACTCAGCAGAGTGCAGACCTGAGAATATCCAGGAAAACAATATTCAGATGGACAAAGAACCTTCGGAAGTTACTTCTGATGAAATAATGAAAAATAAGCTTCAAAATGCTGCCGGTAAACACACTGAAGACTCTGAAGTCACTCTTGTCCCCAGTATTAGTATTAGTGCTGATGAAAATGAGGAGGTCAAAACAGATAGTCAGAACAATACTGAAACTTTACAGCAGCTAGAATTGGAGAATTTGAAGGAAAATGATGCAGATTCAGGCACCGGCTCTACGGCTGATAATAGCAGCATTGATTTGAACCTATCGATATCTAGTTTCCTTAGTAAGAACAAAGAGACCGGATCAATATCTTTACAGGTAAGTATGAGCAGTGATGTATTTTTATATAAAATCCTATATGAGTATGCCCCTAAAATTACCTCCACATTTGACCTTTGCAACAAAGAGAATTGAGAGAGAAACTCATATGACAGTGGGGAATATAAAATTTCATAGAAACTGTAGTATTCAAAATTGCATGCACTGGCTGGGTTTTTTGCAGGTATGCAGCAAAGCTAGAATGATAGAATCACCAGGTTGGAAAAGTAGCTACAGAGCTGATAATTATTCTTGTGTTTTATTGCATGGTTGCATTTAGAATATGTAGACTAGCATATAACGGGAAGTTTAATGGTATTAAACTCGCTCATTTAATTTTTTCCTAAGCAGGAATAAGTATGTGAGTAAATTGCGATTCTGTTTCATAACTGTTTTTCAGAATTAAATATCTTTTTTTGGTGACTTTTTTTATGGTCAAAAGGAAGCAATAATTGCAACTGCCTTCAGCTTTTAAAAATAAGACAGCATCACTTTTTCAGGGTTTATCTAGAATTCTTTTTGTCTGGCAATTTAGATGATCAGTAATTACAGTTTTCCTTTACTGACTAGAGAAAGTTTCAGTACAATAGAATTTTCCAGGATTTTCTTGATTATCAAGTTGCCTGATAGGCCAGAAGGGCTCCTGTCTGCTCCACGGTAGACAGTTACAGAAATATTCAAAGTAATTTAATGTTAAGAAAAAAGGGGGGAAAGGCTATAACATAAGTAAGTACAAGATAACTTATCAACTCTTTTTCAGGAAACAAGAAGGCAGAAGAAAACTTTAAAGAAAACTCGGAAGTTTGTTGTTGATGGAGTAGAAGTGAGTGTAACCACCTCAAAAATAGTTACTGAAAATGACTCAAAAAGTGAAGAAATGCGATTTCTACGGTAAGTGTTTTTAAAAGTAAAATTTACAAGACATTGGCAGCTGATGTTTTTTACTTTGATTAAAAGAAGGGAACTAATGTAATATTAGGGGATTAATTTCAATTATTTTGTTATTAGAAAGGAGTACAAAGTGTTTCTTAATAAGACAATAAATTTCATAATAGTTTTACTGGACCTAAGTCATAGATGCTTTTTTCATCTTTCATAATTTTCCACTACTTCTGTTTTCCTAGCGATATTAATTGTTCTTTTTCGTTATTAGACGTCAAGAGCTAAGGGAGCTGAGACTTCTTCAGAAAGAGGAGCAGAGAGCCCAACAGCAACTCAGCAATAAACTTCTGCAGCAGCGAGAACAGATGTACAGACGTTTTGAACAGGAGATGACAGTGAGTTTCTGGCTTTCGGTGCTCTTAAAATATGACACCTTGATGGAGCAGGCAGAATAGGACTAGCAGCAATCAGGTGTTTCCTTTTGTGGTGGCTACAGCTTAGTTCTCACTCTTGTTAATAAATGACAGTGTTTTCCATTGTGGGTTGCCCGGCTTGCGTGCTGTGAGTCACCTGCAGGAACGGTTCATCGTGACCATCCTCTGCTGTGGTGCAGAGCTTCACCGAACAGAATGTAGTTCTCAAAAATAATTTGGCGTCTTTTATTAACAGAATAAAAAGCGACAGTATGATCAAGAAATAGAAAATCTAGAAAAACAGCAGAAGCAGACAATAGAGCGCTTGGAACAGGAACACACAAATCGTTTACGCGATGAAGCGAAGCGCATTAAAGCAGAACAGGAGAAGGAATTGTCCAAATTCCAGAACATGCTGAAGAACAAGAAGAAGGAGGTAAGAGACAATTATGATAGTACAGAAAATAAGGACTGCAGGCGTAGCAAACGGTTGAGATTAACTCTTCCAGGAGCCTTGTCAACCTCACGCTATACTGAGTTCTGGCAGGGTTACTTGCAGTCAGTTTTCTTTTGTTTTAGTGCCTAAAGTGAAATACAAACAGCTAACAGGAAAGACTTGGATATTGACTTAATCTAGAAAATATCACCACATTAGAAGACTTAAATTTTCATAGAATCTTCGATAAAATATTTTTTCTCAAATGCTAAAACAAGAAAAAAGTATATTCCTAAAGATTGTGGAGGATATCTGAGATTTTTGCTTTAAACAAATCTACCAACTTGCCTAAACAGTTGTTAAATTAGAATTGAGAAGAACATGATCTTGTTTACTACTGAAAAGCATTTAAATTCCAGAGATTGGGGAAGAGGTGTAGGGCTGGTTGTTAATTTGTTATGTTCTTATTGAACGTGTGCTGCTGTTGTTGTGGAATTCCTTTATATGAAGTGACAGCAGTTATATGGATTTAGTTTTTTAACTCAAAAAGAAGAGAAAAGTCTGGATTGCCTGAAGTCTTTTACATATGTGACATGAAGTTAAGGCAAAATGAGTGACATTTGACATGGACACCTTGTGATATTAATTTGCTTGCATTAGGGTAACAAAAGGTGATGCGATTTTGCATCTTAAAAGCTGTTTTATTTCATTTTTCAGATCAATTGTCTAGCGCTTGCTTGTGTATAAATGGCTCCAGTGTTTGTGCTAGTAGTTACTAGACTCACAAAGATCTCTTTAGAAATCTGTACTGTCTGTGCTTTTGCATAGAACGATCCTGTAGTAGAAAAGTGCATTAAAAAATAGAAGTTGTATTCAGTTTGAACCGTATGCTCATATGGAAATAACATTTTTTTTTTTTTCTTTTGCGGTACCTCTTGCATTTTTGAGTCTCTCTCTGATTACTGGTGATTGGGTCCTACATGGGAAGCGGGAAGAATTTTACGTGTTGCTCTGAGCTAAAAGCAGTTCTTTCATGGAAACATGAGTAGCATGTGGTGATTTGGACTCTGTTTTCTGACGATGCTTCCACTATTAAGCAAACAGACATTTGGTTTCGGGTGCATAGTTTTGTATTTAAAGCTCGAGAAGGCGATTTACAGTTCAAAGAAAAATGCAGCTGGTGCTCTTAAAACTGCCCATGCCATACTGGAGTGTGCAGTGTTGTATTTTTATAATTCTTAAAATTAAATAACACATTGACAAATTAGCAGATTAATAGTTGATTTAGTACAGGTTATATTTAGAGTCTTTCTGCTAATCTAGTTTAATTCACCTTGGCCTGAAACACGTCCCATTCCAGCATGAAAAGTTTCTTGAAAACATAGTTCTTGGTGGTTAAACACTTAAAACAGATTAGTGTTTTATTTGCTTGTATGATTGTTTTGAGAACTATTTGTGTAAATGTTATTAAAGGTTGGAGGTAATATCGGCATCTTATAATTCCACGTTTGAGACAGTGCCAGAAAAAGCTGGTTTTCAGTGGAAGTTATTTTTAACTTCTAACCATTGTTCGCAGCTTTAGCACGAGGTAAACGTACTCTGTAGTCCTTTTGCCATAGTGCTTCAAGAAAATGCTGCTTCTGCAGGTGGTGGTTTTCTCAGCTATTGACTATTCTAGCTGCTTTGTGAGAAGGCGAGGAGGAACCTGTCCTTTCTGAGAGCGCCGGGCAGCACTTGCATGTGAAAAGAGGCTGGCATATACCTCCTTCCCGCGCTGCGCTGGCATACGTAAAGCACATCTTGATCCTTCTCTTTTCATTAAGCTCTTTCCACTGAACTAACACCCCTGCCAGCGATGTCATGCACGCTTCCCAGACCCTCTAGCGCTTGACCTGCATGTCCTGTGTTCACAGTAATGCTTTGCTGTGGAGAAAAAGTGTTCTTTTCGCCACCTTCTGCATGCTTATATACACTGTAGGTGTTATGTGAAGTGGAGAAAGCACCAAAAGAGCTGAGAAAAGAGCTCATGAAACGCAAGAAAGAGGAGCTTGCACAAAGCCAGCATGCTCAGGTAACGACGGCAGCTTCAAGCTACTAAAATAGAAAAGGCAGCAGTGTTCACACAGCTTGATGATTTCGCTTCTTGTTGTTGTTGAGTGAATATGGAACTTAACTCAAACTAACCCTGCGTACTGCTCTCCTTCAAGTACTCCCAACATCCCATAGAGTGTTGTGTCAAAATGTAGGAACAGAGATTTCCAGGTTTGTGCTCTTAAGCGTAATATTTTGTATGCTGTACAGAAAAAGAACAGTATTTTCCTATGGCGAGTTTATTTACGGTGCTTTTATGAGTGGTAAGTACCCCACAGGTCCATCAAATTGTAAAAGTTACAGTCAAAAGTAAGTTTCGAGCAATATAAACGCAGGGGAGGAAAACTGAAATAATGTGTAAGCATGAACACTTGTTCATAGAAGCAGAACAGATTAGGTAAAAGGCAGTTATTTAAATGTTAAAGTGTAGCTGTGTGGAATCATCTAATTTCACACCTTCAGAGTAGCTGCTCCAGCTAGAATGGGAGACAGTCCTTTATAAGACTGTTGGCCTTGTGATCGCCACAGCTACTACAAAGTGAGTTTACACCAAAACAGAGCAGGTTTGTATCGAGCAACTTAAACATTTAATCTTTATGTGAGTGACCTAGTAGGAAATAATAGCAACCTTATTTGATTAAGTGTTTAATTCAAGAGGAGATTTCCCAGGATAGAATGTCATTGAGTTGCAGTGCTCTTCCCATACCAAGGTTATGCGTGCCTGAACTTCTTAAGGAAACAATTAAAAACCTAAATTTTCATATTGTTTGGAGTGATTTATTCTGTTTCCTTTGCTGATTTCAAGTTGTTGAAGTAAGAGAAGTGAAAGAAACAGTTTTAAAGGTGAAATATCCTTACTTGGAAGGATGAGTACTAGACAAGGTGCAGATGTTTAGTTTGAGAATATTTGGAACTTTTGCCAGTGACTACTTACGTGGGATCGGCCTCAGCATTTTAAATGTATGTAACTAACACAGAGCAGATCTCATTTCTTATTTTTTTAAGAACAGATATATATTTCATTATATCCTGACACAGGCAGTACGTTGTGTCCCACAGGGTGTTGCTCAGGTTATGATACAGTCTTTTCAGGTGTCTTCATGTACACTTTTCAACGCACAAATGCAGGATGTAAGTCTTAAAATGCAAAACAACAAAACTTTTGTTTGCCTAATTCTCGAGATGCGTGTTTTCTCCTTCTGCTCATATGTGCTGATCAGTGCCCCTGCTGCCTCCAAACTAGGTGCCACTAGTGGATGTGATCATACACTGTGCTAAAAAGATCAAATTTGTGGTCGTTGCTATTAACTCTGGCAAAGACACTGAATTTTCACACAAATGCAGCATCATACTGTGTTCTGGTGTTTATTATCTGTTCAACACATGTGAGAAACGATGCGTGACTTCTGTGCTGTGCGTGCAGTGAAACTATGTGTTTTGAAGATATCTGAGTTTATTTTCACATACTTATTGGGCAAACCCAAGTGTTAATTTTAAAAAGGTGGACTCCCCTGCACTGCTTTTCAACCATTCAGCATGTTTTTTAGTAAGGTCCGTGACCTTTATTATATGTGATACTTGAGTAGATGTGGGGTGTGGAAAGGCCGGAGTGTTTTCTGAGATTATTTGATTTATCTTATAGTGTTAGCAATTATAAAACTTCATAAGGTTTATAAGAGAGAACAACAATGATATTTAAATAATTGAGTAAAGCTCAGGCATAATTGCTTTCAAATAAAATTGGACACACCTAATCAAATATACGGGCTGATAAAAATACTGTTCTGTTTCCCTTTCCGGACAAAAAGGATAAGAAAACTGCAAGCTCATTGTTCTGAGGGTGCAGGGACATAATTAAAGACATAAGAGACACTGTGTTTTATTTGCCATGAGTTTTTTGATTTGGAGCAGGCGGGGAAGTTGTTGTAGTGTAGTCATGGTGTTGTGGTGCAATTTAATTTACAGATGTGGCCTTGCAGTTCTTTTTAAACCCTCAGGTCTGTCACTGTCAGAACTTTGCACCAATTTACTCCACTTCTGGTTTTCTGTTACCTGTCCAGGTGTAACTGCTGCCCACTGGGAGAGGTGAAAGCCTCGTTTACTAATAACTTTCTGTGAAGATGAAAACCAGAGTTCTCCTGCTGATAACAAAAAGTACTTAAAATGAACACAATTCCATCTGTTGCTGACAGCTCGTTCAGCAAGCAGCGTAGGTTTTGTAAAAATATGAAAACACGTAGCTCAGGAGACACTTCCACCACTCATTTTTAGCCCAGTACAGTTTACCTGCCTCATCCCATCTCCCTTCCAAGAGATCATCTTTAATGTTGCGTTGTTAGGTATAACAGCAAATGCTTCAGCCGCCCCTGTTGGCTCTTGTAGGACGTTGCCATCATCCTTTCTTTTGACCTTTATATCACGGTAGAAACATCTGCTTCGATTTCTTGTTCCCGAAGCGCGTGCATGTGCATGTTTGCATGTTTGTAGATGCGCTGGCTTGGGTTTGGAGTTTTTTGGTAGTTGCAAATAGAGTCTTGGGGCATGGGAGGGGGAATTTGTGTTGTTGCCTGCTTGTCACGAAGTGATGGAAGATGCAGGTGATACGAGGGCTGCATCAGGCAGGTGGCAAATCACTTTACCAGGAGCCAGTCCAGCTCTGCTGTGATAAGGTTGCGAGTCCCATAGAACACAGTTCCTGTAAAAGCCATTAGGTGTCTTCATAGCAACCTTGCAGAACTCCCAACCTCAATACCTTTGTGTTCATGGCAGGATAAACCACTCAAGATTGAGACACAAATCTGAACCCCTTACACAAATCTGTAAGTGGATAGGCTGTAACTAATCATCCCAAGCAAAATTGCCACACATGCTTTTATTTTCTTACATCCATGAATAATCAACCCTTGATATGATGAGATCAACTTTATATTGAATACTTGTCTTTGCTAGCTTTGAGCCTGCAGCTTGTTTTGAGGAGAGACAAGAGATGGAATGAATTGCAGATTTCTGCCTACTTTGTTGCCTTTGGTCTTATTTCTGAAGGTTGTATTTAAACAGTCAATATACTATTACCTTCTCTCTACACAGAAAATACGAGAGAAGCATAGTTTCATAGCCAAGGCATGTTAGCTCAAATTTTCATAGATGTATTTGCTTTCATATATAACTAATGCTGAGAGAACTGGGAGATTCATTAAAACGTAATGTGGTAAGAAGAACACAATCTAATTGACTTCGACTGGGTTTTACCAGGAGCAGGAATTTGTACAGAAGCAGCAACAAGAGCTGGATGCATCTCTGAAGAAAATAATTCAGCAGCAGAAGACAGAACTGGCCACTATTGAACGAGATTGCCTCAACAAGAAACAGCAGCTCATGAGAGGTATCCAGCATCAAACTTACTCTTGAAAACAGACGTGTGTTGGATTTTAATGAAACAATCATCTGTCTTAAATTTATGAGATCAAATACCTTAATAAATAATCTGGAACTGTAGTGAAAACATTTGCTGTGGAACAGCATTCTTAAAATGCACTTGTAGGTTACTTCTAAACATACACTAGCAGGTAGATTAGAAAGTTTTGTCTTGTCCTTTTTGAATGAGCTTTCCTCTTCTTTCCAGCTCGCGAAGCTGCAATCTGGGAGCTGGAAGAGCGACATCTCCAAGAGAAACACCAGCTCCTCAAACAGCAACTCAAAGATCAGTACTTCATGCAGAGGCACCAGCTGCTGAAGAGGCATGAAAAAGTTAGTGTTGACCCCGATACTTTCTTTTGTTTTATTATATTATCTGTTTCTTTTTATCAAGTAGTCCTATGATGTCTGCTGGTAGCTCTTGGCTTGCCCAGGCAAGACCTACACAGGTATTTCGAAGCTGTATGGCTTCTGTTGAAATACAAAAATCTTCATAATATTCCTTTGATAACTTAGGAGTATGTTGAAGTAGAAGTGGTCATAGTTTTCCCATTTGATTCTTTGACAAAAAACCAAATGCCTGCAACCACGACATCAATTTTTTTCTGTTAAAAATTCCAAATTCTACACCAAAGCCAATTATGGCTTGTGTTTAAATAAATCTATTCATTAGTAACTCATCCTGGAATTAAATGAGCAGAATGAGCTGGGTTAACTTTTGGGCAAGTAGCTGACAACTGTCTCTTTATAGCTAAATTCTATAGAAGCTCAGAAGACAACACTTATTTTCCACGAGGCGTTTTGGTTTTTATAGACTTCACTAATTGGTAGTTTAGTTTTTGAAACTATAAGCCCACCAGAGAGGTATCATAGGATCCTTGGTGAGTGGGGCAGGAGCAGCCTCCGCTGAGGATGGTTTCTGTGTCGTGTGGTTTATCCCCGTAGCCTGTTGCTTTCACCAGGCTTTGATATTTCGCAGCCGCATAGGGGAAGTTCAGTTCCACAAAAGTCTCTTCCCTTTCAATACCAAAGACTTTAACGTGCAATTTAGGAATCATATGACCACTGGTAAAATAAGTGTGTGTTCACGTTCATTAGAGAATTTCGTCTGGGTTGGGAGTGATCCAGAGCTCTCTGGAGTAAGTGGAAGACCCCCTCCTCCCCACCAATATCACTAGGGCTGGGGTTTGTTTCTTCTGAAAGAGGCTGACACGAACGGCTTGCTTATTGATGAAATGAGATGCAAATATTCTAGCATAGTGGTTACTCTTTGACATTTCCATATGGTTAACATTTTAGGAAACGGAACAAATGCAGAGATATAATCAACGCCTTATCGAGGAGCTAAAGAATAAGCAAACTCAGGAAAGAGCAAGACTGCCTAAAATCCAGCGAAGTGAAGCAAAGACCCGCATGGCTATGTTTAAGAAGAGTTTAAGAATCAATTCGTTAGCGTCGCCAGACCAAGATCGTGAAAAAATTAAGCAGGTAATTAATAAAAACAGTTTTAATAGTGTAAACGCTCGCTGCGACGTAAATGTGAGGATGGAATGGACTGAGGAGGATATTACCTGTGTGTATGTTCACTTACTCCAGCGCGAGGGAGTAAAGAAAGTGGAGGCAAGTTCCTATCAGTGGTGTCCAGTGCCAGGATGAGAGGCAGTAGGCACAAGTGAAATACAGAAAAATCCAGGTTAACCATAAGAAAAGACTTTTTTTTAGAGTGAGGATGGCCAGACACTGGAACAGGTTTCCCAGAGAGCTACTCAGTCCTGCACAACCTGCTCTAGCTGCTTTGACAAGGGGGGTTGATCTTCACAACTCCCTTCCAGCCTCAACCATTCTGTGATTCTGCAAAATGTTTTTAAGAATACTTGATTTTAATGAGCTTTTCAACTAAAATGGTAGGTATTCACTCATTCTTTAAAGTGGAATGTTTTGAAGAGGTTCAGAGGTTTGCTTTCTACTGATGCACAAAAGCCTCAAATTGCAGTTTCATGTGGTGAGCACTGGAAGGATGAAAACCTGGAAAATGCCATCTCCCCTCACAGGATAGCACCAGCCTTAACCAGCACTTGTAGCAACACTGCTGTGTCACGTGGCTTCAGAGGGAAATTCTGTTTTAGGAGCCTGGAACTGAAATGTGCTGCATTTTGAGGAAAAATTGGAATGCAGGCAAAGAAATTGGATAATGAACAAAACCATGAGGGCACTTCCTTTGTGGGAATTTTCAAGAAGAAAGAAAATACAGTTATTGTTTACATCCTTTTAAACCATGTTTTTCAGTTATGCTGCATGTATATATTCTGTTGCACGCGGGTTGTTGACTTGTGTAAAGTGTTGCGCCTAGGGATATGATACAAACCATCGTTTTATTTTTAATTTTAGTTTGCTATTCAAGAAGAAAAGAGGCAGAAGAATGAGAGGCTGGCTCAGCATCAGAAACACGAAAACCAAATGCGGGACCTTCAGTTGCAGTGTGAAGCGAACATCAGAGAACTGCACCAGTTACAGGTTAAAACCAGATGATATTAAATGAACATTCACTGGGAAGACGCGGGTTAATAACGGGTACAGGCAAAGGGAAAACATCTTTTCTTTCATTTTCACTGATTTATGTAGATTTTTTCTTTCAACTTTGCTTTCAAAGGCCTGCAGCGTTCTTCTTAACCGATTTCCTTTCTCAATTAATGAGAAATCATTTTATATGCAAAAGAGCATGAACCAGAAGCAGATGGTCACTTCTAAAATATCTGTCAGTTCCCAGTCCTGTTTTCTGTAGGCAACGTTTCCTTTTAACCTGATTTTGCTGAATATCATTAATTAGAACAGAGATGGGCAGCACCAGGCGTTACCCACAAGATGTTTGTAGCGATACATGAAATGAGGTGGGTTTTACCACGTGCAGGCTGCTCTGCCTCTTCAGGCTTCTGGAAGGTACTTAGGAGGTGTTCTTTTCTCACGATATTTGTCCCTTTTGATATTTGTTTTGGAAAAGCTGCTGCTGTGGACCAGAGGTCAGCTCTCCTTTTCCCCTAAATCTGCTTTTCAGGCACACGAGAGTTTTAAAGCATTAAATGATCACCTGCTGATAACGTTTCTGCAGAGAAGTCTTCCAGTGACCAGTGAAGCGAGTTTTACTCTGTTAACGTTCCCCACATCCTGCATAACCAGCCCCTGCCTGTGCTGCTAATACGCCTCAGTAAATCCCCAAGTACCGTGGGAATCTTGTGAGAGTTTCAGCTCAAGTAAAATTGAGCAGATTAGAGCTACTGTTGAGCTTCACCGAGAAACACTGGCCCCCAGCTGCACTCGGGTCTAGCCAAGTGCTGGTTTTCTTTCTATGTTCTTGTGTTCTGCATCGGACCCAGTCGGGAGTAGAACCCTAGGAACAAAAAGGTGGTTTTAGAGACTGCCATTGCCAACTGCTCTTAAAAAATTAAAGATTTGATGTAGCCAAATACTTAAATTTTGTTTTCTTATCATGCTTCAGAAGTCCTGTGAAAGTTAGGCAGATGCACGTGTACCTCACTGAGAGGAACGTGAGGCTCATGTGTGGTTTGATTATCCTTTTCCTTTTTGTAGGGAGATTCTGAGACTGCTTCTACAAGCACATTTCTCTCCTCCCTGAGCCCCGCTTGTTAGTCTCAGCTCCTTGGCACCAGGAGTTGAAATAGTTCCAAAACCCAACCTTTTTAATGTAATTGATTTTTAAGAAATTATACAGTCTGTCTCTAGAAAGCAAAGCAGAAATGCTGTATGACCTTGAAAAGCGTTATTAGGCAGTGAAACACAGTTTGCAGTAACGTTGGCAGCTGCTGCCTTCGTGGTACTCAGCAGTGTATTTGGATTTACAAGTATTTCTTATCTCAGTTGGTTCCGATAGAGAGATCGGATTTTGATAATGCAGCCTCGTAACATACTTTTATCTTGTAATTATTCACGTCACTATTTACAGGGAATAAGCTAATTAAAAAGAATTAGGACAACATATGTCACTGTACAAATGTTGAGTTGCCTAATCTGAATTAGTTTTACATAAGGATTATCTTTATCTTGTTTTAAGAATGAAAAATGCCATCTACTGGTTGAGCATGAGACTCAGAAGCTAAAAGAGTTGGATGAAGAACACAGCCAAGAACTGAAGGAGTGGAGAGATAAACTCAGACCAAGAAAAAAGGTAAATTGGAGCAGTTAATGAATTGGAAAATAATCAAGAGCTGGATCTAGCTAGTACAGGTAATACAAAAACTGTCACAGGGGAGAAGAATGAAGCTACTGCTCAAAAGTGCTGTAGATCACTGACTAATAAAAGATGTTAAAAAGAAAGGTGCTAAAACTGAGCAAAGGGCACACGAGACGAGAGAGGCTTGTGTATTATCAGCCTCTTGCTGTGTCCCCTCTTGCAGGGCACATGTGCAGGTTTGCATGTAAAAACCTTCTTAGCTGCAGGTAAATCGAGTGTTAGGAATATATTTCAGAAGCCAGTAGGTTACTTTAAAAATTGAATGCTGGATAACAGATCAGGGGTGGAGGCTGCCTTTGGAGTTTATATTTCATTTAAAATGGAATAGACTAGACTTCCACCCAGGTCAGAGAGCATCCTACAGGCAGGCGATGTTTTTAGCTTGCTGTATCTTGCTTGTCTTACAGTTTCCTAAGTTCTGTGTGATTTCTTTTTTTGTGATGATGTGTGAAGTTACGATGTTACATCGGGCAGTGTCACCAGTATTAATAGGTTTCTTGTACTTTGCCTTGTAATCCTATACAATCTGATTTGGATTTTAGACGCTGGAAGAAGAATTTGCCAGAAAATTGCAGGAACAGGAAGTTTTCTTTAAAATGACTGGAGAATCTGAATGCCTTAACCCATCGACACAAAGCCGGATTTCCAAATTCTACCCAATCCCCAGCCTTCACTCCACTGGGTCCTAACTCGGGGAACTGCTGTAGGTTTTTTCATATTTGGAATTCTCCATCCTCATCATTAACCTGACTTAATCTGCGATGTGCATCAAAGGACCCAGCGCTTTTTGTTTTCGGTGGAGACAATCAGTGTCAGGATCAGTTTCCTTGCTTCTTGGGATGGAAGAAAAGAAAAAAGGTGTTGGTGTATAGTGGTAATGTTACGTCCTTCAGATGTTTCAAGAATAACTGGGATTTTTATCTCGGTCTCAAAAAGGATTGTTTTGAGTTTAAGCTTAAAATATTAATTATGCTCTTTCTGATCACAAAGAAACGGTTTCTCATGTGAACATTTAAACGTTGTAATATTAGTTCTGCTACTGTATTTTTAAATGTCTGATTCCTTCCTGAGAGAATTCCACAACTGCAACTGCCGTGGGGTTTAAAATTGTTTAATGCTGAGCAGTGTCTTCATAGCAAGGACTCAGAACATGCCAACAATGAGAAAAAGAACCCCTTACGTTTAAACACAATAGATAAAAGCAAAAGCCTTTGCAGCTTCTTTTTAAAAAACCTCTGGTGTAAATGAAACTGAGCTGATCTCCATTACATATTCTGTCCATTAGTTCCATGATGAAATGGGGTGCTAGTTTAATTAACACAGTGCCTGAAACACTTAGCTGTGCTAATCCTGGCAACAGGATAGTGTGTTATCATTTAAAAAACAAAACAAAACTCCATAGCATTGCTGTTACTGTACAGAACAGAAGATTCCTTGCTGCTACTGTCATGTTTGTTGTAACTCCTCACCCTGAAATATTTTGCACTAAAATATGTAAAGGTGAAAGAAATGCTAACTTTAAAATGCACAGTTTATTATTTTCCTTAGCGATTGCAGGTCGTTAGTTCTACAAATTGCAAAACTGCAGAATGTATTTTTTAGAAAGCGGCGTGCAAAGCGCACGTGGCTTCTCGAACTGTTACCTGGGATGGGTCGAGCCATTTTCTGTCCTTACCAAAGCCCGTTCAGTTAAACTCCGTCAGACACGTGGAGGTGGGTGGCCGTATTTATAAATAACCGTGGCTGAAGTCCAGTTTCATTAGAAGTGTCAGCTTTGATTTTTTTTTTTAACTTTAATCGTTTTATTTTGTAGAAAGATTTAAGTTAAATATATATAGACGAACTACTTTGTGAAGCTGTTTTTTTTTTTTCTTTGTTTGTTGCCATGTACTAACACAGGCACAGTTTATTTTTCAGGATTGTAGCCGTACGATAAGTTATTTACCTTACTGGTCTGCAGTGGGAAAGATGGGAGATGTTCCTCATAGCTGGTAGGGAAATAGAGGCGTGTTAGATCAGTTTTAGTGCACTCCTCGTGGCGGTTAGAGTTGGAGTCGTATCAGGGCGGTGTGAGCAGCTTTGCTTTGGGATGTTGGAGCTCCAGTTGTAAAATAGCATCCGCTTACTGTCACTCGATGCCTGACTAGCTTGTCTCACCGGGTATCAACTAGAACACGTCGTGTTTTGCTACCTGGCATTAAATGTGCGACTGGTGAACATCAGATTCACGTCACAGGAACAGTATTGATGCATGTGAACTCAAAACATGAACATAGGACTTCAGTCGGATGTGGTTGAAACCTTGGATGCTGAAATCCTTGGACGTTGAACCGATACCTTCTCGATGAAGACACTTAATTTCCAGCACAGTAAGAAGAAATCGGATAATGCATGTTTTAATTTAAATTTTCTAACTTTTTGATAGCATAATTACTTTTAATAGTTAGCCTTAATTTCTGGCGTTTTATTATGGTGTGTGTTGTGTACTGTTGTAAATTCACTTACCATATCTCTAGAACGGTGTCTGTTGCTAAATGCAAAGTTCTTTAAATTGTTTTTTTCAGTAGGGTGAAAAATGTCCTTGAAGGTTTTTGACTTTTTAAGCTCCCCCATCACAAATTGACTGTTACTAAAATAACATTAAATAATCTTCATCTCTGTTTAAGAGAATTCGGTTGCGATTTCCTATGGTGTAGGCTCAGTGCTTTGCTCGAAGAGTCGATGGGGCAGATGGATTTCACCTTCTCTCTGCCTTCATCCGTGTTAAATCTTCAGAGGGAAATGTTTATCTGCTTACTGGTTTGGCAGTTTCAGTGATAACTTGCTGATATATTGGCATGCTGTTTACTTCCATCTCAATCTTTTATGTCTTTTATTTGAGGAGCCTTTTCATATCAGCCCCTGCGCTCCCATCTCATTGTGAACTGAAGGAAGAAGTAAAAGTTCTGTGGCGGAGGGGGAAGCGAATGTAGGGGCAGAGCCTCGGGGGTTGCTCGGTCCGGGCTCCGGGGTTGCAGCTGCCGCCTCGGGAACAGTGCTGGGAATTGAGATCAAGCACAAAAATGTCTTTTTCTGGAGCGTAACAGGAACTAGCGTGGGTACTTAGGCATTCAGACTGATGAGGTATTGCAGAACATGAGAGGTGTACAACGTTGGGCAGTGTCAGAAAATTCAGTTCAAGTGGACTGAGTGTCACATAAGCCTGGAAGAGATCTCCGGAGGTACCAGTTCCAGTCTCTCTACTGACATGTGTCACATCCCTTACAAGAGCTCGGCTCCTGGCAGGATCTCGTGCTCCTCTGCTCATGCACCACGTTTTTCACGTCGCTTTTCAAATGCTGACATTCATCCCGAGCCGCATCCTTTTCCTGCAGACAATGCTTGAAGCAAATATCCTTTCAAATTGCATTCATGGGTCTTCAATATCTAATCAATCACACGGTTTAAAAATTACTTTTCTGTCCTTGAGGATTTCCTTGATTATAACCACAGGCTACTGAATTTTTTTTCTTAATAAATAGGAGATTTAGCACCTTAACTAACACAGAGCCAAGCGAAGCAGTAGTGTAATTGCTTTCATCATGCCATGATGTCTTGTACCACATAGGAAATCTTAGTTGTTTCTCCACCTGAAACAGTGCTTGTCTTGCAAGTATTTCAAGGATGCTTTGGGAGATTTAAATAAGGTTTTTTTAAATTGAGGCACTTAAATTCATTTTTAGGTAGTCTGATTTTCAGAGCTGCTGTGTAGCTGCAGCTCCCAGGGCCTCAGAAATTCTCATCTTTGCTAAAACCAGGGAACAGTTAAATGTGTAAATAAGCTCAGTGCTGGTTGTTTCCACGGAACCTCTGCCTGTGGTTGATCAGCCTGTTTCTGAGGGCAGTGACCACACTGGCCGTAGAGGAAGGGGCAGGGAAGGGTGCTGAGGGCGCTCACTCTGGGGGTAACTCTGCTTTTATTGGTAGCCTTTACAATCTGGTCATTTTACTTCAAAATCTACTTCTGGATCTCAGACACTTCCTATTATTGATGTGTCCATGCACATTTCCCATTCCCTGACTGTACTGGCAGCTTTGCAGCAGGTACAAAATGGGGTCAGAGAGAATTAACCTTCCTCATTCGCAGGGAAGCCCAGGCCGGGATGCCCTGTTCTGTTTCTCGGTCTTAGAAAAGATGAGAACAGAAGGCAAGACAGAAGAAACTTTGTAGTGTTTCTCTGTATTGCTTGCAGAGCTCTTTGTCAGTTGTTCTCCATCCCCTTTCTGCATTTCTGAAGCTACTTCTGTGCTTCCACTGTACTGAACGCAGAAGGGAGTCGCTGAGCCCCAAGATGCTCTGACTTTCCAAGATCTCTTCCACAATTACCAAGCCATATGGTAAAACCTCTTTCTTAGGGATTTTCAGTCCTAAAATGGGGGGGAGAACAGAAACTCGGCAGGGGCGTTGAGTAAGAGCCGCAGGGTTGAACTGTCATGCCCGTTTTCTACAAGAAATCCGAGCAAGGTGGTATTTTCTGAGGAAGCACAAATCCAACACATCTCCAGCCTTGCAGTGTCCTGGCACTTTGTCAGCTGTTTTGCGTTATCTGCAAACCAAGTTATTTTTGCCTTACAGAAAGCAACCAAAAATCATGAGGTGAACGAATAATTGGCTAAGGGTCTCTGTATGTACAGCTCATGGAAGTGAACTTGCAGTAGCAGCCATACAACGCATTTTATTTTGTCTTGGTTTTAAAAGTAATTTGATTTCATGGCTTTCTGTAGAATATTGTAATAATTCTGCTGTAAATACAATAAAATCACAGTTTGCTGAGATGGCTTCTGTTTTGTTCGTGGAAAACTTGCATTGAAGTTCATTAATCTATTAGTGAGTGGGACAATTTATAATTTTTTAAATAATTGAGTGTAAAAAGTACTTGGCACTGTGCGATGTGTGGCTCCCGGACAGGAGCAGCCCAGGCAGGAGGGCAGATTGGGCACAGACCTAGACGGATGCTCTTTGGTGACTGCCCTGCGCTGCCCCAGCAGTGGGAATTCAGTTTCAAGCTCCAGGTCCTGCCCCACAGTCCCTGGGTTTCTCCTCCTGCCACCCACCCTCCTCGTGCTGGTGCAGGCGAAGGAAAGCCACCTCCTGGCTGTGGTGGAGCCCCCTGAAATGATCCCAAGGGTGCAGTTCGGTGAGCTAAGTAGCCAGGGGTGGCTTTGGACATGGAAACAGAGCTGCTGCACTTAAACTTGACAACAGATGTGTTCGTTCTTTTTAAGAGAGAACTGAAAGGCCATGTCTCCTCTTGCCAGGATCTGGCAGGTGAGCCTGGATCACTCCTAGGATGCAGGTTTTGCTGGCAAACACTGCAAGAGTCTGTGCTCTGAGGGCTGACCTGGCTTACACAGGCCCTTGCTCTGAGATCTCAATTATGTGGAAGGAACAGCAAAACTGGCCCGTGCTAAGGCTGGAAATAAAACTAGACAATGGCTGTTTAAACTTGGACTGAACACAAGCAGTTGAAGCAAGTTTTGGTTTTCCCTAGAAAAGAGAACCACTGACTTGTTTTGGCCAATACCTGGAACTAAAGCAGCTCTGCAGAGAGAGTGAAAGAGAGAATGTGTGTGTGTGTGTGTTGTCCCAGGAACACCAAAGCCCGTGTGGTGGCACACAGGTGATGAGCAGCAGTGGCTGAGAGGACTGCGCGGCCCTGGCCCTGCTTCACCCCTCAGAAACACTTCAGCTCTCGGAGCTCCTCCTCACTGCGAGGGAGCAGAAGGGGCCAGAGGCTCTGGCTAACACGACTGGAAACTGCAGCAGCTCGGTGCCTGCCTGGGTCACAGCTCAGCCACGAGAAACAAACCAGCCACCAAACCACCACTGTGTCCCCCTCCCCGGTCACAGTCCTGCCGATGCTGCCTCGCCAGTGGAACATGGATCAGGAACATGGATTCGCCTGGGGTGCGAAACATACTTTAATAGGACTTAATTAATTATTTTCCCCCAATATTAAAAAAACAACAGGAAAAAAAAAAAGAAAAACATTTTAAAAAAGATCAACAAATCCTGTTGAAAAGTGCTTCAGTTCAGTGGCAGTGCATAACATGTTTCATGGTGCTGCTGTACCAGGCGTTGCAAAGCACGTGCCCCCCGAGCTCCCCGTGAAGTACCTGCGTGGGCTGAGCCCTCAGCAGCGTTTGTGCAGGAGCTGGATGCGGCCACGGGGCCACCGAGTGCCGGAGCATCGCAAACTGCCAGGTGGGCACAGAGCACCTGCAGAGAGGAAAGCCGAGGGCGGTGAGCAAGCTTAGGCCCAGGGTTTCTTACAGGGCTTTTGCTCCATAGGCTGATGCTGAGCTCTGAAAAATCATGTTTGGTGGGTTTTTTTGTTTTGTTTTACAATAGCTGGAAGCGATACAAGAAGCTTGGACTGAGTGAGACAGGAAGCCCTGGTCACCCCGAAGATGTATAAGCCTGGGAACTTTGGGGAGCTAAGCCAAACATCAGCAGCAGCACCCACGTTAGGACCCTGCTGGACTCATAGAAGAGCCATTCAAATCTCAGCAGCAACACTGAACTATCAGGTCTAAGTGGTTAGCTGATCAGCAAGGACATCTTAGCGTTAAGGCAGTGAAGATTCAGGCCCATACTCTGTGGGCTGCTGGGAGTGCTGCTCGCTGCAGCCACGAGCTGGATCTTGCCTTAAACCCCAACACTTCTTCTTTTCCTTCTGCCGACATACGTTTGTTCACCTGGGGGACAAGAAAGTCAAAAAGAGGGTTATTGGGAAGGTTCATGTGGGGGAAAAAAAAAAAGACACTAGAACCAAAACAAGCGTGACCATGAGGGTTTTCCAGCAATTTTCTAGAGCTCAGCTGGTGCCTGGGGAAACCCCCACTGCCTGATAGGCAAACTCCGGTCTCCTGGGAAGGGCAGACGTTCATACCTTTCTCTCCTTTCGGTCCTCTGTGCCCGTGGCGTCCTGGTGGCCCCATTGGTCCAGGGTCACCTGAAGGAATGAGAAGACCAAGTTTGCCCTTGAGATTGAGCAGCCCACAAACAGGTTAAGGAAAACCAAGTTAGGGTGATGCCTGGTCCGAGATCCAGAAGGTGCCACCTCCCCTGGTCTGAGATCCAGAAGGTGCCACCTCCCCTGGGGGTTGGCTGTGAGCCTGAGCAGCAGAGCTATCTCTGTGGACACAGCGCTGCTTCCTGGGAGCTACAGGGCTTGAGAGGGCAAGGAGGGCAAGTCTTACCTTTGGGTCCAGGGTAGCCCCTCTCCCCTTTTTCACCGGGTGGCCCCTGGATAGTACCATGTGCTGGAGAGGGAAATGAAGGAGAGGATGAATGAGCGTGACAAACCACTTGCAAAAGGCTCTGGGTTGAGTTAGAGAAGCACCGAGTCACACTGGAAGGACACGTCTCTAGGTTAGACGGGATTAGACTGACTGAGAGCAGATTTTTATAGAATGATTTTGGTCCCAGCAAAATCCTAGGGACAGGCTACGAGCTCATTTCACTGGCACTGCTCTGTTACCCATTCTGGGTGGCCTGGCTGTCACCAGTTGGCCCCCTCTCATACAGGGGAATCCAAGAACAGAACAAGCAACTGTCATTGCTCTAGATATGCCAGGCCAGCCCTGTTCAAATGCACCACAGAGGCACCTTCAGGGTTTGGGATGAGTGTCCTACAAGTAGGGGAAAGTTGATGTCATTCCTAATGCTGAGACTGCATCTCCCCAGCAAGGGAGGGAGGGAAGGGAAAGGCTAACTGCCTCCAGCTTTGTATCTCAACTGCGCAGCACACCACGGTGAAAAGATCACTAGGTCTGCAAGAGGGTGGAGAGATTTCGTATGCATGAGCCAGAAACACCAAGTCAATATGTCACTCACTTCTAAAGAAGTCCATGAGGTCCTCAGTGACATTGCCATAGGCTGCAAAAACCCTGCTGACACCAGGGGGTCCAGGAGGTCCTGGGGGACCTGCAGGTCCCCGTGCAGTGTAAGACATCAGGTCCTGGAGAATACCTTGGCCTGAGGAATTAGAAGTGTCATTTGAAAGGAGCTCTGAGAAAAATGCCTCTGGCTGCTGAGGCAGGAAGGGATAAGGGAGAGCTGTAGGCAGCAGGAAGGGTGAGGGAAGTGGACATCACAGGCACAGGGGATTAGGAGTTGTGGGCTGGGACAGGAAAGATCAAGACAAGCAAGCATCTCACTCACTCTGTAGGCTTTCTGACACACGGAGAGCCAGCTCGTTGTAATCCAGGGATCCAGTGAAGGAGCTGCTGTAGGATCTGCTTGAACCTGCTGAGCTCCTGTGTGATTCCTCCTCTGTCAGTAACGCATCAAAAGACCTGTCGCTGCCCCTGGAGGCATCATAAGAGCCATCGCTGCCCATCGAGGCACTATAAGATGACATGCTGCTCATGGAGCTGCCATATGAGCTGCCGGTGCCCAGTGATCCTCCATGAGATCCCTCAGCACCAAGGGATCCTCCATGCAACCGCTCAGAAGCTCGTAACCCTTGGAATGATGAAGACATAGACCCAGCCACCGAGCCACTATCTCCTTTGGGTCCTGGCGGTCCCCGTGGCCCTGGGGGTCCAGGTGGCCCCGAGATGTAGCTTCGGATTTCATCACCTGCAAAATACGAGAGGGGGGACTTCAGGGATAGTGAGGCACGTGGGTCCCCCAGGCTTGGCAGAACTCATGAGCTACCACCTGAACGAGGACTGGAGTGTAAAATCCTGTCCCATCAACCATCACAGCAACCCTCATCCAATGCCATCTCTCAGGCAGCAGGCACATACGTCAACTTTGACCTCTGCAGATGGCATGACACCCTCCTCCTTCTTATATCTCCCACAATTTTGGGTGCTGTGGAAGAGCCGGCAGCCTCCACAAAGCGAAGCACGGTTCAGACAGGGTGCAAGGAGGATGGTGACGTCCCCTTACTCTTCAGGTACTGGATCAGCTCGCTCCTGAACTCGTCACTGTTGGTGATGTCAGCATAGGACAGGAGACCAGTTCCTGAGAAGCCTGGTGGTCCTGGGGGGCCAGGAGGGCCAGGTGGACCCTGGATTCCAGTGAAGGAAGAGTATCCCACACCTTGAGAGAGAGGAAGAATTATTTTCTAACAGTGAGAGGCCAAGAAAGTGACACGTGTATGAAGATCTTGAAAGTTTAAAGGCTCCAACCCCAATTTCCATCTCTTCCCACCTGAAGTTGTGGAGATTTTTGGTTTTTAAGGTGACATTTTTCTCCTTGGGCAGTCACAGCCCTTGGTGAGATAAAGCTCAGGCCCCCCAGCACCTGCAAACAGAATCTCCCTGCTAACATAAGAAACACGATTGCTTTACTTTGTAAGTAAGCAGAGATGTCCTCCAGAGAGGTGCCAGATGATCCAGGGATTCCTGGAGGTCCTGGGGGTCCCGCAGGACCAGGGGGCCCAACAAGACCACTGAATTCAGAGTCTGTAAGACACAAGGGAAGAAAAGGAATCACCCCAACCACTGCAACTCTGATGAACCTTCCCTGACAATACAGGCAATACTTTTTTCTCCCCAGCACCTTACTGGTGTAACCTTCCTGGGAAGGAGGGAGATCCCAAAGAGGACAATAGTCCCTATTTTTCAAAACACACTTCTAAAAGGTGGCATAAAGAATTCTGCAGGGTTTGCAGAGGACAAAGGGCTCCCTCATCCCCATGGGAGTGCCTTGCTGCTGCTGCTCTCCACAGGAGCACCGTGCTCTGCCTGCAGCCCCCGCAGCCTGTGCAGCCCTAGAGCCCAGGAGGCCTGCAGCACTGCTAAGGCAGATGGATCACCGGACTCTTAGAAAGAGTTCTTTGAGGTGATGGGCAAAAGGGGAAACTCTGTGCCTAAGCCTGTAAAAAAAGATCCTGGGGATGTGTAAGGACCTACAGCAGGGGAGTAAAGAAGTTGACTTACTTCGCAGGTATGCTGTCAGGTCACTGTAAGACATACCAGGCGTCCCTGGAGGCCCTGGTGGTCCAGGAAGCCCAATGCTCATCCCAGAATCTACGAAATCAAACAGGTCCAAGAGTAGCACATTATCAATTCAGGCCACTACAGTGTGAGCAGACAGGCTGCAAGGCTTGTTCACAGGCAAGGCAGGAGGGACTCCTGCAGGGTGAAGCGTTCCCATCAGCAGCTCCCAAAGGAACAAAGGGAAATGCACATTAATAAAGACCATTACTTGTCAAGTAGCTGATAAACCGTCTGGTCAGCTCATCATAATCCAGTGACAGAGACATGCCATCTCCTCCTGGTCCAGGAGGTCCTGGTGGGCCCCGAGGTCCAATTAGATACTGACGAATTTCTTCTCCTAGAAATGAAAAATGCATCTTTTAAGACTATCCAGTGGCTGCAATGATGCCAGGTGTGAGGAATTCCTGGCCTGTGAGCTGAGCCCCCACCTCTAAGGAGACTATCAAAACCCATAGATGCAAACCTTCCCCCCCATCCTCCTCTTCTGAGCATAAACTGCACTGCGTGTGGCATCAGAAACCTTTGTGATAGGGCTGAGAAGCTCTGCAACCCAGGGCTTGAGAAGGATGATAATCTGGATTGCTAAAGGAACCTCCTTGTGCTCTGTTTTTTCAGGACACCCTGGACAAAATCTTGGGTAAAGGGAATAAAGAGTGGCTCAGCTGAGAATACCGTGCTGAGCTCTGCGGCATTTCAGAAGCCATTTGTCTATGCGGAATGTGGAATCTGACTCGCTCCTCACTGGGTCACACAGGAGGAGCGCAGTGTTGGCAGACACCATCAATGCCTTCAGGCACAGCAAAATGACGTCCCGGTGGTTTATTTGTCAGCCCAGTGTGAGCGTTCCCTTCAGGATCACTTACTCTGCAGCATGTCCAGAAGTTCTTGGTACAAAACGGATGTAGTTGATACAGAGCTAGCAAATGACTGATAGCGATCTGAAGAGCCTGTGGAAATGAAAAGGTTTTACTTCAAGCAGGGTCAAGAGGAGACAAAAAGTAAAGAGTGGTCAGGCAGGGAGAAAAAAGCTGAATTAATCTGATTTAATCAGTGGAATGGGCTTGCTGCGACTCCAGCCACAAACCAGTTGCTGTCTCACACAGCATGGCTGTCTCCACAGCAGTGTGGGCTGCGCTCTTCTGACTGAGATTCCAGGCTGCTTTCAAAAGCTCTGCGAATTTCATCTACTTCAGGAGGGCTCGAGCACACAAGACCCACAACACCCGAGACCACGTATACCAAATATGGCCACCTCTCTTTGGGTCTTGGGGAATTTATAAGGTCTAACAGCTATATTTAATGTGAGACTTTTTAAACAGCAGCAACCGTTCATTAATCTAACCACCAAAATGGGACAAAGCTCAGAGGCCACCTCAGCTGTGTGGAGTCCTGGGCCAAGACTGCAGAAGATGAATAACTTCAGGGTGCTGCTATTTAAAGACTGTTATTTCTCGTCCAGTTCTCATCTCCTAGGGGTTGCACCAGCTCAGCTGAGACTGTGACTCAGTACAAAGCTTACCAACGCGGTGCTTACTTGTCATATAGCTCATAACACGGGCAGCCAGCTCCGCATAATCCAAGCTTATCCCATCTGCAGTGGTGATGACTCCAGGTGGGCCTGGAGGGCCTGGTGGGCCTTGGGCACCAGTCAAATAATGCCTTACGTTGTCACCTAGGTAGGAAACCCAAAACATATCCACATCACAAGAGGAAAGACGACAATGGCCATATGCACAACTACTGCACCCTCTTCCCTTGGCTGATAGAAGGATCATTCTGCAGAGGGCACGGTGGGCAACAGCACTTCGCAGTATTCAACAAAAATAAGGCAAAAGCAGAAGGTCTGCTGCTTCTAAAGGGAGAGTGAGAAGGGCTTCAGGGAGCAAAAGAGAGGCATGCATCTGCTGACCCATAGCAAAGCCTCGGTATACTTACTTTTCAGGTAGTCAGCAATATACTGCTGAATCTCTTGAGATGAACTTCCACCTGGGCCAGGAGGACCCGGTGGCCCAGGAGGTCCTGGAGGTCCCTGAATTTGTCTGGATGACCCTGCAGAAAGCGTGGTAAGGAGAAGGAATATTTTTGGTCTGGTTGCATTAGACCAAGCAATGCTAAAGTGTGCTTGCATTGAGCCCTTCCCAAAGATCTGGAAAGAGCTTTGGGAACAGACTATGCAGAGGTTCCCCTTTCATTTCTGAACCCAGTCTGAGCGTGGGCAATTAGGCAGTATAAGGTCTTCAGTTAATTCTACATTTTATAATTCAGCATGTGCAGCTCTGCAGGGCTGACCCCAGAGACCTCCCTGGCTTCATACCGACAGACCTGGTCAGTTTGTGCCCCAGGGTGCAACATGTGCAGAAATATAGAGAGACATCCAGAAAGCACTCAAACTCGTTAGGTTAACCTCACTGCCCTGCTGCTCTCAATCCCAGCCAGTGTGGTCAGCGCCAGCTCAAGAACCTCCTCGCTGGTCTCTATTGGAAGATACAGGTGAGCCCTGTGAGACAACTGTCACCACAGTGTTGAGTGACACCTCATGCTCTTTAGGGTGTCCATCTTCCCAGCACCCCGAGGCAGTATTCCTAGGACATGATGTGGAGAAGCAGAGTGCTTGTTGACATAAAGGGACACTGAAGTTAATCTCTATGCACTTTTTGTGAAACTGCATTAATATCCTGCATACAGAGATGCTCTCATTCAGAATGAAAGCAGCTTAATTCACAGGAATCCACCTGAGGGTAAGTAAAAATGAACAAAGGGCACTTTTGTTCTGATCAGTGTTTCCACAAGAAGGTTCAATGCAGCTTCCCTAATCACTTGTGGAACATGGATAGCCAGCCTGGAATCCCTTTCTTTCACATCCCATGAGGACAAACTCTGGCTCAAAGGATTCCCAGTAAGCTGGAAACAGAAAACTTACAATTCTTAAACTGTCTGATTTAAGGCAGGCTGGGAAAAAAAAAAAAAAAAAAGAGGTTTTGAACACAAATCCCATCAGCCTTAGGTCGGCACCCACATTTGCAAAACCCAAACCGATCTTTTCCAAAGTCTCCACCAGGATGCCAGGATTTCTTGATAATATCAGGGCAACGAAGGCCTGGCCTCTTACCTCGAGATGCTCCTGGGATGCCAGGAGTGCCTGGGACACCTGCATCACCTGGAAACCAGAGCGAGGGAGAAAGTTGTAATGGGTGTCACTGCAGGTTGCATACTTGGTCATGTAAACCAATTATGTGTTGACAGTAAAGCAACTACCCAGCCCTTGTAGTGACTATTTTAATTTATCATCTTGCTGGAGAAGAGCAGAAGGAATAGGCCACAGCAGCTTTCCTGAGCCTTCTGTGATCTGCCTAGGTGCCTTGTGCTCAGAGTAATTCTACTGCCGTGGCCCTGCTCTGCCTGAAAAGGCAGGGCTGGGCACAGCTGTACTTCTCAAAGGATGAGGTTGCACCATCCCTTAGAATCAACCATCCTTTGCTGAGTGAAGCCACCAGAAAATAAAGAAAGAATATTTTTAACTTCACCTTTGGGTCCAGGTGGGCCTGGTGGGCCTGGAACTCCTGGAGGTCCCTGCAGGGTAACTCTTTCACCTGTCAATTGCAGAAGGGGAGTCAGAGATTCACAGGAATAAAGTGTGTGGACAAAATCCTGGCTCCACTAAAACTAAGCTAGAATCAATGCAGCAGAATTTTGTGACCTGGTTTAGGCCTAGGGACAGTGAATTCAAAGGAAGGAAGGGAGCATAGACTGACCATGAGAGGAGAATGCTGAAAGGCCAGGTTCACCCGGTTCTCCTGCATGAGACACAGAAATGGAGGAGCAGTCATATACACAGGCAAGGTACACTGCACCCCACTGATATTTCTCACAAGCCTTCTTACCCGTGAATCCTCGTGGACCTCGTTCACCTGTGAACAGAGGAGCAGAGGAACAGTATAAGCATTTAGTTTGTTCTTATCTGCAACATCCCAGCTCACACTGCAGAATATTATCCTGGCCTTCAATTAGCCGGGTAGAAATGGGTAAAAAGACTAGGTCCCACCTTTTCCTGCTAGAGAACAGAGCTACACTTCACCTTGCTACTTTAACTTCACTACCTTCTCCTTGCATTGACTTAGCCAAGTCCACACTGCAGTTTGCAAAAAGATTGTTCCCTTTGGGCCACAACAACCCCATGTGATGCTACAGGCTTGGGGACGAACGGCTAGAAAACTGCCTGGCAGAAAAAGACCTTGGTGATCTTAAAGGCTTTTTCCAACCTAGATGATGCTATGATTCTCTGGCAGCAGACAGGAGTGCGATTTAGGTCTAAATTGAACCTAAATTTAATGACCAATTTAGTGCTACCCTTCTTACAGGTACAGAAAGGTAGGACACCTTCTGCTTCTGAGCCCTCCCTTCCGTTTTTTCAGCCTGAGGTGCTAGATCCATCTAGTATCTTGGTGAGGTAGCAGGATACACCCACCTTGGTCTCCCTTCGGGCCTGGTGGGCCTGGTGGACCTGGTGGGCCTGTGAGGAACATTTCTGTAATTAAACCAAAAAGATTTCTTCATGATATCCAACATAACACAATAAGTTTCTTCTGGCTCCATGGGGCCCCAGCCAAAGGTGTGCTCTTTGGGACCCCAACAGTCAGAACATTCCCGAGGCACAAGCAAGGAAATGAGTGGAAAGAACTTACCTGAGGTGGACATAGAAGACCCTGGTCTCCCTGGTGGGCCAGGAGGTCCTGGCAATCCTTGTCCTAGGCAAAAGGGTCACAAACAGGCTTCATGAAGGATGATCCTCAGCAGTGTAAGTAAATGCATGTCAGAGCTGCTACATCTCCAGCCGTGGCCATAACTCCAATATTTCCAAGTGTAGTCCAGTATCATTGTTTTTTCCACACACCCCTATCCCTGTTAGTTGTTTTTAATTATCATTTGCCACCACAACAGAGGTAGGGACAGAGTAACTCCTTCCTTTGTGGTACTGAGTGCCCGTCCCAGTTGGCCTTCACTACATTGAGAGGGAAGGTTCATTTCATACACTTGACCTCCCTTCTTTTGCTGCTGAGCAGAGAGCAAGGAATGGGTGTAGGCTCCTGTCTCATGTCCTCCTGCACCTCCTCTCTTCTGGCTGTGAAAGGGAAATTTGTGCTACAGGTAGTGAAGTGGGGATATATTCCTCATGAAAAGAACTGTTCCATCTGTCCTCAGCTGGAAGTTAAGGTTGGAAAAGTTTGAAGCAAAGACAGAATTGATTGTAGTTACTTTCTCTGGGAACCTGAGAATGCCGACTGTCTTCCCAGTATGGGTTTTATGAATTGCTATTCTGGCTAGCAAACTTCTGCCAAAGCAAATCTCTCTTGGGCAGCGTCTGCCAAAGCAAATCTCCTGTCTTGGGCAGCATCTTGCTGCTATGAAACTATATTGCAGTGAAACCAAGTTAGTAGGAACCCACTATGTGAACTGCCACTTCCATCTAAGCCAGCCCTACTAATTTCCACCAGGTTCAAGATTGCATCTGGGATGCTGCAAGCACAGGATAGAGGCACTGGAAAATCCTCCCATTTCCCATGTTTGGAAGAAACAAGCTCTTACCTGGAGGTCCCGGAGGCCCAGGAGGTCCCTGCACAGATGCACCTGATGAAGAAAGAGAGGTATTTACTCAGTAATTTGCACAGCCCAGGGAAGTGCCATGTGTGTTAGCATCCCCCTGCTTACATACTGAGCTCTGCTACATTACATACCTGGTGGTCCAGGGGGACCTGGTGGTCCTGCTCGCCCTGGTAAATCTCCCAGCACTGTGCAAATGAGACAAACAAAATACAGAAAATTGTTGCTATGGAGCTACTGTTGCTATGGAAACGCTATCCTTATATTGCCGTTGGAAGCTCTCACAGTCAAAGGTGGACTAAGGAAGGATTCGGGTGACCTAAGCCAAAGTTGAGGCCGAGGAGGTAGAAAAGAGACGTGTTTTGTTGCCAGCACGCAGGTTAGGACATGAAGCAAAATACAACCTGGCAGCACATTGGAAACTGCGATGAGATCTCTCTGGAGGGTAGTGGCTGCTGATAGAAAGAGCAAAGGACTCGATGCTAGAGAAAGAGGGAAAGAACTCTCAAGGAGAGGAAAGATTCTTTCAACAAGGGGCACGTTTTGGGAGGAGAACATTATGCAGCTGTTATTTAACAAGTAGCTGCGCTGTGTTATCTTGACCAGAGATGTATCCTCACCTCCAAGCTGAGGCAAAAACTCAAAGCTCAGTGACACTGGAATCCAAGGCTCCTGCATATGGGATGGGACAGTACAGAAGCACAGTCTGGATCTCCATGACCCCATTCAGACGGCAGCGAGGCAAGGAACATATAAGATTTTATGCCCTCCCCTACCTTGCCTCTCCTGCCCACTTGCAGAAGTCCCACATCCTAGGAATACTAACAGTAAGTTCACCAGACATCTAGTAAGGCATAGAGCAAACACTTTTCTTGGGATGCTGCTAAACCATTCTGTTCTGCTCCACTTATTTTCATCTTAAAATAGCATTTGTTCCCCTGTGAATTTGTCCTCTAATTCACAGAAAGATTTTGATTTCTGTTGCTTAGACTAATGTGCCCTTTCAAACTGGTTCTCCTCTTATGGATGGTTCCATATTCATATTATTATACACAGGGAATTGCTCTTCTGTGAACACAGAGCCTAGAAGGCCAGGCTGAAACCTCACAGCTCTGTGACCAATGCCGCTGTTGATGACTGCTCACCAGTCACCGTTTCTTAGCTTCCATCTCTGTGACATGGGCCTGCAGCCATCTATCTCCTTTCGAAAGGACTTTGGGATGCACAGACGAGAAGGAGGTCAGAAGAAGTAGCTGGTATTGCTGTCCCACAACTAAACAAACACACATATTACTTGTGCTATGCCACATTGAGGGGAAACATGTAGAGGCATCTCCTGTTAGCTGTGAGCAGTCAAAGGCCTCTGGCACCCCTCCAAGCAAAGGAGTGGAAAGGCAGACCCACTTACTTTGAGATGCTAACGATGAGACTTCTGATTTGATAGTTTCTATCACAGCTTCACCTGGAGATCCCTTCTCACCCCGTGGACCTGTTTTTTGGTGTGGGGGAAGAAGAGAAAGTAAATTACTTAACTGAGACATGTTCTACACGCGCTTTACCTCCTCAACAACACGTTCACATTGGGAGCACGAACTCAGTCCCTGGCTCTGAGTGACACAATTCAAATGGGGAAATGATTGCACAATTTGCCCTAACACAATCACAGAAAACTAGCTCAGAAAGGTTTTTAGGTGTCAGCCCTGCTCAGGTGTCTGTCCAATTGGCAGTGGTTTCACAGTGACATGATTCCCAATTTGACTGCAGTTTGTTCTCCCACCTTTCAAAATGGCAGGAGGTATCCAGCTGGGCTACATCACCCATCGCAGAAAGGCAACTGCACTTGAGAAGTGCCTTACAAACACTATCTTCCAGGAAAAAACAACATAAGACAAAAGACTTTGCAGCATCCACATCACACTGGCCCATACTGCCCCCCTTCTTCCCTTGGGAAAGAAAAAAAAATTAATAGAAACTCTTTACAAGATTAATTAAGCCAAACAATGCAGCAAAATGAACTGAAAGGAAGAAATTTGCAAACAAAAAGGAGAGAGATTGTGCCAATGTCTGAGAGAATTGGAAACTAATGAATTTGGTTCTCTTATAAAGCAGAATCAAATCAGATGGAGAACAGTACCTTGCTGTCCAGGGAGACCAGCTGGTCCAACAGGACCTGGTTTCAAAGGAGAAAAAAAAACCAGATTGCATTAGATTTTCCTGGTTGTATTTTACATTAGCAGGAAAGAATCAATAGGTCTTTTACAAGAACTGAAATTATGAAATAATGTATTTGCCTGCACAAGTAAATGGAATGGCTATGGGGTATGAATTCATCAATGTCCCATGTATTACTTGAAGCTGTGGAGAAGAAGCTTATTTTCCAATTAAAGAGCTCGGTGCCTCCTAGACTGTGGAAATAACCAGAATGTCACTGGCCACAAAAGAAATGCAATACACCTAATTTTCTTCTCGCATTCCTTGCTGCAAACTGAGGCTAGCTCTACCAAACCAGCTCCAGGATTAGCTCCAGCTCTACAACTGGGAGAGGCTCTGAAGTGCCATGAGGACCAGGGCTCAGAAACCCTGTTGCCTGACACACAGAGGAGTGTGAGGAACAAGCTCATGCATAGCCGGGGTCTATGTGTGTGTTTCCAAGAAAGTTTTGTAGATAGTCACATGAGTTTTCTGCTGTCTTGGTTTCAAAGCTAAGACTGGAAAATGAACACCTCCCAGTTTTAGTAACAGCATGGGGAAAGGAATTAGAAACAAACCTGCTTTCCTGAGAAGCAAAAGAGTTTGATTCTACTCGCTGGATTTGACCTATCACTACTTTGTACTCATCAGATCAAAGTACAACAACAGTGTTCCCAGTTTCTTCATCTTCTCAGCTCTCTCGTTCTGTCCTCCTCTGTGCTCCCCCTACTTCTCCCTAGAGGCTGCTGCCCCCCTTAACTCAGTCTCAGATCTTAGTCTTTCTGCAGAAAAAGGTGAGGACCATGAGACCTGCCTGAGCAATCTTACCTCCCAGACAGGGCAGCCTGGAGAGACAATAAATATCACGTACTAAATTAATAACTGGATGCACGGCAATGCAAGATGCCTGCAAAAACCATAGCAGAGGAATGGCTTTCTTACCTGGAACACCTGGGGGTCCTGTGGGGCCAGGTGGGCCTGGAGGACCTGGTGGGCCTGGCAGAGCAATAGTTGATGAACCCTCTGAAACACAAACACATACACTTGCACACGTACACACAAATCCATCCTTAAGGAATCACCATCTATAGCACATGTATTCTCCCAACACAGGGAGCCTCAGGGCAGGTCTGACACACAGTCAAGATTAACTTATAAGGCATAACAAAACCAGAAAAACCTCCAAAAGCAGAAGCATTGGAACTCTCACAGCACTACATACCAGCACTTAAGACTCTTCCTGGAGCTCCAGGTTCTCCTATGAAAACAAAGAGACAATAGATGAACTTCTTTTAGGGGGAAGGATCTGTCACTAGCTCAATGACACTGTCTTTTTGAACCTGTGATTTCTGTTCTCTTTGCCCTCGATCCCTTGTCTGAGAAGTCATAGAACTAGAAGGTGATAGGGGAAGCAGAGCCCAGCTAATCCAGAGGTATCCTCTGATCAGTTTTCCAAGCACTCCATCTGCCAGAATAGGCAACAGACCTTAGTTTATCTAAGGCAGGTACACAGCTTCCACTGCAGTCACCAAGCGTCATACCTGTACGTGCAGGGCAGAATCAGTTTTGCTAAGGTTTTCTCAGTGGAGAACCATCACGCCGAGTGCCTCAGCAGGTGTCCTGACTTTCATTATACGCTCAAGGAGGATTTGGCTACTGTCTGTTTCTCAAACCTTCCCTTCCTAAAGCCACTAGATGCCACTGTTGATTCAGGGACTGGTCAGCAGAGCAGGGAGCCCTCCTTAAAATGAAGTGCTCCGAAAGAAATTGAGTATTAGGGAAGAAACAAAACTCACCTTTAGCACCTGGTCGGCCTGGGTTGCCTGGAAGTCCTGATATCAGGGAGAACAATTTAAAATGGTTAGTGTAAATATTGTTTGCTCCACTTTTTCAAGGTATCTTAGATGAGTTCCCCTACTAGGTTTAAAGAAGGAGCTCCCTGCTCAAGACCCTGGCTTTCAGCATTTATAAGCAGGCACCGACAGCAAGTGGAGGAATTCACAGCGCATAGTGAAGGGCTTCTGTTCTCCCACTGCTCCTTGGATGATGGCACTGCTCCCTAGATTTACCTGCACCTTCCTCCAGGTATTGATCCCTGTTCTGAGGCTCCTGGATAAGTTCCCTGGTGACTTGCCCCCCAAACCACTTCTGCTTGCAGACATCATATCCTGTTTCCACCTCCACTGCTACATCCTCTCCCTTCTGTTTCTGCTGCTGATTAGAAGATCTTTTCAGTGATGCACAGTGAGCTAAAACATGTTATTTATTGCAAAGCATGTTTTGAGGAGAGGCAAATTTTCAACAGATCAAGGCTTCGTGCTCCTCAAAAATTACACACAAAACCTATGTCAAAAGCCAAGGGAGACACAGAAACCTTGAGATATCATTTAAGAAGCCCCAAGCAGTGCAGAGGGAGATTAGAAGGCTTTTTTGAGCCCATATCAAAGTGTGTCATTGATAAATGGGAACACAGTGCAAAAGCCTACCTGGTGGTCCTTGGGGTCCTGTCAGACCTGGAAGGAAAAGGCAAAAATTCTAAGATGTCAAAAACATATCAGGTCAGGAAATAGACCTGGAGATAGACAGGAAGAAAAAGATGACATTTACTTAAAATTATAGCACACAGTCCATAAGTGGTGTGAATCGGCCTAGCACCTGGTATGTAAATTGAACATTGGCTTGTAGCAGCTGTTGTTCTCATTTGCGGTATGTGCAGTCCCGAGACCACAAAGGTTCTATATTCCCTGCATTTTCCTTTCATCACTTCTTACAGTACAGAGATTACTGCCAGCCTTAACTTCAAATTAAGACTGGAAATTGTTGACAAACACATCTGTGTTCCTGACTGAGCAAAATGTACACTTTTACCTGGCTGTCCTGCATCTCCAGTGGGTCCTGGAGGGCCTCGGGCTCCTGGCATTCCCATAAGACCTGGTTCACCTAGGGATACAATCACTATTAGCAAAACAGAAATCATTGACTTTACAATCCACCAACACATTCAAACTTGGCCAAATGGCCATTTTCAGCATCAGTGTCTGGGAAGTGAACATCAATGGCAGAAGAGTTCTGCAGTGAGAACTCTGTCATAAGTTTTCAGCCAACTCCACGCTTACATGGTTGACTCTACAGATCTCCTGAGACAGCAAGATCCCAGACCATAAATCTTTCCCCCCTCCTCTGACAAAACTCCTGCCAAATCAGAAAGTATTTACACTTCTACCTTACCTTTTTCACCTGGCTGTCCATCACGGCCAGCTTGTCCTGTCCGAATTAAAAAGATTGTTAGGGACTGCTGAAATAGTACAGCAGCTGCCCTATCCTCCTACCAAGCAGAGCACAGCCCTAAACATAAGACAGTGGCTTTTCATCATATTACATCTGAAAGAAACGTTGGGTGCAGTTATTAAAGGCCCAGAAAACATTCATTTGAAACTTAAATCTGGGACATCTTTTCTGAGTACACAAACTAATCTTGGCTATTCAGAGAAAAGACCTAGGATCACAACCAGTTTGATTCCACTCCAATGTAATTTCTTTGTCTGTACTCATACAAACAACACTCTGGGTGGAAATGACATTGCCCCACATTATCAACACAGCTGTTTTCCATTACTCACCTGCAGGTCCTTTAGCCCCTGGCTCTCCTGGAGGACCCGGCATTCCTCTTGCACCTTGTTCACCTTCAGCAAAACAGTATGAAAATGAACCAAACTAATTTTAGTGATGATACAGTTTATGACTAGCAGGAATATTTGGTATTTTGTAGTTGAAGAACAGTATTGACAGGATGTTCAGGCCTCACGATTCATGGGTGGGCATTACAAAAGCTCAAAGGATGTGAATACAATGCTTGTGAGGGAGAATTTCCCTAAAGCTAAATACAAAAATTGCTACCAAGTTACTGGAATCAAGAATAGGATCTATTTGTCTAAAAATGAGTGCAAAACCAAAAACATCTATAATAATGAACACCATTATACGTTTTCAGAAAGCTAACTAGGATTGGCTGAACACTCAAAAAATGCACATGTCTACATAGGCTGTTACTCCAAGAGAAAAATACACTGACCTGTCATTCCACGAGAACCCTTCTCACCCTGATCACCTGTAGTACAAAAAAAGGGAAGGATTCTGTGGGATTGTTTCATTGTAAAATGATTCCATCAAAGGAAATAAAATCTGCTTCCTGATAAGAGCAGTGAAGAAAACGCCAAAGATGGATAGGATTAATACCTATGGATATCATCCATATCTAGAGGAATATAAAGCAATTATCCACAAAAGATATCTAATTGATCGACATACCTTTGGGTCCAGGGGCTCCAGCGACTCCTTTCTCACCTGAAAGATATATGGATAATTGATAAATAGGAATAACAAGTCAGAAGGTAAAGGAGTTTCAAGGAAAATCATAGGGGAAATACAGATATTCTCATATCAGACAAACTCAAAATGGAAATTCCTTTCCTTCGATACAGCTCCATCCATCCAACCATGTTTTCTCATCTAGACTGCTCTATCACCTCTGTGGCTCTTGCATTTCTCAAGATTTGCTTACAGTCACTGACTATGTTTAGTTCCTCCTCCCCTTTCCTCAGTCTTATGCTTTTCTTTGCCCCCAGCATCAAATGTTCAGACCAAGTCTGCTACATAGAGCAGTACTAAAAAAGCACATCAGCTAGTGCTGCTGTAATTGCTGAAGGGAAGAGAGGCTTACCTTTAGCACCTGGGAGACCTGCTTCCCCTCTAAATCCTTGTAGGCCAGGAGGACCTGCAGGAAAACGAGATGGAGGGGTGTATCTTAATTCATCCCACTTACCATTATTTATCACTGAAGAAAAACTATGAGAAGTTGTCACTGGTTTTTGTCTTCTCTAGTCTCTAGATGCCATAGCAAAGGAATGCAGCACTCACCTGGAGGACCTTGTGGGCCTGGAGAACCCATCAGACCTGTGAATAAAGAACATGGATTCTCTTTTAGTAACACCAAAATTAGAAAATCTCTTTCAGTTAGCCCAACATCATCCACAACCCAACAAGTGTTTAGCAGATTGGAATTCTCCCAGCTGCTAGAAGTATTTGCATCTCTGGCATCCTCAAAACCAGGGCAACAAGTCCACACAACTCAGTTCTTGTGACATAGAGGAAGTGGTTCTCCCTAAAGTAAGATAGAGAGACTCAGGCCTTCCATCTTGGCTGGGATCTGTGCTTCAGGTGGGACCCATTTTGTTATAGTGTAATTTTTATTGCAGTCACATGGATTGTTGTAACTGTGTTAGAAGCCTGTTAGCAATATGGAGTTTACCTTATTATTTCTGAAAGCAGAGAAAAACCAGCTGGAAACATCACACATCTTAAAAACTGGTGGTTTGAGAAACCTCCCTGCCAATCCCCATTCTCAATAAAAATCTGCAAGAATTTATTGCTCTAAAGGTTATGTGCACCTACCAAATTAAATTTTATCTAAAATGAGGACCATTAGTTCACATTTCTGATTACTGCAGAGTAAGTGAGCAGGAAGGCTGGAACGCTCATTTACTCCTCTCTTGTCTGCTAAGTTCTCTCTGTCCATCTTCATATTTACCTTTAAGACCAGCAGGACCTGGAGGACCAGGTGGCCCTGGAGGACCTGGCTCACCAACAGCACCTGCAAAATAAACACGTAAATAGATACAGTAGAATACTATTGTAATCCCGTTTTTCCATTATCACATCTCCTGTTATCCTTTCTCTGGCAAGTATAATAAATAATCTGCTGGTCAGTTCAAAACACCCAAATAAGCATACATTGCCAAACAAAATACAAACCCAAAACATCTCACTGAGCTTTAGTATGAGCAGCAAAATACACCCAGCTTTGGTGACCTGGATAACAGGGAAGATAACCTGGACATTAACTGCTTTTGGTTCTGCCAAGCTCAAACCTGTCCGTGAGAGCTTGCAAACCAACACAACTCTTGTTTACCCCTTGTAAGTCTGGCAAAAAATGCCTTAGGCCAGATTTATCTGTGCTGGGGAATATCTGAAATTAAATCTGAATTTGAATAAGCATATTAAATTCTGTCTCTGAGGTGTTTAATAAATTGGGATGAAACTCTAACTTTCATCCATCTCTGCTTTATCCAAGAATAGGAAACTTAGTTCCTACCTCTGTCTCCTTTTTCTCCAAATCCAGGTGGTCCAGGCTCCCCTCGAGGCCCTGGTAGTCCTTCTCGACCTCTTTGTCCCATGGGACCTTCCATGCCAGGATCACCTACAGGAAACAAATGCCTTGTAAAAAAGTCTTTGTAGGAGGCAGTGGGCAAGAGGACTCAGAGCACCAATGGAGGCACCTACCCATGCTGCCTTTCTGCCCTTTTGGTCCTTCTGGTCCTTGGTGTCCAATTGGACCAGGAATGCCTGGAAAGAAAACCACAACAAATGTTCAGAGTCCTTGTCTGCGTACCATGAAAGTATAACATGCAAATTAGGGGAACCTGACACGGGATTCCTCAGATGGAGTAAAGAATATGTCACTTGGAAGGTGGGTATTTGAACAGGGATCTCTCTAGAAGAACACCCTTCATATAAGATCACACAGAAGCTGAGCTAAGTACTCATGCAGCTGTGGGACTCTTTCAAAGGTAGGCTGGAATCTTCAAACCCCCAAATAAGGCACGTTTGACTAAGTGGAAGTTATGCTGATGCCTTGCTTGTAAACAAGTCTCTGAGCAGTGTCTGTAGCCCAACAGACACTGCTATTAATCAAGCGACCTGGTTTATGCTAAATATTGCCTCTTTAGAGAACCCCTTTAAGTTAGGTTTGCAGTGCAAAATTTGTTCTTGCCTACAGTAATGTCACTAAATGCCTTCCTTCAAAGCGGAAAGTACTACTGCTCACCTGGGACACCAGGAAGTCCTCGCTCTCCTGTAGAGAGAAAAGAAACAGACAGTCAGTGGGGAATAGGTCTTCCCTGTTTGTCACTTCAGCCAACCCTCAACCCCCGCAAAAAGGAGTTTATGTTCCTGGAATGTTTACAAGTTCTACCATGTCCAGCAATGCCATGTTGGCACCCTTGTATTTATGCAAGAGATTGAATCATTTACACCATGCAAAATCTGATTAAACCAAGCAGAGCTTGGCTTCAGGAAGGGCTTTCATCCAGGTGAAAGAATTTTCTAGATTCAAAGTGAGATCTGTTGTCTTTTCCCCGTGAACTCTAAAATTGTCTTTGCCCGGAAGAAAAGCAAAAAAAAAACCCACCATCACAACAGTATTTGAACTAAAGAATGCATCAGTCTCTTATCTAACTACTGGAGGCATAAAAATCCATTTGCCCTTCAACAGGCTGCTGATTTACCCAAGAAAGCAGGTAACTCCAGACTCACCTCTGGGACCTTGCATTCCCATGTCACCTGAGAAAAGAAAGTAAAATCAGGAGAAATCCTGGAGATATTTCCAATGATAACTCATTCATTTTGGTTTTCTAGTTGCTTTCCCACCTTTATTGTACCATGAAGGAATTTTAGTTGAGCAGGGATGCTCACACTTGAATAGTGCGGGATCAGAAACATCCTGCTAGTGACAACAGGATCTGGCCTTTCACACTGACACAGTGTAAGACTGGGCCTCCTGCATTAGTTCTGCCTGGGATCAGGCCCTCAACAGTTTACACAGCAAACTAGCTCTGAACTCCAGCAGGAGCAGGGCAGTGATCGTCTCCTGGTACATGGTGTTGATGAGGCCACACCACAAAATCTGGGTTCAGTTTGGGGCCTCTTGCTACAAGAAGGACATTGAGGTGCTGGAGTGTGTGCTGAGAAGGGCAATGAAGATGGTGAAGGGTCTGGAGCACAAGTCTTATGAGGAGCAGCTGAAGAATCTGGGGCTGAGAGGAGACCTCATTGCTTTCTACAACTACTTGAAAGGAGGTTGCAGTGAGGTGGGTGTTGGTGTCTTCTCCCAAGTAAAAAGCGATAGCATAAGAGGAAATGGCCTCAGGATGTGCCAGGGGAGGTTTAGATTGGATATTGGAAAAATCTCTTCACTGAAAGGGTTGTCAAGCCTTGGAACGTGTTGCCCAGGGAAGCGGTTAAGTACTATCCCTGGAGGTATTTAAATGACGGGTAGATGTCTGCTTAGGGACATGGTTTAGTGGTGAACTTTGCAGTGTTAGGTTTATGGTTGGACTTGATGATCCTAAAGGTCTTTTCCAACTTAAATGACTCTATGATTGTATGATTCCTTTTGTTCAAATATAACCTCGCTTTATCTTTCTCACTGCCAACTGCTCTTTGTGGCAACATCCAGATTGTTGTGCATTTCTAGAGCCAAGGAACAGGACAGGAGAACAGAAGGACTATATGGCTATACCTTTCTGACCAGGTTCTCCTCTCTCCCCTCGGAAGTAGCCTGTAAGAGGAAGTGAAGGCTGTTAGAGTGCATTACACAACAGAATAGCTACTCGCTTCATGTACAGGTATTCTTCTATTTGGATTTTGAGGCAGCCAGAACAGCCTGTCAAGCACAGTATGGATTAATAAGTAGAATTTCTTCAGCAAATTGGCTTTCACAAATCCATGAAACTTCTGTAGCTGGGAGAATGTAGGTCCCTCCGTTCTTAACCTGTTTCCATCTGCTAAGCAGAAATAAATCATCTTTCCCTTGCTAACAGAAGTAGCATGAGAAATCAGCTATGGGTTCATTTTTCTGTGTAGATCTATGTGCTTTTAAATGGAAGAACTCACTTACTCTAGCAAATACAATACATGCTGTTACAAGAGGCACGTCCACAAGGTGGTTTCCTCTCCCTTTTCTGCTGGCTTTAGTAAATGCACCACTAGTGTAAGTGGCAGCACACCGAGCTCCAGCACAGCTTGTCTTTGAGGACAGGTGAGGACACTATTTTTGACAGACTTCATTGCACTCTAAAAGTTCTGGTCTTTAGGCCCTTGTCCAATCAAATCCTCCCCCACCCCTTAAATAGCATCACAGACGTTCTGCTTACCTCGTTCTATTTCCTTGTTCAGTCTGCTCTTCACCATCAACCAAACTGACTCGTCATTTTCATAAGAGAAGGTTGAAGAGGGTGAAATACCATGAAGAAAGTCTACTCTTGAAGCATCCTTTTCTATTTTAAAATTCCCTTGGTTAGCTGCCAGGAGGCCACCTTTGATTTGTTCCAGGTTTTCCACACGCGATTTCAGCTTTCTCACTTCTTCCGCTGGAAGGTTGAAGTAAAATGGTAGGGAACATGCTGCCACAGACATACACCCAAAATACCTACTTCTAATAGCAGGGACAAGGCAATGCTGTGTCAGATAGCTATGGCCAGGGAGGTTTTTGGGATTGTGTCTTTTTTTCCTAGTGAGGATATACGGAGTTTAAAGGACAACTATGGAATCTGCTGGTCTCTGAGAAGACCTCAGATCTCATTTTTCCTCTCCTACTCCCCCCAAGACAATATAAGCCCTCATAAAATGGTTATGTTCCTTATCTATTCTTTTTGTCCATCTGCCATATCTTAGTGACAGACACCACCAAGCTGAATGTGCTCCTCCTAAATTTTCTGGCTTGATATCTTTGATACTTGGCCACTGCCAGCTTACACTTTCAGTTTGTCTTTCTATCCCATTCAACATTTTATTCCTCAGTTATTTCTTACCCAGAGCAATGAGTCCAAAAAGCAATCCAAGGAGAAGCAACCAGGCCAGAAGCAAACCCAGGAGCCATTTCCACCAGCTACAACAGGAACCACAGGGACACCAGGATGGTGCTGATCCGACTGCACCCCCTGCAGATCCAACTGCACCCCCCATATCACCATTTCGTATTTCTGGAAGAAGAATGGGGCAGTCTCCAGGTTAATGAAGAGTTAATTAACTTCGGAGTCAAGAATCTCTTAGAATAAGGACATCAAGGCCTGATCCATTATACAAAAGCTAAGGAGAAAAATCTTTACACTCCACTCCGCACACAGTGGGTATAATCCTATTTTCTGTGGAACAGCATTCCCAATGGGAATTCCAACAGGGGACAACACTTAGTGCATTTTAAAATAAAAACTGGGGAAATGTGATCCCCTTAGGGTCATTTTTTGTACAGTTTTGAGCAATAAATGGCGACAATAATTAGCATGGTCTGTCTGAGCCTTCTCCTCCCCATAACTCTGTCCTGGTAGCAGGATGCACCTA
This sequence comes from Clamator glandarius, assembly GCA_033459285.1. Classification (NCBI taxonomy): domain Eukaryota; kingdom Metazoa; phylum Chordata; class Aves; order Cuculiformes; family Cuculidae; genus Clamator; species Clamator glandarius. Next base: position 8,784,808 of record JAUNZM010000092.1, on the reverse strand, counting down.
TCCAGTTTCCCACAGCAATGAGTAATAGTCCCAGTTATCCACAATCAAATCACTGGTACCAATTTCTTTGGTGTGTGCTCTGCTTATTACAGACAGAGTAGCCTCCTGAACATTCCCTCCCTCTGATGTCATCTCACAGGGATCACTCCTGCCACTAAAGAACAACTGCCTTTTCATATACTGTGCTTTAGTGTCTCTTCCAAAGAAAGTCTGAATTTCATCACTTACCTGCATAAGTTGCTTTGTCCCTTGTTGGCACAGATTTTAGCCCTCCTGTTTTAAAAGAAGTAAAAGAGGTTCTAACAGTCTTTCTATGCATGATTAACTTAGAGCATGCACTAGAAAGGGGAAGGTAGTAATGGAGGCAGAAGGACAAAGTTCTATGGCTCTTCCACAGAGATGAACTCTTACCATTTGCATCTGATTTTAGGCCAGTATCTGTAGCATAAGAGGAGGAAAATCCCTGCTTCTCTTTCTTCAAGGTGTCTTCTGCAAAGGAACCTGTAAAGGAACCAAATATAATTTAAAACATTACACCAGAAGTTCAACCAGACCTATCTTTTTTCCATTTGTAAAAGCCATATATTTATTGGGAAGACACAATAGCTCTGCCTGTTTGAACCAGATATAGTTTTCTGTTTTCAATGTTCCTAGACATTAAGTTGGCATGGACAAAGGCTAACTGCCTGCCAGAGCTTCTTGTTTATCTTGCAAGGGTTTGAGTTGTGTGTCATGTCCTGAATTCTAAATTCTCATCATGATCAGTCTCCATTTCTCTGCCCCCAGCATATCCACATGTCCTGAAGAAAAGATGTTACCTCCATTAAGCCCAGTGGTAGAAGCACTAAAGACTTTGCCGCTGTCCTTTGTCATAATCAAGAGCTCCATCTCCTTCTTTGCTGGAGAATTGTCCTTCTCCACCAGCAAGAACTTGCAGTCTTTGCGCAGAATGTCATCTCCTTGGGAGCTCAAAATAGTTCCCCCTGGAATATTGGTAAAGGATGGAAAAAAGGAGGAGTGAGTGCGCGCCGCTGAGTCATAACTACAAGCCACAACACTTTTATTCCTTAAAATAGGTGGTAATGTTACGATTAGTAGTCCCCACTGCTATAAACACTCAATAAAAGACACATTGGTCACTGAAGCCAAGAGGTCAGCTGTGTGTGTCATTAGATCTCTTTAGAGATGTGTATTTCACAAGCAGGGAAGCAACTTCTGCCAGAAATGGAGGGCATCTGGAATTCAATCACACATAGAAATGATATGCTCAATGACCTCTTTGCTTCTCAAACACACTTACTACAGAATTGTAGAAACCTAGTTTGAGAGAGACTCTGAGTGTCACCAGAGCCAGCACAGCTCAAGGAGGAGCACCCTTAGCAGACCTACACAAAAAGCACAAAGCACTCCATATCCCTGGGAGCCAGGCATGGTCATGAGGTATTGAACTCTGGCTTACTAAGGCTGGGCATAGGCCAAACAAGGCTCAAAAATGTTAGTGTGGTTACTCATACGCCAATAGGCATCACCAAACATGCCTAGAATGGCGTACAAATCTGAATTTGCACACAAAATGATACCAGAATGGCGTTATTCCATCACTATAGCACAAACCTGGAGTAAACCTGCACTAGAAATTTTATCATAACTTCTGTGGTATTTACATCTATTTTCAAGCTTCATCTTTGGGAGGCTTGGTTACAACAGAAACTTGGCTTCTTTTATGAACACACACAAAAGACTAATTTACAGCTTCTAGAGTTGCAGAGAGAAGCTGGAAAAGATGAATCCCAGCTGTTCAAGAATGTTAGGGGAATAGAAAGACCTCAACTTCTCTTATTAAAAAAAATAAATGTGATCATGTATAAGTCAATTCACTGATTTTTGTGTGGCTGAGGCTGATACATAAATGATGTTTAAGAGCAACCTTGAAAATATTTTGTCTTCAAATGAAGCACAATTTCACACATGTGATCTTCTATCCAGCTACCCACCTATTGAGCAAAACCAACTGCAATTAAAGCATCAAAGTTACCAGAGAATGGGGAAGATCCAAATCAGACCAGCTCATTTGCTTATTCTTACCTTCTGGCTCATTTGCTTTCTTTTCAGAAAGTTATTGATGGGAGACTTGGCTAGTGATGAGCCACGCTCCTGAGGAGCCCAGTGTAAGTGTCACTCAGCTGGCTGAATCTCTAACTTGTTTTTATCATGATATGCTTGTACAGGGCTATCCTGAACATCTGTGAATGGCACACTCACCTGCTGAGGCAGACACACCAGTACTTGCTGTGGTGTTGCTCTGAGAAGTGTTCTTCACCCCATATGCTGCAACAAAAACACTTGAGAATTAAAGAGAGGAAGGATAACACAGTATCTACACACGCCAACCTTGGACCAAACACACCACTTCAAAACCCTTTTCTCATTCATTCTAGGACAACTCAAACAAACAAGGGCTTCCCCAACAAGCAAATTTCTAGTGCTTACATAGGCACTGGGAGCTGTTCCTGCACATGCAAAGCAAAGGAAATGCTCCTCAATATCCCCTCATACCACACTGTTCCACACAAGAAGATGGAAATGAAGAAGCCTCTGTCAATAAACTTTCTAGTCACTATGAAAAAAAACAGAAGGCAGCACACACTGGTGACCCTCACACATTCTCTGGGCTTAAATTGTTTCTGACCTGCAGAGGCTGCAGTAGCGTTCTGGGTGAGGGTTGAAGAGCCTGGAGACAGGTTGTTTTGAACTCCAAACACTGCAAAGAAAACACATTGCAATGGAGGTTGTAGGATTCCTGCAGGGCAGGTGGTATTCTGGCTGAAAACAAACCAAACCCAACAATAATAATGCGACCGACAAACTCTCCCAAGAAATTTCACTCACTAGCCAGAGGCATCACAGTCCTAAGCATTTCTGTTCAAAGATCTTCAGATCTTCTTTATAAAATGTTTGTTTTTTTTTTTTTTTCCTTAGATCACTTTGCTGTGTAAGTTATTGTTGGCCCAGGACAATAGTGGTGACCATTTTAAAACGTTATTTCAAGTTAGATTGCGAGGCCAAGTGTGAAAGGAAGAGGAGAAAAATCTGACCTGTAGAGGAGGTGCTCAGGCCTGTGTTCAGAGTATGATTGCTGGGAGCCAGGTTGTTTGGAACAGCAAAAACTGCAAAAAGAGGAAGTGAAATGTTTTTACGTTTCTAGAATTGGAAATCCAGCACCTGAAGGTCAGTGGTACAGCCACAGAAATTAAGAGTTGATCACTTGGAAATGCAACTAGTGAAAATGCACGATAATTGCACAGAGGAAAAATCTTGAAAATTGTGACACAAAACCACTCTTTTACTGAACTGACATACGGGAGAAAATCCTACATCAGAGAAGCTGCAGTCACGAGACAGCAGGAGAAAAGAAAGCTTTTATTAGTATGCTGTTGTAAAGCTTCCGATGTTTTCTCACTGCAGCCGGGAAATGCAATATCGTTGGCATTGAGAAGTAGGTCTTACAAGATACAAGCACACTCAACAGTTACTGGTTACATCTTCAGTGTATGGGGACTAAAAGGGTTAGGGCTAGTTGTTCTTACAATGGGCCAGGATAATCCAATGATAACAGGAGTCTAAAACTAGTTTTGATAGGGAATGTGAGCCTGACCTCATTAATGAAGCTATCATCAAAGTTTAGTGACAGATCAGACAGTCAGGACAACAGATCCTCATGGAGACAGATTTTCAAATACGGTTTAGAAGCAGAGAGTATCCAGATACAGAAAGTCAGAGAAAATTCAAGCACATCCTCGGCCATCTCGATCCTTCCATCATTTTAGTTCTTGCTGTGCAAAAAGAAACGCTGCTGTTGACTGAGTTTCAGGATGGAGTTACAGCCTTCAAGTCTGGGCCATTCAGAGAGCATACCTGATCCTGTAGAGTGAGACATAGCATTGATCAAAGAAGAGCTATTTTGGTATCCACTGAGGGAAGACCTAGCAGGCAGAGTGGAGGACCACATGTACGAAGGGAGGGCAGTATTCAGTATGGTTGTATCATACGTCCCCGACACTGTAAAAGAACCAAGCACAAGTGGTTTTCAATGAGACCAGCATGCATTGTAGGTTTCCATGGCAAATAACTTATCAGCCTGAAATTTCAATTACCCTTACAGGGTCAACACAATGCCTCCAGGTTAATATACTATAACCGATTTCAAACTCCAGCTGGTTACAGCCCATCTGAATGTTATGCAATGGAATAAAGATTGACCTGATAGCACAATCATCCACAAAACACCTTGAAGAGGTGCTTGTAGATGCTGTGATACCAGAATAAAAAGCTTCGGCCTGCCACTCCCATTAATAAATCATCCTGGGCCACAGGGCATATGAGGTTTGCTTCCCACACGTGGCTCTGACTGGTTTGCTAGTGTGTCGGACTAAAATCCCCAGTTTTAGACAGGATTTGAGCCATGTGCAAGAAAAAAGGTATTACTTGTTCCTAGATATTGGCGGAGGACAGTGGAATGAATGTGAATACCACTGCCTCAAGCATGGTGATAAAGCTTATAAATAATAAAAGCGGATTATATTATTTTATGTACCACTTCTATTATTATCATGTTCTAGTGATCTCTGAACCATGTGGTGTGGCGAACAAATAAAATGCTGATCCAGGTTTTCCATCTTGCTTGGAGATAAGATATTAAATTGCTCTAACACGTTTGCTTAGAGCTCTTTTCTCTGCCAGAAGCACCTCTGAAGTAAAAACTGGTGGCAGCAGGAACTGGCTTATTTTTACAGAAAGCCATGAGAAAGCTACCTTAGTTGGCTCCTGTAAGGGCAACATCTGGACAGCCCTTCAGCATTCTGACCCTTTTTCTGCATTGCCACCACTAGTCTAGGACAGAGACCAGGCATTCTTACTAAGATGTTCTTAGCAACTGTTTTTTTTTTATGGCAAACAATGTTTGGAATGTCTCCAGCATTGCTAACCATCCTCTGCCAAGTACCTGACTGAGAGCTCTCAGTAACCATCTTGGTCTCCACCACAGCCTTTTTTGGTATTGGGAGCGTACTTGACGGTGATCGAGTAGGGCTGCAGCTGGCTGATCGGCTTCCTTTCAGCAAACGTTTCACATCATCCAACTCCGTCCCTGGCAAGAAAAGCAAGTGTTCAAACTCACCCAAAAGCTTTCATTGATCTGTAATCTTGCTCCAGCTAAACCATTCAGTGGAATTTACCTGTGACTCTCTGTGAAGATGTAATTTCTAGGGGTGCCTTCTAGGGGTGCCACGTACTTAACAACAAAGCTTTAGGGCCTCATTTCTGGGACTACGTGCAACTACATCCTTACAAGACCACCACTTAACCCATGGCATGCTTTCTTCTTCAGAGAGGAGAGACAAATGAATGTTCTTAACAGGAAAAAAAGAATGACATGCTTCTATCTGTTATCATGAAGACAGGGCCCCAGAGACACTGCAGACATGCCCAGAGCAACAACACCCTCTATCTTATACGTGATGCCTGTAGAATAAGAGCCTTGCACTTACATCTGCCAGAGGGAGAAGCACTCTGCAGCCGGACTCGTATTTCACTCTCTGGGAAAAGAAAAAGCGGATCATGAATATGGAGTAAGGAGCATTTGTGCTCTGGGCTGGGAATGAATCTTGAGGATGAAGTGAATTCCTTCCTTCTTGCAGCCTATGATCCATCTTGTTGTCTTGCTGCTGGATCTGAGCAACACTCATGGCCCGTGTGAATTGTTATAAATTGGTTTGGGTGTTATAAATTTGTTTTGGGATCACATTTTGTTACTTTTAATTCCAGAGAGCTATATTTTACTCATTGAGGGCCTCTGTTGAAGTCAGTAATGCTGTTACTGCCAGACATATGTAAGGCCTAATTATGCAGTCTTCAATCACATTGATACTCCCATTCATCACAATTATCATTGTTATTGTTCTTCTGAACAAAAACCTAGCCAAAAGAAGCTTATTAAATACACAAATTCCCTACTACTTTTTGGGTGAAATTCACATTCTCATCTCTACAATGGGCTGCATGATTTAGTCTCTTACAACCTGGTAACTTCTCTTTCACTTCACTTCAAATCAGGTCGGTTTTAAGCCAGTATTCTCACTAGGTACTCAGTTTTATTACTGACTTTTACTGTCCAACATGAGAGACTATAGAGTTAATGTGATTTGGTCAGGGCAAGCCTTTAAGCTTGCTACCTACAAGCAAACTGGCCAGCCAGGACATGTGATACATGCTCCTCAAGATGAAATCTGACAGTGTATGCGTTATAAAGAAACACTAGCTTTGGCATTCATGTGAAAAAGCTGATGGATTGGAACTATTTGCTGAAGTAATATGAGAAGCTGGACCTGATTCTCTGGAGTCTGTTTTATTATGTATGGCCTAGTTCTCCTAGGAGACCAGGTATGTAGTCAGCTAGAGCAGACCATGAAGATCCGAGATAGAATAACTGGTAACTGTGACACTCTCCACAAGGAGTATGCAAGAGCACACTTGGATTTATATCCAATGCTAAAATTAACTTGGATGAAGTGACATTATAGTTTCTTCTTCAAGCAGCTGGGAACAATATTACATTCTTACAGAGCAATATAATCCTGCTTTCCCCCACACTATAAATAAATTATTAGAAGAGCTGAATGATTTAAACAATGCAGACCTCTACAGAGAGCAGGCCAAACAGACCACAGAAAGTCCATAATTTCCTTGCCATCTCCTGGCTACCAGCATAAGATCATTTCAGGGTATGGCCTTAAGGTTTGTAAGACAAATTGCAGTTGGAAGAACGTGAATATAATTACTGTAAATATGTCAGAGGCAAGCGACAGAGCGTGGGTGGACTGACTTTATGCTAGTAAACAGATAAAATGGAAGACTCTGTCCTGTGTCCTCAGATGTCCAGGTCCCAAGTAGATCCTTCTTCCTGATACAGTCCAAGCCACCATGACCTTCCCTAGAGTCAATTTTTACATCAAGCTTCTTTAAGCAATTGCTCATAGATAAATGGTTCACATCTGTAGTGCTGTAAATCCATGTACCTTGTCTTACTGCTCTACACTTAAACTGGTTTATTCCAGCTAAGGAATAGGTCCATTTAACACATCCTGAATCATACTGAAGAGAGCTTCTAGAAGAGTAGCATCACTTACCTCGACTTTGGCTTCTCCCTCTTGTGGAGGCAGATGCTGTGAACAGCAATGAGAGAAAAGCAGTATTAGGCTCCACTGCCTGTGATATCTCTAAAAATGAACACATGGATCTTGCTCAGAGTGCTCAGATTCTGCCAGTAACCTTCTTTACTTGGGGCACATCTTGGGGAATTGAACCTTAGAGTTCTTACCAGCTCCCCATCAGATCATAGGATATCTTAAAGATTAAGTAGCATCATTAGTATTTCTGGACCAACTGCTGCTCCTTTTTGCATACATATATGTTCACAGATGGTGATCTCCCATTTCAAGGGGCCAAAAGGAAGCTATTAGACCTGTTTACCCCACTGACCAAGGCTGGACACTGAGAAACTCTGCCTCCTCTCTCAGCCTGAAAGACTGCCTGACCATATTGTTTCACTCTGCACTCCCAAATAACCTCTCCAAAGTCATGGACCTGCACTGGCTGCCTGAAACAGAGGTAGCACAGGTAGAACAAGGCACAGCAAAGTGCAAAACAATGCCACTGTAGTCATCAACCCACATGGCCTTGCCATAACGTTCAGAAGTACAGCTCTAAGAAGAACATACCACACTCTTTTCTGGGAAACTCAGGAGAAGAGTTGGCACTGGAGCTTCCTGCAAAGAACAGAAATGTGTTCATTAATACTCTGCACAAGATCGTTAAAAGCTGTCAAAATATGTCTTCTTTTTAAAAAGAGAGCTATGTAAGATTACACGAAGGAGCTGCTAATGTCTTTCAACAAAAGTATGTCACAACTCCTTTTGGGAATGAGCATTACTATAAATAGGACTTAATCATTAAAATGTGTCCCTGATGGCTTATTTCCTAGCAAGACTACGATGGGATTCTTGCGTTATTTAAGGCAATCCTTCATTAATACAACCTCAGAGTGCACTAGACATTGCCTCCTTTCTATGACAGGTTTTGTGATACCTTCATATGTTGCATGGCGGTTGACATAGGTTTTTCTTTCAAACGTTGAACCAGGTGATTTGGTGAGAGTAGAACTGGGAGAATGGGCTTGTCTGTAGCCAGAGGACGATGACGTTGAATTCAGTCTACCACTTCCACCTATAGGTAAAACAAAATGCCCACAGCAAATTGAAGATATGCCCTGGATGTACACTCAGGATACCCTGGGTGCTTTATGTTACCATCTTCTGAGCTGGACAAATTTGCATTGGTATCTCACAAATAGAGATGCGCAGGATCCACAGTTCAGTTTAAGTCTGACTGCCCTCAGCATTCAGCACAGAGAGGAGTGTTGATTATTGCTGTGGTTTCAAAATAAATCTCATCTACAATATATACGGCAAAAGGTTTTGGCCTAGGGAATAAATGAGCCATCCTCCCTGAGCAGGAATAAATCTGGCTCTGGATGATGCTAGGTTTTGGTTTGTATACAGATCCACTTGTAAACTCAAGTGGTATACAACACAGGCCACAAAAACTGGAAGACTGTTAAGTTAAACTCAGCCATACTCCACAAGCTGAAAAGAAATAATAAGGAAGACTGCAATCCTTCAGCTGTCTGAGTTTGCAGGGCTGCGTTCAGTTCTCAGGCTGGTGCCAGTGCAGACAATTAGACTGACAACTTCACTGGAGTTGCTTCACATCTGCCCTGAGGCAAAACGATTCCGCACTCTGGCCTTTAATTGTTGTGGAGGCGTCTTCAGATCTATTGGGTATGGCTAATTCTCCTGCTGAGCTTCCAAACCACACTTCATTCCTTTTGGTTTGTCAGCTGTTTTAGAACACGGAGGATGTTTTCAAAAAGGGTAGTTATACAGTCTGTCCCACTGGGAACAGAGAGAAGGGAATGCCAGAAACCTGGTTAGGGAGCTTATTCTTCAGAAACCTTTGCTAAGACAATCTAACAGCTGGGCAAAGAATGCTGTTAGACAAGAACCTTTTTTGTGGAGTAGACAGCACATACTGATTTAGCATGTCCAGAAAATCTGTCAGACTGTTCAATGTGCTAAAGCCATGGACACATGCACACAAGAAAATATTTTCTAGAAAATTCTGTAATAATATTCTATCTCCAGCAACGTCAACAAAAAGATTAACCAAAGCTATCTTGAACAAAAGCAGTCAGAAAGTTTGTAATTTGGGAATCATGAAAGAAGGGAAATTTGGTTTCTGAATGACTTCTTAACAACAGCTGGGATGGCATTTTTTTATTGTTATTCTCCTGAAATCAAGTTTTCTCTGTGGAAGATGGAAATTCAGGTAAGGACTACATTTGCTTTGAGCAGTTGCCACTTTCACTTTCCTAAATCCTGTTTTCCTTATTTATGCCTCATCTTACTCCCTACCCTGAATCTCTCCTTGGACCACTTATGCTGCCATTCTCTCCATTTCTTCATTATACAATATCTTCATTCCTTACTTGAAGTCACATAGCTGCTGCTATGGGTGTAAGATCTCTTTTCCACTCCGCTCCCTCCAGTGTGGGATGATGTTTTGAGCCCACTGCCGCTCCCTCCTTCTGGAAAAGATCAACACAAAATGAGACAGTCTTCCAGCATAAAAGTTGAGATGAGAAAAGACACTGCGAAACAAGGCAGGGGCTACCCAAATCTGTCCTCAGACTCAATTACAGGTGTAGCTTCATGTCTGGCCAGATATTAGAACTGCTGAAAAGTGTCTTGGCAGAATAGATAAGCATTCAAGCTGCAGACCTAGCAGATTTGTAGTCGAGTTTTGCTCCACACATGCACTTAAGGATGCTCCTGTTAACCCTCATCATAAATGAGATAAAGTGATTCCTTTCCAACCCAGCTGCAGTGAGCTAATTAAGAATGTGGTGGTTTAAAGAGCATGAAGGATCCCTCCTTACATGTTACACAGAGATAGAAATCATCCATGACATCAGAAATTACCCAAAGAGATTCACTTACTGTTGTCAGCTGGTAAGATGACAGGTAAATACACCACAGCACCGACAGTGGAGGCTGCAGGCTCATCAGTTCTGACCCTTGTCCCCAAAAGACAGTCACAGACCCTTGGAGAATTGGCCCTACTAGTCTTAGAGGATCGTGCTGCTTTTTTTTTCTAAGAATATGCAGACAGCTCCCTACACACTGTTCCTTCTCTCCACTAACAAGTATTACGGGAGAGGCATTTCTTAAAATAGCTTCTCTTTGGGTTCTTCCACACCGAGACCTGCTGTATCCAGAGATTTATGAAAATAATGGAGTGAAATACCATGGAGGGGCTCAGAACATTAAGCAGAAGTATTGTAATGACTGACAATTACTTACTGGGTGGTAAGGAAGTCAGTCTTGTGGTTACAGTCTCTGTAATAACCGAGGAAAGAAAAAGGTGCAGAAATAATGACATGTTAATATAGTCAAACAAGATCCACGTTCTACTGCATTTCCATGCAAAAGTGTGACTCATTCAAAGATGATCGACTCATTTAAAGAACAGTCCCTTCAGACCACGCTGCTGGGGGGCTGTAGGCTCATTAGCGCACAACACTGTGTGTTTGTTTGCAAGCATTTCTCACTCTACAGTAAGGAAGAATATCACTGTCATAAAAGACTTCTTTACAAAACCTCTGCAAAACATGGAAGTATCCTGACACTTCTGAACTACAGCTCCTGCCATAACAGTAAAGCCCTTGGTCAGACTGCTTACAAGCTTCCTACTAGCTAATTCCCATAATGCCAGCAGGAAACATCTTCTATTTCACACATGGCCAAAAAAGATATCTAAAGAACACTTTCTAGGCCACAGAGGGCATTGATATCAGAGGTAGGGGGAGAATCCACATATCTGCACTACTGGCTGGAAATGTTACCACGGAGAACAATCTCTGTAGTTAAACAATCAGGTCATTCTACGTGTTTCTAAATGTCTGATCTTGGTCCATTCTGTTCCTTGTTCTGACTTCAACAGAGACCAAGGACATCTGCAGGATTTAGTTCTGCTGTGGTCAGCATTCAATCCCTTACAAAGCTGGGCATCCACTTGTGAAATTCTTGTTATGTGACATAAAAATGAAAAAAGTTCTCCTTACGTCTTTCAGTAACTTCTGATCCATCTTGTCTTGTTTTCTTTGTTACAGAATCCATACCATTGCCACCTGCAGGGAAAGCAGAGAGGCCGTACTCAGAGCTCTGTGAATAGAAGGATATGACAACCGTTCCCTGTAAGTCCCACCACTTTTCTCCATTCATCTGAGGATTAGACTGCTCAGAAGACATCTATGCCAGGGATTTCACAATGCCTTTCCAGAGCCATGAAAGTCTTACTAATAGACCAGCACCACTTGCCTACAAAGCTGGATGCTGCACAACACAGCAGAGCTGAAACAGATGGAGGAATTGTAAAGCCAACAGGTGAAATAGCGGCAATTGAAGCAAGTCCACTCAGTGCTGGAAGTTTAGACCTACATCTATATCTAGATCTTGTGGCACTAGACTGTGGTCTCCAGCTGTGACCCTATAAAGGCTTGATCAAAACAACAGGATCCAAACATCACTCCTCCACATCTGCTCTAGGCTGGACACAACAGAGCAGTGTTAGAAACACAGGCAGTTGACCGAGTAAGCTACCGCTACCATTCCAGTACTGCCAGAAAACCTAGGAAGAGATACAACATGATGCACTTTTAACAGTAAAATTGTGCATTCTCAGCATACATTGATGATAAAGCTATAGCATCAACTTTAGTGAAGCACAAAAACACAGGGATACCTTTCAACTAGCTATTTTTGGCAGCAAAGAGCTTAAGGTAGAATGCGTTCTATCTTGCTTTACAGGTAGAGCAGAGGTTTGGTGGTGCTGCCTGTGGCTATGGAATCTGATCTAATCTAAATGTCATCTCAGGTCAGTATACACAGCATTGGAACCACTGTTGTGAATGTTGTGTATACTTTTCCTCATGACTTGGATCACTCTCTAGTCAAAATCACAATCTTTAGCAGACGTATGACTGCCAAGGCAGGAATGCCACAAAGAAATGTTGTGATTGTGGGAAAAAAACCATCAGCTAGAAAGGAAAACACTTTTGTCAAAATGAAATACACAGTTGGTCACTCCTAGTCTCTCTAATAACATTCTATCTTGCGTAGCAACAAACAATGAGGAGAAAGAGATTTTAATGTGTACACAAGGTGATAATAAGCCCTAACTCTCCACTGGATATGAAAACTCCTTAGAACTGAAGGCTCAGCCACACCAAAAACTACACGCTTAGCAGGCTGAGTCTTAAAAAGAAGCTTCATGCAAAATTCTTTCCAAGTTCTGAAGCTCTAGGCAGAACCCAAGACCATGCCCTCCAATTGAGACCCCATTTGAGTTTGATCCTCCTGATTCCATTTACCCATCTGCAAAGTGTCTACCAAATAGCCCCTTTACTATTTGTTACACTTGTACTGCCCAGGCATAAATAACAACACAAGGCAGGATGCAACAGCGAATCTGCAGGAATATCTGAAGTTCAGATTCAGTTTTGCCTCTGAACAGCTCCCGCTATTCCCAGAGCTGATAGTGACATTACCACTGATACTATCAGTGAAACATTTCAGTCTCCCTATCACAGTCTCAGCTGAACTTTGCAGAGAGCACCCACAGCCCTCACTCTCTGCACCTCAGGCTGAACAGCCCTCTAAGTGAGGTTCCAGTGGCCACATCCAAGCCCTTACGCAACCCTGGCAGCAGGATACTACCCAAGACTTACAGCACCCGCTATCACTGGGGATTTCCAAGGGATTTTCCTGGACACTGATTCCAAGGCACATGTAAGACCTATGTGTGTTAGGAGAGTTCCTCCTCCAGCAGCCTGACAGGCCCCTGCAAAGGAAGGATTCCTGGTCATGCACTCCAAGGAAAGGCAGTATCTCTGGTATCCTTGTGGCATCAACAGTGGAAGCAACTTTCAAGCTCCTTCCCTAAAAACAGATGCTGGAAGCTGTTGTCTAGATGTCAGCACTATTGGCTTTGCCAGTGTTTTTGGCAGGGAACACAGCTTTACATTTGGAAACTACTTTCATACTGCTTTATAGCCCCAGCACTCCACTTCCTTTTGGCTACTGGGAAACAGAGCTGGTTATGGATGCTGGAAGAGGCCAGCAGCACCATGGTGTGAATGCATCTTCTGCCTTCTCTTGAGAAAGGGGAATATCTTGCTCTGATACTAATCCAAAAAAAAAAAAAAGAGGTTAAACCACATCTTTGGAGCCACACATGCCACTACAGCTGATCTACATTGCATGCGTGTTTGCCACGTGAATACAAAGCCAGCCCAGGCTCCAGCAGGCTGACTGAGCTGGATATCCATCAACTGCCAGGACTGACTAATTTCACCAGCTCCTATCTGGATTCACAAAGACATAGCTGTAGGCTATGTCTGTGGCAAAGTAATAGCGTTGTTGAATCAGAGAAGCCATCTGCAATTCTCTCTGAGCAACAAGCAGGAACTTGTGAAGTGGAATCATTCGTACAGCTCAGGTATGATATGACAGGGCAACCCTAGGGCTGTTTAACACAAGCTCAGGGGTTGCAGTGTGCTTGTGGCACCCACACAACCAGGGAACCTGGAGACATTAATGGTACCAGGGACCAAGAGAGGTCCAGCCTGCCACACCTACAACACTGCTTCTTCTCTGTACAGCACTGGAAAGAAGGATAGTAGCAGCTGCTCAGGTTTGGAAAGCAGGCCTAGATCTGCGCTTTCTACGTAAACCCAACTCTGCAGGGTGCCTCCAGTGCCCCATTCCACCTGCCTGCAGTGCAGCACACTGGTTTAAGAATCTAAACCAGTCTGAGATGGGACATTCAGAATCCTCTTACTGTTTTAGAAATCAGGTATTGTGTGCAACGGTAATGAAGTTTATTACAGACATTTTCAAAGGGGAAGAGAATGGCCACAAAGACATATTTTAATGGAAAAATGAAAGCTAGAACATTTCAGATTCTTTTATCCTTCCACAATGGCCTTCCAGTTTTCATGCCAGAATGCTGTTAGACTCTCGCAGCACCTCCTTTCAGCTCTCCTCCCTCCATTAATAAGGCTCCTGCTGTGAGATGCTCCACTAGGAGAAAGAGGTACCAGCAGGTGCTCAGATTGCCTATAATATTTAATGTCAGTGGAACCCTTTGATCATGAATATTGTGAGATTCAGTAGATGTCTCCAAACCATGTCACAGAATATGTTAAAAGAAAATGCCATGGCTCCCATCACATTAAATGTCTCTTCCTCTTAACAAAGCCTTTCAGGTGCCACTGTCCTGGGACTAGTAGAACTGGTTCAAAACCAGCCAATTATCTTTCTTTTACCCTGCAGTCTAGGAATCTGACCTTCTCATTCTGCTTTAAATGCTGTTCCTTTCTAGTCATTCTATCAAAACCAACAAAAGTCAGAACTGAATCAACAAAATCATGCTTCCAAATCTGCTCATTTTGTAGACTCATTGAAATGATGCTAACGCCAGGGAAGCAATTTAGATGACCAAATGAAGGCTGGATGTGCTGCAGGAACTAAATTCTGCTCTGCCCACTACCTGTCCTGTCTTCTTTGACACCAGTATGTGCTCATTTCCCAGAGTACAAGCAGGAGCACTGCCCAGACTGCACTCTGCACTGCCAAGTACCTTTCTTTCAAAACTTTGTCCTCGCTGTGCCTACTTAATAGTGCTGCCCAAAGAGAAACAGGCTAAATTGAGGGCCATTCTGACCTGCTCAAGCTTCTTGTCTCTGGCACAGAAAGGGAGACAAACAATCTGGGCTTATACAAAAAATATTTGCAGAACAGGGAAGTGCTGTTGTCACCACTTCTCAGGTAAAGAAACAAGTCACAGAAGGACAAGTAACTTCCCTTAAGTCACTCTCCAAATCAGTCAAAGACAGGAGAAGAAGACAGATCTTTTACCTGCTGCTGCTACGCTCAAATTGCTAGACCTGTTGAAGAAAGGATTCAAACTGATTCTCAGATCAGACTGCTCTGACTTATTGTGACAAAGCTTAAAACTACCTTACGGTACCTCCTAATCTTCTATGACAAAAATGTGGTCCAAAGTCTATAATCAGTGAGTCACTGCTGATAAATAAACCCACCTGTCTGAGACAAAACAAACTTGTCCATGGTAACACTAACTTTCACCTCGAAGCACCTCCAGGTATTCTCAGGACTAGAGATCAATTCCTTAATATCGCACCCTGAATCCACAACCTGAAGCTTCAACTTTCAATCAGTATTCCTCCAGCACATTTCAGGTCTGCTTGGTTTTTAAAACAGCCAGCAGATGATCTGCATTTCCCCAATCTGGTACCCTCAAGCAACAGGGAGCATTCAACTAAACTTTATCTATTTGCACAGTAGTTCCACAAAATACATTAAAAATGTATCCAGGCTTCACATTTGTTATCTCCCAGCAGCCACAGTCCTTTCATTTGATACTCCTTTTAAAAGAGATACACTAACTGCCAAACACAAAACTACAATGACCCAGCTCTTATACAATCTTATTTTAACATTGTATTCCCCACAGAATAAAGTAGCACCTCCTCTATTTTGCCTGAGAATACAGCCTTGTTCTGCAAGAAATCTGGAAAAGAGAAAATAAAGGATACTTTTTTTCTTCTCTCTTTTTTTTTTTTTTCAATAATGTAACTTACCTGGAGTGCTTTGGTTACTGAAATGGAAATCTGTATTTCTTCACAACCGCTTCCTTTCTACCAAAATTTGCCACCTACACTTTATATCATGTCCTTCCAAAGGTGTGTGGAATCTGAGTGATCATCCAAAAATGTACACCTCTTCTTTATTTAACCTGTTTTATTCTCACCCTTCTTCTGCTTTCCTATTCCCGTGCTCTCAAACAAGTCCCAACAAAGGCGTGTCGTGGTTTCCTGCCGCACCCTACCCTTCCAATTATCTGACACTCAGTGAAAAAAAAGATCTGCCTTCAGGAATCAAACTTTATTGAAAGCAAAAATGCTCCTACCTATTTGCTCAGGTAGATTAACTACTTAGACCCCAGGCAGACAGAGGTGCGAAGGTTCATGGCAGGGAAAATGAGCTGTTATGGCAGTGCTTTCAGGTACGCAGATCCGTGATCTGTTTTGGCATTTTCTTACAGAAAGTCATTTAGCACCTGCTGATGCCTCTGCAAAGCTGGCTTCGAGCTAAGTAAATCTGACTGCTTGCAGTACAAGGGGCTAGACACCCAGCTAGCACAAACTGCCTGAAAACCAATCAAGTCAGTGGGCTGAACCGGCTTGCCAACTCCATAGACATTTATGTTCTAATTAGTAGGCAGCGGTAGTAATAAACCAAAGTACTACAAGGAACAAAGTTTCTTCCATGTATACCACCTAGAAACTTCTCCCTGAATAGGAACTGGAGCAGAAGAGCAGCCATGGTGAGTCAAAGCAAAACTCCACCCTGGTCCCTCCACGTCCTGCATCAACAGCCCTGTAAGACTGTGTGAACAGGACAAGCACATGCAGATATCACCCTGGTGTACACTGGAGAGTTCCTAAGTCAAAGGCAGCAGCATTGCAATCATTCCTTGATGTATTTTTTCCACTTCTTTGTCCAATTAGTTTTTGAATGTGTACAACATTACTGTATGTACAGTGTCCTACAGTAAAGATTTTCACTGCTTATCTATACCTTATGTGACTTTTTTCCTCCCACTGAACATGGCAGTGTCATTTGGTGCCCTGTGCTGCATAATAAGAATCAGAATTCACCTTGGCTTCTCTCATTCTACCCATATTTTGACAGATCCATACCACCACATGGGAAAGAACTAGATGCTTCGTGCATAATTTTGTACAGACCTTTTGAGGGACTGTACCTGCATCCTGTCAGGTTGCACTCTACTCTTTTTAGTTCCATACTAGAAATTTCCAAAGGTGTGCAGGGAGATGGCTGCCATACAGCACTACACTGCCACTCCAAAGGCTATGCTCCGTGTTTGTTAATGGGGAACAAGACTTCTTCAGAATTCATCATGCATATGATCCCAGAACTTGTATTTGTATTTATCTTTAGTCAGATATTTATGAAGCATAATTTCCTCCCTGCATGTAGGAAAAGCCCATGACTCTGCTTTCTGAACACTAATCAAAGAACATGCAGTTGTCTAAACAAGCTGCATGTGGTAATTATGTTACTTATTACAATGTGCAGAGCTCAGCCTGGGACCTGGCCAGACTGCATCTGGTTTAAGCCTTGACCAAAAGGATAAAAGCTGCTTTAGCTTTTTGAACTTCATGCTCGTTGACGGCGACACATTTCTGTCCCTCTTCTTATTAACTGCACTTTAAACCTGCTCTTTGGTATCTAATTTTACATCTGCTTCCAGCACAATCCACAGCTCTGTGCTTCAGACACAACCTGGCGGAGCATTGAGAAAAATTGTTCAAGAAAAGGCAGGACTGCGCTAGCTTTGTAAGACCCACCATTATCGGAAAGACTCACTGAAATGGCACATAGACTTCACTGGGGTGAGGGATGGCACCTCACATTTGAAGATAGTGTCCTTGGGACTGGAGGAATTTTCTCCCTCCTTTACCTTTCTCTACCAGTTTTCTTCGTGTGTCTATCAACAAAAGGTAGCCATTATAATTTTGATAGAATAAGAAAGCTACAGTATTTTAATCCCTCAGTGTTGTCAGTGAGGAAGACAGTCATTTAACGTTTCTTGAAACAAATTGTTCATGGAGTGCCTCTTAATGAGTCATTTTGCCAATTTCTCATTGGAAAGAAAAAGAAGGAGGTGGTGGGGGAATGACGTAGAGATGCCCTTAAAAAGAAACTTTAAATAAATCACATCTTGAGGACAACTGACTCTGTATTCAAAAGAGGAAATTTAGGTGAAGAAATACTTGAGGATGCTGCCTGATGAAACACACTGATTAGTTCACTCAGGTTCCCAATAGGCAAGCGTGTAACATCAAGGATGTAATTTAGAGAGATCCTGAGCTGCTTCAACATTTACTGAAGTCAGTGATTGCCTCAGATATTCAGAGCCACTGAAAGTCAGGTGTCTCACTGGCCCAGCGCAATGAACTGCAGCAGACCTAGCTTCATGTTGTCAGCTGCCACTTCTGCACTAACAGCAGTGGTTAGAGCACGGGAGGCAGCCGGAGCTCCTCGTGGAGGTAGCCATCACCAGCCTCCCATTCCACTAGCCATCCTGCTCATTTTCAGTTGCAGAAGGTGAAGTCTGTAGGTATGGAGGCACGCTGCTGCTGAGTGTACCTGGGAATGTTCTACCAGATGCAGAGTTTGCTGCTTTCCATGTTCCCGGCGGCACAGACTGTGAGCTTTCCATTGGTGTGGCACCCAGCAGCTATAGAGATCAAATCACACTTGAAGATAGCACCATTTCCTCTGATGAAAGATGCTCCAAAAGTTTACAGCAGCTGGTATTGGCACTGAAAAACTGAGAAGATGAGGCAGAATTCTACATTGCACGTTCACTGCACCTGGAAGGGGGTTGTGCTACAGCACATCTGAATCACTTCTCACTTGGCAAGGGGAGCCCAAAGATAAAGGGTCTCAAAGCTGAACCAGCTGGTTTTGTCATGGCCATCCTCTAGCAGCTCAAGGTGTTTTCATGGTTTAGAAAAAGTGATGATAAGTCCTTATCTTCAAAGGGAGCTGTGGAGCACAGGATAAGGTGTACATTGTTTGATAATTCTGTCTCAATGGACACATAAATCACATGGCTAGTGAATCGGCCAAGAAGCTGATTGGAATAATGCAGGCCCACACAAGGATGGTTCACACAGGGAAGAAGAAACCACACCTATTTCTGGGTAGCAACTGCAGTTTTCCCTGTGCCTTGGTTTTACAGAATGGAGCCAGGCAACTGCTGAACCAACCAGAGCCTCCTGAGTCACTCCCTTGACTCAATGCCCTGAGCCCATGGTTTGTACATCAAGTGAGAAATTCACTGTGAGTAACCGAGGGTATGAATAAAAGCCTTGTGGGGAACTGATCATTGCTTTTAGGGTGCTGGGAGCTGAGTAATGTCAGGATGCAAAAACATATTGCTAACTCAATCTCTTAGGTCCCAAGAGCTCAATAGAAGATGTCTTGGCTTGTTCTCTTTAATATAAAAGCTATACAGCTAAGGACTGTGTTTCCTCTCTCCGTCTATCTTCATATAGTGTTCCATGCAATAGAGGATTACTACAGCTTCTAAGGTTTATCACAGTGCAAATAATAAATATCAATAATTACAATAAAGCTATGTATGCATCTGGAGCATTATAAAGCACTGATCCTTAACAGTGCAGGACAAACTGGATTGTACAGGTCCAGAGAGGAGGGCTGTTCTGGTGGTGGACAGAGACTGGAAGGAGGTGGCTGAAGACTTGCTTTTACTCTTACTGTGTTGACAGGAGGACTGGGAGTCTTTAGCAGCTACAGATAGCTGTCTCTACTGCTCAGAGACAAGCCTGTACAGACACTGGAACCCTGATTCCATCTTTGTGCTCTTCAATACAACTGCCTAATAGTTACCAGCAAGCAGCCGAGACCAAGGACTGCGGATGGACACATGCGTTGTCTTGTGTGTCTGGGACTGCTCCTGATAATGCAAGCTTTGGTTACAGACAGATCCGAACAAAACATAGCTGTGACCTCTTAAAGTCCCTCTGTCCTCCATGCAGCTTTTTATGTGCATTGATGCTTGGGCACATTTTACATTGGTACAGATCAGGCTGTACAGCCAGAGCTGGCTGGCAGAGCCTGGAGTTATCACCTACGTCAGACTCACCTCTAACAGCATCAAGGCTGGGATATTATCAGGCCTGTTTGCAAAGGTTACCTGTTGTCACCTCTGCCTCCTTCTTCCTCTGTCCCCCTCTCCTGCCTCGCCCTTGGCAATTAAGGAGCTGCCTCAGCTGTCCAGCAAACCACAGCATCTGGAACAGAACACAACTTCTGATCACTGCCGCTCTGAGGGACATGGCTGTGAGTTTAAACTAAGTAGCTTTCAGCCCTAAGACTCCTCTCCTTCCCGGTGTGAGTATGATGAATAATCCCTTTCACCTTTTCCTCTAGGTAAGAGTAGCCTGCAGCACATGCTGCATACAGTGGCAGAGCTGCTTGATGCCGCTGGTTACTCACCATCAGCCACTGCCCAGTCTGCTTAGTCAAAGACAAAGGAATCCAGCCCTTGAGGAACAATCCAAAATTTCATCCACAGGATCAAATAATTTCCTAACCCCTACCTTTTTACTGACTATTTGCAAGTAAACCCTTAAAACAGTTTTAGCACCAGTATCTTTCAGACAAAAAATATGCACTAGAAAATGCATTTGCTAACCTCACGTGTTAAATGTTTCAGGCAGCCAGGCAGCAAAGGGACACAACCAGTGCCATGGGACCTGGCTGTGGTGCTGCCAATATAAATAATGGAGAAAAGTCAAAGCAAACTGTTTATGAAAAACTGGCAGCTTGCAAAAAACCTGCTTTCTGGTAGCCCCAAAGAAAACAAGATTTGATTAATGAATTGCTCACCAGCTATATCCATGGTCAAAATTCCAAGCAATTAGTATTCCAAACAAACAATTTACTCACTTTTACCCACTGCCAGTCCAAAGCCTGCAGGTTTGAGCACCTCTACAGAAAGCAGCACAGGGAGAATTGCAGTGCAACAGTGCATACAGGAAAAAAACCTGGAGACAACAGTAGAGATCTGCCTCAGAAAATGCTGAGTGTTGGCAAATAAGCCTGATTTCTGTCTGTCATCTTGATAGAAAATTCAAAACACACACTGGCAAAAAACCTCCTGATGGAAAATCTCTGCCAGCCTCAACTATACCTTGCAGCAATTCACCCTTGACACAGAGAGAGAGATTCTTATTAGCAGGATTGGAAATGCATGGGAGGGTGACTGAAGGGTCTCCAAGAACCTTGTCTTTTTCTCTCCCCTGCTCCAGCTCTGTACAAGTTTTCCCTATCCCTGCTAAGTTTCCCTGCTTTCCCTCCTAATTTTCAATGGGTCATTTTTTGATCAAGGATCATTTCACAGCTTGGAGATGATTTTCAAGAGTCTCTAGGAACAGAAGTGCCACCGATGCTCTGTCACTCAGGTGAGTTTGTACATAGAGTTTGTACCAGAACTTGTTTTGTCCTAAATGCAGTGTTGACACAGTGAACTTGAACTACCAGTTTCCCAGAGCAAAACAAAACCAAGTACATGGAATGAAAGTCAATGACTTAACAGATGTGGAAGGTTTATGCTCACTGTTGAGGTGGTGCTTGCAGTGTACAGGGACCTGCTATAGCCCTGCCAGCTGCAAGAGGGAAAGGGAGCCTCCTGAGAGACAGCAGTGATACCGCTTTGCAGGTCACCAAGAGAACATGCTTCAGTCACTGGGGATTCTGTTTGGCACAGAAGCAAAGCGACACTCAGGGCTAAGAAGAATTGAAGTATAAGGAGATTTTATGCGTGTATTCAATATGTTCTTTTTATCTGTTTTGTAACCTGGCAATTTAAGGTGCACTGGGGATGAAGCATATTTCACCAGCATATTTCAGCATATTTCATATTAGGACCTGTGATAACAGGTGACTTTATCACTGTCTACAGCTACTTGAAAGGAAGTTGTAGTGAGGTGGATGTTGGTCTCCTCTCCCAAGTGATAAGTGATAGGACTAGAGGAAACGGCTTTAGGTTGTACCAGGGGAGATTTAGATTAGATATCAGGGAGAATTTCTTCACCAAAAGGGTTATCAGGCACTGGAACTGCTGTCTGGGGAGGTAGTTGAGTTACCATCCCTGGAGGTATCTAAAGGACGGGTAGATTAAGTACTCAGGGATATGGTTTAGTAGTGGACAGGTATGATTGGACTTGATCTCAAAGGTCTTTTCCAAACAAGCAATTCTATAAGTAAAAGAAGCACATTGCCAAAGTATTTTCACCTGCGACTTAGGGATTTTCCTCTTCCTTGGTAAATACTTAGAAGTCTACAAGTCAAAAAATGCTGGAAACTATTGTCCTGCATCAGAGAAAACATGGTAAAAGCACAGAACATGCAGCACAAGTATACTATGTGTGGTTTGATCCCATTTGCATGGGTCATTCCTGGCACCTGGCAAATCCCTAGCGACTTTGGATTCAGGGTAGTAAGTAAATAATGATTCAAAGTCAGTCTGTTTTATTAACACAGACCTCTACTGTGCCCCATTTACATGGCGTGCCAATGTGCCACTTTAGGAAACATAAAAGCATTTTAAAAGAATTAGCCACATCAAGCTTTTGAGCTTTTAATGCTTTACTGTTTGCACACAATAGGGTTTTGTCAGTCCCTAGATGGCCTGTCTGCTCTGCTGGTGCATCTGCGCACAAGTGCATATTGATCCTGAAACTACTTCTCTTAAGCTGCAATTAGAAAACAAAAGGACATTGCATACAATGGGGCGAACCTGGTTTTGTACTCCAGCAAATTAATTGCAGATTTTCTGTGGCTTAAAGAGGTACGTTTTTTTTCCTCAAGAGCATTGTGGATGTGGTCTTCCTGGACTTTAGTAAAGCTTTTGATACAGTTTCTCATAGCATTCTGCTTCGGAAACTGTCGGCCTCTGGCCTGGACGGGAGCACACTCTCCTGGGTGAAAAACTGGTTGAATGACCGGGCCCAGAGGGTGATGGTAAACGGAGTTAAATCCAGCTGGTCCAGGGAGGTTATTCTCCCTCTGTACTCGGCACTGGTGAGACTGCACCTCGAGTCCTGTGTTCAGTTCTGGGCCCCTCACCACAAGAAGGATGCTGAGGCTCTGAAGCGAGTCCAGAGAAGGGCAACAAAGCTGCTGAAGGGGCTGGAGAACAAATCTTATGAGGAACGACTGAGAGAGCTGGGGTTGTTCAGCCTGGAGAAGAGGAGGCTGAGGGGAGACCTTATTTCTCTCTACAACTACCTGAAGGGAGGTTGTGGAGACGAGGGTGCTGGCCTCTTCTCCCAAGTGACAGGGGACAGGACGAGAGGGAATGGCCTCAAGCTCCACCAGGGGAGATTTAGGCTTGAGATTAGGAAAAAATTCTTCACGGAGAGGGTGGTTAGGCATTGGAACAGTCTGCCCAGGGAGGTGGTTGAGTCACCGTCCCTGGAGGTGTTTAATGTGAGTGTGAATGAGGTACTTGGGGGCATGATTTAGGGATTGGTGGGAATGGTTGGACTCGACGATCCAGTGGGTCTCTTCCAACCTGGTTATTCTGTGTGATTCTGTGATATGGCAGTTAGGAGAAGGGAAAAAGACAGATCCAGAACTAGAATATTCTCTCCATTGTTAGCAATAGAGGAAATGAATGTTGGAGCAAAATCATTAGCTGGCTGAAAATTTTCCATCTGTTTTGGGGTTTATACCACTTTAAAAGTTGACCAGGAAGAATTATTTTTGTTTCCAATAGAGTTTGAAAACAACAAAAACCAGAAAATTTCTTTTTTTTTCCTTTCCTCTTTTTTTTTTCAGGGCAGTAAGAGGAATCATTTGGAATAGAGGTTTTCCCAAAATAAATGGTTTTAAAAAACCCAAAGCTTTTTAGAACATTTTTCAAGATTTCTTTTGGATTTTTATAACTTAAAATGAAAATCCTTCCCACTAAGAATTAAACAAAGAAAAACATGCATTTCTTTAAAAATGTTTGCTTAAATAGGTCCCATTTCTGAACCCTCTCTGTTAACTTTTTCAAGGTGCAGTCTGGTTCAGAGCAGAACTTGAAGAAAGTCACTGCTATGTGAAGCTAGTACAATCCAAACCCAGAAATGATAAGGTAAGACAGCTGATTTCTCAGTTCTGAACAGTAGCAACGGTTGGACATTGTTCCCACACAACATTCTTTTGCGATCACTTCTGTAAAGATGGTGGTGAAAGAGCAAAGCTTTTATATTAGTATTTCCACTCCTTTAACAGGCAAATAAGAACATTTTAGAAACACATTTCATACACAATCATGAATCAAAATCGCTCCAGGGATGTTGTGGCTCTGGAGCGAGTCCAGAGAAGAGCAACAAAGCTGGAGAAGGGGCTGGAGAACAAATCTTATGAGGAGCAACTGGTAGAGCTGGGGTGTTTAGCCTGGAGAAGAGGAGGCTGAGGGGAGACCTTATTACTCTCTACAACTACCTGAAGGGAGGTTGTGGAGAGGAGGGAGCTGGCCTCTTCTCCCAAGTAACAGGGGACAGGACGAGAGAGAATGGCCTCAAGCTCTACCAGGAGAGATTTAGACTTGAGATTAGGAAAAAATTCTTCACGGAGAGGGTGGTTAGGCATTGGAACAGTCTGCCAAGGGAGGTGGTTGAGTCGCCTTCCCTGGAGTTGTTTAAGGTTAGGGTGGATGAGGTACTTAGGAGCATGATTTAGGGATTGGTGGGAATGGTTGGACTCGACGATCCAGTGGGTCTCTTCCAACCTGGTTATTCTGTGTGATTCTGAGTGTGTGTGATGAGGCTTGATTTTTCATTCAGATCTTCCTAGTTTACCCAGCTAAGATTCAAGAGTAGTAACTCATCTCTCTGAGTTTCTGTCTTTGTATTGAACTCCCCAAGATCAAATGATGTAGCAGATGCCGTCTGGCACTACAATAACACTGATGGGGTAAGAGTGTCCCCTTAGCTCGAAATCTCTGTTAAATGAAAATCAAGGCATTTCAATATTTTGTGGAGAAGCAAGAGAGGCCAGCGCAGCGGTGAATATATTCGCTTGGAGTACGCAAACACCTGTACAGCAATTTAAACCTGTGATTTTCACAATGTTCTCCCTAGAATCATGTCAAAAGTCTGTCCCTGGTTGAGGAGGCTTTCAGAAAATGTGTCCTTTAAAACAATTGGACCCCCAAGACCACACATGATGAACACTGAGGCCATTCTGCAAACTTCCTGAGTCAGACTTTGAAAAGAAGACTACAGAGTTCTACAAGATTTCTGTTCCAGAGATGGTCCCTGACAACATATACAGCAACACAATCCTCGATTCTCTTCTACGCTAGGAGGCACTTCCTGTGATTTGGCTCTCAAGCATTTCAGGGTGGTGCTTACTTTTCACTGCCAAAGTAAACAACAGAATGAGAAGTCTCTGCTGGGCTACTAAGGCGTTCCCTCAGAGGGAACGTGCTCTGTTGTGAGCCCTGTTCATGGCCACTGATCATCAGGGATTTATCATGGATCAATATTTATCACAGTATGATAAGTTTTATTATCAAGGCATTTCAGTTTACATCAGCGCTTCACAACCATAAATGAATTTCCAAACACATGCTTATTGCAAAAGAGTTTTAAATCAAGACTGGTTTCCACTAGCATAAAGCTGGATTGTGCTTGTTTCTGTTGCATGTTCAGATCTAGACTAACACCACGCACTGTAATGGAGCAATCTGGGGCTAATTTCAGTTCTGAAGGCAACATCATGCCACTTGGTATAACGGCTTGTTGCAAGAGGGTGTGTGAGACTGGTTTTATTCCTATTTCTATTTCTATTTATTTGCTGAACTGGTCCTCAGAAAGGCCTTGTTCCTGGCTGCTGTCTTGCTGCACCTGCTTTTCCTGGGGCACACAGCCTCCCCTGCCATGTGCAGGCTTGCAAGGCCCCAATTTAAATGGCACTCCTTTATTAGAAGATACATTCCAGAGGCATAAAATATTATTATCCGATATACCTGGCTAGAAGACTGCTGATCTCCTGCAGGGCTGCCAGCACAAGATGGGACACGAGACTCTTGGTAAAATCACTCCCCAGAACACACCTCACATGGCAGCTGGAAGCTTCACACATATTCTCAGCACTGAGGCTGGAGACTGCCTTGGAGACCCTTCTCCCTCACACTGTAAAAATTACTGAAGTAAAGAATGAGTTAATTTCATGCAGTTCTAATAACACTTCTTCAGAGCTGCCTCTTCTATGGAAACATTCTCCTACATTACTGAAATTATGACTCCAACACTTTTTCCTCTCTTCCCTTCTTCAAGAAATGCTAAGGATCCTCTTCAAGATACAGATATTAACTGTCCTCTTTCTACTTTGTTCACAAATTTTCCTCATCTTCTCTTTTCAGCAAGGAGCTGTGGAAATCTATGGATTCCTAAGCTTTGTAGTCATAAAAACAAAGGTTTTACTTCAATTCATGTACTGGCAGCAGAGTTGTGTGAACTGTTGTAATGAAGTGTTTCAAATTTAGTACCTTGTTAGATAAGCATTTATTCATTACAGAAATAATAGTAATTTATCCAGGAATGTCAGCTATTACACAGAGAGACGCTGGTTGCAACACCAATTAAAATACGTGTTTTGTAAGCTACTACGTACACCTTTCTAACTCAACCTTCCTCACCTCAAAATCCCTTCATCTCAGTAAATACTGACAAAATGAAGAACTGGATTATCGCAAATAAGATGTAAGCAGTTTACAGCACCAGTTAAAAGCTGGGTACAGAATAAAACTGATAAAACAGTCCTAAAGTCTATCTTTTTAAATGCTGTTTTAGGTAAGTAAAGATGCTATAAAGGCTAAATCTGTTATATTCTATACTGCGTAGGGCCTCTGGCAAGGATGCAGGGAGAATATGTGAGAGAGTAAGGCAAACACTTCATTTGTATTGCACCTTGAATAAAAAGAGAACTCTGACTGTAGTTCTTTAAAGCAATACAACCTAGGAGCTCATATCCCAGTTCCAATACTGTATCCGCAGAAGCTTTTATCTACAGATCTGAAAGGAGGGCAAGTGCTTTTGTCCTCAACAGATGGATGGGAGGCTCACAGTGGAAGATCAAATCTGGTCACAGGTTCTAAATTATTTGTGTACCAGTACTGTACCACTCCCCTCCTAATTGTAAGTCTTTAATCCATATGATGAAAATCTTAAACCACTTCAAATTAATCAAACAGTTTCTTGGGAAATGGACTAAGCCAGATGGACCGAATGATGGTCAGACATTCAATCAAAGATAACGACAGATGCACTGTATAGAACAACCAAGGTCAACAGGTTTTAGACCATCTATTATGAGTAATACGAGATAAAATGCCATAGCAGGGCATGAAAAGCAAACCTTGCCTCCAAAAACCAACACTAAAGGAGACAAACCAGACACTAAAGGAGTCATGCTGTTCAGCAGATCTGAAGCTGAGTCAGAATCTGCTAAGATCTCTCTCAATAGGGAAGTGTCTGTATCTAGAAATACTTTTATCCTGAATGTCACATTGAACTGGTCATTTACAAAGTGACATCTTTGTATCGGCTTTGCAGAAAGCATGGTGGTCTTTCCTTGTCCTGTCTGGTCATTCAAAGGTTTGGAGAGAGTGAAGTGTCTGCAGTGTGGTGTCTGCTCCATGGTGGTTATCCTGGAGGTAGTACCAATCGTCACTCTGTTCACGTGGAAGCTGACACAGATTGAATCTGAGATCCAACTTCATTCCATACTGGGAATATTTTTAAGATCTTGGCCAAAAGGTGCAAGAGCTATATTTCTCAAATTCTGTTGTCATATATGAACTTTTACAAATACTCTTTGTCTCTTCTACAGCACCTTTCAACTCTGTCTCGTTGTGCTGAAATTAATTACAGCATCTATGGGCTTCCTTCCATTTTGATGTACTAGCACTTCAGTGATCTTGATCAAGTTTCACATCTACATCTGGCACCCTGGCACAGCCCTCCTGACCGTAAATATGCTCCCACAGAGACAGAACAACAGACCAGACCCACAGGGAACAGTCACAACACAGAATTCACACTTCTCTTCAGAGACTATTTGGAAAAAAAAAAAAAAGGCAAAAAACCCAAACAAAAAAAACAGATACAAGAGTTAAAATAAACCAGTCCCCAAACATTCTTTTTTTAACATGATTTTGAGTTAATTATGAGCAGACACATGTAAAAGCTGTAAACTCTGGCTGGAGTTACAGAGTAGTTGTAGACGCACCACTTATCAGTGGTTAGAATAAGAGTAAATATTTGAGCAATTTTATAGAAGTCAAGAGCCATAGCTAGAATCTCATTAACAAGTGTTTTCCAATCTGTTTTATGATCCCTCACTCTTCTTTAATCTAGAACATCTTTTAGTTTGCAGCTTTCTTCTTATGTGGGTTAAAAGCAGTATCCAGCAACATTCATGGTTATTTTCTTTATGCTCCCATTCCCTCACACCTCTCCAAGTTTCTCACTTTTCAACAGAGATTACAACTTGCAAGCAAATCTCCAGCCAGACACACTTTTGTCATACAAAATAAGTGATATGCTAATTCCAACCAAAAACTCTTTGTTGAAGGATAAACAAATGGAAGATTTGTGACCTAGAAGAGAAGAGAACAGATCAGAGCAGTATGCCAGAGCTGACTGGGGAGCTTTTATTTTCAGCAGGACTTATATATTTCTATGGAGCTAGTCAGGAATGCTTCTTCATTTCAGCTGCTGAGTTTTCACACATCTCTGCTGATGGATACAAGGAAAAGATGATCCTAAGCTGGCTGGGGTCACATTGCCTTTGCACGATGGGGTTTATTTTGCAATAGCTCACCATTTGTGCAAAAGGTGAGTAATGCAATATCAGCGGCAATAAGTAAAACAAGCAATACTCCAAGGAAGATAATTATCAGTAGCTGGCTTTACTGGGAATGCCTCTATATAGTCCAGCTCCTTGTCTCTCGTTTACTCCTTGCTCTTCCCCATAATGGCCATCAGTGATCCTATCACTCCTTCACATAATGTTGCCTGCAAGAGGATCTCATTTTACAAACCACTTTTTCTCCACTGCCAAAAAGGTATTTATAATCAAAGGGAAAGCAGAAAAGGTGGCATGATGGCAAGTACAGCTGCTCAGCTGGTAGGCAGAACCCTGAGCAAAAAGGAAGGTTTTCTTTTCAGTACGTTGCTTGTACCAGGGCTTGAACACCGACTTCAGACTAGCAGGTTATATTATAAATAGTTCTGAGTAAGACATTTGCAAGTGAACACTCAAAATTTGGATCCAAGCCACTTATGCAGCCTCTGCTTCGAATTTCTGGCAGTTTTTCTCACTTGGCTCTGAACCTTCTGGCTGTGCCCATCTCTATTTTCATGCCCATGCTTGAAAAATCCCATTTCTTACCCGAACGCACAGAAGTATCGCCTTTCCCAAACACCAGGTCTATTGTGTGTCGCTTCTCAGCAACTTGACTGGCTGGAAACTTTGTTGTTATTCAAACTTTTCATTTCAGAGCAATTTGGATTCTCATTAATTTGCTTCCATCGGAAGTTCAGCTTGTGAAACCTGTGATAACACACAGTTCTCTCTTATCAAAATCAAGCCACCCTGGGCTCATCCTTACTCCGTGTGTTATGTATTTCAGATGTTTCTCTAGGATGGCTCTTTCTGGGTATATTTACTGTTATCACAGAGTTACCATATGCATGTTACAGTGGCTACCTTCCTTACCCAGTGCCTGCAAAGGAACAGCTCTTTGGATTGTGCTTTAACAACATCCATGATTAAAGGTATCAGCTGAAGTCTTTGTAACTACACTACCTGAAGATGTTTTTAGTTTGCAGTATAAATTAAAGAGTTCAGAACAAAATATTTACCCCTCCCCAGCTATTAAACATCTGTCCTAAGAAAATTGTTCTGTTAGGTACGATGGCAAGATAAAAATAATTGATAAAACACAGTATAGGCAATGATAGGAAGTCAAGAACTTTGGTCAGAGAGTGTGTGTACTTTTGGCTTTTGATACAATGAGTTCACTGAATCCAGCTGCTTTTGTAAAGATGGACAAGGAGACCAGTAAGAACACTGATCCACTGCTCCCCCTTCTGACAGAAAAACATTGGCCTAAGCCTCGAAGGACAAATTCTGCTAGAGCCTTTACACATTGACTTTGATGTATGTGTTTCATTTTAAGCACATACAATTATATAACTGTAGAAAACAAGGACGCAAAAGGCCTTCAATTAAGTATCTCACTCACCTCTCTATCCCAAGACCCAGTGCCACCTTAACTATTCTTGACAGACTTTTCTTTAGAAGACTTGAAAAAGTTTCAGTGATGTTTCGAGCCTTTTGAAGTCATCCGGTCCATTTCTAAACATACTTGCTGTTAGAAAATGTCCTGAAGTTCCCAAACAAGCAACTCCTGTCTCATTTTCTCTCCCTCCCTCCCTTCCTTCCTTCCTTTGTAACTATCTATCTACCTATCTATCTATCTGTCTGTCTGTCTGTCTGAATGCTGCTGTCATAAATGCCAGTAGGGTTTTCAACAGCAGACTGAACTTTTCCTGTTCCTGCAGCTTTCCTCACATACTGAGTTTCCCAGACCTCTGATCACAGAGAACAAGCCACACGCTTAAAGCTACATGCAGAGCTAAATACTGTGCTGAACTGGGGGCTTCACCCCTGGCATTGCCCAAGGCTGCCAAACTCACGCTGCTGCGGTTTAATTGCATGACACTTCAGTTAATTTCTGTTTAGATAATAGCAATCTGGCAGTTTTGCAAATGTCTTTAAACTTGTGACAGCAAGTAAAAACTACCATATTTTGTCGGTGAAGGACAACCAGTACCAAATTGTTGTGAACCTCTTCTACCTGACCAGTAAGCAGTGTTTCACTGTATGTCCTTAACAGGCACAAATAGTGGGTGTTGGAGACTGATGTTCTTGATATACGCTGAAGCAAATTCTTTTGTTAATAAACAGCCACATCAGTACCTAACGTTTACTGAGCCACTGACACACACATCCCCATTCCCATCAATGAAGAGGTTTGATCTGCTCCATTTAAGTACACAAAATGTGGAAGACAGAACAGCATCTGCAGTAGCTAATGCACATCAAGCGTATGCAGTCAAGCAAAAGATGAAAAAATCAACAAGCCAACACATGCACATAAAATATTATAATGAAAACTTAGGAAAGCAGAGACCAAGTGGGAAGAAGACAAAATGGAAACAGAGACTGAGCAATTGCCAGAGCCAAGAGCAATCAGGTCACAGGAGGAAGGGCTGAGAGCAGTGGCTGGGTTGATGTTAAAGGGACTTCTAGGATTACGTGCTCCTACTTCCATTCTTTTTATGTAGCTATGTGCAGTTCCAGTGGAATCCTTTAGCTTTTCCTAAAACAAATGCACAGGGTCTACACAACTGAGCAGTAATAAACTAGTGAGAAAAGACCAGCACCTAGAAGCAATACAATCAACAGTAAAATAAAAAATCAGAATGCACAGCTCCCAGTGCATAAACAACGTAGCAATAAACAAGCATACAATCAAATACAAGAGAATTGCTTATGTACTCGTGTGCATGTGAAATATTAACAGAATATTTGTGTCAAGTACTCAGGAACTGTTAAGGATAACTGCAAGCAGTATATTGAAGAACTATAAAGAATATGCTGGAAGTGTCCCTTTGTCCCTTTAATGTGTTTTCTTAACATTTTTGCTAGGATCCGCAGTTTTTAAACATCAGCAGGAAAACACAGTCAAACATCCATGTGTGGAATATAGTCTGAAGATGCTCTGATTTGAACATAAACCCACCTCTTCATGAAAGAGCTTCCTGATTTGGTGATCGCCTCTTGGGCTTCCTCTGCCTGAGATGATGAACATTAAGTCACTGTTTAATCACAGCACCAGTTTGAACATGGCTGCATCTGCGGGGCATAAATGTAAAGGGAATATTAGATTGCAGTTGCACTCATTCCAGAAATGGCTTTAACAGGCCAGAATACTGAAGAAGGCTGCATCTCCCACTTAGCTTTTTCCCCACAAAGAAAGTAACCGAGGAACATTTAATCTTATCCCATTTTTCCTACCTTTCTTCTACCCTAATTATGCAGATAGAAAAAATGCTTAGGCTGGTTGGCTGGTGTCAAAATTAGACTGCAGGCTTGACTGATAAAAATCCATGCTACATCTGCAATAATGAGACAGGCAGAACTGAGGGACATTGCCTGTAGCGCTGAGTGGAAAGGGCAGCATCTTCATTTGCAGTTTTCCCAGCAGCACAATGCAGTGACTCTGAAATTGCAGGCCAGAATCAGCTTTCAGCATCTCACCAGTGTTGGCTTTGGAGACAATTCGTATTTATCACCTAAAAGACCTACCTGAGATGTAACTATGAAGCTGCAGATCAGTGAGAATTCTTAATTTGTTCCAAGTGGAACCTGAAACTCCTTAAGAAGGCAACAGCAAAACACTAAGATCTTCCAGTGGCACAAACATTCTGTCTGGAGAAGAGAATCATAGAATCATAGAATCATCAGGTTGGAAGAGACCCACCAGACCAGCGAGTCCAACCATTCCTATCAAACACTAAACCATGTCCCTCAGCACCTCATACACCCATGCCTTAAACACCTCCAGAGATCCTCCTCTTTGCCATTTCCAATCTCTATTGTCTTTTCCTTTTTTTTTTTCCTACAAATCTTTAGAAAATCAGTGGTTACGACTTGGCACACTAACTGGTAATGTAAAAACGCCGTAGTTCCTGCATTACAGTTCTATTTGTGAGAAAGCATATCTCTTCAGATTTGACATAAAAACTTAGGACAACGAAGCGTTAGGCAAGAGGTAGTTTAACAGCTTCTAGGCTTGATTTTAGAAAGTGAGAATTCTGCTATAAGAAAAAAAATTCTGACCTAGAATTCCTCACTGAAATGGAAAAAAAAAGATGTCACCAAACAAAACAAACTGCATGGAGTAGATGATGTACTTCAGTACTCTTTGTACTCATGTATCACATGTGATTAAGTGGGGTGCACCCATACGTGCACTGTTGATCTTAGAAAAATGAATCCCACATAGAATTCCCTATCCAGACATCAGTGCAGGCAGTTTTAAGGTTAGTCATGCCTGGCTTCACAGACTCAAGAAAAGGCAGGGTATATGCTCGCTAAAATTCCAGGGTGATCTATCTGCTGATCTAACTCCCAAGGAGCCCTTCAAGAGAAAACTTGTCACTGCATACCCATGTGTTGAGTTACCACCAGACATTTAACAATGATGAAACAGGTTATTTTGGTATATGTTACCCCCAAACCACTTGTAATTAAAGCAAGGGAAAAATGCACTAAACTGTAACACATCAAAAACCAGAATAACTCTCCTTCCAGCCGTGAATGTACTGGGCTATTTCCAGTTGCAGGGGTATTACTAGAAACAGTACAGCATGGCTGTCATCAAAGAGGCTAATGACAAAGAGAGCTTGTCCAGGGACTACGAACATGTGTGACGGGACACAACCTCAAAGCTCCCAATAGGAAAATGTCCCCAGCTGAAGTGGGTAGCACTCCAGTGCAGTAGGAACTTTCTCAATGACTTCAAATGTCACAAGGGCTAAGCTGCCTTTCTGCAGAAACGCAACAAGACAGTGGCAAAAATAATGTAAGAAGAATAATTTCAGCCCATTAGGGTTGCAAGATAACATTACAAACTCATCGCTAAAGCTCCTTCTTTATGCCTCAGGGACTCAAAATACAATAAAGCTCTTTGTGTATGCAAACGGACTGAAAATACAGTTATTTCAGATATGAATGTGAATAGAAAATTTGCACTGATATTACTTTTGAAATAATTCAACAAAAGCAATATGATTCACCTACACTGAAATATCTGTTTTGTAATGAGTCATAACTGGCATAAACACCATATTATACTCAATAAACTAGGAGAAATAAGAAAGCTTCACTGCAAGATTTCCTTGCTAAAGGAAATGACACAGAAGGCATTCTTGTTGCTTTCCATACAGCTGCGTATTTTGAGAGTAGGGGTGATAAGCAAGTATTTATTGAGCTCCCATTGTCTGTGAGCGCCCTAAGCCTTTTGACTTTTAAAGAATTTCCTTCAAACTTTACATTAAAAACCAAGAGTTTCATGGCTTTCATATTCCTGGTGAACTGTCTGCCTCACAGTCCTGAGACGGCTGTTCTTAGACATGTGATTTTGTTTGCACAATAATACACAGAGGCACCCTCATATCACAAGTTATGCACCCTTGAAACATTATGCAAGTCGCTAACTATGACCAGGAACCAGGAGAAAGCTTTAAGGCAGCTCTCAAATGAGTGTATTAACCTGTGAGCCTGGTTTGCAGCATAAGCCTGGCCAGCACCTGACAAGCTGACTGAACATGAGCCAGCAGTGGCCCAGGTGGCCAAGAAGGCCAATGGCATCTTGGCCTGCATCAGGAACGGCGTGACCAGCAGGTCCAAGGAGGTTCTTCTCCCTCTGTACTCGGCACTGGTGAGACCGCACCTCGAGTCCT
Organism: Clamator glandarius; assembly: GCA_033459285.1. Classification (NCBI taxonomy): domain Eukaryota; kingdom Metazoa; phylum Chordata; class Aves; order Cuculiformes; family Cuculidae; genus Clamator; species Clamator glandarius. The sequence continues at coordinate 8,750,394 of JAUNZM010000092.1, read as the reverse complement.
GTGTTCAGTTCTGGGCCCCTCACCACAAGAGGGATGTTGAGGCTCTGGAGCGAGTCCAGAGAAGAGCAACGAAGCTGGTGAAGGGGCTGGAGAACAAATCTGATGAGGAGCGGCTGGGAGAGCTGGGGGTGTTCAGCCTGGAGAAGAGGAGGCTGAGGGGAGACCTCATTGCTCTCTATAACTACCTGAAGGGAGGTTGTGGAGAGGAGGGAGCTGGGCTCTTCTCCCAAGTGACAGGGGACAGGACAAGAGGGAATGGCCTCAAGCTCCACCAGGGGAGATTTAGGCTTGAGATAAGGAAAAAATTCTTCATGGAAAGGGTGGTTAGGCATTGGAACAGTCTGCCAAGGGAGGTGGTTGAGTCACCGTCCCTGGAGGTGTTTAAGGTGAGGGTGGATGAGGTACTTAGGGGCATGATTTAGGGATTGGTGGGAATGGTTGGACTCGACGATCCAGTGGGTCTCTTCCAACCTGGTTATTCTGTGATTCTATGAACATTGTGACACTGAAATCTCCGCCTTCTGCAAGTGAATTTATTGTCATCAGTATCCAGAGTTGGAAAACTCCCACAAACGCCACATTTATATTTCATCCTTAGGAAAAGACATCGAAGTTTTTACCTTATTAGGCTTTTTCTTCCCTCAAGTAAATGACATAAATTGTTTCTATAGCAGGGAAGAAGTGTATTTTCACATCCTGCTTGTTAATGCTGCAGTTTGGTAGGGAAGGAGGCGTGCTTGGTAGAATGGTGATCTTTTCCAAAACAAAACAATAACCACTGCTGCTGCTGAAATGATGATGGACACTGCTCACTCATGCCTACACTCAGAGCAGCAGCGATACCCCCCGAGGAGACCACGAAGAAGGTAAATTGTGCATATCCACCTGTGTTTACCTGTTGACCGAATGACTTGTGTGGTACCCCAGTTTAATCCACTAGGTCCACAAAAGAACTACAGTCTATGGGAAACTGCCCTCAAGCTACCTCGTCTGCACTTGCAAGTAAATGACATCCACTTTTTCAGTTTTACCGGTTTCAGTAGCACGGATAAATGTCAGGACCTGAGAGATGCATGTGCATAGCATGAAATGAACTTTTGTATTAAGTAGGTGAGAAAATTAAATGATGCTTGAAGCTCTGTGACAACCCAAATACCTTTAACACAAAAATATACTCAGATCATTGTAGATGACAAAAGCTGTACCAGGGACTATTTTGGGCCAGGGCTTAGATTTAAAAGGCTCGAATTCTCTTAAAATAATGATCAATCAGTTCTCCAGCAAAGGCGAGAACACTGAAGGTCTGTTTATTGTTTCCTTTGTCTGCTACACTCTCGTAAAGACTTCAAACTCTAATTTTTGGCATGACTATGTCAAAGAAAATCCCACAAGCAGACACAAAAATAAGAGACAGCTTTATGCCGTTCCCTTTTATTAGCATTGTGCCTCACCCACTTGGTTATTCACACATGCAGCACTGAGAACGAGGGAGCCCATCTCCACTGCCTCTTCCATTATCTTTTATATTGGCAAATTGCAGTGCCCCTCAGCTACAGTAAATTATGTCAGTTTTTCTTTTCAAGACAGGTACCTTGAAAATTGAAGTAAAAAATAAGGGACAGTCTAAGCAAACCCCAAATGTAAAGCAGAAAATGCAACAAAATTTTACAACAAATTTTTTGCTTGAGCTTTCTGCTGATGTCATTCTAGTGACTTCACTATAATTACTGGACATTCACACCATTATGAGAGCAGAATCTGTCTCCCAAGGAGAGGTTTTTTTGTAGCAAACTGGTTTAACTCCAGAAATATAGTCTATAAAGCCCTTCCTTTAATACATTTACGTGGCCACAAGCAAGTCAGAACATTTTTCTGAGGAGTGAATTGCAGCCAGCAAAAACACAGCCCCAGGCCCATGCTGAAGTGGGTAGGGTTTTTAAAATTTCTGCAGCAGTTAGTGGTTAGGCACATAAAAACACTCCACCCTCCCGCCTCAGGCAAGAGAGAATATGCAGACAGTGCAGAGTGTACTTAATACGTCAGGGTACATCATTTGGCTTCAAACAAGATCACCAGATTTCAGAAAAACAAGAGAAGGGGATAATACCTATGTGCCTTAAGACATAGTATGTTGACTAACACATCAGTCACTCATTGGCAATGTTTAGGGACAAAAGGCCTGCTCGTTTGTGCCCAGCACGCTGTTAAATGGAAGTTTTGTGATGTTCCTGGCACTACAGAGAAGAAATCAAAAAGGTCAAACCGGAGTTTCTGAACCTAAAGTCAGTATCCTTTATTCTCCACTTTGGCTTTGTTGCTACAGATGATGCCCACAGGGGAATATAACAACTTCTTCTCCTGTCAGCGCTGATGTGTGAGCCCTAGTGCTCCTCTGGTACTTTAAGATAAATGAAAGTGACAACACATACAGAATATTGTTCAATTGTACAGATAAACTGGCGTGAACTGGAAAAAAAAATAAATCCAGTCACTAAAATGTCACCACAGAAACCAAAGAATAAAACCTAGAAGCAGATCTTCCTTCTGTTTTTTGGGGGAAACAAGTTTCTCTGAAGGGAAGCAATATGTTTGGCAAATAGAGCTCAATAATTTTATTACCTAGCGCGCAATTTCCTATGCATTTTTTTCTTGTATTTTGTTAACTCCTAGCTATTCTGATCTCAAAAGGAATTAAAAAAAAAGCAAACAATAGCATTATAGTGCTTAATAAAGACTGCATTGCAATGAACTTGCTAGCTGTGTGCACATACCAGCAAGCTTAACTGAACAGTAAGAGAAACACTCTATCCTGTACCCTAAACATGCCAGTATCAATAACACACAGAGAACCTCTTCTCCTCAAGGGAAATAGATGTTCACCTTTTAAGCGGAAAGTTTTAGTCTGAATCCTGTTTGCCATCATAAAGTTGCAGGTTAAATAATATCCATCCCTACTGGGTTTCTGCAATAAAAATACTGGATAGTTACTGGAGAGCAACTGATACCACTCTAGTTCCCAGCTCCGTCAGGAGCCTCCTGCTAGATCTTGGACAAGCCATGGTTTTGCAGTACCATGTGTAAAGACCATGTAAACCCAGACTTAAATGTGATAAACGCAGCTAAACACTTCATATCAACCTGAAACAAGACCTCTTCCCTGAGCAATCATCCACCATTATCACTGATGATCATGACTACTCATGATAATATTTCCTTTTCTCTACTCTGTGTGTTGTAAGTTAACCTCATAAACCTAATGTGTGGAACCAACTTTCCATACCAACAGTCTCAAGCAGACTGTAATCCCCACTTAGGGTGGGGATTTGGGCGTTGCTCTAATAAAGGAGCAATGATAATGCACAGAGTGACTTTTTCATGTGTTACGTTCCTGTAAAATCTTACTGGAATCTCAGCTGGCAAATGATCTAAAATCTCGAACTTTCTGTTGTTCTTGCACAACTCAACTTTTAACATGTCTGTACAGCAGACCATGAGTAATTTAAAGCAGGGACCATCCTTGAGACAGAAGGAAATATGTTGTGAACTTGGAAATGTGCCATCTCAAAGCTCCAGTGTATTTGAGAACCAACCCACTTGATAAATTTGCAGAAGTTCTATCAGCACTTGCACATAGCACTCAGGAGTCCATTTTTAACATATTAAAAAATTTAAATATTTATGACATTAAATTAGCTGCAGGTATTAAAAAAGGGTGGGGGGATAAATTAAAAAAAAATGCCTCCAAACTCCCTCAAGAGTCGAGGTATTGTGGAAGTTTTTTTGCTCTATGGTTATAACTTGTCATACAAGGCAGTCACATATTCTAATGTCCCACATTTGCTCCTGAGAATATTATTTCTAAATCAATTTCACCCACAAATAGTCAACTCCTGTGCAAGGATTAATCTAACAGCCCCAAGATCTCAGATTTCCTCAAGTGACTTCATCTAGATGGGCTTTGACTACTTAAATGTTTTTTACTGTAGGAGAAAGAAAAGGCTGCTGTCACCACTGTGAAATTCAGTTTGCAGTGGGTGAATCCATGTGTACTTATGTTTAAAAGCACAGCAACTGCTAACATGTTATCACACCTACGCTTGGTGCTTACTCACCTCTCAGGGCAAGAGCGTGTGTTGTCTCAATACAGATGGCAGTTACACAAGGTGAAGAGAAAGCTGAGCATCCTCATCTGTGGTTGTGAGGAGGAACCAGGCAGGAAATACAACGCATTTCTGCTACACGAATCAAGGGCATGATGTGGCGTGTGGGTGCGTGTGTTCCATGCACGACACTTGGCACAGCTGTGGGAGCCTTGACACACAGCGTGGGGCAGCGCGGCTGAAGGAACCAGACGCATCAACACGGTGGGCTGGGAGCTGGTGCCTCACGGGTTTTGCTCATGATTTGTCCTGATGGTTACATTGGAAAACACTTGTACGGATCAGTCTGGAAAAGATAAACCCATGTGGGGAACCCAAGTCTGCAGCATGGAAGGGAAGTTTGCAGATCAAGATGTAAAAGTCACACTTGATTCAGCAGTGTCTTTGAATATAATCATAGAATAGAATAGAATCACCAGGTTGGAAAAGACCTACCGGATCGTCAAGTCCTACCATTCCTATCAATCACTAAAACCATGTCCCTCAGCACCTTGTCCACTCGTCCCTTAAACACCTCAAGGAAAGGTGACTCAACCCCCTCCCTGGGCAGCCTCTGCCAGTGCCCAATGACCCTTTCTGTGAAAAATTTTTTCCTAACGTGCAGCCTGAACCTCCCCTGGCGGAGCTTGAGGCCATTCCCTCTCGTCCTGTCCCTTGTCACTTGGGAGAAGAGCCCAGCTCCCTCCTCTCCACAACCTCCTTTCAGGTAGTTGGAGAGAGCAACGAGGTCTCCCCTCAGCCTCCTCTTCTCCAGGCTGAACACCCCCAGCTCTCTCAGCCGCTCCTCATAAGGCCTGTTCTCCAACCCCCTTTTGAGTGCCATGGTACATAATTCTGCTCTGAACTGCACGACGGGGGCTGCTCCTCGTCACCACCACCATCTTCCTGCCTCTTGGGCCAGTGCGAGTTCTTCATTTTCACTTAGAAAACGATAGAATGGTTTGGGTTGTAAGGTGCCATGAAGGTCACCTGCTCCAACCCCTCTGCAGCGAGCAGGGCCATCTTCAACCGGATCAGGCCGCTCAGAGCCACGTCCAACCCCATCTGGAATGTTTCCAGGGATGGGGCATCGACCACCTCTCTGGGAACCTGTTCCAGTGTTTCACCACCCCTAGTGTCAAAAATGTCTTCCTCATATGCAGCCTGAATCTACCCTTTTTTAGTTTAAACCCATTACCCCTCGTTCTATCTCTACAGGGCCTGCTATAAAGTTTTCCCCCATCTTTGGAGAGGGACTGTTCACAGAGGCTTGTAGTGATAGGATGAGAGGCAATGGGTATAAAGTGGAGAGGGGCAGCTTTAGACTAAATATAAGGAGGAAATTCTTCACGATGAGAGTGGTGAGGCCCTGGCCGAGGCTGCCCAGGGAACCTGTGGCTGCCCCATCCCTGGAGGTGTTCGAGGCCAGGATATGTGGAGCATTGGGCAGCCTGCTCTGGTGGGAAGTGCCCCTGCAGGAGGGTTGGAAACGGCTGATCTTTAAGGCCCGTGTCCTGCCGTGCTGTGGGCTCCAGAGCCTCACGCTGTATTCCAGACGGGGGTCTCACCACAGCAGAGGGGCCGAACCGCCTCCCCTTCCCGCACACCCAGAGAGAGTGAAGGGAGAGGCGAGCGGTGGCTTCAGGTGCAACGCTGGGAGGCTCTTGCCTCTGTTTGGCTCTGCCTCGCTTTTCCCTCCCGCCCGGCCGCCTCACGTCGGGATCAATCTCCTCGCGCCCGCCCGCGCCACATTCCCGGCCCGCCCCGCCCCTCGTCCTTTTTAACCACGCCCTTCGTTACTTTCCCGCCTCTCCCCTTAGCCCCGCCCCCTCTCTTTTTCCGCGTTCTCGCCCCACCCCTTTAGCCACGCCCCCAATTAACCACGCCCCTCTCCGCAGAAGCCACGCCATGCGCCATTAGCCCCGCCTCCTCTCTTTTTCCGCGTTCTCGCCCCACCCCTTTAGCCACGCCCCTCCCTTAACCACGCCCCGCTCGGCACAAGCCGCTCCATGCGCCATTAGCCCCGCCCCTCGCTCCTTTAGCCCCGCCCCCTCACCGGAAGCGGGAGTTTGCAGGGCCGGGGCGCGCGCGGTGCCGCTTCCGCTGGGCGGGGGCCGCGGGCGCTGCTCCCGGCGGCGCCGGGGGAAGAGGGGGCGGCGGGGCTCTCCCTGGCTCTTTCCTCGGTTCCCGGCCCCGCTGCCTCGGAAGGGGCACCCGGAGAGGGCCGAAGCCTGGCTGCCCTGTGGGTAACACCCGTCCCCGGGCGTGCGCAGGCGGGTGAGAGTGATGCCAAACGTGGGATACTTTGAAACTTGGCAAAGGCTAAACTTAAGTTTCTTCTAAGCAGTTGCGGTTCTTTGAAAGTGAGGTAGAATGTCCTTCAGAGAGCATGTTTTCTTTAAAATGCCGTTTCCCAGATACTGTTTGCTCTTTGAAGAGGATAATGCCTCGTGTTCAGTCTGATCTGTGCACAACAGAGGCCTCTTGCCCCTCTGCCTCTTTCTTGTGAGAGCTCATCTGGACTAGTGTGCCCGCTTCGGGAATCCTCAACATAAGGAAGATATGGAGCTGTTAGAATGGATCCAGAGGAGGCTACAAGGATGATCTGAGGGCTGGAGCACCTCCCGTACGAGGACAGGCTGAGAGAGTTGGGCTTGTTCAGCCTGGAGAAGAGAAGGCTCCGAGGAGATCTTGTAGCGACTGTCCAGTGTCTGAAGGGGTACAAGAAAGCTGGGGAGGGGCTGTTTACAAAGGCTTGGAGTGACAGGACAAGGGGCAATGGGTATGAACTGCAGAGGGGCAGATTTAAACTAGACATAAGGAGGAATTTCTTCACTCTAGAGTTGTGGATGTCATTCAGGTTAAGAAAATACAGTTGGTTTGGAGTGAGCTCTTTTTTACTGAGTTCAGTGTTGCAGGATATGACCTTGGATTTACAGGCATATTATATTGAGTTTGATTGTTTTATAAGTTTTATTGCTCATTATGAGGGAAAAAAATACCCTCAAATCATAGTAAGATACTGTATGCTAGTTAGCAGTGTCATTCCTCCTTTCACAGAGCAGGGTGCTGCCTACTACACAAAACAGTTGTGGAACTTATGAAGATGTCTTTTTTTTTTAACTTACTAATTAGAAATAAGCCTTAGTGTTTCTTATCAGAGCTGTTTACTCATTTCTGCAGCCACATGGCTCATTATAATTGGGTGAAAATGGCATCATATATAATTAATTCTGTCTTTTAACAGAAACCACTATCCATCTCAGGATGGAAGAACCGTCTTTGTGCCATACTCCAAAGAATCCTGGGACACCAGCTCCACAGGGGATAAGTTCGGGGAAACAGGTTTGCAAACTTTTTTGGTTTTCCAATAATGTGGCTCTTCAGAGTAACAAAAATCCTTGTGAAATCATTAAGTAGTTGGAAGTACTGGGTTGCTGTTTGCTGGAAGGCTAAAATAGGTAGCTTATACCCATAGCCACAAAGCTGTGCAGGTAAGGAATGTTCTTAGTTATATGTTGTATTCACAGCATACATCTGCATACTCAGAGTGATGGACTAGTATAACCCAAATGCCATATGAAAATTTAAATACTGTTTGGGGTTTGTGGTGGGTTTGTTTGGCTTTCTTAAGCCACCATCTTTGGTTTTCTCAAATCCTAGTTTTCTGGGTTGCTGTGTAGGCAGGGTGACTTTCCAAGGCTTCTGCTTGCGCTGGAGCAAAGCTGTCAGTTTGAATGTTCTCCATAATGCCGAGCTCTGCTTTGGTGACCCTTCAGCACACGCAGTGGTGATGCTGTCACATTCCTCATCTGGACCCATGCTTGATAGGGCTGAGGCTGGTTTGCAAGCATTCCTTAACTAGTCCCTGTCTCCCATATTTTAGTATATTTTCACAGGTAAATTGTTAGACACAGATTATTTTGAAAAGTCATTAACGTCTTTTGAAGAAAAAAATCACTGTGCAGATGCTTATCAGTGGAGGATCTCAAAGCATTGAAGTCCAAATTATGCAGATAATTCCTAATACTCTTAAGTAGAATACAGGTGTTCTATACCAGTGCTAATATAGACAGTGTGTATGTCTGGTGGAGTGTAACAGCAAAAAAACCAAACCCTCATTTCCATTAAACTAGAGGGGTACATTGAACTTGATAGGATAAAATTAACCAGGTTCAAATATGCTGTGTATCTTTTGCACAACGACTAGATGAGTGGGTTTGTCTCAGTGGAATACAGGATTTGCTCCTAGAAAATATGGAGATACATCTTTCCATGTCTTGCAGCTGTGCGTGCAAACCCATGTGAAAAGGTGAAGGTAACTTCTTGTTTGCAAAAGCTATAGTGAGAATTAGGGAGTCTGCTTTGAAATGATCTTTACAATATTAAATATTCTATATAAATAACAGCCAGGTTAAACATTTCTTTGAAATCTGATCAAAAGATTAAATTATCGTGATCCATCTGGGGTGTTTTGTTGTTCTCGTTTGTTTTTTTTTTTTTAGCCAATGAGCGCAGCTCTGAGAGAGCGATTAAGGAAAACAAGACATTCATTTAACGCTAATTTTACAGTGGCAAAGCGCCTCAAAATAGACACTGACGAAAAAGACTGTGCTGATGCCAACAAAGGGTGTGTGGCAAAGACAAGTACTGAATGTTCCAGAGTACAGGATGGTTCTGAAAACTTGGAAAGAAATGGCACAGGACATACATGTTTCAAAAGGCCCCTGGAGGAAAGTGATCTCTGTGGAGAGGCAGAGAATTCCCTCGTGCCACAGACTGACCCCAGCCAGCAGCCCTTGGAAGAAAAAGCAAGGCTGCTGAAACAAGTGCAAGAGAAGGAAGAACTACTTCGAAGGCTGAAAATGGTTAAGATGTATCGCTCAAAGGTGAGGCAAACCTCTCAAAAAGCACTTTTGAGTCATTCCGTGAAGTAGAATCCATAGTGTTTCTAATAATTTATTGATTTAAGCAACAATAGCGATGCGCTTTTGTGTGTGTGGTGTTTTTGTGTTGTCTCAGTTTGAGGTATTTTATAAAAAATACATCTGCAGGGTATCAAAAACCCCACGTGTCAGCGAGTAACAGGTTTTTCTTTGTCCCAATTTCAGAACAACCTGTCTGAACTGCAGGCTTTGATAGCCAAATGGAGAAGCAGTACCCAGCTGATGCTGTATGAGCTACAGTCAGCCTTTTCTGCAGATGGCAAGAAAGTGAGTCTCACTCAGCTGATTGATTCTTTTGGATTAGAAGACCAGTTATTGCACTACAGCAGAACAGAAGAAGATTTTGTAGATGCATAATCTACAGGTGCGAAGCTTTCAGTTACACACACGCATAAGCAGAAAAGACTGAATTCTGATCACATAAGAAGCGTTGATCAGACAGCAGACTTCAGGACACTATGCTTGGAGGTTAGGAGGTTTTCTCAGGAGATACATGTAAAGAGAAGTACTTGGATACAGTAGGCACTGTAAAAGGCATTACTTAACAGGAAACAACCTGGAAAACAGTTATTTAATTAAAATAAAATTATATCAAGTTATGCTTTAGCTGGTAGAAGGCTGTCCATTATTTGATTAGTCTGTGCATGGTTATTTGTCTTAGAATGCATTATTTCGTAATTTCTGTTGATCTTCGCATGGGGAAGAGTTCAGTTCTTTGTTCATGGATACATCCCTATTTTACAACTGCCTTCCTGCTGCCGGCCAGTTAATGACAGCATTTTGCTAGTTACATGAAAATAACTAATTTTCATGTATATTTTCTGAAGCTGCAATAAGATATTCTGAATAGCTTTAATTATTATGGAGGGAAATGTGCCAGAATGCACTGTTATTCGGGTACTGGTCCAGACATCCATCTCCAGGGAAGCGTGCGCTCAAGCATTCTGCCACAGCCTGAGGTAATAGAAGGGAAGGCAGGAAAATTGCAGCCAACATCTGTCTACCACTTCATGTGAGAGCCAAGGTGCTTTCTGTCTTCAAATAAATAAGAAAAGCAAGGCCTCATCTAATGGGAGAGCTTCAAATACAGCATCATAAAGGTGAATAAAGCTTCAGCATTTCTTTTGTCCTCCAATCAATGTCTTTTTTTTTTTTTTTAAACTAAACTTGAAATTGCTTATTTTCTCCTCATGGTGGGTACAGAGAGTGTGGTGACTTCTGTCTGTTTTTATTCTTAAAATCATGGCTCGTCAATTGTAATATGTAAGTCTTAACTACTCTACAACCCTCTCTGCTATGACTACTGTTCTCAGGGGTATCACATTCCTTATTGTTGTGCCTTAACTGTTTTGTTTACAGATGCCATTTCCTATTTCCTTAAGGGGGTACCTCTTGCTTGTCAGAATACTAACTCTTGCTGTCCGGAGAGAATTAATTAAGAACAACCTGCATTGCTAATTGTAGTTGGAGTATTAAGACACTATTTCTTCTGCCTCTTTTCGTCAATAATAAAAGATGATGATGCCTGGCGAAGGGGGCGGCTCTCTTCCCTGAAGTCCTTTGCAAACTTGGAACTCTGTTACTTCTAGGGAAGTTTCAGCAGGAAGAAAAATAATTTGTGCAAGAATAGTGGTGTAATTAGTATCCTCACAGACCCCAGTTCAAAATCATAAAGGGGAAAAAAGCAGGGTACAAGATCACAACAGAAGTAGTTTTCCTTACAAGTGTAAAATTTCATTAAAGAGAAGTATCAAAGCTATTGTTGCTCACAAAGTGAATTGAGTTTAGATTTAATGTGAATTTAGCAAAGGAGAAGATTCAACACACAGGGACGGGGGAAATAAAAATTGGTGAGAATGCCTGCTCAGTCTCCAGCAGTAGTTAATTCTATCAAAGGTTTTTACGGTAGCTGTCTTGGAGAGATCTGGCAGGAGAAGAACCTGCCTGTCAATGCAAAGGGGTGGGAGATAGCTGCAACTATTTCAGGAGGCCAGATGATTCTAAACCTTATTTTCTCGTGATTTTCTTGGTGACAGCAGCCACAGCTGCTGGTGGCTGTAGGTAACTTCTATCCCACCACTGCAGCTCTTTGGACTGAGCCAGGTAGCACATACCTGTGATGTCATAGTTGTAAACATATTTAAAAAGCAAAATTAGGTTAAAGCCATAGACGTGAACTGAAGCAGATGCAAATTCATAGTTTTCCTGCAGTATTTTGCCTTCAAAATGTCTGCAGTTGCATATTGCAGACTAAGGATGTACAAGCACACCTCACCTGTTCTTCTATCAGTCTACAATTTCTTGCACCATTTGTTTTCTGTAATGAGCGATGTGGTTTATAAAATCAGAAGAGCAGAAATAAATCTCGTGAGCTGAAATATAATGGGGGCAAGACTAGGTATAAATTGTACAAAATGGACAAACAGATATCTCTCAGACTGAAGTTGTTTTTAAAGAAGTTACAGAAGAAATCATTTGTGGAAAGAAAAGTTCAGGGAGAAAAGGTAGACATACAAGCTCTTTTACTCAGACAAGACCATGGTATTATACATCTACCTGGACTTCGATTACTAAAGGATGGGAAATGTTCTTAATCTCCATCTTTCTGCTTCTGCCTGAAGAATTTCAAACTGTTTTTCCTGTTCCTTTATGAGATTCCGTAGGTGTTTCTGCTTCAAAATCTCTTCGTAGCGCTGCTTTGCAATCTCCTTAGAAATGTGCTGTGTGTCTGCATAAAATGAAATATAAGGGTTAGCCTGTACTTGTAGGCGATGTATAGTCTGTATTTACATGGCCCTGTCCTGGGGTTCTTCTAAGTTTTGTATAGAATAAGCAAACATTTTAAAAGAGACTCACAGTTGAGCTGAAAAGTCTTTACAGGTCTGAATAATGCAGAAAAATTCAAAAAGCACTGGAACACATCCTTTAGTTTCTAGCAAGTACCCACAGTTTTGAAAGTCTTTTGCTACTGGAAAGATTTCTACAGTTTTACCAATGGTGAATACCCTTCACATTACTTCCTCTGTTCTCTTGAATGGGTGGAAAGAAGTGAAAGAACGATGTCCTATTGCCTACTGAAGGTGTTAATGACTATAAATAGTTTCAGCAATTTAGCCAATTAACTTTTGTTACAAGGACATGCTCTTAAGTAAACATTGTGGTAGAAAAAGTGCTACAATTAGTGCACATAAAATAATAAGTAGGTGCTCCTTGCCCCTTAGCTGATGCTGATGGAGAACGGGACCATCTGGCCTTGGCAATGTCTTCTGAATGTTCTTTGCTTGTAACTTAAAGCGTGTTACTGTGACTCACCGGCTGCCTCAAAGATGTGCCTCCTTTCTGAGACAGAGACAAGCATTTCTCTCAGCTCCAGGCTGAGGTTGTAGTTTGCTTGCTCTTTTAAACTGATGCACTTTTCTAGCTCTTTAATTCTTTTCTGACGTTTCTTCACATTCTTCTTATGCAGCTGCCCGTTCCCACATGAATAAAGAAAACATATGAGATTATACAAAAGACATACTTATGATGGAAACTTATAATCTTAGTGACTTCCTTGTACCTCAATAAACTTTCATGTATTTTGGTGTAACTAGTAGCAAATTTTGGCTTTACTTTGTATGATGTCTTTCACAGACATTTCAGTAGGCTTTGTAAAGTTCTGATTAAGGAGCTGACAAGAGGTATGGGTCAGGGTAAGAGACATATTAAAGATAAAACTTGAAAGGCAAAAGGAGCAAAGGAAGTCAATGGAAAATGTGAGCTGAGAACGCTCTCTTGGCTGCTCTGAGCTGCTGATAAAAGGGTGGTTGTGCTGAAGCTGTCAGATGGGCTGTAAGGTGATAAAACAAATACTGAAGCTTGAAGAGGATGAGGAGGCTGATGCCAGCTACAGCAACCTGGAGAAAATCCAGTGGAATCACTTAAAATCAAGGATAATCGTCATCTGAATATTGAAATAGATGAGAGAGCCAGCAAATCAGATTGTTGTGTCTGTGTTACTTTGAAAACAGAGGGGCAGTGGTATTATGAACAGGCTGGCACTCCTGGAGAGAAACAGTAAGGAGTGAAGATTTGGACGAATGCTTCATTAGACATGGAAGAGTGCCTTTTATAGGCAAAGCTGTGCAAAAAGTGTTAAGCAGATCTGCATTCAGATGTTCAGGAAGGAAAGCATTTAATTCCAGTAACAAAGCAAGTAGATTTCTCTCCATAGGGTTGATCTATGCAGACTGCTTTGAAAGACACTAGAGAACTGCTGCTGTAGACAGCTCAGCACAAGCTGAAGAAACTACTGAAAGGCGATTATTAATGAATAAATACCTGGACAGGCTGGAGCAGTGAGCCTACGTGAACCTCATGAGGTTCAACAAGGCCAAGTGCAAGACCCTGCACCTGGGTTGGGGCAATCCCTGATTTCAAGAGAGGGTGGGGGATGATGTGATTGAGAGCTGCCCTGCAGAAAAGGACTTGGGGGTGCTGCTGATTGATGAGAAGCTTGTCATGAGCCCATGGCAGAGGGGTTGGAACTGGATGATCTTTAAGGTCCCTTCCAACCCAAACTATTCTATGATTCTGTGTGTGCTGTTCTGGCTATGCTCCAGCAGTCCTTGAGTTAGCTGAGGAGTCATTATGCCTGTATCAGTTGCAGTTATTGCTTACAAACACCTCTTGCTAATGAAGGAGAGGACTTGCATTTAAACTAAGAATGTGACTCTCAGATGTGGTGGTTCTCTTAGAATTTACCTTATCCATGATGCCAAGACTCTGCTCCATCACTGAAATCTGGTGGGTGATGTGGGTGTCGTAGTTCAGCATACTTAGGAACTGAAGAATTAAAAGCAGAAAGAAGCCATCTCATAAAGCCTGTTTGTTCTTAACCGTTTCACACTTTTGTAAAGACAATCATACGTTGCAAAACTCAAAAAACTAGAAGTCTGCACATGGAAAGTTTTACTAATGATCATAAATGGACATGGTAAATATGTTCTTGCATGCTGTGTGACTACTAGACTGTACAGCTGTTAAAAATAATGTTATCTATTATGTGTTAATGAAACCAAGACCAACCTAATTGTCCAAAAACCTCAGCTACATTTTTGCTTATAAGGTAGCCTAAGCTAACACAGCTGGAGGCCAAGGTGCTATACAGTCTGTCTTTAGACCAGAGAGGAAAGTGATTGTTTTCTGTTGAGTGGTTTCTCCGTAGATCTTCTGTTTTATTGTTCTTGTGTCTGCATAGTAATTCAGGTTGCACAGAAGTTATTAAAGATGTGTTTCTTCAGCACACTGCTACTAAAATATCCCTTTATCAAATGACAAAAGATAAACGGGCTGTGTGACCCATAATGGGCTATAAACAGGTTTTTGTAGATGTAGATCTGTCCTTTCAGGATACTGTCCCACCGAAGTGACATATAAAATGTTGTGAACTGCTCTGGTCAGAAAAGGAGAAACAGGAAAGACCCAGCAGACCTTCAGCACCAAACTGCTTTCACTCACTGCTTCACAAATAGTCCTTATTCCAGGTGGTCTCTGTTTTTTGTCCCACTCTGTCCCCTTTTATATAAGCCATCTTTCTTTCTAATTCTTGTTGGGGTCTCTGTTGCCTTCTCTTTCCTGTTAGCTCCACATTTCTACTCAGAGAGTGAAGTAAATTCAAGCCTCTCGAAGCATTCAAATTCTGATTAAACTGGGATTTGCCTTTGTTATGGGCAAGTCTAACTCTCTAAAGGGCAACAGTTCTGCTCCTCAGTTTAAATGAAGTTTAAAAGCTAACACAACAGCAACGCTGGTGACTAATTTGCTACAAGAACTTTTCAGTGTGTTGTCACATCACGTCTTTGGAAGGCTGTTTTGTGGGTGTCAGTTACAGAAGTCCCTTGGTTCTGATTCAGAAGTGAACAAGCAGTTTGGAGAGCGGCAAGAGGAAGCCTGACTAAAACAGGTGTTTAGGATTTTCTTTTAATTTTTTGATTGAATTGCAATATCCTTGCCTGCTCTCCAACATTCTTCATTTTCTCTGTGCTTTAGAGCTCTCTCCACTGCAATATCCATAGTTTACCCATCCTCCAACAGCCCTTGCTCCAAACCTTTATGCCCCTCACCTCATCACAACAAAACCATCAGCTTTCCTTGCAGTCCTCTACATCCCATACTGCCATATGCTCAGGCTTCCCCTACAAGCTGTCTTCATCCTCTCTTCTCCCACTGGTATCCTTGGCTCTCTCCCGCAGCCTTTTCCTACAGTTTTTGGCCTGCCAGCTGGGCTTGCTCAAAGCTATCTGTGAGATGCCAGGTGGGAGCCCCTCAAACCTTTCACTTTAAAGGAAGTTACAGTGTTTTATTTAAAGGGATCTGTTTCTTGAGGCTGCAAAATCCTCATTCCTCAATCTCAGTGCCGATTTTGAAACAGTGAGAGTTAGGGCTAATTTTGAACATTCCAAACAGCTGCATCACTGATCAATCTCAGGAATAAAACTTTACTTTGAAAGCTGAATTGTCGACTTAGTGGGCATCAGGTTTCTCCATAGGAGTAAGAGCCTTAAGAGGTATAAACGATCTTACAGGTATAGCCAGCGAAATTTTCTGTGGTCAAAATATAGAGAAAGTAACTCACTAGCTGGCAGTCTTTTGAAATAGGTAGCATTGCTATATCCCGAGCCTTCTGTTCCAGATCTTCTATCTGCATTCTCATTTTCTTGTGCTCCCATTCCAGATGAAATATCACTTTAGAGAAGTCTTTACATTCCACCATGCTAGCAATCTTTTTTCCTCCTTGAGCCTGAAAAAATAGATTAATCTTCATTAATGTATTTTACAGATTATGGAATAAATATTTGCAACAAGTTGGACAAGCTTCCAAAGTTATAATTTTAGTAAGAAGAATGTGCTATAGTGCAGTCTCTTCCCAGACTTTGCTCCAGATGGTTTTCTTTTGTAGAATTTTTTCCCTTTTATGCTCTGTGCCACAGCCTTAGATCAGAGGAGGAGATGGAGAAAATTACAGCCAACCTCTCTCTCCACCTTTCTGTCTTTTGTAAGAACATGAAGGCATTTTAACTCTACAGAATCCAAATCAGCCCTCTATAAGGTATTCTGCAGTCATTACTGAAGGCTTTGTCCTGTAGAAATTTTTGTACAGCTAGAATGCCTAAGAAAAGAACCTTTAATGAGAGTATGAAGCACTGTTTTAAGTAGGATCACCGATTTCGCCTTACATAAAAAAGTGTATTATTTTTTAAATCTTAATATAAGCTACTGTTCAAATGCTTCTTAACTGTGCCTTTGCCTTGAGGGAATTTTCAGACTGGATTAGCATTTTCTATTTACAGCGTGTGTAAGTGATGGTGTGTCTAAAAACTGTTGCCATTTTATTGGTCTGAATTATATTGATCAAACATTAAGAAAGCAATCTATATTGCAATCTGTACATCGTGATAAGAGACATTACTGAATCCTTAATAGCTTCTAGATTACAATTGAGCCTCCTGGTGTGTAGTAATGAATTGAAACTAGATGTCAAACTGGGGAAAAAGCAGAGCCCCTGAAGGACAATACATTTGTTTAAAAAGCTTAGATTTCCTTCAGATAAGGTAAATTACCATGATAGAGCAATTCAGTTCTTCAATAACACTCCTGTTAATGAGAATGGCATCACTGTAGTCTGGGATCCCAGTACTTTCCAATTCCACCTGTCCTTGCTTTAGCAAAAACTGGACGGTCAAATTCCATTGAAATTTCTTCTTCTCCTCCTGCACCCTAAAATGGCAGCAAACAAGAAGTTAGTGATTTCAACGGGTTTGCATAAATCCTCCTATGATTCTCAGAATGTTTTTGTTTATTACTCGTAAGTGGTATTTTCCTGTAGGAGCTACTCTTTGAGAGCCTGTCTTGTACTTGCGCCCAAAGCGACTACAGAATTTGCAACTTATTTCCATACATGAAGTTTTCAACCACTGGATCCAGTTTGACATACTCCAGCTCATGCTCTGAGAGAAAGTGTCCTTACTGAACAGGAGTTTTAACGACAAGTGAAAAGGATATGGAGGAGACTCCAGCCAGCACCCTTTTCCTTGTATAATTTATCCCCAGATTTGTTCCTGAATGACAATGCACGTGAAAATTATATCATGGAAGCAAAAAACCAAAATGTAATATTGCAGGTTTAAGCATCTCAGTGGAATCAGGTGTCAGGTGAGAGCATTTGCCATTCAGAGTGTTCGCTCTATCTTAGGACTACGTGAAGGACACTTCACTGAGTTAGCTAGCACAGATATGGCCTTGAAGGCTTTGGGGCGTTTGGTGTATGATGGAGCCTTTAGGGCAGTCGACTTGCGTTGAAGACCACGCTGCCGTCTTTGCTGATGTTGTTACTTATGGTGGTACGTTAAGACTGGTTTGGCCTGCTCACGTGTGCTGCGATCACACCTCATTTCAGAAATATTGTAGGTCTCTAGGATGGATCCTAGAGGAAAGAGTGTTGGAGAACACTGCTGTGTAATTCTGTATGTAGCTTTCAGCTCTGTGTCGGTAAGAGCATTAAGACATAGCAGAATATAGGAAAAGAAAAGAAATACCATCTAAGTTCTTGGAAAATGCCTTCTAGCTCTGACCTAATCTTCTCATCGTCATCCTTTCTTCTCTGGAGAAAGTCCTGCATCTCTGCCAGTGTTTGGTCTTTCTGTTTCACCTAAGCAAGCAATATTGTGACATTCTGAACCTTTTCAACTTTGTCAGTACGGCAGGGCAAGCCTCTTCAAGAACAGAGAAGACAAGTTCTTAAGAAGACAAACATACGTATAAATACACAGCCTGGTATTTTGAGAATCTCAGTAGAGCACATGGACAAGGAGGTTACAATCATAGAATCATAGAATGGTTGCACTGGAAGGGATCATGAAGATCATCTAGTCCAACCCCCCTGCAGCGAGCATGGACATCTTCAACTCGATATCAGAGTCCCATCCAACCTGACCTTGAATGTTTCTAGGGGTGAGGCATCTTTATATACTGCTCAGAAAATAATTTATTCATTTATGTGTATTTTATTCACATGAAAGGAAATCTGTATTTTCTTTTCTTTTGGTTAAAGCTCATGTATCTCTGTCTCTGAAAAACTGAGATTTACACCTTCATGCCTTTAAGCTGAACAAACAGCTTGCTAGAACTTTCCACCAACACCATCTGTTAGGAATTGCTCTTGACGTTCTAAAACAATATGGGAATGCATTGCTGCAAATGTAGACTGATAAAGGGAGAGAACAACTCCAACGGATAATGAAAATCGAACACCTTAATATTTTTTTGGTATGGACAGAGGAAAGGTAATTTTTTTTTTTGTAATGAAACCATACCAAAGTCATAATCATTCTGATAAAATCCATTCACATTAATATGCTAATCTTTCCTGTGAAGGAGAACTAGAGCTCATTTGCCTTCATAGCATTTCTATTATTCTGAACTGAATGTAGTCAGAAGCAACCTTCAAACTCAAATGCAGCTTGTGTGTGTGCTGCACTGTTGTTTCACCATTACCTTAACCCTGCACTTGAACTCCATAGAACTTTCAGATCTGAAAATATCAAGAAGTATACAGGAAAAATAAAGAATTGTACATACCAGCTCCTCAATTTCCATTTTATTTCTTCTAGCTAGACAAAAGCGTTCCCATATAGATGGGTCTAAGCCATTAGGCATGTACTCAGGACTATCCAGTTCATCCATGGATTTCCTTAAAAGGGCACGTGCATCTTTGTACTCTTCAGCTGAGCCTGAACAATTGCCATACGGGTTTGCGGTGTCAAAGGCCATTTCTGTCACTGGTGCCCTAGGGCACATATAGAGTACATAAAATATTTACTTTTTATTATCTCTTGCACGAAATAAGTGCAAAACCAACTATGAACATTTCATTCTTTCAAGTTCCTAGCAAAGAACAAATAGGTAAAACTGCATCTTACACAAAATAAGAATATATGTTTTTGAAACCTGACGATTATTTAGATTGCATTTAAAATAGATTGTGTGGGGTGAATGAGGAAATGTAAGTACTCAAAAAACCAATTGTTAGTATGATAGGAAATCAACCATTGCTAAATAGCCAATAAAAAGCAGGCAGCCCACTGATTATCAAAATAATTTTGACCATTGAAATAAATAGCATTCTCATTCTTGACTCCCCAAAAATACCACTATTTAAGCAGATGGCATCAGGAGGATCTTACTCTGGTCGATGTTTGTAAAGTTGGGAAAGTTCATTAAGAAGATCAGCAGGCAGGTCAGCAAACTCCTCTGTAAAACCACTTTCCAGTTTCTAGGAGGGAAACAGAAAGCTTTCTTCTTACCAAAATGTTATTTTTAAAAAAGCATTAACATGCTCATACCTTAGAAATATAGAACACGGTGCTCTTCCAAGCACTGTCAAGCATCACAGGAATCTGGGATACTCCATTAATTTTTCTCGGCACATACTCTCCTTTACAACTGAATTTCAGTGATCAGCAAGTTGCCCAGAACTCATCCCCTGCTTACAGTGAAGTACATTCTTCTCATTATCAAGACACAGCATTAACTTTCTAATTTGTGAACCTCCTTGTGTTTGTCAAGAGTCTCACCTGCTCTTCAACTATTGCATTTTCATAGGTGTCCATGTAAGCCACAATTTTATGTTCTGTAGTCTGGAGTGTTTTTGTAGTCTTGTCCTATAGCAAAACCAAAAAAACTCAGGAATGAAACTCATGCAGCAGAAGCACCAACCAGCCACTCATTTACACTGATGAAGCCGACACTTTCTTATTTCTAGAGAAAAACATGTGAGCTGTTTTCACTAACAAGTTGATGCCTTCTTCTGCAGGTTAATTGTAGATACTGCTAATATGTGAGCAGGTTCCCTGCTTAAGACAGTAAGAAATTTGTGGAAGAAATATATAAATGCTTACAAGTCTTCACATTAAACTCTGAATGTAAGGACCTACGTTGATACTTGTTTTCACTTGCACAAAGATTTCCCTTTCCTTTCACATCATCACAGGGAACACAGTCCAAAAATTCACAAATGCTGTTCAATGGAGTGTTTTAATTTTAGAATGCAGCTTCCCTTTCGTCATAACATAGTTCTGCTACCTGTCAGGATACTGCATCTTACTGAGGCTGTTAAATGCCTATACTCTGCTGGGGAGATCCTTCTCCTGTATTTCACACTTTGCATGGACCAAAAGATCTACCTATGGGAAGAGGTAGAATTTTTTTTAAAAGAAGTTATATTTTGAAAAAATGCAAGCTGGTATAACTTAGCCTTAGATAATTTTAAAACTAGTTCAGCCTGTCCAGTGGAAGGAGCTAGATGCCTATAATGGAACCTCTCCCGGTAGCTGATGTACAAAAGGTAGCTTGTAGCTCCAAACACAGAGGTCTCTACGGACCGAGTAGATCTGACACGTTAGTGTGTTATCTGAGGGCTCAGGAACAGCTCCACAAAGACAAAGCAGGCAAATGGGGCAATGCTGATCCAAGAGCCAGAACCAACTCAGAGACTGCCACCACTTAGATCACCGGAGTCACACAAGTATCGGCAGGACACAGGAATTGGAACTGCCACTCAAATTTTTAAGCACTTGCATTGAAATCCAAATCTACTACTTGTGCTCTCCGGTCCTCTGTTGACTTATATATGATTTGGCAGGGATGAGTAAACTCTTCAGGAGAATAAATTGGTCAACAAGATTATAAATACTTTATACTCAAGGGTATGTTTTGCTTGAATAATCAGGTACTTAAAGGCCACCTCTCTCTATGCTTTGAACAGGTAAACACGAGTCAGCATGGCCCTGGCCTACATGAGGCACCACAGTGAAAAACGTGATGGCATTACACACTTTTTCGTACATCTTCATGTCATAAAAGCATCACAGTCGCTGCTTCCAGCTTGACACTGGATACTAAAAAATACTATATGTAACAACCATTAGCAGCACGCCCTTCTGAATGTATAGAGCTTTACCGAAGAACTCCAGCTGAACCAAAATGAGTATATCTATTAAAAAACCTATGTATTTGTAAAGTATGTCACCTGTTGAAAAATATATCAGTGACCCCATAAATTGTCAGAAAATAATCTACAGAAAATTTTTATTTGGAAAGAGCAGTCTTCACCAGAAACTGTTTTGTAAATATTACACTTTTCCTAAGAACCGCATTCCAAATGACTACTTACTTTTTCTTTCTCCTTTTTCACAAGAAAATTACAAAGTCCAGCTTTTCTAGTGTCCAACTCTTCATCTAACAGTAAAGCGTAAACAAGATTGACTATTTTGAGTTCTTCCTGTAAAATGATTGTATTAAAAAATGTTAACTTCTGCGATGCATAGTGACAGAGAATTAAAATTAATGTTCTCTGCATGTACCTGGTAGATGACCATCTCTGATTTCACTTTCCTTTCAGAGAGTTTACACACAATCTCATCAAAATTTTGTGTTGTTTCCTGGATGGAAGCTTTAAGTTTCTTCAGTTCATCTTCCAGTGCCTGGAGAAGGGAAGGACAAGAGCAGCAATATCACATCTAGAAGAACAAAGAAGCTCAGATATTGTAGAATGAAAATATGGAATTGTATCCTTTAGCCAAAAGGTCCCAGAAATTATTTGTTTGGAAGGAGAGTGCTGCCAGGCTACCGAGTTATGTTGTCCAAATACCACTTCGAAGGATAAAAAGAGTTGTATCATTTGCATACGGCGTCAGCAACTCTGGGAATGGAACCTGAAAAAAATTTTAGGAATACTGGTACATTTGTGAAGAAAGGTTACTGTCTGTCAGATGCCACAGGCTTTGGCTTGTATTACTTAGCATAAGTAGAGCTTGTCTAGTCTAAGCTAGGACTTCTTTCATATGCCACATGATCCTTGTTCTTCATTTATTCTGTGTCTTAGCATTTTCAGAAGTAGCTCCTGAAACTCTGGTGATGAGCATGTTAACAAAGCCACTCCTTTTCTCATTTTAATTTACCTTTGTATATTCCTCTTTTTCTTTATTCAGTTCCTTGACTTTTATCTCATATTCTCTAAATATTGTCTTTTCTTCTTCATTCCAAAGATGCTCAGGCTTGGACAGAAAAGGAGGTGGAGGAATATCCTGGAAACATTAAAGACAAATATGTTTCAAAAGCAACATTAAGTCTCCATCTGGACACTAACAAACTCCAGCACATCTCCAGATGAATGAAAGGTATTCCTTAGTGGTAAGTAAGGTACAAGCCTTAGGTATAAGTTACCTATATATTCTGTTTCTCTGGTCTGTCACTTGCACAGTAGTTTTAGTGACACATATTGTGCTATTCTCTCTCAATTGCTTATAGGAATTCAGTGCTGGATCTTGTAAAAGACAAGTATTTTGTACTCAAACATACTGCTGTTGGTACTAGATACCTCACATTTCCTGCTTCAGAAAAAAATCTAACTCAAAAATCTAACCCAAATCTAACTCCACGCTATCATATACTTCTAAGTGGAGCCCTAAGTTTCCAAAAGAGATCAATGCCAGGGCAAGTGCTTGGTCCTGCCGTACTCTTTTTCTGTGACATCCCTTCACGTTTGTTCCTTTCTTTACTTGTGTACTATCTATATTGGCTGAGTTAAAATGGAATACAGTATTTTTCTGTAAGATCACAGCCATGGAAAACAGACCCTTCCTCCACCAGTTGCTATAATGGTAATACTAGATTATGTTCCTGCAGAATTCCACTGTGACAGGGACACGTGTTATGCATAAGTCATATGCAGGCACTAGAACTCTGTGGTCTCTTGAGTCCAGTGTGTGGTCTCTTATGGAGTCTATGTAGGTTTAATGCAATTCTACAAGTCTCTGACTTTCTCCTACCACTTAGGTTTGAAATATTTGCTAGTGGAATTTCACATGTCCTCTAAAAGCCCACAAACCACCTAAATGATATGGCAGAAACACAGCTCACCATCTTCAAGATGTTTTCCTTTTTGATTTTTAGGACTCCACCCATCATGTCATTAAGAGCACACAGTCTTTCATTGTCCTGCAAACAACCACAAAAAATATTTTTGTCTACAAAAGGAAGCGTAGTACTTGGAAGTTTTGAGAGGGGTAATAGGGTAGTTCACATCTAGATCATCTGTACAATTATACTGTGTGTCACTAGCAGATTAATTCACTTTGGTGATGCCTGTTGAACATGCTGAAAGTCTCAGAGTTTTTTCTGGTGGACAGATGTTCACGTACCAAGTAACTTACTAAAACTGCCATTCTGGCATTTTAGGAAAGAATACGCAGGCATAGACTACTCCTGTGCAGTTGGTAGGCTAGGGTGAAGGAGGCTACAGCGTCACTTTCTCGTTGAGCATCTCTTTTGGGAACAGAACCATTTTAGGTTCTGCACAGATGCGTTTTAAAGCCAGAGAAAAGCATTACAATACCCTAGCCTTATCCCTGAAGAACATAGGTTGCTCAGTTAACAAACACAGATAAAGCAGAAAGCTCTCTATTGAGTAGCAGCATGCATTTATAAATTTATCTAGTCCCCAGTCACCTGATATAGTATTTTTAACTGCCATATTTTCCAAAATGTTGAGCCTAACACTAAATCTTCTCTCCCCCAGCTGGTTTATGTAGTTCCGATTGTAAACGATAATAAGAAGAAAAAGGCACACATCATCGTTACCTACCATTTAAAATTTATTCTCCCATGCTACATTACTGGAATATTTCAGTGCAGCATTAACTGAAAAAGCCTAACCAGAGACAAAGGCCTACACAGTAAAAAGGAAACTACTTTAAAAGTACCTTCTCAGCCAGGCGTCTTTCCATTTCAAGATTAGCCAGCATTTCTGCTTTCTCTCTCTCTTCTTGAGTCAAGTATTTTTCAACTTTAATCTGAAGGAAGAAAAAGCAGACTTAAGAACATTTGGAAAGAGGGGACAGTACTAATTCTTGATGCTTTTTGTATCTCTGCTCCATGATAATACTCCTCAACAGGAAATTGTTCTTTTGAACACCTCCGAAAGCATATTTAAAAATGCTAAAATTGAAACTACCATCATTTTTGTTGAGATTAGCTGTATTTCTTGCATACCTTTTCTGACAGTGGAATAACATGACCTGGTGAAAGAACAGAGAGAACTGGGAAAGACTGACCAAAAGAGCATGAGATTGGTGGAATATATTGTATAAGAAGCATGGTACTTCTGTATAAATTATCATTTCAATTTATAATTACAGTACTAAGTATGGTTTAGTACCCACACACTTAGTCTGAAACTACTTAGTCTCAAAATGGTGCTCGGAATAAACAGAAAACCCCTTATCTATGGAAGTAAACCCTCCAAGCCTGGCTTGAATCTTACACTCAGGAACAGGGGGAATATCTACCTAATTTATGGACAATTAAAAACTTAATAGCAACGAATTAAGATTGTATATGTCTTATTCATTTTGAATTGACATATTATAAGCTTTCTCCCTAAAGAGTGAAGGGAAGCAAAAGAGACAAAAAGATGATTTTAAGTACACAGACACATCAGTTTTCAGCTCTTCAATGTCTGGCAATGAGAAGAATTAAATAACTATATTTGAGTAGGTGAAAGAGAAAGATTCATTTTTCAAACACCTCTGAATCCTGAACTGTGAGTGCTCGCTCTGGTATCTCATCATCTGTAAGAGCTGGCTCCCACACTTCCAACTGCAGATCAAGTTGTTCCAAGATTTCTCGGATCTTCAGGTTTCTTTCTTTCACTCGTGCTATCTCCTGCTCCTTTTGTCGTGCAACTATGTCAAATTCCTTATTAAAAGCAATTTTCAGTTTGTAAATGATGTCCTGAAATACCAAGAAGGGAAACAGCAATATGGCACAGGTCACATCCATCCATGATTATGGAACCACTCCTCAAGCCATAAGAATCATAAATGTGTGTAATTGTATGTGTGACAGGGAGATAAACTGGTAAACATCGGAAACTATTTTTTAAAAACAGCTAAGACCTTACAATGATTTTAAAAATCATATATTCTCTGTGCTTAAATTCTTCCTTTAGACTGCAGAATTTATCTCGACAAAGCAGAATAGAATATTAAGAGAGAAAACTATGTGTGTCTCCTACTACATCAATTTAATAAAATGAAACATGGAAAGGATTTCAGTTCTATCATCAGATTTTACATTTTGAGCTGCTTAGTTGTCTGCAATTTGTATTACAATAAATATTTGTGGCCATGATTATTTCATTGATTTCTAATACAATAATAAGTTATGATGTATCAAGGCAGGATGGCAGATAACATAAAGTGTTGCTGGGAGACAAAAGGCTGTGCTGTAAAGAAATGAAATGGTGTGAGGATACAGCTGATCTTTCATTCAGCAGCAAATAGTATGGAAAGAGGTCATGGTTTCACAGGCACTTGAGATACTCTCAAATTGGGTAACCAATTTCATAAAAATGTTTTTCTTCCACACCTCAGCTGGCAAATCCACATGCCTGTGTACAGTGTCAGTACATCCAAAATCTGGGTGTCTGTGACCGCTGTGAGAACCCAAAGGTGTGGCAGTGCCACTGCAGTAATACAAACTCAAAAAGACATCACCTTTAACAACACTATCTGATTGACTTTCTGCTCCCTAGTGTGCAAGTCCAGTTGGTGGTACAGGATAGATGTATCTCCACCATACTGAGAGCTCAGACTTCCAATCAGGCAGGAAGATGCACTATCATCAGCCGCTACTTCTTCTGGCTCCTCTTGTTCCTCCTTAGGTAATACAGTCTCAGACTCAGACTCAAGATTTTTCTTCTGAACCTGAATATCACAAACATGATAACTGTGTTAATTTTGTATACAACCCAGTGGCGCAAGTATGAAAAAATTCTAGAGATCATATTCTGCAATTCAGCCCAGTGATCAAAATAACACAAATTGAGATGAACATTTATGGAATATTTGGTCCAGTTGTAGGTTCCCCAGTACAAGAAAGACACGGCCAGCCTGGAGCAAACCCAGTGACAGGCCATTAATACAATTAAGGGTTTGAAGCACCTAATATGTGAAGAGAAGCTGAGCGTGCTGGGATTGTTTAGCCTCAACAAGGAGAAGGTTTGCGGGGGGGTGTAATTTAATAACACATATAAAAACCTGAGGAGTAAGGACAACAGAGCCAGACTCTTCTCAGTGGTGCTTGGTGACAGATTGAAAGGAAATGGTTATACATCAAAACACAGAACATCCAACTCAAACGTAATGAAACACGTTTCCTCTGAAGGTTGTCAGGCATGGGAGAAGGTAGCCTATAGCGGTTATGGAATCTTCCATCCTTGGAGATCTTCCAAACCTGACGGGACATGGTGCTGAGTAAATTGTTCTAGGTGGGCTGGAATAGATGACTTCCAAGTAGCTTATCTAATCTCAGCTTTTCTGTGATTCTTCAATACTAATGCACTTGTTCTAAGTAAAACCACAACATTTCATCTTTACGAATATCTTCAAATTTTTAGAGGAGTATTTCTACAGCAAAAACGGACACAAGAAATGTGTCTATGTAAAAAAGGGGTTAAGATGCCAACTCAGAACATTCTGATCTGAAATGCCTATATGCGGTACTTCAAAGGGATTTGTACCTCACGATCAGCTGTCTCAATCTTCTTTAACTGGAGAACTTTCTCCAAAATTTTCAGTTCTTCTTCAGTACGTTCCTTCATTGGATAATTTTTCACTTCAGAAGCTGTATGGAAGCACTGTTCAATTTTTTTTTTAAGAAAAAACAAAAACCCAAGGTAAAAACTTCTTCAGAACACATCTGTCAATTCATTTGTACAAAACCTGAATGCTAAACAGTTATAGAGACTTCTTAAAATCAGCAATAATATTGATGATCAATTAATATAGACAATACAGTAAGAATATACAAGTCATAAACAATTGCCTTTTTGGTAGTAAAAAAGGTTGGTTTAAAATTTGCTGCCTTTTTTTTTCCAAAATAATCTCTGGCTATGTCTTCTTTATCCACAGAATTCAACCAGGACAAGATTTTTGGCAAAGTTACTTGGTCTTTAACCACCCTTGAGATAATCTAGTATCACCAGTTTGACTAATCTCCCTCGGTTTAAAACAGGCAAAATCAGGGTTAAATTTTGCTTTTACGTTCCTTGTCGCAGAAGTCCTACTAACCCAACATAGAAATATAATATTTACCTCCTCCTTTTAGCAACACTGCATAAAGATATTCTCTAGTATTAAGTAACTAAGGAGTTACTTATTTGCTTATTAGCACACTTATTCACTTTAAAAGGTAAAATCAGCCAGGCTTGGTCAAAATGAAGAGAATGAAAGATTTGCATGAGCCCTGGAAAGAAGTGGGGTTTTTTCCCATACCATAAGCAAACCAGAAATGTGTTATACTTCTATTTATTTTGTTTCTGTACCTTAAGGAATCAATAAACTACTGCAGTAAGTGAGTTAGAAAGTGATGGTTACCTTAACAGCACGTCCTTTTACACACATTAGATCCCAGCACTCATGTTTGATGACACTCCGCAAATAGCGGTTGGCTAAAATCTCCATTTCAATCTCCTTCCTCGCCTTTCAAGATACAGAAAAGAAAATAACAACATGTGGTGCAAACCAACAAGATACGGGCAATTTGTATTGAGTTGTTGAAACAAACCTGGCAGATTAAATGAGTTACCAGTATTTCATAATCTTAGACTACTGCAGCTATCTTCTCCAAAAATGATATTGCATAGTACTGCTACTGAAAGGTGTCATTTTATATGTGAAGAAAAGCATTCCAGAACTTAAGCAACGCTGTACCCAAGGTCACAGTGTCAGATTTATAGTTTCTGGCATAGATCATATTCCAACTGGCAATATCTGCATTAGCACATTCACCTGCTACAAAAAGTGACTTAAAATACTTTTAAGCTTTCCTGCTTCTCAGCAGTGAACAACAACTTTGAGATCATCCTCTATTCTTCAATCATTGCTTCTCCTTTTCAGTGCTAGTTTTAAAATGTTCTCTTCCCACTCTGTCATACCCTGGCCACTTCTTGTTCAGCCTTTGCTTGTGCTCTCTCCCGTTCTTCTACATCCAGGTAGAACTCCTGCTGCTCCAGTTTCTCAATGTC
This sequence comes from Clamator glandarius, assembly GCA_033459285.1. Classification (NCBI taxonomy): domain Eukaryota; kingdom Metazoa; phylum Chordata; class Aves; order Cuculiformes; family Cuculidae; genus Clamator; species Clamator glandarius. The sequence continues at coordinate 8,722,183 of JAUNZM010000092.1, read as the reverse complement.
TGGCACCAGTTCATTTTCATGCATCATTTTCTGAATCTGTTTTTTTTAAAAAATAAGCATAAGGAATAAAAAGCAATTTGAAGGTGAATAGAGGAAGCACTGGTTTTAACACTACAGAACTTGATAACAGAGAAAATTATTTTAATTGCCTCCACTTTTAACTGATTCATGGTAACTGGTAGAATGTGCTGCCTCTATCTAGTGACAGAGACTGCGGTGTGAATGTATTTCATCCTTCCCTTAAAGCTAATTTGGATGTTATATGTGGAGTTGTGTATACTTTCTAAGAATCTGTAGCACAGAATTGTTCATTCTCTAGTTCTGAGAACTTTATTAAGTTTTTATCCATCTCGTGCAGTTCAGCAAAGGGAAGTGCAAAATCCTGCATCTGGGGAGGAACAGCCCCATGCAGCAGGATATGCTGGGAGCTGAGCAACTGGAAAACAGACTGGAGAAGGAAGAGGAGAGGATGACAGTTTCTATCATGGAAGGTTGTTAGACCAGCAGAAACTAGCCAGAGGGGACAGATTGCTCAAGATATAAGGGTGGTACAAATGTTTTAGTTGGAGCAAAGGAACTTCAGAACCAGACAACTGTTCCTGACAGGTTCAGCACACTGTCCCTGAAGAAGCACATCTCTCTATTACCTGTCTGCTCAGAATTTATGACAAAAAAATAAGTGAGCACTAGAGCTGATAGTTGTAAATGAAGTGTACATGTACACAAACCCGTCAGCTAAGCCACTACCCTTGAAAGAAACTCACAGTTTTGTGCAGCTTTTTAATTCCCATTTGCAGCTCTTTCTTCTGGTTAGCAAACCTCTCAGTCTCTTCTCTAATGACCTGACATAGAACAGATATATTTTTAAAAATAAACCAGGAAATTACTGAAGTGATCTAAAGGAGCATTATCTGTACAGAAAACAAAACTCAAAAGGCATTAATAACTGAAAGACATAAGCTTAATTCAATAGGTTGATTCTTAGAACTGCTAAACAGAAAAAAGATTGTGCTCCCAGTTCGCACTGCAAACTGGTTGTACAGAAATAGAGCTTAAAAGAAAGAAAATATTAAAGAGGAAAATAATTACAAGTGTAATGATTACAGACACATTGAACTGGGCAAAACCTCCTGGCAGAATTTTTGTGTGTTTTATATTCCTTGTGCCAATGAACAATCTAAGTGCTTGACTGATATTCTTTAGAATTTTCATTGTCACAAGGGTTTTTTAATGATTTTAAACTTAAAAAGGGTAGCTTCAGACTAGATATATATCTATATATCTATATATCTATTATATATAACTTTGCCCCGAGAGATGGTTGATGCCCCATCCCTTGTAACATTCAAGGTCAGGTTGGACAACCTGATCTGGTTGAAGATGTCCCTCATCGTTGCAGGGGGGTTGCACTAGAAGGCCTTTAAATGTCCCTTCCAACACAAATCATTTTATTATTCTATGATATCCAGTGGGATATTTAAAGACACAAGTAAACTAACATCTGTTACTCATTCTGGAAGCAGTGAAATTTTATTTGCCCCTAGAGCCCTGCTGATTCACCTCTTAGGGAAAATTTCGGAATTAGCCTGCACCTCTGAAATTTGATTTCTAAAATAAGTTCATAACTTTAAGTAGGATGATCGCTATTGATTGAAAGGAGGGGGTGTATCCTTCTGACACTGAATGGACTTCATCGTCTCAAAGTCAGATCTAAGTCTCTTAGGACATTAATGAGCAGCTTAAAACAACCTGGGACCACAGTGCTGTCCTTTGATCTTTTCTTCTCATCACCTGTGCCTAGTTGATACCACCAGTCATCTGGTATCGTATGTATGCACACTGATATGGGTTTGCCAAAAAATCCCAGTAGAGACACCAAAGCAGCAAAGCAGAAACAGTGATACATGTCTGTGAGAGGGATGGAGAAGACACCACTGTCAGTGGCTGCACATCTTAGGTTGGCTTGGGCCACTTGTGAAGCTGCATCGTAATTGATGATATTTTGTCCTATCACTGAATCCCAAAAGCTGGAGAATATATACCGCTCTGGTTCATAACAAAAAGAACCTGCTACCACTCATAATACGTATTTCTGGGGAAAAAAATTGTCCATGCTAACATTAACATAGCAATTTCTAGACACACAAAGCACTAAATCCCCTCTCTGCACACAGTTAGATCTTTGATGAACTTTTACTCTTAAAAAACTTTGGTTGCACATCATACTCACCGCAACCTTAACCTTAAATAAACCTCAGGGGGTTTGTAATTAATGTCATATTGTTGACTATTGATTTATCAGTGCTGTAGAAATTTTTATTCTGGCCCTTGGGAAGAAGCACATGCTTAGTTTCTGGTAGTAATCTTCTGTGTAACTTCTTGACATTTAGAAGAAAAACATCTTTACAAGTTTCTAAAGGAAGCCAATTTCTCTGGCAGTTTCTTTTTTTCATTTACTCCTTGTGTAGAAGTGGCCTTTTGGTCTTTAGAGCTCCTATTGTGCTCAGTACCTGCTCTGATGTGTTTATAACCTTGACCCTAACTTTTCTAAAGGTCTAGATTGCAATGCCTTAAAGGGAGGCCCAAATGTCAGAAAAGCTTTAGAAAGTAGAATACTTTACGGCATGTAATTCAAATCACTACTGACTCTTGAAAACTCTTGTTTTGATTATTAGTTTTCTGTCAAAGTACCTTCTTTATTTTCTGATCTCTCCATGTCATTTCATTGGTATTGGCTGAATATGAACCGGTGACATTTTCGTCTTCCTCTGTCACCTCTACATTGGAAGATTTAAGTGGTGCATCCTGAAATTAAGGATACAAACATCCATCTCAGGTACTTAGAGAGAATAAGAGAGAGGCTAAAACAAAATAAAAATGGGACTCACATTAGAAGCACCACCCCATCATTACAGAGAATGTTACAACATTTTTATTCCCTAACGAGGCTCCAGATTTGTTCCGGCAAACCCTTGTTGTTATGCGAAGCCTTTTGACTCAAATGGACTGACATTACTAAATTCTGTAATTACTGTTTTGCTTGATTTCAACAGGAAAATATACAGCTGGTAACACACAATGTCTAGCAGTAGTATCGCACTGGAAATGACAAATAATTTCACATGAGGAGAAACTGACTTTCACAGAGATTTCTGTGGCTGAAGAAATCAGGTGAAACTGAAGCTGCGGATGCCATCTTCCCATAACTATTCAATTTCCTTGTTTATTCTATTCTACAAATTAATAATTAAACATATTCAGCCCGTCCTTGGGGGTATTCTGCTACTTCTGCACAAGGATCAGAGTTTGTTTGGAGGGCAGTTTTTATCATGTGCAATTTTAGGATAATGATTAAACCTTTCACCCGCTTCCCTAAAAATAAAAAACCCCACCTTATATTTCCTTTCTGGAAGTGATTCTGCTGTGGATTCTGGGTCAAAATGCCATTCTGTCATGGATTGTAAAACAGAATTTTCATTTGAAGCTGACTTGTTCAGTACAGCAAGAAGAGATGGCCAGTGAAGATCAGCTTCCTCAGCTTCAGTATTCTTTATATTCCTAGTAAATAGAAAAGAAATTGACATATATTTATGTCGTATGGAAAAGGACAAATATTAAATATTCCATATAACAAAACCACTAAGTTGTTTAAAAATGCCTATTCAATATTTTTACATATGATTTAATATTGTTCGAGTTCTAGAATTCATAATTAAGTGAAATTTCTTCAGAATTAGAAATTCTGAAAGATTCATTACCCAGAGTAGAAATACCACTCTGGTGGACCCATCTTCCATTTATGCATCTGCCTGGACATTTGTTATACCACAGAAAAGCTGTAGCTTCAAGTACCCCTACTCCTAATGTTTGCTAAGAGCTCTCTATGGGCAGAGTTCAATTCCCTCCCATTAAATCTGTAATGTCCCCTAATCACTGAAATAAAATGATATCTCATGAGATTATATGTCTTACATCCTCAGACACTCCATTCCAGATAGTTTCTTTAACAGTGATAAGCAGCTCATTATGGGTAATACTTATCAGAGGACACTCCTTTATCTTGTATTGCAACCGCATCCAAAGTCCGAGACTTCTCCACAGCACTGGTGGAAAGTTTTCAATGAGCTAGGGAAGCTGTCTCTAATGATGAGAGGAGTGACTTTATCTAATTCTTAACCTTACTTTGAGACTAATAAAAAGGAAGTCTAGAATCACAAGTAAATGCAAAATTTATCTGTCAGGATACAAGATTTCACACCATCCATATTATACATACTTCCATTTCAGGCACACCAGAGCACCATCATTTTTCCCAATAACAAGGATGAATTTGCCATCCAGAGAAAATACCATGGATCTGATTCCCCCTCCTTGATATGAGTGACAATGCATACGAGCAAGTATATCCTAGAAAAGTCACAGAAGCAGTATGAGTAAATATGATTTTGTAACAGGGTATGTCTATACACTATGTTTCTGTATTTTCTTATAGAAGTCAATCCAAAATGTCAACACGAAGTATATAGGAGACTCGGATTTATGATTTCATGAGTTTTGACTACAGACGGGACAAGTTTCTAGAATATTAATTTTCCAGGTGATGATAACGAAGAGTAGTAAAATTATCTACCCCAAGATTTGCTGGAGAAGAAAGTAAGTAGTTTGTATAATCATCAGTTATAAAAACAACAGTACTATATAATGTTATGACAGTTCATGCTCAACATAAATTTTTCTGGAACACTTTATATTGAAGCGAAGAAAAGCTTCCAGTGAAAGAAAGTAGCTTGCACACCCCTTTCACACTTACACCAAACAAAACCTGTACCTGGATGCCTACCTACCATAGTAGAAGTGTGATAGATGAACAAAACACCATCGCTTGCCGCTGATGCCAGCCACTGGCTGTTGGGTGATAAACAGAGGATCCCTGATCCAAACTGATTGCTACGAGTCCTCTTCTCTGACAAAAATACTGATGAATCTTCTGATGTATTCTGCCGAACAAAGAAAAGGTTAGCAGCAGTTCAGGTTAGGGAAATATCTATGCCATTTTGAGAAGGCTGATGGCAGTTTTGTGGGTTATCACATGTGGTGATTTGCAATCCCAACACTTGGATTTCTGAGCTCAGGAAGCAGTAACACTGCTATGCTGATTTGCTTCTTGTCTTTTCAAAAGTTTCTGTGTGTTTGTATGTGCCTGGGCCTGGAGTAGTCAAGGAGGAATGCTCACCTTTGGAATTCACCTTCTTCCTTGACCTGACTCAAACTAGGGGAGACCTGTGAGCTTCAGAGAGGTTCGGTTCATCAGCAGGCGATGACAGTGGCCACTACCTCATTGCAGGGCTGGGTTTGCAGTTGTGTCTTAGAGTCATGGGCTCACACGGGCTCAGTGCCTTAAATCGGTGGATACTCCAGTTACTCAGAACTGCACAAAAGCACAGCTCCAATACAGAAGCTACACGTGAAGTGTCTGCAAGCTGTACAAGTTTTAAGAAGCAACATTTGGCTTTCTCTGTAATCAAACAAGAAGATTGCTTTTGCCAGATTTCTGAGCAGGTGGCAGGATGCTGAAAGTTGATGTTTGTGGATGGAGTAGATATTTTGAGTGCAGAGATGACTTTTTACGATAATATCCTGCTATATTAACTTCAGCTACAGCCTTTGTTTGATGGTATTTAACTATCACCCGAAATAAAGCAGCTTCAGAAAATTACCTTTTCAGAGAGATGATATTTACAGATGAAAAGTCCAGAGGTGCAGTAACCATACACAATATTATCCTTCAATCTGACTGCTGAGCTCAAAGGGCAATCCAGATCATAATGCTTCTTTTTAATGGCAGTAGCATCAAACGTTCCTTGTTCATTAACATACTCATCATTACCTAGAAGGGTGGAAAAAGAAACAGGGAGGAAAAGGCATCATTACCACTAATGCAGGTGCTTCACCCATCGAGTAATTAAGAAAATCAGTCTCAGCAAGGAGTGAGCATTATGTGAGTTTTCAAGGAGACTAGGAATTAAGACACCTAGGTTTGACACTCACTCTGGGGGTTGTGCCAATCTAGCACACTGCAGTGAAGCAGAGAGATAGCTCTACTAGCTCTAAAGAAGTCCTAGAAACAGTTTAACCACAGTGATGTAATTATTTGCATACCCTGAATTATCCTGCTCTGCTGTGCCTTAGTTAAATTAATGCATTTAAGTCCTTCCATGACAACTGAATTAGTTTTCCACCTGTTTCCAGAAAGTGCCCCGAATCGATGCATTCCAAGAATATCAGTTTTATCTGTTCCTAGAGTATCAGACAGTTAAAACTTTTGTGATCACTCGTGACACTCAAGTCTGTTTTTTCTTGCTTATAGTACTTCTAAAATGCTATGATACTATTGCTGTGTCCTGAATTGACACAAACAAATTACTGAGTTGTTTCACAGTTGATGACGGCATATATAAAACAAATCATGAGCAGTATTTGAGAATTTATTGTGGGTTACCCGGTTTAGTTAAAAATTAACAGGATTCCTTCCAGATTATGAACAGAGTTGGAACTGCGATGTCCCTATCTGTACATTGCACACTGCAGATACACAGGGCCACATTTCCAGAAGGTGAATCGAAGTTTGCCTTTCTTAGGCCTCCTTAATCCCCTCCTTTTCCTCACAGTGACGCTTTTCTCATAGAAAGTTTCTCTTTAACATTTCCTACTACCACAAGGTAATATTTTTTAAACACAGTAGACTTTTTCCTTGGTGCTTTTACACAGAAAAGCTATAACAAAGACAGGGGATCATTATTTTTTTTTAGATATATCAACCTTTAATATTTTCCTTCAGAGCTATTACACACCTATAATAAATCTTTGAAGAGGCTGGTGGGATTGATTCCACTTTGAACACCTGATATGCTAGTCTGCAAAAGGCTGATGCCAAGAACAAGGTCTCAGTGACTTAACAACCACCACCAGTAGAAGTAGTTGTTAAGTGATGGCTTCGTGAATCGGCAGATGGATTACTTCTTCCTTCCTTGGCCTTCCCTTAAAATATCACATTTTGCAAGGACTGAGCTGACTCTAAAGCCTACCCAAATCTGTATGAGAAATGATGTCCCAGGAGAATGTACAGAGGAGATGAAGAAAGAGATTAAGATTGCAAGTAATTTGTGTTAATGGATGGCAATAATATGATCTTGCCTTAGAAAAATATCAGAGAATATATATCCCAATTCTTACCTGTTGCGAGTTCTGAAGGTAAATAAAAAACTTCCAGCCTTGCTTTCTGGCCTGCTCCCACATTAAGAAGTGCTGCCACCTCAACTAAGTCCTTGTTGAAGTCAGAAACGACAGAGAGATCCAGCACTTCATCTGCTAAGGCTGAAGCAGGTAGGGAACATCAATGCAAATTGTTACTGAAGCACCATAACGTTTTTACTAAGTTATCACATCAAACAGAGACCCATGTTCAGGACACAGCTCAGCTCAACCGAACGGTTTGGAACTTGCATTAAAATATCAGACAAGCCACGACCTGGTTTTGGAAAGCACTGCACGCACACAACTTCAGCTTGAGGCATCCGGCACTGGGAGTGCTAAGCACCAGAGCGTTACTATGACATTAAACATTCAAATATGACTTCACATCCAGCTTGAACTGTAGCAATTTTGAGGTTCTCTGCTGATAACCACCAGATAAAGCACAGAAAAGCCCTCCTGTAAGAAGCCAGCCAGAAAATGAGAACACGATCGGGCAAAATCTCAACATTATCTAAGGAGATGTAACTACATTCGTGAAACCGATGAAAATAATAAAATAATGTCCTTAATACTTAAAGTTACGATGAAGATCTATACTTACAGATGTGATCTGTAAGTATAATATTAGTGGAATTGAGAAGTTGCATAAACAAATCCACAAATTTCTGAAGATTTATTCTGTAACTTAAAATTCCATCATTTTTATTCTTCAGTATCCAGCAGCAAAGCTCACAGTTCCAGCAGTCCTTACGTTAAAGATGTCCGGGGCAGATAATTGCACCCAGCTATCATGACCTACAGATTTTTACTCTAAATTCTCTCAAGGTGAGCCACAAAAGTCTTAAGTTCTTTGCCACCACTATTCCTTTTGTGCTGGAGTTGTGATCAGCTGGTCAGCTAATCCATTCTCTTCCCTCTGACTTACCTGCTCCTTTGCTAACTAAAACTACAGGGAAAAAAAAAAAAAAAAAGCAAGTACACCTAAAATACAGCAAATAGTGAAAACACAATGTAGTTAATGCTGTAATATTTATTACCTACATATCCAAGAACTTGGAATAATTTTGAAGGCCGGGCATCTAGAATAAAGATATGTCCTTCTGCAGCCCTAGTGATGAGGAACTGGCCACTCTGGTCATAACTAGGTGGAAAAAAAAAATCCAAATAGAAAACAGCTCAATAAAAAGAGTCAAATAATTCCACTCCGATTACTCTGCTGATTTCATTGAGGGCATAAACTCAACTGAAATTTCAGCTTCTAGGTTTACAGAGTTAGGGTCTGATATAAAAGGCAGTTATGAGTGCAACTTTTAATTGTGCGGGTGATCAGTCTAAAGCTAAAGATACTCCATAGCAGTCTATTTAATATTTAATGAAGTTTACGTTTTTAAAAATAAAACCGCTACACAGATTTTGATATTATTTTTAATAGCCATGTCTCTGTTTATATTGATTTGACCTTGAATGAGTTGCTTTCTGTATCTGTTTTTAATGTTTTATCTTAGGTAGCTGTGGAAAGAGATCACATCTGAGTCTCCAAATAACAGGCAGACTAATATTAAAGTTTAACTGTTCAATATCCATTTTATTTTTTAAAAAGTAGAAGTAAAATAATGGAAAAAAGCAACCAACCAAACAAAAAAAGCCTTTTAGATCACTAGAGCTTATTACAGGAGGACTGGTAAATTTCGGAACAGTGAGCAAATGAAAAATTAACAGTGGTAATAAAAATCCATCGTATAAAAAGGGATGACCAAAAGGCTTAAACTTAATCTCACAAAACCTTAAATTTACTTTCAGTGAGAAATGACCATCTAAAGTTGGATACATGGAATTGTGCATAATTACTGCACACAGTGATCTGCCAGAAAGAATCTTATATATGAGTATTTTCCGTGCTCAGTTAAACCTTCTTAAAATACAGGTTTATTATATTTTTCTCATATATATCCTGCCACTAACTCTCTTGCAAGCAATTCAGAATATGTTGGAAAATAATTGAAGCCATTAAAATGTTCTACTTTGTTATTTTTGGAATCAAAGATTAGACAGGTTTTTTGTTCAACAAACAGATTGAGAATACGCCTGCCCTTGTTGCTACATACTTACTGCAAAGACAGCACTGGAAATTTGGAAAGAAAAATTCTGTGAACAACTCGTGGTGCTTCAGCTTTGGTAACATCAAGAAAATAGATCTGACCTCTTATCGTCCCTACGGCAACGCTGCTGGAGGAGGGACAGCAAGCTATAGCTGTTGCCTAGTTGAAAAACAAAAAGATAATTAACAGTTCCATACCTTTTTTACAATTATGCTGTATGTTAGTATGCGACTTCTTTTACTATTTAAAATTCCCTAAAATTTGGAGAAGAAACCCCAAATGTTTCAGCTAAAACACTTTTTTTAAAAAAAAATATTTTAGAGACGTCTTGGCTTTTTTCCCTATGCTACATATCAAAAGCCAATTCTGCACTCCTCAGAAAAAAATCATTAAATCCACTCTCCACATTTAAAGTGAAATAAGTTCCACCTAAATAAAACAGTGAGTGCACTGTTACGTGTACAGCTGTTACAGAAAGGGATTAGCCTCTTACTGTTGCACATTTCAGGGTTTGAATCCATCTTAAATCAGGACAAAGCATTAACAGTTTTAAATACTTTTATCAACTCAGTTTCAAGAACCTGGTCAGTCAAGGCACTTAGTTTTTACAGACTCAGAACTTTTCAATTCAGTTCTGACACTCATTAAAAATAAAAATTTAATCAAATATAAAAATTTAGATTGTTATCTACAAATATGTGCTTAAAGACACATCACTACGACAACCCAAACCATTCAATGATTCTATGACATGAGGTTGAAATGTGGCCTCTGTTTTATGGCCCAGTTCAATACAAGATTTGTTGTGGTTTGTACAGAGATGCTACTGAGCTTTTCTCACCACCGATCAATCCAAATCTGTGGAATATTATGCTATGAATTAAAAAATATTAAAGAAAACTTCAAGTATCAGTCACTAAATAAGCTCCTGGTTACGCGTACCTGAATATTGAGGTTGAGCTTGCTGAGGCAAGTTCCATCTTCCACGAACCAAACTTGTACTTCACCTGAAATTGTTACAGACTATTGAACAGAGAAAAAACATAGTCAAAAGAGAGTGGAATAACCAACTAGTCTGGAAATGACTAGTGATTTTTTATAGAATAGAAATTCAATTAGTGTCTGAGCAGAGCAGATCAAGGATTACTAGTTTTGCTTAGAATTATCTTGAATTCCCTTTAAGTCCAGTTGCTGCAAGGTACACCTACCTAAGGAAAATATGTAATCATTTTTGTGAATTGCTGCAAATACAGGAATGTTTTTTAAGCAGAATGAGACAATCTAGGGCAAAACATGTAAGCTTGATCAATATTAGCACTCCCACCATTCAACCTGCAATAGAAAAACCTGCTTATAATTTTGTTTGCACAGGAAAGGGCTTAATGTGACCTGTTTTTTTCACATGAAAAATTATGCGTATCATAATGATGTTTGAGTTCTTCTTATAACCAGGCAATTTTATAATTCCACAGTGAAGTGTGGCTAGAGATCAATCAACCCTCACATCACTCATTCAGACTCAGGTAAAATCTGTCATTCCCATGTTATTGACAAACAAACAGAATCAGCAAAACTAATTGATTAGCACCCCAGAATTTCAGGGCTGGCTGCTTGAGGAGTTCATGGCTTTGAGATGAATCAAACTTGCAGGAGTCCAAGACACAGGAGGAAAGCAAGGAATTTTACAGAATTAACAGATCCACGAGTAAGGCCTCGTTGTCCCTGGACCTGGGACAAAGGCATCTCTTGAGCTATTCCAATTTGTGCTGGAGGCTGAAAAGATCAGTAAGGATTCCTTGTTCCAACATTTGTTCTCTGAACTGAATCCACCTTTTGCTCAGCTATGTTCCTGACAGCAAATAAACAGCAGAACCATACAACATTTTAGCAGCCTGTGAATTATCCACCCTGCAATCCAGGGCATGTTCTGACCCTTTTATAGGCCATACCTGAATTAATGTCATTTAATTCCTTAATGAGAAGTTTTTACACGACTGTAACAAATACCAGAACAGTCCCAATCTCTGCAAGGCTTTTGATTTTGTGTCTTACCAATGTTTTGGGCATCTGAAAAGAGCGACAATTATATATAAAGGAGAATATCATTTCTTACCACACAGTACTTGTCCCCTGGAGTAAGAAAATCAGCTGCCAGGAGACAACTACCACATGTGTCCAGGAGTTCGACAGCTTCCCCGCTGTGGGCAGGTTTGTAAGCATAGATAGTCCCCTGACAAACAGAGAGAAATAAGCCATCACTGGGCTATAAGACTTCTCATTAAAAGCTGTCAAAGACTTCAAGAAAAAATACTCATCTTTCTGAGCTTCCCTCTTTAAAGTTTCATACTTTACTCTAAACTGAGGTAAAAAGCGCCCAGTAGAATTCAACTGAATTCAGTAAATTATATAAATTTACACTAGCTGAAAATCAGGATGGTTCATTTGAGAGTGATCCAGCTAGTCACGTTTCCAAGATTGGTTTCTCATAACTGCTTTAATTTAAACCCACCCTATTTCGTATTGCTCCAGAAACCAATAAATATTCTAAAACAACATAAAACACAAATCATAAATCTTAAGCTTTAAAATACGTTTTTATCTAAAGACCTCAAAGCCTCTTAGAAACAATTCATAAGTAATGTAGACATAGATTTTAGAACTTATCTACTCATTTTGCAAAAGGAGAGTGAAATTGGAGACAAAGTGTCATCAAAGTTACCATTGCATTGCTGTTCTGAACCCAGAACCTTCTGACTAAGTCCCCCATCCCTCATAAAAAAACCCAAAAAACATTTAAATGCCAATTTGAATTATTAAAGGTCTGGGAAAAAAGGGATAATTTGAGGATTTGGGACCTTTATGTAAGATTTCTGGACATCAGGCTGGTTGAAAAAGGATTTTGGACTAGGTGGCCAGACAAATTCAGATACATGTACAGAACAAGTCTCCTGCAGAGCCACAGTAGGTCTGATGTACCCAAGGTCTTCTTACTGTGCAGGTACATGTCAAGCCTAAGCCTAGAGCTCATGTACAGTAGGTTCCACGTGGCCTGAACACGCTGAAGTCCCTGAACACGTACTCTGCTGTACACACACAAGTATTTCTGTTGGGAAGTTCCATGAAAAGTCTTTCCAAGCTTTCATTGCAAACACACGGTGGGCTAAGTTTACCTCTGGTATAATTTGTTGACTTGTGTGATTACATTACAGACATTTCATACTAGCAGTGCCAGCGTGCGCATACAGAATAAAAGGAACATGCCATTATACAATGTCATTATCTCAAATGCTATACCTGGTCAGTGACAAGCAGAAGCACAGTATAATCAGGTGAGAATATGAGGCTGGATATGGGTTTTAAGATATCAACGCAGATTTTCATCTCATACTGCAGATCTTTGACGTGATAAAAGAATAAAATGCCCCCCTGTGCAGAAAAGTGCAAATCCACATCAGGTCAAGGTCAATTATTCCAGCCTGAAGGTCAATTATCTCACCCACTCTGGCAAACTGAAATGGCAAAACCTTCTGAAATTCTCTAGAGCAAGTGTGTTTAACCGTATCCCACTACTAACGGTCTCATCTGCCTTCATGGTGTTTAAATCCAGATGACTCTTATCCTGCATAACAGGTTTTTTGAAAAATCAAGGTGTTTTTTTTTACAAGTCTTACTAACAGTCCATGTTTGATAACAGACCCTCTCATTAGTAAATACCTGAGATTTCACATTGTTTCTTTTGTGTCAGTATAGGGATTTGTCCCTCTCTTAAGCAGTAATGTACAATGGAATCATCATTTTGGGTTAAATATTGAGTGAGATTTAGCACAAACCAATTTGGCAGCTCTCTTGGTCATTTTTTCTCCTTTCCTATTTTTTGCCCATCCTTCTTTTCTGTTCCTCTAGAACTCTCTTCGCCTTTTATTAAAAATAGTATTGTCCTCTTTGGTTCCTTCTTTGACTAAAAAAACGGAATCTCTTCCCTCCCTGCACCTTTCTGATTTCTTGTCTCAAGTTCTAACAAAGAAAATATATGACAACACCAGAGAGGACCTCCACTTTCTTCTGACTTCTGTCATTGTAGTGAGCTCTGCAAATACACTCCATTGGAATGTTCTTTGATTTTCACACAATAAGTTACAAGCATAAAGGATGCCTTACATTTCCAGCTGCATACAGTCCCTCGTTACAAAATGCCATGGCAAATAAAACTGAGTGTTGTGGATCCTCTGGTTTGCCACCTGAGAGCACAAAGCCAACAAGAAATATCAAGTTTAATTTCTTGCAACCATGTGCCCCAACTTCAAATCTGAGATGATTTACTACTTGTGAGTAAAAAGGCTCAATGGGCTATACATTCTTTGGACTTTGTGCTGTGATGATAAAGGAGAAGGCTGGTACACATAATGAAGTGACAGTACTACCGTGGTCTGATGAATTAGAAATTAATTTGAGAAATCAAAACTTGTCCCAGTGTCTGGCTACCTTCACTGTGAAAGTATTTTTTTCCCTAATATCTACCCAGAATTTCCACTGATGCAAACTGTGCCCTTTGCCTGTCAGGGTCCATCCTGTCTATAACCTTTCATGAGCAGCTGAAACAACAGTAAAATCCCTCATTTCCTATCCACTGGGCTGAACAGAGTTCTCACAGCCCACCTTTGCATGACACACACGCAGACTCTGCAATAATCTTTGTGGCCCTGTGCTGACCTTTGCCCACTATGTGAATGCCTTTTTTGTACTGTGGAGCCCAAAACAAAACATTTGAAACAAACCCTAAATCCTAACTCAACTAAACCACAAGTGATTGCAGTTCTAAACAAAGTTACTAAAACTATGTAGTGGAGAACCCATTCTGGCATCACTTATTCCAATTTAAACTAGAATGAACAGAAATTATTTCCCTGCCGCTGTTTTTCCAGAGGCTATTCATTTGGCTGTCTACTAGCACAAAAGCTATTAATCATTTCTCCTGTAAACATATAAAAGGTTGCCATTGATGTGTCTTACAGAGGTCAGTGTGAGCTGAGTTTTTCTAACCAGTGGCTTCCTGCTGTACTCACATATTATTACTACCAGACATCATTGATGCTGGCTAAAAATCAATTAGCTTGATTTGAACATGGAAATACCTTTCTTTTTCTGTACTTCTCGAACATATGACACGATGTCTGATACTTTACACATGTATTCTGCACAAAAGAAAACAATATATAACGTCAACCTTGTTTATATGTCAGTAGTGCAGTAAAAGTCAGTTATAGTCCAGTCTACTGAACAAAAGGCAAAGTTTAGTATAACGAATCAAAAAACATGCATTCTTCTCCAATATCCACCACTTCTGTCATTTATGCAGCTGAACTGGCACAATCGTTATGTGGTTCAGCTTATAGCTGTAAAAGGGAGATAGTCATACACGGACTGTGCTCCAGATCGTAGAATCATAGAATTATAGAATCACCAGGTTGGAAGAGACCCACCGGATCATCGAGTCCAACCATTCCTATCAGACACTAACCCATGTCCCTCAGCACCTCGTCCACCCGTCCCTTAAACCCCTCCAGGGAAGGTGACTCAACCTCCTCCCTGGGCAGCCTCTGCCAGTGCCCAAGGACCCTTTCCATGAAAAATTTTTTCCTGATGTCCAGCCTAAATCATCTACCATATCAAAGGAGGACAATCCAATACTTCATGCAAAATAAAATGAATTATTGGTGCTTAACTAACAGTAAAAAGACGTATAGCTGGTGTATTAATAGTTTATTGTTAACCTAGTAGGGCTGGCTAATAAGATCAGGACTGCTGTAACTACTCCTCATTTTATCAGTTTTGATGTATTTAGAATTTCTTTGGTTTTTTTTTTTTCCAAAGAAAAATGAAAGCAAATTGTTATGTGCTAAAGAAACCCACACAGAAGTTCTGAACGTTTATCACACTAATAAAAGAAATGTGGCTTTACAATTTCTGCAAGATACACAAGAGCAGAACAGCAGAAAGCAAAAAAAAGCTTTCACCTATGCCTTTTCCTCCCTACTTGAATAAAAGACACTAACACAGCTATTTCTTACCAGGGAGAGGTTTTTGTTGAAGAACAGAAACACTGCCTCTCTCAGCATCGATTGCAAAAACGTATCCCTCCTTACAGCCCAAGTAAATCTCGGAGGTCGCAGTCCAGCAGTGGGCAGTAGGATGCACCGAAGGCTTAGCAGAATCTCTTGGCTTCAGCACAAAAATGAACAAGTTCAATTAACAATTGACAAATATCTGTGCAAGCAGTTACATACATTTTACAGCAAAAAAAAAAAAAAAAAAAAAAAGAGCATTACTTCATAGAGTCTGAGCACCTATATAACTTCAGTCCTATTTATTCAGTTAGTCCTTCACTGAGGGTAGTAATCTGAAAAACGAGAACATACTCCAGAGAAGTCTGTCTGGAGACAGTGGTGGAGAACTCACCCCTCTCTCTAGAAGCTTGTCTGAATGATTAATTATATTTTCATTTTAAAATTGTATATTTAAAAATTTGAATTTATCTGAATTTATTCGCCAGCACTTGTATCTGTTACAGGTTTGTCCCCTAGCTTGGAATCCATCCGGTATTTTCCCTACCCTTGCAACAATGCTGATCCATTACAACAAATATTTTAGTGATAAAATTATGATAAAATTCAACACTTTGAGACCCCAGAAGTTTGTCGGGTTTTTTTTTTTTTAATGTCAGAATAACACTGGAAGCCCAAATTGAAATGGTTACCCACTATTATCTCACCCTGACAAATGTTTTTCAAATTACTTTTCCTCATAGTCTTCCACTGCGTAGACATTACTTGCGCGTGTGGTCTTGCATACTTGGTAGTAATAAAACGCACTTTGTTTGAATAGTTTAGCTTATCATATAATCCAAATTACTCTGTAAAACCGCTCTGTCAACCTTTGTGTCATCTGCAAATTAGTTCCAGAAATATCCTTGCCACAGACTTTGTATGTGCCTTGAATTTCATTTCACTGAAATAAATCTCATAAATCTATCATTCACAAGCCAGGAAGAACAGAAATTCACCATTAAATATTATTAAAGACAGTGACCTGCTCAAATAAATCAGTAATAGGGGTCATATAAATACCACGATAGAAAGAAACAGAAGGAACAGGGTTTGGGGAGGGGAAAAGAGGAAGAAAACACAAGAAAACCTTGTAAGAATATTTAAGAGGAGATCCAAAGTATGTGAGCAGAAGTGCTCACTAGACAATAAGATGGATGAAAAAAATGAAGAGTCTATAATTCTATAAAACAACACCTGCTGTCTCCATAAAGGTTCTATAAAAAGGAAATATGGGTGGACTTTGGATGAAAACATAGGACAGAGATTCATAAGTGCCTAGATTTTGTTAGTAAAATATGCCAAGGGCTGGCTACATGATTCTGGGTAAGAAGCTTACTCTATTTATGCTTACAAAGCATTTTGAATTTCTCAGCAGGGAAATGTTACAGAAATAAAGTATATTAATATTTACTTTATAAATCAAATAGGACTAACTGTAATAAATCTGTAACGAATGGGGCTTTACATCACCCAGAAAAAACATTTAATACAGGCATTTTTTGCTGATTTTATGAGTCTTGAACATCACAAATCTTTGGGAAGGCTGCAAGAGAGTTTCTCTGAATGAGGAGCTTTCTTTGTAAAGATGAGTTCTATAATATTTCTTTGTATCTGCTGCCATGACTGTCCTAACACATAAACTAAATAAAATATGGAAAACTGAGGATGAGGTTGTGTAAATTCCAAACCAGGTTGCTTCCTGAACTGTGCATTAGTAAGGTGGTGTGTAACATTATAATAATGATGATGATGATAATGATGATGATGATGTCTTTCTTTGAGTTTCTCTCCTTTTTGAGTAGCAGCTCTTCAGAGAAAAAAAATCCATGATGGATCCTTGTAATGAAAAGTTTTATAAAAGGAGAATTATATAAAATTGGTACTGGATGCCAAGAGGACTCAAGTGGTCGTGTCATGGCAAAGTATATTCAGAAAGCTCAGGTCCCAAATGTAAGAAATATTGAAACAAAACTAAGTTAATCTAATGGAAGAAAGAATAAGATTGAAAGCTGTAGGATAGTTCAATTCCTTTCACTTTGCTGCCCCATTGTGGTTACACTTTGGTAAATACCCAGCCACAGGGTCTTGTTCTAGAGCCTGAAACCCTAACACATTTCAAAGAAGGCAACAAGAGCGCTGGCATTGGTCTTGCTTTTATTTCTTGCCTCTCACACGTTCCTTAGGAGCGGGCTACAGCTTCCAAGGACCATGGACTACAGGTTGAGGACAAATCCTTTAAATGACAAATCAAAATAATTGGTCCTCCACTTTGAATGCTTGTATCAATGGGAAAAACATTGATCTCAACTGATTCGCACCTAGTGATAAAGAACAGAAATCCTTCTGTTGAATTCTGCAGAGATAGGGAGAGCTTCATCAGGCCATGATAATATTCCCACTGCATTCAACTAAACGCATCTCATTAACCACCACAGGAGAAGCAGCTTATCTCCTACCAATTAAAAAAGCATTGATGATAGTTGAGAGGAAAATAACTCCAAGGAATAATAAGGCGCAGATTTTAGGCCAGAGTCAGATAACTGCACGTGAACATTTGTAATGGTAGACAAATCATGAGTGACAGCAACCACTGATACATCTGCTGTGGCAGCCTGTCAGTTTATAAAGATAGTGAAGAACGGTTATTCGAGCAGTTTTGGACAGCCTGGTTCTTTATGGCAACTGTACTCTGAGGATATCTTGATGTCTGAGGAAGACAGCAAATTCAGTCATTTCAATCTCAAAATGCTGCATTAGACACATTTCAACATCAGGATCATGATAAAACAATATTTCAAATTATTTTCTCTACTGAGTGTGTTGTGGTCAACTTGCCCAGGAATTGCTTTGCCAAAAGCTCATGCTGGGGTGCTGGAAGAGGGTGCTTAACCTGGCAAGACATTTGTGTGTGACAGTTACAAGATCCAGTAGTGGCTCAGTTTTTCTGCTAGGTTAGAGACAGAGTGTACGCACACAGGCATGCGTGGAGAGGAGAATTAGTGCTGTATGGCACAATAAATGCAAGTCCTGCAAAAAATTGTTTAGCTATCATAGTTATCATAGACTTGTGTAAGGTGAAAACTTACCAGAAATTAATTCAGTACCTCCTGGTACTAAACAGGGAGCTGGGGGTGTTTAGCCTGGAGAAGAGGAGGCTGAGGGGAGACCTCATTGCTCTTTCCAACTACCTGAAAGGAGGTTGTGGAGAGGAGGGAGCTGGGCTCTGCTCCCAAGTGACAGGGGACAGGATGGGAGGGAATGGCCTCAAGCTCCACCAGGGGAGGTTTAGACTGAGCTTCAGGAAAAATTTTTTTATGGAAAGGGTCATTGGGCACTGGCAGAGGCTGCCCAGGGAGGGGGTTGAGTCACCATCCCTAGAGAGGTTTAAAAGACAGGTAGACAGGGTGCTCAGGGACATAGTTTAGTGGCAGATAAGAATGGTTGGACTCAATGATCCAAGAGGTCTTTTCCAGCCTTGCGATTCTATGATTCTATGAAAAGAGGCGTCCCAAGGAAGGATAACAAGTAAATGAAGTAAGGATACCTGAAGGTTACTATCTGTTTAGCATGGGAACAGGTTCTCAGTGTTTCAGCAGGTTGTATTAGCTCGGGTATGCTGAAATGCTGACATGCTTATACTGCTTCTGGGATATGGATTCATACTTCCACCACACAGATATATTACTATGCTAGCCCTGGGTCAGAAATCTCTACATTATACTGCGCTGTGCAGTAGCAGCATGGCTTGTAAGCCTCTTGTCAAAATGGCTCGCAAAAATATCATTGAGAAAACAGATCCATTCACTGGGTTGCACCTGTTTAACAGACATTATAATTGTTAATTTATTAACACGTATTTGCATAAAAAGCATAATAACTTGGAGTAGTGAAAAAGAAAAAAATCAGTAGCTACCATGAACGTTTCCGCTTCATCTCCTACCAATCCAGCGATGGCTGAAACTGGCAAATCAGGGCCATAGTACTGATCTTCAGTATGAGAAACTGGGAAAAACAAATCCTTAGAAGGACTCACGGACTCCTGTCCATCAGGGAGTTCCACAAGGCTGTGAAAAAGCAAGAGACACCGACTGAGGAGAAGAAATATTCTGAATAGAGTAAATGCTGATAGAAAACTGAGAAGCATGTTTTCAGAACTTTGAGACACCAACTCAGTTAATGGGCTTTCCTTCTGCAAGAGTAAGGGAAGATTGTTGTAGACAATCATTCTACATGGCAGGGATTGTTTCACTGAAAAGTAATAGCAATTCTGCTACTAAAGAGGGATGTTCCTAACAGGCAGAAAGAGATTGCCATGTTCTAGTGCAGTGTCTTTTCTCATTGCCTTGTATAAACAGCTGTTCTATATAGCTGTTTTCTTATTAACCAGGATATCATGTGTCACACACATAACTTGTATATGGTGTGAGGATTCATGCTTTATTTGGAGAAAGTTTAACAGTGATGAAAAATCAGTATATTGCCTGTTGGACTCTACTGGTAATCAGTGTATGAGTAGATGTTGCAATGCAGGAGTTCAGGATTCTATAGTTTGCAAGCTGCGTTGGTTTATGACTTGGGAAAAAAAAATATGTAAAATAAACTGTTCTCAGTGGAGGTTTAACCTCTACTGAATGGAATGGAAAGTGAGGAAAAAGGAGTATAAATGTATTTTCACGTCTGCACTCCATAAAAGCAAAAGACAAAACCCCCTTCAGTATTCCTTTCAGATCTCAAATTAAGGCCTTGTCTATACTTTACTAGTATAACTGTGTCGGTGGCAATATCCTTGCAATATTCATAGTTAATGAGATTAAACACACTTTGGAACTGTAGAGCAGCTGCCACAGAAACAGCACAGGTGTGAGACTTCAAGGACTCCAACTGGAATGGTCCATACTACTTTTACACCAGCCTCAAAAAACATCTTAACATAAATAAATTCTAAGTTTGCTGTGCTCTGTGAAGTGAAATAGCAGAGCTGTCCCCTCTGACCTGTAAATTGGCCATACAATCTGGAAATCACACAAAAGACTGATACTGGTTTTGGTACAGTTTGTGATTACAACATATTGTTTAACCATGTTTACTAGGAAGCAACCTGATCCCAATTTAGTGGTTTCGTAACTGCAAAAGCAATGCTCAGCACAGCCACTCGCAGGAAAGCAGTTCAGGAACTACCTTAATTCAGTCATGCAGCTTTTGATAGAGGCTGCCCAAGCAGCTGATTAGTATTAGCTTCATGATGTGCATAATCTGGACATGTGGGTGCTAAGAAATGAAAACATAAATTAAATTCACTTGATTGACTAGACAGATTCACACTGGTTGTGATTTAGCAATTACTGATTGCAGTTGCCAGGTAAATTACATTGGATTAAATTCTTTGCAAACAGATGTAGGTTGCTAATCTTAGTTATTAAACTATACTTCTAGATTTTTTTCTGTTAACCTGAAGGGCTTTTCACTTACATTTGCTTAAGGTGATGCTCGTCATTATTCCTTTCAATATGCCAGACAGTAACGGAGCTTTCATTAATGAGACACAGTTGCTGCCAATTCATAGGGTTAAAACTTAGAGAGGTCGCTGTTACCCCTGGCTGAGAATCTCTACACAGGAGGATATTTTCTTGCCAGTTCCTTCATTAAGGAGAGTAAAAGAAAATCAGATCCACTAAAAAAAGTCAAAAACATTCAAGTCAAAGATCTGGATGTGATTATGACTAACACTCACGATCAAGACTGGAAAACAAATACTTTGACACTGACACAAAATTTCTGTAATCGAACAAGTTAGGTTCTCCTGAGAATGAAAAGGAGGTGGTTAATTAGGCACATGTAAAATCACTACTGCTACAAAAAAACTGCCTAGTAAAACAGTTTTGAAATCTGACATTTCAGAAACATTATCATACACTTCTTTTTGTGAAAAGATCAGCAGAGTCAAGGGACACGGAATTTTTTTCATCAGTTCTGTCAGCAACAACTTGAATGGTTCCAAACAATTAACACTTCAGCCTTGCTCTTCCAACTGGTAAAACAGTGATTATAATTCCTGCAGGCTTGCAGTTGGAACGTATAATAGTTAAAAAATAAACCTTAGTCAGCCCATAATTATTTAGGGATGAATTACTTAGGTAATACAGTAATTGTGTTGTGAATGCAGACATAGAAGCTATGGCTGCATTAACGAACTCGAGCACAAAGCAGGACAGGATTTGTGTGGGTCCGTCATGTATAGTTGACATAAGCCTGGGAATCTGCTTTCAACTGACTTTTCTTTTGTCCAGTGTAACCTATTTTATGTTTTCACCACCTAATTTGCATATTTCTCCATTATTCAGTGTAATTTTTGACTGCATGTGCAGTTTTAGGTGCTGTCCAAGAACTGATTAACATTTGATGAAAATGGTTAAAACCGTTTTTTTAATTTCTTGGACAATATATCTGACTGTTAAATAACATTTACAGCTTTAGTATTTGGCATTACTGCTGAGAGTATAAAAAACTAAAATGCATACACTGCTGTACATGGATTTAGTATAATCCCATGGTTCTGTCCTGCAGTAAATTCACTTGCGGAAACAGATCATGATGCCAGACGATGGTTAATATTGATAGCACATGCAAGAAATGAGAAGTATTCACACACACAGAGTAACTATCATTAAAATAGGAAGCTATAAGCTGCAATTCTGACTTTAAAAGATATCAGTGTAGCATTCTCTCTGAAGACCTGTCAGTGTGTTCTCATCTCATACCTAACAGACAGTGCCAACACTCTTTTTTTAGATAATTTATTAAGATCTGAAACTATATGTTACATGTATCTGGAAAAAAAAAATCCAGCATGAAGCCTCTCCTTTGAACAGTAGAGAATAAAGATTTAGGGATAAAATACCTCAGATAAAAGGCAGCTTTTAGTTATCCATAAATTTTCTATATTCTGAGACTGACATAACTTTCAAAACACATCTTACACTTCTGATTCCAAACTATCTGCTTAAAATACAGCAACTGTGCAATCATCATGTTGCAATCACACATTAAGAATGCTACCTACGGGCTTTCTTTCATCTGTACACACACAATTATCCGATGAATGAACAACATAATCTAATTGCAGGACCTGACCTCACAGTAAATTCACAATCCTCTGTTTAAGTTACAATAAATGATAAGAGTAACACTGTAAGGTAATTATATTTTTTTACTAAATTCTTTCTGACTGGCATCCAGGATGGTTCTTTTATGACAAATAGCTTCTAATAGTCATATTCACGCCGATTCAAATAGGTTTAAATTGCTGGACCTTGGAAAATGTCACTACTTTAAAGCATTTAAATGTTTCTAAATATTTCCATTTTTAATAATAACCCAAAGAAGCCGTTCAAGATAGTGGCTTTTTAAGTGCACATGATTAACACATTAGATGCTGTGTATTATACGGGCTCTAAGTGATAAGTATACAAGCTCTTCGGGCTTGTAAGGCTGTCTAGTTCATTTCTACTGTAACATACACACGGATACCCTTTCTGAACTGTGTATGATCAGAGGTCACAGCAAACATTATTCTACTTTATAAGGGATAAAGAAGAGGCATCTGCAATAGTATCTACTATCGTTACTAAACTTCCCAATTTAGAGAAGTTTCTGCCTCTTCACTAATCACTGTACAAGAAGAGGTCACCATTAAATTGGGAGTATACGGAATATTCCTAACACGTCCTTGCTTGCCTTCCTCCTACTCTGCCCTCCCATTTGTTTTGAAGAAGTGCTCAGACTCCACAGTCAATGGAACTTGCTGGAAATGGAGGCAAAAGCAGGATTCTATTTTTACAGAACAGTTTAAAAAATTAAATATTCTAACTTTCACTACTGCATTGTATTATATAATACTACTTTTCATGACAATGAGCTGAAAATTATGATCTAACCTGGTGGCCCATGGCAGTGTAATTGCTGAGCACAACTATAAGCCAGAACTAAGATCAAGCACAAGTCCAGGGAGAGAAAAAAGTGGAAATCAGCTTTAAAACACTTCTCATTTCAGCAGGCAACCTTCTTTCACAAAGAGTATGGTACTCAACTTTGAAGGTTGAACAGATAATTAACTGATGCTGAGGATTTTGGAAGTATTTCAAACCATAAAATTTTGAAGAAAGTAGAAGATAACTGTAGTAAAGTAAGTTGTTGTGACCACTGGCTGCTAATACTATAAAAAATAAACAGCAAATTTGGTACAGAAAGTTTGCAGACAACGATCAGTCAAAAAACCAAAAAGGAGATGAAGGCAACCACTGTGTCTTCCACATTCTTTAACCTAATTCATGCTCAAGCAGCACATACACAAAAATTTAATTAAATGTAAATGGTATTAGAGAACTTAGTTTTACTCTTACCATATTGAAAGAGTGAATTCTGGGATTGAAGAGTAACTGGCAAGATATGGGCCTTTGAAACTAAAGGCAAGTAAGGTGTAATCCAGCTGAGCATTGCCTGAAATGCAAACATAACGAACGCGATCTTTAATTGCCTTAGGCTTTACTGGATACTATCACAGAGCAGTCTTCTCAGTTCCTTTATATCCACTTTAACTCTTCAAAGACATTGTTCAAGCCCCTGATTCCTTTGCTTTACTGTAAATCATTGTTTTGATTCGATCATAAATATGTTCTCTATGTATTTGCTGCTTGGGATTTTTTCTTTTTTTTTCAGTAATATCTTGAATTTGTGAAGTATTTTTCCCCAAGTACCCTGAAATCCTCTGCATTTATTTCATTCCCATGAAATAAGTGTATGATCCTTATTTAAACAGCAAGGAAACCGAAACATGGAAAGGAGATAAATGTTATAGAGCAGGCAAAAATGTACATTAGGTCCCAGAATCCAAAGTTTAACTGCAAAACCCCCCATTCTTTTCACATCTCAGATTTCTCAATATGGCTTTTAGCTGCCTGCTTGACAGCCTACCGCAGCGTGACTTCTTCGGTTATTCTTACTATAATTTCCTAAAACAAAATTCATTTAATTCCATTTGGTTTTCCTTTGTAACAGTTCCATTTTGTATTGTCGTATTCCTCTCTAGTGTGAGCCTAACACAAAGCAGCGCGGTGAAAAATTCCTTCCATCACTTTCCACACATCTTGTCATGGGAGAGCTTCCTTTCACTCTGTTTATCAAGTCTGATTAAAAAACCCCTTCAGATACTGGACGATTCAAACATTGTTTTAATGAAATGGTGACAGGGAGGATTACGACATCATTACCTTTTAATTCTGTCAGTTTGCTCAGCCCTGGAAAAGTGTAGATATATACGAAGGGATTGAGCTTGCGGTCTGAAAAGGCCAGCACTTGACTGTTCCAATTTGCTGCGAGGGCTCCCACCTGGCCCGCTGGGCACTGCAGCGCTGTCGTCTTCTTCGTTTCAATGTCCAGGAAGAGGATGTAATTGCCACAAGGGTAGCAGACAGTTTGCTTGTTGATAAAGCCAATGTTCTTGTTTGAGAATCCCTGAACCCAGCTTAAGAAAGAGCAACTGAATGTTAAAACATTAACCAAAGGCACACATCTCAAAATACTCTGATAAAGGGAGTGCTGTAACCTAAGTTACACTGAACTAATGCCTGGGGTTTGTTAGACTCATCTTCATACCAATGCCGTAAACCCACAAGAACATCAAAATCTAGTATTATGAATTTTTAGGTCAGTGTTTCCAAAAACCAAGGGTCATTCTTACCCAGATGGAGCACAAAGGATAGTGGTAAGAATGTGGAAAGATGCTTACATTTCTTCCAGTTTTCACTAAGAATAAATGTAAGCAGCTCACAGGCTCTGTGTACTCATATATCATAGCAACAGAATATACCTATATTCTGAAAGAATAACACAGGTACAATCTGTACTTGGGACCCAGTTGTGTTTGCTTAATCTTAACCTTTTTACAATTGTATAGTTCACCTCATCCTCATACAACAAAAAACACCAAGGCAGGGCTTGTGTTCACATGAACACAACCAGGAGGGCTTTTCTGCTTTAAAGATGTCAGCACTTTAACGTGCAAAACTTTGGAACGTAAACAGGATGTGTTACACACATAAATTACTGAGGAGGAGTCAGCTTATGAACTCAAAATATATCAACAAATTAATTACTGCCTGCAGATGTTTTTAGCTTTCAGAAAGTGTGTGTATAAATATCACGGTCCTCTTACCAAAGGGATTTGTGTTTACTGCTAAGGGAAGGTGTCTGAGCCAGAGCTTAGCCTGTAAGTACCATGCTAGAAAAGCGTCCGCAGTGTAACACGTATCCTTCGTGTACTACACTGCTGTTAGCACCTTCTCTTCCAATTTCTGTTCAGAAACTTCCCATCTCTTACCTGCCTCCAAATAAAAGCGTTTGACTGGAAGTGATCTTTGTCCTCTGCAATTACAAGCAATGTTTTTACTTTCCTTTCATGAACGTAAGATCAGCTCAGCCACTGATCCTCTGCGTTCTCACTAGAAGATTGTGCTACAGCCTCGACACTCTCATAGATAGGAACTTTTTTTAAATTACTAGCCTTAAGATACTTATGCCCTGCAGTAGCTTTCTGTTATCTTTTCTGAGTAGTTTCTGCTCTTGGCCTCTTTTGCTGCTCACCAGAGGAGCAGGCACGGCCAGAGGGGAGTGGGAGCACGCTGATCACACGCTCGTGCGGATGAACTGACATGGCAAGCACCATGGCAACAAAGAGGAGATGTTTCAGCTGACGAATGTGCTTCCAGACCTTTCACACAAGAACTAGATGTTCACTGTGCCTTTACGAACACACTCACAAGCCCAGCCTTATGCTTTTCTCCAACACTAGATCTGAATCAGTGGGAATGAAGCGTTTTCTAATTTCTGCTCACAGAGGTAAAATGAAGTCTAGAAAATACATATGCAGGGATAAATTAATGGGGTGACAGTGCAATTTATCATCCTTATCCAGCCACAGAATCACAGAATCACAGAATAACCAGGTTGGAAGAGACCCACTGGGTCGTCGAGTCCAACCATTCCCACCGATCCCTAAATCATGCCCTAAGCACCTCATCCACCCTCACCTTAAACACCTCCAGGGACGGCGACTCAACCACCTCCCTGGGCAGACCGTTCCAATGCCTAACCACCCTCTCCGTGAAGAATTTCTTCCTAATCTCAAGCCTAAATCTCCCCTGGCGGAGCTTGAGGCCATTCCCTCTCGTCCTGTCCCCTGTCACTTGGGAGAAGAGGCCAGCACCCTCCTCTCCACAACCTCCCTTCAGGTAGTTGTAGAGAGTAATAAGGTCTCCCCTCAGTCTCCTCTTCTCCAGGCTAAACACCCCCAGCTCTCTCAGCCGCTCCTCATAAGATTTGTTCTCCAGCCCCCTCACCAGCTTCGTTGCTCTTCTCTGGACTCGCTCCAGAGCCACAACATCCCTCTTGTGGTGAGAGGCCCAGAGCTGAACACAGCACTCGAGGTGCGGTCTCACCAGTGCCGAGTACAGGGGGAGAATAACCTCCCTGGACCTGCCGGTCACGCCGTTCCTGATACAAGCCAAGATGCCATTGGCCTTCTTGGCCACCTGGGCACATTGCTGGCTCATGTTCAGTAAGGGCACAGGGAGACAAAGATTCAGGCTGTTATCTAGAGTCAGGTATGACTGGTGCAGCACACACAGGTAATTAGCCGTGGCTCACTCATGTTTTCCGTGCTGTGTCTGCCTACAGTTCTGTATAAACATTGTGTCAGAAGTATCTCACTCAAACTCTGATAGCTGGTGAAATGTAGATGAGGCAGAGTAATTAGAGGTGCTTGGAAATTTCCTTCAGAGCCCTTTGCCAGGAAAAAATGGTAGTTCATACAAAACAGATCAGATGAAAACATGAATTTTGTCAAAATTCTGTGTTTTCCAAAGACATAAGACACAGTATTCCAATTGCCCACTGCAAAATAACTTCTGCCACTTTCTTCTAAAACAGACATAAATACTACCACTAATATTAATGTACAAGAAAGGCAAACTTGAACTTTTCTGTTTTATGGAAACAGGCTTTGCTTTATATTCAAAAGAGCTTAAATGTTTTATTTTGCAAAATATTTTTGTTTCATAATGGTGTTTTCACGAAGTTGACAATCTGGGTCACAGCTCTTCTGAATAACACCAGTTTGCACAGGGGACCTTCTCTGAATAGCACTGACACACTTCAGATGGTGGGGTTTTTTACTCTGCAAATATCAAGTCTGTTTCTCCTATTACTAGGACAAATAATTTTCTCTCCACTAAGTGCTGCACCTGTAATTAGGGATCTATGTCCCATAAGCATTGATGAAACAGCTGAAATACTTACAGTGGACAAGGAAGTTTAAACATCTGCCCCATTCTACAGAAAAAATGTCTAAACACTCCAGATCACTCTGAAAGTCTCAACAAAGGTGGAGCAGGGAAGACTTAAATCATCTACAGCTCCCATTCATGCCGAACCAAAAATCAAGTTGCTGGATTGCCAAGAGCTCTGGAAGAGAAGTGTTTTTCTGTATGAAGTGTGGGTTATGTTTGTGGGAAATGGAATCTGAAAGTCTTTGATGTGCATGTTAAGATGCAGAGAGAAAAAGGCAGGAGCGAGGACTAAAAATACCAGGAAAATTAAGAAGGAAGGAGATGGTGACAGTGTAGGATGTACAGAGCAGGAGAGAAATTCTAAACATTGAAATAGTCTGAGTCAAACAGAAGAGAGATGTGGCCATGAGAAGAACTGAACTGCATTAGTTTGTGAGGCCGCCGCTGAAGAAAATCACGCCCTCGGAGTTCATCAGATTGAGTGCTGCCAGAATCACTACAGAGAAGATGACAACCACTCACACCACACTTCTTACCAAGCCATCAAGCTACAGTCTAAAAGGTGTTTCTCACCCCTCAGCTCAGAGCCTTCCTGTGCTAAGGGCAGAGAATCCAAGTTCCATCTAAACCCACCAAAGGCTCAGTGCCTGCTAGATAGAACCATTGGAGCGTTTGGTTGGACAAGACCTTCGAGATCATCCAGCCCAATTGTACCTCTCTACTACTAAACTGTCAACGACCACTACACTATGTGCTCCAAACAGTGTCTGGAAACACTGCTCCAAGTGCTGCTCTCAGAGGGCCGTTCTGTCTAACTTTCAAAAACCACAACTGCTTCGATGAGACTCAACTCTACGTTGGCTTAAATCATAATTATCCCACATTTTGCAACATTAACGACTTCTTGTATGGTTTCCGCTCTCGGCCCGGGGAGAGAAGCCGGGCAAGGGGGCTCAGGACAGGCTCCCGGGCCGCCCCCACCTCAGTTCCATCGCGGGGTCCCCCTCGGTCGCCGCCACGCGCCCCGCGCCGCCCGCATCACCGGTCTCCTAGCAACGAGAGCGGCGCCTCCCCCCGGTCTCCTAGCAACGAGAGCGGCCGTCCCCGAGCACGCAGCTGATTGGCCCGCGCCGCGCGGCCGCAGCCAATGAGCGGGGGCCGGCGTTTAAAGGGCCCCGCGCTGAGCCCGGGGCGCGGCTGGTACCCGGGGTTAACCCCCCTGATGCTGCTGTGCCCGCCGCTTTACCGGGCCTGGAAGCGAGTCAGCTCACCACTGAGGCAGCTGAGCCTGTTTCCACCCCCGCTTCGCTTCTGTGAAAGTTAATTGATGAGTTTTGCTGCAGATGGTTTGTGTGTTTAATTCTCTTGTAATATAATATATATAATTGACCACTCCTTAAATCCTGTGTTCAGTTCTGGGCCCCTCACCACTAGAAGGATGTTGAGGCTCTGGAGCGAGTCCAGAGAAGAGCAACAAAGCTGGGGAAGGGGCTGGAGAACAGGCCTTATGAGGAGCGGCTGAGAGAGCTGGGGGTGTTTATCCTGGAGAAGAGGAGGCTGAGGGGAGACCTTATTACTCTCTACAGCTACCTGAAGGGAGGTTGTGGAGAGGAGGGAGCTGGCCTCTTCTCCCAAGTTACAGGGCACAGGACGAGAGGGAATGGCTCAAGCTCTGCGAGGGGAGGGTCAGGCTGGACATTAGGAAAAAAATTTTCACAGAAAGGGTCATTGGGCAGTGGAACAGGCTGCCCAGGGAGGGGCTTGAGTCACCTTCCCTGGAGGGGTTTAAGGGAAGGGTGGATGAGGTGCTAAGGGACATGGTTTAGTGTTTGATAGGAGTGGTTGGACTCAATGATCCAGTGGGTCTCTTCCAACCTGGTGATTCTATGATTCTATTATAAATCTGTCTTGTATCAAGAGATAATATGTGGGCAGTCTCCAGGCTGAATAAGTGTTTCTCACACTTATTTTGCCTCTCACAAAGAACTGCACCTGAGCAGCTTTTGTCAGGGTGTGCAAAACTTTGCTCCTAAAGCTTCTAAGGAGAAGCTGGCTGGTGGAAAGGAGGGGAAGGACAAGTGTGTACTTTGTACACTTTAGGCTTTTAAGTGTGGTAACGCAGCGAGAACTTCCAAGCATTTTAAAAGCAGATTTAGCATTGACACCTTTCCTAAAGGGAGAAATGCTGCATACAGCGTCTTGCTTGCTTGTGTTGGTTACTACTTATCTGTACTGTGACGGCGTGCAGTTTTCTGATAACTGTGAGGCACGCCTGATGCTGTGGAGCGGTGCGAGGGGGTGGTTCTCCTGTCTCTCACCCCTCTCCAGATGTGCTCTGTACTCTTCACAACTGAGACAGGATGAGGAAACCAGCTTGGTTTTCTGTGGTGCCACAGCTTGCAGATCTTCGAGCATCTACGTGCCTGCCTCTGGGCTGCGAGTTAGCAGGCTGCCTGTGTTCTTAATTGCTAAAAACAACTTAAAGTACATTTTCTTTTTTTTTTCTTGTCATGACCCAAAATGTCGCTGAAGCTTTCTTAAGGGCAGGTGCTCATACAATTGAGAAACACCTTCAAACATAGGTTTCTAGTGGTAGGAGAAAGTATTTCACGAGCAAAGGACATTTTGTGTACAGCTGCTGTTTGCTGAGGGCAGGCAGGCCCATGCAAGAAGTTACCACTCCCTTCCGCCCCTGAGCTGTGCATTAATTACATAATCAAACAGCAATGACTTGACAAAAATTATATTGTTCTGTGCAAATGGTGTTGGGTTCTCCACCTTCCTGGTGGCTGTGTACGGAGTTTGCTGTAGGAATGATCACCCCAGAGATATCGATCTTTGTTGCTTGATGCTCCAGGGGCAAAACCAAACCAAAAGTCATCAACAGCCAAAACTTACCCACTGTGTAAGTGCAGCTCCACTAGGCAGACTGGAGATACTCCGTTTCCTTCATTTATTAGTCTTGGGAGTTTGACAGAGATGTGGCTATTGCAGCTGCCCCAGCACTCGGGTCCCTACAAACATGCTGCTTCCTCAAAATTTCCACTGTTCCTCCATTTCCACTGTTTTACCCCAGGAAAATCTGGTACGAGGAAGGACTGCAGGAAGGATCCCAACTGCAGAGGGAGTGAAAGGGACAGAGAGTCCCTGCTTCAGTCTCTCCTTCGCTTCGTGCAGATGCTGATGCTCCCACAGGTCATGTCTGCAGAAGGAAGCACGGATCCCTCTATGACTGTAGGGTCATAATTGAATTAAATCTAATGTTCCCTGTGTCCCCTTATCTGTCTGTCTGCTGTCTCTCCTGGGGTTTCACCAGGAAGCAGAACACCTGCAGGAGAGAGAGCCCTCCTCGTTATCCTCAGGATGGGACTGGATGGAGCTTTGGAGGGCAGAGGGTGATGCAGTGGGAGAAGGTTTGGCACAGGACGCCCTGTCCAGGGAGGAGGAGGTGGTGAGGGAAGGGTCTCACCTCCTGCAGGAGGCACTGCTTGGAAGCAACAGATGTATGGATGGAGGATTGGTGTGCCTGTCCCAATTACACAGGGGGTTATGCTGCGCTTATAAAGAGCATTAAGTGCAGCTGAACAGTGGTGGTGCCAGCAAATGGGCACTTCTTGTTTGAGAGAAGGACGAGGGAGAGAGGAGGAGGAGAGGTGGGAGAGAGAAGGGGGGAAGAGAAGGAAGGGGGAAGAGAAGGAGAAGAGGGGAAAGAAGAAGGAGGAGAGAAAGAGAGGAGGGAGGAGAGAGAGGGAGGAGAGAAGGCGGGGGAGAGAAAGAGACGGGGAGAGAAGGAATCATAGAACCACCAGGTTGGAAGAGACCCACCGGATCATCGAGTCCAACCATTCCCATCAAACACTAACCCATTCCCCTCAGCACCTCATCCACCCGTCCCTTAAGCCCCTCCAGGGAAGGTGACTCAACCCCGTCCCTGGGCAGCCTGCTCCAGAGCCCAATGACCCTTTCCATGAAAAATTTTTCCTAATGTCCAGCCTGAACCTCCCCTGGTGGAGCTTGAGGTCATTCCCTCTCGTCCTGTCCCCTGTCACTTGGGAGCAGAGCCCAGCTCCCTCCTCTCCACAACCTCCTCTCAGGGAGTTGGAGAGTGCGATGAGGTCTCCCCTCAGCCTCCTCTTCTCCAGGATAAACACCCCCAGCTCTCTCAGCCGCTCTTCTTCTTTTCCAGCCCCCTCACCAGCTTCTTGCTCTTCTCTGGACTCGCTCCAGAGCCTCAACATCCTCCTTGTGGTGAGGGGCCCAGAACTGAACACAGGATTCAAGAGAAGGAGAGGATGAGGAGCTGAGAGGAGCAAAAGAGAAGGGAGGCAAAGAACGAGAAAGCAAGTGAGAGGCGAAAGGCAGAGATTGAGGGGCCGGGGGGGGAGAAGGGGCGGCGAAAGGCAGAGAGAGAGGGGCCGGGGGGGGGAGAAGGGGCGGCGAAAGGCAGAGAGAGAGGGGCCGGGGGGGGAGAAGGGGAGGCGAAAGGCAGAGAGAGAGGGGCCGGGGGGGGGAGAAGGGGAGGCGAAAGGCAGAGAGAGAGGGGCCGGGGGGGGAGAAGGGGCGGCGAAAGGCAGAGAGAGAGGGGCCGGGGGGGGGAGAAGGGGCGGCGAAAGGCAGAGAGAGAGGGGCCGGGGGGGGAGAAGGGGCGGCGAAAGGCAGAGAGAGAGGGGCCGGGGGGGGGAGAAGGGGCGGCGAAAGGCAGAGAGAGAGGGGCCGGGGGGGGAGAAGGGGCGGCGAAAGGCAGAGAGAGAGGGGCCGGGGGGGGGAGAAGGGGCGGCGAAAGGCAGAGAGAGAGGGGCCGGGGGGGGGAGAAGGGGCGGCGAAAGGCAGAGAGAGAGGGGCCGGGGGGGGAGAAGGGGCGGCGAAAGGCAGAGAGAGAGGGGCCGGGGGGGGGAGAAGGGGAGGCGAAAGGCAGAGAGAGAGGGGCCGAGGGGGGGAGAAGGGGAGGCGAAAGGCAGAGAGAGAGGGGCCGGGGGGGGAGAAGGGGCGGCGAAAGGCAGAGAGAGAGGGGCCGGGGGGGGAGAAGGGGCGGCGAAAGGCAGAGAGAGAGGGGCCGGGGGGGGGAGAAGGGGAGGCGAAAGGCAGAGAGAGAGGGGCCGGGGGGGGAGAAGGGGCGGCGAAAGGCAGAGATTGAGGGGCCGGGGGGGGGAGAAGGGGCGGCGAAAGGCAGAGAGAGAGGGGCCGGGGGGGGGAGAAGGGGCGGCGAAAGGCAGAGAGAGAGGGGCCGGGGGGGGAGAAGGGGCGGCGAAAGGCAGAGAGAGAGGGGCCGGGGGGGGGAGAAGGGGAGGCGAAAGGCAGAGAGAGAGGGGCCGGGGGGGGGAGAAGGGGAGGCGAAAGGCAGAGAGAGAGGGGCCGGGGGGGGGAGAAGGGGAGGCGAAAGGCAGAGAGAGAGGGGCCGGGGGGGGGAGAAGGGGAGGCGAAAGGCAGAGAGAGAGGGGCCGGGGGGGGAGAAGGGGCGGCGAAAGGCAGAGAGAGAGAGGGGCCGGGGGGGGGAGAAGGGGAGGCGAAAGGCAGAGAGAGAGGGGCCGAGGGGGGAGAAGGGGCGGGCGCAGAGGCGGAGGGGCAGCCCCGTCCCGCCCCCATCACTGCCTCCCTCAGGCCGGGCGAGGCGCCGCTCTCAGGAGCCGGCGCGGCGGGGTCGGTGAGGGTCGGATCGGCACAACTCGGCGGAGCAGGACAGAGCAGAAAACGAGCCATGTCGGGCGATCATTCCCGCAGCCTGGGCAGGGGTGAGCGGCGGGCGCGGGGCGGGCGGCGCGGGGCTCCGGCTGCCCTCCCTCCTCCTCCTCCTCCTCCTCCTCCTCCTCCTCCTCATTCCTCCCTTCCATTCCCTCGTCCTTCCCTCCCTCCCGTCGTGTGCCCGCAGGCAGCGCCGCGCCGGGGCCGGTGCCCGAGGGGCTGCTCCGCCTCTACAGCATGAGGTTCTGCCCCTTCGCCCAGCGGACTCGCCTCGTCCTCCGCGCCAAAGGCATCAGGTGAGGGGAAAGGAGCCGGGGGGGAGGCCTCACCGCGTCAGGGATTGGGTTGGCTTGGAAGGGACCCCGAAGATCATCCAGTTCCAACCCCCCCGCGGGGACATCCCACCCGAGCAGGCTGCCCACGGCCCCATCCAACTCGGCCTTGAACCCCTCAGCGATGGAGCAGCCACAGCTTCCCTGGGCAACCTGGGCCAGTGTCTCACCTCTCTCATAGTGAAGAAATTCCTCCTTATGTCTAGTCTAAATCTGCCCCTCTCCGCTTTATATCCATTGCCCCTCATCCTATCACTACAGGCCTTTGTAAACAGTCCCTCCCCCGCTTTCTTGTAGCCCCTTCAGGTACTGGACAGTCACTCTAGGTTCTCCTCAGAGCCTTCTCTTCTCCAGGTTGATCAACCACAACTCTCTCAGCCTGTCCTCATAAGGGAGGTTCTTCAGCCTTCTGATCACCTTGATAGCCTCCTCTAGACCTGTTCCAACGGCTCCATATCCTTCTTACCTCGAGGGTTCCAGAACTGGACACAATCATAGAATCACTCGGTTGGAAAGGACCCAGTGGATCATGGAGCCCAACCATTCCCATCAATCAGTAAACCATGCCCCTCAGCACCTCATCCACCTGTCTTTTAAACCCCTTCAGGGAAGGTGACTCAACCTCCTCCCTGGGCAGCCTCTGCCAGTGCCCAGTGACCCTTTCCATGAAATATTTTTTCCTGATGTCAAGCCCTGAAAATACTCCAGGTGGGGTCTTACAAAGAGAGAAATTGAGGGGCAGAATCACGTCCCTGGAGGTGTTAAAAAGACAGGTGGATGAAGTACTCAGGGATATGGTTTAGTAATAGACAGGTATGTTTGGACTTGATGATCTTGTAGGTCTTTCCCAACCTGGTGATTCTGTGATTCTATAACATCCCCAGGAGAACTGCCTGGAAAGGGACTTCTGCGGGTGATGCTTCTATCAGGCTTGAACTTCATAAGAGTGTTTTGGGGACTGTTGTCTTGCTGAAGTAGGAAATAAGGCAGCTGTGTAGGAAATCAGCTGTGTAAAAGCCCAAAATAAATCCCTAGGGAAAAACCCCAAGCTGACATTTTTTCTTCTCCTGCCATCCCCAATATTTGCAGTAATAGCATTTGATCATGTACTGGATAAGTGTGAGTAGAGCCTTAACATCTGGTAGTGTTTGGTTTTG
The DNA here is from genome assembly GCA_033459285.1 of Clamator glandarius. Taxonomy (NCBI): domain Eukaryota; kingdom Metazoa; phylum Chordata; class Aves; order Cuculiformes; family Cuculidae; genus Clamator; species Clamator glandarius. The sequence continues at coordinate 8,687,217 of JAUNZM010000092.1, read as the reverse complement.
GAACAAGCTGCAATAAAAAGTGTATGAGATAGGAATATTCAGATTTTCTGTTACAGTACTGCTTAGCGAAACATGACAGTGAGTGAGTGGCCTTTTTAAGAGTCCTGTCCTGTGTTCCTGCAACATTATCTCATTCCTGGGCTGTAGTAAGTGAATGGAATTCAGCACTCCTGTTTGTTTCTCTTTCAAGATAGCCGTATTTCACTATTTTTAAATGGATCAATGCTTCCTTCACTTTGCAGCTTCAAAGTAACATGGTTTGCCACCTGCTGATTCCCAGCAAGTCCCAGGCCTGCCAACAGTTTGTTAACCAGCTGGGAGTTTGTGTTAGCGTAGTGGAGCTGGCCACTCGGTTCTGCCGATAGCAAAGTGCAAGTTGGGTTGGGTTGGTTGCTTTGGTTTTTTCTTGGGTCTTTTTTCCAAAAAGCATTCAAACTTGCAGGTCAGCTTAGTTTTTTTTTTTTTTATTTAGTGTCTTTGGACTGATTTTTAGAGCTGGGAGGTTTGTTTTAGTGTAGTGAATTTGGAGGGGTTTTATTGCTACCTAAACATGGTTGGTGCCTCCTGGTAACTTTTCAGCTGCTTTCAAGGGTCAGCTGTGTTTAGCAGACCTTTGGGCTTACTAGGAATTTTCTAGGGTCATGTATATAACATGTTAATATAACATAGATATATTCCTCATGTGTCTTTTTTTTATTGATATCTATTTTGCCTCAACCCTGCACACCTGTTCTGTGTGAGGCTGTAGATGGGGAAGATAAGGAGGCATTTGCTCTTTGGACTAGGGTCACATTAAAGTTCCACTGCATTTCTTAATTGTGCTGTAGCTTATTTGCAATAAAGTGCTTCTTTCTTGGAATGTCCTTGATCCTGCATGTGATAAACGCGCTGCTTTACCTTTGTGTTTTAGCGTGACTGTGAGGGCTGCCTCTGTGTGCTTGGAGATTGTGTGTCAGTGCTGATTTTCTCCAGCAAAGGGAAGTGCTCCCTGGCAGTATTTCTACATGTTGAATGGTTAGTTCTGCAAAGGATGTCAGGGAAGACCAAGGAGAGCAGGGGAATGAGGATTCAGGCTCTGGAGTGCTGTAGTTGTTGAGGTGTAATGACTCCACCATGGTGTGGAGTGGACTGTGGCAGAAACAAGCCTGTTTGGATCTTATTTCTTTCACTCTTCTAGCCATGAAGTAATCAACATCAATCTAAAGAATAAACCTGACTGGTTCTTTGAGAAGAACCCCCTGGGGCTAGTTCCTGTGCTGGAGACCAACAAGGGCCAGCTAATCTGTGAGTCCCCAATCACTTGCGAATATTTGGATGAAGCATTTCCAGGGAAGAAGCTGATGCCTTCGGACCCATATGAGCGAGCTGTTCACAAGATGCTCTTGGAACAGTTCTCAAAGGTACTGTTTGATCAGGGTGGGATTGTGTTTGTTTCTTTACTACAGTGCCAAAAGCTGCAGCTCTGTTGCAATACTGCTTTTATCCTTTGAGAGAGAGGTATTGTAACTGGGAGAAGCTTTTAAATAACCAAACGGGTTATGGGGGGCCTCAGCCCATGGGCATGAACAAGCCACTGTGTCCCTGAATTGATCCCAGCATTTATGTGTGGGGATGGATGGAGGAAGGCAGCCAAGCTGGTGGTGAAGCTGAGTGCACATTGCTGGCTCGTGCACAGCTTTTCTTTCACCATTGCCACCAAGTCCTTCCCTGCAGGGCTGCTAACAATTTACAACAAGCATTTAACTTGCATCTAGTATCTTAACACCTTAAGCTCTAAGTGACGTGTCTAATAGGAACATTAATACTTTATCCTTTCCTTTGTTTAGATACCACCTCTGGTTTTCAAGCATTATGTGGCAGTCAAAGATGGACAGGACACCACTGCCCTGAAAGCAGAGATTGTTGAAAAGTTTGGCAATCTTGAAGAGGTGAGAGCATTTCCTGATAATGAGCAGGTTGCTGGCCACTGTGATTCCTCTTCTCTTTGATGCTCTGGTCTATGGAGCTAGATCTCTTCTCATTCATTTGGTACTTAAAGCAATAAATGATCTTTTAATTTATTCCCCCCAGCCTAGGAGGCACAACAGCACTATTAAGAGTAAATTTCAGGTAGCTACCTGTGCCATGTTCTGCTACAGTGGCGTAATGCTGCTTCAGCAGAGCTCCAGGAAGTGTCAGGTGGCTTTGATGCTTTATTTGCAACTTCACAATGCTGATTTAGTGTCAGTAGTGGATCTTGGCTAGTCTAAACAGCTGTACAGCAGCCAGACTTGCCTTTATCATGAAGCCATTCCCACTTTGTTTTTAGCAGCCACAACTAATGCTTGTCTGGCTTAATGAAGAAGCATCCTCCATAGCATTTCTCTTCTGGTGCAAATATACTGATAGCTTTCCAGTACCTTCCTAATTCTCCTGTGCATTCTGCCTTCCCCACCCCCTTGACTTGCCAAAGTAAAATTGTCGTCACAGTAGCCTTGTCTGTCTGATCAGGCAAAGGCTGGAGTAGTGCAGATGACAAATAAGTTCTTGGGGGAAGCCACGTAGGTTTCACTTCCCTGAAATACAGAACTATTAAGCATTAAGGAAGAATTAACCTTCCTCCTGCTCTATTAATGCTGTGAAATGCTTGCTGCTCCTTCAGCGTCTCTACCCTGAGGGATTTTGCAGCAGCAGCTGAAGGTCAGCTGATGATGGGAGGAAGGAACAGAGCCATGCAAACCTCGATCAGCCTGTTGCGAAAGAAATTCAATAAGGGAAGTGTTTGGAAACACTGGTGTATCTAGTTTGCTGCCACTCGACAGAGGGAGCTGTGTTTCTGTCTCTGGGACTGTGCTACCGCCAGGTTATTTTCTGCCAGGCACCTGGTAATTCAAGCAGCTCAATGCTGCTTGAAAGAATGCTTTAAAATTTCTGCTAGATCATGGGGGTTAGGGGGCAGGGAGTAAATGCCATAGGAGTGTTGTGCAAATGTGTTGTGTGTCCTAATCTGAAGACAAAGATTTGTAAGGTCTTTCAGCTTCTATGTTTAAAATCCAAAGTGCCTGAAAACAGAGGGATTACTCTAGTTGAAATGTATCAGAATCATAAATGCAACGGGAGAACTTGCTGCATCCCTGTGGCACTGCTTTCTGTGCTGAGCCACTAGGTTCTCTCTGGTGCGTGCGTGAATGTTGTATTTGCTTCCTGTTCCCTTTGCACCTGGAATCAAATACAGTTTTAGATGTAATGTTGGAAATGCTTTCCTGACACTGCTTGGCCTCAAGTGCTATGGGAAAAGAATCTCTGATAAAATGGTGTTCTCATTTACCTGGATGTTAAATTTAGGTGGATTTATTGCTCAATAAATGCATGTGCATTATTATGTTTGGTTAGTTAGTTCCATTGATGCTTTTTGACAAATAAGAAATCACAAACTGACTGATTCTGAGAGCTAGATTCCTTTTTGTTTATGCACAAGCTGCAGCTGACTACTGATGAATAATCTGTGACACTTTTGAACTACTTGAGAAGAGCTAGTCTTACAATGAATGAAATCAGTAAGCTTGGTACTAGAGTGGCTTTACTGACTACCTCTGACTCCTGGATATTGTGTGCCCAGGAGAAACGTGCTGTATCTGCATTATTTGATGTCTGATCCCTTCTGTATGCTTACGTTCCACTATGAGGTGGGAATGTTTTGTTACTCGTGCTATGGTTATTTTCCTTTTGAGGGCAGTTCTCATCTCTTGCCCCTCACAGGTTCTATCCAAGCGCAACACTGTGTTTTTTGGTGGAGACTCGATCTCCATGTTTGACTACATGATCTGGCCATGGTTTGAACGTCTGGAAACCTTCCACCTGAAGGAGTGAGTACCTTACCTAGCTTCTGGTGTGTACTGGAGGGCCTCAGCATAAATACTCCTTGCGTATGCTCTGCAGCAAAGGGCCACTCTTGGGGGCTGCCGAAGAAAGTCTGTATTTTGTTGCAGTTTGGGGGAAGCATCTTCTCAAAAGAAAGACCAGTCATTCTCTGTAAAAGGCCTTTCTTTCATCGAGTCTGTTTTACTACCGTACAATTTTGACAGATATGGAAGAAGTGGCCAAAATACAGGACTTTCTATCCATCCCTAACATCGCAGAGAAAATGGCCTTTATTTGAAGGGGATAGAGGTATGGAGGCTTAGGTTCAAATTTCTTGGTCCAAAACTTCTGATTAAAATTCAGACTTATGCCACTCTTTGGAAGTCCTAGATTGACAAGGAAGATGATTTTGTTTTGAGATGGGTAAACTGTATCCTACCTTGCTGCAGCAAATAGATTTGCCCTGTTGCAACAGTGGTTTTTTAATAGGTAAATAGATGTCTTGGTCTGTTACGTTCTTAGGCACCTCCAGTTACCAAGGTATTGCGTTAATGTATAGGGAAAGGATATAAAAGGAAAGCTGTTTTATAGCTGGCTTAAAACAGGATTAAAGAGTCAATTTGTGTGAAGAAGTGGGTGATAAAAGCAGAAGATAGACTAGAACAGTTAATCTCACCCTGATGCCTGAACCACTCTTGAAGAACAAGAAAGACACAGAGAATCCTTAGCAATGAAACACAGGGCACTGCAAAATGAGGGTTTTACTGATGGGTTGCTGACCTGCTTTGTCTCCTGTGTGGCCCTTGATTGAAAGGGGAAATATTACAAGCAATATTGGAACATAGGTCTAGAGTAATGAAAGTATTTGAATGATTGTGGATCTGAGCTGTTGGATGTTATGAAAAGAAGCTACCTGAGAAGTTATGCATTTAACTAAATTTGGGTGTTGGAAATTGTAATGCAAAGTACTTGGGTCAGTCTGCCAGAAGGGAATGAAAATAACCGTTTACACTGTTAAGCTTTCCATTTGGCACACAGTTGGATGTGGGTTTTTGTTTTTTTTTTTCCAAGAGTGTTTATGGATAGTCTATTAGTCGAATCTTTAGTTTCCTCAGTAGACTGTGTCTGTGGTTTGGCCACTGGATTGTAGGGCAGGACAAATTGCACAGCTTATCTCCTCTTGCAAGAGAGGAGAGAGGAGGTTTGAGTTGTGGAGGAGAAACTTGTCACTGCACATAGCAATTCTTGAAGCAATTCTATTAAGAAAGTATTCCAGAGGGAGGCAGTGGTGCACAATCCTCATCCCTTAGCTCCAATTAGGTGATAAATTGGAACTGTTGTCTTCTGCAGCAGGATAATTTAGGCACAGAGTAAGTGCTTATTTATGGTTTTGCTCAGCTTTGCAGAGTGCACGAGCTCTGTAATAATTCTTTAACTTTCCAAATGCTAGTGTGTCTTCTATGATCTGATATGTATTTCCCTCACCTGCTCTGATAATGATAGTGTGAGAGAGAAAGCAAAACAAGCACTAAAATAGAACCTCTCAAACTCTTTTGCTTCCTTTATGCTCTCCCAGTTTCCCATTTGCCTTACTCAGTCTCTTTCCTTTTCCTGTAGCTCTTTGAGTCACACTCCAAAGCTCCAACGCTGGGTGGAGGCCATGAAGAAAGATCCTGCTGTCAAGGCCACAATGACTGACCCACAGATATACAAAGATTACCTCGAGCTCTATGTGAAGAACAGCCCTGAGGCGTGCGATTATGGACTCTGAGGCACCCATAGGCCCGTGCTTGCTGAAGTGTCAGTGCTTCTTTTCCGTGAGGGCTGTGGAGATCTAGTGTAACTTGGTGTGGACTCTTCTGTAGTTGCATTTCATAACAGGGAATAAATCTGTGCTGAAAAGGCTGAGAAACCTTCTTTGAACTCCTTCCTGTCAGGTGGAGGATGTGGTGGCTTCATGCAGGAGATGGAAAGTCATTGCTGGCCATGCAGATTGTGAAGGAAAATAATGTTCTGTTATCTCTGGCCTCTTTGCAGATACTACTGGCGGGCAGTCCCTGAACTGACCCTGTTACTTGGTTTAAAAAATTGTAATACTGGCATCTTGAAAATTAATAAAAAGAAACCAAAGTTGTCTTTAAATGCAGTTTTTTGTTCCTCCTTCCAGGCTGTTAGTCACTGAACTGGTTGTAGAGAGAGGAGTGAGGCACTGTGATGTCTAAAACAGATAGTGTGGTCCCTGAAGCTGATGCAGTTACCCAGTACAAACTGTCCTCCCCTTTAGATGCCACTGCTGCCAAACCACTGAACTTGCAACCCTATCCATTTATCCCTACTGATGTAATTTTTGCAGGGACCATCTAGTAATGGCTTCCAATTTGGGCTAGATTCGCTAGGGGAGTGTGTGGTTGTAATCCATCTCTGCCCTCCTGAAGTAGTGTTGTGTTTAGTCTAGGTCCCAGCCTCAGTTATCCTGAAGGCTGGAGTAGGGAGGAAAGCTAACACAAACCAGGGCAGAAGGACATTTATTTTCTGTTCTGCTCTAGAACTCAGTGTTGCTGTATGTGCCAAGATGTACGTGAAACTGGAGAACTGAAGTAGGAGGAGCTCAGTCAGCATGACGTACTGGTGGTGACTTGCTGCTCGTGGCAGAATGAGTATGTTCTGATCCTGCCATTTGCTTGCTGGAACAGAGCTTTGCAGTTGAATGTCTTTTGAAGCTGCCCTATATACTAATGTAGCAAAGTGGGGATGAGGTTTTGGGAATCAAGAGTTGTCACGGGGAAGACTTCTTCCCCTCTTCTATGTTTTTCTTTTTTATTCCCCCCCCATAGGAGACTAAAAGCACTGTGACCCATCCTGATGTTGCTCAGCTGTGTCTTTCTCTGACAGATCACTAACAACCCAAAGTGGCCACAGTTCCAAGAAATAAGCATGCAGAAAGAAAGAAAGCAAAGCAGCATATTCAAGGACAGGGCTGTGGTTCCTGCAGGGCTGAGGTCGTTGTCAGGAGATACTCAAGACTGTTCTTATCTGTCTCTATTGTAGGGAGGTACGGTAGCATAGCAGAAGGTGGTGGTTTGTTCTTTTCCTGATAATTGAGGCACTGAGCATCTTGGAGCTTTTCTAGAGGAAAACAGGACTAATCTTTTTTTACCTTTAATGTGTTCTGCCCCATCACACCGACTGTGAGGAGGGGTATGCTGTGTAACTTCAAGTAGGAAAGCATATAAAAGACAGATTTGATGAGGAAAAGAATTATCAGGAACTTGTTCTGTCAGCTTGTGGTTATTGGAGGGGACTGTTTATATTTTTACTAGCTTTAATTCAAACCATGCAAGTTTTCCCCTCCTGTTTATCTTTGTGGCTTTTAAACATATCTGGCACTACTTAGAGAAATACAAATTACTCTGCTGTTCCTTCCAGAATCCTGATGGTCTTTAAAATATTTCCCAGCCCAGATCTGATGCTGTGCATGTTTTGTAGATTGTTATTGGAAAACCTAGAGGAAATATAAAGCTGAGAGGTGTTGTTGGAACATGGATCTAAGCTGTTTCCTTAGATGAAAGCAGAGTTTCATGAGGCCATTATCTCTGAAACGGTGTTGGTGGGATCTCAGTGGCAAACTTCCATGGATCAGCTGCAGAATGTTTTGGTTTTATTAGCTGCTCAGCTTTGTGTAGGGCTTGTTAAAGCTGTTAGCATAACAGGCTCTAAGTTGGCTTCTATAAACATGCTAGGAATATGTTGCAGTTTGCTCCAGTGTATTATTGGATGCTAGTGGGAGATGTGACAGGGAGATCCAGTAATGACTTAAGAGCAGAGACTGGCATCCAAAACCTGAACTGGCTAAAGCCAGACCATGGTAACCCAGAGCCTGTGCTGTCTGAACAGAAAGATGTGCTCTCCTCATCATTATTTAGTGGCTGCACACGGTACCATTATAAATATGCTACTTCAGCAGAAAAAGCAAAATGAAATACTCTGCCTTATAATTTAGTATTAAATGCCAGTGTTCTAAAGCCCCAGGCAGACAGCTGGGGTCCTGAACTCATTACAGCATGTCGAGAAATGGAGACCTCAGGCAAAGTGTTCTTGGTGTGGTAATGAGCATGCAACACTTTGGCGAGGCCTTCAAAGGAAAGGAAAAATTACCTGGAATGGACTGGCTTGCTCCTTTCAGAGTGGGTGGTTGTAAAGGACACGGGGTATAACAGAGTAAGAAAGGAAAACCCCTGCTTTCAGTTTTGGTCAACAGACGAAAAATATGGATATTGACAATAAAAGGATCAAGCAGATGAACAGCTCTGCCCTTCAATCAGAGGTCTCCTCTGAAATCTTCCGTGGATCAGATTGTGCAGCAAGTACTGTATTTACTCACCTTCTGCTCCACATTTTGCCCTTGAAAGTTGTTGCTGCTACTGGTCTCAAAACTAATGGTGACTGCTTTTTCCTGTTCCCAGTTGTTGTGCCACCAAACAGAACTGCTCCCAGCACAGGTTAAAAAAAAAGTTTGGTGCCAGACAAAAAAGGATGGAGGCTGCCTTGTGAAAATTGAGAGTTTGGGAGCATGATGGATATTTCAGATTAGTCAGGCCTTGCGCCTCGTTCTGTCCTGCATTTGTGTTGTGTCCCTATATCTTTACTGATGTCCTTGAGATGGTGGTTGGCATCATAATGCGAGACACGGTCCAGCCTCTTGTTCTTTATAACCATTTTAGGATCCCTTCTGTTGAAGGTAAGAGCGGGGTAGAAGGGAGTCAAAATAGAGGGAGGGATGGGGGTCCCAGGCTATCAAGTCTGGGAAGGTTTGCTGAGTTTTGAGTAAGCTGGGTGGGATCTTGGGTGAGTGGAACTGTTGCTATGACAGAAGGTCCTTGCTAGGGGAAATTGTTGAGGAGTCTGTCTAGGGAGGTGTTAGAAGGATCTGTGGTTCTTTGTGCTGGGAGTGGGAGTAACTGGAGATACTGGTTTGAAAAGTCTCAAATGTCACATACTAGCGACACCTGAAATACTTGAGTGAACTCCAGACAGATGCCTGTGACCTTGTTGCTTTTTCTAATGAATGGAAAAGAAAGGGAAAAGGAAATATCAGCTTCTTGCTGTCTGTCACTGTGCTGGGGAACCAGGGATGCGGGCTGGACCTGGATTCATGAGCCTTTCTGACTTTTCCCAAAAGTCAGGTACCACACAGGGGTAACAGTTTCAGTCTCAAATGTCACGGGGAAATGTGTGTAGAGAGAGGAGGCCCAGGCTGCAGCAAAACCAGTGGCTCATCTGGCTGGAGAGGCTCGTACATTTATCTAAGTGTTAATGTGACTTGGCTTGGGCTTATCAGCAGATCAGTCTACCTGAGAGCTCCTAGTAGAGGGCAAGCAGCTGAAACAACCCTGGTCTGAAGGAACTCACCCAAGAGAGGGGTGTAACCCTCAGCGGGTTTGAAGAGGGTTGCTAATGATGGACTTGAGCGAACTTGGATGGGTTGGGAATCCTGGGAAAGAACTCTGAACTGTGTTTGAAAACCTTCATTAAAACGAAAAGTTTCACAACCAATGTTATGCCTGCTATTTTTATGTTCCTTTTTGATCTGTTTCCAAATTCCCAGCATGTAAAATACTGTTTTGAAGTTTTGCAGTCAATACCCAATGTCACAGCAGCTCCACAAGGCCAGACTGGAGCCCCTAACACAGAATGACAGGCAGTTACTGTGGCTTCTGAGTTTATGGCTTAAAGATACAGGTGTTAACCTGCAAAGTCTTTGAATGTAACAAGGAGACTTTATGGGAAGCTTTTAATGACCTAAAGAGGAATTTTATTGGACAATAAGGGAGAAAAAGGTAAATTTTACTTGTATTTTTTTCCGCAAAAGAGAAATTGTGAATGCCTAAGACCTCTCCCTGTAATTATTGAGTCAGCTTCTGCCATCTAAAACATTTAAACAACATATGAGCATTGAAAGCAAAAATGCCCAGGTCCTTAAGGTCTGATCATGTACTAAACTAGAGCAGCAGAGACCTTCACTCTGCAATGCGTTAGCTGTTTAACCTTGCACTTGCCCTCCCCTTGGCCTGACAGCATCAGTAGCCAAAAGCTAGTGGACGTTTTCTAGTGCATGACAGACTTGATCTGTTTTGTTTAACTTCCACATATTCAGCTATTTACTCTCAACGTGCTGAAAAAAAAATGTCAAAGTACACCACTACAAACTCATCTCTCTTCTCAGGGATTATTTTAAAGTGGTAATAAAAACTGAGATGAGAGATATATCCAGCTGGAAGGGAGAGCGCTGCGTTCTAAATCTGAGTAAAAAATTAGCCTTTTTTTTTTTTTTTTTGGTGAAGTTTCGCTGAGGAGTTTTGGCTTCAGAAGAAACGGAATGTTGAAGGGGAGAGAGAAATGAAACACGAGACAGAGGAATTAACCGTGCAGCAGTGGGAGGGAATGGCTAATATGCTTACCCTTTTCAGGTTCACAATGTAGAGCATTCAGAGTACAAACCCCACATGGTGCCAGTGGGGTACAATCACTCATGAAAGGCAGCTCCTTTTCCAAAACACAGTTGCAAGCGAAAGGCAACTGCATATTGATGAGCCTGAGGAAAAGATTGAGAGGTTTGCTCCCAGTTCGCTGGCCAAGCTTGGAACGATCTGCTCCTTTGCTCAAGGAGTGTAGGACCTCCCAGGGCAGTGACTTTACGCACCAACCAAACATAAATAGCTACCCATGTCTAAATGAGCTGGCTAAATCTCTAGCCATAAAGCTCACCTTTAAGGTGGTTACCTGAGGTGCTTTTGTCTGTCTCAAAGCACATTTCTGGACTGCACTATAGCTGTAATTGTATGCTGAAACTCTGGGCTACTAGGCTTAGGATGAAAGCCAGCACACATTGGAATCAGGGCTTTAAGAAAGCCTGGAAATGAGGAAAACACAAGAATTTGAATCTCTGAAGAAAGAATCCAGGTCAAAGCCTAGAGGAAAACTTGTTTTACTACTAGAAGAGGAGAGAAAAACCAGTCTCTGGTTGCTAGGGTTGGTCTCTGTCTCTGCCTCTGCCTTCTCTGTGGCTGATAACACTGTAATAAAGGCCATGGCATGGACCAAAAATCTGCAAATTGCCCTTCTGAAAAAGGATTTTATATTGATGTTACCCCTTCTGTTACACAGAAACACAGAAGCTGTGTGTGAGGAAAAGAATAGAAATGCTCCAGGAAATCAATGACTCAGTGGAGAAAAAGTTGCTGAGCTTGCCAGACAGTTTTAAAGTATCCTGGGTTTAGTTTTATCTTGTTTGTTTGTTTTTTTAAATAACAAAGTTGCACTAAACCAGCCAGGATTGCTGACGATCCTGGGCCACAGAACTCACAGGCTCCATTTACCGCAGTGTGTGGTTGACTCTGGAAAGTCTAACTCCTGGCTAAGTAGACTTGTCCTGCAACTCTTAAATCAGCTGCTTCTCAGACCCATTCGATGCTGATTGAGCCCCAGCAGTCACTGGAAGGCAGAGTTATTAATTAAAGGTGTGCAGAGCATTCTGTGGGGCTGGAGGACATGTTCCCAAGGAAACACTGGTAGTTTTATTATATCAATTCATAACTAGCTTTGTATTTCCTTCCAGAGACAGAGCACAAAGAGGCGCCATTCCCTCAAACCAGGGAAAGTGGTAAAGCAGGAGGCTAAGTGGTGGTGGATGGTTGCTGGAACTTGGCTCTAGAAACCTGCAAAACAAGCAGGTAAGGAGAATTCCTCTAGCTGAGCAGGAACTTCAGGCAATTTCTGGTTCAGCCAATAAAAGCAACAGCTGTAAGCAACATTTGGGGCTTGTCGCAAAAGGGTGAGGGTTTTTTTGTGCAGATATAAGCAGAATAATTATTTTGTATTTGTGCAGATTCATATTCTTACGAAGCCTGACATCCCTGGCATTATTCTGGAATATCTATTCCATTTTATGTTCACGTTGCACCTTAACTGTGGAACAATTTCTACAGGGAGTCTTGCTGCGGGGCTCACTATACTGGGATCGCACAGGGCACATCCCCACTCCATCCTTCTGCTTGCTCAGAAATATTCTTGGGGGAACTAGAAACAAAACAGACTTCACAGTTCTGTAGATTTTGTACAAGACTTCATTTATTATAAATAAAGCTGCACGAGAAGATCTATAGAAATTCAACAGTGTCCTGCTATAAAAGCAGCGGTTTGAGTACAGCATTGTCGATCAAGGAAGACATATTTTTGGTCTTACTGCCCATCTCAGCTGCATTGCCAAGACTCATCTTCATACTACAGTTTAATTCAGAGATAACATACTACACCCCCCCCCCAACCCTAAAAAAAAGACAAGTAATAAATAAAGCTATTTGCTATGTAGGATCCTGTGAGAACTAACCCCTCAATAACCAGCAGCTAAGCTGTTACAGGTGGCTAAATTCTCATTCCTTCACCACAGAGAAAACATTGCAAAGACTTTTCATTAAAAACATCGGCTGAACAAGCAGCAAATCCTGCTGCTTGAATACTGGATAAAATTTTGGATTCCTCTGCTGACGTACATCTTTATACCCCCGTAAGACCTGTATACAGAGCAACACAGAGAGAAGCTGTATTCTGTGGCTGCCACATACTAAAGAGTGAATTCACAAAAGGTCCCCTTAGAAGATATTCAGCTCCTGAACAACAATAATAACTTTAGACTAAGGCATTTCCTAAAGGCAAATGGCTCCTGGGGCAATGTTGTAGATCAGTGGTTGCTATCAAGCCACCACTAATTCCATTGCTTTGACAGAGCCTATAGTAAAATATTAAAACCACAAGCAGAAGGTGGAGGGAGTTGCCAGCAGAAGGCAACCAGAGTTCATCTGTTAAATTCACCTGGTTAGCAAATAGCAAGAACAGCACCGAGACACAAGAAAAGGGGGTCTGGGCAGGCACTTTACCCTTCCTTAAGACCTCTCATCTTAGGATCTGGGCACTACTAAAGACATACTGTGTGTTTGCTGCTCACATCTCATATGCTGTTTGGTTTAAAGTTATTAAACAAAAAAACCCCACTTCTACACCCACCCTCTCAAGCTTCTTCCTAAGAACACCCAGCCAGACTTCAACCAGGGCAGCACTAAACATGGGCAGCACTAAAAACTCTTAGGACATTTTTACTAGCTGACAGCTGATGGAGCTGACCTGTCTTATAAACCCTTTTTTATGAAAAATGAGCGTGGCCTTTCACTGACAGGGCTAGTACTCGGTGGGCCAAGATTTAATACAGGAGAGACAAGGCAGTCCAAGGAATTTTGCATCTCCTTGTACCACTGCACAGGTCTGATCCAGAGAAACACTGTGCACCCACATCTTCTCAGATGCAACACGGATATACCTCTGGTATATATACTGATATATAGCTTACAAAGAAGACCTCTGCCCTGAGGCTTCCTAGAGCACAGCTTACAATCACAGAGCATTTCTTCCTCCAGAGAGATATGAGAGGGTTCCCTCACTGAGAACAGATCTAAACACATAGAACAGACCCCTTAAAAGGTGCTCAGGGCTAAATGAACATATTGCATGTAGGAAAATTAAGCCAAGTAATTTGCTTTCTGGAGAATCAAATACATCAATTCCTTGGTTCAGCTCTAGCTTGGGTTCACCTAAGCCCCATGGGAACACTTCAGGGTCAGCTTGGGCTTAAGAGAGCACAGGCAGACAAATACAGAAAATGAAGAGCAAAAGATTCAATCCACTAGTGAGTTGAGGTTCCCTTTGAGTCTGAGCAGCAGTGCTGGGAGCTGTGTAAAGACGAGTTAAGGCATGTTTACAAGCCCATAGGACTATGTTACAAAGCTTTGTTCTGACATTTTAACAGGGGAGTTGCCTTATTCTGTTCTACAGCCTTCTCATCCTCCCCCTGCTCAACCTTACATAAAAGCTATTTTTCAACCCCGAATGTCATTTCCTGAGAGCTGGGTCACAAATTTGTTTCTGTTCTCTGGACAGTCTAAACTTAGGTTCCTAACAGGAAACAGCAGAGAAATTTTTATTTCTCTCTAGCTAGGGCTGGGAACACATTTAGAAGCAACTTGAACCACAACTGCTTGAGCACGACCTGCCTGCCAGCAACCCATGCAAAGCTGGATCTGCCACAGGCGCTGGGCAGGAAATCTCAGCAGGTATAACCAGCAAATTGCTTGGCTTTGCAAACGACTTACGCAGCTTCCAACGTAGCCTCCAGGCTCCAGTATTCACCCACCCACCCTGTCCATATGCTTGTTGCTACCTGCTTGTCATGTGCCTTGAGATTGTTCCTGCCCTCCTTCCTACTGGGGAAGGCTTTGATTGACCTAGCGAAAGCCAGGGGCTTACAAGCACTTGTTAGCATTAGTAATTAGTCCTGCCTTGCTGCTCCTTGCCCTGCAGTCTCACAGGCTCTCATGGCCAAGAGTGCTGAAGCAAGCACCAAGATCCAAGACTTTTTCCGACTGGCACCAGCCTCTTCTCTCCCATTTTGCTTCCTACTCATTTTCTACCCAGAAATATTACTTAACCTCCCTATAGCTTTGGTGATAAAAGGCACGGGGGGCAGAAATTTGAGCAGTTCCCTGTCCCCACCTGTGTTTTGCAATAAACCAGGCACAGAGTTACAGCTTTCTCTGCCCTTGTGTGTGAAATGGGCCTCACGGGTGGAGGGACAGATAGAAGCAGACATCAAGGAGGTGGTGGAATGTTTTTTACAAGGAAAAGGGAGGAAAGGACATGTCTATGGAGAGTTTGCTTATCAACAGGCTGGAAAATGAGCCTCATGGTGTATGGGGTCCCTTGTAGCAATACAAGATACAATCTCTGATGCATGTGATAGAGAGGACTGATAAAAAGGGACCTATGGAGTCATGGTGATATCATCCCTGATGGGTCCCACCACCCAGAACAACTACCCTCCTGTAAACAGGATTCAGAGGAGTCCTAGTCTAAAACACTGCAGGAAATCCTAATGAAAGCAAATGATGGGAAAGGCTCCTTAGCACCAGCAGCTAAGGAGCCTTTGTGGGACCAGCACAAAGATTTGCACTAAGGCCCCTGGCTTGGATCCTGCATGAAGCACACGAAGGAGGGTGAGGAGCTACTGAGCTCTCTCCTCCAGCGATGCCACCCTGCTGGGCAGCCCCCCGGCACAGCAATAACATGCTGCCTCCTGAGAAAATTCAGGCACCTCCGTTTTTGCATTGTTTTTTTAACTCCCCTGGCTTGAAAGCCTGCAGAAGCAGTCTTACCATTGCACTCCCAACTCACCAAATTACAGCCTGCTAGCAGCAGCTCCTCAGAGCTTTATCCGAGCAGCAGTCTTTAATTGAGGAGACTCTACACGGAGGCAAACAGGTAGCTATTGCCTGGGAGCCCAAGGGATGCAACAGAGACAGCTGGGATGCTGCGGAGACAGCACTACCACGCTCTGCTACACATGCCCCTCTTTCATCCCCTCCTCCTAAGTGGGAGCCTTCCTGATGGCCATGGCCTCATTAAAACCCTGCTAGGAGAGTCATGCTCTCATTTGGAGGGTGATCATTTCCCCCTGCCTCCAGACTGCTGAGGTTGGCTTCATTACAGGATAATTGTGGAGAACTGCTGCTTTTATGAACGAAAAACCTGCAGCAGCCCCTTCTCTCTTGGCTGTTCTCAGCCTTGCTGCCCTGAGGTAAAGAAAACAAACAAATAAACCAAAATGCCAGAACTCTTTAACAGTGTTAGGCTCTTTTACCTAAGGTGAAAAAGGTTCCTGTCCATTTACCTATGGGAAATGGCCAGAATGTAACCCACTAGCCACGTCACCATGAAGAAAATGGAAGATTTGAATTAAATGGTCTAAAGACAGACAGAGACTCTGCTGCCTGCTCTGCCACATCCTCCTCATGGAGAAGAAATGTGCAGTGTGCAGTGGTAAAGGACAAGCCAAGCCATTTAAACTAATGTGAGTCCTAACAAGAAGGTTTGGTTTTGTTTTGTTTTTTTTCAACTACAGTTCCTATAAAGAGCTGTAGTTGATCCAAAGACCTCCATCCAGTCCAGATCTTGCGTATGAACCTCCTCTTTCCCACATCAGCACCCGCTGTCCGCAAGCACACAGGCTCCTGCCATCCCTAGATCCTTTCTCTGATTCCTCCACCCTTTTCTTATCTCCCTCTTACAAAGGGAAGGAAGGATTTGGCCACCGTCACCATTTGCATTGCAGGCATCTGAGTAAATCAGTCACGTTTGTTGCTCACCACTGTAGTGTGACTGAGGCAAAACATAAAAATACATTCTTAGCTGCATAAAACCCAGTCAGCATAGCAGTGGAGCAGAAACTTTTATACTACTCCTTCCAGTTCCTCCCTATGCTGCCCCCATCCCCTCTCCCTTAGTGCAGAAACCATGGCCCGGGACCAGTTCAGCTGCAGACAAGAAGCTGTACAGACAAGGCAAAGTCAGTTGTCTCCAAGGAGCTTCGGAAAGCCACCTTCTGGACTTGTGCTTGGAGAAACAAGTGTTTCACTGCTGGCTTTAGTTAAAGGGATTCCTTACGGATCCCATTGGTGTGTGCAAGGGGAATGTGGACTGTGTACTCATTTATCAGTGCAGACGTATTCCTGAGCATCTCGTGGAACGTGTCCACTGTCTTCCTGTAAATGTCCCTGCGTAGCACAAAGGGACGGAAAAGGTTGAGAGGCTCAGCCCTCTGGAAGATGATGGGGAAGCCCAGCTCCGCTGGTACCTTCCCGTTGCCAACGAAGAAGTGGTAGAGCTTCTTTTCATGCAAACATTTCTCCAGGTATTTCAGCATGTCCTGTAGACGAGCCTCCAACTTCTCCGGGGCCCAGTCCTGACTGGGACGCGCCTGCAGGAGATGCAGCATCACTGTCTTCAGGTGGTAGTTGGTGAGGCCACTTGGACCTGTGAGGCTACACTGCTTCCCGTGGAGGAAGGAGAGGATCTGAAGGCAGCTGACGTGGCAGGCATTGGCAGGCAATGTTTTGGAGACCAGCTGGATGAACCTCCTCTCATACACTGCAAAGGTGAGGAACCAGTGAGTGCTGGAAGGGAAGTCTGCAACCAGGCTGCTCCGAGGGAAATGAGAGATGAAATAAACATCAGAGTTCTCGTACTGCACCACAGGGGTGAGGTTGAAGGCAATCGATTTCCCTGACTTAAATTTTATCTTCAGGGCTCCTGGCGAGTCCAGGAGGCTGAAGGAAAGGTCAAATTCATACTTGTGGGAGATTCTATTCCAGGCTTTAGTGACCGCAATCTGGAACCACTTCATGACTTGGTCAGCATCCAGGTATTGAGTATTTTTGAAGCAGAGGAGGTCTTCCATCTCACTGCTGGGCTTGGTAGTATTGGCTTGGCTATGGAGGAGGCACAACATATCTTCCCCTAATTTAGTCTTGTCACAGATGCAACCTGTCACATCCTCATCTGCCCTGCACACTTTGATAGTGCCATAACCATGTTCATCTGGGGGAAAAGAGTCGCCAGAGCACCAGATCTGGGACCGAAAACAGTATGGCTCTGGCGGGGCGAAAGGCACTATCAGGTCACAGACGAAAGGCTTACGCACTCTCCAGTTCTCATACATGCTCCCCACACCCATGCAGTCTTCCACTTCCATGTCAGCGTCTCGGTTACAAACGCTCCTCAAGGCCTCCAGCAGGTCATCTGCAAAGCCTTCCACCATCTCCCGCATCCTGGCCATGTCTCCGGTGGTACCGAGGATGCGCTTCTCATAGAAGCTGGCCAAGATGGCCTTGTCAGGGAAAGCCAAGCCTTTAAATGCTCTCCCCAGGACTGCCATGTCATCCTCCTCTCCTCCCGTGTCCTGCCAATTCCCTTCCTGGAAATCCTGCCTCCAGACCTCGATCAGCAGGAAGATGACCATGGAAAGGGCAGTCCACATATCCCATCGGACCTTTTCCTCTTTGGTTTCCTCCACCACCTCTGTGGCCTTTTCCAGAGCTTTCTGTGTGGCTTCCTGCTCTGCAATTTCCTGCTCTAAGCGGAGCCGCTCCAGCCGAAGGGTCTCCTCCCGCTCCTTCATCTTCTGGATGATTTCTTCCGTGTTCTCGGGGACAGTGCCATTTTCTTTAGGGAAAAGGAGCGGATGGTTGACGATAGCTGTAATCACCACTAGGCACACCCGCAAGATTCCTACGGGCATGGCAGTTCCTTCCCTGGAAGAGAAAGATAGGCAGAATGACCCATCATTCAGAGTATGTTCCCTCAAGAAGAAACACGAAAGAAACTCCTCACTTGAATAAAAGCTTTGGCATCGTTTCTAGTCCTTGAGTCGAGAAGCTCCTGAGCACATGCCTGTCTGTGCAAGTTATCAACCAGGCTTCCTAAAGAGACTTTATCAGCAGATGGTGAGGATGAAAGTGTCCTCTTATCAAATTAACTTAAAAGCACAGAACTGTGAAAGCACTCGCTACTGTCAACCCACTATGGTGACGCTGAAGAGATGTGGGAGGGCATGTCTTTCCTCCATCCTTTAAAGTTCTCAGGACAAAAAGGGAAAGGAGCAGGCAGGACCTCCCCAGGTGTAAAAGAGCAAGATTGGAGACGAGCACTGCTAAGGCTAACGTTGCTGATGTGGCAACGACACAGGCAGGGCTGTGCTGGCCACCTTCCACGTTAAGCGTTTCTGGGATCCACACATACTGCTTGGATCAGAGCAATCTTCACTGCCTGTGCTGGTTACGTGCACCTGAGTGGGAAGGAGCCTGCACAGTTTTTTGCTTACAAGCAGGCACTACAGGCAAGGCTCATCCTGCTTTTCAGCACCATCAGGATGGGGCTGTGGCAAACGTCCCTGGCTCCCAGGATGCCTCATGAGCGCAGCCCCTGGAAAAAGGGCAGAGACAGAAAGATTGCTAAACTGGAAAGGGTTTCCTTTAGTCCAGTGGTTTGAAAAGCATCGTGTTGTTTATTTTTGGTGCTTGCTTCACTATTAATCTGTGGAAACATTAGTAAACACCGCAGCTTAGATCTAAGCCATCTCTCCCTTAGCAGCCGTGCCTGCAGCCAGCTCACTCTATTAGAAGTGAGCTCGGCACGGCTGTGAGACACACTCCAGGTCTGGTGTCACTGCACTTGCCACAGGCAGCTGCGTGCCAGCAGCAGAACCGTGCGTCACCCCTTGCACAGGTCCTTGGCGTGACTGAGACTGCTGCGGTGTTTTGGAGTTGCTTCAGGTAGTTACTGGCTCTGCTGCTTGGACCTCCCTAAAGCTTTCCATGCCACAGGGCTCATGATGGAAGAATTTAATTCTCAGATTTCTGGGACGTGCTCTCATCGTCGGGGCATCTGCCTGGCTCTGACAAGGCCTCCCAGAGTTCTGGGCCAGCGCGTGCTCAGGCTAAAGCCTGGACTGTGTCCTTCCAGGTGGCATTTCTATTTCTGGATGGCTGGCATCACTATCAAGATCCCAACTACATGCTCAGGGCAAGACATGCTGAGGTTGTCGCCCACTGCTGAGATGTGGCAAGCTCACCAGTCTCTCTTTCTAGCAACAACACCCCGCGGTCCTGGCACAAGAAGACCATGACAAGATGGACAAGCAGGGATATTTCCTCTTTCATCTGGGACCTTTTAATACATCTGCTTTAAAACCTCAAAAGTGTGCCTGAAAGAGAAGGATTTCTGCTATAGAAATAGAATCTATCAATAAAACACCTAATTCAATGAGACCAGAAATAGTAATCTCATTCCTAACAAACCAAATCATCCTGCTGTGGGAATGAAGGGAATGAGTCTGTTCCACAGAGAGCCAAGAGATGGTGAGGTACCCTGTGTGCAGCAGGAGCGAGGGCTGTAATTTTCTCCCCTGCAATAGCTCCCTCCTGGCCTGCACCCAGTGTGTTTTGGTGCCACAGCAATCCTGCCATCCCAGCCTCTGGGCAAGGAGGAGAACACCTCTGACAATCTCATTTACGCCTCCACAGGACGTGCAATACAGACAGCTCCATCCCAGTGAGCCTTGTTACCACCACTGCCCAACAACCTGCTGCCTTTCGATTGCAGGAACTTAGATTTCCTCGATGTGAGCACTTACTGTACATGCAAACTGTATCCTTTGGCATGCAACTATCTTTGCTTACAAGAGGGCTGGGACTGGAATAATAAGGGAAGGGAACAAGATCGAGACAATTTGTCCAAGCAGCAAGAAAATTCACGTGGCACTGAGGATGCTGTGAGGTGCTCCTCCCTGTGTAACGTTTACTAACTATCCTTTTTTTTGATCCCATGTACTTGCATAGATGAATACTCTTACACAGACATTGCTCTGGAGATGGTTTGTGGGCCTTTCTTGTCCTTTTCACATTTACATTAGCTCTTTAATTCATCGGTTAATGAATTAATGCTGCATTAATGCCCAAAGCTGGGTGTTCCAGTTATTTTACGAGGTCCACGCTTGGCCATATTTTAAAAATAAAGTGGGGTCACCCTGTGTTGCAAAGGCCTTTATCAGATTGCCGGGGCAGGGCAGGAAGAGCTGGCGAGTTCCTTTCCTTAGTGCTGTGCTCTTGCAGACCACGTGTGCTCTCCAAGCTTAAAAATAACGTGGCCAAGGGCCAGGTGCCTCCTCTCGCAGTCTCGACCAGGACAGCATCACTGCTCTGCCCTGCTAGACTTCCGTGCCCGTCGATGAGATGTTTTACTGTCACTGGATTACTTCTTAGATGCATAAGGCTGGAAGAAGTCAGCATCCTTAGGATCTTCTGGTACCCTTGGAGACTCTCCCATGCCCAGCTGCCCATGGCCACACCACTCCCAGAAGTTTCCTTCTCCAAAGCTCTGTTGGGGAAGGGGTTAGGCTGCACATCCCCACGTCCATCACTGGCCAGCTCAGCTGTGAATTCATTCAGAGTTACACTGGCAGTCTGGGCTACCCAGCTGATTTTAGGTTAGGAAGCACGCACACAACCTTTTCCCCCAGCAAACTCTGGGAGAGAGTCAGTATGGAAAGCAGAGGTGACAACAGCTTTGGGTTGTATGACTGTGCATGAGGCATGTCTGTTTTCAGCTTGAGCTGAGCAAGTTCTTCCCGGTCAAAACTTGCTACTTTCACATCAGAAAATGAAGCCAAACCCAGTTAAGGCTTAAGGTTAGTGACACTTGGTGACCAGGGTTGGTCTTGACAGCAGCAAGTGTGGTACGGGCGGAGCATTCCCACATCTCATCAGACACAGCTTTCCCAGCTAATACAGAAAAACTAAAAAATACAGGTGAAACCAGTAGCACCACCTGCTAGAGCAGTCCCGCCTCCCCCATAACAAAAGCAGCTCTTTTCCCTTGCTTTTAAATTCAGCCTAAGTAATTTAAGTCTGATAAAAATTATGCCTGCTCTGTCTGAGATGGCTTTTTTTTTTTTTTTTTTTTTTTTTGTGGGGAAGAGGGAGAGCTTCCAAATGTTTCCAAACTGGAGACTAAGAAAGAGAAACATTATTGTTTTATCTATGCATCCAATTTAGCAACATTTCAAGCATGAGGGAAAAAATTAAAAAAAGCAAATCTGAAAAAAGCCACTTAGGGAAAGGAGCAGGGCCAGGAGCAAGTGGGTACATGATGTCCCACCACCTCCATGCAAAGTTCCATCTCTTCTCACTTGCCTAGTACATGATGCTGCTTGTTCCAACCCACGTCTGGCACCAGAATTAGTTTCCTCCTAGGCTTTTCTGCAGCACTCACTGCTTCAGTGACCAGGTGCTTCACCAATTTTAAGGTTAAGGTCTGTTCTGAACAAACCTTGGAAATGAGTCACCATTCCACTGTCCAGCTGGGGAGTGAGGGCTCAGAGAGATAAAACACCTCATCGCTTTGCTGCACAATGAGAACCAACGATCAGCTACATCCTGCAGCACTTGGGATGCTGAAAGGCTTCACCAAGAGCACCCGCAGCCCTCCACTTTCTGCTTCCAGGCAAGTTAGTCCTCATCCTCCCAAGCCTGAAGCAGCTTCCCTGGCAGGAGGATCCTGATCAATCCCACAGCGGGTCCTGGACAATGCAAGGAGCCCTAAGATGGGGAGGGAAAAGATGGCACTGCTATAATGCATTTCAGGTTGGTGCCATGAAGCCACATGCAGGAGGAGGCCAGCGGATCTGAAAGCCCTTTGCAACACAACTCGGTGATGCCTGGTTCACCTGCTCACCTGGAGCACGGTTGCAGGCAGCACGTTGCAAGGACGGGGAAGCAGCACATGAAGCTCATCGGCACGGGAGGCCTTTGCAGAGCCAGGCAGCAGCTTCACCAAGATCAAGTGATGGTTGGAGAGCAGCCTCTGCACGGGGACTTTGAGAGCTGGCTAAATTCTCTTGCGTGCACATCAAAACCAGGTAGTGATTATGCCCACAGAGGCTTGCTCTAAAACCAGCACTGGAAAAGACTTTTTCCACTTTCTTTCTTCAAGAGTTCCTCATAGAGCTGCATTTTTTTTCTACCTTTTAATTCCCTTAAATTTTGAACCATGGGAAGCAAAACATGCTCTGGCTGGTGTTCAGCAATAAACCAGATACGAACGAGCTGCAGCTTGATTCTTACATTTGAAAAACCCAAGTCAAGCCCCTGAGTGCTGTTCAGTAATGCACATGACTTCAGTAACACCAAGACATCGTTTACGACAGACTTGATTGCTTCCTGCGATTTGGCCGAGGCAAAAGGCAGTGAATGGGTGGCTGCCACATTGTGTTTTGCTTTGGTAGGCTGCAAGAAAAGAGGTGATTCAAAAAGATGACGGCAACTACAGCTGGCTGGGAGCTTTTTTTCATTGAAAGCTGCAAAGTTTTTGAAACCAGAACTTTGATCGGAACAAATATGATTTCTGAGACTCTTTTTGGGAGGGTGTGGCTGGCTGCAGCAGAAAGGAATTACTTTCTCTCCTACTGGGTACTACATGCTTTGTATTGTAAAAAAACGTGCACAACGAAAGAGAAATGGGAATCGCAGAGACACATGACAGTATTATTGTTCCTTCCAAAAACTTGGAAAGAGATATGTTATTTAGTGAATCCCACGCTGTGCTGCTGTTTTTCCATTTCTCCATCACCATTTACAGAGCAGTCAAACAGACTTTGCTGGCTCAGAACAGACGGTAAGGGCAGTTTTCTTTCCAGCTGCTGCATGTAAAGCCTCAGAACAGCCAGGTGCTGTGTGGGTGTTCACAGGTACCACGAGAGAAGGTAAATAGTGAAGATATGACTGATCTCTGCCATTAGTTGCTGGGAATTCATGTTCAATTTTGCCTCTTTTGCACTGAGAAAAATGAAAATTTTTTCAGGTTTTAATTTTATATGCACATATGATCTAAGCTTATGCACAGTAATCTAAGCTTTGGTCTCCTTCCCAGCCTCTGGGGTTGCTGCCCTCATTACTTGGCTGCTTTTAGGTCAATGCTTTGCTCTCCAGGTTTGACCTGGGCTTGCGCAGGACTGGAGGAACTGGTTTTGGTGAGACTTCACTCAAGCCTGTCTTGTTCTCGAGACCAATGTTACTGAAGAAATATTTTCTGGGTGGGCAGGAATCCTGTTTTGGTGAAAGTTTTCAGACCAGAAGCAAGTGAGGTTTTCTCCTAGGTCCATTTTTGACCATGTTTGTTGGGGCCTGCGGGTTACCCAGCAGCCCAGAGTGACAAGCCAGCTCCTGGGAGACATCACACCTAAGCTCCACATCTCAAACCCAGAGTTTCCATGCTCACCTGAGTCAGCAAGGTGGGGCCGCAGCATCAGCTGGGGCCGGAGGGCCCTCGTAGCCATGGTGAAAGCACAGAGCCTACATACTGAAATACACCCCGGGGTGACTCAGGGTGCCCTTCCCACCCCACTGCGGAGGCATCAGCACATGTGACCCTGACTAACTTTCACCTGGCACAAGCAGCAAGAACCCAGGGGCTCAGATGAGGATCCTCAGCTTTTATTCCTACCTTCCAGGACAAAGACCCCACTGCTGCAGTAAGAACACGTCTCCAGACCCATACAGAACCAGGAAGACCTCCCAGTTACAGCTCCAACCATCAGCTTTGACAGCAGCCAGCACAACCCACCCAGAGATCACACAGCACGGGGCAGTGAGAGCTCCTGCTCTCCCATCTCTCGAGCACACAGGCAGTTGTGGCACACACAGCTCAGTCAGGAAAATTAGAAGCCACAAAAACACAACAGAGAGTCTGAGGGGCATGAACTTGTGCTGTTCTGTTACCCTCTATGAATTAAGCTTGCGTGCACGACATTGGTGTGATGAGCTACCAACTAGGACAGAACAGTGCCAGCTGCAGCAGATATAACTCATGCTCTGACGTGTCTTTTTGATGAAGTACCAAATCTCAGTTGCTGGCACAGTTGCAGTTGTTTCAGCACATACTGGTGTGACCGGGCTCTGCCTTTGACTCTCTACCAAAGCCACCAGTGAAAAGGACCGAATGCACCAGCACATGAGGTGCTGAGGCCTGAGTGTCAAGGCTGGTACCACAACCATGTTTAACACCAGAACAAGCCAGCTGGGCTGCTCAGGACTACACAAGACAGATTTGGCAGAGCAACTGCCTTCCAAACCATGCCTGGAAGCCCCACCTCATATTAGCTGCCTGGCTGCTGGACAGCAGTTGGACAAGGCCACTTCACTTGGCTGATAACTATTGTTTTCCCATTTGATCGAGAACACGTTAGCCTTTTGTAACATCTGTGGACATCCTGTCCCAGACCTGCTGCAATGCCAACAGGGTCAGTTGCGCAGCCCGAGTCGGACATCCTGCCCAACAGGTCTGCTGTGGACTTTCGGAAGCAATATTTTCCTCCAGGGGTCATCAGATCAGGTATTTCCAAGGAAATGCTGATGCTCATCCTGTGTACAGGACTAAGCAGCCCTCCCTTCCCACAGACAGGCAGATTCGGGGTGGATAAGCATGTGAGCAGCACTGACACTACTCTAGTGGCAGATGCTACCGTGCACCCCGGCTCCAAGAGAGGAGTAATTTTACTAGCATCAATTCAAGCAGAGGAGTGCTTGACTTACACTGGGAAGGACAGGGAGTTTCTCTCATGTCTTCCAGTCTTTTACTACCTTTGCCATCAGGAAGCTTTCTTGCTCACGCCCCATTAACTTTCCTTTGCTGCAGTTTGAGCCCCTAGCTTTCCAGTGACCACTGTGGTTAAAAGTAAGACAGACTGTTTCTTTTCTTCTTGCAGTAGCACTCAAGATGTTTGAAGGTCCTTTCCTTCTGCCTCAGATTTCCCTGCACACTGATGCATCTGTAAGATGTTGTCATAAAATCCCATGGCTTCCCTCCTCCGAAAGCCTAGACAGTATAAAGTTTTCTTTCTGGCTCAAAAGGAGTTACTGCCTTCTAGGGCTCTTCTCTCAAACTCAAGGAGATGTGGCACCTGTTAGATTTTCAGTTTCATCAGCAAGTGGAGGATATATCTAGATATTTCTAAGCCACTATTTCCCACTGCACCCTAGCATCACGCCACTGAACAGAACATGCTTCTGGCCCCCCTCTTCCTGCCCTGCAAACCAGCAGCCACCATCAAGGACACTTGTAATAACTGCTAAATAAATGCAGAACCATTTCATACCCCCAAAGCACTCACTGTTTACTCACTGTATGGCTAGAACCGAGAGGGGGTGCCCAGGGAGACCAGGAGACAAAGCTACCAGCGGGAGGAGTGTGTTACTCAGCATCCTGCCTGTTGTCTGAATATGTTTTTTTCGCTTCTGCCAGCTCATCTCCTGTCAGTAAGCAGCACGTGGGCAATCTGTGCAGTGCCTCAGGTTCCCCCTGCTACAGCCAAGAAGGGGTTTTACAAATTGGAACATAGTGCTGGCTGTGAGGGAGGCAGGAGGGGAAAGGTAGGAAGTGTGCATGCGGCTCCCACCCACGTACTGAGCTGTTGTGGTAGGATCCTGGCCAGGAACAGCTTGGCTTTTTAAGGCAAATACATTTTTTCTGTTAATTGTGAGGAAAACAATTGGAATAGTCTGAACTTTTGTGTTGGTTTCTTTTTTTTTTTGTAGGAGGAGAAAAGACACACACGAAGAAATAAAAAAGAAGGTTGGTAAGCCCTCGTCAGCTCCCTCCCCATCAAGCCCAGCATGATGGGAGCCCACGCAATAGCTGGTTATCTTGCACAATCTTTCATCAGCACAGATGGACACAATCTCCACTCTGGCTGGCACCCTCTTAGCAACACGACCTCCTCTTGCACATGGAGGCAGCGACCTCAAGGAAAGGCGCTTAGAACACAAAAAAAAGAGTTCAATTACCAAGATGTTTAAATCTGCTCTCTTTTCCCCCACTTAATTCTTAACCAGGTGGAGAAAAATCACAGCGGTGTTATTAAACTGGGCAGTGGTTCCTCTGACTCTCCTCATCCTAAGGTAAGCACACACCCTATATTGCTACACATCCAACTTAACTGTACGTTGTACATCCATGGAAATGAATCCTTCCATATTAAAAAGTTTGGTGGAAATATTATTAGAAAGTTGATTTCCCAGCAGGGATGCACCACTCCAGCACATCTAAGAAGAGCACATGTGGATACTGGCACAGCTCAGACATGACTTGCAGAATGATTATGTTTTACGTGTGAAACTATGAAGTCCCATTTCAGTAACGTAATAACGAGCGCTTACAGACAGTAGAAAGCACAACAGTTGCCAGACACTTCCACACTGAGATGCTAACTGAAACAGCAAAAAGAAATTGTCGTTGCAGGCTGGGAATGTGGCTGATCTGAGATCTACTCTATCACAATCTCGACTCAGTGACAAAGACACTCAGGAGACCTGCAAGCTCAAGTATCTGGACTATAAACACTGGATTGGATTGGAGGTTTGTTTGATATTTGGGCTATTGTTTTGCTAACTAGTTACAGCTGTTTGTATTCAAACAGTTGAGGAGGAATAGTATTTAAAAGTTGGCTATTCTAGCCAAAATGTCACCACAGAAATGAAAAGCAGTGCTTTATTCCATTGCCTGAAATCCCTATTATTTTATAAAACACAATGTAATCAAATATAATAATAATAAAATAAAGTAAAAAAAACAAACAACCCAGCAGACTGTGAAAGCCCCTTCCAGGGTGGGTAGAGAGTATGAAAGGAGGAGAGAGCAAGAAAGAGCATTTCTACTACAATGTCCCATTTCCTTAACTCTCCCTAGGATGGCTCCCTGATTTAAGCAGACAAATTCTGCGTGCCAGCATCTGCAGGAAGAACCAGGATCTCTTATTTCATTACCTGGTGGCTCTAGAAAAGAAGAGGAAAAACAACACAAATGCTTTGGGAAGCAGTAAGCTCAGTCTTGGCTCACTAGTCATGAATGTAAAAACTGCCAAGAGACACGCATGCACACAAATATGTTGGCTGCCGAGTACTGCTGGCTAACCCTGCTTTTCAAAATGAGTTTGAATAAACAAAAATCAGAAGAAAAAAGCAAAGCCATCCAAGAAAACAATCTGCCCCACTTCTGTACAATATTTCCCTAAAGCTCATCCTTTTGACACCCGGTGGCCACCAACTCAGAGACATTTTTAGTCAAGGTGATGACTCAGAAATCAGCCTCTGGCCACATGCACCCATATTTAGTAATTTTCTTGTGCTCTTTGCTCAGTCCCCTGGGCTTACCAACAAAACCAAAAAAAAATCTTTAAGCTTTCTTTCTCTGGAGAGTTTGTAAACAGAATGCTGGGAAGAAAATCTTTGAAACGACTCGATGGGGTAAGAGTGATGTAACGTGCACTGCTGTAGCAAAATTACCAAACACACATGTTATGGCTGTGAAGCCACGTGGTTTTCATTTGGGATGTGTGGGGTGAACACATACACTTGCTTCCTTTATAAGAAAGGAAGGCTTTGTTTGAAAGCCAAGGGGCAGCCTCTCTGCACACTAAAGGCTGAGTTAAGACGTAATGGGAACTGTGAGTCACGGAGTCATAGCGGTGGGGCCCCTGCTCCCAGGCACAAAAATCCCCTCTGCTGCAGCAAGCAAGGACGTTAGCTTAGGAGGGAGCAAAGGCAGCTTCCAGCTCTGCATGGGAAACTGGAAGTGTCCAGGGCTAGCAGCAAATACAAGGCTGTACTGAGAGTATGTGTCGTGGATGACTTATAACACAAACGCGTCCCTTTCAGTCGACATTTCTCCATGTAACTCCTTCAGAGCTTGAGATCATAACCCTGCACTCATTCCAAAAGCATGAAGCAGATACGGCTCAACAAGGAGGCACGAGGGACATCAGCCAAGCACCGTCAGAGCTTCTTTCGACTTTGGCTGCAGAAGAGTGTGTGGCCATGATACTTACACTGACTTGCTAGGTAGAACCACAGTTGAGCTCTACATCCTTAGGTCACTAATGTGCCAGGTAATTTATGTCACTATGTGTTACAGTAGAGGAAGGTCTGGATTCCAGCTACCCAAAACCAGCCATCTCATCCTTGCCTCTATTAGCCTGGGTGAAAACGATAAGGGTGTTCTTCAATTATGATGAATGGGTTGCAATCTGCTGGGCAGAAGTGGCTATGCTGCAGAAAATCCAAGTGTTTTCTCTCACATTTCCAACAGTCCCAAGGTATTTGGCTGCTAAATCTCCAGAGGTCTTTAGAAATTAAACTCTCATCTAAAACCAGTGAGAGTCAGCTACCTGAACATCCAGGAGGAAATAGGTCGGGATCTAAGCATTTTGGGTGCTGATAAGACACACAAGTAAAGCCCCTCTGGGAAGCACCATACTGTGAACATCAAGTGTTAAAGATTAAACTCAAGAGCGTCTCCTTAGCTACATCTCTGGTGTGTTAATAACATTCTACCAGAGCTTAAAAAATAGAGAAAAAAGAGGTCTGAAAAACCAATACGGTCTCCACCCTCCCCCTACACACAGCACTTGGATTGTTTCTGGAAAGTTTTTGTCTACTTTCTCCTGAAAAGCTTCCAGCAAATCTCCATCTCTGCCTCCCAAGGCAATCCAGATGACTACTTAACTACCTCTGCCTGTAGGAAAGTCTCCTTATCACCGCAGGTGCTTGCCCCAGAACAAGCTGCAGGCCCTGCTGGGACTCCAGCACACGCAGGCAGTACCTTGTCTTAGGGAGCTACTTCCCTCCTTGCAGCAGCGTGGGAACCGTTTCTCCTGCTCCTCATCAGGTCATCCCTGAGTATCACCAACTCCTCTGCAATTTGGAAGAACCAAAAGCAAGGCATTCTGAAGCTGCTCTTTGTTTTCATTTAGGTCTGGCTGCAAACTCTACCTTTTCAATTGATGCCTTATAATCACAGAATCATAGAATAACCAGGTGGAAGAGACCCACCGGATCATCGAGTCCAACCATTCCTATCAAACACTAAACAATGTCCCTTAGCACCTCGTCCACCCATGCCTTAAATAACTAATGTCATTTCTCTGTTCAGGCACAAGAACCTTCTCTACGTGCTCTTCCCCTGGTTTCAAAAGCGAAGGAACAGTATGTTTTCCTTTGCCAGGCAACTGAAATGATCATATGAATGGGAGACTATGCCTAACAGGGCTTAAATTCTGCAACAGATGGCTTTGATGGTCCTCATCCTTGCCAACACCATGCTTGGTTTTTCCAAGCGACATGCACGGCAGCGGGGTGCATGAGATGTTCTCCCTGTAAATGTTGAAAAGGATCTCTGCCCTGAGGCAAATGTCGCTGATATGAATAATGTGCTAGGTCAGCCAGAAAAACCTGCCTCTGGAAGAGGGATAATAATGAAAGATGGTGGAGGGAAAGTAAAAACTGGAAGGGCTTCATTTACACACAAGAGTAGGGCAATGGGCCAGCTCCCAGAGCTTAGATCAGGGCTGGCTGAAGGAACATGCCAGGGAACACTGGGAGCTGAGCTTTCCTGGAGGAGAGTGACCACTCGAACTGACTGGGATGGGAAGAAGGGGA
This sequence comes from Clamator glandarius, assembly GCA_033459285.1. Lineage (NCBI taxonomy): Eukaryota > Metazoa > Chordata > Aves > Cuculiformes > Cuculidae > Clamator > Clamator glandarius. The sequence continues at coordinate 8,657,452 of JAUNZM010000092.1, read as the reverse complement.
AACATACCACACAATGCAGAACACAAAAAAAGAAAAAAATCCCATAGTCTACATGAAGTAACAGGTACTCAGAGCTGTAGCAGGACATGGTGGCAACTAGCACTGCTGCCATCAGCTCCTGTTCCTCCCTTCCCACCACTGATACCTGCAGAGCCTCTTGTTACACTCTCACAAAGCAGCACTGCCAGACGTCTGGGTTTCACCCAGTAGTTCTGCTTTCAGCAGGTTTTTCACAGGGTTTTGTGTGAACACGAAAACTCTACACACCGCTGGCTTGTAAAAGCCACTATTTCCCTTCAATCCAGCTGCCTCTTCTGTCATCCCTGATTATCAACAGGTAGTGCAGACAATTCCAGGCTTTTGTTCTCCCTCTCACCTGGAAGCAGGGTGCCTAGTGCTTTCCCAGTCTGGGTAAGGTACTTCTGGCAAGTTCTCCCGCACAGCAGCAAATGCAGCAGCACCTGCTATCAGCAAAGTGTGGACCTGTTGGTTCCCTTCCACCATCACTCTCTGGCTAGACCCTAACTGTACCAAGCAGACAGATAAAAGCAATTTTATACTGCATGCCAAAAGAGAGAGGATTGTCTAAACTGAAGCCATTTCCAAATCAAACCTTCACAATATTGCTTCTGTTGCCTTGCAAGTGTTCTCTGACCCTTGCTGCTGGGAACGTTTGCTAAAACATGAGACACACCACTTTCCTTCCGGCATTTCTGCTGTGAGGCTCAAGATCTCCTAGCAAGAGCCCATCAAGAAGCTTTTTTTTAAAAATCACATCAAACCTGGAAGGAAGAATGACCCCAGCAGCACTCACCTGCTACACGACTTTGCAGGTGCTCATTACACTTCACATTACTACTATCACCGTGTTGTAGAGCAGCTTGTAGTCAGTCCCTCGCCACCGAAGCAAAGCCAGTAAGTCTGCAAAACACAAAGAGAATGAGTGAGGAAGTTCAGGCGGAGGATGGGTACATAATGCAGTTATCTAAATCAGGGATTGATTAAAAGAGAGATTAATTCACCCCCTTACCTAATAAAATGATCGTAAAAGCTCAAGAGACCAGAAATAATCAGCTTTGAAGTGATTGTGGGGGGGAGGGGAGTTAAAATGCTGTTTGTACCATGAGAAAGCAAGCAGACATACCAGCAAGCGAGGACCTCCCTCCCCTGACTCCATCCTCACCCACCAGGCTTCTCCTTCTACAAGGGATTAGGGTTAAATTAGCAGCAGCATAAGTGCAAGGGCTGGGACGGTTTTGTCTGTGATTGGTTTGTCGCAGAAAAGGCATCCAGCTGCTTTAAGCAGCTTGTGAGGTAGAAATACTTGCCTGGGGAGCTGAGCTTAGCCAGTTACTGTGAGAAACCGAAAATGCAGGAGAAGAGGCAGGAAATAAGTTTAAGAGCATACCGGAAGATGTGAAACCAAACCACAAAAGGAAAACTACCATATTTTAGGAGAGAGAAGTTAAGAAATCTTAGATGAAACAGGAAACAAAACAAAGCCCTCCAAGCTGGCTGTAGGGAGAGAGAGGAGCGGTTATTCAACTGTGCACAGAAGGGCTGGGGGAACAGGAATCCACCACCCTAGTTACCAGCCAAGACCACTTCCAACCCGCTGTCTGGATCCAAAGGATGATGAAATCACGCAGAGCCCTTCCACGGGCTGAGCTGGGCTTTGGATCGGCATCCCTTAAGGGCTCACTATTAGGTTGATGCTCCTTGTTCTCCTGATCCCTTTCACTTCTGCAGCTGTCGGGGAGGGGATGGCTCAGCCCTCCCGCCTCCCACATACCTGCTCTGACCAGACCGTGTGTACAGTTTCACCTCTCCATTTCTGTCTTCAACCGTGAGGCTAAATCGGGCAAGCGGGCTCTGCCCTGACCTTTCAGCGCCTTGCAGCCTTCAGAGCTGCTTGCCACTCTACTCAACCCATGCCACAACGCCACCAGCACCAGCATGGGATGCTGAGCACAGACAATCCCAAAAGGGCTGGATCCATGCTGTAATATCCCAGTGGATGTTTGTTAGCACTCAAAGCCTGCAATGCCTAGTTGTGTGGTGGCTTAGGGCCAGTTAGGTGCCACAGGACAAGAGGGAATGGCCACAAGCTCCACCAGGGGAGATTTAGGCTGGACATTAGGAAAAAAATTTTCACAGAAAGGGTCATTGGGCAGTGGCAGAGGCTGCCCAGGGAGGGGGTTGAGTCCCCTTCCCTGGAGGAGTTTAAGGGACGGGTGGACGAGGTGCTGAGGGACGTGGTTTAGTGTTTGATAGGAATGGTTGGACTCGGTGATCCAGTGGGTCTCTTCCAACCTGGTGATTCTATGATAGGCACTTAAGCTTGGAGGAAAGGAACCACAAAGTGCTTGAGGAAACTGCTGTTACAGGACTTGCATGATCTCACTTGCTAAAATAATTTTTAAATCTCAAAAAGAGAGCTTAAGTCAGGGACTCCCTCTACTATGTCTACAGATGTTGGAGAAAACTTGACTGGATGGGAGGTCTAAGGTCACTACAAGAAAATCCCTCCCAGCAGTGGATGCGTCTGCGCTGCATCCTCACACGCTGGCATGAACCTCCTCTTGCTCCTTCAGAGGTAGCTCAAGTAACACAGCACAGTGCTTCTTGTGGGTCTGCCCTATACAAAACCACCTTTCCATGCCAGAAGTCAAACCCATCCTGCTCCAGGGAACCTCAGCAGCTAGTCTGGCCTTCAGGTCCTGGCAGTAAAACCTGTTTGTTCTGCTGAACCACCAGCCAGAAGTGCACAGCTCCAAGGTGGGTTTGTGTAGAGCACAGCCAAGGTTGGCTCAGCCAGTTTCACATGACCCACATCTGTGTGGCTATCAAAACAAATAAACATTCAAAAACCCAAAAAAGGTCCTGTCACAGCTGCACCTCTGGGCCAGCTCACCATCCCCTGAGCTACTTGAAGCTTGGCTGCCTGCCTTGCTTCCTATTGCCCACGCTGAGGGGTGGATGGGCAGAAGGTTTTGCTTACACAGCTGAGCCCACGTCCCTGCAAAACCTGGAATTCATGGTTGGGCACACAATGATGCCGCCCAACACGCACCCTGGCCATGCTCCCTCCTTACAGCCGTAAAACCAGAGTCTCTACCTCTCCACCACCCAGCAATTACATGTGCTGATGGAAAGTATGCCTCTTGGCAGCAAACCTGCTTTTTCCCCAGAATAAGTGGATTATATTAACACTTCGGAGAGCTGGCCCACCAAAAAGCCCAGGGATCTGAGGGAACAAGCCAGGAGCTTTTTTTTTCAGCTCCCTTCTCCAGTGCACCATTGCTATGGATTGCAATTGCAGTTCCACGGAACAGTGTGCAGGACAGGACAGCAAGGGGACTCATGCAGACCCTTCATGGAGTTCATGTACTTTATCAGAGGTCAGACAACTACTTCTTGATGCAGCTAAAGACACTTGGTCTGTTCAGCCTGGAGAAGAGGAGACTGAGAGAAGACCTCACTGCAGTTTACTGCTTCCTCACAAGAGAAGGAGGAGGAGCAGGTGCTGATCTCTTCTTTCTGTTGACCAGTGACAGGATCTAAGCTGACGTAGCAGGGGAGGTTTAGGTCAGATATTAGTATTCACCCAGAAGGTGGTGGAGCACTGGAACAGCTTCTCAGGGAAGCAGTTATGGCACCAAGACTGACAATATTTAAGATGCATTTGGACAATATCCTCAGACACATGGTGTGAATGTTGGGATTGTCCTATGCAGGGACAGGAGTTGGACTGGACAATCCTTGTAGGTCCTTTCCAAATCAGGACATTCTATGTTTCTGTGTTCATCTTGTTGACAGAGGCTGAATTGAGATTCAGTTTTGACAGGACAGTTGTTTTAGAGGGGAGGCTGATGTGACGGGAGAAAGCAATACAACTAGAAAAATAAACACTCCTTTTGCTGCATACCTGTTGTACTCGGGGAACTGATTTATGCTATTGGCACAAAGCAAGTATGTCCCAATAGAACACATTCAGTATGTTTCCTGATATCGCACTACCTGCATTAATTAATTTGCAGGCAAACTCCTAGATATTGAAACAACAGCCAGCAGGTAGGCAGTGGCAAAAGTCAGCCTCAAATTGTTCTTATGGAAACCATGTAATTGGTTAGGTCAGCTTGTGGAACAGCAGTGTTAGGTTTCTGGGGGTCAGATTCCCTCCCTCTGTTATTCATTGCTGTGTAAGGAGGATCACAAGCCCTGGAATCCCTCTGAGACCGCCAAGCAGCAGAGGCACACGGGAGCCCTTATTGCCATGGAGAGAACCAGCTAAAAAACAAAAGAGGAGCAGGTCATGCAGCTTTGATAGCCCTAGTCATCAGACAACCTGAAACAATGACTCAGGAAAATCGAAGTCCCCCAGTCCCTGACCACAGCCATTTAGTCTGACTGGAGGCACAGGAGGTGGAGGGGGCAGGAAAAAATGCTGTTCTTATTCTGTTGTAATTTTCTGAGCCTCAAAAAGAGGAAGACAGTTAGGTGGGGAGAGGTCCCTGCCTGAGCTCTTGACAAACAGGCACAATGTCTTTGATGTGCATGGGTCACTTCTCCCTTGCAGGTACTGCTGCTGCAAACATATACAACTGCATTCTGCACTCTCAGGTCACACGAAACAGTGTCATCTACCAGCTGGGAGCCAAGCAGCCCTCAGGGCTGATCCCAGTACTGACACCTGCTCTCTCACCTTCAGCAAATTAATATCCGCATACGTGGCAATCACACTTTATATCTGGATTCCATGTAGGAGCAGTATGAAGAATCTATTGTACTGAAAACAAGACTGAAGCGAAGGCTTTAGTTTTCCATTTCTAATTTCCATGCTCTGCTTTTCCTCAAGGACCAAAGAAACCCCTTTCAAGTACCTTAAGGCAAACCTGGTCCAGTAGGTTTTAAAAGCCGATGTCTATGAAAGCAGGCGGAATCACCTTTGTCAGAACTGCAGAAGAGCATTGTCATCATCACCAAGCCAAACTCAAAAACCTCACAAACCAAATCTCCTGTCCAAGTGCTGCTTGCCTGACAGCTCATGTCCTTGTCTGGCAGCTTATGCTGAACACTCACACCTCAAGATGCACTGGGCATGGTTTAGGCTCTCATCAAAAACGCGTTAATAGTAATGTTCGCCTAGAGACACTGCTGGAGCTCATCTTGCCTGACCACACAGCAACATCTATTTCGCTGAGGGATTTTAATATGCCAGTTCCCAAGAGAATTGCTTGAGTGGGACATTGCCAACTTGATGCAAAGGCCACTAAGGCTCTGGTTCTGCGTGTCACTTCCAGCATCCTAGTCCTGACTCTCTCCAATTTGAGCTACAAGTACCATCCAGCTTTCTTCAAAAAGACGGCCACACACGTGAATAGCAGCTCTCCTGATAACATCACTCATTGTCTTCGTACTTACTACAGAGATTTAGTGTATGTCAGAAGAAAAGCAAAAAAGTTTTGTAACAAGCTCAGCTGAAGGCACGTTAATAGAGAACCTGCAGCAACGCTCAAGGATGCGTTTTGCATGGACTGTACGTGTCCCACATCACCATGGGCCTAAGGTACCCCGTGCCGTCAGCAATCCGCAGAGAGATGGCAGTGGGGTCTTGGTTCAGCTGGATTTGATCCTGTGGAGACTCCTGTGCTCTCACTGGAGGGGCTGCAGCCAGACGTCCTGCAGCTCTTTGGGCTCCACAAGCCACCTGCATCCCGCTCCCTGCTTCCACCTCCTGCTTCCCATGTCTGCCTCTTGCACCCTGTGTCCACTTCTGGTTCCCTGTGTCCGTCTCCTGTGTCATGTCCCCCTCCCATTCCCCATTTCCCCCTTCCATTCCTCATGTCCACCTCCCTTTCCCCGTGTCCCCCTTCTGTCCCCATGTCCCATTCCGCATGTCCCCCTCCTATTTCCCATATCCCCCTCCCCTCCCCGTGTCCCATTCCCTGTAACTGACTCCTGTCCCTGTGTCCCCCTGCTGTCCCCATGCCTCGCTCCTTGTGTCCTGTTCCCCGTGTCCCCCTCCTGCTCCCCGTGTCCTGTCCCCTTCCTCTCTTCCCATTGCCCATGCCTGACTCCCATCCCCATGTCCCATTTCCCATCCCTATGTCCTATTCCCATGTCTCATTTCCCATCCCTGTGTCCCCTCCCTATGTCCATTCCCGTGTCCCGTCCCCATGTCCCATCTCCATGTCCCATCCCCGTGTTCCCCTCCCATCCCCATGTCCCATCTCTGTGTCCTGTCCCTATGTCCCACCCCTGTATCCCTTCCATCCTCGTGTCCCATTCCCACGACCCCTTCCCCTCCTCCTGTTCCCCGTGTCCCATCCCCGTGTCCTGTCCCTGTGTCCCATCCACACGTCCCATCCCCGTGTCCCATCCCTATGTCCCATTCCCATGTCCCGTCCATATGCCCCATCCCCATGTTCCATCCCGGTGTCCCATCCCCGTGTCTCGTCCCCGTGTCCCATCCCGGTGTCCTATCCGTATGTCCCATTCCCGCGTCCCGTGTCCCACCCCGGTGTCCCATCCCCGTGTCCCACTCCCGTTCCCCCCGTCCCACCCCGGTGTCCCGTGCCCCGTCCCCCCGGGCCCCCAGACTCACCGGGATGGGTCCGGGGTCCGGGGGGTCCGGGTGGCCGCCGGCCGCGCTGCTCGCGCACAGCCCGGAGCTCCGGGCCCGCCCGCCCCGCCGCCGCTTCCTTTTCCCGTTGGTCGGTCGGGTTCTCTCTCCTCCTTCTCTCGGAGCCCCCGCCCGGCTCCCCCGCCGCGGGCCTGGGCCGGGGGACGCCGATGTCGCTTGTGGTTCTCATCAAAGCCAAGGAGATGCCAGGGATGCCAAAGCACTGTCTTGGAGCAAGGAGAAACTTGGGGATCTTTGCACAAAGCCTTGTAGTGATGGGACTGGGGGCGATGGGGATAAAGTGCAGAGGGGCAGGTTTAGACTAGACAGAAGGAGGAACTTCTGCACAATGAGAGAGGTGAGACACCGGCCCAGGTCGCCCAGGGAAGCTGTGGCTGCCCCGTCACTGGGGGTGTCCAAGGCCAGGTTGGCCCTGGGAGGTGGGAGCTGTCCCTGCCCGTGGCAGAGGGCTTGGAACTAGATGAGCATAGAATCATAGAATCACCAGGTTGGAAGAGACCGACAGCATCATCGAGTCCAACCATTCCCATCAATCACTAACCCATGTCCCTCAGCACCTCGTCCACCCATCCCTTAAACCCCTCCAGGGAAGGGGACTCAACCCCCTCCCTGGGCAGCCTCTGCCAGGGACCAATGACCCTTTCTGTGAAAAAGTTTTTCCTAATGTCCAGCCTAAATCTCCTCTGGTGGAGCTTGAGGCCATTCCCTCTCGTCCTGTCCCCTGTCCCTTGGGAGAAGAGCCCAGCTCCCTCCTCTCCACAACCTCCTTTCAGGTAGCTGGAGAGAGCAATGAGGTTTCCCCTCAGCCTCCTCCACAACTTCATTTAAATTCCCTGATTCTAGGACTTCACATACTGGGGAGGACCAGACTTTTAGGCCTTTAAAACAAAACTGCTGCACGTGTAAAGAAATATAAAAAAGATGTTATTTTAATTTTTTCTGGCAAAATGCTGCTGGAGGAAGGGGACATGCTCAGAATTTTTTTTTTTAAAAGAATCTGTTACATAACAGAAACCCCCTTCAAATTTACATCTTACATTCTGGTTTCTAACTTTAGCCAGATTCTGTGATTCTATGACCTGCCCAACTGCCTGTGGGGGTAGTGAAGTGGCACGAGTTTCCTTGTAGGGGTGGGGGAGCTGAGGCGCAGCAGGTTTAACCTATCAGTAAGAGATTTTTAAAAAGTGGCCTCCAACACTGCCCTCATTATACAGGTAAAGGGCATCTTCTTACAGATCCAGCAGAGAAATAACTTTTCTCAACAACTATCCATGAAGGAGCTTATGGGCACCAGGTCTGAGAAAAAGCATAGTAACATCTCTCTGATTTAGGGCAAATACAGATCTCTTTATTGCACCTTTCCTCTTCCCACAGAATAGAATCACAGAATGGTTTGGGTTGGAAGAGACCTTAAAGATCATCCAGTTCCACCCCTCCTGCCATGGGCAGGGACACCTCCCACTGGATCAGGGGCTCAAAGCCTCATCCAACCTGGCCTTGAACCCCTCCAGGGATGGGGGAGCCACGACTTCTCTGAGCAGCTTGTGCCAGTGTCTTACAATTCTCCTGGTAAAGAAGTTTCTTCCTACTATCTAATTTAAATCTCTGCTCTTTCAGCTTAAAATCGTTACCCCTCGTCCTATCCCTGCACTCCCTGATAGAAAGCCCCTCCCCAGCTCTCCTCTAGCCCTCCTTTAAGTACTGGAAGGCTGCTAGAAAGTCTCCCCAGAGCCTTTTTATTCTCCAGACTGAACAACCCCAACTCTCTCAGCCTGGAGAGAGTTGGGGTTGTTCAGCCTGGAGCTCCAGCCCTCTGATCATCTTTGTGGCCTCCTCTGGACTCATTCCAACAGATCTATGTCTTTTTGGCGCTGAGGACTTTAGAACAGATCGCAGTACTCCAGGTGAGTTCTCTCCAGAGCAAAGTTGAGGGCAACAACTGTCTTCCATCACCACTGCTACAGCATGTTGCACGTTCCATCTCTACTGCTTTGATATTTTTCAAGCCCAGGTGGTGCACACGTGCTGCAGCTGGGGGACAATCTGCATGTTACGCTGCACTGAGTCGTCGTGATGTCAAGAGAGCCCTAGGCAGATGTGGTGGTGCAGCTTCGCATTGATGCCATCTGGCTTGTGAATGCTACCTGGGAATGTGCAGTCAGCCCGTCCTTTGAATTTCCTGAAGTGCTTATGGAATTAAGCAACACTTCTAATGTTATTTAAAGGCTGTGTGTCCATAAATGTATGTGTACAGGTATTGTTTCTTTGGTGTCTGAATCGAATTTATTCAGGTTTATTGGCAACCTGGGTGTTGTTAGTACATTCCTTTCTCATTATGCCATAATCTATGAAAATCATCTGGAGCAAGAACAGTGCTGGAATCTCCCTGCTGCTCCGCTGCAGGACTCAGCCTGTCTTGGTGCATTATTTATTTCCCCTGGGAACTTCACAGCAGCAGGAGAGAAAAGAGATCCTTCCCCAGGATCACAGAAATTCATCACCTAAGCTAAAGGAAGATGTCTGCATAAAGCCTGACAAGGTAGTAATTACTGATTCCAACCGTGGATATACATACATACACACACTGGACAATGCAAATCACTATAGGTTACAATTGTGATTTACATTCGTATGCAAAATCTCTCTGGGATACAGGCAGCTGAACAGAGAAAAGGCTGGAACACTTTTCAAAGGCAGGCTCACATCCCAGCATATTATATTATGTATCCACCATCCCATTCAGTATCAACTTTCTGTGCCACCTAAGATGGTATAGAATTATGATAACAACACAATACATGTAAATGGAAAAGTCAAATCAAGACACATTCATTTGATTTGTATTAGTTTCTTTTAATGCAGTTCAGCAATTTGAAAGAGTAGGGAAAGCTAGAAGCACATATCCTGACAACTCCAGCACATGATTCATTGTTTGAGTATTGCGGCACTGCAGAAGGCTTAAGATCATTATCGTGCTAAAGGTAGTAATTTATGTGATAATGAGCCAAGCTCCGCTAACCTTACTCAGATGCTGGGCAGGACCTGAAGCTGTGAGCAACGGAGTAACAGGACCACAGTTCCCCACACACTGGGATGTAGCCTGTGGCTCCGTCACGTCACTGTTGGTGCCACAGAAATTAAACACAACAATATTATTTCTAAAATGGACTCTTAAGATCCCACCAGCAGGACAAGGACAAGAGCAAGCTTTGTGCTGAGAGCTATAATCTAGACAGCTTTCTCAGCTGCATCAGACATCTTGGAAGACCGAGGGATTATTTTATTCTATCTACTAGTATTTCTAATCTGTTACAGAACTAGCAATATTCCCTTAAACTATTTAAGCAGCAAATAGAAAAAAAATCCTCTTGCAAGGTCTACAGAAAGACAACAGGGACCTGCTAGAGAGGCCATGGGTGAGCAGGAGCGAAACTGGTTTTATTACCGCTGCCAGCCGTCACCTTCATGAGGAACACAGGACATGGGTGCCAGTCTGAGGCACAGGGAGGGATCGTACAAACTCAGAGACAGCAGGAGTGATAATCTTGCTTTAGTCAGGCCCTTCTGGGGCCCTACCCCCATACACCTGACGTAAATATCTTCAATCTCAGTGATTTCTATAGCCTTCTGTGGGTAATAAGAGAGAAGGGTTATTTTAGTAGCCTGTTCCTTGCAGAGGACTCGAGAGTAAAGTAATGAAAGATGCCAGACAAATTTTCAGCTAGGGGAGGATTTGGAAGTTGAGAATTAGGAGAATGAATACTAAAATATGAATGAGGGGAGCAGGAATCACAGTTTATGGTCTGGATTCTGCTGCTGGAACAGAAAGTCTGCTGGAAAGCATGGGGGAAGTTGTTTCTGCTAACGAAGACATGGTGACTGTAGGTATTTGCAACTCATTTTTCACTGGAATAATTTTTAGTTGCTTCCCATAATTGTCATCTATTTTATGTAGAGCATGTGACTGTGTATTATACACAGATTGCTTGTCAGCTTCAGCTTCTGTCTCAGAACAAACTTTATCTGGGTGTTTCTATGAATTAAAACATTTCCATAATTTAGTTTTTAATGAAAATGGTAATGAGATATGGTATGTTTCTTCCTCTTGAGATCATTGGCTCAACACCAGTTACAAACGTGATCAAAAGTTACTGCTATTTGAGATCTGTTGCGTGATCTTCATGGGCAAAGTAGAAAGCCTCCATCCAATTTAAACTGAACGAGTGTTCACATTACAGAGCCATCATTTATTTTGAAAGTAACAGAAGGAGAGGACATTCAGAAAGAATATAGTAAAAACATCAGTTTGATAATTAAGTAATCAAAGTCCTTATAGTGTTCCCTTGTTACTGGAGAAAAAGAAGAGTTATTAGTAAGCTCTTGCTCCTTTTAATGCTGCAAAACTGATGTATCTCTGAGAAGGTAAACTGGCTTCCAGGGTATATTGCAGGACATCAGCCCACAAATAGCATCTGTTAGCATCATAGTGTGGGAAGCCATGAGGCTGTGATAGATTCCATTTTGCAGGAACTAGCAGTTAGGTAAGTAATATTTATGTAACATACTTATAACATATGCAAAATAATATTTTAATATTAGGAAATTGTTGGACAAATCTTGCTTTCCTTAGTGGCAAATTCCCATTGGTTATATTAGCTGCGTAAATTAAGCAAAATTTTATGCAAATGCAGAACCTCATCCATGCACACATGTTCACCCAACGATTATGTCTCCGTCTATTAATTAGAAAAGGTTTTCAGGGCTGCCAGCAGCACTTTCCTAGTGGCTAGTTCTTCAGCCACTGTGGAGGTGCCATGCCACCTGCTGCTGGGATTCCTTACAGCAGCGGGGGTGCCAGGAAACACATTTCAACCCCCACTCCCTCCCTCCCTTTCTCTTATCAATTCTTATTGTTACCTTCTAGTGTCACGAAGGTTCCTTTTACACTTTCCAGAAGACGTGCATCATCATGGTCCCTGCCCCAAACTGCCTACAGTCTTCTGGGTGACGTTGTGGTGATATTTTCCTCCATTTATTTATTTATTTATTTTATTTATTTATTTATTTATTTAGTTAGTTAGTTAGTTAGTTATATTTTTCTCTAGGTTTTTCCCCCTCTATTTATTTATTGAAATCTTTACACATGCCTTATCATCTTCATGCCACTACAGCTTAAAGCAGGCATTCAATTAACAGCCTGAGGGTCGTGGCTTCAAATAAATCAGTGAACAAATTTTTCCTCCCTAGTAACCCTTTCTGTTCACACACAAACACAGACACCCCACTGCTGCAAACCTGGCTTTTATGCAGCTGGGGGGACAAGTGATTCTGCTTATTTACCGTAAAGCAGGGCCAGGAGGTCGAGGGAGATGATTCTGCCCCTCTATTCCTCTCTTTGTGAGACCCCACCTGGAGTATTGTGTCCAGTTCTGGAACCCTCAGCATAAGAAGGAGATGGAGCTTTTGGAACGGGACCAGAGGAGGCTACAAAGGTGACCAGAGGGCTGGAGAACCTCCCATCCGAGGGCAGGCTGAGAGAGTTGGGGTTGTTCAGCCTGGAGAAAAGGAGGCTCCGAGGAGATCTTATAGTGACCTTCCAGTCCCTGAAGGGGCTACAAGAAAGCTGAGGAGGGGCTGCTTACAAAGACTTGCGGTGATAGGACAGAAGGGAATGGGTATAAAGTGGAGAGGGGCAGATTTAGACTAGACGTAAGGAGGAATTTCTTCACTATGAGAGAGGTGAGGCTCTGGCACTGGTTGCCCAGGGAAGCTGTGGCTGCCCCATCCCTGGAGGGGTTCAAGGCCAGGTTGGATGGGCCTTGGGCAGCCTGTTCTGGTGGGATGTCCCTGCCTGTGGCATCGGGTTGAAAGTGGATGATCATTAAAGTCCCTTCCAACCCAAATCATTCTATGATTCTATGATCTCTTGGACTACATCAGATACCCAGGGAAATAAAACCCAATCTTTTCAATGAACTGAACTAATCTAGGTCCAACTTCTCCCTGCACCTCATGGCGATTTAATTCATTTTATTTAAGCTGTTTTACTTAACTTCCATGCATTTATTCATTTAGTGCATGGCTGTGGGCATGCCTGGGCCTCAAAATCTTTCCCTCTCTGACCACCACTAACGGCTGGGATTTATTCACGGTGCTGGTTTGCTTTATTCCAGAGAAGAGCAACGAAGCTGGTGAAGGGGCTGGAGAACAAATTTTATGAGGAACGACTGAGAGAGCTGGGGGTGTTTAGCCTGGAGAAGAGGAGGCTGAGGGGAGACCTTATTACTCTCTACAACTACCTGAAGGGAGGTTGTGGAGAGGAGGGTGCTGGGCTCTACTCCCAAGTGACAGGGGACAGGACGAGAGGGAATGGCCTCAAGCTCCGCCAGGGGAGATTTAGGCTTGAGATCAGGAAGAAATTCTTCACGGAGAGGGTGGTTAGGCATTGGAACAGTCTGCCAAGGGAGGTGGTTGAGTCGCCGTCCCTGGAGGTGTTTAAGGTGAGGGTGGATGAGGTGCTTAGAGCATGATTCAGGGATTGGTGGGAATGGTTGGACTCGACGATCCAGTGGGTCTCTTCCAACCTGGTTATTCTGTGATTCTGTGATTTCCCTTCATGGTGGCAAAACGGATGGCGGCCTGCATGAGGCCACGCCCACCACGCTATAGCCCCGCCCACCAAGCCCTGGCCCCCGCCCACCGTACAACACCCTCTTCCATTGAAGAGGCTCCGCCCACCCCCTGAGGCCACACCCACTACACATTGACCCACCAGAGCCAGGGCCCGCCCACCAAGCTAGGCCCCGCCCACTGAGCCAAGCACCACCTACTGCACATTGACCCAGGCGACTGATCTAGCCCCGCCCATCACTCTGAGCCCCCGCCCACCACACATTGACCCCGCCCACCGAACTAGTCCCTACCTACCGCCCGTTGATCTAGCCCCGCCCGTCGAGCTAAGCCACGCCCACCACACATTGACCCCGCCCCGAGCTGGTCCCACCAACCACACCCAGCCCTACACTGACCCCGCCCACAAAGGGTAGACCACGCCCGCCGCTCTATAAAAGCCACGCCCAGCACGCAGCGCTTCCCCTCTTGGCTCCGCCCACCTCCCTCCGGCCCCCGCCCCGCCGCCGTTGCCAGGATACGGCGTGCGGCGCGCCCCGCCCGGCAGCATGGCGGAGGTGAGCGCCTGGGCCGCGGGCCGGAGCCGCAGCTGCGGGGCTGCGGGCGGCGAGGAGCAGGCGCCGAGCTCCGCGCTCTGCCCAGCGGGGACAGGGAACGGCGTGAAGATGCGCCAGGAGAGGGCGCGGTTGGACACCGGGGAGAGGTTCTTCACCCAGAACCCCCCGGGGGAGCAGGCGTGGCACCGAGCCTGACAGCCTTCCAGAAGCATTTGGGAAATGCGCTCACACCCGTGCTGTGAATGTTGGGACTGTCCTGTGCAGGGACAGGAGCTGGACTCGGTGATCCCTGTGGGTCCCTTCCATCTGGGGACATTCTGTGTTTGCCCCATCCCTGGGGGCGTCCCAGGCCAGGTTGGATGGAGCCTTGGGCAGCCTGATCCAGTGGGAGGTGTCCCTGCACATGGCAGAGGGTTTGGAACTGGGTGATCTTTAAGGTCCCTTCCAAACCAAACCATTCTATCATTCCAGTCTATGTTTCTGCATTCAACTTGTTGGCAGAGGCTGAATTTAAGTTGCATTTTGCAACTTGGACACGGCAACAGCTGGACTCGATGATCCTTGTTGGGCCTCTCCAGCTCAGGTCTTCTTTGTTTCCTGAGCATAGGCAGCAAAACAAACGTTTTAGGAGGACCCACTGCTTTCAAGCTTGTGGATGTGATCCCCTTACATACGCTGTTGCTACTACAAATCTTATGAGGAGCGGCTGAGAGAGCTGGGGTTGTTTAGCCTGGAGAAGAGGAGGCTGAGGGGAGACCTTATTACTCTCTACAACCACCTGAAGGGAGGTTGTGGAGAGGAGGGTGCTGGCCTCTTCTCCCAGGTGACAGGGGACAGGACAAGAGGGAATGGCCTCAAGCTCCGCCAGGGGAGATTTAGGCTTGAGATAAGGAAAAAATTCTTCACAGAGAGGGTGGTTAGGCATTGGAATGGTCTGCCAAGGGAGGTGGTTGAGTCACTGTCCCTGGAGGTGTTTAAGGTGAGGGTGGATGAGGTGCTTAGGGGCATGATTTAGGGATTGGTGGGAATGGTTGGACTCGACGATCCGGTGGGTCTCTTCCAGCCTGGTGATTCTGTGTGATTCTGTGTGTGATTCTTCATTCAAATCCATTTGTGATTGTGTTCTGTTGAAGGCTACAGTCATAGAATCGTAGAATGGTTTGGGTTGGAAGGGACCTTAATGACGATTCAGTTCCACCCCCCCTGCCATGGTCAGGGACACCTCCCACTGGATCAGGTTCCTCAAAGCCTCCTCCAACCTGGCCTGGAACACCTCCAGGGATGGGGCAGCCACAGCTTCTCTGGGCAACCTGTTGCAGTGTCTCACAACCCTCACAGTAAAAAACTCCAACAGTGGAGCTTATTTTAAGCTGTTTTGACAAATATTGGTGGAATTTGGTTTCCAGAAGCCAAGCTGGCCAAATCTGGTGTCAGAACTGAGCTAGATAAGAAATGTCCCCTGTGAAAGGTTTAACAGCAGCACTCCCTGCAGAGGAAGGACCGGCTAGCATTGGCATTTCTGGAACTTTCAGGTTCACTCACCTGCAAGTGATTTACTAGCACTATCTGTAAAAAGCATAAACTAATCAGACTTTAGAGTGTAAAGAACTGGGAAGAATTGAGGCTAAAATACTGTGATTCCCGAACACTTGATATGTTATTTAAATGCTATCGCAATGATGATATTTTATAGAACTATCTTTAAAGTCATTATGGTACTCAATTACAGAAGCTCTGACTGTCAAAGCACAAGTTATTTCAGTAAAACTGGGGGAGATCTGCGTGAAAAATGCAATGTGCGTGTCATTCAGAAAATTTTGTTGTGATTTCTGAGTAGCTATTAAACACTCAGGATATTGGTTTTTTAATATTCTGGGGTCATAAGTGAGATGTTGAATTCCTCCTGTTTGTTTGTTGATTATCTCATTTCATACAGGAAAAATCTGGCAAACTGTATCTAGAAGAAAATGCATTTGAAGCACTGGAAAGAGACTCCCAAGAAGTCATCAGTCTGCTTAAGGGAGATAAAAGCCTGGAAAAATTCCAAATAGAATATGAGAAGCTCCAT
The DNA here is from genome assembly GCA_033459285.1 of Clamator glandarius. Classification (NCBI taxonomy): domain Eukaryota; kingdom Metazoa; phylum Chordata; class Aves; order Cuculiformes; family Cuculidae; genus Clamator; species Clamator glandarius. Next base: position 8,641,551 of record JAUNZM010000092.1, on the reverse strand, counting down.
GCTGTTTTGAAGAATTCTCGTGAAAATGAAAAGCGTCTCATGGAGAAATGCAGGGAGCTGAATGCTGAACTTGTGGTGAATTCATCTAAAGTAGCTACACTCACACGTCTCTCTAAAGATGATCAGGAAATTATAACATCAATGAAGACGGTAAAGTTTTGGATAGAATTAAATATTATCTGAAATTGTTAGTGAAAAGCATGGTAACAAGGAAATTACCAACAAGTACACTTTATTTTACATAGAGAACTAGCCATAGGACTGGGTACAGAGTGGGCATCTCCAGTCCTTTGACTTCTGCTTTACTACCAATTGCTTTGTTTCCTCAGCCTGGTATTTTTACAAGTTCCAGTCAAATTCTGTATTTATTTGCACTAAACCAGCTCCGTCAGTTTTCAGGTACTGCCTAGTAGTTTTTGTTTAAGCTCTGTGAAATAACACATTTTCAGCTTAGGATACAGGTTTTGTTTCATTAAGATTTTTGAAGGGCTGCTTGCGTGTTAACTATTGCCAGAACATTATAAAATCTACTCTCTTGCTGAAATATGGATTGCAGACCAGGGAAGTGTCATCAACTCATATAAATAAATGTTTCACAGGGTTTTTGAAAAGGTGATTTTGCATTTCAATGTGATTTTGCCAATTTACTCAGATGTGTTCTTTGTTATTATTGATTTGAACTCTGTCAAATCAAAGTGCTGGACTCGCTAAAAGCAGTCGATATTTTTAGCCTTAGAGTGAGGTCTGACTACCAGAAACCTAAAGCTGCCAGATGATCAGAAGACTGTATTTTGAATTTTTTTTTTACCTTCTGATGGTTTAAAAGCTTAGGCTGTGGAACCTAGACAGGCTTTAATTTGGCATTTACTTGAGAAACCTCCATGTCTTACAGTAAAGTGTTTTGTACCAGTAAAATAAATCCAGTGGAACAATCTGGAGTGATCTATGAACACTACAGAAAAATAAGTTCTTTTAATGAGTTTTCCTGTCCTTAGGATTGGGAAGAAAATTCACTCTGAACAGCAGTGGTATCATCCTATGGCTGCAGCTTGCAAGCCCACGGTACTGCTCAAAGCATCTTCATAGAGGAGGGCAACCGTGTAGAAAATCTTATTGATTTTCACTGCTGGTCATCAAAACCTGATAGGTGAGTGTCAGGAACCACAATGATCCTTACTGTTTTCTTTCTGCAATACTCTGAGCGTGACCAGCAGCAGAGGCAATGCTTCAAGATATTCCTCAGCTGAGGAGTAATATCATAAAACTGAGGAGTGAAAGAGTAGGAAAAATAAGACCCTTTCCAATTTCAGCAGCTAATCTGAAGCTCAGGCAAGTTATGGCTTAACAATACCACCTGCTATTGAACCGGCCAAGAGATTTTGTAATGAGAAAGCTGCTTGGTGATATGATCTGATTAGAAATGACATGCAATGCACAATGTGTGACATTTCAATTCTAGTTGTGTGCTCTGCACCAAGTCAGCAGCATTGATACTTTTTCAGTTTGGTTATGAGAATTAGTCGTCTTGTTCGAGTTGTTTAAAGTGTTTGTGTCATGTTTTGGGGTTTTGTTTGGTATACCCTTCGTATTTTGTGTTTTTCTCCTCTCTGAAGGGAAGTTCTACAGCTGTAGTATTTCACTTTGATTTTACTAACAGTCACACACCATGTTTCACAAGCGCCCAAGGCAAATGTTGAAGAAAGTTCAAGTGCTAAAATAGCAAAGATTATGTACTTCAGTGCTAAATGACACAAACAATATGTTCCACTGCCTTGTTATTTATGAAAGAGCAGAATCCTGATGGGGCTGTTCCTGTAAAAATGGCATAGTTGCTTCAGATGAACGCCCCTAACCTTGATGACTTGATTGTTGTACAGCCTTCCTTCCTCTTCTAGGTCATTCTTTCATATACAAATAAAAGTTGCAGAAGGAAAATTTTTCTCCATGTGAAGCCTTTTTGTAATCAGTAGAATTTGTCTGGGGCAGGGGCTAGCTACGCAGGGCAGCGGCTGGTAGGATCCAGATCAATAATAACCAGTAGCTGTTTCTTGCCTGATGGTTGTTCAGTGCTCTGTTTTGTCGTTTTCATAAACCTGACATCGTAGTCTGCTAATTAGACTAATATGTCAGAGAAGGAAAGTGCTGAGCTGAACACCAAGGGAATACAGTTCTTCTTTGCATAGATAAGGATACCGATCCACAAGGCTGCACTGGAAGAAGCCTAGAAGGGGAATGTAAGGAGCTTCTACTGCCCTGCTTGGAATTAGCAAGTTTTCAGTTTCCGTGGGCTATCAATCCAATATACGAGCATTTCAGCAATTTTCAGTTTCTGAGCAGTGAAACTGATGTGATCATTTGGGGAATTTAATGATAATAAAGTGAGGCAGACACACTTCAAGAATGCTGCTTCACAGTTTCCAGAGTTCCAGTATTTCTCAGAAAATTCTTAAATGATTTTAATATCCAAACCATGTACTGCAATCACCCAGTGACGCCAACACACTGCATTGTTTCAGTTCCCCTCTCCACTGAGTAATACTGTGAATAGGTTTTCAATGAAGGCTTCCACCATAAAAAATTTCTTCCTTTTTACTTTCAAATTTGCCGGAACCACGGTGTTGAGCTGATATTCAAACTAAAAGACAACCAAGAAACAAACCACATTGAAGCCCAGTTTTGCTGATGTTGAAGTCTGTAGCAAGTTCTTATTTAGATTTTGCTTATTAATGGGGCCGTCATCTGTGCCTACTAACCTTACTAGTGAAAACTGGCTTTCTCAATACGTATTGAATAAAATTGTTTTTACACATTGAAAGCAAGATAAAGTTTAGGGTGACTTGAAATCACTGCTTCTCTGAATGGCCTAATTGACTTTGAAAGGTCATCACTTTTGCAAATACTCACCAGAGCAAAATACTCACCAGTAAGACCTCTCAGAGATGATACGGATTTTATTCACTATTTCTATCCCACAAAACTCTAATCGTAATGATTTAATTCACCAATTTTAATCACAGTCTAATCAGCCAGCAGGAAGCTTTGATTTAAGTAATCAACATTAAACTTGTTTTCCATTTGCATTTTTCCAGTGAAAGGTTCGTTGCTTCTTACTGGTTGGCAAATCTGAAACACGTTTAATTAGAGCTGTATTTTATTCTTTTCTGCCAGTCAAGACGATACAGTATGTCTTCATACCATTATTTCAGCCTAGCATGCATTAATTTAGATCTAATAATTGAACCTTTTTATGTAAGATAATAACAAGTGAAAAAAATATTAAATACTAGACATTACTTAATTTATTTGTGATTATTGTTGCATTTGAATAGAATTTAGAATGTGTAAAATATGTAAAATATAGCAATTAACTTTAATAATTAAAACTGTTTAAATTTGCTGGATACATAAGTGAAAAGCACATTGTTCAAACTAAACTTTGAACTAAGTAAGTATTAAGTAACAGAAATGCCCTTTGTAGGTAGTGAATTTAATTGACTAAAATCTTCAGAAATTCTGAACAAGTAAATCCCACCATTTAACTCTTCGTTAACTCTTCACTAATAGCCTGGGAAAAAAAAAATAAGAGCAAATATTCCTGATCTATAAGCTCTAGATGGTTTCTCAAATTTTGATATGTTGAACTAGTTTGTTAAATAAAATGGAAGTGTATGCCCTCTCCAGTTTCATGAGGCTACAGATGTTACATTTTGCGTTAGCTTTTCAGCAAAATCTGGTAGCCTGTTACTTCTACTGGTTCAATAGTTCAACTTTTTAATTTAGGCAGTGAACCGCTAATTACCACATTTATTTGATTTAAAAACACTCAACAAGTATATCCTAAATATACTATAATATAGGTGTCATGATTTTGAGTTTAGTGTTAGACAGGGTTCTCTTAGACCCAGAGATATTAATTTAAATAAAGAACTGCTGTAAACAGTTTGATATGAACTAAACTATTTGATACTCTTCATTGTGGATTGAGTTTTATTTTTTTTTCTCCCTGCCCCATTTTCATATGATGCAAGTAGAAGCTGCCAGGGATATTATAGCCTGATGTAATGATGCTTCTGTCTGGCTTTGCTTGGGGAGACCGTAGAGCTAATCTAGAGTTGCATTTGGAATCTATACCTGTACAAGTTCATCAAGTCCTGAATTCCACCAGGTTCTCACAGGAGAATGTGAACAGCAAATGAAGAAAGTCCAGAGTAACATGTTTTTCTCAGCCAAATCAAACTGGGTGTTCATTATCATAACAGTTAATAAGATTCAGACATAAGTGAGCTACTTAAGGGGATGCTACTTTTGTGAACAGTCAATTTCCAGTAAAGATTTAGATATTAGTGTGACTCACATGACCAAAGCTTCATAGAGTGTGATTTAAAAATATTCAGATCTATGTATTAAAGAAAATGCATTTGAGTTTTTGTGGTGTAAATTAATGCAGCCTGAATGCTGAAAATGTTTGCTATAACTTTGTCCAAAAGAAAAGACAACTGGTGAAGAAAACTGTTGTAACTCTAAGCATGAAAAGACACGAAAATACATTTTCTTAATTAACAAAAATGCAAGGCAATTAATTTTTAATTTGTTGTTAATTTTAACCCATTTTAATTTCTGTATTTTTTTTTGTATTTTGATACTAGGAGCTTGAAAAAACCTGGAAAATGGTGGATACAGCCTATGAGAAGGAACAGAAAGCAAAGGAAACGATTAAATCATTGCAGGAGGAAATTGCACGCCTAACTGATTTATTGGAGCAAGGATCTGGTCTATCCACAGAACAGGAGCGCAAGTGAGTTTCTCCCAGGGAAGGGGAAAGCCTGACCTGATTTTTTTATCATTCTACACCTTGTTTAGCCATTTAGACACTGGAAAACAGAGAAGTGTCTTTTCTGCCTTTTAGTTTTCTCATGTGTGCACATTTATCGGTCTATGTGTTTATGCAGTTAGCAAGTACAGAATCAGGCTCTGAGTGAGTTCATTCAGCAGTGGATTAAGCTGAAAGATCAAATAAAAGTCAATTTTATGCATTTTTGCAGTATTTGTCATATTGTTTTATCTGACAAGCATTTCAACATACTCTAAGAAGAGGGTCCTGTCAACATTTTCACAAGTGATGGCAGCAGGGTCAAGTAGATAAGTCAAGGAAGCAGGATACTCAATTTCTCTTTTGTTTCCAGCTTTATTGTAGGCATTATTGCTGCCTGTATTCTTGTTTGTATTTATACATTTTCAAGGCTATGGGTTTTTGTTACTAAAACCTTATACAGCTGCTGCCATAGAGGGACCTAGTCTCAAGTGCAGCCTTTAGCTGCTACAGTGTGCAAATTATCATGACCCTCAGGAGCTGCTCAAAAGCTCTCCAAATGCTAGTGTTTGTAGCAGTAGGTTCTCGGACTGTGTTTATGCTGTAGGATTAAGTGTAAACTCAAAGAAGAGACAAAGTGTATTGACCCTATGACCTGTGTGCTTTCTATTGAGATTGCTGATGGCTGGCTCAGCTGGTTCTGTCTTGAAATTTCCACACTTTGTAAAGTGTTTATTTACATTACGCATTCAGGATGTGTTTGGGGCATGCTTATCTCCATCGCCTCATGCACTATGTATCCAGACTTGTGTCTGTGAACAAGGCCTTTAGTGTGCTCAAACATTTCCCCTCCGAGGAACATGCCAGCACATAAACCACCTGGCTGCATGAGAAATCCCCTACTCCACCTTTTGGCCTTGAATGTCTATGGACCTGTGTAACAGGTTTCCTTGGATCTAAAAGCTTGGTCATTCAGCGTTCCTCTGGTATGACTGCCCATGAAGACCGTTCTCTTTGGCTGCTTTTTGCATCTTCCTGCAGGAGCCAGGAGCCATCACTTTGCCAAAACCTCACTTCTGCCATTTCCAGCTGCTGCCCATGCTGCTGAGACTTACCTGCTCACAGTTCCTTCTTAAATCTCCCCGTGCACTGCATTGCCTTCCAGTTCCATGCTGAAGTAACTCTGTCCTGTAACAAGGCCATGGGACTAGACAACTCCTTTGCAGGTTTTCAGCCCCATAGGGCTATAGTCTTTTAAAACAATAAGGCTGGTTTTTGAGGTTGAGCTTGAACCCACACTGCCTGGACTTCCAGGTTGTAAATGTGTCCAAGTGAGGAGTCTGTTTTATTCCTCTCTTAGCTGACTGTAAGACAGAACCCAGTTAGGAGCCCAGTCACGTAAGCTGCAGAAAGACTGGGTACAACAATGCAACGTTTTTGGACCTTTAATAATTTTGCAGTGGGCAGAGAAGGAATTTTGCTCCTTGTCACGTCTTTGGGAAACTGAAGGTTTCTTCAGACCCATAAAGATGGACCCATAAGGAAAAGACCCGTAAGGATAACAGGAAAGAGTGATTTATTGCTCTGGAGCGAGTCCAGAGAAGAGCAACAAAGCTGGTGAAGGGGCTGGAGAACAGGCCTGATGAGGAGCGGCTGAGAGAGCTGGGGGTGTTTAGCCTGGAGAAGAGGAGGCTGAGGGGAGACCTTATTACTCTCTACAACTACCTGAAGGGAGGTTGTGGAGAGGAGGGTGCTGGCCTCTTCTCCCAAGTGACAGGGGACAGGACGAGAGGGAATGGCTTCAAGCTCTGCCAGGGGAGATTTAGGCTTGAGATTAGGAAGAAATTCTTCACGGAGAGGGTGGTTAGGCATTGGAACGGTCTGCCAAGGGAAGTGGTTGAGTCACCGTCCCTGGAGGTGTTTAAGGTTAGGGTGGATGAGGTACTTAGGGGCATGATTTAGGGATTGGTGGGAATGGTTGGACTCGACGATCCGGTGGGTCTCTTCCAACCTGGTTATTCTGTGATTCTGTGATTATTGGTCTAATTTAAATTTTAAAACTGCCTATGTTGATGATGATTGCGATCACAGTAGTTAGAACATATGATTCAATTGACCAGCACAGTATTAATCAAAGAGGGGTTTAAAATGAAAGAGGTTGCTTCTAAACTGTTTCTCACAAAATATCTTGCTCTGGCAGAGGAGGAAGAACAGAAGGGCCTGTGACACTGCTTGACTATTCTTTTTGCTTCCAGTATCCAGGATTTGCTGAAACTTCAAGAAGAGATAACAAAGGAGCGGGACCAGCTCTTGTCAGAGGCTGCAGAATTACATCAAAGTCTAACTCAAGCCGCAGAGCAGCAGCAGGAAACAGAGAGGGCAAAAGCCGAGGCAGATCAATCCATTATGCAGGTCTGTACAGATCCTCAGGTGGTGATTTTAGGCTTTGTCCTGAACTATTCTTCCCTCTTGCAGTTGATCTCCATTGACTAGTAGATTACTACCTGCTCTTTTGCAGCTCAAGCATTTTCAGGATTGCTCAGAAAGGTGTCTGTGATGAATGCCTTTTTATATTTTTCTCTGCTTCTAGGCTATGTCCTTTGCAAGTGTATCGTCATGTGCCAGCTGCTTCCATAGCTTCCCAATACCCTGAATGAGGCTAGTGTTCCTTTGCCTTAATCATAGTCATCTTTCATACTAGAGATGTGGGGTTTTTTCTGCATTCTAAACCCTTATGCCTCCAAAGAACCACTTAGAACATAGACCTGGAATGGAAATGCCTTGCTGTAGGCAGTGGTTGTCATATGATACCATACTATAATTTTTAAGAGTGTATCAAATTCTGACTAAAAAGCTAATTGGGCTATTTTCTGCACTACTTCTTGTGGAAGCTTTTCTGGAACCTCACTTTTCTAATGGTTAGAGACCTCCTACTTTCTTTTTCACACTGATTCCTGCCTTATGTTTTTCAGTTTAAATAATTTTTCACCTCACCAGTGTCTGGATAGAGCAGTCATATTCTATCTCAGCTTTGGTTTGTTTTGTCTCCTCTTTAAGTTTTTCTGAACATCTGTATAGATGGTTCTTTACTGATCAATATGTTCAGCTCCCTTTAAATGTGTGTAGCAGCTAGAGGTATAGAAGACTGAGGATCAATAAGGTACCCACTAAATGGGGAGAAAGTAGAAAAGGTTGGAAGATGAGATACAGAACTCTGATACATCAAAATAAGAACACATAATAGTGAGGAACAGAGGACTTTAAAGGAGAATATAAATAAGGGCTGGAGAAAGGTAACAGTAGAATGTAAAAGCAGAAAAGAATACTTAAAAACAGAGTAGAAAGAAGCAGCATTTAACTTACAGGTTTTTTATTAATCACAAATAGGAAAGTAATAATCAGCCTCGATTTCTTGCACAGAATTGATTTCTGTTTCTAAAGCAGATGGTTGGGAATGTATTACAAGAGAATATAAATCTTTGCTTTCCTGACAGCATTGTGGGCATGCGAGAAAAGGAGGAGGATTGGAACTCTCGTCAAAACTTACCGAATCTTGCCAGCCTTAATCTTCTGATACTCACTTCATCAGCCCTTAAATTTATGGGATTTTTACAGCATTTGTAACCACCTCCAATTCTCCCAGTATGAAATTATTCTCCACTTCAGACTGCTTAAATGACAATGTCTTTTTGAAGATCCTGTTGAAGACGTTGTCAGTTCTGGCAACTTTTCAGCTATGAGCTCAGAGAGAAAGGAATTTTAAGGCAAAGAACATCTTTCAGTTGCTGGTCCCTGAGTGAACTGAATATTTCCATGTGGATCAGCCCCCTGTGGATCCTCTCTGCTGATTCTGCTCCATCACATTTTTGGGGAGGGAGGGAGCAGAAGTCATAAGACAGTCTATTACATATGAGAGAAGCTCCTCTTTCAAAGTTCCAGCAGAGGATCTTTGAGAGCAGAAAGACTGAGAACATTTGCGGAAATGAGCACTGATCTGACATCTCTCTGTTTCCTTTTCTATCAGTGTAATAACTGCTTCTGCTGGTGCAATAGAAAAATAAAAAATAAAGAACCCTGCAGTACAACATCAAGCCCAAGTTAGTTTTAATGCTGCAGAAAGTACCTCTTTACAAGTAACATACAACTGAAAATATACTTGTGCCCCTGCATCTCCAGAGGAATCCTTTTGGTTGAACTGCATCAGACCCTTCTGTGTTGATGAACTGACTGGTGCTTAACAATTTTGTCAATAAATAGATTCCCTTGTGCAGGATTTTTTTGCTCAACCACTAGAGGATTTATTTACTTCTGAGAAGATCTGGCATATTCCATGTAGTAATGCGTACAGTAGTATAGAAGCCGTGGTATTCAAAATCAAGCATAGTAGAAGGAGTGATAAGAGGCCTTGTTTTTGTGAATAAAAGGCAGCATCGCTTAACTTTTGTCTTCTCTATTATTAAAGCTTCAGGAAGAAATCCAGATGTATCAGAATGAGGCATCACGAGAGGCTCAAAAGAAGGAAAAAATGGAGAAGGATCTGAAGGATGTTTTAGCTGAAATGAGTGACAAACAGGCCAAGATTGAGAACTTACAGCAGCATATACAGAGGAACAAAGAAGAACAACTGAAACTGGAACAGCATCTAAAAGAGCAGAAGGTATGGTACACGACACACTGTATTCATCAGGTCTAAGATCAGGGTCACATTACAAAGTAAGAATAAAATGGGTTTTCCTGAAAGGAGAGGGCGGAAGATTATTTCAAGTCAATAAATTTTTATATAAATATTTGTTTTTATATAAATATGTAAGGCTTGGTGACAGGTTTCAGATGGATTTCCTCACAGAAATCAGTAGTGGATTGCAATGATATTGTTTGAGATCATCTTGAGAAGATCACAGCAAATGAGAGAAAGTCTGTGAAGAGCACAGACTTTGAAGAATCTGATGATACTTCTGACTTATATTGCCAGTTTTGCTGCCCTGATTGACTGTAGTGCCATTGGTAAAGTCATTTTGCCTCTGAATCCTTCTTTCTTCTCTGTCACAATAATTTTTATCTACTTCTCAAGCTTGTGGAAGATTTTCTGTGAAAGGGTAGAGAACTATCTTCATAAACCTTTTTGATTGATTTTCAAAAACTTTATCTAGAAATGTCCTAGCAATGTGTTCTGCAAGTGTTTGAATTTTCAGGTTTTCAGTCCATTTCCCCTGACTTTGAGAAACTCTCAGAGAAGCAATTTCCGTAAATGGCAGGGGAGATCTCATCACTGTTAAACAGTCCTACCTCAAGGGAAACTTCTTTGGGAGTTGTGTATATCTTATAAATTTGTGACTTTTATGGCTTTTCCTTCCCTTCAGGTCCCTGAATTTCTGAAGGTAGAACTCTATGAGAATGTTTTGTCAACACAGAAATTTAGTAAAATACTTCGCTTACAGAGATACAGATGAGACCTGATTATTTTTCTGAATATCACTGATTTGATGCAGCTTTTGAGGGCAGTTCTGTAATCTGCCAGGACAATCACACTGTTTTTAAATAGAATGTCAACAATTCCTGGCTCTGTTCCATTCTCCTTCATCCTTCCTATAGACCCTTTCCACTTAAGTGCAGATTTTAGGGGCATTCAATTATCCAGTCTATCCTGGAAACCAATAGTTCACATAAAGTGCTGTAACTCAGCAAATTAACCAGATTCCCGCACAGTCTTTTTGGCCCGTGCTGGCCTGAAAGTGGCTGTGGAAGCCCTGCATTGTCTTGCAAAACGTCTGTCCAAAACCCAGGCTATCCACCTGAGCAAGAGTAAGGGTAGAGATCATAGAATCATAGAATCACTAAGGTTGGAAAAGGCCTCTAGGATCATCAGGTCAAATCATCAGCCAAACACCACCATGCCTACTAAACCATGTCCTGAAGTGCCATGTCTACATGGTTTTTGAACACGTCAAGGGATGGTGACTGTACCACTTCCCTGAACAGCCTGTTCCAATGCTTCACAACTCTTTCAGTAAAGAATTCTTTCCTAATATCCAATCTAAACCTCCTCTGGTGCAACCTGAGGCCATTTGCGCTTGTCCTATCATTTGTTTCTAGGGAGATCTATACCCAACTCACTTCAATCTCCTTTCAGGCAGTTGTAGAGAGCAATAAGATCTCCCCTCAGCCTCCTGTTCTCCAGACTGAACAATCCTGGTTCCCTCAGCTGCTCCCATAACCCCTGTGCTCCAGACCCTTCACCAGCTTCGTTGCCTTTCTCTGGACACGCTCCATCACGTCACTGTCCTTGTTGTGATGGGCCAAACCCACAGTATTCGAGGTGCAGCCTTTACAAGTGCCGAGTACAGCAGGATGATCACTTCCCTGCTGCTGGCCACACTATTTCTGATACAAGCCAGGATACAGGCACATGGATACTCAATTGCAATGTCATTGGGTTATTGTTTCTCAGCTGATTTGTACTCGGCTATGACGCCTACTCCTATTCTACCGAAACTCCTAATAAAATATCCTTGCTTGCATGACAGTGAAGATGGTTTGATACAGCTACTGTAGGCTTCATCCCACCCATGTCCAAATCTCAATAATGAATTTTCTTGATGTTTGCAATACAAGAAACAGCATTTGTTGGTTTTACATTGTCTTTACTTATTCATGCCTTCAGAAGAGGGACGTTCCACTTATCTTCCTTTAATGCTTGTTAAGGTCGTAGTACAGATTGACTTCTTCAGTTTATCACACATTAATGCTTGAAGTGAAAACTATGGTGGTTGTTCTTTTCTCACTTATGGAGTAATGTCTGTTAGAGGAAGTCTCATCAAGCAGAAGAAAATACTGGCAGCTCTGGTATTGAAGTATATCTTCTTCACAGAAGCCATGTAACTGCTGTTCCGGGCTTTTGACTGAAGACAAATTAGAGAGGAAAATGATTGTGTCCTGGTCTCAGCAAGTCATGTATGCAGAGAACTGATATCAGCATATTGCTGTAGGATTTGCTTGCTGAGAAACAGAGCTCCCCTGCCCTCTGATGACTAAAGCAATTTGAAGCTCATACTCATTTTCAGTAATTATATGTAGCAAGTTGTGTTATGTGACGATTGCCAAATGCCTAACAAGAACTAAATATTTAGCTACCATCTGCAAGAGAACCCTGCTAAGCTCCCGGAAAATCGATGCTATGTTATTCATTAGAAATCATCATTTCCCCTAGTCAATATGAACATATATCATATTTCGTATTAGTAATTTCATCAGCAACGTAGAGTGGTTTTTAAGGAGACAACAATCTGTGGCAGCTTTTATCTCCTGGGGAGACAGAAGGTTCTATCTTCATGTATATGTAGATATTGTAATGACATTAAAAAGAATTAATAGGATTGTTCTTTAATCTAATAGATCTTGAATGAAAAAGTTGGTAAGGAACTTGAGCAATTTCAGATGAAAAACAGTAAGCTTATGCAAGAGAAGGAGCAGCGCAATGTAATGTTTGAAGAGATGGTTCAGGACATCCATCTGAAGACAGCAGAATTGAAAGTGAGTACCAGAAGGTGCACACATCCTATCAAGTGTATCACTGAAGCATATCCAAGTCTTACCACCTGGAAAAGGGATAACCTCAGTTCTCTTACTTACAGCCCCTGATGGGTAGTTTTGGGGAAAATCAGAGGATTTTTTTAGGAATATATCTGGCTGTCGTTCTTTCTGTGGCAGTACCACAGTGCAGCCTTCAGCCCGTAACCCAAAATGCTTAACGCATCATGTCCATAAAGGGTGCATGGCACTTTTTGACAAACGCAAGGTCTCTTTTTTTTTTTTTTTTGATTGTGAGACCTTCAGATAAGAGCTACGACTTTCTTTTTTTACAGAGATTAAAATAATTGGAATGTTGCCAAAACCCATTGAAAAATGATAATAAATTATACTGACAGTGTCCTGGAGGGCTTCCAGTGAAGGGACTTGCTTCCAACGTTGGAATTTCACCCACCATAGTATCAGTCAGGGAAGTTAAATATAAGTAACCAAGATGGTGTTTACTTTCTTATCTGAGTGATTTTCTTGCCTGAATTTACATTGTTTAGTGGTTGTTCCACTTAGAAGCAGTTTCAGTTGGGGATGAATTAAATGATTCCTGCATATGCTGTTTAGGGTATTTGAGAGCATTTGTGATAAAGGGTAATATATAAGAGTTAGAAGTTATTACTCTGTCTACCATATCTTGCATTTTATATCATCATTGGGGTTAAAACACTAAACATTAGAAAATTTGGGTAGATAACCATTATCTTACCAAGATTTAGTCGAGTATAAACAATTCATCTGAATAAAAGGGTTGCTTGCCAATAGAGAGCTTTTTAAATTTTTTTTTTCAAATGGAAACTGTTAGTCAGAATGATAAAAACTAACACTGACAGATTAAAAGCTCAGTTCATAAGCAACGTAACACACAAGAATCTGATTTGGATTCTTAATGGGTATATGATAGGAGCTCATTTTCTGTTGTATTTTGCTAGGCAGATGGGAAGTTGGGTTTTTTTGTTGTTGTTTGAGAAACAAATTAGTGTCTTTTCCAGGTTATTTGGGTTTATCATTACTTCTAGCAATAGCATCATTTTTTAAAACTTGAGAACAATATGTTCAAATGTGACTTACATTTGGGGCTCTAGAGTGTCAAAAGGAGGATTTTGATTCTGTGATCAAAGTTGATGGAACTTGTGGTGTCATGCACATGGACTTGTGGGAACCAAAAAATAGATACTACCCAGTTAGTAATCAAGCCAATTGTTAAAGCAATTAAGCTGAGATGTTCCTTTTGGAGGCACAGGGCTTGCAGTTTGAAGCTGCCAGTGTGCTGAGTGCCTCCACTATGGTGTTGGGCAACCTGAACTGTGAAAGTATTCATAAATCCCTTGAAAGTTATTGTCATTAAGAGCTGAGGAGATTCACATCCTCTCAGAAGATACTCACCTCGCAGGATTCACTGTCTTACAGAGTCAGTAGCTGAGGCTGTAAGTGGAACACTGTGGTGTGTCAGGGCTGTAAAACCTAACAGAGGCACTAAATTATATGAGGGAGTTATATTTACATCCTAAAAGGAAAGGGACAAATTTCTGTTGTGATTATTGGTTGTGTTTCCTGGTAACCAGTTCCTTAATTTTTATGTAGTGTTTTGATTTATTATTTTCTCCTTTAATTGTAGAGCAAATGAGATGAACCCTACATTTTTCTTTTTCTTTAGAGCCATATATTATAAAAGAGGGGGGATAACAAGTGCTTGCTGTTAGGGACGTGAAACCAGACCACACTACAAACATCTTGCTCATCACAGTCACTATCCCTAATACTTCAGAGGAAATTAGAGCTACCCATGTTTAATCTGCAGGACTAATTGAGTAGTGCTGTGTGGGGTTTGCAGCTGGGGATTCTTTATTGATCATCTTCAGCCTTAAAGCATCAGATTTGATTATCATTTCCCTTGCCCTAACTGGCTTTGTTTAAATTATTTAAAATAGCAATTAGCAAATTATCTTCTCTCAGGTGACCCACAGCACTTATATCTTTGCTTCCTGCATTTCATTCAATAAGTATGTGCCAAGGAGTGGTGTATTTTCTTTCTGTAAATACTTTCTCTTCTCTTTCCTTTTTGCTGTTTTGTAGTCCAGAGAAGATGAAGTGACTCAGATGCATCTTGAAATTTCAAAATTGAACAAAGTAAGAGATGTTCTCCAGAATAAGCTGCATGTTGCAGAGGAGGAAAAAGTTGATGCAGGACATGAGAGAAACACCCTAAAAAATAAAATATCTGGACTGGAGAGAGGTAGGTGTCTAACTGATGGATGGATCTGTCTTCTGATTTGTAATTTATTCATTCAGGGTAACCTCTCCTGCTAGGATCATTCTCCTTTAATGTCTAGTATTGAATTGTGTAAATTGTAGTTGTAATCTGCAGCAGCATATTAGAAACCTTCTAGGGTTACAGATTTTTCATAATCTAGCATATGTAGGGTGAAAATAAATCAGACATAGCTAAACTTTGTGGTGTGCCAGTTTATGTCATGTCACGTAGAGTCATCCCCGATTACCTTCATTGCTCAGACATGGTTGGGACACCTTTTTTCCTGCTTTAATTCTGCTGAATGCTTAAAGCCTAGAAATTACTATGTGCAAGCAAGGTGATAAACGTAGTCCTGGTATGTTTGAGACTTCAGTGGTTAGCGTTGATACTAGAGCTTTATAATATTTCAAGGTGGCAGAACATTTGAGTTTGAGACCTTACATTTTGGGGCAGGAAAAATGACCCTTTGCTAGAAACCTCCTTGGTTCAAATTTAATGAATACTGCCATAAATGTCTCTTCCTACTCTTCCTTGTTTCTAGCTTGCATCCTGAAGACACTACATATATGAGATATGGGTCCTTCTATATAAATGCACTTGTGGAAAGCCACACATCTGGATTTTCATGCATGTCTGTGAGGGTGGAAGAGCTTTCCCACGAGTATTTTGCTAGTACTGCTTAAGGTGGTGCTCTGTTTGCAATATTTGACACATCTTAGCACTCCAGAGTACTGCATTTCGTGAGCTGCAGTCTTAATGCAGTAGATTTTAATTAGCTTTCAAATACAGGCGAAACATGTCTTCAATTTTTAATAACTTTTTAATAGTCTATATCTGGTGTTAATCTTGACACGTAGCAAGTGGTTTTACCTGTACTGAATTCAGTAGAATTTCACTGCTTCAAAGGAGAACTGGATCTCACATAGAGGAATTGGAATAATTCTGAAAGTCCTTGTTTCTGAAAGTGCCTAGGCTTTTGGATGATCACATTGAAGCTTCTTAAAAGGCTCTGATTTTCAGTGTGCTCCACGATTTCTGAAAATACAAGTTCTTTGTGGTATCTTGGTTTTAACATCCAAATATAATGTTTTCATAACATTAATTTCTGTGCCTGAGTTCTTTTAAGTACCCAAACAAGAATTAACATCATTAGCTGATACCTGGGGTTGCAAAACCTGGTCGCAGCTAATCGAACTGTCCAGGCATTTAAAAAAAGTTAATAAATTGTTTCTGCACTTTTAACAGCTGTACTGTTTAAACCCAGGGCTTATTCTCTTCTGTTTTTTTCCTCTAGAACTGGAAGCTACCAAAAGGCAGGTGGAGATTGACAAGAAAGCTATAAATGAGCTTGTGAGGGAAAGGGATACGTTAAGCAAGGTGAGCTTGCATTGGTATAATAATACTGATCAACAAATCTAATGGCTTGATAATGAAATGTCTGTATTTTCAACACCCGCACTGACACAAAAACGTTCTACAACAAATAATGTCAAGTAAAGCATTCAGGTTTCCTTAAGCAGATGCTTAAATTGCTTCTTTTCTGTGCATTAAAATAGCATTAGTACCCATAAACACGCAAAAGATTTGTAAACTTTAATATATAAACCATCAGGGAGTTAAAAAATGTTGGATGTGTTCACCTTTATTTGAAGCCTATTATTTGGTATTCATAGATTTCATTACATCTGTGATGCTTATGAAGTTTAATATTAATCTAGTCAAACTAAGTCTTTGATAGTAAGAGAACAAACTGTAATGTTGATGAATCACTAGGAGCTTGGCAGGCAATGCTAATACTTTCCCTTGCTTTTAGGTCCATTTCTCATAGCGACTGTTTTCCATCAGTCCAAGGTTCTTGTACTGCAGGGTAGCTCCTCATATTTATGTGCATTCCTGAAGTGTAATCTAGTAAATTCAATGCTGAAAGATGATTTCTGAGGAGCTCTACTTGGTATAGATTCACTGTTCTGTGTCTTGGCTCTAGCAGAGGCTGTTTTGTATAGGGAAAGACTCAAAGTGGGAACAGGAGGCAGATTTTTGTGAAGATAGTACCTTGGTGTTTTCTATTTAATCCTTATGCGTAATCTTAAACCAAGTTTTGTTAATTTACAGTTTGAACTTTTTATTTGGGACATGAGAAGGAAGGGTGTTTGTCTTTATTTTACTAGCTATTGACACGCTTTACTATCTAAATGCTTTAAAGCATTTTTTCCAGTCATTAGTTATGTCCACTTGTAAAAAAAATCCTGTCTCTTTTTTTTTTTTTTTTGTAATACAGACACTAGCATTTTAACTACAAATTGGAAAAAGCACTGTTCAGCAGCTCTGCTAGAGTTTTTTTTTCAAAATCAGATTTCAGGCTCAAGTATTTCAACTGAACAAATTAGATAAGGGTAATAACATTGGGAAGCCTATGATGCACTTAGGCCATGGTGTGTTGCTCTATTGGTGACAGTGTTGCCTTTTCACCTCCAGTCATTATTTTGTGTTCCCTGTAGAACTTGCTCAAGGCCACCAATGCCACGCAGCAGCAGGTAAATTTGGTGAAGCTCCATGAACAGTCAAAGAGAAACTTGGAGCAAGAAATCCAGAGTTATAAGAATGAAGCTCAGAAGCAAAGGAAGATTATTTACCAGTTGGAGAAGGAGAGAGATGGTTTCATCAATGAAACCAGTGAGCTCAGACAGAAGGTAGGAGCATCTTTTTGTGCAAATAGCTCTTTCTTGTCTTACTCTCAAAACTCTAAAGATATGTTCATTTCTTAATGTGCTGGTGAGAGAAATCTTTAGATCAGTGGTCTTCAGAGAGTTTACAAATATTTCTTCTTGTCAGGGCATGTTGCTCACTACTCTTCCAGGCCTCTCTGAGGAAACATCATCAATGGGCGTGTATTCTATGAGAGACTTTGAGTACAGCCATGTATTTCTCCTATGCAGCAATCATTTGGGAAATGAAACTAGGGCCAGAGTTCGAATCAAGGGCTCTGACTTCTTATCTCACAACTGAAACTCTGATGTGCAGTTGGAAATTACTCTTTGATTGTTCTGCCTTATCTGCAAAGGATCTTATCTTGCACACTACTGGTGTCCTCAAATTGTGTTGAAGCCAGTGAGAGCTGACAGCGCTCAACATGTTTGTGAGAGATTCAGCACTTTGAAGGATTATTCCCAGTGTGTGAAAACATCTAAGCACGTTCGATCTTGTCTGCAAAACAGAAGTTTTCCAGGAACAACTGCAGAGAAACCCTGCATAAAAATTGTTACCTGCTGCCCATTATTATGAACAGCTTTATTTCTGAAGGTATAGTTAGAAACATGGTTGTAATAATAAGTTTCATTAATTACTGAAGATCCCATTGAAGGCCTTTCAAAAAGCATGTTAATTTACCAGGATTAGCTTTCAGGCAATTTACAAGTTATTTGCCGTCTTTTCACTTTTAAAATTATCCTTTCCATCTTCATGTAACAAGGGGCTTTTAATTCATTTTTTGAATGGTGTTATACTCCCTTGTCTTGAGTAATTTTTATTATTTCCCTGGAATAATATTCCATGAAAGTGAGACTCATCTTTGTGTCAAAGTCATGTTCTGCATCCTTCCCTCATAGTGCATTTCTAACAGTATAGATATGAGTTAAGAACACTGTAAACTAGTGTCGGGGAGTAATTCACAACACAACTACAAAGCTCTTGCTTTCAATTCTGATGAGGGTTGCTAACAGTATTTTGAGGGTGAAAATGATAAATGTTTGCTTGTTTACTTTTCTTTTTTCCCCTGATGCTTTGGTTGCAAATTTTGTTACTCTTCATGAGATTGAGCCTCAGTTAGTGGATTAGAATCATAGAATAACCAGGTTGGAAGAGACCCACCGGATCATTGAGTCCAACCATTCCTATCAAACACTAAACCCCATGTCCCTTAGCACTTGTGCCTTAAACCCCTCCAGGGAAGGTGACTCAACCCCCTCCTTGGGCAGCCTCTGCCACTGCCCAATGACCCTTTCTGTGAAAACTTTTTTCCTAATGTCCAGCCTAAACCTCCCCTGGCAGAGCTTGAGGCCATTCCCTCTCGTCCTGTCACCTGGGAGCAGAGCCCAGCTCCCTCCTCTCCACAACCTCCTTTCAGGTAGTTGGAGAGAGCATTGAGGTCTCCCCTCATTCTCCTCTTCTCCAGGCTGAACACCCCCAGCTCTCTGAATTGCTCCTCGTAAGGATTGTGGCACTTGAGCTGTTTGTATAATGATGGCTGTGCTGTGACTGCAGGTTTCCAAAGGACTTCAGTGGCTCACTAAAGGGGCAATTCACGACTCAGGTTGCCAGCGAAGAGCAGCAGGAATAGTTCTGAGGCACAGGAGTATGGGACTATAGCCTTGTCCCAGCAGAAGTTCCCTACATGAAATTATCCTTTCTAAGGATAAGATGGGGCAAAACATAGGGTAGAAGGAGGATATAGTATCAGGATTATTCTGTCCAGTAGATAATATTTAGATTCGCTGTTGACCCATGCAGATGGGTAACTTGAGAAACTGGCAAAACTACAGGAGCTGTTTCAGAGGTGGTGAGGAATGAGCTACTGATGGGTGGTAATCACATGAGCGGTCAGTGCTCTTCCATCACCTCTTGCCATGAAGCTGGCTCTGAAGGATCTTGCTTGCATGCCTCCTGAATTGTTTAAGAGCTGGTCAAGAGCCAAACCCATTTAAGTCCAAAGACTTCTTGGAACTTGTGCAAGGCAGACAGAGCTGTGCTGGCTCTGGAGGCTGTCTGGTTATTTACTGCAGGGCAGAATCTATAAAGCTGCAGAATTCTTCTTTCAAAATCGTCAGTGCTACTGAGTAACTGATGAACAGAGTCAGCAAATTTAGATCCACAACAGTAAAAGATTTCAGTGGTGAGAATTCATGCTAGATTTGCCCTTGTAATTACTGGACAGGCAAACTGCTCATTTATAGCATTTTTAAGAAAGAGTTACTAGTCCTAGATTAGGTATCACAAAAGATAAAAAAAATCTGACTCTTTGTACTTTGTTCTGTAGGGTGGCATGACTTATCTACAAATGTTGGTAGAGTATTTCTTTTTTTGAGTAGAAATTCTTGGATTATGAAATCTTAGTTTCCCTGTGGGGTGTTTAGGCTGCTGAAAAGGAAGCCATGAAGTATATCTTTCAGTCTCACCTGAAGTGTTCCTTTGTTCCCTGGCTCTGCCTTAGGAGGGATCACAAAAGCAGTCACTAGTATGGTTTTTTCACAAAAAAAAAAGCTATTTACAACGTTAAGATTACAGTTTAGCAACATATCCAGGAAAATTAAAAAACATACTCTCTTTTTAAAATTCTTATAATCTTTTGGAGAACCTTATGCTCAACAGGTGTATCAACAAGACCCTGGCAGTGCTTCTCGGAGCGGTTAAATAAATATAAGCAAACGAGGAGAGCACCCTTACCGAGACCTTCAGTAGGCTCACTGAACTAAACTGGTAACCAGCCATAGATGATAGTTACATGTGCAGATAAAAAAGAAAAGGTGCAGAAAAAACCTGAATATCAAATGCTTTCTACCTAGCTCCCCCCCCATCATTGCAAAATGTGAGAGGTATAGTGCGCTATCAACTGCACCAGAACTGAGGATGCTCAGCCTCCCATAGGGCTCTCTTGGGAAACATTGTGTGTATCTTTTTGTGCTCATAAGGGAGAATTATTTGGGCTTAATCATTCATGGAAAGCAAAGTCAATGTCCAGTCTGTGAGTGCAACTCTGAAAACTTAGTCCTTAAGCTTCTTGAAGTTAATATTGTGCCAAAACCAAGTGAAGGACTTAGGAATGCAGTGACCTACTTTAAAATCTTGCTTCAGCCTATGATCTCCATAGTGCAGAGAGTAAACATGCCTTATTGATTTCTTCTCCCTGCTATTACTATTGGCAGGTTGTTTTAACAGAAAAGGAAAAGGCAGGAGTAGGTTATAAAACAGGGCTGTGTTTTTGTATTGCACTGTAAGCAGTTCTTGGGATCCTCTGCAGTGAGCTACAAATGTGCTGGAATTGTATTCCTGCTGCTGTAATAAAAGTTTCTATATTTAGCTATCTCCTATATTCAAAGTTCGTTGGAGGTACCTGGTAAAATGATCAATTAATTAAGCTCCTGTCTCATAGTTAGACCTCACAAGGCTTTACTCCTAAACAAGGGACAACATTGTCAATAACTTTGCAGTTATTGACTATTTGATGAAAACTTTTTTTTTATTATTATTCTGCTTTGGCATATGGACATAAAGCTTAGTTCAAATGCCGATATTGTATGGTAGGAGGAAGGTTTTTACTTCTAAAAAAAAATTAGGAAGCCCATCATAGTGATTAGCAACTACATGTGGTTTTGCTCCTTTAAAGTAATAATTCTTATGTATTGTCAGGGTGCTAGTTATTTAATGCAAGTGTCTTTAGCATTTTCTGTCTTTATTGGTACTGCATGCAATCATCATATTTCTACAGTTGACAATGGTCCGTTGTCTTCAGGTAATCTTCACATCGTTATTTCTAATTCTTCCTAGAAATAAGTAATGGTGGATCAAGGGAAAGTTACATTAACTTTCTTATTTTTGTAATTATATATCAACAGTTTGTGCTCATGCACTCATTTAAAAAAAATGTTGGGTTGTTAGAATATGGGAGTACATGCAGATCTTTTTGGAAAAGTGTATCTATGTTTATTCATTTTATTATACAGCTGACATCCCCAAAACCATACAAAGTCTACCTTTGCCCTATAAATAACCTAAGGCTATTCTTTACGAAAGCTGTTTATGTTGATTTTGTTGAACCTGCTCAGTGGAAATATTTTCAGTAGACTTTTTAAAAATCAAATATGTGCACATCTAGAAGTTTTGACCTTGAAAAAAAACCTCAGTATCAGATTAAAATAAGATTTTGTCCCACATAAGCAATCCAGAAAGATTAAACTTGTGCTTGGACTGAAGTGGGGTTTGGCTGTAGCTGAAACTTCTTATCACAGGGATTTGAACTTGTCATCTTAGAAGAAAATCACAAACTCTGCCCCTTCCTTATAATCTTGTGATGCTGGTTTAATTGTGTTCACTTCCTTCTTTCTGCTCCAGGTCCTCCAGCACCTGAAAGATATTGAAATACGGGAAATGCAGATCTGTGACTATAAGAAGAAAATGGAAGAGTCTATGATTAAATTAAAACAGCAACAGAACAGCTATGAAGCTATGAAAACAGAGAGGAACCTCTACAATAAAAATCTGATTGAAGCTAAGGTAGAATGATTTGGTTTTCCTTCTGCTCCTCTCTCTACTCTTGTTGGTGTTTTCCCAGATCTAAAATAGGAGTCCACAGTCATTATGTGGTAATATTCCTGCTTCAAACCATGCATGAAATCGCAGTACGCTGGAGCTGCAGAATCATAGAAACCTTGTCTGAGAAGAAACTTGTTCCTTTCCATCCTGGCTCCGCTCTGTTTTACCCCTTTAGGAGTTGTCTGGATGTAGCGGAAATATAGGTTATAGGGGGAATAAGATTGCCTCCTTAGCCCCGAATGCGTATGCGTGTTACTGTGAATCGTGATTTAGAAAACAGAGAGAACACATTCCCACCTGAAGTGGAATTTTCTGACAGAACTTAATGCTTCGACTTCACTTGTTCCTTTCAAGGAGCGTAATTTTCCTCAGAGAAGGATTCTCCATTCACTAACAATAGCGGGGGAGAGAACAGATCCCTTAAGGGTGCATTTTGTTATTCTGATGTGAAGATCTAAAATACTACACAAATTCTATTGCAATTGGCAGTATCTGGAACCTTGGATAGCTCTGATTTACAGCCTTGGGTTACTTCAGAATAAGGATTTATGACACAAATATATTTAGGAGATTACAGATTTATGCTCCGTTTTGAATACATGGGTGCTTGAGGAGCAGATGGGAATGAACTGTCCAAGTTCCTATCCAACTTTGTCATTTGGTTAGAAATGAACCATTTTGACATTTCTATGGGAAGCTTTTTTTGGGATTCTTGCTGCTTCCAAACTATCTTTCAGCTGAAATAAGGGTAAAAAAATATCACATCACCGATGCCTTTTATTTAAATACAAAGCATAATTTGCTTACTTATAAAGAATCAGCATCTATGTACTGAGTTACGAAGTGAAGCGATGAACTCATTGGCCTTTTTAGGTTTTGAGTGTTACGTGGTAGCAGACTCAATGCTTTTCACAGTTCCAGTTGTTAGAGGCTGGTGTTTAGATTTTAATAGCATAGTAGGCTTTCTGTGAAACTTCTTTAGCAAGTCATGTGTGAGAAGATAGCTGACTTAAAAACTTCTTTTGCCCATGGCTATATTATCTATAGCAGTGAAAAAATGCCATTCATAATTCAGTAACAAGTCATCCATCCATGAAAAAAAAACAAACCCAAAAAACCAACAAAAAGAGGGTTGTGTTAAAAGTTATGGTGAATTCTTTTTCCTTGTGGGAAGTACAACCAACTTGCACAAGCTTGTTTAGATAAAGCTAGATATAAGTGGTTTTTGATAGCTTAGTATGGAAAGATCCCCTCTTACCCACCTTGTTAGTGGTCTGAAGAATATCATAAATTTCATAAAATCTCTTGGAAAAGGCTTATTGGCGGGCTGTTAATATGAAATAAACATTTGATGCTTTTATCCTTGATGTTTCCTTTGGTGCTAGGAGCTCATCTGTTTAAGCAAGTCGATTAGGAGACCTGTTTGCAAAAATTGTGTGTTCCTATTTTTCTTCACTACTTACAGAATTAGGAATCTATTTGGGTGTTTGTCTGGGCACCATATTTAAAATATTCTACATCTTTTACAATGTTAAAGCCGATTTATAGGCTACTTAGCAAAGACAGCTTTTAATATGACTTTAGCAGTCACTGGAGTGACTGAACATGCAAATAGCTGCGCCTAGTGGCATATTGCTACCCTTTTTTCCCCCCCCCCCCCCCGTTTTATTTAATTTATGTGGAATCCATGGGCTTTTATTAGTCTGACAGACCTCAGAAACAGTATTTTCTCTGTACTATTTGTGAAGATTATTGTGACTCGAGATTGTGCTTAACTACGGTAAGCATTTCGTGCAAGAAAATATTACTTACTGTGGAGTAAATCCAGACCCATGGTGGACAGTGCTGAAAGAGCTCTAAGCTACCCTGGCTTTATCCTATATTGACATGAAAGGTTATGAAGTCTTCGGTGAGGTGGCAGCCTCTGGTAGAGGAGTAGCAGCTTCTGAAGCTATTTTGATTAGATCTAGGAGATTGTGTCTGTCTAAACATTGAATTTATTCGATTCTTTTCCACGTCCCAACATGTGCTGTCACAGCGATGTGTTGAAACAGGTTCTTAATTTCATAGGAGCAGGCTCCTATGTGCTGTGAGTAGAAGTATTGCTACTGACTGACCTCTGTGGCGTTTTTTTTGTGTTCTGAGCTTAAAATATAGGCTACGGAGTTTGGTGCAAGAGACTCCTCAGTCTCTGAGCACCTTTTTTTTTCCCCTTGCACCTGAGGGAGCAAAATGGAGACAAGCATTTCTTGTACTCCCTTGCAGACATACAGGTATCTTACTTATGGGTGCGTTCATTTGCACAAAGCCAGCTTCTCTCCAGACATTTGCGCCCAACTCAATACAACTTTATTGAAAAATACATTACTAGAAGCATGGAAACAGATGGATAGGGTCAGAATCTTACAAATGTGGATTGACTGTGAGTTCTTATTGTGCATCTGGCACTATAAATGTTTTGCTATCCTTATAATTGTTGGTTATTATTTTATTTCAATGAATCTCCTAAAGGCTTTTTTTTTACTGTAACATCATGCTGGCATAAAAAAAAAATCATTTAATTAAACTGCTTTTTTTTCCCGTTGGATTAAAAACTAATGTTTTGTATGTACAACAGATCTCCTGTCAAGTACTATCTACATTTTCCAACATCAAAATAGCCTGAATTCCCAATTGCAAAATTGCTTTTTTTTTTTTTTTGTCCCTCTCTGGTCACCCTTCTGTCCTTTTAGGATGAGATGGCAGAAATGAAGGAGAAACTGAAAACTGCGACGCGTGAGGTGGAACAACTGAAAGAGAGCATCGCAGACAAAGAAGCAGCCCTTGTGAAAGCACATCTTGAACATCAGCAAATAGAGAAGGAGAAAAACTCATTGAAAGTAAGAGCATTTACACATGTACCTTCTTAGAAAGCATGGTTTCCATGATTTCACAGACTGCATTGTATTCCTGGTCTGTGGTAATTGTGTTGCTGTATTCTAATGAACTCTTCTGTAGTTGAATGACAAGATCTCAGTACCCTTTAGAGGTATGAGTTACATAAAATTTCTGCATATCTAGCAAATTAGATCTCTGCCTATAATTATAATCAGAAAGGTCTTGGATTGTCTGTTGGAAACTTTAAATCTCTTTTAATGACTGCCCATTTTTACGAAATGGTTCCATTTAGTAAAAACCGTCCCTGGAGGTGTTTAAGGTTAGGGTAGATGAGGTGCTTAGGAGCATGATTTAGGGATTGGTGGGAATGGTTGGACTCGACGATCCAGTGGGTCTCTTCCAACCTGGTTATTCTGTGTGATTCTGTGTGATTTGGCTTGCAAAAATGTGGATTTTGGGGAGAGCCTAATTCTGGCAAATTTTTTAATATAGACACTTTATAATTCAAGTTTTTCTTTTTGCTTTCTGCTGTTTTTAAGTGAAAACCTCACTATGTTAGACTTCACAATCTTGTATTTCTCTGTGCCTAGCAAGCCTCAGTCTTCTGGGAGTTAAGCAGTGCCTTTTCGCAGGTCCTCTGCAAAGGAAGTTATTTTAATGTTGTGGTATAAAGCGGTGAGAATCTGCTTTAAATCAAAGGAAATCTGAATTTGAAGCTGTGGTGGTTCTTCTCAGCACTGGCTGCCGCCCATCTTTAGATAAGCTATTAGATTTGTGGTGATATCTCAACCTAATTCGTTGTGCTTTTAAAAGATTTAAGGAGTTAGCAGCTTATTTTTTTTCTTTTTGCTAAGCATTATAAAAACCCCTCCAAATTGGGAAGCAAACAATAGCCCCCAAAGGAAAAGTCCCTCGCCACTTCCCACAGTATTTTCTTTTGTCGGTTTATTGCTCTGCTGCAACGACTCCTTGAGTTTTCAGCCCCTCTCAGCACATTACAGTTATGACAAAATGTCCATAGAGCTTTGTAAAAAGGTGATGAATTTGTGTTCTTGTACCTGATCTGTCTCGGAGTTGTTCTATCGGTGATATTCTGTCGGTCAAAGAGCTTCTCGTTTTCCTGTGTGCAGCTTTCTGCCTTAATTAGTCCCCAATTCTGCCTCATCACCTCAGAACTGCCTGCCATCCATTTGACAAACAAATGATTGCTACATGGTTTACACACTCAATTATTCACTAGCAAACGTGTCCATACACTGACATCGCGTTACTGACTAGCTTCAGGGCATTGTGGTCTTCTACCCGAGTGTCTCTGCTGAATGCTAAAGCAGAGGAGAATTCAAAGGGGGAGCTGACTGACACGGGCACAAAAGGATGCAATTATTTGTGCAGCAACCCAGCTTCAATTTGTCCTGCCTGTGCTGATGTGAAGGAAGCAAGCTGTTCCCAGGAAATCAGTTTAAAGAATGTGCTAAAGCTTGAAGGACTCAGATTCATAGGAATGAGATTATAAAGACATTGGATTTATGCTTGCCTCAGCTAGCGTAGAGGTCTTAAAAATGTGTAATCATGGTAAATGAAACAGAGGACGCCTGATCCAAGCTCCATTAAAGTCAATGCAATGCCATCTTTTGGTTTCAGCTGGCCTCCATGCAGGCTTGTGGATCAGATTGGTTTGACAGAGCATCCAAATGCTGAAAAAGTACGCATCTGAAAGCTGCTAAGAGCTGTGGCTCTCTAGGTCTGAGCTGCTGTCAAGTGCTTTTGTATATTTTTGTGGATGTTCCTCTATGTCGTCTTTTTATGTCTGGGTGTAAAACCTCCCGCTAGTTGTAGTTTCAGCATTCTCTGCCCAGTTATACCTTTTATAAAATTAACCTTTTCCTTTAAAACAAAAAACCCCTCTTTGCTTACCCTAACATTTCAGAAGCCAAACAAGAATTTGGTTTGAGAGGTTGGCATAGGTCCTACATAAATTTTTCTTTCTTGCTGGCTGTTCTTTCAGTCTTACAAACTCTTGAACCAACTTCCAATGAACTGTGCTGATTTACAGCAGTTTCAGACCTGACCATTTTTCTGCTTGCACAGTGACTGTGTTTATTCATTTCTTTTTCTCTTACCTAGTGTATGCAGACCCTCATAGTGTATTTTTTAGCATATTTAATCTCGCTGAAAGTCCTGTTAGTTTGTGGGCCTTCGTGTGGCTTAAAGTATTTATGTTCTTACTGTACAAGGCAGATTAGATTTATTTGAATGTAATGCATTCCAGTGAGGAGATTTGTTTATGTGAATGTTTGCTGCCAACATCTAATATCACTTCTTGTTTACAACTCATATTTTTTCTGACATAAGGAGAATGTAGAATTTTGATATATTAAAAAAATATTATCCAGCAATGCCGAATGCATGAGCAGTTTTACATTTGTAGACAGCTTTTTCAGTGTTGATTGCATTTTTATTCAGCTGATGGATTCTAATGAACACCCAAAACTGAGTAAGAGAGATATGAGTGTTGCACGTATGGGAAAACGAGAATTTTATTAAAGAAAATAAGAATGGAACAAGCTATTTTATTATGATGATGGAACTATTTCTGTCTTAAGTCGATGTTTTTGCAGGTGCAGCCTTCATCACAGCCTCGTTCTTTCATCTTTGGATGATGCCTTTTTCTGAAAAGGCGGCTTGAACATCATCTTTCATGAGGGTCTGAGTCAAGGCTTCAAAGTTTTCATAGCTGTGAAAAAGAAATGGTCAGCTAGCTCCACCTTGGCTCTAAGTATAATTGCCTAGCAATGACAAATTTCTCATAATCCAAGGAGACCTCATTAATTCTTATGTACACACGTGCCTTGAATTTTAGAGTTGATGACAATAGAGCGGGATTATTGGGCAGATTCCAGGATTAGTTTGTTAGTGATGTGCAGTCACTGTAACAATGCCTGCCTTCTCTTCTTAGGGATAGCCCCTCTTTTCCCAGTTGTCTTGGTCTACCTATCCTCTAAAAGTGTGCTAAAGCACTTTATTTTTGCTCTTCCATGACTAGTTGCTATCTTTTTCCATAAATTCTGGCTGCTGAGTTGATGGTGCTTTGTATTACATAGCATAGATCGTGGCCCTTACTAGTAGATGACCTATCGTTTCTCATGTCCCAGCCTGGCTTTGCACTTATGTCTACTAGATTTACGTAACAGAACAGCTCCATGGAAAAGCTTTCCAAATACAACTTATTTAATTATAATAAAAAAATAATTCATTAAATGAGTTCCTTCTGAATTACGATTTGAACTATTGTCGTAGGTAAAAATTCATCCAAATATCTGTGTACAACACAACAATGTTGAAATATTCTTTACAACATTTCTTTATGGGTCTTCATTCTTGTCCTAGTGATTCGTCCTCAACAACAAATGAAATGGGTACCTCTCAGGAAGCTAAAAGAATGTGTGAGATTTTATTAAAATCCTAGCTCTTAATCCCCGGTTTATGTAATGGGAAGTTGTTACTGAGCACGGTTGCTTTGACTCCGCAGGCTGAGCTGCATAGGATTAAAAAACAGGCTCTGGAAACCAAACGCTTCATAGAAAATCAGGAAGCAGAAGAGAGAAGACTCCTAAAAATCATTGCTGAAGCTGATGCTGAGAGGCTGAAACAGAAGAAGGAATTTGAGCAGGTAGGAATCTCTAATTTAGCTTTTCAAACACACTGCATTCTGTTTCTTCATTTGTCCAGTGTATTTTTAAGATCAAGATTCTCAACTACTATAAATGTGGTACTACCACAGCTTTTACAGTGCTGTTGAAACAAAAAATGTTAAGATACTGAGGTGAATGAAATACATAGTTTATACTATTCGGGTGACTGAGCAACCTATTAGGCCCTTGCCATATTTCTTTTACTAATAACAGTGAAACATCTTAATGGACACGATTTTGACTGATGCAAATATAGTTGCAACACTTTGGAGTTGTACTGAGAAACTGTAACCGTGATCATTGCTTTGCCCTTTGTTCTTAGGTTATCAACGAGAGAGGTATCTTGGGGTCCCTGCTCATTCGTCGCAATGGTGAAGTGGCTCTGCTTTATGAAAAGATAAAAATCCAGCAGTCCATATTAAACAGGGGTGAAACACAATATCGACAGAGAATGGAAGACATCGGACTTCTCAAGCTGGAAATCAAAAAACTTCGACGTGAGAAGGGAGTACTTGGCAAGAGTGTGGCTAATATGGAGGCGCTCAGGTAGGAAAAAATGGTTGAACAGATTTCCATAGTGACTGCAACCAGGAATTCTGTGTTTGAGACAGAAAATGTTTTGTGGGTGGTAAATATTTATATCAACAAACATTATACATTGGAGAAGGAGATTGCTTGGTTTGACCTCGCAGATTGGATTAAATTCACAAAATGTATCAGCCATTAAAAAAGTTAAGATATGCAAAGGAGGAAAGGAAGAAAAAGACGTCTTGGCCAAAGTTGAAATAGTTTCCATATTTCCCCTTGTACTGTGAGTTACTGCCTAAAGAATAAACTAGACAGACAGCAGCAGAAAAGGTGTTCTTAGTTCAGTGAGCCACTTAGTGGTACCCAAGGCCCAGAGTAGCGGAACTGCCTTTTTATTAGACAATCCACAGAGGCTGGGGAATGTTTGACATATTTATAACAACCCCCTGCACATTTTCAGAGCTCTCTCCTTCCAGATTTATATGTAAACTTGCTCTGTGAGAAAGATTTAGTTAAATTTTTATTGAAGGTTGTGTTTCTTTAAAATGGAAGTGTAATAGCCCCAGACTAATTTATCTCCTCCTTCTCTGGCTTAATGCTTTTGTTCTTTTTTTTTCTTTTTAGCACTCCAGTATTTGAAGTGTCCTTTGCTGATGGGAAGCTATTGTGGTTTTTCTATAGAATCAGTCTTGGTTCGTAAGGACCGGCAGTTATGTTTTTAGCAGATAACAGTCATACTGATTCTATGTAGCTGCTGCAGTTTTGGGTGAGGTCTTTGACTTAGCTGTATCGGTATAATTCCATGGTTTTCACTGGAGCAAGTTAACTTCAATCCGTAGGCATTGACTTCAGTGGAATTATGCCAGTTTGATTTGATGTAACAGAATAGAGAACAAGGCAAAACACATTAGCGACTGCAGTTTTCATTGACTGACTGCAGACAGGAATAGGTTTTGAACTTGCTGCCCAAATGCATTCAGCTGGAAGTCTGTTACTATATTGAAACTCAGAGATGGTATTGAAGTATGGTGCGATGCATGCCATGATGGGGGGATCAATTCTTGCTAACTGCAGCAGCAATCGCATACTTTAATGAAGTCTAAAACCATCATGAAAACTGCCTGTCGAAAGACTTCATTTATCACTTGTGTTGCTAATTAGCTTTCTTGATTAGCCATTTAGAGATGTAGGTTTTTTTTCTTTTCCCTCCTAACCTTGTCCAACCTTACAGTTTGAAAAATGCTGTTTTTTCTCTAGTGAGCTAAATGCAACTCTGAGCTTAGCAGAAAAAGGTTTGGTAAGGGTTTAGGCACGTGGATAACCTCTACCACCTCTCCCCTTGGGGAAGTTGCAGGATAGATGAATTAACTGCCCTTCTGGCCCTGATGTACACATGAAGATGAGGGCAGTGAGATCCAGTAGATTCCCCAGGAACTGATGAAAAGTCCTTTTTTGAGCCATTCTCTCTAAACTCAGTGGTCTGTTATCCTATGGTTCCACCTGCATAGTGATATCAGGGTTGACTATTAATCGCAAGAATCTCCTTGCTGGTACTGTTAATGTTTTAATGTTTTTTAGTGCCTTAGTCTTGCTGATGTGGTTTCAGTGTGGTTTTTTTTCTTTTTGTTTTATCATCTTAAGGCAGGAGGTTCACCATATACAGAAGGAACTGTTAAGGGAACAGGCTCGGTGCAAAACTCTGGAAAAAGAAGTGGAGAATCCCTTGAATGTTCACAGATGGAGAAAATTAAAGGTGATCTGTCAGCATTTCAAGTACCCAAAGCCCATATTACCAGATCCATGATGCAACACAAAGCCTATTTTGTTTACTGTTATGCAAATTAAATGGAAGGGCAGGCAGACAAATTTCCATAGCACCAGTGGAATGGTTAACTGCTGAACGGTTTCCCTGTACAATGCAATCAATGCTATTTTTGTGTCACTTACTCAATGAAAAACTGCAGAGGGATTTGTAAAGAGACAGTCAAATGCTAAAGGGAATAAGAACGTATAAGGTGAATTCAGCAGGGAGTATTTCCTTAACATGGATGATCAGAAAGAGGATGATAAGGGAAAGAAACAATCCTACCCTCATCAATTTGGGAGATATATGCGAGGAAAAGCCAGAATTAGCAAGGGTAGACTTGAAGAATGGATAGACATGAAGTCAAAGGTAAATTACATCTATGAGGAAAGAGGCTTCCACGTAAACAGTGTTGGGCTCCCAGAAACAGCCAGGTAATCAGAGCTCAACTGTTACACAAACAGCAAATCTAAATTTTCACACCACTTGAATCTGCCAAATGAAGGGGAAAAATAAAAATCTGTCGAGCACAGACCAAATATATGAACATCAACTGGCATTGCTGCATGTTTTCAAAGTAAGTCAGAGCCAGCTGAGATTTCTCTGTTGCATGAGATCTCTGGTATGATGCCAGCCTGGGTTGCTCAGCTGCTCTAATAATGAGTGGCAACATGGTAGTCCCTACAGAAGCAGAGCTCTGAATGTTTTGGCTGTGGTTGCTAGCATGATAGTTAATTTCTGGTCTTTTCATGCTGACTTTAAAGCTGACTGGTGTGCTTAGATTGTCTCATGGAAGGGAGATAAAATGCAGGATAATGAACTAGGTTGAAGACGTCTAGGTACAATTTCTACCTTGTAACAATGGAAAATTAGCCCAGTCAAAACATCCAGTGCTGGGAAAGTTAATGTATGAAGAGAGTGATAACAGGTCACTAGTTTCTGTTTGGAACACAAAAAGGCCAGCAGATGGCAAAATCTATATGAAATAATCCTAATGGTGTTTTGGTTCAATTCCTAATGAACAAATGCCCCCATATCACTTCAGTTGTCACAAATTGGTGCCACATTTGTGCAGTGCTATTAAAAAAATATCAAAAGTTGAATGGGTCATGGGAACTGAACTAATTTTTAGCTTCATCTGTCAGGAAATTATGCTGTGTTGTGAGTACTTCATGTGTATCTCTTTTAGTGTCCCAGTTACACTTGAATTGATTAGTCAATTTAGATAAAATCAGACAAAGGATTAAGCGCTATGAGATATGAAGTTCCTTATAAGCTCAGACAAATCTGTGGAGAGTGGGACTTTATTGGAGCCTTTACTGCAGTAGGAGTTTAATCCTTATGGGCCATCAGAGAAACCATATGAGAGAGGAGGAAACACATAGGAGAGGTGTTCTGAATCCCTGAGTGGGGAAAAGAATCAGTCAGATTTCACTATTCATTAAAGGATCCAACCAGAAGATACAAAGTGGTGGAAAAGTAAGCTTTGCTGGCTGCTTCTCACAGAATTACTTGCTTGCTCCTTAGAGCTTCCTCCAGATGTAATCTTTGGCAAAAGAATGAGAAAGGAAGGAGAGACATCTACTAGCTCGTGGTCTTTATAGACTATGTAGATAGAGGGCAGCAGTATCCTCTGACACTGTCACCTTTTTAAGTACCTAATTCCACTGAAGAATAAGATTCCACACTTCAAATCTTGATAATAGCTCATCAGTGTGCTCCCATAATTTGTTCCTCTTAACTTCTCAAACTGTTTCACACTTTATTGCAGTTACTCTTTCTTTTGATCAAGAGAAAAATCTTCCTCTGCTTAAAACTCAGGTGGTACAGTTTGAAGTTCTTAAAACAGTGGGAAGTACTTGCATTGCTCTTTATATGTCAATGGGCAGTTTCAGTTTCTGCTGAAAATGGTATCCTAACCTGCTTTTCCTTCCTTCTCCCAATCTTTGTTGCTTTGAGGGTTATGCTCTGAAGGACTGCCATTCATTTTAGTTGTTTTGAGGAGAGTTTATAAGGGTAAGTGAACGTGAACATGCTCCAAGAGACCTTCAAGAGGCAGGGATTCCAGTTTTGTGACCGCTTGTATAAAACTTCATCCCTCTCCCCTTTCATTTTATGTTTGTTAGATTTTAACATTTAAGGTATTTGAGTCTTTCATTTGCAAGCACAAACATTAACTTGTTATAGTGTATAAATTCTGAGACTGCTTTGCTCCTGTCTAGGTCAGTGACCCAAGTACCTACGAGCTAATTCAGAAAATACAGAGACTACAGAAGCAGCTTATCAGCAAGACAGATGAAGTGATAGAGAAAAAATTGCTCCTTCAGGTACTGTGGCATCATTATTTTATTATATGTTATTAACTCATTTGACTTACCTTGCATTCTCTGTCTGCTCAGATTTGCTTCCTGAGTGTTATTTAGATGAGTGACTTTGAATTTCTTTTGCATGCCCCTTAGGCAGCTTTAGATGGCAGCACTGACTCACTGAAAGCGAACAAATATTATCCAATTAGTTGATTTTTATAATCTTGTTTCTGATACCTCTACAACCCTGGAAAATGTAGGTTGGGTTTAGTCAATTCATATCTTGATCTCTGTGTTGGACTTTTTTGTCCTTTTTAAAGGTGCCTGTTATGACCAGGACATGGAGGAAAATCCCTGTTTGAGTCTGTTTGTGTTTAGCTTGGCGTTTGGCCCATAGAAGCTGTGTGTTTTATCATAGAATGGTTTGGATTGGAATGGGTTTTAAAGATCATCTAATTCCACTCCCCCTGTGATGAGCAGGGACATCTCCCGCTAGACGAGGCTGCCCAAGATATGTTGCTGTCTGCACCATGTTTGATTTCAAGGTCTTTGTGCTGAACTTGGAAAAAAAAAAAAATTGCGATAGCTTACATTGTTTTTTAAGTGTATCAGATGTCACTTAACTCCAGTGATACTAGAAGATTTATCTTGTAGAATCAAGGAGAGACTCTATTCCTGTAGTGCAAATATTGCTATCAAATATTACAAAAGGACTGTCTTTGAGCTTCAACTGTAGGTGTAAAACTGGGCAATTTATCTCCTTGTCTGTGATGGCAGCAGCAATGGCCACAGCTTGCCAGCTCTAGGTATTATTTTTAACATCTTGGTCTTAAATACCCCAATAGTCTTGATGTCAGTGTTGAGTGTCACTCATTGAAGAACAGAATGTGACCTAAAGCTCGTCCTGACTTGAGGAGAAGCTCAGCAGGTGTTATTGAGGCAGGCTTTGTCTGTCTTTGTTTCATAGGAAAAAATAAATCTGCAATTTCATTTGAAGGTTTGGTATGGTATATTATGCTATTGCTTGGAAAAATGTAATCTCTGTTGCATAGCACTGAAATGCTGTCAGTGAAATATTTTGTTAGCTTAAAGAAACTGTAGCAAAGATAGATTCAAATTTGCTGCGCTTTACCCATGCACAAATGCAATTCTGTTAGGTTTTTACACAGTCTCTATCACATGTTTTACCTTAGCGTGCTCCCATTTAGCTGTTATCCTTATTTAGAGGTGAGGAACTGAGATATAGAGGTATTAAGTTGCCTGCCCAAGAAAAATGATTGAAATAACAATTATTTGAGCCTACATTACTATATATAGCCATTGGCACCATCTTTCTGTCTATGCAGCAGTCCTCCTATAGCAACGCTACTCTTTATTATTTTTTTAATTATTATTTTACTAGATTTAAGCCAAAGTTTGGCTACGTAAAATTTAACTACTGATCTAGAATTATTATTGAGATGCTTAGCGACCTTTGCAGATTGAGGGAGGCGATTGTGCCTCTCTAGTCCTCTCTTATGAGACCCCATCTGGAGTATCATGTCCAGTTCTGGAATCCTCAGTACAGGAAGGATGTGGAACTGTTGGAATGAGTCCAGAGATCAGAGATGATCAGAGGGCAAATAGGGTATTTGTTGAAGGTGAAGCTTGTGAGTGTCTGTGTCTACGATTTCTGTCTGTGCATGTTACACATTTTAAATTCCCTCGCATCATAATGTAGAAATAAAAAGGAGTGCAAACATCTATGCAGATTAAATATTGAATAATAAAAAAACCCTTCAAATTTTGAAATAGCCCATGTCTGGAAATAAGTGAGCCCATTGTCAGCAACCTGCAGTTTGATTTGTAGGGTATTCACCTTGCTGCATCCTTAGCCAGCCATAATTTTTGTATAAGGAAAAATAATTCCATTTGTGTTGTATGCACTGTGGTTCTGTCTTCTGACTGTTACTTCTTTTTGCAAATGGTCTTTTAAGTAAAAGCTGGTTTATGCAGAGAACAATGTTTCAGGTTGAGCTGGCTAGATAAATGGAAATTTTTGCTAAGCAAGGATCACAGTATATAGATTCATGTAGAAAAGCATCTGCTTACTTTACCTGCTCCTGATGTGTATTTGATCAGATTCTTTTTATTAGCTTTTTCATTATTTCTCACTTGTTGATTCTTTCAAAAAGACGCAGCTGTAAAAGCATGCTGTAATCTGTGCTATGTAATTAAAAGAATGATTCGCTACATTTCAGTCAGAAAATTTTGATTGCTGACAGTACAAGAAGAACCCAGCTTGAGTTTAAAATCCCAAGCAAAAATATCTATCTTAGCCTGTCAGCAGGGCACACTTTTTTGTCTCACACACTGACTGAGAGGTATTGAATATGCAACATGATGAATGCTGCCTTTTTAGAATGCCTTTTCAGAGCTGAACACTTTATTAAGGTGTAAAAAGATGTCCCCTGTTATAGAAGTTATGAAACTCTCTTCTTGTTTGTGATTTATCTGCCCTCTGTAGGCATAGCATCTTGGCTTGTAACCTATCAGCTCTCATACACCAAATAAATGTGGGCATCCTGAGACTTTGAAGAGTAGCTGCAAAGCAGTTGGTCATACTTTCTCCTTTAACTCAGACGTTCTTACAGTTATGAGTGCTGTGCTGATAAAAAATGCTCTCTTAAAAGTCAGATCCAAACTTAAGGTCTTGAATACTTACGGCCAATAAAATCCCATGACATTTTTGCCAAACATGGGAAATGCTGCTTCAGAGTTAGCCAGCTTCTATGGCTGAGTCCTTGCTTTCTTTCTGAATTTGTGCTGTTGAAAGATACAGTATTTTTTGGCTCTTTTCTAAACCATTGAGTAATACTTTGGGCTTTGTGGAGAGCGATGTTGTGTATTAACTAAGGGTCTTCAATGAAGGGCGAAGGTCTTTGGCTCATACCACATGTGTTCACAATTGTGTTGTACAGCTGTGAGGTCTAATTATTACGAACAGAAGTGCTCTGCTGAGCAAATCTCACCTGAAAAAGACCAACCCCTTACTTTGCACGTGGGGCAACTTCCTCACATGAAGCTCTACTGCATATTGAACAGCGATGTGTTAAACTCGCAGTGCAATGTATTTATTAGGATTACGATTATTGTGGTTTTAGGTACTTATCCCATTAGAAGTGAATTATGTGCTGCTTTGTTTGTTTCAAGTGTAGTTCTTTCCTTTCAGTTTGAACTCTGATTTGATTTTATGTCTGACTGAGTGGAACTTTATTCAGTTGCATGCCTTAGAATGGATAACAGTGGGAAGATTTGCATTATGTCATTTACCTCTGCTGTCGATCAACTCGGAAGACAAAAGATGTGCAAGAAAGATTATTTATGGAGGGAGGCAAAGACAGATGTGTCTCACTTAAGCCTTGCATGTAGTAGTGAAATACTATTCTTCTGTACGTATATATTTTTAATTGCTATTGTTTTCAGTTGTCAGCAATCAAAGACTAGGACTGAGCAGTCAGGATGTGATATTTCCAGCCTGTTAGGATCTTGAGCTGATAGTTTCAAAGTGTACAAGGGCAAAAGGCACAATTAGCTCTTGTATCTAACCGGGTGATTACAACCATGTAACACCCACATGTCCTTGTATTGAGTTTCAATCCCCTCACTGAACTGATGGTCCTACTGACAGAGTCGGAGGAGCAGAGGGGATGCTGCTGTCAGCAGCCAGTGTAAGTCAGCAGAGTTTTGGTTTGGGTATAATGAGTTACAGGGAGGAGAAAGCAAAAGGGACTTTCTCTGTGACCTTGGGCAGGTTACTTAGCTTTTGCATGGCTCACATCAAGTAAGAAGGGAATATCATTCCCACTCTTATAGTGGTGTGTGAATGAATAAATTAGAGGTGTGACTCAATTCAGTAGTAACAATAGCTAGCTAAACACTCAAAATAGGCAGATATTTTGTTTCATTTGTACTAACTTGGTACTAGAGCTGTTCTATCCAATTTGAGATTCTTGTTGCTATAGTGTTGGAACATATACATAACCATCTTTATTTCTCAGAGCTGGTACTGTAGTTTCATAAAGAAATCCACTTTAGAACAGCATGTTACCGTGTGGGTTTATGCAGGTTTGCAGCTACCGATACTAGAGTTTGCTCCCAGCTAATGGACAAGCTTTGGGATTTGCTGCTGTATATCTATTATACGAAATTTTTTCTGCCTCTATATTATCTAAAATACTATGTATTCAATCATGTGTAATGTTTTTTTTCAGCCCAGTTCATGACAGCCTAGTCCTTCTGAAAATAATTTTTCCCTAGCTTGATGGTTTCAAGAAGCATACTTCTCCTAGGTTCTTCATTGCTCTCCCAGTGCTTGTGTAGCTCCTGTTATACAGCATGTAATGCAGGAAAGTGTGCTCAAATGCCAGGTAAGAGATTTTCTTGTCAGACAGCCTGCTAGGGAAAACAGGAGAATATACTCCTCTTACCTGCCCTTATTCTGGTATTCTTAGGGCCCCAGCTCAGTTTTATTTTAGGTACTATTTGCATATCTTCTGAATAGCTGAGATATGCCGGATTTGAAAGGGTAAAATATCTATTCAGTGCCAAATATAGATTCTACTCGGATGCAAGAGTTTAACTTACATGTTACATGTAGTGTATGTAGTCTGTGTTGAGGATTTTTTTGGTGGAGTTGTCTGTTTTTAAGAAAATAACTGCAATTCACTTCAGGAAACTAATGACTGTAGAATCTCCAAGAGTCTCTTTTGACCTGCCCATTATTGTTTCTCTGTCATGTTGCCTGTAGAGAGATTTTTAGCAGAGGTAGTTTGGGAGAGCGCTTTGTATGCACTGAAACTTACAGGTGAACTGCGAAATCCACTGCCAAAATACAGTCCTTTCTTTACTGCTCCTTTATCATTTATATATAAAGTCAGCCTTTTGAAAGGATTTTTCGGTCTGAAAATGAAAAGGGAAATTGTCTTTTTTTGCTTTTCATGCTTTGCTAGGACTTGGCTCTTTTCTATCTTTGCTTCCCGGAGGATTTGACTTCTCTGGAAGCACTGGATTAATGCCCTATCTT
Organism: Clamator glandarius; assembly: GCA_033459285.1. Taxonomy (NCBI): domain Eukaryota; kingdom Metazoa; phylum Chordata; class Aves; order Cuculiformes; family Cuculidae; genus Clamator; species Clamator glandarius. The sequence continues at coordinate 8,603,335 of JAUNZM010000092.1, read as the reverse complement.
GCAGCAGAAGCTAATGGTTCTCTCAGCCCTCAATTAAAGGGGTGAGTATATTGAGCTTTAGGCCTTTTTTACGCTTAAAAGTACCGTTCCTCCTGGCAAAAAAAAAAAGTCACTTTTCTGATCTAGCTTATACCAGCTCTTGAATGGCAGAAGACTCTCTTGCCAGTATAATTGCTTCTAATTGCATACCCTGTAGTGGCATAGCCATGTCAGCACAAAGATATCTCTCACTGACTGAGAAAGCTAAGCTGGCAAAACTTCTAACCGTTCATCAAGGGGGAAGAAAAGTGCACAAAAAATGGCTTTTCTGTCCTTATAAGAACCTAAGCGTAGTTATGTATTTTAAGGAAGAAGAGAGAGAGTAAATAGTACCTGGTGGAGTGTGTCTTCCTGAGTTTATGCTCCAGTTTTAAGTCAGTGGCCAGAATTTCAAGGGATTTTTATTAGAACATAGAAATGAGAAATACAGTAAGGACTCAAGCCTAACATTTACTTTTTGGCTTTAAGCTGGGTATGGATCATGAAGAAAAAGTTTTCTTCCCAAGTGCTATGCAGAATGAGGCACTGGCGTGTCAAATGAATTGCCTTGGTTTAGATTTGAACTCCAACAGCAATCTCTGTTCTTTTTCCAAATGCAAAATCAATGTATTCCATGAACTCCATCTCTAGCCCATTTATAACTAGTGGTGAACAAAAAATATTTAATTATCAGCAAAGTATTTTGATGCACAACGGTCTGTGGAGTTAGTGCCATCAAAATAATTTCAGTTCCTTGTATCTGATTTGAACTGGGGTCTCCAATGAAGTGACATATGGAAGTACTTAATGCACCGAGTCATCCTTCAGGACTAGTTATTCAGGTTCTTTCCTTCTTGTGCCATCTTTTTATTTTCCTTTTGTTGTGCTTGAAATGTTCATTTTTGAGCTAGGACTTTGATTGGGGATTTTAACTTTGACTCTAAGTGGAAATGTTTTGTATTTTGGTATTGGTTTTAAGTTGAAGGATTAGAGTCTCTTTAGTGTTTCTATGCCTGGCATGATGATTTCTCCGTATAATTAGAATTTCTTCAGTGCCTTTTGTTCTAATGCTGGTATTGTTTTTCTAATAAAATTAATAATTTATTTTTTTTAAATGATCATGTATCTAGTAGGGCCCAGAGAGTAGGGTAGAATCATTCACACTGAGCAAATTGTAGTTAATTCTTAGTGCAACTTACCTGGGCTCATATACAATCCTGTGATGATATAAGTAATCACATCTCATAAACTAGACAGGTAAGTGACCTGTGTGAAGGTCTATGGATGGTCTACATATCTACTTAAATTTTTTTGTGTAAGCCTTAAGGATTCAGTTGGAAGGACGTTCAGTTCTTGCCTAAGGTCTGCGCAGAAAGGAGTAGATTTCTGTTTCTGCACGTTTTGAATGTGCTTCTTGGTGCATTAGTTTATTTTAGCCCTTCTAATCTCAGTCCATCTAGAATTAGATGATGTTCTATGCTATAGAAATTTACAGCTCTTAAAAACGCACTGACATTTACATTCTTTTCTTCCTCCCACATAATGTTGCAATTCAAATGGAAGAGAATAAAATCTTCCCAGGAAAATAGCCTTTTTTTTTTTTTTTTTTGTTAGGATATGTTTGTTTAAATAGGGTTTTCAAAAACCAGTTAGGAAAGGTGCTTATCGATTTTTTTTTTTTTTTTTTTTTTTTTTTAAGTCACAAGGTGAAGATAGTAGTCTGCTTTTTAGAATAAGAAAATAATTTTCCAATGAAAATTGTGCAAATATTTCTGGCACTGGAAAGTAGGAAGCAAAACAGATTACCTACTGATCAAAAAAAATTGGTTTTGGTGAAGAATTTTCATAGTGGTAAGTATTTAATATTTACTGAATCATTGTGGAATTTCATTGCCCTCATAAAGAAACCAGTTTTACCATGATAAATGGTTTTGGACAGAAGCAAGGTCCAAATTTAATTGAGAAATTAGAAGAAAACTGATTAACTTCTGTCATCTGCACCACTTTTAGCTGCTCTAAGGATGTTTTAGAAATATTCAGGTGCCTTTTACAAAGATGAGGAGGGTGCAGGTGGAGTAAAAATCCCTTAGTGTTTATTGGTGGCAAATGTACATGAGTGAATAGTCTACTTTTACAGCTTTTTAGGAGAATTAATATATTTACCTGAGTTTGAGCCTGAAAGAGATCTCTAGTGCGTTGTCAGATGCCATCCCTCCACATCATGCAACATTGTTTTAATTACACAAATACCATCCTTGATAAATGAATGTCATCCATAGATTTGTTTCTGGCATTCTAATACCTGTACTCCCAGTCCATGAATTTTAGCATCCATGAGAGGGGTTGTTGGCTTGAGATATTCCGTGGCTCATGGTTGTGGCTTTTCTCCCACGCTTCTAACCTGCAGTTGTAGTTTAGCTGTGGTGTTTCTGAAAAGCAGGGAGCAGATGTATTGGCTCACTCAGCGTGGTAGTCCTGGGAGCCTCAAATTCATTTCTGTGCATCTTCCAGGAGTTCTAGTGAATTCTGGCAATTCATGTAGCAACTCTGTGTCCAGACCGTTTTGTAGATTGATAGGAGGATCACTGCCCTGGCTGGAAAAAATACGCTGGCATAGGTATTTTCAAGATTTAACAGTGTTCAGATACTGAAAGGAGGAGGCTGTGTAAATACTCGAGATGCATCTCTGTAATCTGCATCAGAAAAACAGAAACATTGATCACCAACATAATTTATTCAAGTGTCTTGCATATGTTTTGAATCCAGAAACCCTGTGCTTGGATGCCCTCTGTTATTAAACTTAAAATATTTCATAAGATGACCCTTCCCTAAAGTTCTTAGACAAAATTGCCATTAGTTTCAACAATAGTTAGCTAGAATAAAGCTTGAGGAAAAAGCTCAGGAATTGTTTCTGTAAATAACAACTGAAAGCGAAGTTGTTTACTCCTTATTCCTGTATTCAGCATGTATCTGGGAAGGCAATAAATCTGCTGTGCACCCCAGGGCAAAGTATATTAATCAACCAGTTATCTTGTTAAGGGAAGTAAATGACTTGCTGTGCTGACTGAATACATTGCTATGCACAAACTTTGCAGTGCTGTTAGCAATCAAATACTGACTCTCAGCCATCCAGAGGCTGCCAGAGGAGTTCAAATTCTGAAGGAGGGCAACGGCAGTGGAGCGCTACATTTGCAAACCCATTTTTATACAGAGCCCAGAGCCAGCTGCAAGTCTTTATTGCTCAGGTATATCCTTTGGCAGGCATTCTTCCAATGCCTCTCTCAGCAAGCAAGCTATGGACAGTCTACCACATCCAGTTCAGTGATGGATTATTATTTTCTGTATTTGCAACAACAACAATAAAACCCAACAACAACAAAAAAGATATTCTACAGCTCAGACTAGATTTTATCTATTTTGGATCACTTATTTTCACTCTTATAGGAGTGTGAATGGTGCTGTTGTTGTTGGGATTCATTCTCTGCTCTTCTTTAGTCCTGTTTTTCTTTCTTTGAGTTTTAAGAAGCAGGCAGGGGGAGGAAGGATAACGGAGCATTGCTCTAAGTGAGCCTGAAAGAAGCCATATATAAAAGCATTAATTATTTCAGAATTGTCATGTGTGTTCCTTCGATGTACTGTTATTTCTTAAGGGGCTCCAAAGTGTATAGGAGACCATTCTTTCTTCCCTGAGGTACTTGGCCTATGCAGAGAAGCTCTGCTATCCTGTCAGAAAGATGTATGTAAGCTTTACTGCCTTGGTAGACCTGTATTTGTCAGTTTAGCTGGTGGCTTGACTTTGAAACATCTGTTCCAGAACACCAAAGGACTTGAAGCTAAGTGCTCTCATCTTTCAGGGAAATCTGAGGATCTAAGCCAGGCGGGTGATTAAAGAGTTGTAGGTGTCTAACTTGCAGACAGGTATCAGAAGCACCTCTGCAGTTTCTCTGACCCTTTGAGATGATCTGTCAGGTCAGGCAGAAGTGAGAGCACAAACAGGGTTGGCTGGGAATCCTTGTCCAAGCCTTTGCCTGCAGGGACAGATAATCATTAACAACAGAGCTGTGATAATTCTCCTTGGATTCCTCTGATATTTAAAAAAAATCTAAGTGGATTTTGAAAAGATAAAATACATGCTTTTACACTGATGTTTAAAAGACAGAGGTTTTAGGTCAAATAGGCTACATTTGAGGAAGACACTTTCTTGGGGCTCAAATCCCAATATATATTAATTATTAGACAGTGGAATATTTCCTGCTGTTTGTCTTGCAGGGTTATTCACTGAGACTATTTAGATTCCTTGTTGACAGCATTTGAATCAACCTTTGAATGTCCTTCAGGACGCTTTAAGGCAAGCTGCTACTAGAATGTGAAGCAACAGTTTGTTTAGAGATCCCTTTAGCCCAACTGTCAAGCTGCAGGCACTGTGGAAATAGCTAGAATGTTTCTGTTGATCTATGTTATGCCAAGGATAATTCTCACCTTCAAGGAACAGCTGACTTTTCTTTTGTATGTATATACATACATGTGTGTTCCTGTTCAAACATAGAAGGACAGGAAATAATTAATTGGTCTTCTTCTGCAATGTAAAGCATTACATAAACACCATGATTAGGAGAGTTACCCTGATTAATGATTTTATAAATATGTGTAAATAGTAAAAACAAAATTGCAGGTGTTATTTCAGCAAGAGACATCCATGACTTTTGCTTCTGATAGATTGTTATCCTTGTGTCTCAGAGTTCAGAAGTTGAAAGGAGAAGAGGATATGTAACCTATTTATTTGTCCATTGGACCCCCTCCTCGTTTTGTCACACACTTCCTAAGAAAGATACAGCAGTACCAGCACCAAGCAATAGGAAGAAAAATAATAACAAATTGCAATTGCAGTTTGGCTGGGAATGTTTGTACTTTGTTGTTTCTGGAAGATGGTAATAATGAAGCATTTAGCTCTTACTGTTACAAGAAAGAGTCATGGGTGAAGACCTTAAAAGATGCTCCAAGGTGTTTTTTCCTCTCTCATTAAGCTGTTTTGAAAATGGCAGACAATTTGGTGCAGTCTGCTCTGTGCCAGAGGAAAAGGATTTGCTCTTGAGAAGCATTATTATCAACTGGAGGGATAAGTCATAAAACAGTTTTAACTCTATCTAGAGTGGTATAAATGTCACCAAAGACAAGGAGATGATCCTAGCCTTTCCTTCAAGTTGGTGGCAGCATTTTAACATGAAAACTTGAATGTCCCGTGCTATAATGTAAAAGGACTTCAGTGTCCTGTTTCAAACCTGCATTAATTTATCCAACGAAAATCCTGACACTGTGCAGTTGAAGGAGGGTCTACATGATGATGAAAATACAAGCTGTTCTAGGGAACTGGATGCTTGCAAAGATGTTCATGCTTTTGAAAAGTGTTTATTAAGAAGGTTTATACTGCACATCTCTCTCAGTGCTAGAGGCAACTTTCTTCTATTGTAATAAAACTCATGAAGGTTACTGGATGCTAATTTTTTCTACACTTCATAAAAGTTTTAATCAGATGTCCTGAGCCAACAGCTACTCTGCTAGGCGTGCTCGTACACAAATGCATGTGCAGATTATACAGGTAAAATGACTATGACTAGGTGTGTATGCCTGTGTATGTATTTAATTCAGATTTCAGTGTCCTATCTAACACTTCAGAAAAGGGATCACAGTCCCTTAAGGATGCTCTGCTGCTGTGTGGCATCATAAACAAACCAGCTCTAGAGTTCAGTGTAGTGCTGACATTTTGGTTATAATGCCAATAAACAAGAACCCCCCTGTGGCACATTGACTGGCTTGTTTTCCTCACCAAAGCCATGAGGAATTGTAGTGTGCTTACAGAGTTAATATATTGCTTTCTCCACCTCACTAATTAAGGATTTTTAGCTCGGTTAAATGTTTTGGCATTTGTCACCATGCACTACGTTGCATACTTTAGTTCTATGTCTTTATCTTGTTGGGTTTTTCTTTAGCTCAGTTGCTGAAGACTGGGAGCTAATGTAAATGAAATTTACTCTGAGTCAAGGGTTTGGGGTTTTTGTGTGTGTGGCTAATTTGCGTGATAGAAAGCTTTTGGTGCACAATGGGATTTTTGTGGGTCTCGTGGAGAAGGTTGTTAGTGTGCTGCTATGCCAGGTAAATTTGTTGAATTATCCACTTGGAAAGACAAGCTGATAAAAATGAGGAATTTGGGACTTCGTTGCCTATTTCTGCTGTGAATACATCTTCATTAAATGTACAGTCATCCGTCATCTCTGGCTCAGAACGATAACCTGGGCCAACTAACAAGATGGGGTCATTTTGAGAGTTTCCTGGTGAGGCAGAAGATGACATAAAATTGAGTACCATTTCTTTAGAGCTGATATCAAGTGCCTGCATCTGTCCTGGCACTGCTGACTGTTGCCCACGCTTTGCCAATGTGAAATACCTTGGTGTCATCTTGGGAACGTGTCTGATGGGGCTGATGGTCCCTCTGGCTGGGAACAAGGAGCAAATGGGGCTGCACTGGGCAGCATCAATACCTTCCTTTGAAGTAGGATTGTACTTGAAAAAGTGATTCTTCTTGCTGTAGATCAAGCCAACTTGTGACCAGAGTCCCAAAGAATCAACTGAGATTTGTCAAATGCCAGCCAGTCCTCTGCAGAAGTTGATTATTTTTTCTCAATTCACTGTAGAGCAAGGGGGTCAGGGGAACTCTGAATTCTGGCTAATAGAGCAGCTAGTTAAATTTGGAGGAAAGCAACAATCCCTCCCCCTCCAAATTAATAGGCAAGAGTCTTAGAAATGTTGTCATGGCTCAGCCTAAAGATCAGTCTGTGGGTACCTCCGAGCTCTCCTGGGAAACAAATCTAAGACTGGAAGGGTTGTTCTAAAAATAACATGGAGTTTTGTTTATGCAATTTTTATAGCAGATATTCACAGAGGCACTGGAATTCTCTTTGGAATGCCTGAAATTTAACTGTAACCCTCAATCTGAGTTTCCCAGTGTGGCCTACATACACCAAATAAACGTGCCCTCATTTCTCCACCATCAGCCTGGCTTATTTTATGCTGTAAGCCAGTGAAGGTGGTTGATGTTATGGGCTCAGTCCTAAAGTCAAACACTTGCTGAATTCTATGGGAAGGATTGCAAAAAAGAACTTTAGTACGGGATTAGACCTGATCTAAAGACATGTACATTCTCCTTTCTAGTGAAGGCTTCACAGCATTGATCTGGAGTTACTGAGACATCTGATGGATCTTCCTTCCCCTCCTCACAAAGAGTGGTGCCTCGAAGTGTGTTTGTGACTAAGTTCTTTTCATCTCAAGATCATGTAACGCTGGCAAGATATAGGTTGCGATTGCAGCCTGGCTTGAGGATGGAAGGGAGTGCAGGGTTGTTTCGGGCAAGCTGAAGAAACTCATCTGATGCATCTATAATAGATGGACTTATTGCTGCCCAATAGGTGTAGAACTTCAGGCAGTTTCTGCTCCAACATCATCTATGCAGCCACCAGCAGAAATAAATGGAGTTCGACTTCTTTGTGCAAATTAGTGTTAACTGGCTTCCAATAAGTACCAAACGCATCAGCGTACCCTCTTGTTTTTGAATATTTGCTCTGCTGCTCATAATTAGGGCTGACTTATGGATTTCTTGTTAGTGTCAGGATAGTTTCTCTCCATCTGACCCTGTTGGGTTCTCAGATATTTTAAGAGATGAACATGCATTTTACTTGTTCCAAATAGCAACATAAATCCATCTTCTGGGGTATTAATTTGTGCGCTACAACTGAAAGCTTCTTTGAATACAACTCTTGTATCAGACAATCTTGCAGGTCTTTCTTCATAGAATTATAGAATAACCAGGTTGGAAGAGACCCACTGGATCATCGAGTCCAACCATTCCTATCGTGGTCTGTGCTGTATCTCATAGTTGTCTGTGTATAAGATATCTCTGTATAATACACATTGCATCACTTCTCTGTCCTTCAAATATAGCTAGAACATTGTAAAAGCCAATTTTTTTTATTTATTACTTTGTAGTAATATTTGTTCCCTGGGCATTCCTGATTTCTTGTATCTAGAGATAAGTATTGGCTGTGAGGAAGGCATTTTTGGTCATAGTATTACATGTAACTTGCGACTGACTTAGGTTCACTCTGGTGATTAGTGTTTTAAAATTAATTAAAAGTAATAGATTTTTTTAAAAAATATTTTTTATATCCTGGGGTAAAATGTCAGAAATTATAGAAACGCCAACTTGTGAATACAAAATTTTGCTGAAAAGAAAAAAAGTATCCAGGATTTTCTGTTAACTTTTTACTGACGTGCAGTGTTTCTAACCCAGTGACTAATTAATTGACTAGATGTAAAAGAGATGGACAATGTTTAGCAAGGAAGGACAGGATATGCATTATAAGACAGCTGGTTCTGCCTCTGCTGGGTTATGGGCACAATATACATCGGACAGCTAACGAGTCTCTGTTGCATAAGATAGATTTTCCTTATAATAGAATTGCACGCTTTGTCTCTAAATGGGGTTATTATACACACCATTGCACAATGTTTGAAGAGCTTGGTCGGCCCTTGTAGAGGGTTAGGAGAGAAATAAATTGGAAAACAATTGCACATAAGACCTTCAATCCATCAGCTGCTCCATATTTATCCAAATTACTGTTACACTCTTCCAAAATACAAATCTGTAATACATTTAGGGGTGGGGTGTTAATACTGACAGGCCAGATTTTGACAAGGCAGATTTTTCTTTTGCTGTCGTTTTTACCTTGCAGTAAAATCTTGATTCGTCAGGAAAGGTAGTAGTGGAGACTGCTTGTAGCGACATAACAACTCGCTACTGAGAATGAATTGGCAATGCAATTTTTGCCACTACGCAAACGCCATTCTGAGCCTCGGGAGGTTTTGAATGTTCCAGATAAAATGTGAAGAACTTCATTTATAAGGAGCTCTTCCTCAGTTATATTTAGAATTTAACGACCATGCTTGCAGAAATAATTTATGACTTGAAGTGCTTCCATTCTGGGGTCCCAACTTGTGACTGTTATCGTGCACAGTTTTCATAAAATGCTTAAGGCAAAAAAACCTCTGGACTCCCTATGCTTTTGAAGACTGGCCACCTACAATTTTACATCTTCAAAATAACAAGATGCTTTTGACAATCTTAGCTCAGCCACTGAGCAAGGTCAAATGCAGCAATTCTGTGTGATGCTGTGGCACCGTTTCCCATGACAATAGAAGAATTCTGTGGTAAGAGTTGTAGACAAAGCTTATAAAAGAGCAGAAAAGGGTTTTATTAAACCCAGTATAAATAATCATCTAGCATACCTCCTACTTGACATTTTTGTTTTCTTCAGTTAAATCTTTTGACTACTAGTCCAACTTCCAGTGCAATAACCCTTCTTTTTAATTCTAGCTCTCCCAGTACCAGACAAGGATGGGATCTTGCTAAATAATATTAAGTAATAATAATCTTAATCTGACAGGGTTGATGTTAAAAATATTGTAATATGAAAAGCTATGAGGGTGGCTCTGTTCAGAGCTTTATTCCTCAGACTAAACCAAAATACAACTGCAAGGAGCATTTCAGTTCAGAAAGTGGTAAGTGGGTCCATGGTGTGGTTTCTGTTTGAGCTTGGCTTTATCCCATTTCCATGAGTACCCTATTCCAGCAGGAATTGAGAGGAGATGCATGAAAAAAAAATATTACTTGGTAGTAATTGCATTCATCATAGCTACTGCTGTTTACATGTTCTTTCTCTTTCCCAGAGCCCTTGCAGTTAAACTGAAAGGGGAATGCTCTGTATGTGTGTGTGCACAGAAGTGTACTTTGCAGGATTTTGTTTGGAAAAAGTTATTCTTTTGTACAGTCCTTCCATGACATTTCTATAGCCTGCTGGCATCCTGTTGGGTGAAGCTGTGATCCTTCATGTAAGGCAGTGTCGCTCATAAGAAGAAAGACTGCAATAAGTACAGTTACTGGTAATTAATTTCCCACCTGTGGATACTTTTCCAGGGACTGTTTTATGCTCTCTGTGGTAGAGTGTGATCATTTATGACGGCGTTTAAGAGTATTTCATTTGTGGTTTGAAGTAGCTGGATGCTCCTCTTAATGAGCTTTCCTACTGCTATCACAACAACTTTAAATACCTCATGGCTAGTGAGGAACGGCTGATGCTTGGGCAGATGTGTTTCTGCAAATATCTTCCTGATTGAGTTGCATTTTTCAGTGAGGTTGATTTCATCACAGTTTGTGCTGCTGCTCTAGCAGCTTTAATAAAAGCTCTAAAAGCTCTTTCTCTTGTTATTTGTGGTGGTTTTTTTTCCCCCTTAGGAAAAGGAGAAACTGTATGTGGAATTGAAGCGTGTCTTGGCCCGGCAGCCGGGACCTGAAGTGACAAAACAGTTGCAGCTCTACCAGTACACTCTCAGGGAGAAGACTAAACAGCTGAAAGTAAGAGATGCCCTTTATCTCTGGCTGAGGGGCTGCCAGCATTGCAGAACAACTTCACCTGTGATCCTGGGGAGTGTGGTTTTCAGGAAGATATTTCAATGATCAGTGTGCATGCCTTAGTATATTAGATCTGGAAAATAAGGTTAATACTCTATCTCCCCAAGGGAAAATCAAGAGCAGTAGAAAAGCTTTTTTTTTCACATTATGCTAGTTAGTTTCATTAAAAATAGGGGGAAAGTATTACTAGAATATGAGTGTGCAGCACAGCGCTGTAAATTCCTTTTTGAGCATGGGTGTTCTGAGACACCATTAGTTTTCCAATAAGCTGCTTCTTTCCTTTTCTTGAATTGTTAAGATCCTTAATAAGCAAGAAATTTTTGCTTTCTTTTTAGCAAACTAGTGGGATGATATTGAGAATACAATCTTAAATTCTTATTTCTCTTGTAATGTGTAAACTTGCAACTTTTGTAGGGTTGACAAGAGTAACATGTCCTAACCCCTTATCACAAGAAGGGAGAATTTCCTTGTTCTGAAGGAATCTGAATCTTGTGAGAGACTTTGAAAGCATGACATTAATAAATGATTCTTTGATAGAATAAGCTGATCTTCCCTTGCTCTTGCCTGCACGACTGATCAGTCTCCCCAGGAGTTCATCTACTTCTACAGCTCCTCTCTCTGTTGAAGTCATCATCTCCTGTTCACTGCATCATAATCACGTCTATACTAACCATGAGGAAAAAATTGCAGCAGCAGATGGGCCCTTAGGAAACAAAGAGGCTGTTATGCAAATCTTAGCTTTCCACAGAGAAGAAAAACAATGTAGAAAATGTAAAATAGGAGCCAAAGTTTACCTAAACTGAATGTGATTTGAAGTTTTCCATACGCTTCCCATTTGTTCTTAATGTAGTCTATTGCTACTGTGTATTTCAGGAACAGCATGCTGTAGCCTACTGGCATGCATGCCATTTGGTGGTGCCAGGTCAAGCTATTCTCCTTCATAAGGAAGGAAAACACACAGTGTATCCCGTTTTTAATGTTTGCCAGTTACGTGAAAGCAGCATTATATTCAGATGTATGCTGACTGGTACTGCTTTGCCTGGGTGTATTTAATTACTTCATGTAACAAAGTGGATCCCTGTGAATAAAACCCATTATTATTCAATAAATCTCTACTTTATTGTTTTTGAAGATCATATTTTTTGGGTTTTCACTTGGTTTTGTGCCCCAGAATATTAAAAGCTAATGTATGTATTAATACCATTCCCATAAAGCTTGGGGCATATAAAATATGTTTTATTGTGGTTAAATGGCGTAGCCTTAATTTTTTAAATTGTCCTTAGATGAGCAGAGGTGATCCAATGGAACATCTTGAATGAAAATGAGATGTGATGGAAAATGGTGATGTCTTATATCACAAATGTGAAAGGAAAAAATCCTTGTAAGACTACTAACTTATGTGTAAGTGAAACTAACATCTTCTGTTTCTGCTTTTTGCCTTTTGTTAGGTTTTATCCTCGGAACTGAATATGTATAAATCAGAGAGCCAAGAATACAAATATGAAATTGAAAGACTTGCCAAAGAGCTTCTGAATGTGAAAAAGAAATATCTGGCTCAGAAACGCAAGGAACAACAGGCCAAGTATGTGAAAATAATGCTTTTGTCTACACAATTTTCTGCATAAGGCACATTTGTTTTAGACTCTGCTTTACCCTTTTGATCAGAACGTGGCCAAATTTGTCTGAGGTGATAGAATATTGTTGCCTAATATTCCTGGATATTATCTCTCATATTACTTCAGTCTGGTCTGGATTTATCATGATCTATGGCTAGGACAAGAACATCCAGCAGAGATGTTGCTAACATGTTCTGCAGTCCAGCTAAATTATTCATACCAACGAGATGGTGCCCAGAGCGCAAAGATTAGTGTCTGACATTGAATGAAAGAACGCTGTTGTTTTTAAAATGTGTGACTGAGGGCTAACTGTCCCCTTCTAGTGGCAGATTGTTACTAGTGATTGCAGAGACAAGCATTGCCCATCTGCTTCTTGTTCCCTTCCTACATCCAGGTGGAAAAAAGTGAGCAATGCTCACTCTGGCTTTCTCGGGTGTCTTTCCCTTTTGAAGGTAGAGACTGATAACTTCCCTGTTGGTAGTCGTTTTCTCTCTAAATGATAGCACTTTGACAGCACCTCCTTGCTCCTCTCAGTCCACACCTGAGTATTCAGCTTCTCCTCTTGATTAAAATATGACTATGATCTACGTTGCCCTATTTCTGGCCTACTATGGTGACCTAATTAGCAGGGGCTGAGATGAGACAATTCTGATACTGAATCTCCAGACTGGGACACTAAAACTATTGGTTACTGCTGAAAATGGAGTTACAGGACTTCCCTTTTAAAGAGAATTATCTTAGATTTTTGCAGTCAGATGACATGATCTGTTACCAAGTTTTTCTGTGTATGCCTTTTGTCTCTCCATCCCTTCCCATCCTCATCCTGTCCCTTTCTCACACACTAAAGCCAACAATTCTCTACGTTGCTGAATATAATTCAAACCTTCCTGTATCTATTTCCTCTTTAATTATATTTCAGCCAGCAAACAGTTTTAATGACTAAATTAGCCAAACGGTTGGTGACAGTGACTTTTGTCCATGTGCAAATTGCACGATGTTACCTTAGCGTTTGGAATTAGCAGCAATTGTGTAATGCTAATGGCCTTCCTGGAACCTTAGGATCAATATGTGAGGCTATCATAATGCCTGATAATCCATTTCAGGCAGCTAAGTATCCCCTTCACAATAGTTTAATGTTTCCATTTTGGGCCCTGGCATCGTGTTTCTTTCTGTTTATCAGATGAAAATGTTTTGTTGTTATAACATAACTATGTATAATATCAACCCACTTGTTTTTGTTATATCATACCTAGAATTAATTCCTGTCATAACTATTGAAAAAAATTTGACTTGTTAGGTGCATAACTGCTTTAAAGAAAACAAAAATGTTGTGCAAGGTGATGACTGAACTTGGGTCTATTAATACTTAGTGAGGTTGTGGAGAGGAGGGAGCTGGGCTCTTCTCCCAAGTGACAGGGGACAGGACGAGAGGGAATGGCCTCAAGCTCCACCAGGGGAGGGTCAGGCTGGACATTAGGAAAAAAAAGTTCACGGAAAGGGTCATTGGGCAGTGGCAGAGGCTGCCCAGGGAGGGGGTTGAGTCACCTTCCCTGGAGGGGTTTAAGGGATGAGTGGATGTGAGGTGCTGAGGGACATGGGTTAGTGATTGATGGGAATGGTTGGACTCTATGATCAAGTGGGTCTTTTCCAACCTACTGATTCTATGAATGTTGTGGTGCAGGTCAGTTGGCACCTGACTTATTACACTGGTTATAGGTTCAGGAGAGATATTGGCTATTAGTGCAGTTCCTCAGGTTGTTGTTCTTACGGGCATGACTGTACTCTGATAAGCGTGGTGTCTTTGTGACATCTGTGTTTTTGAATTACATTCAAATGCTGTAAGGGGTGCTTCTGCAGGATGATGGTACCTTGGTGCCCCCACCTCAGTCTCAGGTGTTACCAGCACTGTGCTGTCAGCCTTGGCTCGCACTTCTCTTGTGACCAAGTGCTGGGCTTTGCTCTCCTCTGTCCCTCATTGCAGCCACTGTGCAGCGTTCCTCCCTCAGACTGGGCTGGACAGCCACTGTCTGCTGAGTAGGTGCCAAAGAACCAGGTCCTTTTGATTCCTACAGTCACAGGTTGCTTTAAATCCCAGTTGACACAAACCCACCGACTTGATCTCTATCATGCCAGCTAATGTTAACATCATGTCTGAAATAAACGTGGCTGGTTTTGCTAATAAAAAGAGGATTCTGTCAGGACAATAGCATTAATAGCATTATTGACTACCCTGGTACGAAAGAGAATTAATAGTCTCAGATAACCTCACACAAAGGTATCATCTAAAGCTTTTATTGATTTGCACTAGAGTGTTCTAGTTAGTGATTTAAAGCCTTGATACTAAACTAATGCAGCTTTCCATGGGATGCTGAAGGAATATGATGAGTGACAACAGGAATTTAGCTTTGTTTTGTGTTCAAGCTGAAAATCCCATGTTTAAGATTTTGGGTGTAAGTTTGAAATCCTCTTTTTCTGCTCTCTGATTCTGAACGTTGTCTTTCCTAGACATCTTACCCCTTTTTTTTTTCTTCTCACTCTTCCCTTTCTCATCTTCTGCTACTAGCACTCTTTCTGCTTCACTACTTTTCCTAGTATCTTCGAGCACCAGAGTTCCAGTTTGATCTTCAAAAGGATCAGTGAGAAAATATGAAACTTAAATCCACACCAAAGACCTGCTCCTGCACTCCTATATATGTAAATAACTACACTGAGGGATGTCAGGAGTAACTGGAAACTTTTGCACGTGGCTGCTTGCACATTACTTCTGCATAATATATTACAGTGTTTGGCTGCATAGAATTTTCCGTACTCGTGGGCGCATCTGTTGGCTGTCTTCATGGGAGCATGAAGGAAAGAATGAGCATGGACTCTGGATCATTTTTTCTCCCCAAAGTTGGAAGCCCGATAGTGTGAGCCATCTAAATTTAGTTTTTGGTGCTGTCATCTGGCACAGGCATTAGTGTTACACTGATACAATTAGAAACAGTTATAAATTATTTTCATGGTTAAGCTCATCTGTGCCATCTTTGCTTTTCCCACCTCCACGTGGGTAACACTTGGAAAAAGAAGCATGACTAGTCATCTTACAGGGTTTGTCTGAACATCCTCCTCTTCTGGCACAGCTATTTAGGGACAAAGAGTCAAGTATTAATTCCAGGAAGTGTTTTCTTTTCCCTTACTGGGCACTGAGAAAGTGAAATAATGTGACAAGGTTAAGATTTTGCAAAAGCGTGATTGCGCTCACGTTTGTGTCTGTGTCAATGACTGTAAAATAAAAGTAATGGCTCCAGCATTTTTCTGCAAGACGTCTGCCCTTATGGTAAACTAGTACTTCATAAAGCTCAACTTGGTGTGTTTTAAATATCTGTGGCCCTTTCTCTGAAACTTCCAGGTAGGTCACAGTGAGATACTGCCCTGTCTTTGTTCTGCTGTGCTTACCTCCCCAGTCTCAGAAGAGTGGAACCAGCTAATACTTGTTCCCTCCTCTTAAGGCCATCAAATTTCAGCCATCCTGGATCCCAGCTGGAGCTGCTTCCTGGGGATATCAGAAAGCCCACAGCACACTGTTGTTTTTCTGCAAATGTCACAGGCAGGGCAATTATCACTAGAACTTTGCTAAAATCTGAAGACAGAGAACACTGTTTGTTCATTAAAATTCAGCAATAATAAAAAATATCTCCCTGCTGCGCCTTTGAAAGTGGCTGTTTGTTTGAAAACAGGAATATAGAATCATAGAATGTGATGGTGATTAGAAATCTGAAGTCACGGAGCTAATGTACAAGCTTAATATAATGAGGTGCTCTGACCATTTTGGGGAGCAGCACAAAGAAAGCTCATTTATTTCTAATTTTTAATAATATCAAAAAACATCAATAGGCTTGTAATTAGATCCAAACAGACACCTAGTCTTGGCGCTTTGGCCTAACAGGCTTTAATCATCATTTTTTTAATGATCTCTTGGTATGTGGTTGCATCAAAGAAATTCTGGAGGACACAGATTTCCTCACTTCGTAAACATCACTGGAATGCAGAATGAAATATGTATTTTCCTTTTCTTTGTTTCTGTTTAAAGGGATAAGGAGCGATTCTTGACCGACACGGAGCTTGAGTTTCCACGCCATGATTCTGATGTTCCTCACTTCACCAGAGGGGACTTTGGTGTCTGCAGACCCCTTCCCAAAATTACAGCTTAGGAATGGACTCATTTCATCACATTGCCGTTCCCAGTTTCCTGCTAAATGCCATTTGTGATGAGTTGTTTGAGAAGCTGTAACTGTGAAAGAAATTCAGAATAAACTTCCCCTCTGAAATCACTGTATTGTCTTCAGGAGAAGGCATCGAATAATGCAATCAGTGTCGTCTTGGTTTACGAACTGTGGACCACTGTGGAAGTCTACACTGGTGTAACCGAATAGTGGAGACCACGCAGATATTTCCTCTTCAATACCATCTCTCTGTTTAGCACTGTAACTCCACAAAATGCCTTATTATGTAGCTATTTCCCCTTTATCTACCTCTATTGTAAGCATTCACTCTTTATCTTTTGACTCAAAGCAGCTGAAAGAAATGAGCAAACAGGAGAAAAAAAAGAGAAATTAATAGGCTGATGTTCCAAGCCCTGCTGAGCAAATGCAAAATTAACAAGTCTTTGCTTAGATATACACATGTAGCAGTTCTTTGTGCAGGTAGTCTATAATAGGTAGTCTACAGTTGTTAGTAAGATCAAGGGATTTTGTGGCCACGATCTATGTTATTAAGAATGTGATTCTGTTTACTCAGGTAGGCACAAAGTGATATAATTATGTCTGTTCAGCTGGGGAGGCTGCACACACTGATGGGGACTTGCTGTTCTCCCACAGAAATCCTTCCAAGTGATTCAAACTTGACTCAAAACACGGCAAACTTTTACTCTTTAATTTCTAGACACTCGGGCATTTTTTGTAACTTTCAGAAATTGTTTTTGTAATACAGCAGGAGCCCTCCAACCTTTTCAGCCAAAAGAGATTTAATTACCATTCATTAACAAGTGAAATAACAAAGTCACGGCATGAGGTGCTGAAGTATAGAAAACTTTCAAGCAATAAAATAAAATGTTTTGAAACTGATTTGTACATGGAAGCTTTTTCCCAGCCTGGGGGATAAAAATACTTGTCCAAAGAGAAATGCTGATAAATATTTCACATGCACAAAAAAAAAAGAACCCTTTTACAAAGATTTTGTTCTTTCCTTTGGTGGAATACATAATTAAATATTAAAGCTGCTGCGGGAAACTTTTAATGGAAGTGTTTAATTCAAAGGAATCAAGTTAAATACAACGGGGATCTACTTTGCTTTTACACTTGGGACCAGAACACTTAGTCATCAGATCTGTTGTATTTTTCTTTTGTTCCCAAAATATCTATTATTGCTTTTTTACTGTCAAGTGCATTATGCTAAAGTTATCATTTTAGGGCAGTCATGCTGTCTGAATTGTGTCTTTTGTGTACCTGACATGTCCTTATAGTTAGAATAATTGCAAATAACTGACATGGGCACTTGAGTTTGATGGGATCCTGAGTAGGTTTTGCAGAGGCTTTTAAAAGCTGGTGTTTCTTAAGGTCCCGAGTATCCAGCCTGGAGCTGAACTCCACTATGCTTATTAACACTGGGAAGTAATTTGTACTGAACTAAATCATCAAAGTCACATTTATTAATTCACATGAATGAGAGGCACAGTTAGACTCCCAGAATACCATCACGCTGTAGAGAGGCAACTTCTTTATTACACTCTGAACTGTGCAGCTTACCCAGAGATAATCCAAGCCAGTGTACATCTTTCCCTCTGTTTGTGACAGGAGACAAGGTGTTATGATGGTCAGAGCAAAGGAAGGGGAGCTGAGCAGGTAGACTCTATTCTATAATTGCATATGTTTTTATGAATATACTAATAAAACAGATTACTTTCACAGAATCACAGAATGACCAGGTTGGAAGAGACCCACTGGATCATAGAGTCCAACCATTCCCACCAATCCCTAAATCATGCTCGTAAGCACCTCGTCTACCCTAACCTTAAACATCTCCAGGGACAGTGACTCAACCACCTCCCTTGGCAGACCGTTCCAATGCCTAACCACCCTCTCCGTGAAGAATTTCTTCCTAATCTCAAGCCTAAATCTCCCCTGGTGGAGCTTGAGGCCATTCCCTCTTGTCCTGTCCCCTGTCACTTGGGAGAAGAGCCCAGCTCCCTCCTCTCCACAACCTCCCTTCAGGTAGTTATAGAGAGCAATGAGGTCTCCCCTCAGCCTCCTCTTCTCCAGGCTGAACACCCCCAGCTCTCTCAGCCGCTCCTCATAAGATTTGTTCTTCAGCCCCTTCCCCAGCTTTGTTGCTCTTCTCTGGACTCGCTCCATCTGTAGATTTACTTAGTAGTAGCTTGCATTGCACAAATTGAACTGTTACAAGGGCAAGAAGCTCCAACCCCAAATGATTCTCAGAACCATAGAATGGCTTGGGTTGGATGGGACCTTAAAGGTCATCTAGATCCAACCCCCTGTGATGGGCAGGGACGCCTCCCGCTAGACCAGGCTGCCCAAGGCTCCATCGAACCTGGCCTTGAACATCTCCCGGGGATGGGGCAGCCACAGCTTCCCTGCTCAACCTGCTCTTGACCCGAGTTTTCTAGTCAGAGCAAAATAGTATTTGTCTAATGACTCACAAAGCTGAATTCATATTTAAAAAGTGGTGAGTCTTCTAAACTAAAAAAACATAGAGGACTGCAAAAATAATGTGTTTTTCTGATACAACATGTTCTTCCAGGCTGAAGGATTGGGAAGTGAGTGCAGTAAATTTTACCTACAAAGTACAGGAGCTTCTACTGTGCTCATCCACAATTTCAGGCATCCAGATGTGAATGTGTTGGCTACTCTCTCCAATTTTATTGCATTATTTACTTACTACCAGGGAAGCTAAATTCACAGGTTAATTTGGGAAAGAAGTAAAAAAAAAAAAAAGGCAAGAAAATACAGTCATCAAATCATTGCCAGTAACTTTCAGCATAATCAGGAATAGAATAACTGCAGCCAGCTTAATTTATAGTGCGAGAGAGTCAAAACCATTTCTGAGTTCATGTAATAGAATGGATTAAAGCACACCAAATCCCTTCCCCCCTGGTCTATAAAAGTCAGGGAGCTTGAAAAATGGCTCTGGATGTCTGTGAACCCAGCTGATGCTGAGGTGCTTTTAGTGTTCAAGGATTTGGCTTGCACAGCAGGGAAAGGCAGAGCATTAATGAGAGCATCATTTGTTCATTTGCTTCTGCATTGTGAGCAGCAGCTCTGAAGTGCTTCTCCAAGTTTTGTTGCAGAGTAATGTTAATTGAATTCCAGTCTGTGCAAGATGTAAGCCTAGAAGTAGCAAGCGTATATCTTTAACTTCTTGTTCCTGTAAAGATATGTGAAAAGATGGAGGCGAAGGGCTATGATCCATGACGCTTAAGTTAGAGGAAATCTTTCTTTGCTTTAATTGCTTCAAATTGCTGCTGTAGTAGCTTGCACAGTAAATCTATCCCGGAGCCTTTTTCAGTGAGCAAAGTAAGTAATATTGTTCGCTTTCAGAGCTCTTTCAATATGTAGATAATATTTTATGTACCTTCGCATCTGACCTTGTCTGCCAGGTCTGTATTCAGCGTGTTGTACAAGCAGGACACAAACAAGATGCTGCACGCTGAACTATCAACTTCAAAGGCAGGAGCACGGCCCTTCTGGGGTCACCTCTCATCCAGCAAAACACATGGCGCAAGAATCCAGTCCTTAATTTACACTTGCTTTGTGAATTCAGAGCAGCAAGAGCACATATTGCACACCCAGCACAAAGTCCTCCTGTTGTAAATCGGGGAACCCTTTCAGTCAACAGCAGTGAAACCAAGGTTGTAGCTCAGGCTTGGTTGTGTTGGGAGCTACAGAGCTCAGGGGAGGCTGGGGAGGTGGGGGAGCTGGATGAGCCCTTGCCATGCCTGGTGCTCCTTAACAGCCCTGAGTGGTTCCACCTGGCCCAGGGTGCAGCTCACCAGCTCAGCTCTGCTGCTGGCTTTGGTCTCCTGCCCTTCAGGGAGCAGACGGCTCTTGCTCTGACAGCAGGACACAAGAACAGCTTCAGTGCTGTCTTCAAAGCCCTTTCGAAGAGCAGGATGGAGAGAACAAGAGGAACAGTCTCTCTCCACTCCTGCAGATGAGGAGCCACTGCGGGGGCTCAGCTGCTGCCAGGAGGGCTGCCAGGTACTGTCTGAGTCCACAGAGCCACGTCTCAGGCTGCTGGTTCCTGTGCTTGTCTCCGGGTGAAGCTGTAGTGCCCTAAATAGTTGCAAGAAGGGGCTGAGAGAAATAAATCCTTGATCTATCCCCTGTCCCCTGTGTGAAGTCACCAGAGGGGTAAGTTAGCAGGTGAGTCACAAAGAGAAGTCAGGCAGCAAAACCAGTGTCTGCCCTCTCTGAAGCATTAAGGACTCCTCCTGAATGTTTGCCCACCCCAACTGTCTTTACTCAAATTAGAGAATCTAAATCATGTATGTTTGTATTTAGGCACTTTAGCAATGGAGTATTATTTTCCTAGCAGGTGGTTTAGCTGTTGTGCCATCTCCTCTAGCAGAGTGTATTTTTAGTGTGTTTCTAAAAGCAGGAACTTGATTTTGATGCTCTCTCCGTTCCCTACCTGGGCACTTTTTAAGCAGCCCCACGAGGACCAGCTACTTACGCTGTTCAGCATACAGAAAGGTGTCAGGATCCCATGGTCATGGGATGTCAGTCATCCCATGGTCTTGCTTGAGGAACCTCATTTTCCAAGGGGGAGGTGAACTCATGCCTGTGGCACGTGAGGGAGCAAGGCAGGGTCCATAGGACGTGCTGCATGTGGCTTAGGTCAAAGCAGCTGTGTGCTGCTCTGCTCAGCCTTACCCTTCACCTTGCTTCCTCCCCAGACTGGAGCATCTATGTGGGTTTATTGAATCCATATTCATCTCTCTGCTGACCTCAGTGGGCTTATATACCTCATCCCAAATGCACAGAGCCACCCAGACACGTCAGTTAAGAGTAAAGCTGGGGGAATTCAGCTCTGGGGCTGGAACAGGCTCCAGACCTGCTGAGATCCTCCTCAGCCTTTGCTGCCTCTCTAGGGAGCACGGGGAACCCAGCTTTCTCACCTGGTCTGGTCTGCTCTGTCTTCAGCAACTGGTCTCTGCAGCAGGAACAAGGCAGCTTGGAGCTGAAGCTTCAAGCTTGCGGCTGCTTCACTCTGATGTGAAGAAGCTGAGTAGGGGTCTCCAAATATCAAGCAACTGTTGTAGCATGACCCTCGGGCAGGTGTTAGTTGGCATCTTATGATGCAGCCTGACAGGTGGGCACGTTCCCTGGGTGTTAATTGAGTAGGGAGAGACCTCAAGCAGGATTTTCAGGAAGGAGGAGACGTTGGTTTCCCCTCATCCTACCTTGGTGTGAAGGGGGATATTATGGAAGGGGAGTGGAGAGCTAGACTCTCTTGAAACAGAGGTAGAGGTAAGCTTTGTTCTTGTACTCTGCCTTGGCTAGAAGCTGCGTTTTTCTTAGGTTGTTGCATCTAAACACGGGGCTGGGAGGCGCAGCATCAGCTTTGGCTTTTTGCTGTGGGCAGCTGCTGGCAGAGGCTCCAGCAGTACAGGGGGCACTTCCACAGAGATGGTTTTAGCTGGGCTCTCAAGAGGAATTGGTGTTGTCAGTACCTTTGTATCCAATAGCTAATAGTTCTACTTGCTGCTGGGGCTTCTAGTTTCTCTGCTGCCTTGGCTGGTGTGGCGCGCATCTCTTCTGCAGTGCCTCCTCTGACAAGGTAACGCTGAACTCAAATGTATAAATCATGGGCAAATTGTGGGACTGTTTCTTAATGAGAGCGTATCTCTGCATTTTCTATTTTGGATCCTTCTTGTCTTACAGCCGAAATGCTTTCAAGGAGAGTCCGTAGTTTTCAAGGAGACGCCATCCCCCCAGGAAGATGACAGGCTGGCCGAGCTCACCGAGTCACAGCTGGTCAGAGCTTTCTCCTATCAGGGAATTTCCTGGTTGTGCATCGTATACTGGCTTTAAAGGAGGTCTTGCTCTCTTTCTGTGGATTTCAGCCTAGCCAATTTCTTTAATTTTACTCTGTTATTTTGCAGATATTGTAGATTTTCTTTTTATCTGCCTCCCTTATTTTTTTTTTTCTTTATTTGTGGGAGCTCTTCAGCTTACTTAACATAGAGAAAAAAGAGTGCAAAGGATGTTTTGAAGGGTGTTACTTTTGTAAGGTAGCTCTTGGCAGGTCTGAGTTCCCCTCCAAGGCTCCAGGAGCCTTCCTTTCTGCTGGCGGGCACTTTAATCTGCCCAGGTGTGAAGTGGATGTAACAACTACACTTTCAGCCAGCCTCGACTATTTAAACTTCACAGTTCTTCACAGCAAGAACCATTTCTCAGGACTCTTTCTTGGCAGCAGGCTAAGCAGTAATTTTAAACCATTTTAATCTGAAATGAGAATCTCTACGTGGGGTTTGAATGCACTTCAAGTGAAGTATGTATTTGTAACTTTTGTTGATCCCTCTTAATTTTCCAAGCGTCCCTGTATAGGCAAGTTATGTTTGTGTAGTGGCAAAACACACTGATAGCTCGGCCTTATTTAGTGTAGGGTGATAAAAGCAAAAATAGTAAGGGAAAGGTATATTTGGGATCAGTGCTGGAATGCAGGCTACTAACCATTTTTCCATACAAAAAAACCCCAAAACCAAAGAAACTAGTCAACATCTTCTGTTTCCCTTTCCTGGGCCCGCCCTGAAAATTTATCTTGATTATAGAATATTTCTGGAGGGAAAAAATGCATGTTTTGTTCAACAAAATAAAAAATAAATTCAAGTGCTTTGCCTGCCTCCTGTGGGAAAGCAGTTTTCTAGAACTGCTTTGACATTTGTGTGATCACAAGTGATTGTGCCAGAAGCAACCCCGGGGCAGCTGAGCTGCAGGGATGGAGCGCAGGTCGCCTCTTGGCTGCGCCCAGCTGCACAGTGTTTACTTAAACTCTGTTTGTCACTTCAAGTGAGAAGGTGCCTGAAGCAGCAGTTTAAATAATCCTGTTTCACTTTGCAATCAGGGCAGGCTGTGAGCAAACACACACTCACTTACCGTGTCTCACCTGAAGGGTGGTAACTTGCAAATTCGTGAACGTCCTTGGAATTGGTTGTTTTCCCTGTGCAAACCCTGTGCCTCTTCGCAGCCCCGTTTGGTGCAGGGTGCACCGAGACCCTGTGGCTGAATGGCAGGGCAAACCCTGGGGGCTGGCTGGGTAATAAATCACAGAATCATAGAATCACCAGGTTGGAAAAGACCCACCGGATCATTGAGTCCAACCATTCCCATCAAAGACTAACCCATGTCCCTCAGCACCTCGTCCACCCGTCCCTTAAACCCCTCCAGGGAAGGTGACTCAACCCCCTCCCTGCGCAGCCTCTGCCAGTGCCCAGTGACCCTTTCCATGAAAAATTTCTTCCTAATGTTCAGCCTGACCCTCCCCTGGTGGAGCCTGAGGCCATTCCCTTTCGTCCTGTCCCCTGTCACTTGGGAGAAGAGCCCAGCTCCCTCCACTCCACAACCTCCTCTCAGGTAGTTGTAGAGAGCAATGAGGTCTCCTCTCAGCCTCCTCTTCTCCAGAATAAACACCCCCAGCTCTCTCAGCCGCTCCTCTTGTTCTCCAGCCCCTTCCCCGGCTTTGTTGCTTTTCTCTGGACTCGCTCCAGAGCCTCAACATCCATGTTCTCACTTCCAAATCCCTGACTAAGCTACCTCATCCCCTGCAGTTTCTGTGTTATTGTTCAGATGGATTCTCTCTGGGCAGCTTAGGAAAACTCATTGCTGGAGTTTTATTTTGACTGAGCATACGCAAGTCTTCTAGAAATTACGAACTCCCTTGCTGATTCAGATTCTGTAGAAGAAGGTGACAGGCAGACCTAACGTGTCTCAGACCAATCCTCTTTAGCAGCCCTGCATTGCTTTTCTTGCTTAGTGGTAAGCTATCTGCTAAGTCCTGATGCTTGCACCAGTCCTGAAATTGGAGCAGCTTCAATCCAAAGCTTTTGTTGCCAAAGTTACCTTCAAAATCCTTAAAGCAATCTCCGTCATGGTTTGGTTTTGGAGTGGATCCTCTTGCCCTTGTTACAGAAATGAGTGTTTCAATTGATATGCGGTACAGCAGATGAGTTAGAGCTATGAGTATTAACGGGAAGAAGTGAGCAATTAAATGAACTTTGGTTACACAAGTTAACAGATCTCTGCTTGAGTACATTAGCTGAGGGTTTAGTGCATTGCCATTTGCATCTAATCAGGCTCAGTTCCTTCTTTGCTCTTAGGATGATGTGTGCTTACTGGACTTTATTAATTATTTTTTTTCTCTTTTACCACTGATATTGAATACTGATGACATGCAAACCATCCCCAGGTCGATTGCTGTGCCATGATGGGTGGTACAAGATAAAGAGCCTGATGCTCTGGGGAGATACTTTAGGAGTTATCTTAAAAAATGAGATGCCGCTGTCTTACAAGAGTGCAGAGGGTCTGATAGAGGCGAGAGTTCTGGTGGTTTTGGCTGTTAGTAGACCCCATGGTGGATTCCGGAGTGAGGTGCTGAGGGAGGATGGATGTCTTGTATCAGAAGTAACGTGACCAGCAGGTCCAGGGAGGTTATTCTCCCTCTGTACTCGGCACTGGTGAGGCTGCTCCTCGAATCCTGCATTCAGTTCTGGGCCCCTCACCACTAGAAGGATGTTGAGGCTCTGGAGCGAGTCCAGAGAAGAGCAACAAAGCTGGTGAAGGGGCTGGAGAACAAGAGGAGCAGCTGAGAGAGCTGGGGGTGTTTATCCTGGAGAACAGGAGGCTGAGGGGAGACCTCATTGCTCTCTCCAACTATCTGAAAGGAGGTTGTGGAGAGGAGGGAGCTGGGCTCTTCTCCCCAGTGACAGGGGACATGACGAGCAGGAATGGCCTCAAGCTCCACCAGGGGAGGTTTAGGCTGGACATTAGGAAAAAAAATTTCATGGAAAGGGTCACTGGGCACTGGCAGAGGCTGCCCAGGGAGGGGGTTGAGTCACATTCCCTAGAGGGGTTTAAGGGATGGGTGGGTGAGGAGCTGAGGGACATGGGTTAGTGATTGATAGGAATGGTTGGACTCGATGATCCTATGAGTCTTTTCCAACCTGGTTATTCTATGATTCTATGACTCTATGTCCATGAGACCCTTTCTTTGTTACTGTTCTAATGTTAAAACACACATTCCCCCCTGCTTCTGCAGGAGCTGCGCGGCTCTCGGGGTGTGTGGAGGTGTCAGAAACTGGCAGAATCTGTGCTGGTCTGGGGGTGAGAATGAGAAATCAAATGCCAGGAGATGTTGTGTTTCTTCGGGCAGACGTGCTTTCTGGCTGTCTCGTACAGGCAGATGGATGTCCCTGCGTGGCACCAGCCAGCCCCCACATGCCCAGCTCCGGGTAGGGTGTATGTACTGGATGGCAGAGGGTACGAGCTCTGGCCTCCTCCCGCAGACGTGCAGCTTCTCCCTGCAGCCCTGGCCAGCAGCAGAGCTGGCTCGGGGATGCTTGTGCGTAGGGCTGTGTGCTCTGCTCCTTCTGCACGGGAGCAGATGCTTGAGGTTTGCAGAGCTGCCAGTCATGCCTCCTTCACAACCACTAAAATTCAAATCAGGTGGTATGAAGGGGAATTACATGCCAGCGTTACTTGTCTGATCAAGAGCTTCACCTTGCGCTCTTGAGGCTTGCGTTTCGTAATTTACTTCAGGCAGAGGGAGAACTGATTTTTCCTCTCTATCTGCTTTAGTGGAAGCTGGCGGTAAGCTACCAGAGCCCTCTGCCACCTGGTGTGTCTGCCCTCCTCTTTGCTGGCAGCACGCAGATTTCTGCTGGGCTTTGATCAAGGGTTGCAGCTGGGGCTTTGCCTTCTGCCCTTTCCTTTATTCCATGTGCTGGCAACTCTGGTTTCCCCATCACCAGCCCATCCAGGAGAAGGAACTGGGGGTGTTGGTTGACAGCGACTGAACATGAGCCAGCAGGGGCCCAGGTGGCCAAGAAGGCCAATGGCATCTTGGCTTGTGTCAGAAACAGCGTGACCAGCAGGTCCAGGGAGGTTCTTCTCCCCCTGTACTCAGCACTGGTGAGACCGCACCTCGAGTCCTGTGTTCAGTTCTGGGTCCCTCACCACAAGAGGGATGTTGTGGCTCTGGAGCGAGTCCAGAGAAGAGCAACGAAGCTGGTGAAGGGGCTGGAGAACAGGAGGAGCGGCTGAGAGAGCTGGGGGTGTTCAGCCTGGAGAAGAGGAGGCTGAGGGGAGACCTCATTGCTCTCTACAACTACCTGAAGGGAGGTTGTGGAGAGGAGGGAGCTGGCCTCTTCTCCCAAGTGACAGGGGACAGGACGAGAGGGAATGGCCTCAAGCTCTGCCAGGGGAGATTTAGGCTTGAGATAAGGAAAAAATTCTTCATGGAAGGGGTCGTTAGGCATTGGAACGGTCTGCCAAGGGAGGTGGTTGAGTCACCGTCCCTGGAGGTGTTTAAGGTTAGGGTAGATGAGGTGCTTAGGAGCATGATTTAGGGATTGGTGGGAATGGTTGGACTCGACAATCCGGTGGGTCTCTTCCAACCTAGTGATTCTATGATTCTATGTCCCAGGACTGTACCCACTTTGCCCTCGGTTGCCTCCAGCCCCGAAGCTGATGCATCCAGGATCTTCCTGAGGGAAAATTGGTGGCACTCGCTGCTGTACTGTGGGGCCAGGCTTCTGCTTTCATCCAGGCACCTGCACCACCAGGCTTGAAGCTGAATTTGAGGAAAAATGAGCACAGATGTGCATCAGGGCCTATGTTACAGCCTTAGAATCATAGAATCACCAGGTTGGAAAAGTCCCATCGGATCATCGAGTCCAACCATTCCTATCAAATTCTATGATTTCACATCTGTCTCCAGGCCCTGTGAGGTCTGTAACAGTATTTCACTTTCTCTGGTACCTCCCAGACAAGGGCTACAAGGAACAGGACTACAGTGCTAGCCACATCATAACAACCCTGCTCAGGAGAGATACCTGCATCACGGAGAGGGTGGTTAGGCATTGGAACGGTCTGCCAAGGGAGGTGGTTGAGTCACCATCCCTGGAGGTGTTTAAGGTGAGGGTGGATGAGGTGCTTAGGAGCATGATTTAGGGAATGGTGGGAATGGTTGGACTCGACGATCCAGTGAGTCTCTTCCAACCTGGTTATTCTGTGATTCTGTGATATCTCAGACAGGCAGCTGGAAGCACAAGGTGATTTCTTCCCTGTCAGGTCTATGATAGAGTCTCGTAAAGAAGTGTTTAAGGTATGCAGGACCTCTGTGTCAGGATCCAAGCATCTTTCAG
Organism: Clamator glandarius; assembly: GCA_033459285.1. Classification (NCBI taxonomy): domain Eukaryota; kingdom Metazoa; phylum Chordata; class Aves; order Cuculiformes; family Cuculidae; genus Clamator; species Clamator glandarius. The sequence continues at coordinate 8,575,761 of JAUNZM010000092.1, read as the reverse complement.
TTTTGAACTTGTGGCTGTCACGGCAGGGGTGGGGACAGCACAGACAGGGCAGTGGAGCAGAGCTGGGGAGGGCAGCTGGGAGAGGCTTTGCAGCCAGGACCTGAGCCAGGTCCCCCATACCAAGCATCCTGGCCCCAGGCATTTTTCCTCTTTGATTTTCTCAGCCATAAGCAAACCCAGTTCCAGCACCAAGCCTCAGGTAATTCCTTGCTGGATTTAGGATATTACAGGCGTAGCGACAAATCTACCAAGAAGTTTTTCAAGTTGCTGCTTTCCCCGTGGAGTCAGCACAGCAAAAGCCATGTCTAGGTGAGATGCTTCATCCCTTTTTTGATTTTTTTTTTCATCGAATACTCTTGTCAAAGACTTGCAGGCAGCTGCAGCTCAAATCATCCTGCATTTTTCTTGTGATTGTTTTGCCTGATATCGTGGTGAGTATTCATATAAAGTCAGCGCATGATAGATGGTTAGATTTATGCTGTATATTGTGATCCAAGGGTATAAATGTATTTAAGTGACTTATTCAGCTTAAAAACCACCCCTGTCTGCTGATCCCTCATCAGCATTACAGGCAGAAAGATGTAAAATAGCAGTGGTAATTGTGGTGATGCAGCTTCCCTGGAAAATAATATAAGCACAAAGAGCATTTTGAGAGGCAGATGGAGCATAATTCCTTTGTAATTTCTCTTGAATTGTTTTTAGAGAGGGCCAGACTGAAAACCCCTCAAGGAGAAGGACAGCTGGAAGGTGGGAAGGGCTGGGAGCCTGAACAAATGTTGGGACTTCTGAAGGTTTGATGTTTATTTAAAAAAACAAACAAACAAAACAAAAACAGAGAGAGAACAAGCTTAAAAGTGAAAGATGTGGTGACCCCAGAAGCATGAGCTGTTTTCCAGGGAAACTGCTCCCAGAGCAGGAGCAGCGTTTAGTGAGAGCTGTGGTGATAAATGCAGCTGACTGGATTGTGGTGTTGGAACCACAGCTCAGGGCTGGTGCGTTTACGGCCCTTTTATGCCACCTCTCTTATTTAAACTTAATTTACTGTGCGGATGAGATGCCAAAGCTCCCTTGCCCCTAGCTCCACAGGCTTTCCTGCTCTGCTTGCAGAGTTTAGGAGTGGCAGGAGCTGCCCATCCTCCAGAAAATCTTCGCTCCAGTGCTCATCTTGCCTCCAGGCTGACGTATCTGCCAGAGGGATGGGGACTGTCTGTCTTTGGACTGTCTTTAGCAACCCTGTTGCTCCTTGCCCTTCCTTGAAGGCAGAGTGAGCTCTGCAGGCTGGGGATTCTGAGAAATCGCTTGCTGCAATGGGTGTGAAGATGCTCTGGTCCTCACGTGATGGGAATATCTCTGGGGTCCCCCTCTTTGGGTGCAGGGTGGTCGCACCTTGCTCCGCAGAAGCACTGATAACCCAGCCACTGGTAAACCCTGCAGTGCTCAAACCCACTTGAGATTTTGAATTATTTTTTTTTTTTTTTTGTGAGTTTAGGGTTTTGTTCTCTAACAGGACTCCTTCTCCCTGACTTCTCGGGCAGGGGCACAGCACAGGCTTGCTCTGAAAGTCACGTTTCCTAATTTAAGCAAGAGTGGTGTCAAGAATGCAAGGAAAACAGCACAGCTGTGCCGATGTACTGCTCCTCAGCACTGCTGTGCGTTCAGAAATGCCAGTCTGACTTAAAGAACTCAAAGTTGCATTTGCCCCCCTTCTTCTTAATTTTATTTTATTTTGTTACGTTTTTGCAATTATCCTCTCCGGGGCTATAATTTTTGTTTAATACCTAATTCATTTTTAAAGGCAAAGATATTGCTGTTCTGGAACTACGAGTAGGCTTTATTTTTATTTTATTTTTAATACAGCAGCCATAAGCAATTTTAAAGAGCTGCTTTACTACATAAAACGATCTTCTCTTATGATTTGACATTGATACTGCATCCTGATTTATTTTGGAGGATTGCAGCAAATGGCATAAATGCTTAAAAGATAATTACGCTGGTGATGGACGTATGGCTGCCATACGCACAGTGCATGTTTAAAAGATGGGATGGCAAGGCTAGTACCCTCCTGCAGCCAAGATTTCCTCGTGGCTGCAGGGTGTAGTCGTAACTGCATCAGCCACCACAAGGGTCACGATCCTACATCATTGATGCGAGAGCTTGACCCAATGTCAGTCTGGCACCAGGTTTAAAGCAGGTGGGGAAAACAACCTGGATTCTGTCTCGGTAAAGGGTTGTGTAGGTGGCTAGAAAGGTTTAGCTCAGGCCCAGCTGTTGAGGATTTAGGGGGAGAGATGGGAAGGACAGAGCTACAGGAGCCAGGGGAGCAGCAGTAGACATGCAGAGCCCGTGGAAGGAGCAGGGCTGCAGAAGCAACTGTAAAACACATACAGAGGGAACCTGGGCTTGGTCCCCTGCATCCTCCTCCATTTCCCCATTCCCTGTGGCCTCTTTGTGCCGTGTTCTCTGTGAGATACCTGTACTGATTTCAGCACTGGGACCTCACTGTATTCCTCTCTAATACATAATTGGCATCTGACTAAGGGAAGGTGATGCTGAAAATCAAGGAGAGCCTTTAGCTGGGCATCAGACCCAATGAGGATAGCCTACGAGGCAGGAGGAAGGCTTGTGGAAGCCAAGGTAAAAGTGCTCAGAAACCAAATCCTGAAGTCAAAAGAAGCAACAGGTCTGGCTGGACAACGCTGCTCTGGCTCATGAGTCTTTCCCTCTGATTCATTGCCATGCCCATGCAGATGGTGATTCTCACCTGAAAACCACCTCCACAGCCTCCGCCAAGGCTCCTGTGCCCTCTTCCAGTCCCAAGTGGCTGTGTCTCTGCTGTGTTTTGCAAGTGCAATGGGCTCTGACCCTGCTTCCCTGCTACACGGGGCAGGATGAAACACAGATGTGTCAAAGCCCGGGTGGCTTTGAGGGTGCAGGAGGAGCGGGTAGAAGGAAATGCTCCTGTATGAGGTGGGCTGAGGCTTATTGCCGTGTTCCCCTCCAGCACACATTATCTGAATGGCATCAGACAGCAAAAGATTACTCAGCTTCACTTTTCTGATTTGCAGCGAAGGCTTAAGCAGGTTATGCTGTCTGGCTCTGCTGCAGTCCTGCTGCTGTTGCCCATTCCCAGTCCACCTTCTTCCATCACTGTCAGTCCCGTGCCATTTCTCTGGAGAAACATCAGTGCAGTCCTGGCAGCATCTTCCAAAAGGTCTCTCCTCCCTTGCTTTGGGTAAAGCCCAGAGGGCTATGGCTGTGGGGTGTTAATTAGGGACCAGATACTGGGGTTCTGCAAGCATTCAGGTGCCACCACCCCGAAGGAGGCTTCAGCGTACTGTCATTGGCATCTGCTCTGTGGGAAGATAACTGTGGTTGGCAGCAGTCATGATTTGTGCTAAAAGTAGACACAGGTTTTAGTCAATAATATAACTTCTGTGCTCTCACATGCAACATGACTGGCTGGGAAACCCTGCTGCTGGCAGCTACGTTCATCCCTCTGTTCTCCCTGTAAGGACAGGAAGGCTGGTTTTATTTCTTCCTTTTGGAGCCGGACCCGCATCCTTGTCCTCTGGTTCTTCTGACCTTAATGTATAAGAAAATATAGTCAGTTGTGTGGAACCTGCCACGAAGAAGGGTTCAAGGGGAGAAGAAGAAAAGAGATGGTGTTAGGTGGGGAAGGAGGGAGTAGGAAAGCAGGGAGGAATGCCAGGGGAAGAGAAGGGGGTGAAGGTCTCTTTAAGTGAGCAGAAAGGTTGCTTTGTGCCTTTGCAGCCTGACTGTAGGGATGGTGAAGGAGACTAGCCCTCCAACAGCATGGCTGTGGGGAGCTGGGTATCGCTGCCCCTCGCCGCAAGGGCTGTGCCACCACGGTGGTTGGGAGCTGCCTGTGGAACAGCTCTGAAGGGTTTTGCTGTATCGTGTGGCCAGGGGAGGGCTCGATTCTCTCTCATTCGATCCCTACTGAAGTTTGTTTCTTGAGGTTTCTTGGAAGCCTCTTTTAAGTGGAGATTTCTTCTCCCTCCTGCTGGATGATGCGCAGAGTGGGTGATGGATGTGCTGGTGATTTATTTGTTTGAAGTTCATATCAAACCTCTTTAGTCTGGAAATCTCAATTGCAGGCTCCTCTCCCGCCCTGCTCTCACTTCCCAAGTTCACCAGCTCAGAGCAATGGAAACGGAGGAAAATTAGACAGATTTGGATGGCTGCTCTCTGCCCAGCATCTCCCAGCCTCCACTGGCTGCTGCATCTCCAGAGTTCCCCAGGGTGGGGAAGAGGCTGAGCTGCGTTCCTGCAGCTTTGCTGCTCCTCCTTTAACCCAGATTTGTCTTCCTATAATAGACATATGTTGCCATCTGCACTCAATATCTTCCAGGCTTTGTCTGTTACAGCCCTGTCTCCTTTGGCTTCTGTGGTGTGATGATTCAGCAGGGAGTTCACCTCCTGTACCTCTGCCCCAGCCCTAAGCGTCACCTGAGTGGGACATCTGTGCAAGGAATGGGACATTTCTTACTGCTGATATAACCCTGGGTGAAATCCTGTTTATAGCAAAGGGCACCTTTAAAAAATTTTTATGTATATAGCCAAATCTTTTCCACTAGAAACAGAGGATTTGCATAGAGCAGTAATGGACAATTTCTTGTCTTTTTGCAGAGGATATATATATTTTTTTTTGAGGCTCCTAGCTATGATAAGGGGCACAAGTATTGAAACAGAAGGATGACTTTTTGGTTGCCTCCCTGTGAGGCTCTTCAGGTTCAGTACAAACTGCTTAAGTAATGGGACACCTCACACAGCTGCTTCATTTTCCTGACTCCCAATGAGGTGAGACAGTCCATACCTCACCAGCGATGGAGGCTGTGGCAGTCTAATGTGACATAGTTAAGGACGATTAATCTGGAGAAATAGCCTGGCTGTTTAAATAGCTGAGATTCCAGTTGCTGGATAGGTTTTTTGGGGGAGTTCAAACTGTGGGGCTGCTGCAGGCAGGGTGGGATGCTCGGCGCTGGTGTCGCTGCAGCTTTACTGACTTGCGCAGGCATAAGCTCCGGAGCAGAGGGATGCTGGCTGAAGAGCAGGGAGTGAGGATGTAGTGGTGGGTGACCTGCCCAGTGTCCTGCTTGAGTCAACCCAAGCCCAGGAGCTGGGGATGAGGTGGGGAGCATCCTTTGTACAGCCCATGGAGGTAGCTCCTATCTATCCTCTCTAAACAGGGCCAAGGTGGGTCAGCACATCACTGTCCAGCTGCTCCAAATGCCTGATTTATCAGGCATTTGGAGCAGCTGGACAGTGATGTGCTGACAAGGGACTTATTTAAGCCTTGTGTGACTGCTTCTCTGGACCTGGTGCAGCAGGACTTTCTCACGTCTTGCCTTGAATTCCTGTCTGGAAGCAGGATTTAGGTAGAAGTGGTGGATACTGTCAGGAGAGTGACTTATGGAGAGTTGCTGGAGCACCTGGGGCTGCAGCTGGAGTGAAAGGCAGACAGGTAGAACTTGCGTAGTCCCCAGATGCTCCTGTTTTTTTCCCCTCCGGTGACACGGAAGCAAAGGGACTGATGCTGCAGCAGATCTGCTTGTCTCAAGGCAGGTGCTGGTCCTACTGCTCCAGCAGGATTGGAGCCTCCTGTGGTGCAGCTTTTGATGTTGAAGATGTGACAGAACTCGTCACAGGGAGCCTTGGCTCTGTGCACGTGGCAGGTGAGGAACGGCTGAAGAAGGCCACGTGCTGGGGAAGAAAATAGCTGCTCTCTGTGCAGCAGCTGCTTTTCCCTTCACCCTCTGGCTCAGGAGCTGTGCCCTGTTGCAGTGAATGGGCTCTGAGCTCCCCAGCGCTGGGCTCAGCCCTAAGTGAACCAAGGGCTGAGAAATTCCTTGTCCAGCTGGAGGAGAGCGAGCTCGGAGAGGGCTCTCACCTTCTCATTTCATTCCAGTACGTGCCTTGTTGGGGAGCTATTGGCAGACTAAGACTGAGCTGCTAAAACAGATGATTTCCCAGCTTCTACAGAACCTTATTATTTATTTTGGTTTCCTGCACCTGAAATGTCTGCTTGGGGAGAGGCTATTTAGCTGTTTGGACCCCTGTTTTGATCCATGGTGCCAATACCTCTGGAGATAACTCTTTCTGTGACGCAAGTGCAAGGAGAAAGCAGAACCATTCCTTTGTTTCCCTCTGCAGCTGACTGAAGGAAGCGAAATACCTCTATCAAATTGCTAGAAATGAGGTTATTCTGGGTGCTTGTGTAGGGCTTGTAAGCTTCTGGACAGTTGGGCAGTCCCCTAGATGTCTGTGAGCTTGCAGATCTAGGGAGCTTAAAGTGAAACAGGAGCTGGGGAAACAGTGTGTGAATCGGAGCGACCTGCAGATGTGGGGGAACTCTGGAAAGGGGGCTCTGCTGCTGAGCTGTGGGTTGGGGTACAAAGAAGGATGAAGCTGCTTTCTCTAAGCACACTGACTGTGTTGCTTCATTACAGGCTTAGCTGGAAGAGGCCACAGAAAACATTCGCGGGCCGACAGGAGCTAATTGTGCTGTTTTTCCCCCAGCCCACCTAATCTTCTCCATTGATGTTTCTACAGCCTTCCCCATCGCTTTTAAAATTAAGGCTATTGTTTTTCCTCTTGAGGAGCTGTCCCTAAAGAATGCAGTCTTGGAGGCATATAAACTTTTCTCTGTCACTTTCTAACTTGAAAATGCAGACAATCTTTATGAATAAAAATAAATTTCATAGGAAAGTTGAATGTTATTACAGCTGGTTGGGAGTTTTCTAACTAAATGCTTTTTAAAAGAATACGCCGACTTGTTGAAACATAAACTCTTCAAATAGATATCCTTATTTTAACAAAACTTGAAATGCTCTAAGCTCCATGACAAAATTTCTGTGAGGAAATGGAGGAGAAGGAGCTGAGGCAGCTGATGATGCTCTGGTGCTGAGGTGTTTGCTTCTGCTGGGGGACCTGGCCAGACCAACCACTGTAACGCTGGGTGCCTTGAGGAACAGTCTTGCCGGTGGGAGCAAAATGTCCCCTTCAGCTGTCACTGAGCCTCAGTCCTGTCTGATGACTTGTCTCTTCTGCACAATGCCTGTTGTGATGAAATGCTGAGCCAGGACACAGACGTCCCTGGAGCCTTCCTGGGTCTTGTGGGGAGAGCAATCACTGGGTCACGTGCAGCTGCATTGCAACGTGCCAGTTCCTATTAAACAAAGATGCTTTTTAAGGCCAAACTAGATTCCCTCGTGAAGGAGGGATGAAAAGGGGGCAGCTGCAGAGAGAATGTCACCGGAAAGGCTATTTTTTGATTTGGGGTTAAAAGCAGATTTCTGTGTGTTTCAGCTATAAGCCCCGTTAAGTGCAGCTCTAAGCAGTCTGGAGCTCTGTGACAAGCACTAATTTTGAGAGATTGTTCTTTGCTAGTGGACAATTACACACCGATCACAGCAGGAATCTGAGCATGGCTAATCTAAATGGCCTGGCATTTTGCTAGTCAGGAAGTAATGTTTTTTGATTTGTTAATGTTATAGAGCATTTAACCCATATAATAAAAGTTCAAATGTTCTCCCCAGTTTTCATTATTTCCCAGGTTTACTCAGTAAAGGCAGGAATGAACTACATGAGCACCAACATTGTTTACAATTAGTAGAAAATTGCTGTTTTACTGTAGCTAACCGTTCCCGTGCCTGTCACCAGTAGCGCTTAGAAGCAGAGAGGCTCTTGTCCGAGGCCCGTTCCTGATGGATCTCAAATTGCTAAATCCCTGTGCTGATGGCCAGCAGCCCAAGGGACCTGCACCTCCAACAACAAGCTCCTTGGGAACACGGTGTCCTTGGGACTGCGCGTTTGGCATCATCAGAGGGAAACTGAGGGGTGCTGGTTGACAACCGACTGAACATGAGCCAGCAGTGGCCCAGGTGGCCAAAAAGGCCAATGGCATCTTGGCTTGTATCAGAAACAGAGTAACCAGCAGGTCCAGGGAGGTTCTTCTCCCCCTGTACTCGGCACTGGTGAGACCGCTCCTCGAGTCCTGTGTTCAGTTCTGGGCCCCTCACCACAAGAGGGATGTTGTGGCTCTGGAGCGAGTCCAGAGAAGAGCAACGAAGCTGGTGAAGGGGCTGGAGAACAAATCTTATGAGGAGCGGCTGAGAGAGCTGGGGTTGTTCAGCCTGGAGAAGAGGAGGCTGAGGGGAGACCTTATTACTCTCTACAACTACCTGAAGGGAGGTTGTGGAGAGGAGGGAGCTGGGCTCTTCTCCCAAGGGACAGGGGACAGGACGAGAGGGAATGGCCTCAAGCTCCACCAGGGGAGATTTAGGCTTGAGATTAGGAAAAAGTTCTTCACGGAGAGGGTGGTTAGGCATTGGAACGGTCTGCCAAGGGAGGTGGTTGAGTCGCCGTCCCTGGAGGTGTTTAAGGTGAGGGTAGACGAGGTGCTTAGAGCATGATTTAGGGATTGGTGGGAATGGTTGGACTCGACGATCCCGTGGGTCTCTTCCAATCTGGTTATTCTGTGATTCTGTGAAAGGTTTAGCTGAGCTGTTTGGTGTCTGTCACAGCCGAGAGCAGCTCTGACATTCTGATACTGCATCTCTCGCTGAGCATCATTGCCCAAAGGTCAATGCCATCCACCAGGAATGCAAAATATCAACCAGCTTGGGAAGTCACTGCTTGGTGCTGTGAACTCAAGTACAAAGAGATCATTGGTATTTGGGAAGTATTTGATGGGAAATTAGCCTGGAAATTAGCCCCTCTTCTTTCCGCCTCCTCTTTCCAGGGAACTCGTGCTTGGATCGAATGTCTGAGAGGTTGACTTGAGTTGCTTCTGGCCCTGCTGAAGGGAGTGATGGCTCTTGGGTTTGTCTCACTGCAGAATTAGCTTTGGATCCTCTGGTGGCAAGCGCAGGAGAAAGGTTGGAGGCATATAATGGGGGCTGCTGTTGTGCTGTGCAACACGGTGCCTTGTTCCTGCTGTTGCTGCATCCTTGTACTGGATAAACTGGGATCCTGCATCATCACGCATGATTAAGCAGGGTAGTCAATAAATCCTTGGTTGGTGTAAAACATCTAACTTCAAAAAAGTTGCTGTTCCTTGCACCAAAGAATCCAGCCATGAGCACCCAAATTCATGTGAGAGCAGCTTGTTAGTAGCACCTAGATACTAAAGTAATTTATGAACTATAAATACCAAAGGCAGACATAATATTAAACAGGCTGTGTCATCAATTAGCTAATGACAGAAGCATAGAAACATTGGATAAAAATAACCTGTAATAACACAATTCTTTCTTTACACCTTCCTACTCTCCCTCGCCTAGAAATGAGCAGCCCTGGGACACCTCATTTTTTTACTATTAATAATTTAGGAGCTGTAACGTTCTGTGATGAGCAGTGTCTGATCTGCAAAACATTCACTTTTTCAAATTGCTTTATACTTCTAATCATTTGCGAGAAGCAAAGCATGTAAAAGCAGGAGGATTTGATGCACAAGATCCTTCCAAGTAATGAGGTGGAGTGTGTGGCACAGCTTCTAAGAGTTTGTTTAGTTTGGTGATGTTATTGTGATGGCAACAGCTGCCCATCATGCTGCAGTGTGGCACAACAAAGAACACAAGGGATGGAGGAAAAATGCTCCCAGAAAAGCAGCTTAGCACTACAGTAATTCCTTGGGTTTGGATCTGCAGGACTAACCTACACACCCGAAGGAGCGGAGACCCTTTCCTTCTCGACGTGTCCATCATAGCCAAGCTACAGGCTTTGGGATAACCGCAGTCCTAACTGCACAGCTCTGGAAAGGGCAGAGAGCAGATTTCCTCTGTTTCTCAGTTAAAAACTGACTGTCAAGCTTAAATGGTTGTAGAGGAGGAGGATACGAGGAAAGGGGGATGTAGACAGGCTGATCCACAGTGTGGGCACACAAACCCTGTTCCTGAAGTTCATCAGCCCATGAAAACTCCTTGGCAGGTTCCCAGAAAAAATGGAAAGACAGAGAGCTCTGCTCTCCAATGTCAGCATCCCAGCCACTAACCTCCTTTATCAAGCTTTTTCTTTTTGGCAAGGAAATGTTCTGGCTGAAGGTGGCCCAAGAGCTTGAGTCTGGGAACCATTTTCCTCCCTCTAAGTTTCTCTCTGTGATATAATAAGCACAGCATCCTTTATATAAAAGCCCTGACTTTGTATTCGTTTTTAAGTGGACAGAGAGCTGGTTGGCAGGGTACTGGGTCGCTCCCTGCCTCTGAAGATCTTGTGCTGTGGGTATTTGCTGCTGCTGAACTGGTCCCTGAGCTTCCACTGCAGCCCTAGGCTCCCCTTCCCATCTCTCCCCAGGCACGGAGAGCTGCTTTCAGTGATGGTTTATCTCAGATGGTGTGTAGTGCTGTAGCAAAAGTGGCTGCAAACCAGTTCCTGCTACTCTCTGCTCTGTCCCATCTATTTTTGTTTTGTTTGCTTTTGGCAGCAGTCTAGATTCGGGCCATGTGGATTAAGCCCTGCAGCAGACTTCGTGTGGAGCTGGGGACAGGCATCCACAAAGGCAAACTTTCCACTCATCTTTCCAGTTTCTTTTGTAGTCAGAGAGCAACCGTCTCCTCTGCAGAGTGATTCAGAGAGGCTAAATTAAGCTCTTTCTCTGAATCAGCCTCCTGGGCAACTCGCTTTGCAGCTCCCATCTCTACAACAGCCTTGAGCGCTATAGCTGGGCTGGAGCTCAAAGCCCAGAGCCGGCTGCGAGGAATAGGGGGCTTGGGATGCTCCTGGGGATGGAGACACCTTCCCAGAAGGAGGGTCTCCCCAAGTGCTGCTGGGGGTGTGTCGCATGATGGTGACACGGAGAATCTGGCATTCCCCAGATCAGTTGTGGTTTAGGGAACGTCCTGATAATCCTGGTTTACATCTAAGAGTAGTTCCAAATTGGGAAACCCGTGCAGAGCCAGCTGCACAGCTGCACTCCCTGGAGCTTCACAATTCAAAAGTGAAACGATGGCAAGAGGGGAAAATGCTGAACCTGATCTGAGAGCAGAGAAGGGAAAATTTCATGAATCATACAATCACCAGGTTGGAAAAGACCCACCGGATCATCGAGTCCAACCATTCCTGTCAAAACATGATGAACAGCTCTCATCTCCACTGAAACTTCCACCTGTTTTTAACAAAGTCAAAACCAGTTTGGTTTTATTTAAATTACATTGCAAATGTTGAAATTCAAACATTTTGACTTTTCCTTTTTTTTTCAGGTTCATTTCCTGCCTTTCTCTTCACTTCACAGAATCACAGAATCACAGAATGACCAGGTTGGAAGAGACCCACGGGATCGTCGAGTCCAACCATTCCCACCAATCCCTAAATCATGCCCCTAAGTACCTCATCCACCCTCACCTTAAACACCTCCAGGGACGGTGACTCAACCACCTCCCTGGGCAGACTGTTCCAATGCCTAACCACCCTCTCCGTGAAGAATTTCTTCCTAATCTCAAGCCTAAATCTCCCCTGGTGGAGCTTGAGGTCATTCCCTCTCGTCCTGTCCCCTGTCACTTGGGAGAAGAGGCCAGCTCCCTCCTCTCCACAACCTCCCTTCAGGTATTTGTAGAGAGTAATAAGGTCTCCCCTCAGCCTCCTCTTCTCCAGGCTGAACAACCCCAGCTCTCTCAGTCGCTCCTCGTAAGATTTGTTCTCCAGCCCCTTCACCAGCTTCGTTGCTCTTCTCTGGACTCGCTCCAGAGCCACAACATCCCTCTTGTGGTGAGGGGCCCAGAACTGAACACAGGACTCGAGGTGCGGTCTCACCAGTGCCGAGTGCAGAGGGAGAAGAACCTCCCTGGACCTGCTGGTCACGCCGTTCCTGATACAAGCCAGGATGCCATTGGCCTTTTTGGCCACCTGGGCTACTGCTGGCTCATATTCATCACTTCATTTTCTCTCTTGCAGGATGTGGAGGTTAGGGTAAGGTTTTATGGAGGACATCCTGAAATACCCCAGCTGTTGAAAATGGAAACAAAATGGGTTTGTTTATTTTTTTGTCTTTAGGAAAAAAAAAAAAGAACTTCCAAATATTCCATACTAAAAGCTTTTTCTGCTTTTTCCCTGGCTGTGACACATACCTTATGTGCAAGAAGCAATGCCCTTTTCAAGGTGCAGGGAGCTTGTGCTCTTTGAGGGGGAGGCTGGAAAAGCCTTTTGAGCAAGACTCTGGCTAACTCGTGCTTCGGGGAATACCCAGATCAAACCAAGATGGTGAAAACAGTGGTGGATAAGTGGGAGAAAAGAGCTAAGAGCTGTGAGGGGCACAGATGTTGAGGTTGAGGAGATGGACCTGGCCAGAAATGAAGCACTGATCCATTTATAACAAGTCACCACTTGCACAGCAGTTACCTGAAATGTGTTTTATCCTTTCTAGATAAAAAATTACCTCTTTTAATTTTTAAATCCAAATGTGTCAAAGTTGTCTGTCACAAATGATTGGTTGTTGTGATTTAAATCTTGTGAATGTATCCTGTGAAATGTCTGCAATAAGTCTTGGTTTTAGAAGTATAAAAAACTCCAAAATTATCTAACCACAAAATCAAGCACAACTGACCCCTCAGAGTATAAAAGCAGCGTTTTATTATTCTAACACTGTGACAGAATTTTGAAATCCGAAGGCCTCTGTGTGTTCACACTTCCATGTAAATAGTCAAATAGTTGGGGATTTTTGCCTTACTCTTTTTTTTTTACAGTTGGTTTCCCTGACTGGATGCACTTAAAAGTGATGGAGATGGCTCTGGTCTCTCCTTTGGTTGGTTACAAGAAGCAGGTTTAATGTGGGAGCTGGTCAAGTGGGATAGTGGCCACCTTTATGTACCCAGCTTGTTGCCTGCTAGGAGTGTTTAACCATTAAAACCAAGGATGTTTTACACAGAGCCAAAAGATGGAAGTGGAGGTGGTGTCAAAACTGTTTTATGTGCAGCGAGCAGGAATGACTTCTGTGAATTCTTACAGTGAAGCAGAAAGCAAGGGACCAAGACAGATTTTGAGCAACAGAGATTCATGGTAGAGCTGAAAAGCGATCTGACACGTCGTGTGCGCGGTGTCTGAGCCCTGTTTGTTCTCAGATATCTCAGTTATATTACAAACATACAAATCAGAGGTCTCTGCCCGGCAAGTCAGTGTGCTGGGAGAGCCGCCGCTGTGCTGTGCTCACTGCCACCCCGTGCTGCCCCCTTTTCTCTCTGCATCCCCAAACCATCTGCCTGTGGCAGCATGTTACTATTTCTCACTGTGTTTATGGGCTGCACAGCCAGTTGGAGTGAGGACCAAGTCCTAGGTACAATCCCCACCCTCTGCAAACTAAGCAGAACAAGAGAGGATGAGGTTTGCTGGGCTCAGAGGGAGATGGCTCATGTGCCTCAAGCTCTGCACTGGGAATACTCCCCGTTACTCGAATGGAGGAAGCTAAATACCATCTTGTTTTCCAAACCCTTCTAATGCTGATCATGGTGAGTTTGGCTGAATAAGTTAAAAGACTTAAGAACTTAAAGGGGGATGAAATGTTACTTCTGTTTACTTTAAAAAAATACATACCACTTTTCACAATATTTTCACGCTTCATTAAATTCTCTTTTGTTTTAATTTCCTTCCTGGAAACTGTATGATGTGCTACTCATTGCTCAAACTCAAAATGGGAGTTTTATCATTGGTACTATCTATTTAAAATATGTTTGACAGATAAATTCCTCTTATTTTCCCTTTTCTATCCACCCTAGGGCTTAAATAGCTCATAGACAACAACATCATCAGCAAAAATTGTTTTGTTATTCAAATGAGACTTCTTTTCCCCACTGCAAATTTCTTCCTCCCCACAAACTGTTTTTTTAACAATAATAACTGCCTAAAGCTCTCTAATTTTTTTCATAGGCAATCATTCTGGCCAAAACCAAACAAAATAGGGAATCCATTAAGCTACAGCTTTTTTTTTTTTTCCATACACCTGCAATAATTATTTAAATATGTGCATCAAAGCGAATAAGCCGTTGCACAAAGTAATTGGTTAACTTTGATTATGTAGGAGCATCATCTTGCTTGTAGGCTGAACAGTCAGTGATTAGAGAGGGGCAGGGTACTTCCCAAGTACAGGACAGGTTTGTGTGAGGATGGAGGGGCTTTGCCATCTGCCAGCAGACAATTGTGATTCACCACCTGCCTCTTGCTAGAGACTTCTTGATGTACTCAATCAAGGGCTGGCACTCACTGTTTAATTATTAAAATAATTAACTAAGCCTCACTGTACCCTCGTGAGACATTAGCAACCTCATTTGACAGGTCATGAATGAGACAGAGAGAGCTGAAGTGACTGGACCATTGTTGGTTTGGTTTTGCAGCCCACTTGGGTTCAGAGTTGCTGTGTGATACTAAGACAGCTGCCGTCCCACATCTTCTGGAGCAGAAAAAACTGAAACAGCAACGTGAACCTTTTGCAGATGGTCTCTTCTGGTGGTCAGGTGGTGCCGTGGCAGCTGAGAAACCAAGTAGGAGAGAAGATACTGTCGCAGGCGGCATTGAGGAGAGCAGAGGGATGCTCTGCTTGCCTGGCCTCTGCGATGCTGTGTTTTGAGGGGTAGCAGGTAGCACAGGGCCAGTGGTCCAAAAGGCAAGACCTTGCTGATGCCGTGCTGTCCATCAGGTTGTCATCAGAAGCTGGAGTATGACACTGGCTGGTGTAAGAGGGTGTCCTCAGGTGGTAGCTGCTTGTGTTGGAGGTGGGGAGTGCAAGCTGCTGGCATGGGTCTGAGCGGGCACATGGCTATGGGGATGCTTGATGCACAGAGAGCAGAGACTGAACAGTTTGCATCGCAGCCCGTAGTCTGAAGAAAGCCTGAGTCACTAGTGTCTAAACAGCTTGAAGAGTCTGAAGTGATATCTGCTCAGGGAAATGCTTTCTCTTACAGATTCTAACCTGGGTGGCAGATGCTACCCACTCTACTGTTTGTACTTTGGAAACACCCCAGCCCTGCTGATGGAAGGGCTCACCTGAGCTGTCTCTGATCTGCTACATGTGAAGTCTACCAGCAAGCACAGACACAAAATGGGCTTGAAACTCCTCAGACTGATTTTTCCATCAATTGGACTAAGTGAAACTGCAGACCCCTCCGCTGGCACTATTTCTCAGGCGGGTGAGCTGACAGGCAGCACCGCAACCATGGAATGGGAACCTTTTTAATCAGTACATCTGCCTGCAGAGAGAACCTGCACCTTTCCCCTGCGTATCTCCTATAACCACCACAATAGATTTCTTGGCAGCTGGAAACTGTTTTGAACTCAATTTCTTAGTGAGCCAAAGGAGAGCACGGCATCACTTAAATGGCGTTGATTGACTAAACTGTCCTTGGAGTTGCTGTATGAACAAGGATCATTCAGGTCTGTCCATAAAAGCAACCCTATTGCCAAGGGATGGTGGTGGGGAAGCTCAACTTCAAGCAAAGCTAAGGCAGTTGATAAAACCTTGATAAGTCACCTTCCCTGGAGGTGTTTAAGGAACAGGTGGACAAGGCACTGAGGGGCATGGTTCAGTATTTGGTAGGAATGGTTGGACTCAATGATCCTGGGGGTCTTCTCCAACTTGGTGATTCTATGAAAAAGACAGCAGTACTAAAACAGATGGTGAAGTTGGTGGCTACAGGTCACTGGTATTTGGCAAGTGAATGAGGTTTCCCATCACATGCTCATCCCCTGGGGACAGAGCTCTGTGATGGTGTTATCTACTGATTGGTCCTAATTGACTCCTTTGTACCTGCGAGGATGATCTGAAGAATTGGATTGAACAGATCCTGAGCAAGGGGAGCTCTCCTTTGCTCTCTGGACTTAAACCCAGGGACTTTCAGGTGACCATTGCCAAGACCCTTCAGAACTGTGGGATGTGGGAACAGGCAAATACATCCAACCCAGCCACTGATTTCACCCGTACAGTGATTTTCCTTATATATTTACATCCCCAGCCCCAGTGGGTGCTATGAGCTGGGGCGCATGGAAAGCTTTTTCCCTGGACCCAAGTGGCATGTTTTGACCAAGAAGAATGTAATGGCATTGCTGAAAGGATAGAGAAGGGGAAGTCTTGCCCTGACTTGCTGTACATGCTGTCTCAGCTGTGAGGCACAGGAGGCAGTCCTTTTAGTATGTGCTAATCCATGAAAAGATAGTAATGCTCTGTGGCTCTTTAAAGTACTGGTTTTGCCCTGGTTGGTGATGGCATGGAAGAGAAGCCTGGTTAATGAGAGAGAAGAAGGCAACTACTAACTCGTCTCATCTTTTGTGCTTTGGTTATTAAAGTTGCATGTGGCGGTGGGGTGAATTGTGAGGAGACTGAACATCTGGGAGGAGAGTTTCCATTGGGTGTTGCACCAGCTGCTCTTGAATGTGCACTGTGGAATTTGGGAGACAAGAACTGGGAAAGGGAATCAAAATTCCCCAGTGTGCATGCTGACCTCACAGCATAAGCGTGTCTACATGGCATTTTGAGATTTCTCTATTGACAATTAGCACAGCCCTGGACCTTGTTATAACTTTCTCTGAGCTGTTCTGTGTAAAATACCTTGATCTATGGCTAAAAAGCACTATTTTAGAGCTAGGCATTAGCGTGATGTAGGGGCTTTTTTTTTTTATGTGCTCTAATCTGCTAGTAGAAGAAGTGAAGTGGAAGATTTGAAGTGTGACATGAGAAATGGTACTGCAGGAATTACTCTCGACATGTCCGGATTTGCAGAAGCATCTCTGGGCAGCTGAGCCCTGCAGCATTCTCCAAGGGGGAGTTATCTGAGGTTTTCCCACCACTGCCTTGTTGGATTTCTTTGTTTGCTGCATGGTTGATGCAGTGAAGGTGAGTCTTTTCTTGCGGTTTTGATCATCATGCTTCCCCGTGAGGTTTGGGGTGGAGGTGACAGGGCATAAGACTCCAAAAACCAGTGATAAAAAATGTGACAGGAGCCAGGCTCTGTGCTAGGAGAGCAGGGTTGGCTCTGAGGTATAAAGGATCACAGATTTGATGCTTGGGCATTGCTCTTGGGAGTTCGATGGGTTTTGCAGTCTGGCAGGGAGGAATGGTTGTTTTTCCTCTGCCTCAGCTGATCCTACCACTGACGCTGTTGCAGGAGTTGCCTTTATGTTTATTTGAAGGGGCTGTCTGGTCTCTAATTGGCACAGGATGCAACTGGCACAGACCATGACTGCTGAAAGAAAAGGTCTCAGCTCAGGCAGTGAAGTTGCGTGACCCGGGAAATGGAGCTCTTTGGCTTTATCCCATGAGCTGGCATCTTTCCTATGCCTCTTTTCTCTTTAGTGCCCCAAATCCACTAAGCACGCCAGTCAATCTATTGTCCTATAGTCTCTAATGACTGGTATGCAGAGGACACGTAGCCTTGGGTGAGGTGAGGCTGTGAACCCGCTGAGCCCCGAAGGGCTTTGATGGAGCTGCGAGTCCCAGATGCTAAATTCTTGTGTGCTCTTAGCGGCTCTCTAGATTGACAGTAGCATTCAAATAGGAGATGGTGAGAGGAGAAACAAGTCCAGTATTTGTTCCAGAACTGTACAGAATAGGGCTGGAAGGGGCCTTGAAGGTGCAGAATCAATTTGATCTGAAGCACCGGCCATACCTGAGCTAAAACCAAGTCACGTTCGCGTATAAAGAAGCTCACTGAGAGCCAGAACTTTGTTGTCTGAAAGCAGGCAGAGACCCAGATCTACTTTGCTGAAAAAGGCAAACTCTATTTAAAAAGATGTTCTTGAATATTTAGGCAATTTTCTCAATGCTGTGCAATATATCAGCGTAATTTCAAAAATCAATTACTTTCTTTTACACTAAACAATGATTAAGCTGTTCAAACCACTTGGCAAACAAATAGCTGCGACATCCAGAGAATGAGAACTTCTGGAAAGGACCATAGTGATTTCTTAGATACTTGCTTTTGATTAAATTAGAAATACACTTGTTTTTTTCTCTCCTCCCTTCCTCCAGCTTTAAGATGGGTTAGGCAAGAGGCTCTTGTATTTTACATTCTTGTGCCTGCCTCTGAACCACTCTTGTGATAAATATTTGAAAGTATGACTTAAACTGCTCAAACGGTTTCTAGATTCCCACATGAAATGCTTAACTGCCTAAAAGAGGAGCCTGAAGATGAAACAAACTCTCCACCAGCAAAGCAGACCTGAAGATTATGTATTCAAGTAATTGATAGAAGTACCACCTTTTCAGACCTTTTACAAAAGAACGAATCCGTGTATTAAAGCCCCAGATTATCTGGGCAGATTCTGTAGCCATAGAAATCCAAGCCAAACTGTCAGTTCTTCCTCTGTTTTCCACTCCTTTGCAGGTGGTGAATTTAGCTTCGTAAGGATAACTTTTTCTATGGGAACCTAGAAGGAAATCCTGGAAAATACATAGAGGTTAACGTCCTTTATTTTGAACAGGAAAAGTAGGGGCATGAAGCAAGATATTTAACTCATGCAAGGCCAAGTAGTCTTCAGGCAGCAGGGTGATGGTTTGCTCAGACATGGGGAAAGTAACCGTATTCCTCATTGTTTGGTTTGTAGGTTTGGGAGGGGACACGAGTCTCTTTTTCCTTGTACTTGAAGCTTGCCTTTCTGAATAAATCAACTCCTTTCTGTGAGGGATTGCTTTATTGCTTTTATGAGTGCCATGATTGTGTTCATGTCGGTTCATGCTGCGCAACAAGCTTCGGTTGAAAGTTTAGGTTATACAGCTGCCTATATGGAAGACCCAACAACGTTTAAGAGTGCTGCCACTGAGGGGCTGGGGCAAAGCCTGGACGGCGTGGGGGATTTATTTGGAGTAACCAGGAGGGGATGTGTCAGCTGGCATTTGTGTCACAGCACCTGACACTTTCAACATGAAATATGATCTCGTCCATTGGCTTAATTCTTGCTAAGAGGCAGGGTCCGCTTTAGTCAGAGCATTTTGAAAGCCCGTATGATTTGCCTGTAGAAGTGTTTGGGAGGAGTTTTCTGTTATTTTTTATGATGTTGCTATTCTTCAGACGTGTGGGATTTCCTGGACACAAGCACTAGGGGTTGAATGCAGAGGGTGGCGTCCAGAGGGGCCAGCAGCTCTGTGGGACACGTTCTTCACTTGACAGCTCACCTGGTCCCCTGCTCACATCCCTCGTGGTTTCAGGATTCCTTTGTGCTTTCTCTGACCTGGGGTTGGCTGGAGGGCTGCCCGTCCTTCTATGCAGTTCAGAGCAACCTTGATAGCAGAGAAGAGCAGAACTGCGGTGGGAAATTGAGCCCCTGCAGGAGATCCAAACCCTACCCGGGAGCTCAGCAGAGCAGTGTGAGATACCTGCGATAGCCAGATGTGGTCTGGTCGTGTGTTCTGTGATGGCATCTAGCCTCTGAAAGCTTATTCTTTTTGTCAGTTCTCTTTTTCCTCTGGGTCTCAACTTTCTGCTGCTACTTAACTTTGTAAAATAATAAATGGCAAAAAATATGTTCTTAGAAATTCATGCCTGAGGCTGGGGCTTTTTCTAAGTAGTTTTGACTCTTCAGAGGGAAGCTACTACTAAGCAAAAATTACCATAATTAACTATAGTAAACTGCCTGCCATTTGATGTCTGAGACTTAAAAGCTTCTGTTGGGATCCAGACAGTTTTTGAAAACAAGGCCTCAATGGCCTAATTAAAAAAGAAAGAGAGAGAGAGAAAGGGGAGCAGGAGAGACTGGTGATAAATCTAAACAAATCACAATGAGCTGACAAGAGGAAAGGTTTATGTAGCCTCTCCTCTTGGTACAAAAATATAGCCTGGGAAGTCTGAATTTCATCTTACCTCAGGATGCTTTTCCTTGGAACCAGTGGTTCCTATTGCTCTGGATCCAATTCATTGGAAGGGAATTTTGGATCAGGGTGCAGTACTTTTCCAAGAGTGTGAAATAGATGCATCCCCTCAAAGATCTCCAGTCTTGAGAAAACACATCGTATTTTGAGTAAGTTCACCCCGAGGCAGCAGCAGCCTTGTGATGAACGTGGGCAATGCAAATATTTGGATAGCAATTAACTGTGCGGTGGAATGATGATAACACAAATGCATTTTTAGTAGTAGTGCTTATAGCAGTTTAAATTGGGGTTGTAAATACATTGATTTCCCGGGAAGCAGAGGTATTAAGCCCAGCAGAAGTGCTCTCTCTCTGAGCTTCTCAGCTGATACAGTGCTCCTGCTTTGGTTTCTGCACTGTCGATTGCAGAGGCACGGCTTCTGCGTGGCAGATCTCAAACCTATTGCAACAGGGAAGGGTTTTCCCTTACTCTTCTGTGCACTCAGACGGCTTAACTGCCCAATGAAGTATGAGGGGACGAGGCTGTTTTTCATTGTCTCGTGCTGCAAGAAGCCTTGAAAAGGAGTTTATGACGACAGCAACCTCTAGAATCATAGACTCACCAGGTTGGAAGAGACCCACCGGATCATTAAGTCCAACCATTCCTATCAAATACTAAACCATGTCCCTCAGCACCTTGTCCACCTGTGCCTTAAACCCCTCCAGTGAAGGTGACTCAACCCCCTCCCTGGGTAGCCTGTTCCAGAGCCCAATGACCCTTTCTGTGAAAAGTTTTTTCCTAATGTTCAGCCTAAACCTCCCCTGGTGGAAATTGAGGCCATTCCCTCTCATCCTGTCCCCTGTCACTTGGGAGAAGAGGCAAAAAATATGGGTATTCCAAGGCAGGAGGCTTTGTGGTACCTGCTCATACTGTGATGTGTGGAGGGAACACCTCTACGGACTCCAGCCTCAGGGGAACAGTCTGTATCCAGTCCAGGTATAGTAGCCTGGGCTGATGGCAGTGACCTTGCATGGACAGAGATGTTTGTCTGTGGAAGGTCTTGGTTCCCTCTCAACACTTGGTTGAGAGGAAACTACCACCCAAAGGGGCAGCTGGAGCATGACTGCCCTTCTCAGCTGCTGCACCTTGTACCTGATCACACATGCAGGGTTGTGCTATGGCTGTGTCATGACACATTTGAGAAATGGAGGCTGACTGGCGAGCTGTGTTTCCCAGGCTGAGCTCTACGCTGAGCTCCTCTTGCAGCCTCCTTCAGTGCTGCATCAAGCAGAGGCGCCAGGAGGCACATGGGGTCTTTGCAACCTCACAGTTTCTGGCTGAAACAAAATAAAGAGCAAAGAGAACAGCTGGAGGGTGTTTGCATTTGTAAAAGAATCACAGAATAACCAGGTTGGAAGAGATCCACTGGATCGTCGAGTCCAACCATTCCCACCAATCCCTGAATCATGCTCCTAAGCACCTCCTCTACCCTAACCTTAAACACCTCCAGGGATGGTGACTCAACCACCTCCCTTGGCAGACCGTTCCAATGCCTAACCACCCTCTCCGTGAAGAACTTTTTCCTAATCTCAAGCCTAAATCTCCCCTGGTGGAGCTTGAGGCCATTCCCTCTCGTCCTGTCCCCTGTCCCTTGGCAGAAGAGGCCAGCACCCTCCTCTCCACAACCTCCCTTCAGGTAGTTGTAGAGAGTAATAAGGTCTCCTCTCAGCCTCCTCTTCTCCAGGCTGAACACCCCCAGCTCTCTCAGCCGCTCCTCATAAGGCCTGTTCTCCAGCCCCTTCCCCAGCTTCGTTGCTCTTCTCTGCACTCGCTCCAGAGCCACAACATCCCTCTTGTGGTGAGGGGCCCAGAACTGAACACACTGAATGATCAGACTTTGCCCTCAAGGAGGAAGGTGCACTGGATTGCAACTGCCTGCCTGCTCTGATGATGGTTAGATATTTCCCTAAGCCCGTTAATGAGAGTAATTGTGCTCACCTTTGTCAAAGCCCTGATGCAATGCTGGATTATCTGCCTGTCCCTTTTGACATTTTGTGTGGTGAGAGAACTAATTTCTCTTCCTTCTGATGTTGACTCATCTCCAGTTGCAGCTGTCTGACGTGCAAGTGAGCTTTTGGGTTTGGCTCCATGAGTCCTGCTGTTCTCCCCAAGCCCACGAATGAGGCTGTGGTCCACAGCATTTCTGATGCCACTCAGATAAACTATTAATGTGGAAGGCTTTTGGTCTGACATCCTGAAAGGGGAAAAACAAAGCTTTCTTTGCTCCCAGAGCTTAAAGCAGAAGAGAAGAAAGGAGTCAAGAAAGGCTCCTGGCCACTCTTTGTGGCTGTGGAGAGTCTAGGCTGGATGTGAAGACAGCCCTGATGGGTCAGAGCAGAGATCTTCGATGATGCTGTACTCTCACCCGCAGTGACCAGGAGAAAACACCTGTGCAAGAACATCTTAAACAAAGAGTAATCTGCTCTCCTCACTTCTGTGCTGTGCTTGCAGTGATTTCGGAGGATTCCAGAACCAGATGTGCTTCTCTGTGTCCAATAGCCCTTCAATATAGGCTACGTCCCATTACAGCTACAGCCAATTTGCAAAGGCTTTGACAAATGCTCAAATCCTGGGCCAGGTTATGGTTTCTTTAAGGCTGTGTAATGTAAATCCAGTGCGATTCCACTTCCTTAAACAGGATCACCTAGGCAGTCCTTTCCCACGCTGGTACCATTGCAGATGTCATAGCTTCATCCTGCCAAATTTCCTCAGGGCAAATTCCAAACACTGTTGAGAAAAAGTTACTTTTTCAGCCAATAGGGCCAAGTTATCCAGCAACTAGAATAAACTTGACCAGTAAAAATATAATTTCTTATAAATTGTGGGCTACAGGGCAGAAATCACCTCTTTGTCTACTACGAGGAAGTCTAAAATGAGCTGCTCCCTCATTAATGGAGGGTGCTGTTCAGTAGTGTGGCTCAGCTGATTAAATATCTTCCTGATCCTGAACATTTTTAGTTTCCATTTGTACATCTTTGGTGGAACAGCTATTGTAAGCTTTGATTTTGGTTTTGCTAGTGAGCTACTGCTGATTCAACTCACTAAGCTGGCAGAAAAATAAACTTGGCCAAAGTTTTCTCCCAGATAGAATTAAAGCAGCATTTGTGTCAGATTAGTGGGCTGAACTAGCTCTGCGAAGGATCTTACAAAAGGACAAGGGAGGGAGTGGGTCCCCGTGGCTGATAATCAGGTTGTGGAGAGGTAGAAGGGAGGGCAGAAAGGCTAGAACTGACTTTTCTGGTGGAAGAAAAATTTTAAATAATCTTGTGTGTGGCTGAAATATGCCACTAGCTGTGACCCCTAGCATCGCAAGAGATTAATTCTGCCCACAGATTTTCAGCCACAGTGATGAGCACAGGCCAGACAGTCTGTTAAATCATAGAATCACCAGGTTGGAAAAGACCCACTGGGTCATCGAGTCCAACCATTCCTATCAAATACTAAACCATGAAGTGCAAAAGCTCAGCATAAGGACGTTTCTGCTTTCCTGGGAATGGATGAGCCTGGAGTTATGAATGCTTTTGTCTGAAATGTCTCCCAGAAAGCTTCTACGTGATTGTTTACACGATTGTGCCTTCTTTTACCTAATTATTCAGCAGAAGCCCCACATGGAGCTGCAATATATGCTAGCAGAAGCAGAGGCACTGCTGGTAGACCTATTTTACCTCCCCAAACAGCATTAGACATGGCAGGAAAAAAAAAAGCAGCTGTCTATGCTACAGTTGTTACAAGCTGTTATTCCCACCTCTTACCTACCCTTTGAGATAATAATGTTGTCTGCAAGAAGCTGCACTATAGATACAGGATTTACGTGCTATAAATTGTAGAGCTTACTGTGAAGTGCACCGTGGTGATGGAACTCCCTTTTCTCATTCCCTGTCTGCTTGGGAGATGCATTGCAGAGCTTGGTGGAAAGACCCAGCAGCAACTTACACCTGCAGCAGAAATTTCTCCCAGGAAGCCAGACACTGCTCAAGCTTTAGTTACTAGTGACTCAGTAGCTGAAGAAAGTGCTTTGGGGTGATGGTGGTAGCGACTGGACCCTCCTGCACTTGGGGCACAATAACCCTATGCAGCTACAGACTAGGAGAAGTCTATCTAGAAAGCTGCCTGGAGGAGAAGGACCTGGGGGCGTTGGTTGACAGTGACTGAACATGAGCCAGCAGTGGCCCAGGTGGCCAAGAAGGCCAATGGCATCTTGGCTTGGATCAGAAACAGCGTGGCCAGCAGGTCCAGGGAGGTTCTTCTCCCTCTGGACTCAGCACTGGTGAGACCGCTCCTCGAATCCTGTGTTCAGTTCTGGGCCCCTCACCACAAGAAGGATGTTAAGGCTCTGGAGCGAGTCCAGAGAAGAGCAACGAAGCTGGTGAGGGGGCTGGAGAACAGGCCTTATGAGGAGCGACTGAGAGAGCTGGGGGTGTTTAGCCTGGAGAAGAGGAGGCTGAGGGGAGACCTCATTGCTCTCTATAACTACCTGAAGGGAGGTTGTGGAGAGGAGGGATCTGGCCTCTTCTGCCAAGGGACAGGGGACAGGATGGGAGGGAATGGCTTCAAGCTCCACCAGGGGAGGTTTAGACTGAGCTTCAGGAAAAATTTTTTTATGGAAAGGGTCACTGGGCACTGGCAGAGGCTGCCCAGGGAGGGGGTTGAGTCACCTTCCCTGGAGGGGTTTAAGGGATGGGTGGATGAGGTGCTGAGGGACACGGTTTAGTGATTGATGGGAATGGTTGGACTCTATGATCTGGTGGGTCTTTTCCAACCTGGTGATTCTATGATGGCCCTAGATCCTGGAGACCACTTATATTTTTATTGGGATGGATCAATCCTCTGGACCTGCCCCATTACACGACAAACTATGCGGTCTCCTTGTTGCATTCGTGGTTCCTTGTGGTCTTGGCAAACCATCCGGTCAAGAAAGCCCTTCCAGAAGTCATGAATCACAGAATTACAGAATCACAGAATGACCATGTTGGAAGAGACCCACGGGATCGTCGAGTCCAACCATTCCCACCAATCCCTAAATCATGCTCCTAAGCACCTCCTCTACCCTAACCTTAAACACCTCCAGGGACGGTGACTCAACCACCTCCCTTGGCAGACCGTTCCAATGCCTAACCACCCTCTCTGTGAAGAACTTTTTCCTAATCTCAAGCCTAAATCTCCCCTGGTGGAGCTTGAGGCCATTCCCTCTCGTCCTGTCCCCTGTCACTTGGGAGAAGAGGCCAGCTCCCTCCTCTCCACAACCTCCCTTCAGGTAGTTGTAGAGAGCAATGAGGTCTCCCCTCAGCCTCCTCTTCTCCAGGCTGAACAACCCCAGCTCTCCCAGTCGCTCCTCGTAAGATTTGTTCTCCAGCCCCTTCACCAGCTTTGTTGCCCTTCTCTGGACTCGCTCCAGAGCCACAACATCCTTCTTGTAATGCTTCTCATTCTGGTCTCCCTTGGTCACCTCAGAAATGAAGCAATAAGGAGGCCTCACAGTGTGATGATAATTGCCTAAGGAAGGATGGAGGGTAGGAGGGAAATAATGCTGGTAAAACATCGGATGGGGGAGCTGTACAGGCAGAAGTTGCTCAGTGCAGCTGTACGTAATCCTGGGATGATTAGGGTATTTTTTCCTAATGAGCTCCTTACTGTTGGAGGGAGTTGAATATGCGATTAAGCCTGGCTCTTACACTCAAACAAGGCACCTAGAGGTGGAAATACGGTCACCACAGGCTCCAAACATAGGGAATGGTGGGAAAGGACTATACCTTCAGCACCTTCATCAGGCATCTGGACTGAACAGCCACTGTACAACTGCTCAGTGTACCCGTGTCCAATATTCCTGCAAATCCAGTATTTACCCTGCACCTTACTGTTATGTCCTGCCCGTGCCTTGCCCTGGAAGAAGAATTATCTTGTGTTTCATGCCATTAAATGCCCAATTACAGCACTAACACAACATAATTTGCATGTTATTAGTGTCAACTGGCTGCATTTTCATCAAATTTGAAACTTTAGGAGCCAGGTGCTGGGTTGCAGACTGTGTGTGGGTCTGTCCTGACGACTCCTCTTGCTCCTCCTCTAGCTTTATGCAACTCCCTACCCTTATTTCCTCTCACAACTGCTCCTTTCAGTAGCTGAAATAGCAGAAGTGAGTGGTTTGTGAACCCTGGCTGAACTGAGAGGATCTCTTCATAGCACCCCACATCTCTGCAATTAGGGTGTTGTTTTGTTTGTTTGTTTGTTTTAAATTTAATGTTATTTATTTTTAACAGGCTCTACTCCCGGATTTACTGAGCTGAATGCAATTTCTTGGCTTCATTATTCTGTTGTAATAGGTCTGCTAGCAAGGTTATTAAGCAATAAGGGATGAAAGGCAGCAAGTTTCTAGGTGGTTATAGTGTGTGTTGTGTAGTGTTGATAAGGCACAAGGTCGAAGGCTCATAGCTTTAATCACTGGAGAAAAATACCCTGGAGAGACAGGATCTTATTGGTATAATGACCTGGAAGTGAGTCATAAAAATGGAACTACTATAAAAATGGCCCATTCTTCTTTGCCTGGGGAAAATGATGCTTAGGAGAAATTGTTTGTAGAATTGCTCCAATGTCTCATCTCCAGCTACCTTCCCTTCAAGGGTTATGGACCAAGTATGAACTTGAAATGGAAATTCCTAGGACTAGGTCCTTTCTTTATCTGCTAATCAGAACGTGCTCTGGTTTTGTTGGTGAAATTCAAGCAGAGGGGATTTTTCGCCCTGTGGAAGCTGTGGAGCTCTCTGTCCCTGCAAGGAACTTGTCAGATCTTTTGAAGTTTGGCAAGTGGCCACTGACGGCCCTGCTGGTGCGGTTGTGGCTTCACCCTGTTGTGCTGCTGCTTCTCACCTGCTGGGATCCCACGGGTGTCCTGCATGATTGTAAGTAAACAACTTCTTCCTCGGCTCTGAATGTGGCTGGAGCCACACTGTCTTGTGCACATGGACTCTATTTTCCCTAAATAAGCAGGACATGTGCTGCTGTCCCTCATTCTTACCCTTACCTATGGGTGTGAAGTTCAGCTTTAAAATCTCTGCTCGTGTTTCTACGTTATCACTGGTCATCCCTGTGATGTTTGGCAGGTTGTGTCATTGCTACCAGGCTCCTGTAAATTTGGGCTAATGGTACATCCCAACACAATACAGTAATTTCAGTGAGAAGTAACAAATTTTTGAGGATTAGAGATGTATCATTAGAATCACACAGAATCACAGAATGACCAGGTTGGAAGAGACCCACTGGATCGTCGAGTCCAACCATTCCCACCAATCCCTAAATCATGCTCCTAAGCACCTCGTCTACCCTCACGTTAAACACCTCCAGGGACGGTGACTCAACCACCTCCCTTGGCAGACCGTTCCAATGCCTAACCACCCTCTCCGTGAAGAATTTTTTCCTAATCTCAAGCCTAAATCTCCCCTGGTGGAGCTTGAGGCCATTCCCTCTCGTCCTGTCCCCTGTCACTTGGGAGAAGAGCCCAACTCCCTCCTCTCCACAACCTCCCTTCAGGTAGTTGTAGAGAGTAATAAGGTCTCCCCTCAGCCTCCTCTTCTCCAGGCTAAACACCCCCAGCTCTCTCAGCCGCTCCTCATAAGATTTGTTCTCCAGCCCCTTCACCAGCTTTGTTGCCCTTCTCTGGACTCGCTAATGCTAAGCTGTAGTATTGTCACCCTGTGGAGGCTGTTAGTAATGGAAAGATGACATCTGAGGGAAAGGTATTGTTATAACAACGTGGACAAGCCAGATGGGCAAGTGATCCACATAGTGTATGTTAAGAAAACAGGAAGCATCTGTCTCTGTGGGGAATGGAAAAAATAATGTATCCATGTACAGCCTGGGAGATTGATAGCTGTAATTTAGCAGTGAGTGTTCAGCACTTCTATGGGCAATGACAAAGTGGCCTACACTGTTACCTGTTTCTTAATCAATGTCTTGATTGCAGTATGGAAGGAGCTCAAGTTACTTTCTGAAGAGAGAGATCTTATAAAGTGAAGCAGCAGCCATATGGGAGAACATATGTGAGGACAGCATCTGCAGAGGACATCTTTTCTTTCTCTTTTCCCTTGCCCCTTCTCATCTTATTTAATTGCCAAGGGTTATTGGATTAATATGCAGATCAGCTCAACAGCCATAGCTGAAGAGCCCAGTACTCTGAATGAGACTCCTGTGGCAGGAAAACCTGAGCAGGGGAGTCCTGTGGACACGTCAGAGAAGTAGCAGATTGCTGATTTAATCATAGAATCATTAAGATTGGAAAATGGGAGGCCTTGCTTTTCACCTGACATGGGCCCCAGATTTGAAATCCAGCATGGAGACAGATTTACTTTAAGGACAGAAAATTGTCTTTTACTGTTTTATAAGTCTGATTCTGTTTGTAGCACTTTCTCTCTCTGCTCAACTTGCTGAAACAGATTTTCATCTGGAGTAAATAATGTACCTGTTCCCTCCAGCGGAACTGCGATGATTCACACCGGCTTGGATTTGGTTCCACTAACCTTAACTTCACAATGTAATTAACTAACGCAATTGCCCTCTCATACCCATGTTTCCCATCTTCAAGGCAACTGTGACTATTTTATATAACCTGAGATAAACCCAGCACTGATAAAACTTCTTTAAGGTCACCCCACTTCTATTATGGATGGAGATGCTCCTTTGATCCTCATGATTTTTCAAGCACCATTTTCATATGGCTTAAAATGACCACGTACATAAGGTTTTTAGTAGGAGAGTGGGTACCTGACATCTCTTTTCTTCAGGAGCCCTGATGCCACTACTGGTTTAGTGTGGTGCCCAGACTTCAGCATCGCTACTCCAGTGAGAATCCCTAGGGAGGGCTGTGGTGATGGTTCTCTGGCTGAGCTGTGCTGGATATACCTAGGCAGAAGCTTGTTTGGAAACAGCCTTAGCACCTGCAACTTTTCTTTTGGTGTGACGCTTTGCTGCTGTGGTTAAACTGCAGAGATTTCTGGACAAGGTTTTTACAGAAATGTGGTCATTCACCCTGTACTGATCATAGTAAGATGAGCTAAGAGAGGGTAATGGGAAAAATAATGCTTTCTGGAAGCAGCTCGAATAGCAGCTGAACTGCATTGATCACTTCACTTTTCTTTAATGTCTTGAGTTACTAGATAGTAAGGGAATTTTAAAAAAGAGAGCATTCATTTACTTTATTGCAATAGATACTTTATTTCTCCATCATCTGGCTCCTGCCTCATCCTCAAGGTTATTTGTCATAGAGCCCTTTCACCAAAAGCTCTCTCTTGCCATATTGCAGTGTGATGGCTTTGTTGTACAGTTACGATGTAAAAATATAAGCCTTTCATGGGTGCTATTATGACTGTGGTCAAGGACAGATGCTATGATCCTCTCAACCCCAGAAAAGATTAGAGTGAGCCACAGAGAGGTAATGAGCCCCACTTAATTGAGCCTGTGATAAACTACAGAGCTCTCTTCTCTGAACATCTTCCCTTCACTGAGGAAGGCGCGATGGTTTAGTGATGGATTTCATGGAATGGGACACCTGAGAGCAAGAGCTACTCAAGTATAGAGGTGTGCTTTATGGAGAGATTATAGTTTTGTTTAAGCTTCCTTGGATGTTGAGATGACAGCTCTGTAGAGATTGTGTGGACAAATGTAGTGAGTGCTAATGCTCAGCAAGAGGGATGCAAGCTTCCTAGGGGGTATGGATTTGCAGTACGACACAAAATCAGATTTCAGAGCTCAGTGATGCTGAAAAGATATCGACTGAAGATAAAATACAAGTACTTACCTGCTCATTTTCTGCGGTGCTTTATTGCTCACTTTTGTTTGGTTTTGCACTAAGTAAAGGGATCTTTGTCTTCTCTCTCAGGCAGGGCTACCCTTTGCAGGCTCACAGATCTCATCACTCTTTCCTTATGTAAGAAGGCCTGAAATATCAAGGAGAACACAAAGCTTCATTTTTCGAGTATGCCAGCAAACAAAAATTTTCATGATTTGGCCATACCTGCTGTGGACTTATGTGACCCTCTCTACCTGTTGTAGATTGTTGGCCTCATTTCCTATGATGGGATGAGAGAAGAAATGAGGACAAGGACACGATGTGACCAAGTATTGCAAGCTGTATTTGTGGTATAAGGGAATCATCTGGTCACTCGCACACAGTTATGAGGTGGGCATTGTAAAGAGTGCCAGCTGTTTCCCATCGTGCTGGCCCTAAACGTCTATGTTGGTTTAAACAAAAATCCGAAGGTCAAGAATTCTCCATGTGGCCCCCAGGATGATCTGCTGAGGAACCATGAGCAACCACAAGCATGTGAAGACCGAGTGTGGCTGTTAGCCTTGGACAACCCAGCTAGGAGAAGCTAGACTGCAGGAGATCCAGAAACTGGGGGAGCTGGACCAACAGAGGGACTGAGGAATCTGAGCCTTCAGGTTTTTTCGCCCCTCATTAATACTCAGGTGAGTGAAAACCAGAAAGTTTTTGAGATTTTCTTTGTCATCACAATTTATATGAAACAGAATAAATGAACTGTCTGGTTGCAATGAGCAGATAGATCTTGTGGCCCTGTGCTGCTGCATCTGATGTACTCAGGAGCAAAAGGTACAGTGGTTTAGAGCTCTTCTGCAACCGGCGTGGTACCACATCAGCTTCTTATGATAAAGGTCTTCTTTCCAAACACTCCTGGTGTTGAATGAACATTGAAAATGAGATTGTCCCCATTGGTCAGGGTGGATGGATAGCACGGACTAAAGTTGTCCTGTGCCCTTGTTGTGGAGTCAGGGTCTCATTCCTCATGCTCCTGGCAGGCACCTGCTACTGCAGATAAATTCCCTTTGTAAAATACTGGAGAAATGCAGGCTGGTTGCCACTTCCTGCAGGCTATGAAATAAAACTGACTCCCCTGTAAAGGAAAGCAAAGATATGGGCACAGGTGTTCAGGTGGCTGCAACCTGCTCCCTGCCTCTTCCAAGGCCTCTAGGTGAAAAACACAGCAGACTGAGGGCAAATATCCAGAGCTGCTGAAGCTGCTACAAAGAAAATTGCGTCTGTGCTTTTGTGCATTTATCTCTCTGCATGTCTGTTTCCCTGGATTTGCCCTCTTTCAGTGTTCAGAGCTGGTTGATTAACTTTAGAAAACTAAAACAACTGTGCATAAATGATTTGCCAATCAAAAATTACAAGTTGCTTGTCTCTTTGTGGAGCTAGACGAGTTGTTGGAAAAAGGATTTCCCATGAAATTAGTGACCTAACAAGAGTCTAAATGCTGGGAGAAAACTAACTGTCAGCCCAGCAAGCAAGCTGTTGTGCACTGCTGGTGCAAATGGGGTAAGAACAAAGTGAAAAAACAGGAGAGAGGGTGTATGACGATGTGCTTAAAATGTGAATCTTTCAGTATCATGTTTCCTGACATTTTGAATGATTTCTTTGCCTATTTAGCACATAATCCAAAGGTATCATATATATAAGTGAATACTTAGAAAAACAACATTGATCCTTAGTAATCTGGTTGGAGCAACCGTGAAGTTGCATCTATAACAAAATCCAGCATGCTTTGTCTGCTAGAAGTGTGTGCCATGTATGGCCACAGTTTCACACAGACATTGCTGTTCCTATTAATAGCTTGTTCTGTACAAGGGGTCTGTTAATGGCAAAATGCCTTCGACAGTGAGAACTGCTGGTAGGTCTCCCATCTGGGAGATGGCAAAGTAGAGGCTGAGACTAGTATCAGCAGCATCCTGCCATTAGCAGCAAAGCTGAAGAGAGCGCTGCATCTTTTCCCCTCTCCCCTGGGCTACTTGCTTTCCTTCTTCAGGGACAAAAAAATGAGGGCTATATCGCAGGGCACAGACTTGCTTTGTGCAGAGAGGGAAGTGTCTATGGGTGTCTTGCCCATCAGATCTCTTTATGATATGAGCTGTCAAATGTTCTGGGTATCCTAGAAGAGAAGACCGGTCATGATGTGCTCATCTGGGAAACACAAGACCCTGCCTATGTTTCTGCATTTGTTGGTGCCCTTTAAATCCCACTGGAGCTGACAGGAAAAGAGATCGTGACTCTATTTCCCTTGAAGGTGAAGAAAGACTCCTACTGACCTTGGTAATTGTGGATGGGGTACTTCTTTGTTCCGTCCCTGCAATCATGGCTTCCATCTGCTTTTCCCTAAATAGAAAGCACTAACCACCTCAGAACCCCCCATCCCCACTCATGACAGCTGGGGTCACTTCGGACTCATTAAAGAAAGTAAATAAAGGGTGTAGGCAGGCCTGGCAGCAACAGCTTTCTCATGGTGCCAGCAGGCCCTCTGCCAGGTAAAGCTGAACTCCCAGGGAGAGCGTCTCAGAGTGCCTTTGGGATGTGTACAGAAGAGTTCTGTGGCAAGATGAAATATTTAAAACCGCTTTGGGTTGAAGCGAGGTGGGGGAGCAGCAGCCTCTTTAATCTGTGCGCGGTTTTAAGACTGCGTGTGAATCATTGATGAGAAGGGCAGAGCGTTTCTGACGCTGTGGCAGGTCATTAAACCTAGTGATGGACTCATTAAACAGGGAGTTGCATAGAAAGCCCTGGACAAAAGTACTGGAGTATTTCACATGCATTGCCCTGTGGAGCGCCAGCACTTTTTACTTGTGATTTTCAGGGTATTGCTGCAGGATTTATTAGTAAAGGAAAATGTCTTAGGCCAATGGATCGTTTTGCATAAGAGGAAATGTGTGAAAGAAGCTCTTTGATCTGTCAGGCAAAAGAATAAGATACTGTAGTTGGAATTTAGGACTCCAGGTATTTCTAACCATCTAA
This sequence comes from Clamator glandarius, assembly GCA_033459285.1. NCBI lineage: Eukaryota > Metazoa > Chordata > Aves > Cuculiformes > Cuculidae > Clamator > Clamator glandarius. The sequence continues at coordinate 8,543,128 of JAUNZM010000092.1, read as the reverse complement.
TTGTATTCCACAGAGGGGTTGGGTAAATCACCACTGCCAACTCTTTAAACTGGAACATACCTGGGGCAGAAGAGGAGGGAGCGTTGCAATGTTAAGACTTCCCATGGCTTCAGTGGAAGAAATGTAGAATATTCCACTTTGCCAAGCAGTGTCCTCAAAGCCACGTGTGCTCGCAGCTCCTGCTGGCCCCGGTGCTGTTTGACCTCTGCTGTCCCTGCTGTTCTGTGCCGTGGGCTCTTTCTGACCCACGTGCAAATATCATATATGCTACTCAGGGGCTTAGATAATTTTCCAGCCTTTGCAATGACAAACGTGATGTCAGGCGATCGCATCAATCTGTTTGAATTTTATTTTCTTCTGAGGGAATTTTGCTTTTCAGTAGAAATGTGCACACTAAAAGTGTGCTTACGTGCTGGCCCTGGACCTGAGTAAATCTGGCCTTACTGCTCGCAATCGCTGTGCTTCATTTCCAATTGTTAATTACACAGACGTAGACACTCGGATGGTGTAAAATGACATTACCCTCTTGATTTCGGATGGGTTTACAGGATTTGAACAATATCCCCTGATTGTCTTACATTTACATAGCTGCGTTCCGAAGCACTGTGCAAATGTCATGCCGAGAGGAGGATATCTGCCTTCCTCAGGGGGCTGGACATTGTCCCTCAGCTGGCAAGCAAGCAGCAAATGCCCTTTTCTGCAGAAAGGCCACAGCTGCCTGCCCTTGCTTCCCTGGCCCTCAGGAGTGAGTGGAAACAGCTGCAAAGGACGGGATCCTTCACATTTGCAACGTGGAGGAGGAGCAAGGGGTTTACAATGTGGAGGATGCTTCTGGGTTGAGAGCTTGAGTTTTTCTTCCCTTTGCCTCTTGGTTGGGCTGAGGAAGAAAGGAGCTGGAGGTGGTTTAGGTGAAGGGTTTGTCCTGCACACCAGAGTTGTGGGAATTGCTCATTCAGCTACTGGGCTAACAACTCAGGTAAGTTCATGCATTGCTTGAAACTATAGACAGTGGTGAGGTGGTGAAAGAGCTCCATACCTCTTGCTGGGCATGGTGGGTGCATCTTAACATTTATGCTTTCTACTTGAAATTTGTTGGTGCAGCTTACTTATAAAATGCAATTTCTTCTGCTAGAGTACAGGGTTACTATTTAATATTGCTTAGGAATCCAGAACAGCAAGCGAAGACAAATTAAATATGAAATTTGCCTTCTGCTGCACACAAAGTTATCCAAGATGCTCTAGTTTTGTCCTCTAGTAAACAGTAATTGAGTTGTTCCTTTTGCTTGCTTTGGCTTATTGCTTGAAACAAATAAGCTCTCCCTTGAATGATCTGTTTCTAGAAGTCTTGTAAGTAGTGTGCTCAGGGGAGGTTGGAAGAGGGGTGTGTGAGCGCTTGGGAACACACAGTTGGGAACAGGGAGTGTAGTGGGAAAGAACAAATGAATTCTGACACTGTAAGTGAAGAACAAACAGTGAGGAGAGTGCAGCTTCAGCTGGCACTCATCGCATTAGCAGCTTGGATATTTCAATAATGAGTTTAAAGTTGAGTTTATCAGGCATGCTGAAAGCTCAGCTCTTCAAGGTGTGTGGCTGTAGCTCAAAGCCATTGAAAGTCAAGAGAGACTATAATGGTGTGGTGTAAAAATACACTAATGAGATCTTTCATCCATTGGAGGAAGAGACAGAGCTGGCATAGTCAGGAGTATGCTGGTGTAGTCCAGAAACTGCTCATGATCCCAAATTCACATTCAGCTGTGAGCTGAGAAGGAGGCAGCTGTTATTTGCCCTCTGTAGGAAAATTGGTCACTACCTGAGGCTGAACCACCTCTGGACTTTCCCAGCAGTCTGTAGCTCTCCAGTCACACAAAATGTGCCTCTATCTTCTTTTCCCCTCCAGCTGAACAAAGTGGCCTGCAGTGGACAGACACAGCAACCTGTGCATGCCAGACCCTCCCAAGTCAGTGGGGCTGTGGGGAATGGGCTGTGCAGCTGTGCTCTCCTGGTCAGATTTACATCAGATAGGATGTTTCTGGCTGGAGGAGAAAAAAAAAAGCTGCTGCTTTCAGTGGGGCTGGAGTAATTCGTAGTGTGTGTTGTAGTTTTTATACTTGGGCAATTCAGTAGACAATTGCCTTGAAGAACTGGCTCCCTTAGGAATCTCTGCCTGGGGATATCCAGCGGCTGCACTGTCTGCATCAATCCTCTGCCTTGTAACTGCAGGTGGCAACCCAGTTATATGCTGTGCTAAGAAATTACTCTTTATATGCTGCTTTAGCATAAACATCTTGTAAGAGCGGTTCATTCTGTTTTGGGGCTCTGAGTTGAGTGATCCCTCTCTTGTCTTCAGTTCCTCTCTGATTTCCAACCTTCAGGTTGGAAGGGACTCTCTCCATCGATTCCTCCAGTGTGCAGCCCACATTTGGCTGTGCTTTTTGGCATTTAGCAGAGGGTTGAGTCTTGGTTCTGAGATGGGAGTGGTGCTTGGACACCCAAACCTCTGCTCTAGCTGGATGTTGTAATTGTGCCAATATGGAACGTACTTGCCTGGAAATGTGGTTTCTCTGCTCATGCTTGCCTTTTTTCTCTGTACTGAAGGCTAGCCTGATCTTTCTGCTAGACGGGTAAAAGTGCATTCAAAACTCTTATTCTAGAGAAGTGAGCAGCTAGCCAATCTCCCATCCCATTGTCTCACCAGAGAAGGAAAATCTGTGTCAAGGTGTCCTGCGTCCCCCACCTCCGTTCCCCCTAGATGGCTATTATTCCCTAGTTTGATATGTCTTTTCTTCCATTTCTTTCAGCAGATCAGTGTGCCAGTCTGTGCTTTTCAAGTACAGCAGGACAGCAGAACAAGAGACAAGTGGGAGGGAAGTTCAGGGAAATATATCTGAAAAGAAATTACTGCTTTTCCCCAGATCTAAAAGGGCTGGAAGAAGATGCGTTGGAAAGGGTGAAAATCCTAAATATAATTTACATGGCTGGAGGGTAAGGAAGAATGCAGATGCAGAATGCGTGCTGGAGAATAACCTACAAAGCAGACCATGAAAGGATGCCAAGAGTAACAGGATAAAATTAAGAAGAGGAGAAGCTGTAGGCTGGACAGAATTGAAATTGCCCCGGTAAGAGATTCTAAACAAGTTGTGGGTAATTTCATCAAGTGAAGTGGTAGGCTTTCTATTGCTGAGGTTGTTTAAAAAGGAAATTGGTTGAACTGGTAAGAAATATGCTCAAAGTACTAGTCTTCTGTCACCTTGATGGATTAATGACCTAATTGGTCTCTTGATTTCCTCTCACCTCTCATGCCTACTGTTCTGAGTAGTGGCTCCTACGCATTAGGAATAAGACTAGGGGAAGAGAGTAGTGTTACTAAAAATATGTTGTTACATTCAGTGATTCAGTGGTCTTCCAGGCTGCTTGGCCACGAGAAAGCTTTGGTGTCTTAGGAGAAAGGGCCTTGAAGGTTCCCAAACTGAAATTTGCTTGATGCCTGGTCATTACTGTCTCTCAGCAGAATATTACTTTGAGACCTAGCCCAAAGCAAGGTATAGTTGGGAAAAAAGGAATGGCATGATGGCTGCCTTCTGGTACTTTTAGTGCCTGGAAAATACTTTCTATGCATTGGAGCAAACTTCAAAATGTTCAGGGTAAACTTAAGTTTACCCTTAAGAATGCAAACTTTATGCTGAAAGGAGTTTTCTGCAGACTATATCCCTAGTTTGTGCAGTGCAGCACAGGATTCATGCATCTATGAGAAGGAATGTAATTATACATGTGAAGATTAATGCAGATCTCGGAGTCCTTTGGGAGTAGATTCATAGAATCATAGACTTGCCAGGTTGGAAAAGACCCACCAGATCATCAAGTCCAACCGTTCCTATCAGTAGTAGTAGTGTGGGTTTCAGCCAGTGAAGACAGGTGATGAGGAAGATTAAACTGGTAAGTGAGTGATCTGCTAATACCAGATGCTGGAAGATTAGAAAAATAACACCAGCTCCTGGAAAGAAAAATAGACTGGAGTCACTTGGAGGAGTGTACATGGTACAGTACATAGTCCTGGTTGTGATCAGCAATCCCAGTCTCTGTTATCTCCGTATAACTGGAAGGCAAATTGAGCAAAGAGGTCCTGGAGAGGAATGAAATAAACCTGCTTTAGTAAATCTGGAAAGGTTCTGAACATCCAGTTATTCAATGTTCATATGCAGTTCTTTGTCTAGCAGCTAAAGCTGAGGAAAAAAGCAAGGAGGCTTTCAACAGATACTTATTGGCAATTAGAAGGGAAATATCCACTCTGCTGTGTCTGTTTCCCTTTGCCACTTCCACTTAATGAATGCCCTTAGAATAGCAGCTCTACTGCTGAGCCAAAGCAAATTCTGCAGCACGTTGGTTAGTTGTGTGCCCTGCGGACAGAGAACAAAAGCGCTAATGCATGATTTATGTATCAAACAAAAACAGTAATATTAACTAGCTAAGCCTCACAATGCGCCTGTTGAATAGAGATTGCATTTCCATGGGCTAAAGTGCTTCTCATCCTGACCCATCTGCTTTGCTGAAGTTGTTGTAGCTGTTCCCTCCTGCTGCCTTTGGAGGTGAAAGCATCCTCTGTGCTGCTCTCTGTGCTCAGCTGCTGTTACAACAACCAGGATGCAACATCATTAATCGTGGATGTCACCAGGCTGAATATACCTGCTGAACTGGAGGATGTGGGGAGGTAATAGGGTGGCTCTAGCCTTTATTGCAGTCAGTTCCTCAATGATATGAACATACTGATATTAGGATTAGTATTTTTCTTTTAGAACCTTGAAGCAGTTTTGTGGATGTCCTTTCTGAATTCTCCCAAGGCCTGAATAAGTGGGAATAGGGAAAGGGGGCATGTAAAGAGACTAAATCGGAACCTTAAGCCTAAGAGGAGTGAGACAGTTTGTCTCAGAAATCAAATAATTTTTGGTCTCCCTGCTTTCGTGTTTTGGTGCTCTCACCAGCAGCCAAAGGCTGATCGTTGTATGCTGGAGCTGTATTGTGTTCTGAGTTTCTCTTCAGCTCCTGGGTGTGCCTGCAGGTGCTGCCTCTTGGAAACGCTTCTAGGGTGTGGATAGCTGTAGGTTGTGCCTTTAAGCTATTTAGGTTTGTGGTGCAGGGGCAGTAGGACATGAGATGCAAGTAAATGGTATGAGTACCATATGGCTCGTGGTTGTTATTAATAACACCTATGGCTGCCTCAAAAAGAAATTAATGTAACTTCTAGGAATGGAGGCATTCACCTGCTCTGTGAACTTTTTGTAGAAGGCGTGTTACCTGCAAGAGTATGCCATTTGCCACAGACACTTACCTCTTCTCGTTTTATTTTTGTTGTTGATTCCCAGTGTGAAGCTTAGGAAAGCCACGTGTAACCCAGCAGGTGATTGTCACCTTTGTCTTGCTGGCAAGGTGTGTCAGCAGGATAAAAGTCAGGATGATCTCTATTGATTTATCTTAACTTCTGTTTAGCAGAGAGTACAGTAAAATGCAGATATATAGCTCTCATTGGTTAGGTGGTCCTATCACCCTTTAACATCGGTGAGTAAGAACATCAATCCTAGCTGTCAGTTCTTCCCTTTTTGGACTTTTACCATTGCTGTGTGTGTTTAAGTGTGAAGGCTGCTCCTCAGTGTCTCTGTTACTGCATTGGCTCTACTGGAAATCCTAGTTTTGGGAGTCAGTCTACCTGTAAATGGAGAAATTGCAGGAAAGGGAATAGCTACAAAATGTATATATATTTTTTTTTTGGTGGTGTAAGGTTGTTCTTTGCTATGCTGACTCACCGTCTGACGTTAAGTGTTTCTAGCTGAGTTGAAATGGGACAGCACTGTGCAGAGCTTCTTGATCAGGCAGATCTTCTTAGCATCCCAACACTGACTGATACCATGTTTTGAAGCTCCTCAGTTTTATATCCTAATGCCCTTATGATATCTGTCCCTGGCAGGGGGGAAGAGCTGTGGCGTGTTTGGAAACGGCATGGTGTTTTTCATGATCTTAAGTGTGCCTATTAAAACAAAAAAAAAAGGCCATATTGAAAATCAATTTTCTCCTTGCGGGTCCTGAGCAATTTTGTAAGATATAATAAGATGAGCAATCTGGTTCTGGCAGCGAAAGGAACAGATGCCAAGCTATAATTTCCCTTACCAGAAAGTGCTGGGGAGTCACTTTGTATTGCGGAGAGGAATCTGTTATTAATAGAGGACAGTTAAACTTGGGAGTCCTGAGAGCGGGCATTTCAATCTGGTCTGTGCCATATAGAGGATTGTATAGAGGCAGGGAGACATCCTGGTCAGCCAGGGGATAGATAAAGTCTTGAAGCAGAAGAGATTGTACCTTGACTGAGCAGCGAAAGCTGCTGGGTAACACATCCTGTAACACCAAGGGGCTTTGTTTCTGACTAAGAAATCTTGCTTGTCTTTTTAGTGCAGGGCAGCCATTGCCTATTTGCAATTATCTCTTAAAAGTGCTGAAATTTGCCTGTGTGAATGTATTCTTTCTCTTATCTCTAAATACATTGTGGATCCGTCACCAGCACTTCCATGTCAAGGTCGGATACCAACCAGCTTCTGGAACAATACAACACCCCTGCCCGCTTCTTCTGTGGATACAGGTGTGCGTGACTTTTAAAGTAGGTGCATGTTCACAGGGGTAAAATCACACTGGGATTTATAGTATTTTTATATCCCTGGCCAAGCAAGTCCTAACTCATCTAAACAGTCTTTGCCTTCTTGCCTCTCCTGGCCAGCTCTCTCATCTCCTTATTAGAATTAATTGTGTTAAGTATTGGGTCACAAGTAGCCTTTTTTTTTTTTTTTTTGGAAGGTGTGGTACAGATAATATTGAATTCTTGGCATCATCAGATTGTTTTTGTTCTCCGTTAACTGATGAGCTTATGCTTTTCTTTGCGTTCCTTTTACTTTTAATGTATTTATAGAGGTTTCTTTGCCTTCGTCCTTGTTAGTTGTGATTCATCTTATGCCTTAGCCTTTCCGATTTATCCCTGCATGCTTACGTTATGCCTTTGTACTCTTTCTTAGTTGCTTGTCCTTGTTCCCACTTTCTATACAGTTGCTTTTTGATTCTTCTGGCTTTAAAGTGTTCCTAACGTAACCATATTGGTTTCAAGCTATGTTCACTGTCTTTCCTCTGTACCGAGACAGACTGCTGTTGTGCTTTTGATATAGTCCCTTCCAGCACTACCAGATCTCCTGTGTTATTCTTCTCCACCTTAGATTATGTTCCCAAGAGACCATGACTCAGAGTTTTGTACGTGTTGAAGTTGGCTTTTTTTACTACTTTTTCTTTCTTTTTTTCTTTCTTTTTTTTTTTTTTTTTAAAGTCCATTGTCCTCATTCTCCTGATCTCCTGCTTCTGCTGCCTCAATATCAGTTCCACCTGTGTTGCCATCCATCTTTCAGTCCTTAACAGTTTCTCCTCATTGGAATTAAATATAATTCACCTACAATCTCTAGTTCTGTTAATCTTTTAAAACAATGAATTGTCACTACCACAAAGAACTTAGACTGTCTCCTGCTATACTGTTTCAAGTAATAAAAATCCTCCAGGAAAGGTGATATTTTGCTGTTTACCAGGGGAAGACTCATCCACTTCATGCTTTTTGGGTGATGCCCTCCTCCCCAATTTCTCTGGAGCAAGAGATCTGCAATAGAGACTGACATTTCTCCTGTTTCTGAGCTTTGCTGCTGCCACGAAGTACAGCACCCCCTCCCTGTTTCTATTTTGTTTTCCTCTTGACTGTGTGTATGTATAACTTTCCTTTTGGTTTTTTTTTCTCTGTGAAATTATTTCTGATAACAAAGTATGGAGAAGTTATAGACCAAGTAAGTGAAAGCAGAACAGGATCCTCTATATTCTATTCCAGAAATTCCTTTTTCCCTCACAGGGAGCTTTAAGCTCCTGTGAAACACCTCTAATCATTTTTGGGAACTAATACAAAAGCTGGTAAACTAATGGTGCCCTACTACAGCTTTACTTTGAATGCTGTCTTCTCTTCTCTTTCGTAACACTCTCTTCTCATTCTTAATGTGCTGGTTTAGTGGGCAAGGGGGTGTTGGACTGACCGTAGGACTCAATTTTTGAGGTCTTTTCTGACCTTGATGATTCTATAATTCTCCTGCTCCTAAGTGCTTAGGAGGGCTGCATCCTAGGGATCTACTTCATTTTTTTTTTCATTGGGTCAAATATTTTTAATATCCTTCTAGTGACTGGAATGGTTTCACAACACAGTTCACACCCAAGGTCTGGAAAGTTTACTTCCAGTGTTTCCTTTTTTTCTGGTTCCTTTCCAGAGTTTCTACAGCTTGTAAATCAGAAAGTGAGGAGAGAAATGTTTTTCCAGTCCCTGCTCCAAATAACAGAACTTACAGATCTGCCCTGCTAGTACAAATTATTTTTCTATATGTTTAAGCATTTTTGCTTATTTCATTATCTTTCTTGACCACAATGTAGAACCACAAACACACATTATTCTAGTGCTGTTTATTACAGTCCCTTTAGAACATGTAAGTCAGCATTTTGCCCATTTTTGACAAATTAGAAAAAAAATCCCCTTTCATAGGTTATGTGCCATGGTTTCTTACTAACTAATTGTGAATCACAAAGCAGTCAGAATGAGCTGGTTATATAAATGTTTTGGCTTTTGTTTCATTTGGCAAAAACAATAATAATAAAAAATCACAGATGCACAGAGAAGCTTGAAATGAGTTATTCTGACATTTGAATCTGTTAGAATTCTGGGGAAGCTAGGGTGTATTATCTGGTTTTGATCCCATTACTTTTGAAAGCTCTTTTTCTTTTTATTATGAAATTGCAAGTGTTAACTTTGCAGGCTTAAGGTGGTTTCCAAAGGGTTGTTTTCCTCAAGTGAGAGAGAAACGCTTTCATCATAATTCATTTAGGTTGATTCAGCTAGTGCAGACCAGGGCAAACGGTTTATCTACCAGCTGGGATAAGAGTGGTAGGTTCAGGTTTCTGTTCTCCTCTAGAATTTATCACTTACTGAAACAAGATGTGTCCGGTAGCTTAACTTTGAAGGGGTTAGTGATGTAAGTGAAGTCTCTGAAGTCCCTGTGTGTTAGACACGTGTAAATACCTCTTTCTAGTGTTTGGAGCCTGGAAACTTTGAAGGTTCTTTAGGAATAAGTAGCTGGGACAGAGCTAGTTTCAGAAGTAAACTCGAGGTAAGTGGAGGGTGCAAACTGATTGAATAAATTAGCCTCCTAAACTCATGTGAATGCCCTCATTGAGAAATAAAGTGACCTTAGATTAGAGGAATGACTGGCAGGACTTAAAAACCTTCCAGAACAATGATGTCCATTTGAGATTTTAAGGAACCTTAATGTGTGTTGCCTTCATGCCACTTGCTGATTCACCTCAGTTTCTGAGTATCTCCACGATGATGTGGGCCACAACTAAGTCTCATACTCGATTATCTGAGCGTAATCTAAGATTTAGGTTTCTTTGGCTAACAGTGATGGCAACAAACTCAAACCCTCTTCTCCGAAACTTTAACTATTGTCAATATTTCCCCTCCCTGGCAGCATTCCTGCCTAAAGTCTCATGCCATCTAACTGTGCTATTCAACTATCTGTGCCAAGTTAAGAATTATTTACGTTTTTCCATATCTGTATGTCTCTGCCACGTTGATATATTTTGGAGCCATGCAGTGTCCCGCAGGGCCATCTCTGTTGTGCTGCAGACCTAGGCTGAGACACGGAGCTGTAGGTTGCATAGATGTTGAATTTAAGCCCAAGGCATATGTATTGGCTTGTTCCTAGGGGAAAAATTAACAGTAAATTGGTCTTCATATTGCCTTTTGCACACCTGGTAATTTTTAGCCTAGACATGAAAAGGAAAGTGGCTTTCACACACTGAACAAAGCGAGGTCAGTATTCAGCTCTAAAGGAAATTCTCTGTGGCATTAAAAGAATTATTAGGGAGGCTTGTATCATCACGTGAAGTATAAGCCTGCCCTCTGTGTCCAACAAGCTAACAACCAGCCATCCAGGCATCTTTAACCTCTAGAGCTGACAGCACAGGGGTGAAAATAGAAAAGGCTTCCTGTTAGAGCAGAGGGATCAGAGGAGGCCTGTGTAATTATTGGCCATTAAATAAAGTACACCCCTACGTCTTCAAATGCCAAAGCACATGTATAATTAGCTGATAAACTGCAAATGAATAATTATGTAGCAGCAAAAGCTGGAGGAGTGGAGGGATGCTGTTCACCCTCTCTCTCTCCTTGCAGGAAGAGGGCTATGTAAATAGTTTATTTTAGTGAAAAGTTGATTATTTGATGTTGAATGGCACAATGACTATCTGAACCGGGAGATGGCATTTCACAGCTGGCCTCGGGATTTGCTATTTTTTGAACTGCTGTTGAGATTTCTGTAGCTTGGAGAAGGATGGTGGTTGTAACTTAAATTACTTCGTGTGGGCTGTGCTTGCGCGCAGACAGCCCGAGGGCTCTGAAACAGAAGCTGCTCTGCCCGGGGAGGTTAGCAGCCTGGGGTTGTCTGCAGGGCTGGAGATCAGGTCCGGAGATGCAGGATGGAAGTTCAGCTGCCTCATACTGGCGCAGCGCTGATGATGTGAGGACTGCTCTGAGAGCTGATTTACCCCAGCTGCGATGTGGAGGTACAGGTCCTCACTCCAGTTATTGAGCTGTGGTAGCTGTCCCTGCTGTCTGGAGCAAAAGAAAAATAATGCAATTAACTTTATTCTCCTTTCATTGCGGTCTAAACTGCTCTAGATAATCTCACGCTTTCTGTGAGGTAAGAGTGTTTCTATGGATGTTTACAGTACCTCAAGCACGTCATCAATTAAGTGCCTGTATGAGCCTCTCCTATCTTCATAATTACTGAATCTCTAAAAATAGTTCTCCTCTAGACATGGCAGTGTTTCTAGATTTGGGAAAAGTAGGGAAGAAACAAATAGAATCAGACACAAAGAATTGAAATCAGATATTTATTCCAACGAACCCCCCAGTTTAGGAGCTTTCAAATGAAAGAATGGAGGTAGCAAGGTATTGATTGTCCTGAGTACTTCCAAACCCCAGCAGGTTTAGTTGTGCGAGTCTGTTCCAGCTGAAGCATCCGTACTGTTTTGTGTTAAAGGAGTGGGTTGTTGAATGGCATTATGAGTTTGTTTGCAGCATGTTACTACACCTTTAGATGTCTTCTGCTGCTGGTAACAGTTTGGAAAGGGCATTCCAGGGTTAACAGGAAAAAATTAAGGTGTAAGTTTGGCTGAAGCCTCTTTCTGTTACATTTCATCAGTGACTTTAAATGTTTTTTGAGAAAATCTCTAATTACACGTGCCATGGCAGCTAACAAGGGTGGGTAGTGATGCTTGTAGTTTCCAAATCAGTTCACCCATTTCTTCCTAAAGCAGATTTTTTGAGTTTTGAAGCTAACAATTAAGTCTAAATATAACACTTCAGGTAAAGTATGTAAGGGTTTATAAAGTCTGGACGTACAAAGTGATTCATAATCATAAAATAGCAAAGATGTTTTTTAACATTAGATTAATTTATGCTCCAGAAGAAATAACATTGACATGCTGGAAGTGACTTTAGAATTTCCTTCTTTAATATGCATGTACATTAAAATTATTTCATATGCATAAGATTTTGCTCTCAAATAATTCCACAGCATTTTGCAGATGGATGTATTAACTAGAGCTGATGAAAAACCAAACATGAAAAAGCAACACAAGAAGTGCAAAGTTCCAGAAATCTTGGAAATTTTGAAAAAGAGCTGACAAATTGCTCCAGCAATTTTTTTAAAATGAAGTAGCTTTTTTTTTTTTTTTCTGAAATACACTCAGCATAAGCTAATGTAAATCTGATAGTGTTGAAAGTGGCAGCAGCTGAACAGTGAATAATTCTATCACACAAATTTAACTCTAGGAATCAAGGCAATGAAAACAAGTCAAAATTGAATCATAGAATCATAGAAGTGTTGGGTTGGAAAAGACCTTTGAGATCATCTATCCAACCCTTAACCGAGCACTGCTGACTCCACCACTAAACCAGATCCCTATAAAAATATCCTCTTTTCCATCTGGCAGCTTCCCAGTCACTCTTTTCCAGGCCTGTAGCACTGCATGGGATTGTTGTGGCCAAGTGCAGGACTTGGCATTGGGGAAGAATTGGAGAAGTCTCGGAGACCTGTGATTAGGAGGGTGAAAATCTGGGAGGGCAAAGCTTATGCCCTGTTGCTGTGAATTGCTGCATTGCTATTTTGATTATCAGGATTAATGGACTTTTAGTGATGAATCAAAGGGAAATGTCTCCAGTGCAATTCATTTCTCCTACCAAGAAGGTGCTTTAGAAACCATTAAATTATCTTCAGAATCTCCAGTGTTGTTAGAAGCACCTTGAAATTGTTAGTATCTGGTTGGAGTTGATGAGATAGTAACCTCATCCTGCTACATTTTTATAAAATCTAAGTGTTTTCTGCTTTGAGAACTTTCTGGATTTCTCGGTGACCCTTTTCTACAGCAGAATAACTAGTGTAATCTGGTGGAAGGAGGTTGCATAATGGGCAGCTGAGAAAATCCTCCCCTGCGAAGCGATGCAGAATGTGCAACCAGAACCTGTGGGGCTTTAGGACAAAGGCTTCTGTTGCCACAAGGATTTTGCTTTCAATCTCCCCTGTGTACGATCCACTTGTGAGGACTTAGTTTCCATGTCTCTGCTTAGAATCATGGAACGGTTTGGGTTGGAAGGGGACTTTAAGGGTCATCTATTCTGATCCCTGTGCACATCTTCAACTAGATCAGGTTGCTCAGAACCTGCTTCTTAGACCCTTTCCTTTGTACAAAGAATTAGAAAAATCCCTGTGCTGATTCTATGAGCCAGTAATTGAAGTATTTAGCTGCAACAAAGATGACAAAGGTCTTGTTCTGAAACAAATGCAGAACAGACCTCTCAGCACAGATTCCCCACACGTACCCCCTGGGTAGATTATGAGTTTTTGCTGGGCTGCATGCACAAAAAGACCAAGCCTCGTCAAGATAAGTTCCTTCTGAAAAGGAAAAGTTTGAGTTGACAATATCTTGTGAAATAATGGTTTTCACTCAAAAAATTCCCATCCTTCTCTAGTTTTAACCCTGCTTAGCTTGTGAGACCTGATTTGATAAAAGTACATACTGACAAGGCTTCAAGCACAATGTACTCTGTGGCAAACTTTAAAGTGTACAAAAGAAAGGGAAATAAGGTTCATTTTCTCCCGAGTAGGCTTCCTGGAATACTTCACTATGTAAAACATGACATTATTCATAGTCATTCCTTATCTTTAGGGTACTGCTCTGAAATTCTGGAGGCCTTCAGAGACACTGAACATCAGTGTTTGATAAAAGACACCTCCTTAAATCTTTAGTCTGTGCTCCTCCTACTTCTCATTTCTATTATCAAACAAAATAAAAGGAAGGAGGGAAATCTAAGAATTTAATTCACTGTGAAGAGAGAGGAGGTAAAAGGAGACAGCTTTATTATGAAGCTTTTTGCAACCTTTTTTTAACTGTGCCCAATTAGGATGGAGAACACTTGGTATTACTCAAAAGTAGCTAGATTTAATTTTTCCTCTATGCTGGCATTCAGTATGGAAGAAGCCATTTAGCTCCCAGAGAATAAGGAGAATAGAAATAAGACTGTAGTACACCGAATTTTCTGAATTAAGGATTGTATTCTTGGATGGGACAAAATGGCATCATCCATTTTCTATCCCCAGCACTGCAGTGAGAATTAGGTCTTGCCTTCTGTCATGGTTTAGCCCTGGCCTGGTCAATTTTGGCAGCTAAAACTGAGCAGCTGGGCTCCCAGTTCCCTTTTCTCCACCCCTAGGGAATGGAGAGGAAAGGAATTATGGGTTGGAAAACTAAACTAAAACCGATTTAGTGAAATAATAATAATAATGAAGAAAACATTAAAATATATACAAATATATGGCATTGCAACTCCAATCCCCGAGGAGTATACTTCGCTGCAGATGGAGGTGGGGCTGGATTGGATTCAGGAATGCGTGTACCTGGGATCAGGGAAAAATAAACAGAGCAGGGCCTTGCTGGGCATTGGCCATCACAGAAGAGAGATACCCTCATGATCTCTCAGGTTCTTACTGATTACGACATATACGGGGTGGAATACCCAGTTGGTCAGTTTGGGATCACCTGTCTGACCCTCCCTGCAGGTGTGACCCTTTGTCTTTGACTTATGGCAATCCACCAGCTCAAGGATGGCCTTGGTTGCTATAGGAATTAGTAAAAGCATTGTCATTTCTGCATATCAGTGCCCTGTGTTATCACTTTGTGGGAAAAACGCTGCCTGAAAAGCATGCAGTTAACTTTCAGAAAATGAAATTACTTAGACAAGGCTTAGCTGAAGTTAGAAAACTGATTCTTATTTAGCTCAAACCAGAATGTCTTCCTTCCTGTTACCATTTTGGGCATTTATTTATTGCTATATTTCTCATTTATATGGAGAATCACAGAATCACAGAATAACCAGGTTGGAAGAGACCCACTGGATCATCGAGTCCAACCATTCCCACCAATCCCTAAATCATGCTCCTAAGTACCTCATCCACCCTCACCTTAAACACCTCCAGGGACGGTGACTCAACCACCTCCCTTGGCAGACCGTTCCAATGCCTAACCACCCTCTCCGTGAAGAATTTTTTCCTAATCTCAAGCCTAAATCTCCCCTGGTGGAGCTTGAGGCCATTCCCTCTCGTCCTGTCCCCTGTCCCTTGGGAGAAGAGCCCAGCTCCCTCCTCTCCACAACCTCCCTTCAGGTAGTTGTAGAGAGCAATGAGGTCTCCCCTCAGCCTCCTCTTCTCTAGGCTAAACAAGAAGTTAGGGATGGTACAAGGGAAGTTTCTAATAAGCCTCTCTTTAAAAAAATAACAGAAAAAAAATCTTTGTAATGAAAAACATGCATTGCTGGAACTTGTTATATTGAGATGTTAATCAGCTGACATTTACAGAAGACACAATACATGTTGCTCACACTAGATTGTTGAAATTTATGCCTAAATTTTAATTTTATTCATTGAGTCTTTATTTTAGAGTTATCTAAAGAGACATTAAATGCTAACTTTTAATTGCACAAGTAGAGATGGAAGTGCTGAAGTATTTAATGAGTAGCTGAGTTAACTTATTGTACTTCTCATGGCAGCTTGATCCTTTTTGTCAGCTAGTTCTGTCTTCCTAGTACCTTTGACTCTATTGGAAAACTTGTTGATTCACTTCCTGAGTCTTTTGTTGTTGAGGGGAGCTTTTGTACAGTTCTGAAATGCATATGTAGAGAAAGGGAAGACTTCATGCTTAGGGAAGTCCCCTTAAAGAAAATCACACAGTTTGATTTTTCCTTCCATTGAGGATATATAGGCCAGCATTTTTGGCCCAAGGCTCCTAAGATCATGGAGTGTATGAGATTTTCTGATGTTACTCATAGTCATGAAAAGTTAAAAGTGAAGTTGGGACAAAGAGTTAAAAGTGAAGTTGGGACAAAGTCATAAAAATTAAAAGCTTAACGGGCCTTTTAGCATTTCAGTCTGAGATTGTGACTGCATAAATGAAGTGGCAGACAACCAAGTGCTTGACAAACACTGTGAACTGCATCAGGTCAACAGGACACTTTCTTCTGTGGTGTCGCACAGAAATGAGAATGTGTGTAGATTATTTGGTATCGATTTTCTGCGTAATGTTGGACTAGCCCTTTAAATTTTCCATATGTAACCTCCTAGCATGTGCAGAAGTGAAATTGCCTTTTGTGTATTGGCTCTTTGGCTAGAAAACAGATGTTTGGGTTCAGATTTTGACCGTGTTTGTACATGTTCCGTACTGCTTCCTATTGCAGTTCTCTTGATGCAAAGAAGTTTCATCTGTAGGTAGACTAACTACCTTTCTCCCTTAAAATAGCTGACAGAAAATTACCACAAAACAAGTTCTGTCAGTTCCTGTCTCTTCAGCATCAAATTTCATTTGGGACAATAACAATCTTTGCATTCGGCTGCAGAGAATCACACTCTAGCTGAATTGTAGTGAGCATCAGGATTGTCTGGGCAGTAAAGAGAAGGATGTGGAAGTTTTGATTTTACCAGTCTGTATTGAATAATACATTGAATCTATCCTTAAAATGAAGGACTTTGGGGAAAGTGTAAATAATTGCAAGAGCATGATGTCCCTCCTGAACAGATACAAGGATGCTTGGCAGCTACAGACACTTGGAATGGGAGTGTGAACATCTGACAGGCAAGTGTCAGGGCATTAATGAGTATTATATGGGCAGAGATGCCAACAACAGGACTCCAGAAGCTGGTGGGGGTAGAATCTCCTCTTTTGTAGGTAACACTCTACAGGCTTTTGTAGAACAAGTAATACTTGAAGCAACAGCAAGAGAAGGAGTGGGATCTAAACATCTGACCTGCTATAGACTCCAAATTATCACGGGTGAGAAGAGAAGCTCTTATCTCACCCTAGCTTTGTGCCACAGCTATCTGTTTTCCAGTGTATCTTGTTGATTTGGTCACGCTTGGTCATGCTTCACAGGCTTCAGGTCTCGCAATCTCAGTTTCTGAAAGGAAGAAAATCTAGTATTATTATTTTGTTTCTCATTCCCTTATTTGTTTAGCTACAGGGACAGTCAGGAGAGCCTTAACTGAGCTTAGCTCATGGTTACTATGATTTGCCTTAAAATTGTTTTCCCTTTCAACCCCAGCCCGTGGACCTTGGAGCTGGCACTAAGCAGAAGATCCCAGGTGAGGATGAAAGTCCTTGAAAGACTGAAATGGCTTCTTGTCAGTCCGCACTGGGATGCCTTTAAAAATTAGGCTGCAAGAGGAAAGCAAGAGGTCCAACATATTAGATAAAGTTAAGCCAGGGAATATGAATCTCTGTAAATGGTTCCATTGGGGTCTCAGAAACCAGTTGAGACCACATAATGCATCAGACATGCACTCTGTCTCTGCTAGCACAGCCGTTCACAGGGACAGCCCTGCACTGTCTGCCCTCCAGAGGGGCACAAACAGCACACGAGAGCATCGCACCAAGAGCTACTCAACAGGGGCCCAAAGCTCCAGCTGCCAGAGGAGATCGCTCATGTTTGCACTGCAGGGGAGTGAGATTTTGATTGCAAGGAAAGCTCTGGGAAAGAGCAAGTCTCACTGGCTTCAAAAGCTGTGCTTTCATGAAACTTCTTACAGGGTTTTCAAAACAAGCTTTCTTACTCTATTTCAGTGGCTGCTCATCCACCTAGAGAAGGGTTCTGGAGAAAGATTTCTGCCCAAATTGCTGCTTTTGTTAGTTCTTTGACTACAAAAGTCTTGCAAGAGTCTCCTTGGGAAGCTCTTCTGGAGGCAAAGGAGGCTTTAAAAATCTTCAAGAAAATGTAGAAATATGCAAAGTATTACCAAAGACTTCAGATGGCTTGTGATTAAACCCTATAAAAATACTTTATAACAAGCCCCTCTTACGACAACAATCCATTACGTACTTTTCTGAGGTTGTGTCTGAAGCTTGGTGGCAACCCATCTGGTGGCCGAATCCCTTCTGAGAGCCTGCAGAGACTCGTTTTGTGCCCACAGGCTTTTGACCACTGCTAATAGTCAGACAGTAGGGAGTTAAGAGCTGAATGGTGAGGAGGGTGCACAGCAAAGGTCTCTCACCCTGTGTTCCTAAGGTTGCCTTAATTAAAGCATAAAGGGCAAGAAGGTTTTCTCTCTTATGCACATTGACAACAACTGCTTGTATGTGTCAAAAACATTTCATTGCCTTTGTGGCTTTCTCTGTGTATTGATTTAGTCAATTAGTGGTGCCTGGCATGTTTCTCTAACGAAATGGTGTGGGATTTGTGACATTTAAAGGGTTGGATAATGCACATGAAACCCAGATGCTGTTTAAAACAGTCTTTGGTATACAAATTTCTAGGTCTCTTCTTACCAAATACATACAGCTTCTGCAAAGCATCCCACCCTTCCTGTCTTTGCAAAGTATTTATAGTAACAAAAGATACTTGGTTTCCTGTAATTAATGAGACCTTTCTAATGCCACTAGCTGCAAGGAAAATAATTAGAATCATAGAATCAGCAGGTTGGAAAAGACCCATTGGATCATCGAGTCCAACCATTCCTATCAAATACTACCCAAACAACAAACCCACAAAAAAAAACCCCCAACCTCCAAAATTTTAGTTGTTTGTTTTTCTTTTCTTTTTCTCAGGTGCCGACATCAAGTGAAATGAAACAAAGCCCCTAATATCTAGTTTATTGAAAAGATATAGCGATCTTTCCCTTTCTAACAGGCAGTTCATTTTTGATCACCTTCAAAAATCTGCTATTTTGCTCCTGGCGATGTGAGGATGTGCCCTTGTGCCTGTGTGGAACAAAGCTGGAATTTGAACTGAATCATAGAATCATGAGGTTGGAGAAGACCCACTAGATCATCGAGTCCAACCGTTCCTATCAATCACTAAACCATGTCCCTCAGTGCCTTGTCCACCCGTCCCTTAAACCCCTCTAGGGAAGGGGACTCAATATTCCCTGTTTCAAGAAGGATAATCAAACATTTGTGCTGCGTGTTGAGGTGTTTTTTGCGGTCTGCCAAGGGCGAGGCAGAGCCACTGCTTGATCAGAGCACAAGGAGTGAGGTGTGACCTCCTCGCTGACACCAACTGCACTGCCGTGCTGGCTGTATCGTACCCTCACTGTGTGCCTCTGTTTTCCCTTGTAACGTTGGGCTGCAATTTCCCAGTTTTTCTAGGCTCCTTTGTTTCATTTTCATTGCCTGGAGCTTGATGTTTTAGAGCATTAATGTGGTTTCAAATGGGAAAGGGCAAAATGTTTGAAGAAGCTGTAAGATATGTCGGTCGTTTGCTTTTTTCTGTTTCCTTAATGTATAGGTAGCTCACTTGGAAACCCGTGTTGGTGGGGGAATGGAGCATGCAAGTTTCTGCTCTGAAATGGCAGGCTCCCTATTAGACTAAAGCAGAACCTAATACAGCTCTTAGCAATAAACTGTCTGTGACACTGCTGGCTGTATGAAACCGAGCTGACACTCGTCAGCTTGGCATAACTCAATAGGGCTGGTCCTGTGTGGTTAGAAGTCTACGTGCCTCACTAAACAAATTCTCTCTCAAGGTTAAAGTGCTGAATTCCTGTAGAATTTCAGAATTTCTTCATGGGAATCTTGGGATATCTCAACCTCGGTGACCTGCTGGGTATCTTCCATTTATTGTACATTGTTTTACCTGCCCTTCAAATCCAGTTTTTAAAAATAAACTAGGCTAATGAAATGAAATTCAGTTTCTTGGCAGAGATGTCATGGTCAGCAATTTAAATATTCTTCTTGCAGGTGAGTGGGGAAACTTTAAAATTTAGTATGGCTTTGTTAAGCACAACAAAAAAATAGAAGTCTTGGGGGAACTTGTGAATTTGGATGCCAGCAGCTTTTGATTTAAAGGAGAAGGGCTGAAATGCTGTGCCTGCCGCTGCTGGGGTGCTTACAGCAGGGTACTGGTCTGTATGCAGGGTATTTTACAGGAGTCATATCCTAAAGTGCTGTAACTCTGGCTCTATCTGTTTTAAGACATGAGCCTGCTCTGTTTTCTGAGAATATTTCCAGCCTGGTGAATGTTCAGAATGTGATGAACTTGTATAGAAGCCCAGAAACTGCTTTACCAGAGCAAGTCATGTTCTAAAAACAAAACAGTCCCCTCTTAAACTAGGCGGACCTGATGCTCTTGGGAAGCTTCACTCAATCTTCCGCTAAAGGTGACTATTCATTCACTCTGCAGCATAATTGGCCTATTTCAGGGCTAGAGCTACCTTCCCTTTGGACAGGTTTCACCTTTGCTCAGCTGAGCACGTGTAGGAGTGATCCACAGGACATATGGAAAGCAATTCAAAGCAGCAAATTCCCTGCTGCTTTTGGAAGCTGTTAAATTGGATAGTTTTGGAGTGAAAAGAGGGTACAACGCAAGACATTTTCTCATTCTGAATAGGTTTCTTTTGTTGTGAGCTCACATGGCTAATTTCCTCCACTGCTTCCAGTATAAATTTTTGAACAAGGATTTTCTTTTTCCTTAACAGCAGTGAAATAACCACAGTGATAAAAGTGGGAATTTTGATGAATACACCGTGTATCTGTAGTGTGGTATTTCCTCCAGCTCAATAGATCTACGATTACAAAAAAAGGGGGTGTGGATACAGAGGTCTAATATTTTTCCCACTTTTTTTTGGCACTGATTGATGGGAAGGCTACAGCTGGCTTTATGTTCTATCTCAAATGACAGAAATGGGTAATGAGACTGAGGTTAATAAATGATAAAGTGTACTGGTGGAGTTCCTGTGTGTCTCCTCTCCATCAAAAGAGTTTTAATTTGGGTAGCAAACACCTCTCCTCTGATTTTCCTTTGAGTGCAGCGTGTGTTGTCCTGTGCTTGATCTTCAGAATCGGGTAGCTCATGCTATAGAAATGAAGGTCTTTGTTCAGGAGCCTGCTCTGAGGTCCAGTGGAAGTGGTCCTCAAACATTGCTATGATGAAATCTTTCCATCACTTCAGAGTAGTTAAAGATTGCTCCATTATTTGAAGGCTTCAGGATCCTTCAGTTCAGCTGTTGATTCTTCGTTTGTTCGGGCAGCTGAGATAATGCTTGATCTTAGTCCTTTTCATGGTGCCAGGTAAAACACCCTTCAGTTAAAAATTGTCCTCCTAGGGCTCATTTTTGCTACTTCCAGCACGTGCAGTAAAGTTACAAAGCTGATTTTACGAATGACCAAAGGTTCAATTGGTTTGACTTTCTGGGGATGCAGGAATATTTCTACCAACGTTAATTAACTCTTTCTGCTTTTGTTGTGCTTAGGAGAAACACCCCAATTATTTTGCCACCAGGTGCTCGTGGAGGAGCAGTTTCAGAGAGGTTGAGCAAGCGAGTACGCTCTCTGCTACTCCTATAAGGCTGTAGAAATTATATGCTGGATTTTTTTCTTTGTTTGATCTATTTTACATAAAACTCCCGGGCAATTTAACAAAGATTAAACCAATAAAGTTTGTGAAAATAAGATACCATAGATTCCTCCCAACTTTAATAGATGAGAGAAATATCTTTGGATTTTTAGTTTTATATTTTGCTAGCTGACGGTGCCGATTACAGATGTCTGTGCTCTGAAATGGGCAAGATATTATCTTTCATTTATTTTTAGTCAGACTTTAAGTTTCCATTTGTAAACAGATCGTAAAAAATTTGTTGTAATTAAATGGTTATTAAAATGTTATCTTCCTCTCCAGCCAATCGATAGACCTCTCCAGAGGGATGCGTAGCCAGCTGTAACACACAATGCTCACGTTCATAATAAAGTTGTGCTGCCCACAGCCCAGCCACATTTTACTAGTGCTTAAAGCCCACAGCAAAGATACCAGATAAAATCTGACTTCTGTTCCCTAACCCATCATTGGCCTCCAATATAGGCTATAATTTTCCCTGTCTTCATTTCAGAGAGAGTCATATTATTAATCCTTTATAACGAGAGCATTAGTTGAGAATTAAGGATTATTCTGATATGGTGAATTACATATGGAACTTTAACAAATACTATGAAATGTTAATCTTAATGACATTTATGTTTCTCAGAGTTGTTTCTCTTCTGTATTCCTGCTAGTTTTAATCAGTAATACACTCAAGTCTCCAGCATCTTGCTGCATGTCAGGGGGACCAACTTGGAAAACTCACTACCAGTCAACAGAAAGACAGACACAAATGAAGCCCTGAAGTAGCTTCTTGTTCATCATTCTTTCAGTTCTAGAACCACAGCAGAACTCCAAGGTTTTCTTCAGCATCAGAAGAGACGATATAAACAGAGGTCTGTGTGACTGCTCACAAGTTAATACCATTAACCTGTACTGCACGGAGTAAGATTTGTATGTAGAGATTACTTTCAGGGATTTTTCTTTTCTGGATATGCTGGTATTGGATTGTGCACTTAGAGTGGAGATGTTGGGGTTAACCGTAGCTGCCTTTGCTTGATGCTTGGGTTGCTGCAACACATTTTCTGCAGAGGTGTTACAATATGTTAAATTGAATTCCTCGGAGCCTTTGCTTGCTGGGATGACATGATAGTCAATCCTGACTGTTGTCCTGGGAGGTGTTTGAGAGCAGATTTGTCTGTCTGCTTTTACTGGTTTACTGTGAATTACCCATCAGAATTCAGTTCGCTTTGCTAAAAGCAGAACATGTTGCAGTACAGTTTTAACTTGGGAGATAATAAGTGGACTTACTCTCACGACTGATGGAATGGGAGGTCCCTCCTCTGCCAGAGAAGTCTCTTACCGTGCTTCTCTGGCTGTCTTGCTCTGGAGGGATCCTGTTGGATTGTTAGACTGACTCTTCTACCCCTGGTGTAATGCACTAGGCAGAGATGAGTTTGTTATTGAAGGCAGTATTACTGGAAATGGTGGGAAGCTAGGAGACAGGAAGGACTTCATGGAAATACATTATGCACATAACTACATCTTCCCCTTAAAGACGAGGCTTTGTTTATGGTCTAAGGATTGCTCGGTTAATTCAATTAAGCACTATGTAGATGCCAGGTGCACTGTCTTTGGTGGTATTTATAGCCTATTCCTAACGTTCGATGGATGCAATAAAAAGTCAGGCTCTACCTCTTCCAAAGATTTGGCCCTGCTAATCTTTTAAGAGGTGCTCGTGCTTCACCAGCAGATGTAATTGTAAGAATTTTATTTATCTCTATATATGCACGTTACAACTGACACCCAAGATGAACCAGGCTGGGCCACTCGTGGTTTTCAAAATTCTTATTGAAAATAATCTCACCTCAATGTTTGGTTCTTAGGGTTCTCATATAGAAGAGAAAGTTTTTCTCCCTTGTCTTTGGAGAACTGTTTCTCCAAACTCTTCTCGGAGTGTTTTTGAATCCCCCTACTCAATGGTGAATGGAATAAGCTTGTGTTGACATTGTGATTTTTTTTTTTTAAATCTTTTCCTCCTCATCTGTGTTATTTTAATGAAGACTCTATTTCAATTGTTCATTATTGCTTTATAGTGATACCACTGTTAATCAGGTGCTTAACCAGGGGAACTAGTTCATCATTTTCCTCCCGATATCTTTATGTTGGCAGAATAAGCAACCTGGTTTGTGTTTTCTGATTGCTCCAAATTTCCTGCAGCAGTTTTTTTCTCAGCCAATTTTTGCTGTGTTTTTACCTAGGTGACTGCTTTTCTTTATTTTATTAAATTTTGTGTTTAATGGGAGTTCTTTTATTAGCAGCACTGAGAATTGGGCTGTTTTACCCTAGTTTAAGGACAGCATTTGTTTGGGGGGGAGAGGGAATCATCCAAGCAGAAGAAAAGCAACATGTTCACATTTGGGGAAGAGGCAGTTGGCTAAGTAGTTTTGCTTGGCACATGGATTCCTTCTGCCTGCCACCAGCCTGTAGTCTGCCTAGAAATAACAATCTTGCTCCCATGTTGCACCCTGATTTGGCTCTGTGGCTTTATTTGATAAGATACTGCTGGAATATCTGACATTGCTCTTGAGCCTGGCTCGTAATGCTCCTGTGAGAAATGGTTCCTGTTCCCCACTCTTGCTGGGTCTGGTCTTTGCTTCCAGGGTACGTGCCTGCGTTCTGCAATTCACCACTAAGATCTGTTAATTTCTACTCATTGTCCTTCATATAATTATCTTCTGCGTATCTCATAAATAGCGTGCCATAAAAGATTAGGAGGACAGGTTTTAATCATTCCCTGGCTTAGAGGAGAAATGCGATACTCGAAGTGGTGAACAATCCTGCCTCTATTAAATTGGTCCTATTTCACTTCCCACTGTGTACCCAGTGGGTAATAAGCACCGCTCCTTGATAGCCAAAGCTCAGACTTTTATGATCTTACCCTAGAGACGTGCTACTCTTCAGTTTCCTGTTAAGAAAGATGCGGTTACTGCTTGCTGAGTGCATGTTGCTTCTTGTGCTTTCGAAATAGAGGATTTTATGAGACATCTTCTTCACGGAGAGGGTGGTTAGGCATTGGAACGGTCTGCCCAGGGAGGTGGTTGAGTCACCATCCCTGGAGGTGTTTAAGGTGAGGGTGGATGAGGTACTTAGGGGCATGATTTAGGGATTGGTGGGAATGGTTGGACTCGACGATCCCGTGGGTCTCTTCCAACCTGGTTATTCTGTGATTCTGTGATCTCAGCAGCTGTGTGTGTCCAGCTAGAAGAAGCAGGAGCTGCTGTACCAGTGGGGTTTACTGAAGTTGGCCGCAACACATGGAAGGCAATGGTGACTCAGATAGAATGGAAACTTGTCATGGGAGGTAAGAAAAAAGCTACCAATCCTGCAGCCTAGCTAGCAATGAAACAAGTCTACAGACTGTACCTCTGTAGGAGCTCTCTAACAGTACTGACTGAAAACCATCTCCTCCTCAGCTGTAGACTCTGCAACATGGATAGATCTGCTAGGCAGGCCAGCTGCAATAATTTAACATTAAAGAAATCAATGCAATCTTGTGAAGCAGGTGGCTTGGTCAGCCAATAGTGATCCACTAACAGAATCACAGAATGGTAGGGGTTAGCAGCTAAAACAGGTTCACCTACAGCAGATTGCATAGGAATATGTCCAGGTGGGTTTTAAATATTTCCAGAGGAGACTCCACAGACTCCTTGAACAGCCTGTTCCAGTGCTCTGCCACCCTCGCAGTAAAAAAAAATCTTCTCTTCGTGTTGAAGTGGAACATTCTGTGATCCAGTTTGTGCTTGTTGTCCCCTGTCCTGTTGATGGGCATCATTGAAATAAGTCTGGCCCCATTCTCTTGACACTTGTCCTTTAAATATTTGTAAGTATTTCTAAGATACTCTCTCAGTCTTTTCTTCTCCAGGCTTGATAGACCTAGGTGTCTCAGCTTGTCCTCACAGGAGAGATGCTTCAGTCCCCTAAATATCTCTGTGGTTCATCATGGGACTCTTTCCAGTAGTTCCTTGTCTTTCTTGAGCTGGGGATCCCAGAACTGGATGCACTGTTGCATAAACCTCTGCTATGTGGATCGGATATTTTCTAGATGTTTCTAGATTCCAGTGTTTGCAAGGAAGCGTATAACAAAGACAGAAAGAATATATATTAAGTGAAAGTTGGTTCTTGAAAGTAAAAATGTTTTTGACACTGGAGGGGAATTCTACAGCAAACTGGCAGGGTTGTGTGTCCTTTTTGTCATACTGTGAATCTTAATGCTGATTTAGGAACACTTGGCTTGAATGATCATGAAATCCAGTTGCTTCTAGTCATGGCAAATATTATAGGTAGGTGCTCTCCAAGGATTATGGAAGATCCACTCTCTCTTCCCCCACATCTCCATAAAGACCCGAGTTCATTGTCACACACTCGTAGTACTAGATACCCAAGTTTTTTGAATGGTGAAGTACCACAGAACACAGGAGACTGTAAGGGCTTTGCTGAAATTCTATTGTCCCTGCAAAAGCCAGGAATTGAGAATATTTTAAGGACTGCAGGATGAAGACAGCCCTTATTTAGGGGAAGATCCTTTCTAGCAAGAGGCTGAGGAAAGAGCAGAAAATGCAAGAGCTGAAGCCTGTAAAGCTCAAATCTATTTTCTCCAGCAGATTCTAAGAAATTTCTACCTGGATTATTTCAAACACTGCTCAGGACTTGGCCTGACTTAGCAGTTCTCCTGTTTTATTACCCTGTACAGTTTGAGGAATGTGCAACTTGATCCGTTTTCCAGGGTATGTATTTAATTCTCAGGCTACTTGTCAGTTGCTTAGTTTTAGATCGTGTTTTTGAGGAAGCTTCTAGCTCAGACTTGTGTAGCCATTCATTAGGTAAAGGACATGGATGTAAAATCTATGCAGAATATAGCTCAATATCTGCTGGCCAGCTCCTTCCTTTCAGGCTCCTTTTTAAGTCTCTGGTTCTCACACAGATACAATCTTCACCTCTGAATTGCTCAGATTCGTGTGAGGGCACGTTGGGATTTCTGTGAAGTTGGAAAATGGGTAGTAAGGGAATATTAAACAGAAATACATTTGCAATTAAATGTTTCCAGTGTAACTAGAATCTCAAAAGTGATCACATGTGTTCAGTGCAGAATTTGTTTGTATGTGTAACGGCTGAAAGAGCCGTTGCTTTCCCAGTTCAAGCCCTAGCTGGGGCATTTTTTAAATGTATGAAACTCTTCAAAGCAAATGCGAAAGGAGGCATTACATCTTTGCTTAAAAAATTCATTAAAAATGGGTTTCTATTTGTAAAATATTTAAACATTTGCCTGCAGTCATAGGAATACAAGCAAAATTGTGCTACTGCATGAAAATCTTATGAGCTAGCACAGAAATGGAGGTCTAGATGGAACTGCAGTTTAGTAGATGACTCATGTACATAACTGTAAATTATTCTCCAGAAATTGTCCAGAATAAAATGACAATTCCATAACAGTCACATAGGAAAGAAATGCCTATCCCTATGCACACACACATAATATCACATGAAATAGGATGAGAGGAAATGGCCTCAAGTTGCTCTGGGGAGGTTTAGATTGTTTATTAGACAAAATTACTTTACCGAAAGAGTGGTGAAGCATTGAAACAGCCTGCCCAGGGAAATGGTGGAGTTCAAAAACCATGTGGATGTGGCACTTTGGGATGTGGTTTAGTAGACATTGTGATCTTAGGCTAATGGTTGAGCTAAATGATCTTAGAGGTCTTTTGCAACCTTACTGATTCTATGATATATTCTACAGAAGATATTAAACTTCTCAAAACCAGACAAGGGTTCCAGTTCCACTAGACTTCTTTTTGTCCTTCCTTCCACTCCTGACCATCAGACCAGGAGTGCGGTTCGTATGCTTTTGCGATGACTAGAGCATCCAGCTCCTTGCAGCATAAACGTGAATGCAATGAGCACCCTTGAAGGTACGTGGCTGTGGGAACTGCCACTGCAGCCACCACTTCCCTGAGCCCCAGGCACACAGCTATGGGGCTTGGGGAAGCAAAGCTGGAGCCCTTTCCTGCAAGGTGTGTGTATGAATTTGCAGCTGAGGGGCCACTGCAGAGCTCTGCAGGGCAAGGAGCAGCCTGGAGCCGGGTGTATTAACATATTTATGTTGTTCTACAGCCCAAAGGAGTGAAACTGTGACTTGCTAAAGCTACTTATGTGTTGCTTATGACTATTGTGCTACTTAAGAAGTTCCATTTTATTTCTCTTGATGTCAGGAAGAAAAATCCCCTTTACAGCCCCAATACAGAAACAGGAAGGAGCAGATGCTGGGAAAAAAAAAGATTTAAAAATTATCTGGAAGAGAGAGGGTACATGCAGAAGGGACTGTAGAGTAAAATAACTAAGTTGGGTTAGGTATATGACAGAAAAAGAGCCAACAGTAGAAAATAAGCCTGTTAAGAGGGTTGTAAACACTTAAAGACTAATTCCTGAGAACTGGGGGTGACATAACATTGAGATATAAAGTAGAATCATAGAATCACCAGGTTGGAAAAGACCCATTGGATCATCAAGTCCAACCATTCCCATCAATCGCTAACCCATGTCCCTCAGCACCTTGTCCACCCGTCCCCTAAACCCCTCCAGGGAAGGGGACTCCACCCCCTCACTGCTTCTGCCAGTGCCCAATGACTCTTTCTGTAAAAATTTTTTCCTAATGTCCAGCCTGAATGATCCCTCGCGGAGGTAGTGACTCTGAGTCCTCTAGCAGGTGCTGCTGGGAATCTGGTAATTATTCAGTAATACGAAGGTACTAGGTGTTAACATCTTCTTCCAACATGTGCTGCGATTCTGTGTGCAAAGTGGCCAGCAGGGTCTGAGAAGCTTTAGATCAGGGTGTTTTGACCTGCTGCTGCTCTGGCCCAGGGCAGAAGGCTTTGAGACGGAGGCAGGATGGTGCACTTGTCAGGGGTGAGCATGCACTTCTGTGCTGTTTGCCTCCTAGCAGGTAGAGCGCTCTGGAGCAGCTCACTTAGTGTTGTAGGACAGTGGTGGGGTTCCTGGAAGATCAGCTCTTGCTGAGTACCCAGGTCCTGCTGTGTGGGGAACGCTACGTCCATCCTCACATGGCTCTGGGAGGGCTGCAGCACACTGCTGCACATCTGGATTGTGCTGACACTTATTTCTCGTTGGAAAGATAGTATGAGGGGATTCTGTTGAACAGACCTGTAACCCTCAGCTTGGGTCTCTATAAGCAACAGTTTACTTCTCTTAAGTAAAACTCCTGTGTTCTAGGTTCAGGTCCACAGTCCATGCTCACATTAAAGGAGGTGTCAAGAGAACCGCACGAAAACAGGGTAGTTAGTGAGGATGCATCGCAGTCATGCTCTATGTAGCCAATGAAATTCTCCTTGGCATTCTCCAGTCTTCTGTCCTTTACTTTTGGTTTGAAAGCTTATAGTCCCAGTACCTTGACCAGGAGGCAGCAGCATCAGGGCAATGAAACTCTTAATGCTGTCAGTAGTGGTTTGCTGCCAAGCTTATAGGCTTGAGCTGGGTCCCTTGATTTGGCTGGGATGGTGGAATTCTAGGAATCCACCCTGTGCCTTTCTTGCTGTGCAATCTCTCAGGCTTGATGCTGTGTCTGCTGATTTGCTTGCACGAGACTTGCAAGTGGGCAGTTCTCCAGGACAGTGATTCCAGCTTTAAAGAAGCCAATTGCTGGTATGGTTGCTCCTTCGAGGCTTACTACCATGCTCTGTCTTCAGTGGTGCCCAATGTACTGACGTGTGCAGAATTAAATGGCTGCTTTTAGCTGGATTACGGCAGCTCACACAGCATGCCAGGTTCACAATTACACTGTGGTCTGCTACAAGCTAGAGAGAGGCGTCTACTTTGCGCATCTTTTTTTATTGCACGAGTTTGTGCCCTGGCCTCGTCTGCCTGCTCCTGGGAGCCAGGGGCAGCCCAGCTGTATTTCTTTCACTGCTTGTACTGTCTTGTAGTTAACATTTCTCAAGGCTTTTAAAATACAAGTAAAATGTAACTTCTGGGCTTTCTGGGAATACCTCTCTGATTTTTCTGGTTTTATCTTTGTCATTGATCCCTTTCCAAAGGTGAGGAAGTGATGTGTGAATGATGGAGCAGCTCTTTTTTTTTCACCTAGGCTGTGTGAAAGGGTCAGCTGTTAAGCTGGGATCCTTACAGAAATCCCAGAAATAGGTTCCCTCTGCTTTTGTGCGGCCAAGACAATTACTCCAGGGAGAATGCTCTTCAATGCACTGAATTCACCTTTTTGCTCTCATGCTTTTTCCTGCTCTTCCCCCCTCCCCAGAGGGTGAACTGGACAAAGACTACATAAGGGATGTATCCTGTGAGGTCAAACCCATTGCAGATATTTAGTATGGTCTTCACAGTAAGAATTGCTCAAGTCAAGTCGCAAGAAAGTGGCTATAAAGGATTCCGGTACAGGGATTTACTTTAAAAGCATTTGAAATTGATTCTGAGCTGACTTGAAGTAAAGCATAGAAGAGGAGAATAACTGACATTTACTTTTATCTGAGAAGGGTCTTTGGGTCATCGTGACATGGTAAATGGGCCTATAATTAAGTGGTGAACATGAACAGAACTGAGAAAGCCTCCTGTCTTTATTTGTCAGTGATGCTTTAGCATTGCTTGTAGTTACCTGGATTCCTTTTAGTTAACCATAATTTGGGCCAATAAAAGGTCAGAAGCTTGGTAGGCCAGCTGGTGGGAGGAAATACATCTTTCATGTTGCAGAGTGAAGAGGAAATGGATGTTTTTCTAGACGTTTTCAGGAAATTTTATTTCCAGGCTATCACAATGTCATCTGGAACTCTTATCCTTCTTACATCCTTCCTAATTTTGAGAAAGGAGGTACAAATTAACTTGCAAGAGTGTTACTATTCAGTGGTAGGTTCTGTGTTTGTTTCTTTGGTTAACCAGCTATCACACTGGATGCTATTTTGCATAAACCAAAGTTTCAGATCTAGGAAACACAACTGCCAGGCTTCTGAGCATTATAGAGTGAAGTAGATGGGTGTAAATGATCTGCTGTCCTGCTGAGGCCAACAATCATAGGGAAATCTGCCTTTGAGAGGGAAGGACCTATGGGTGTTAACTTTCTCGGTTTTGGTGGAACAGGTGACTCCACATTTTACTAGTAAAGAAGACCATAACTGATCAAAAGGTGTAACTGTGGGATAGAGTAAGGTCCTTGAACCCAGTGATCAGTTTTTGGGCATCTGACATGTAGTTTTCAGAGATACAACAAATCACGACAACATACAGGTTTTATTACCTGCTCCCAATGTTTCACCAAAAGCACATATTTGCAGCAAACCTATAGGTGTGATACAGGCTTCAAGGACTCAAGACAAGGTCATGCCCACTGTTTAAGCAGGGTACTTGGGATAACGTGCTGACACCTCTTTGGGAGATCTTTTTTCCCACTTACCTTTTCAGCTCAGGCTGAACAGTCTAATTCTTCAGTGCTTCTTCATTGCACTTCAGGTATTAATAACGACCCTGGATGCTCTATGTTCAATTACCTTGTAAAACATTCTCTGGTACAAGTATGAGTTTATAGTCAAACAGAAACTCGTTTGGGAATTGTAGACAATCTGCAAGACTGTATCTGAGGTACTGGTCTGTGTCTTGAACAGTGAAGCTGGCTGGTGGGATTTCTGGCCCTTTTTACCCCTCACAAAAGGAACACTTCTATTTATGATAATTGTCTTACCCAGTATCCATAAGGGTGCCATGAACAGCCTTGTTAGCATACCTTAGAAGGTGAACCTCCTCAAGAACTGGAAGAGTGGTGGATGAAGAGGGGACCATCTTGAGCCAGCATTAATGCCAAAGATGTGATGGTACATCTCAGTATCTCCAGAGAGTCTGTAGAGAGACATAGGTGCTTCAAGAGATGTAGAGTGCCTTGATTCAGAACTTCAACCAAAAGAGTATCTGACTCATTCCTGTTTTTTCAGTCTTTGTTACTAGTTCTCTAGGTGCCCTTTAGTTTTTGACTGTGCTTGAAGATGTAATTTGATTGGTAGGGCCACCTCCAATCCCTCCATTCCCCTTTGTGTGTGGAATTCTTCCACCTCGATTTGTTCCTCCCACCCATCCCTTTGTATAGAATGGGGTGAGCAGCCTCCAACACAATGTGCCCAAAAAAGGATTGTGCAGTTGTAAGGTGCTTGTCACCATCAACACCTCGTTCACAGCAGGGAGATGATTCAACAGCCACCCCACATGGCTTGGATGTGTCACCAAGTGAAAGATGACATTTTCAAATAGAGTGGAGTTTGGAAGCAGAGTAGAGGGGAGAGGAGTTGGGCTATGAAAGACAGTGGGGAATATCAATGTTTCCAAGAATCTGAAGTTTTAGTTAAAGAAATATGCAATTTAGAGAAGTATAGCACTGTCACTTGAGTAGTTAGAGGTTTTACACGTGACTCGAGTGATCTAAGTTGACCTCCCTGGATCCAATTTCTTGGATCTCTCTTACCCCAGCTCTAAACCAAGGCTGAAAATAGTGCTTTCCTCATGAAACTGGGGAAGTTTCGGTCACAGTCTGTATACTTTTTTGTCATGGAGTAAATCTGATTGACAGACCCCTCATGATGCATCAGAGTTTGTGAAGCATTTGCAGCTTTTTTAGCGGGTGAAACCATGGAAGTGCAGTATTTTATTTTGACTGTTCTGAAGGACAAAATACATTTACTACCTGTGGTGGCATAGTTTGGACTACAAGTAAATCTGATGTGTTTAGGTGACACGTAGACAAATGGGTTTCAAGCTTCTTATGGAAACATGCATGGAGGCAGCTTGTTTTGAAAGGACGGGCTATTGTGGATGGCTTCAGGTACTAGACATAGTGAAATAGATGTTTAAGATCAAACAGTCTAATTTTTTGTGTAAAGATGCTTTATAAGCATGAGAGGTTTTCATTCCCATAGATAAGTCTCGTATTTGGTCTTCACAGCAATGGGCAGTTTGTGAATAGCTCAGGAAGGAAAAGTTGGGATATAAACTAGGGTTCAATCCAACACAGACTTCTTTTGCTGTGGGGAAGTCACTTAGATATGGTAATCCTTGGTTTATCTGTAAACTGGGAAAAATATCCTTACTCTGCTTCACAGTGGTCCTAGTGGTAATTTATCAGATTATTTTTCTTAAAGACCTACTGTGCCATCCTACTGTGCCTTATTTGGATGTAGCGTAAAAAAGTTCCCTGCTTGTTTAGCGATAGTACGGGACAATTTGTTGGTGTTGGACATGAAGTCATGGCCAGAGTCCAAGTGTACTGTAGTCTCAGCCTGTCTACCAGAGAAATCTCCTTTGCATGTTCAGTAGAATATGCTCTTGTGTTATGTGTGTCTATTGTGTGTTGTTAAAACAGCTGACACATTTCACCCTGGAGGAGCTGCATGCTATAATTGGTAAATCTTTTTTTAAAGTAAAGCAGTGCGTGGCATTTAAGTGTTTTGAGATTTCTTTGGGGAGAAGGAAACTTCTTTAAAAGGGTGAGAGAGTGTTCTGTTTAGATGAGACATGTCTAAATACGTCCTTTCTTTGGTAGAGCTATAATCCTACATTCAGTGTTTAATGAACAGATGACAATGATAAATGTTTGAAGAATATAATTTTTGAACAAATGTTTCAAGCTAGCAGGTGGAAACATGGATTCAGTTAGTGTTTAGGAGACCAGAAACATGAAAGCAAAAGCATGGAATGAATCATCTGTGTCAAGACGTGTAGGTCTGTACTGTCAAAGGCATTAACTATTTCACTGATGAAACCTCCACTAAAACAAGCTAGGGATCATGGCTGCCAAAAAGTTCTTCCATCGTAAAACACTTGTGGTTAGAAATATTTCTTTATTCCCCAGCTTAAGTGTTAGTGTGTGTTAGTTCTTTTGTTAGTGTTAATCACTTAAGATTTGTACAGATAACAACTGTATCCCTTTTCCCTTTAGTCTTTCTAAACTAGGTTCCCCTTGTGGGATGGATTTTTCTCTTGCCGATCGTGCTGTTAGCCCTGTTTCATACCATTTCTGATCTGAGTAGATCTTTGTGACTATACGTGATAGGAACAGTCTGCTTTATCCTAGAGGAGAGTTCTTGTAACATCTAAGAGGTTTCCCTCTCACTGAAAAGAAGGCACCTCCTGTGTTATACTTTTTCTCTATTCCTACATTTTGTGGGTGTCATCTGCTGAGCAACTAATACAACGTTCTCAGTCTCATCTTTTGGTTAGCTAGTGTCTTAAAGCCACAATTCTACGAGTCCTTAACTGCTTGCCTTGACTGCGATCCTTCAGTGTACTCACGATGATTCCTTCATTCCTGCCTTTGGCCAATTTCTGTTACTTTTTAAGTATAATTTCCTAACTGGAAGCATAGAGAAAGACTGGTCCTTGTAGGAATCTACTAGTAAATTCCCTCAATCTTCATGTTTCCCTGTTCAGTACTACCTATTATTAGTAGGAGTTTATATGGTGAAAGCTGAAGTGAAATAGTCATGTTATTCCCAACTACTGTGATGTTTAGGCTGTTTCCCTATAACTTGTCTATATTCATTTGTTGTCTTTGGCTTTAGATTGTAAGGGTACCTTACTGCTTGATTTCTGTGCAGTGCCTTCCGCACGAGGACAGATATGAAATATTATATTATGTAGATCGATATGGGGAATTCTAGCACCTAAGATGGGGAGTTGTAGCCGCAGTGTGTATAATTTAATTTTTCTGGTAGGACAGTTTCACTTCAAAATTTGTCATAGCTGCTGAAATGCTGTCCGTGGGTTGCAAATTATGACAATGCACATAATCCCACCGAGTACTGCCTTGGTTGATAAAGATGCTTCTGTGGGCCCTCAGCTAGCACAGGCCATTATTTGATTTTGATTTAAAATGAGAAAGACTAGAACTGATTGGCTGCAATGCTGGTAGTTCCCTTCCTCTTTCCCCTTCCCCTTCCCTGAAGTCACATTGAGGTTAGATAAGATGTGGATTTATAGAACATCAACTCCACTTTCACTGTGAGTAAACTGCCTCATTCTTACCACAAGGTAAAAGTGTGTAGACAGGCAGCAGCAACAGAGTAACTGATGTAAAACAAATCTGCAGATGATAACTGGCTTCCGTAGCCTCTACATCAGACTCTTGTCTCCCTCCCTCCCTCCCCTTGGCAAGTAGACTCAGAAATTAAATAGCTGTAATTTTGTAAATGCCCATCAGCTTAACAGAATCGGTTGTAGACACCTACAAATAAAAGTTAGGAGCTGCAATGTCATTAATTTGGCTGCTTTAATCTGTAGACCACTCATCCTCCTAATTTATCTGTGTGTTTGTCACTCACAAAGAGTGGCTTGTCTGCAGAAAAGTTCCCATCAGCATACATTGATCACAGAACATGTGATAAATGTGTGAGGGGAAATTGGCACTGACCACGAAGCTCAGGGGTTCACACTTTACTGGCAACTCATGTAGGTGAAAAATAAACTGTTGGCTTGGCATCAGTGGAAGAAAAGGTGTTCATCAGGGATGAAAGCTTCTTTCAACTACTCTCTTGTTCTATTCAGGGTGCCATCTGCTTTCAGGAGGAGATTCATCCTGTGCTGCCCCAGAGCAGCAATTCAAGGTCCCTCTAGGGAGGATGATGTTCGTCAAAATGAAGGATGATCCAGGACAATAACAATGTTGACTACAAGCAGCCCCATTAAGTGGGACGAGAAATTATTTGCTTATGCTAAGGAAGAGGTATGGTTTTGGTGTAGTCCTGCTATATCTTCCTGCACTCCATACTTAGCACGGATTTTCTTGAGGACAACCCATTTCTCCACTGTGCTCCTGCTGATGGGAGTTATCTTGGCCTCTCCTATCTGACTGCTATTCAGGAAATGTTTCATTGCACCTATTCTCTGATCCTTCAGATTACATGGCTCTACTACTCTTTCTGGAAGAACCTCTAAACCAGCTATTTCCCCTAGCTCAGTTCAGTCCATTTTGCCCTAGGTGATGCCCTTTGGCATATCTTTTCTTGCAACTGTTATGATCCTGGTACTTCCTGATGAACGCTACCCTGTGGAAGGGGAGCTAAAATGAAAGGCCAGGACGGATCCTTGGATTTGTCTACACTAATACACTGTGCAGAATTTTACAGTGGATCAAAATTACCTTCATTGTCTTCCTGTGTGTGTAAAAGATTGCAGCCTGGCACCTTGATCACCGGATGGAGTCTAGAAAGATCTGAGCTATTTCTATTTTTTCACCTAGGGTTTCCACCAGCCTGACGCGTGACCTTGTGTAAAGCATCTCGCCCCCTCTTCCCTTCTACAAGATTGAGCTAATAATGCTGAAAAGTATTTTTGTTTGAAACATGCTTCGAGGCTGACTGATCAAAACTGATGATTACTGTCATCTTCGTGTGTCATGGTCGTTTGCTTAGTATGTTGCCCAGCCAGAGTCTTTCAGTGAAGACATAGGTGGCAGCAAATTTGTTGTTTTTCTATGTCTATCCCTTGTGCTGGCAAAATTGATTTTTTTCTTTTATCACAATGACAACTATCAGCTTATAGTAAAACTCACATGGGGGAGGTGGAAGCATCCAACAAACCCTAGTGGTAGAACTCTTGATAAGTCCAGAATAGAAATGGCTTTGCATACAGAACAGCCGCGACTGGACTATAAGTGATGTCATGCTGTCCACTATGATTTCCAGTGGACTTAGCAGACTCTCTAACTACAAGAGTGCTTAGTCTGACCTAAATGGGTCTTTTGAGACAAAAAGGCATAAAGACTCTGGGTAAACAACTTATCCTTAGCAATGAAAACTTCAAAGATTGAGTGAGGCTGTAGTTGTCAGCCTAAGCAGGCACCACGCTTCTATCAGTTTAAGAAGGGGTTGTGTGCATGTGTCCTAGGATACAAATCCCAGTCCTTAAGAGGCAAGGGATGTGTGTTTGAAGAAGGGAAGGCTACTGGATGTGGGAGCTGAAAGTAAAGATTGAGAAGGAATGATGAAGATGCCTGACATCAGCATGGAACAAAACACCTCACTGCCTAACACAAGATGTTGCAGAATGTGGAATACATAGATGCAAGGTTTGAAGAGCAGGTGACTTCTGCACATAGCCACTCTCATTGCTGGAAATTATTTGGGAGATCTGGCTGTATTTTTGCTTGTTATCTCGTATCACAAGTTATCTTAGTCATAAATCTTGCTCCACATAGACATAAACATCCATCTTAGGACTCAAGCAGATAAATAAATATAATCTTCTCATGGTTGTCTGCCAGCACCTTGCTGCGTATCACTTATTCCTAAAGACAAAGCCTTTATTGCAAAGAAGCCAGTAACAAGGCAATGAGTCATTTCTCAGACTGCTAAAAACAAGAGCAAAACAAAGTTTTCCTGGCAATTGTTGAGGAAGATTGACATTGCGGTGTAATAATATGTAGTCCTTACTATTCCTTACATTGCATGTGTGTTGTCAAACTGCCTCAATGCCACACTTCCTGAGCTTCAAGCTTTTTCCAGCACAGAAGTAAAGACATGTCTTGGGAAGAAACTTGGGTGCCATGGAATTAAGAGAGGTTCACATGCACCCAGCACGCTGACTGTCAGACTTCAGTGGCTGCTAGTCAGAATTCTCTGATGGAAAACCTTTTGCTGAATAGTTGTTTTCTTCAAATTTGCTTGTGAACTTTGTTGGTGCTTCTAAAAAACATAGGCAAAATGCTGTTTTTCATAGAAGATTTTAAGCAAGTTTTCATTGTGCTCTGAAAAATATTTCTTTAAACCTTCTGATGGGGGGGTAGGAGGAGTCAGCAACTTCCATGCAAGAAGCGTTAAAAAATGGAAGCGACGAAAACTTGTTATAAATTTACTGCCATTTTTAAACATGCACAGCTTAGTTTTGAATCTTTTTTTATGGAAAAGAACAAACTGCCCGTGGTTACAAATTCGAAGTGAAAATATGCCTTTTTATTTTATATTTTGAAAATAGATTTTTCTCAAACTAGCTCTATTTTTTACCAAAATTTCCACATAAGAAGGCAAAAATGAGGCAATCTAGCTTCTCAAGTAGCACACTATGAGTCACCAAGGGGCCTGAAGTACAGAGAGCCGAGCAGCTAGATGAATCTGCTCTAGAAGATTGAAAACCATGGTGGAGTCTTAGACTGGAACAGTCTCTGTGATGGGGCAAGGAAAAGGGTCCTCGTAGAATCTTTTGCCTCCTGTTGCTGTTGCAGCTCTGGCTGGCAGGGTGCAGATTTGTTATCAGCTGTAAATGGGGTTTGCCTGCAGCATGTGGAGCTTTGAAACTGGAGCATCCCGCTGGCTGCACCAGGCAGGCTGGCAAAGAGGCAGTTGTATGTGCCTTGGATTGTAGGGCAAGCAATTATCAATACATCTAATGGTAAAGTTATTCAAATGATTGTTAATTATATACATTAAGTATTCTTTTTCCACCTTTGGACTTTCCTGTGGACTGTAATGCTGGTTCTTGGTGTCGGGAAAAGGGGGGAAGTGACATAAGTCCTAGTCTTAACACCTCTGCTTTCTTTATAGACAAGCCACCTCTCCAGCCTTTGCTGATGTCTGACAGCAAGCCTGTCATGCATGTTTAGAGCAGAGGAATGCTAATATCTGGGAATGGAAGGCAGCTGGAAGCTTGGAGCTGCCATTTTTCATCAGAGCTCCACTCCGTAATTCTCTTCCTTTGAACATATGAGTAGGCTTAGTTGGTTCCTGTTATATTCCCTTTAGCTACTTACTTTACCTGCTTACTTCTCCCAAGTGACAGGGGACAGGACGAGAGGGAATGGCTTCAAGCTCCACCAGGTGAAGTTTAGGCTGGACATTAGGAAAAAAATTTTCATGGAAAGGGTAATTGGGCACTGGAACAGGCTGCCCAAGGAGGGGATTGAGTCACCTTCCCTGGAGGTGCTGAGGGTTTAGTGTTTGATAGGAATAGTTGGACTCGATGATCTGGTGGGTCTTTTCCAACCTGGTGATTCTATGACTCTAAGGAGGTATAACATCCTCCAAAGATACACAATTTCTTAAAATGCTGTTATAGAAACAGTTGCTATGGTGGAAACCCACTTTGCCCAGCATCCCCATTATACTGCTGCTAGAACCTGCCCCCCCTGCTCCCACAGGCACTGGGAACTGCAGATGTGGAACTAACAGGGAGTTGCAAAGCTTCTCACATCCCCTAGTGTTACAGCGTACACTCCTTAATTTACCTGATTGCTCTGATTGTGCTCTGGGGGGGGTCACAATCTAAGGGATGAACATGCAAAGGAGGCTTCTCCCACCACAAACATCCCTGACATTATTGAAGTTGGCTTAGAAACCAATTTATAGGATTTTAGTGTTAAGGAGTTGGGGTTTGTGTTTGGATGGCTGGGAATTCATATCTTTTTCTGGTCTGATGAAAGAGTTTAACTCTTGTTCTAGATGGTCTGGTATCAGACTTATGGGCTGGTGGAAAGCAGAGTAAATTGAAAACTGTGATGTATGCTGCTTATTCTAGTCTGACATACTGATTCCTGTGCCGTGCTAATGTGAGGCTCTTTAAGCATGGATGAGTGGATCTAGGCCCTCAGGTAGCACACACTGTGTCTGATACCTGCTGCTCCTGCTGTGCATGCAACATAAAGCTGCATTTGTCCTCCAGCTCTATTAAGACAGTCTTGGTTTGGTGGCTGCACGCAAATTGTTCATTTCTCTTCCAACCCTTTGTGTTGCGTGCTTAGCATGAGAACAGCTTTTGGCAGCGACAATCTCTGAACCACATCTGATATGACAGAGTCCTAGATGTGGCTGCGGTCTTCGAGTGCAATTGTTGCAGTTCCTCTGCTCGTGTGTTCTTGACGGAGCTAGTAAACCAAATCCTGTGGATGTGGGTGAGTTTGTATGACAAGGGCGTTCTCCCTCTTCATCCCTCTTAACTTGATTTCCTATTTCCCAAAGCCAATGCTGACATCAGGTCTATGTATCTAGATGTATAGACAATGGTTCCTTCTCTAAGCAGGAATATTTCTGTCTCAAAAGGACGGAGAATTTTGTGACTTACCCTGGAGCACTGCGGTGTAGCTGGCAGCAATAAAAAAAAAGCTACAGCCGTGAATGAAGGAAGGCCTTTTCTAGGTGGCTGAGAGTTCAGGATGCACTCACAATTGAGCTGTTGTTTGCTGTTGTTCTTTTGGAATAACTAAAAATTCAGGGAGTGTGTTGAGGGAAGCCACTTTGATATGTTGGGTGCTCCTTTATCCGGGAGGATGTGGTCTGAGCAGGGTGGACAGTTTCCTTCTCTGTGCAGAACAGAGAAAGGATTGTCTGAGTATGAGAGAGGCAAAGCAGTGATCCTTCAGACCACAGCCTTGTAACTCTGGGCTTTTGTGTTTGGAATCAGGATGTTTTCTAGCTCTGCAATTTGTACTGTGCTGTAAAGCAAAATGGATGAAAAACAGAGCCTAGGGAAAAGAACGAGTCTTTCTTGGGTTTGCAGTGATGCTGCCTCCTTGATATTTTGAGGTGTTTTTCTGAGATTTGCCATTTCTATGTTTGCAGGTAGGGAGATCTGGGGCTTTGCTTTTGGAACCTGGGAGAGAATGGACTATGAAGAAATACATACCTTCACCCTTAATATATGTAATAATACAAAGCTGAATGTTTTCCAACTTTGGCGTCCTGTATTGTTTGATTCTCATCTCTGTGACACTGCATTCTTCCAAGTGATACACAACTTATTTGGGAGCTTTGATGGGGAAGAGAATGTATTTCCTTATGATATAGCGATACTGGCCATTATTTAGGGCAAAAGAGTGAGTAAAAGTCCAGTGATGTCAATGAAAGGAGACGTGGAACCAGATAGCACCTCCAAATTATCTTCTGTAATTCTTCAGTCCAGTGAGCAATCTCCTTTCCTCACACCTGAGGGCTGCACTGAACTAGTGCAGAGGTGAGGTCCCCACATCTCTACACAAGCTCTCCTCCTCTGCAGGATCTCTCCCCCACTGATGCTGGCCAGTGCGTGCTCCCAGCTGGTAGCTCTGCCTCAGGCCCTTCCTGTACTCAGTTCAAATGAAGACAAGAAAGGACAGCAGGTATGCCAGCATCTTCCTTTTGTCTCTGGGCCATCCTGACTCTGCAGGAATTTTTAAAGCTGTACTGGTTTGCTTTTTCTCCTAGAAGCCTCTGTGCATGGTTTCCCCATTTGTAGGAGTGTTTGGATTTACTAAACCAGTTCCCTCGCTGGTGGGCTCACCTTGTTGTTTTTGAAACACAATCTGCAGGATAAATAATCTATTTGTTTCACCAGTTTTGTTGACCATGCTGCAGGAAGATGAGCTCTGAAGCTGGTGCTGGGTAAATGTGATGAAAGGCATTCCCTACCCCTACCACATGTTCAGGAGAACACTCAGATTTGTTCCATTTGCATGGAAATAGAACAGTATGGACACAACTTGAGTGCTGTTTTCTCTTAATTATACACCTAGTTAAACCTGTATTTTATCTTGTTTGCCTTCTCTGTAGTTACATATGTTGCTCTTATCTCCACACATACTAGATACCTCGATAAATTCAGGTCCTGGTGTAAATTTTGAGTAACTGCCTTGATTTTAGTGGCGCTGTTTTTGGGGGATGACTCTTTTGCAGCTCGTGGAGTTAGAGCAATGTAAACAGAAAAATGAATTGGTATTCTATTAGCTCTTGACCTCCCAGGAACAGATGCTGATCCCGTTACCTTTCCTGTGCTATTGGCTGAAAGTTGCTCTCTTTTACCCCCTCCAAACTGCAGAGATTGGAGTTTGACTCTTTCTGCTGCCTGTTATTCAAGGATGTTCCAAAGCCACAGGAGAGTAAAGAAAGGTGGCACACCCTGGAAAAATCCTGCATTTGTCTCCGGTGTTGAACTTGGAGTTTCTTACCCGTGGTTCTATTGTGGCATTTAATTTGGCCGCAGCCATCATGTTAGGTGAGTCCATGCCCTTCACGTTACACACGCAGGAGTTTGGAAGTGACACATCTTTCTGGGAGCTTCCAGTAACAGCAAACACGAAGCAATGAATGAATGATTTATTGTGGGGCTGGGTAATGCTATGTGACATGGTACAGGAGTATTTGATGTTGTGCTGGTCACTAATTCACGTATGAAGCCTCAAGCGTTGATCTTTGTGGATTAAATACATACTCAAGATGCTTTCTGTACTGTGCCACTTGAAATTCTCTCTCGTGATGCAAGGCATTCAAAGCAAACAATTTCCTTTTCCATTTGCCAGTGAATGTATGCCGCTTAGTTTGTAATTGGAACGCAGCATGCTGTGTGTGTCTTTGCTAGATCATGAAAAGTGGCCCATTTTCTAAATTGCACAAGAATTTGCAACCTTTGTTTTAAAATGGGAGTCATAAATTTTATGGGGCGTGTGAATATCAGTTTTCTCACACAGGTGAGTCAGTTCTATTCTGATCTGACATGGGCTTTATGGCGCTGCTCAGGTTACATTCTTTGCAAAATTTTATCTGTTTATTCTATATTTAGATTTTAGCTTTGAATTTTTTTGAAGGAGAGAAAAATAAGGAAAAAAGTATGCATATCAAAGGGGCTGTGCTTCTTTGTGTGACTTGTAAGCCAGGAGATTCAATGAACTATGCCAATTTGGCAAGTAGAAAATGCTTGACGGTCCATTTCTTATTAAATATGGTACATTTAAAAACTTTGATTTTACACAACTGCAGATCCATTTGATTAATGTGTTTTCTAGGGAGTTTTTAAATACTTGAATTGGATGAGAAAAGTCCACTAACGCTTAATGGAGCATAACAGTGGCCTCAGCCTAGCTGCATGTCATCTGACGGGGGAGACAGAAAGGGTTATGTTCCTAGTGTTATGCGGGATAAAATGCAAATGAATTAATAGAACAGATTTCCTTCACACTCCTGGAAATACAATTTTTATTCAAGTCAGCAAACATTACAAAAGCCCTGTCATCTCTGCCTCTGAAGAAACGTGTGCCTTTTAGAAAGTGAGAATGAAGCTCCTCTTATAATTTCCTTTTCTGATTGTACTTTCCACCCCTTGACTACATAGGGAGGGAGTTTTGTTATTTGGTGGAGGGGCTGAGGAGAGGGATATGGGGGCAGTTTGCAAACACTGTGACTTAACATGCCAGGAGATGATCAGAATTCACGTGCTAAGTCAAAAAAAGCAGTGCTGCTCTTTCTTGGAGAATAAACGTCTTTGTGCTCTTCTGCTTTGTATTTTGGTGAGGGGAGAAAAAAAATTCAAAGAAATGCTACAGGATTCATGGCTGTCTATGGTTTCTAATGCATATGTGGTATCTGTAGCGCAAAGAGGACTGCTAAGTGCACTGCAGAGAAAAATGTTTGAGAGTTGAAGTGGCGTCGAACCTTATTTTACTCTTGGTGAAAATTTGTACTGTTGCTCGAAGAAATTGCATATAGGCCACCGCCGAAAGTGTGAAAAAACCCATCATGGGCTAAGATCCTCAATAGGAGCTTTGCCAGCTGGAATTTGATTGAATCCAGTGAGGAAATGGGGTATAAGAGGAAATCTGGAAATGCTCAGAGTAGTTAATAAGTAGTGAGGTTGGGAGCGTGTGGAGGGAAGAAGCTCTCTCTCCAGTCTGGACTGAGTGGTGCTAAACAGAGGGTTGGGTTGGTTTGCAGGACTAAGGTGCTGGCTGGAATACGAGGTCTGACACAACAGAAACCCCGAGACTGTGCCTGTAACTTTTTATTTAACAAATTAAGAAAATCAACTACGATCACACTAAAAATATTTCCCGTCTGAGTTGACACAGCTGCATACGATGCTGCCAACATTCAAAGCAATTCTGCAGATCATTTTCTGACAGACTGTTGAGGCTCTCCAACATTTTTGCTTTCACATCTTCTACTGGTAAAAAAAAATGGGTCCCTTTGAGCCCCAACTTGATCTTTGGGAAGAAGCACAAATCACAGGGAGCCAGATCTGGAAAACAGGGTGGACGGTTAAACACAGTGATGTTATTATCAACTAAAAACCGCTTCATGGACAAAGAGTTTA
The DNA here is from genome assembly GCA_033459285.1 of Clamator glandarius. NCBI lineage: Eukaryota > Metazoa > Chordata > Aves > Cuculiformes > Cuculidae > Clamator > Clamator glandarius. The sequence continues at coordinate 8,500,032 of JAUNZM010000092.1, read as the reverse complement.
GGGCTGGTACACACTGATATTTTCTGACTGAGGATAAGAAAATGTCTATATTTGAACAAGTGTCCACTCATACTGAGTTAAAGTGATTGAGATGAGCCTTGTCTCACAGTGACAGGCTAGAATGTATTCTGCAACCATCTCTTCATTTGTCCCCTTCCACCCTTGGTTCCCAAGCTATAGGGTTAGTCTTTGGTCTTTTTTGTATTGGACCTTGTAAATACAAGGACTACAGACTAACCCTGAGCTTAATTCACTTTTGTTCTTAGAGGCTGAGAAGATAAGCAATGGGATCTTATAATCTCATGAATTTGTTGTTCTATTTAAAGCATAACTCTGTGCTCGGCCCTCTGGGATTCACTAGTCTTACCTCAATATTTTTATTTATCAGTAAGGAACAAACTTGACTGGAGATATGAATACAGTATACACACTAACGTGGCAGCCTTTAGATCAGGATTGTATTATGTGGAAGCTAGTTTTACATTACATCCAAATAAAATATTGTCAATGTCTTGCTTTGCCCGCACCAGTACATTTTCTAAGATTCAGAGGCAGTTTCTACCCTATTCTTTCTCTTGTCACTAACAGCCAGACTTTCACAAGAGAGAGTCACTCAGCAGGTCGTTTTCACATAGACCAGTTACCTGTGCATTGTTTAGGGTGTCTGTAATTTATGTCTATGTTAAAGAGGCTTTACGGTGTATTTAGGAAGCTTAAGCATGCGGGAGAACCAGACAAGTGAATGATTTGGCTTATATTTTTCCAAATACACAATATACAGAGGATTTTCTGAGCCAGTTGCCCGTTGAGGCAATGCACCTCTGGATATTCAAAGTGTGAGCTGAGAATTCCTTCATGCTCTGACTATGCTGGAAACGAGTTGTTGTACATAATCTTTTTCTCTGTGATACAAGCCAGGTCATTCATCTCATCACTTATGAATTGAAGAGTTGCTTCAGAGCACATGTCTCATTAGGTCTGGAAACTCAATGCCTTGATCTATCATAACTGCTTTAAGATTAATTTAGAGGAGGGTAGCTTTCTTTTAGTACATCAGAATTTGATTTAGCCTAGATATTATTTCCCAATGGAGAAGAACTTGTTTACTTCGGAAATATCGTAAGTGATGGCATATTGAGAATCAATCAATCATTGCCTTGATGCTTACACACAGGCATTACCAAGGTGCAGAGATAATTACAAAATACAACGTGCAGGTAAAGTTGCTTAGAGAAGTGGTTTGATTAAACCCCAGCAGCTAATGAAGGGTGGATCCATACTTAGCAGTTACTAAAAGTGCATAATGAAGGAGGCATCTTTACTTTTGTCTTTGAGATTTATTATGTTATTCAGAGGTTTTAGAGTGGACAAGCGATACCACCTTTGTTTACATAAAAACAATGTCTGCCTGGCTCAATTCCATGTGTTGTCAACATTAATTAAAAGTCCACCTTATAACTCCCGACGAGTTTCTTTTGAAGTGCTGCAACTAGAAACAGGCTTTGGTTCCAAATTTCTTTCATTCTAGTTTGATTGTATTGACAACCAGTATAAATCTATGAGGGCAAAGAGTAAAATTGTTCTCCCTTTAATGGGACCACTCATGCAAAGCCTTTGGGATTAGGTCTTAAATTGGCACCTTTTAAATCTCTGATACAGTTACAGACTCAGTGAGCCATGTAGAGCTCTCACCTTTCTTACAGCTAGAACTAGCTGGAAATTACTTTTCTGCTTTGTCAAAATATGTTTTCTAACAAACATTTAGCCTACTTGCTAAAACAGTGCAAAACACTGAAAATATTCAGCCTTATTACTTTTTCTAGAGAAACAAAACACAGACAAAAAAAATAGCTAGGAAAAATTAGGAGACATCAGGGGGTAAAATCTATTGCTGTGCTTAAAAGTAAATGTTGTGGGGGAGAAGGAAGGAGAGCACCAGATAAACAGTTTTATGGTTCTAATCACCAGTATGTTTGAAGATGCACCTCCTCTTTATATCATCTCTGATGCAAAATGGCAAGACAGGCTACACAGTAAAAGTGTTCTCGCTTCACTTCAGCATCCTCAGTTTTCCTTGCATTATCTCTTCCCTCTAATAAGGAAAATAGTCAAAGTCAGATAGCAGATATATCCCTACGGTTGTAGCTGTGAACTGTCGTGGTGACAGTCTGAACTGCATGGGAGCAAACGCAGTCAACAATCTACAAAGAAGGAGACTTCTTCAGTCTCTGCTGGATTTGTTGGGGGGTTGCACATCTAGAATTTCAGGTAGCTTGCATGTCTGAATGTGTTTGCTCTGGCAGAATACTTTAGAATTTCTCCCTGTGAACAAGGGGCTGGAGGTGGGTTTGTGTGGCAGGGAATTGTGCAGTAGAGAGAGTTTATACTGCCACAGCCACGCGCGCAATTTTCGTTAAGTGGTTGTGAAATGGCTTGATTTTCACAATTGTACCTGGGGCGTTTGAGTCTTCAGTGTCTCAGGGCTTGGGTTGGAGCTTGTGTTTAAATAGTAGCGATGATATATTTAAAAAAGATCCTTGACAACTTCCAGTATGAGACACTTGTGTTAGTGAGGATATTGTAATGATCCAGGCTTTAATATTGCATCTATTGTGAGATATTGGCAAGGAATTGCTGCATACTTTCTCTGACTACACCCTTGTAATTAGTTGCTATGCAAAACAGTGTTACTGCTAGTCCTGCAGGCATCCATGTCCTTCAGTCTGTGCAAGAATAGATCAATGCACCATGCAAGATGAGGACGGTTGTCAAATACGTGGAAAGACAATTTGCAGGCTTAAGAATGAACGAGACTTCCCTCCTGAGGCAGCAGAGTTGGGAAAGGGAGCACCAAAGTAAGGAGAAACTCCCCTTTTGAGATGAAGTGTGGTCCCTGTCAGAAATAAGTAAGTTTTAGACCTCTACTCAGGGCAGTGAGTGAAATGAATTAAAGATGCAGAAATCCTAACCTTGCCTGTGTCAGAAGGCAGAGCAGCATCAAGGATTCTGGGCTTTTTCGTTCTCTGCCATTAAGACTGTCTTAGTTGCCCAGTTGAGCCTATTCTAACTTTATATCCTTTAAATAGCAACAGCAACAAAAAAAATCAATGGATGAACTGCATTCCCCTTCAAGAACGATATAGTAGCAGGGTGTATTTACAGCAATAAGGGTTCCTAGCTCCCACTATCATTCTAGACAAATTTGTTGAGTAATGAATGAGACAGAGGGGCAAACCCTGAGAAATTTTGCACACTGATACCCTGCAGAGTCTGCTCTGATGTTAATATAGAATATTTGTTCTCTCTAGGGGTGTAAAGTAGTACAGCGTTAGAATGCAGCAAAACAGGCCCCTTAGAAAATTTGTGCCTGTAGATACAAGGAAAGTGGAGAAATGAAAAATTAAGCGAAGCCAGGCTTTTTTTTTTCTTTCTTCAAGTGAAGACAGATCTCACGTTGCGAATGATGAGAAGCCTGCAAGATAATGCACCAGTTGGGGGCTTCTGTATGTGTTTAACTGGAAAGGGGACAGCTAGCAGCAGCATCCCAGCACTGGTTTGCATAAAGATTACTAATAATTGCATCCCTGTGTCAATTGTGAGCAGTGGAAATAAGGAAAAGAAGGAAGAATTAAACAGTCAGCATAGTTATATCTAATGATGTTCTCTTGGACACGTGCTTTCTGCCAGGATCTTCTAACACATCCAGATTAATTCTTGCTTCCGTGGCTGTTACAGACTGTTATTGCTCTGGAGCTCAAAGACAATATCTAAGTTGGGTATCACGGTGTAAAGACTGTAAAGAAATAGAGTAAATAATCACATCCTTGAAAAACCTCTTCTGAAGAAGTTAGAACAAAACTAGCTTCCCCCTCAAAATTCACCTGACACTGCTGAGGTTAATCAAAGAAGGAAAAGCTAGAATAATAGGCTGCCCTGTCAGTGCCTACTCCATTCTTTGTAGAAATATCTGCTGAAATAAAATGATGGACTCTTTTTTTTTTTTTTTTTTTTAGCTGTAGTCTGGCAGATGAGCAAACATTCAATCTTAGTATCTGCTCACAGCTGCTTGACTTCAAGGTGGTTTGAGCAAAGGGTTTTTTTAACTGTATGGCAAGCAGTGTGTAGGGCTCCTTGACCTCATGCGTGTGACATAGAAACAGGGTGACGACAGCTGGTGAGGGCTATGTCTGTAGAGTCTTCCTTTAGCGAATTCATTTTCGGTACAGAGAAGAATTTATTTTGAATCCTCGTGTCCTGCTTAATTTTTAACCAGGAAAGTGAACTTGGGTTAAAGGACCAGTTTTAAGTACTTTTATTTTGGTGGATGAAGAACCGAGCGTGACCCAGCAATGTGCACTTGCAGCCCAGAACGCCAATATTCTGGCCTGCTTAAAAAGAAAAATAGCTGGGAAGTCAAAGGAGGTGATTCTTCCCCTCTACTTTGCTCTCTAAGATGCTGCCTGCACTGCTGCATCCAACTCTGGAGGCCACAGCATGAGAAGAATGTAGATACGTCAGAGCAGGTCCAAGGGAGCCCACAAAAATGATCAGAGACATGAAACGCTTCTCCTATGAGGGATTTATAAGAAAAATGGAGACTTTTTACCGATTCCTGTACTAACAGGACAAAGAGCAACGGTTTTAAAGTGAAAGAAAGTAGGTTTACATTGAGCATAAAGAAGATGTATTTTATGATGGGGGTGGCAAGACACAGTAACATGTTGTTGGGCAAGATGATGTGGATTCCTTATCACTGAAAATGTTCAAGATGAGGTCTGAGCAACCTGATCTAGTGAAAGGTGCCCCTAGGTGTTAACTAGAAAATCTTCAAAGGATCCTTCCAACCCAAACCATTCCATGGTTCTATGAAACAGACCTATGGAGGTCAATGGGAAAGTGAGTCAAAATACGGGGAATAAAACCTGTTGTAGAAAGAAATATGAAGGGTCAGTGGACTTTACCTTTAAGAACTTTGCCTGTGTTACTGCACAAATTAAAAAAACCTCTGAATAGAAGGAAGTCTTGCTCCCTCTTCCCCACAAGACATGGACATCCAGCTTAGGCAGAACAGGAGGAGGATACAGAACAGAAACTTCTAGGGCTTTCTTTGCCAGCAGCAAACATAAAAGGCAGCTGAAAATTCAGACAGGAGTGCTAAGGGCAACTGCTCTTATGTGACAGGTGTGTGTGCAACCTCATCTGCAACTGCCAAATCTGATGAGCAAAGACTTTTATCCCTCTGGTCTCAGCTCAGCCAACGCTGATACAGATTTTCTACTTCGGGTATGGAGGGAGCACATATCACTTGCTCTGCTACCTAAAAAGGGAGAACACTATTCTAGCAGGTGTGGAAAACAAAGTCCAAGACCTAAAGGAACCCTGAATTCAGATTCGGAGATGTTAAATCACTTTGATTGCTGCAGGGAATGTAACCTCAGTGTGGATGGGGGTGTGTGAGCTCCCTCCTGTGTCTACTTGTGTGATAAAGGTGGACCTCAATGAGGGACCCAGGCAGAGAAGACTCCTTAGTTGCTGATAATGCAGGGATGATGGCAGTATAGGCAAAAGTCCAGCGAGAAGAATAAGAAATATTCTGTTCAATCTGGACTGGGGAAAGCTAATTGCAACATAAAAATGCTCTTATGGTATTTATGAGAAATCCACTTGCGGAAAGCATGGTGTCAATCTGAACTTGCTCCTTGTAAAATTTATACAGCAATCCACTAATTTTAATCGGTTTTATTTATTAAAAAAAATCAGTTTAAAAATCATTTAAAGGAAATATTGAAGATTCAAAGAAAAGACTGTCTCTCTCTTAAGGTCTTTGTGATTTTTCTTCTCTCCTTCCCCTGATTTTCACTGAGACCAGAAATCTCAGTATTTCAGAATTTCAGATCAGTAGTGTTTGAAAGTTTTATTTTAACCCTGTTTTGTCCCTTTTTTCTTCAGTATATGATAGACTACCAGAACGAGTACTTCCAGCTGATTTCTTGTTCTGTTTCTGTGTTACTTTCATTGTTTCTTTTGCCATACTGTCAAGCTTCCAGGGGCGAAGAAGTATTGAAAAGGTACAGTGTGAAGAAAGGGATAACACATACACTTCACAATGGAAAAAGAACAAAACCTCCTGAAATCTGTATTTTCTCTAGGTTAAACTGAAAATGGTAGAAGGGAGGAAAATGCATCCTTTCCTCAAAATAAGAAAATTCAACTGATGATGGTGTGTGGCCAAATGAAGAATTTGTATGGGTTTAAGTTCCTCTTTTTCACAAGGTACCGTGAACGATCTATGAGAAGCTACCATTCCTTTCCAACAATCATTGCTTTTAAATCTCAACTGTTTCTAACTTTAAATGGTCTTAAAAAAAAAGCTGTGAATGGAAATTGTGTTCTGTCTTGCTATAAAGTGGGATGCAGATGCCCCCAACCTCATTTTGAACCCAGATCTGATTCAGGGTTCAGTTGCCATCCTGAAGAAGGCAAGTGAGTGAAGTCAGTCACAAGGTGTGGTCATCAATCTGGTCACTGGGCTGAGATAAATCCCTTGGAAATCAAGCTTATATTTCTCAATTTGGGACGCTCTTCTAAAAAGGAGCAATGGTTTCACTGCAACTATTGTGAGGAGCAGGACAGTGAATGTTTTCTGTGGAATGTGTAATTGTATGAGGGAGTAGGAGACATGTAGTGGCCAAAACCCTGTTCAGAACTTAGCTTTCATAGTAGTGAGGTAATTTGAACTCCATTTTAATGATGCAAAGCTGGAAAGGAAGTCTTAAATTATTAGCTCCAGGCTCTGAAGGAAGAATCAGTGCTGTTTTGACCACTAGAACTACCATGGCTATCTCTGCACTACAGTAACCCCTTACAGATTAATAATCATCATAATGCTTTTTGGCTTTTATCAGACCATCTGATCTAACCTGTGGATATGAAGATGAAATGTTAATCCCCTGGGTCATCCGCTTTCCTTTACCTTTTCTGTCTGAATGCTTTGTTTCCTTGTTTTGCCTGCCCATTTTTGGAATGCGTCCTGCTGTTTGCAACATTAATACTGGTTTACATCTGACTCTGTGCAGAGGACTGCAGCCTCTTCCAGCAGCAGCTGCTGTTTAGAGATGCTTACAAGTTTCCTTTAGTATTTCCTCTCCTCTCCTGGCAACTCCTCTCAGTATGATTTATGAATAGCAAGATAGCTGGGGGAGATGTGAGTATCAACACCTCTAAATTGCAGTGATAGGAGCCAGGGTAATTAATAATAACAAACCAGGAGTGTTTGCTTTGCATGAAGATCACGTAGCAGAGAAGTGTTATTCTGTACTCCTTGGGAATGGGGGAAGTCAGTCCCAGCTCTTCCCTGTGCTGTTAAATCTGCATGTCATTTTCCTTAGATAATTAAGTAATTCCAGCCTTTCAAGGAGAGAGACTCCCTCCTTTTTCCCTGTTAGCTTGCAGATGTATTACATGTACCTTTCGGCAAATCAATGCTAACTATATTACCGTGCATTATTGCAGTAATGGAGTGGAGTAAGCCCAAGGAAAAACGTTCAGCCCTTTCTGACTGCATTATGAGCATGAGAATCTTTTATGTAGCAGACTTATTAATTGTATTTTCATTTGCGTCCCTGAATATATTAACCCTTTTGAGATTGATCTTCAGCTTCAGAGTACCACTAACATTGCCAGATGCTGGACAGATTCAGAAAAGGGACCACAGAATAAATATACTCTGTGTTTGGGGTGACAGATGTTGCGGTCAAGTTCTTTTTTTAAGGGAAGGGGAATGAAGGGTTTTGACCCCTCTGCCTGTGCAGCCCTTGGCCTGCTGCATGCTTCTGCACTGCACAGAACATCTGTGGAGGTTGTTTCTCCTCCCTCTCCAGTTGAACTCCTTGATTTGCCCTACCAGCATTTTCATTTTGTGAAGATCATCTTCCTTAGCTGTTCTCACTTGCGCTCTGTCGGAAGGCAGTGAACTTGTGTGTTGTCTGCAAGTCATAATCTAGACTTCAGAGTGGGGATTGTCTCTTTGGTGCATTTGCAGGTGTTTTATGGACTCTGAGAGGAACTCTAGACATTGCTGGAGTTTAAATTTTTATTAACTTAGTCATCGGCATCATGGACATGTGTACAGTACTGATGCCTGGTCTTTGCCTGCACACAACTGAACATGCATTATCCTGGATGTGGGTTACATGCTGTTCTGTTCTTGGGGCCAGTATAAAGTTTACTAATTTCCTCATGTTGTGTGAAACTTAACTTAGTCCCCTGTGCCTTGAAGCTATCAGCCTAGACATTCTAGCTAGCAATCGCTGTAATAGCTGCCACTTAGTTTTGTCCTACTTCAAGGTGTCTTAGAGGTGCTGGGAGCATAAATTTGCCTTACACTCCCCCTTTCAGGATGTTTCAAACTCTGTTAACATGATATTTGATTCAACCTGGCTCCTTTTAGGAGTAAGTTGTTGCTGAATCAGTGCACAGGAGATCGGAGGTCTGTCAGGACTGGCTTGCTAAGAAATACCTGCCTAAAGCCAGCTGCTTTCTGCTGTAGTTCTGTGTTATTTTTCTTTATATTAATACCTCCTTTTTGTTTTGTTCTTCCCCACTAAATATAGAACCTTCCATTCATGTTGACTGGTATAAAGTCTTTCCTCAGTGCTGTAGTTTAATTTTTCTCTTGTTCATAAAAGAAGAGAGAGAAATAGCCATAGGTAAGAATCTTAAAAGGTTGTGTTTGTTATAGAAGAGAAAACAGCACCAAACAATGGCAGGTTGAATATCACGCTGTGAAGTCCCATCATCAAAGCTGAGGTCCTTGACAGAATTGCTTCTCTATAGCTTGCTATAAGAAAATTCTGCTTTTGTGTGCATGTGGAGACACACACACACACAGTTTGAGTAGAGAAGAAACAAAACCAGTTCCTTCCCCTCCTAGGTACCTCTCAAGCTTAGGGGGATGAGGGAGTGGAAGAGGGAAAGATTTGTCTGGAAGAGGATACAATGCTGGAAAAGTACCTGGAGTGAGAGAAAAGTTTTAATTGCAAAGAACTGGCCACAGCAACTTCATTTTTCCCTTATGCTCTATGGGGTGGGAAGAGGCAATTTGTATCTTTTTTTTCTGTCTTATTTCTGATTTCTACAGGACAGCTTTCTAACACATCTCCTGTGCCATCTCTCCTTGGCTGGAGGCTGTCAATGAAGTTTTCCATCCTTGCAGATTTGTGGGTTGTTGCTGTTTCTTTTGCCAGTAGCCTGTGGGGCCCTGGATGTGGCTGAAGTTTGGTGTCCCTCTTTGTTTGAAGCTACTAAGTCCTTTCAATTTCTCCCCTGGGGACTTCTCCCCTAGACTAGGGGGGAAGTCTGCTGGGATTGCTGAGGACAACACTACCTGGTTGCCCTATGAACTAGTACCATGTTGCATGGGAATGGTTGGAGAAGGTATAGTCACCTCCAGTCAGTGACACATTGCTAAGCGTCCCCTTAGTTGTGGCTTGTGTTGTATGAATTGTGGCTTTATGATGGTGACCAGGAAAATACAATTTATATCACACACACCACACAACTTTACTTGCACCTGATAATATTTGGTATTTCTTCAATGATTGGTATGTGAGCAAGATCCCAATCAGCAGATGCTTGGGAGTCATGGAAATCTAATCTTTTTTAGCTAAAGTGGGAGCAGCTGACTTTGAGCCTACAAGCCACATGAAGCCTTGGAAATTTAGAGTCTATGGAGATGTTCAGGGCAGGAGAGGGTAAAGGCTCTTGAGTACCTCAGGACACAGGACAAGTATAGGATATTTTCCATTTCTTTCTCTTTCCTGGAGCCACTAGCTGCTGATATATTTTCAAGAGGATTGTTGAGAAGATGGAGAGATGGGAATAGACCTTCCACCACAATCCAGGGTGAGGAGGGACAGCTTGTGCCTGATAAACAAAATTTGTCTTTCATTGGCTGATTTAATATCTTCCAAAAATCTCTCCCTTTTAATCGAGTCTCATCCCATTATTTTATCTTTGACTTGTACATTGTACTCTGCTTTGGTTTAAATGCAGTTGAATTTGTGTTAGAGAAAGGTAAATGGATTACCTAACCTCTCAAGATCCCTGTTTTTGAGGGCTGTATAAATGCTAGTCACTTCTGAAATGGTCTCACCTTAGTGACTAGTGAAATCTGCTGGGTCTTAAACCCTAATTCATAGCCTGTGCTTAAACATGAAGTATTCTTGGGTCACGGGGACAAGTCCTGCTCTGACAATTACTTTTTACTGCACTTTCGAATGTGCCAGCTGAGCTCCTCCATTATCCCAAACCCATTACAGTCAAAATAAGGAACAGCTGAAATACTTTCATAGGCTGGTGACTGATAATGTGGGTTACCTGAACAGCTCAGGTACTGGGGCTGAACTGGGTTACTTCCAGCACAGTAGCTAAGGATGAATGAATACTACTTCTGGAATGACAGGAGAGGTGTTTGAAGGGTGTTTACCCAGCAGCAAGAGGTGGTAAGTCTCAGAACTGTGTTTCCCTTCTACAAAAAGTTTGTTTGTGCTAAGCCCTGCCCTGCTCAAACAGCTTCATGTCCCTGAAATCGCAGTAGCTTTAACTACTGTTGTCCTGTTATGAGAGTTTTGAAGAGAAAACCTGAACCTTTCCAGATCCTGTTATGCCCTAGGGAAAGAGTGGAACAAGCAGAAGGGAAGTTTCATGTTCAAAAAGACTCTCTCTGCACAGCAAGGCAGTATTTGTGCTCTGCTTCTGCAGAGTACAGTTTCTGCACTCCTAAACAATCACAGACACGAGGCTTTACTAAAAAAAAGAGATGAAAAGCTGATGAGAGGTGCACAAAATATCTAATAGTAAAGAGGATTCCTTTATCTCCACAGAATGTGTGAGACTGAGACACACCTTGGGAGATGAGGGTCAGTTACTCTTTCTGAATCAATGACCATGTGACTATTAGTAACATTCTCTGTTTTTAATCAGTTTCTCTCCAAATGGGATCTCTTAGTACTCATAGCATGTTCTTGGATATTATAATACCTTAAGCCATGATTATGCCTCTCTTCATTGCACATGGCACAGTTGGACCCAATTTTTTAGACAAGCTCTTTGAATTCAGAAGACAAAGGAGAAGCTGCAAGTTTGAATATCCTGACCCACAGCTTTTTAAGTGATGCTGAGGAGCACGCTTCTGAGAACTTGGCAAATGCTTCTGAAAATCTGCAATCTTGCTGTGGTCCTGGACAATTTGAAATCTGGGAGACAGGGGATACTATATTTCTGATTGGGATCTCTGAGATAGACATATATGCAACTTGCTGTACACAGTGAATTCAGCACAGTGAACTTGTGTGCTGCACAACTTATCTTTATGTATGCTGCAAATCCATTCTGATAAACTCTTTGGCATTTCTGGTGATGCTGATTATCAGCAGAAGGAGATTTTCTGATCTTGGCTTTAGGACCAACACCAGCAACCATCATTATCTAGGAGGATGATCTGAAACCTCTTTAATCTCTCCAGAGCATGCAAGACTTCTCTGTGCATCACACCAAGCCCTTCCATTGCGCTGTGCAGGCTGTGTATCTTTTGAGCAGCCTTAGCAGTGAGTGAAGGTGGAGCTGTCTGAGCATTTCTGAAGAAGAAGGGCTGTCCTGTTTCCCACACGCATGATGGTTGGGTAGAAAAATCAAAAAGGAGGAGTGCAAACAGGCAGACCATCAAACCTAGCATTGCATCTGCTCACGCTGGTGAAGTTCTGAGCCTCAGATGTGCTGAAGCCTTTATCTGCTACAGTCCCACTGTGGCCTGGGGCACCTCTCCTGCTTTGGGTCATTGTGTGGCTGGATGATGTTAAGCAAGCGGATGGTGAGGTGAGAGGGCTCGCTACTTCAGGAAAATCCTGCCCCAAGGTCTGCTGTGATCAAATTGTCCTACCAGTGTCCCATGGATGTGTCACACACTTCCCTTGGTGTGCTGGTGTGTGGTTACACGTATCACGTGCTTCTCGTGGTGAGCGCATTGCCAGGCTGCTAGAATTCATCGTGCAGTGCAGGAGCGAGATTCCCTCTTGCAGCACCTGTGGAGTGGTTTTTTGCAGCCCCTACTGAGAAGCTTTGCAGCAAGCCTGGCGATGATAAAAGCTCCGTGTCATGGGCCTGCTGTGCTTCAGAGGCAAATTGTCCTCTGCACAATCCGAATGGTGTGTTAGGAGAATAATCTATCCCATAATGGGGTAGTATGGTACCGGCAGGAACGGCAGGGGCCCTGCCGGCACATGATCTTTAGTCTGAGGATATAGGGACACTTCAGCTTTTAATGATTTTTGTTTAGGTAGATTCAGACCTTCCCTTAGTAAACCAGACAGCATTATCACAGAGCCGCTTTGTTTTCCACTGACTGGTCTCACACATAATAAATAGGTTAAAGTTAACTGAAGCAACCATTGATTTTTCCCCTTACTACGTGTGGGATTTCCTCTCTTGGGAGGGCTTGAGTAGTGCTGGAAGCCTTCAAGGGAGGAGTGTGTGGGTGTGTAGAGAGTGCTGTATAGCTAGGGCACTCCTTTTTTTTTTTTCCCCTCCTCTAATTTTCCCTCTTATATGATTGCTGCCTGACTTCCCCCCCTCTCTTTCTTTCAGGTTCCAGTAAGAAAGGTTCCAGCTCTCACTCAGAAATTTCCTGGGGCAGTAGTGATTGGGCGATGCCCTCTGTGCATGCAGGGGAGCTGGGTCCGTGCAGCCCTGCAGGAGGAGAGGGGGCACGGAGCAACACGGGGCACAGCTGTGCAAAGCAGGAAGGGATGGGGGTACTGGGGAGCAGTGGAGGTAGTGATGGAGAAGTTATTGATAGGTGTGATAGGAGTATAACTCTTTGGTTTCATGGTTTGTTTGGTTTTTTTTTTCAAATGAAAGTTGCAGAATAGGAAAAAAAAAATCAATGAAAACCCCAAATGATTAGCGCTGGTTTAGAAAGCTTTGGCATGAAATGATTGTCAGGCTCTTTTTCTTTCTTTAGATAGTAGTAGACTTCTTCCATCCAAATCATCCCCTCCAAACAAACATAACTCCCCCCATTGTCTTTCTCTCCTTAACTGAACCCAGCTCCCCCTTGATTATAGGCATGTTCTGCTAGTTTATATTTGCGCCACAATTTGCCTTCCAGAACATTTACTTATGTGCTTACTTAGAAATCTACTGCCGTGCCTGGTGCTATGGCATCTGGCTGCCTTACATCAATTAAAAACCAACATGGTCCAACAGCATATAACACCAACCCCTGCCTCTTTGAATGGATGTTTGCAGCTGGGTAGGGATTAAAGCAGATTGTAATGGATTAGATTGTGGATTAAAACAGCCTGTAACGGATACTGTGTCGTTCTACTCTATTTCTATTCTTGGATGTAGATTGTGCAAATGTAGCGTTGTCGAATGACACCCTTGCTGTCCTGTGGTGCCGTGCAAGAGGTTTTGAAGCAAAAATCTGATGTTCCAGCAAGAGGAATGGCAAAAAATGGAAAGGCCCCTTTTCTGTGTTGGTGACACTCACGCAGTTCGCGAATCGTGCAGGAGATGGGGGTGTTGCTCACGTTACCTTTGTCTTCTAGAGATGGAAAGGGATCAGAGAGCACTGCTGTGTCCCTCTAGCACTGAGGCTTCTGCTGAGGGCTGGAGATGCTGAGCAGGGAGATAGTGATAGGCAGTCCCTCATCATCAATGGACTTGCTCTTGCATCCTATTATTTCACAGTAATAAACATGTACTGAGGAAGGACTTTTAGGATTTTCTGTAGAAAAACTATCCCTTCCTGACGAATGAGGACCTGGGGTGATCTTGCTGATGCAGAATGAACTGAATATCTGGGATTGTCCTCAGGTGTGGCAGTGTGGATGATACAGAGGGTGATTTTAGTTGCAAGTAACAGCTCTTCAGCCTGGTACTGCTCTAAAGAAAGTGTTGGTGGACACATCTATGCACGAAGCCCATCACATTCTGTGCCATGTCCAGCACAGCTGGGCTCTCGTGGCGACAAAGCTGGCAGGATTGGGGAAAGCAGATGCTTCCACAAGTCCTTTCTTGGTGTGGGTGAGCTTTGGTCGAGAAGTCAAGGATGATGCCACCCAGATGAGTGGCTGATCCACGTGTGAATGAGGATGAGATCATAAAGTGTCCACCAAGGCTAAAAAGATAAATGGGGCTGGGTGGATGTCACAATGCCTAATCAGTGGAATATGGAAAACCTTATTGCTCTTTACAGCTGCCTGCAAGGAGGTTGTGGTGAGGTGCATTTTGGTCTCTTCTCCCAAATAACAAGTGATGGGATGAGAGGAAATAGCCTCAGGTTGCACCAGGGGAGGTTTAAACTAGACATTAGGAAATATTACTTCCCTAAAAGGGTTGTCAAGCATTGGAACAGGATGCCCAGGGAAGCAGTAGAGTCACAGTTCCTGGAAGTGTCTAGAAAAGATGTAGATGTGGTGCTTAGGGATCCGCTTTAGTGGTGGAGTTGGCAGTGTTAGCTTAAGGGTTGTACTTCAAAGATCTTAAAGGTCTTTTCCAACCTAAATGATTCTGTGACAGGGGTTCTGGACTTGCAGAGATCTTCAGGAGCAGCAGGGAGCTGCTGCCGAGTCCTGAGGGACTGGAGGAACTTTAACCGTGATGTAAGGGTGAGTATAGCGTGTCACAGCTACAGCCTCACTGTAGGGGGATGATGTATGGTGGGCAGTGCATCTCTTTGCAGCGCACAGCAATCCAGGGGTGGCCTTTGTGCTGCTGATGCCACAGATGGGGGGGACAGTCCATCTAGGGAGACAGCTGAGGGCCTTCCCATTCCCCATGTTGTTTGTTTACCAGCAGCAGAAGGGTGCAGCCTGCGGGCTGGCCAGGCTGGGGACACGCAGGCAGCACCTGCCACAGGTGTGTGTAACTCCAGCCACATCCCCTCGCCTGCGGTTTTATGGCTCAGCTCTGGCTGAGGACCACGTCACTGCTCCCACACAAATTAAATGTCATCTCCTAAACATTTTGGCAGCGTAGTTTGAAAAAGAGCCGTTTCCAAGCCAGAAATAACATCAGCTGGGTTGGGGGTGGGTGACTCGCTTCTCCTACCCCCACCTCCCACTTTCCCTTTTCACGTAGGGATTTGCCCGTGGGTAGCATCCCCCTCTCCTTGGAGCTGCTGACGCTTTTCTCTGCCCACCCTCTTCTCACTCCTGCAGGACAGGGATCGCTTCCATCACTGGAGGCAGGTGGTGGGCTCTGCAGTCCCCTCTTCCCTTCTTGCTCTCCTGGGACCTCCAGAGCCCCAGGGAGATGCTTTGCAGCAGGAGGTGGCTAACACGAGCTTGAGAAGAACCCCCACTGCTCCCCCAGCCATCACCCACCCTACCTACCCCTCCCTCCCTCCCTCTCGGGCTGGGAGAAAGTGTTGAGCCCCCCGTTCTGGGACTTGGTACCAGGGGAGAAACTGTGGGGTCCATCCTCGGAGGGCAAAGGATGTCTAAGCGGGAGGGTGGGATGGTGGATCTAACGCTCATTAATTAAAGGGAAGAGGAGAACAGGGGGAAGGTCGACGGGGGGGGTTGACCTGCAGGGAAAGCGCCGAGGTGTTGCTGCAAGGAATCGCCCCTGTGGGACGTGGCAGAGGAACGAGGGGGCTGCGAGGCCGGGGGGGGGGGGGGGGACCCCGGGTTGGGGGGGACGGAGGATGCTCCGCAGCCCCTCGCGGTCGCTCCTGAAGCTGCAAAGGCTCTTTGGGCTTTGCCAGCTGCGAGCGGGTGTCCCGGCTGGGGAACATGTGGCATCCCCTCCCTAGCCCCGAGCTGGTGCTGCTGCCTGCAGATACCGCCCCTGCCTGGTTATTCGCCCCCCACCCCAGTAAATCCCGCTGGGCTCCCATCCTGGACAGCAGCAAGATCTCCGGGATTCCCACACGGGTCTCGGGAGGGTCACGGGGAGCAGCTGAGGAGCCCGGGCCGGGGGATGCTCGGGAGGATGCTCAGGAGGATTCGGTGACTCGCTCGTGTATTTCAGCGGCGGCGGCTGCTGGGCAAGGCTCGGGGCTCCTCCCCCCGCGTGGTGCTCCCCTCTCACTTGATCAAATCCTTGGACGTGAACAGTTTCACTGAAAAGCACTTTTCAAAAAAAAAAAAAAATTCCACCAACAGTAAGGAACAGAATCCAACTACAGCGGAGAGAGTTTGGGTTTTTTTTTCCTCTTTTTGTCCTTATTTCCCTTTTATTTTTTCTTTTTTTTTTCCTTTTTTTTTTTTTTTTTTCTTCTGGTCATCGTCTCCGAGGGTGAGCAAGCGGGAAGAGAAAGGAGGAGAGCGAGAGAAAGA
Organism: Clamator glandarius; assembly: GCA_033459285.1. Classification (NCBI taxonomy): domain Eukaryota; kingdom Metazoa; phylum Chordata; class Aves; order Cuculiformes; family Cuculidae; genus Clamator; species Clamator glandarius. Next base: position 8,483,689 of record JAUNZM010000092.1, on the reverse strand, counting down.
GGAACCTTTAGCAAATAATAATTATTATAATTAGAACCCGGCCTTTTTCTCCTTAAAAAAAGACAGCCCTGACCGCAGCGCCCCCGCAGCCCCTCGGAGCCCCCCGACTCGCTCCGCGCAGCCATGGAGAAGGGGACCCGCCGCTTCCCGACCCTCCGCGCCGTTTTCCTCGCCTGGACGTGGCTTTTCCTCATCTCCTGGTGCTGCAGCGGCGCCGACATCACCCGCGGAGCCTCCTCGTCTCGCCCGGAGGGGCAGGAGCAGCAGCAGCAGCGGGGTTGGGCCGGGGAGCCCGGGGCCCCGCGGAGCCGGCGGAGCAGCGAGGGGCGCCGGGGGGCGGCGGCCGAGGGGCAGCGAGGAGCTCGGGCTCAGCCCCGGCGGCCCCCGGAGGAGGGGAGAGCGGCGGCGAGGCTGCGAGGGGCAGAGGAGCCGGGGCTGAGCAGCAGCGCCTTCGCGCTCACCGGGGACGCGGCGCACAACCAAGCCATGGTGCACTGGTCCGGCCACAACAGCAGCGTGAGTAGCGCCCCGCGGGGGGAGAGAGGGACCCCGCGCCGATGGCTGAGGGTGCGGGGGGAGAGAGGGACCCTGCTCCGATGGCTGAGGGTGCGGGGGGAGAGAGGGACCCCGCGCCGATGGCTGAGGGTGCGGGGGGAGAGAGGGACCCCGCGCCGATGGCTGAGGGTGCGGGGGGAGAGAGGGACCCCGCGCCGATGGCTGAGGGTGCGGGGGGAGAGAGACCCCGCTCCGATGGGTGAGGGTGCGGGGGGAGAGAGGGACCCCGCTCCGATGGGTGAGGGTGCGGGGGGAGAGAGGGACCCCGCGCCGATGGCTGAGGGTGCGGGGGGAGAGAGGGACCCCGCGCCGATGGCTGAGGGTGCGGGGGGAGAGAGGGACCCCGCGCCGATGGCTGAGGGTGCGGGGGGAGAGAGGGACCCCGCGCCGATGGCTGAGGGTGCGGGGGGAGAGAGGGACCCCGCGCCGATGGCTGAGGGTGCGGGGAGAGAGAGGGACCCTGCTCCGATGGCTGAGGGTGCGGGGAGAGAGAGGGACCCCGCGCCGATGGCTGAGGGTGCGGGGGGAGAGAGGGACCCCGCGCCGATGGCTGAGGGTGCGGGGGGAGAGAGGGACCCCGCGCCGATGGCTGAGGGTGCGGGGAGAGAGAGGGACCCTGCTCCGATGGCTGAGGGTGCGGGGAGAGAGGGACCCCGCTCCGATGGCTGAGGGTGCGGGGAGAGAGAGGGACCCCGCGCCGATGGGTGAGGGTGCGGGGAGAGAGAGGGACCCCGCTCCGATGGCTGAGGGTGCGGGGGGAGAGAGGGACCCCGCGCCGATGGTTGAGGGTGCGGGGGGAGAGGGACCCTGCTCTGACTGCTGAGGATGCAGGAGGAGAGGGACGCCCCGCTCCGATTGTGGAGATGCGGGGGGAGAGAGGGACCCCGCTCCGATGGCTGAGGGCGCGGGGGGAGAGAGAGACCCCGCTCCGACCTCTGAGGATGCAGGAGGACAGGGACACCCCGCTCCGATCGTGGGGATGCGGGGGGAGAGGGGTACCCCATTGCGGTGGCTGAGGGTGTGCGAGGAGAGGGGCACCCTGCTCCGATCTTTAAGGATACAGGAGGAGAGGGGCACCCCCTCCGATGGCTGAGGGTGCGGGAGGAGGGGGGCACCCCGCTCCGATCTTTAAGGGTGTGGGAGGAGAGGGGTACCCCATGCCGACCTCTGAGGGTGCGGGAGGAGAGGGACACCCCGCTCTGATCTTTGAGGGTGCGGGAGGAGAAGGACGCCCCGCTCCGGTCTCTTAGGATGCGGGAGAGAGGGACCCCGCTCTCATCGTGGGGATGCGGGGGGAGAGAGACACCCCGCTCCGATCTTTAAGGATGCAGGACACTCTGATGTCTTAGGATGCGGGATGGGGGACATCCCGCTCAGGTCTTTGGGAATGCGGGAGAAGAGGGGCACCCCGCTCCGATCGCTGGGGGTGCGGGAGGAGAGGGACACCCCGCTCCGATCTTTAAGGATGAAGGAGGAGAAGGACGCCTCCCCGTAATCTTTAAGGATGCGGGAGGATGAGGGACACCCCGCTCCGATCTTTGAGGATGAGGGATACCCCGCTCCGGTCTTCAGGGATGCGGGAGGAGGGGGGGACACCCCGCTCTGATCGCTGGGAGATGGGGAGAGGAAAAGTTTCCACACCTTTCCCGCCCCAAGGCAGAGCTGGGATCCCCAGAATCGGAGCCTTCTCCGGGGGTACCAGGGGGTGGGTGATGTGCAGAGGGGCTGGATGGACCCTGGGGTGGGTGATGTGCAGAGGGGCTGGATGGACCCTGGGGTGGGTGATGTGCAGAGGGGCTGGATGGACCCTGGGGTGGGTGATGTGCAGAGGGGCTGGATGGACCCTGGGGTGAGTGATGTGCAGAGGGGCTGGATGGACCCTGGGGTGAGTGATGTGCAGAGGGGCTGGATGGACCCTGGGGTGGGTGATGTGCAGAGGGGCTGGATGGACCCTGGGGTGGGTGATGTGCAGAGGGGCTGGATGGACCCTGGGGTGGGTGATGTGCAGAGGGGCTGGATGGACCCTGGGGTGGGTGATGTGCAGAGGGGCTGGATGGACCCTGGGGTGGGTGATGTGCAGAGGAGGACACCCCTCCCGCTCTGCGCGGGGGTGGTGGGAGAGATCCCCTCAGTTCCTTAAGGAGCAGAAAGCCCCACAGCTCCTTAAGGGGCTCTGAAAAGAGGCAGGGAGTGTAAGAACAGTGAAAAGTTTGTGTGTGTGTGTGAAATCGATGGCATCTCACGCCTTTCTCCTGAAGTCGAGTAGCTGAGGTGTCCCTGGAAGTCTGTGGGAGCTGGTGTGTGGGTGGGGGTACACGAAAGGCATCCTGGCAAGATGCTTTAAAGAGCCCGACAGGTGCCTGTGGACAGAACTTGAGGTTTTAACTTGGAATCAGCGATCCTAGGTCCATTCTGATATGAAGTCTGAGAACAGGCGGCATTTAAAGGATTCCTAGTGACAAGGTTGCGATTATTCTGATTCTTACAGCTTGTCGCTGCCTTGAAAACACCTCTTCTATTGTTTTGCCTGTATTGGAAAAGGGCACAGAGCAATTAACAGCATAACCCAGATCAGCTTGATTTTCAGCTATGTTCTTCATGGAACTGATTAATCATTAAAAAGCAAATTGTCTATCTGTCTATCTATCTGTGCATCAGGTGCAGCTTCATAATTCAACCGCTTTATTTTTTTGACTGAAGGTTTTTTTCTCAGTTTATTATTACTTAGGTGATAATTCTGACAGCAATGTAGTTGTTACTTTGATTTAACCAATTTTTAAAGGCAGTTGTGTTTGCCAGACATGAATTGCGCTCTCTTTAAAGATGAAAGCAAACACTCCATAGAGAAAAGCTGCATGGTATATTTTGGCAAGACATTTGTCTCTAGGATTATTTATTTTTAATATAACATGTCATGTAATGAAGCAAAGAACCTATATGGCCTCTCTTTTGTTTCATTTTGGTGCTGAATCAAGAGGTGTTGAGCAAAAGAAGCTAAAATCCCCCCCTGTGCTTTCCCAGCATGGATTTCCAATAGTTTTGAGTATGTCTGGTTAAAGTAGCAGAGAAAACTCATTCTGTAGGTATTTTCAGGGGAAAGAGGGGTTATTTTTTTCCAAAGTCCAGGTCAGAAAAATGATTTTCACAGAATTCTCCCTCCTTCCTTGGTTTCTTTTACAGAAAAATACCACTTAAATAACTAATTTCCTTTAGTCTTTAACTCAATGTGACTAAGAAGGGCAATAAAGGGAAATGTCTTGATTGTTCATGACTTTCATTAAGATCTTTTACCTCAAGATACCGTGCACTGAAAGCTTCTAACTCAAAAGCACAAGCAAAAGCAAAACACTGGTTGCTTATTGCCTGTGTGGTGATTGTGGGAAGGAAAAACAAGCATGTTAGTAAATAATAGTGTTATCTTTTTGTGATTTTTCTGGTATGAGGTTTAGCAACAGGAGATTTTTCTTTTGTCTCTTGGAGAAAACACACTGCATTTAGTGGTTAATCGGATTTTTTTTTTTTTTTTAAAACAGCATGGAGGTAAAATTAAATGTTTGAACCTGGGTCCTTTCATTTGTTCGCAGAGGAGGCTGAATCCAATGCCTGTTTTTCTGCTGCAGATCAATTTTTATCTCATTCTGCTATTGGGGTGCCTTTAGCAGAGGAATGCCAATTAATTTATCCAAGGTCACTTAGGGGAATAGCGTGGCTTTTTTTGCCAGCCACGTTGGTTCCCCATCTCTCACCTCAAAGCAGATGTTTTCTTAGGTCATAGTAGCTGTAAAGCAGCAGGAAGGTGTATTGAAATTGGACAAAAGATTTCAACTCGTGTCATGATTACGCTGGATAAGCTAGGAGAGCAGGTAGGGCATGTCTGTATGCGATTGTTTTCAGGCTGCCAGAGCAGCAAAGCAGCACACAGCTTGCTTTTACCAGTTTCCTAGTACATGAACAGACTTCAAAATCTAAGCTTTTGTCGCTTACGATGTATTAAAAGAGTGATCAATCAGATTTCATGCGATGAAGCAGTGTACTTCAGATCTGTATCAGTGTATCAGTGGTGGGGAATTCCTGACAACTGGATGGATTTGCAAAGAAGAGGAAAACATAGTCATGAAAACAACGTGGGGTTTACTGGGATGTATAGACCTACATAAAAGGGAGATCTGTGCAGCTGCTCTATGTCCTGTTAGCTAGAATGTTAAAGACCTCCTGTGGTGGGTTTTTTTTTTATTATTATTTTAAGAGCAACTACCCCCTGCGTCTTCTATCCCCCTTTTCTCCCACATCCCTCAAATTAACTAATTAAAAAATAATCCCTCCCAGGCAACAAACTTTTGTTTTCTGCATTTGTAGATAGTGAGGCCAGGATTAGGATAGAGGCAAAAGGCTGGTGAGATCAGGGGAATTTGTGTTCTCTGCTTTGTCCTGCCCAGAGGCTTTTTCTGTGACCTTAGGAAAGACAATTAACCTCTCTGGATCTCCTCTTCCATGTTAAATGAGGACAGTACTGCTTAGCTACCACAAAGTGGTGATGTGGAGCAGAATTAGTTTCTGCTTTGTACAATACCTGAAGATCTTCAAGTGGAAATAGTTAGGAAAATGCAAAAATGCCATTCTGTGCAGAAATGAGGTTTGTGTTCTTTGTATTCTTGGGAAGGGGACTTGGCTTAATGCAGTGGGTCTGCTATTAGAAAAAGGAAACCTGCGTTTGGGCTTCAAGTGTCAGTCTGCCCTAACAGAAGCATTTATTGAGGGAGGTCACTGAAGCTCTGGAGGGATCTGGTAGAGATCAGATAAAATATTTTCTTGCTAAAGCTTTTCTGAAGGAAAGAGAATTTCTAGTGAAAACTACTGTTATCGCCAGAAGATGTGCAAGCCATTTTTTTTTTTTTTCAAAGCCGTTCCTTTCTGAACACACACTGCGTATAAATGTGCCATTCAGTGAGCAGTTGTATCCTCTACTCTTCTTTTTCTTTTCTCTAGCTGGTTATGTTATTGTGTGAAATTTTAGCTTGGTCTGCTCACCAAACGCTCTCTCCAGCCTTCCTGGAAGATGATCCGATTCCTCATATTCTCTTTTCTTCCTTCCTCTCTCCATATTTTCAAGGATAAGGACCTACACAAATAAATTGTAGCACCTTTATTGCTGTTACAGCTTTAAATGTCACTATCTTGTTTCTTGACAGTATTTTTTTCAAGAGATTTCAACAAGCTACGGTGTATAATCTACACTTACTCAGATTGTTCTCCTGATACAATCATCAGTGGAATGGTAGATGGGGACTGTTGTCATTAGGTTTCAGAGTTGTCACTCTGATGAATGTAGCTGTTTTTAGGAAGTACTTCATTCTGTCCATGCTTTTTCCCATGATGGAAGTACTACAAATTCTGTGGTCTTATGAGTGGTTTTATTCCTATATAAGAAGCAAAGATGCACGTTGTTAGCTTTCTTTTAACCTCTAGAAGACATTTGCAATCCATTATCTATGGAGATGCCTCAGCTTTGATCGCAGTGTGCTTTAGCTAGCCCGTGTATACGTGCCTTTGCCTTTCCTAGTAATCAGAGGCAAACTCCACACACAAAGATGAGGAAATGCACTATCATGTCTCAGCAGATTGCTTCAGCCAGACTAAGTTCCTATATGATCTTAGGGATGGGTTTTTTCATACTACATGAAAAATCACAGCAGGGCATATTTTTATCTCGGTGCAGTGTAGCAGTGCAGAAGACAAACCCGGAGATGTATAGTGTGCCTAAGTAAGGTTACTGCTACTTGTGCAGACGAGGCAGTTGCTCTGATGTTTATGGTATGATCCAGGCTGTGAAAGTTGGGAGAGGCAGGATGAGAGCTGGTGAGAGACTGGACTGGGTCCTTGTTTTATTTTGTCAGCTGTGCTACACTGTTTTGTCCTGAGGTCCAGTCAGGCTGTGGCTGTCGCCTCTAGGGTTAACCAGGTTATGAGATTAACTCCAAGACTGGGAATATGAGGTGACTTTGGGATAAGACGCTGTTAAAGAGGAGGGCAATAGCACTACAGTGTCCTACAGCAATCTAGAGTAGAGTTAAAAAGAAGATGCAGCTTATCTTATTGCTTGAAGAGGATATAACATGCAGCAACATCCAGAACATATGCCAGACTGGACTTTGCAAGTGGTGCAGCAAAGCACTGAAAAGTTTTGGAAATCTCTGTCTTCGGAGATTTTCAAGACTCACATAGACGTGATGAGACAGTAGCAGCCCCGCTGTGCATGGACTGCTGTGATTCTCTCCCTCCTGCTACCGCTGGTGCTATTCCTTGTACCCTGTGCAAGTTCTGAGGGCTGGCAAGGGAAAAGCAGGTTGTAAAAGTTCTCTCAGTGAAGCCTGTCTCTTCCGGGAACGATTCCTCTGAATGCTGCTGGCAGTGTTCTGGTGTGATCTGCTAATGTACTGGTGGTTTGATGCTGAGACATTACTCACCCCCATGGCAAATTACAAGCCGGGGAGGCTGATGGGCTTGCTGTGTGTGCCAGGTAGTTTTTCATTAAGATGCCTCACAATGCAGAGTGCGATGGGCAGAACGGGATGGGCAATATTTGCAATTCTAAATAGACTGCTATGCTTGGAGGGGAGGGAAAGGAGGAAATGAATCTTTAGGTAGGCGATGCTGCATTTCGTTGTCAGCCATGGGTAACTGCTTCAACAGTCCAGTTGGATTTCAGTCTAAAATGTTGACTCCTCGAGTGCAAGATGATGACAGAGCAATCGTATTAATTGCATTGTATTAATTGCTGTTCTAGACTGTTTCTCAAATGGTTTTTGACTAACTTGTGATCTCATTGCTGTTGAGTATAGGCTGTCTGTGTCACGATGTCTTGTTGCGTTTCTACTTCTCCGCTACGTTTAGTAAAAAGATTTGCCACTGAAGTCCTTCTCCAGGACTTTGCCCATCCCTTTTAATTAATATTCAAATAGAAGATGAGGAAATAAAAATGAAACTCTTGCATGGCTGTTGCTTTTACGGTTGTGTTGGGTCAGTAGAGCAGGAAGGAGGTGTCTGGGAAATATTTTCAGATTATTTGTCTCCAGACTAGTTCCATTGCAAAGTCAAGTCAATGTCCAGTGGCCGGGCCTTGATGTTGCTCGTGGATCCCATGAGGCTGGCTGATTCCCTGGACCATTGCATGCCTAGTGCAGCAAGCTGCCGATGTTCTTGTAACAGCTCAGTAAGAGAATTGCTCCCGTTGTAGGTGTCTGTCAGAAGTTTCCCTTTGGGACTCAGTACTCAGAATTTTTCATGCTCTGGGGTGAGGCCTAGGATATGTGGCTACATTTTCAGAGTGGTTTAAATGCAAACAAACAACTATGTAATTATGTAATTAATTTTTTTTTAATGGAAAACATTAATCCAATTAGATGACAGAGAATTTTGAAAATGGCTTTGAGCAGATAATTGATCTTAGGCAGGAGAAATTTTCCCAAAAGGGTGGTGAGATGAGACAAATATTTTCTTAAATGCGAGGCTGTGGGAAGGTGGAACTTTTTGAGAGTTTCTGACTTTATAGCCAGATCCATAAAAGACTTTAGAGGAAACTCAAAAGCAGTGTCATCTAATAGGCAAAGCATAGGTTAAGGTGTAAAGATCTTCAGTGGTGGTTGTGCTAAAAGGTACTGGGAGCCAGTCTTGTAAATAGTGAAAAATTTACTTAAGATATAACATAGTGTCAAGCTCCTTAGGCTCCCTGGAGCAGAGCAGAGCAGTATGTATCTACCTGAGTCAGTACTCTCTGACAAATCCAGATTTGTTTCAGGAGACTGAGCTTATGGTTGTGATTGATTCCACATTCCAATTCATAGAACTGTAGAATAACCAGATTGGAAGAGACCCGAGAAACTTGTCAGTTATGGAGCTAAAACTTGGGTTTGGTTGGGATCTGGTCAAGTTTATCTTCTAGTGAGAATCTGTATTTGAAGGTGCGGGGTCCAACCTGCTGCTAGTCAAGACTTTCATGAAATGAAAGCAGCCAAGTATTTGGTTGGATCCTTAGCATAAATTGATGCAGGAATGATCTAGGACAGTTTATTGTAGTTGGGAATTGAACCTCCAGTATCCTACAGCAGTGAAAAGTGCAAGGAAGGAATGAAAAAAGAGTACAGATGCAAGGAGACCTGTGGGCCCTTTGTGTTCTCCAAATCTCAGCCATAGGGATGTGGGTGGGTGATCTTCCTTTTCTATATTGTCTGCAACCCTTCCCTTTCTCTTGATTGGCTGTGGGAGGTGGGAGTTTGACCACACTATAATTCATGCTGGAGACTGATTTGGTGATGTACTTGGCAGAGCCCAACAGGGACGTTAAACTGAAATAACCCTTCGCTGGGAAACACTGCTTTGCTGAAGCCACACCTTTGCATGCAAGATTCTTGGTTTGCTTAAACTCCCTGCAAGAATCTGAGGCAAACAAATTCCCAAATCCTAACTTCCCTGTAGTGTCCAGGGAAAACCTCAGCATCGTTTTTAACGTTTCCTCCATGCAAAAAGAAGGGCACGGCAGTATTTCCTTTCTTGCCTTTATGGGGTGTTGTGGGACTGAGGGAACTGAATAAAGTTTGCTGCCTATTTGAAGAATGTGGCTGCATGTTAAGCATGTTTGATAAATAATCTGCTGTGGAAATTTTAGGGTCAGTTCCCAGCCCTCGTGTCCAGTGGTGTCTCAGCATACAATAAAAATCAGAAAGGATTGATCCCGAATAATCAAATCTCTCCTTTTTTCCTCCTCCTCTGTCACGAAGGAGACCTTATTGCTTTCCCACTGACACGAGTGTCACGACTTCTCCCTTTCGTGTTCTGACGTGTGGCACAAACGCTAGGCAGGCAGATCTGCAGAGCACTGCAGGGCCTCTGTGCCCAAAATAGCATCACTTTTAATTAGCTCCAGCGTGGCTTGGCCACCCTGGAGTGCAGGCGGTGGGGAAGGGTGCGGGGTTGCGGGTCTGTGAGCAGTGAGCTGGGCGCTAGAGGGAGCGTGGGCATTTGCTAAAGCGAAATGCGGGAGGGGAGCTGGAAAGACAGGTGCTGCAGGAAAATTGGGGTGAGAACCCGCTTGGAGTCATTGACTCTGTGAAGATCCTGCTGTCTGGGCTTCCCTCTGTGCGAGAGGGAGATAGTCGCAGCACACGCTTGGCCGTGGTAAAGCGTTTCACGCCACATCACATCCTCATCCCACCTGGCAGCTGATGCTGTTTTCCTTCTGTGTTGTCTCTAACTGCTGCCAAGCTTGTTTTTTTTGTGAAGATGGGAGTCTCAGTGCCCTGGTCTCTCTCTTCTCTTCAGGACCCTTCCAGCCTGAGTCACGTGCCTGTAGAACCGCCAGCATCCCCGAGGAGCTGCTGGATGGGAGAAGGGATGACCAGGGAGGGAGTTGAGTCACCTTCCCTGGAGGGGTTTAAAGGACGGGTGGACGAGGTGCTGAGGGGCATGGTTTAGTGCTTGATAGGAATGGTTAGACTCCATGATCCGGTGGGTCTCTTCCAACCGGGTGATTCTATGATTCTATGTCAGCCTTTACAGTCCCAGGTGGCAGCAGTCGGATCCTGGCTGCTCCTGACTGAAGTAACACTCGGGATGCTGATGGGCACACTCCATTTGTATTTGCAGATCATTGAGTCCTACCACTGAATGGTTGGGCTCGATGATCTAAGAGTTTTTTTCCAACTTAGTGATTCTATGAGTCTATCTTCCCAACTGCTTTGTCTCTGGGACTAGCTCAGGAATAGCTGTGGACAGACACACTTGCTGCCCACCCTCTCCCTCACCTGCATCACTTAGAGCTGGTAGGTGAGTTCTGCTTCATCGCCTCTCTCTGCTGCCTCATTTGCAGGAGATACATTTGTCCTGATGGGTTCCTGCCACCTGGGACACTTGAGGGTGTTGCACAAGCCTTAGCATTTCTGTTCCTCGCACCGTTTCTTTCTTGTGAGTGTAAAGGGACAGAAAGGACTGGAATTCATCGTAGCCACTGCGCAGTCGGCCAAAATAACATTTCTTCCTGCGAAAAATGGTTTTACTTGCTGGTATCCCTGGGACTAAAATGGATGTTTGGGACCTGGAAAAACTAGGACTGAGTCACAGGGGATGGGTTAGGTCAGTGATGGGCTAAAGGCCCCAGCAACTCCTTTGGCACTGCTTCAGACACTGTTAGTCTGGGTACTGGTTTAGTGTTTGATAAGAATGGTTGGACTCAATGAACCGCTGGGTCTCTTCCAACCTAGTGATTCTATGATTCTATGTTTTCAGTGGACAGTGATGCTGCTGAAGCACTCTGGAAATGTCAGGATTTGGCAGAGATCTCCAGTGAGGGGTTAATGGAGTGGAAGGCTCGAGCACAGAGCTCCTGCTGACTATCAAGGCAGAGAGAAAAACGTGGGTTGGTTTCAGGTGTGCTTCCTTGGGGTGCCAGGGGAGCACAGGTGATGGATGCAGGTTGTTTTCATGACTTTTGGGACTTACCATTGTGTTTAATGGGGGTGTGCATTGCCCCATGCCTTGGTTTCCCTGCCTACAAGGAGGAGTTGACTGACATGTCGAGGTTTCAAATGGATGAATATTTGCAAAAGCTGTTGGTTGGAAGAGAATATATAAAACATGATTATTTAGCCCTTGCTGAAAGTGCTTTAAGGACCTCGTGGGTGCAGGGAGGAAGGAGTGGGAACTGTAACTCGTTGTTAGCCTTTCCCTGTGGTTTGTGCCCAGATTGGAAAATCCCCCCCAGCTGTGATCAATCCCATGAGGTGCAGGCAAACGGGGCTGGCTGGCTGCTGCCCTTATGTGCCTCTGTCAGAGGGCTGGAGAGGGACGTCTTTCTGCCCAAGGTAGGAGGGTGGATGACCATGTTTTTGTGGGCACCTCTCTGTTTTAAACCTCCTGTCCTCTACTAGCAAACCCTGCCAATTTTGTGCTTACAGAGTGACACACATGACTGCTTGTATAAAGGTCTTACGCTGCATAGTTCAGCTGTGTATTTCAAAGGTTTAAGAGGAAGAGTAGTATTATTATTACTAGTCTTTTTTTTTTTTTTTGGTGAGCTCTGGGTTGTGCTGCTGATCAGGCCTAAGTTGGAAGACAAGCTTTCCGACTCCTATCTCTTATTGATGTGACTCCTTGATGACAGAGGACTTACTTTACTTCCATCTGCCACAGCTCAGATGCTGGGTGTAGTTTCTTTTTAGAAGAGATTGCATGAGAGAAAGGGAAAAATAGGTAAGAAGAGCAGCTAAGAGGGAGAAGAGCAGGACTATCCTTAATAATAGAAAAGTGGAGTGTGTTCAGCTAAAATTATTAACAGATTGATGAAGTCAATCACTGCAAAGTTCTGTCTGAAAATGATTTAAGAGCATCATCGGCTGCTGTTCTAATCCCTTTAGCAGATTGAGTTATTTCAAATGGCAGTTCCTTTTGAGCTGGATGAGAATTGCCACGGTGAGACTGTGGGAACCATGAACTTGGGCTTCTATTGGAAATAGAGACATGAGAGGGAGTTGTGTCTGCCTGCTGAGAGGCTTGGGAGCTGGCTCTGATTTATGTGGCTTGTCTATAACGAGTTGGAATAATTTAGGATGATAATCATAGCAGGACACATTTAGTTCCGTGTGCCGTGCTTTTGCAGTCTTGTCATGGGATAACGTAGTAGGATGCCAAGTTCAAAGGTCTTGTTAGCTTTTGTAATCATTGAAGTGGCTTCCCCACCAATGGCAAAAATCTCTGCCCTACACCAGGTGCAGGTGAAGGACTCCTCAGTGAGCCGAGGGAATTAAATCTTTCTCCTGCCCTCTTGAAAGGGGCCTGGACTGTGTGTCTCCCTTCTGCAAGGTGGAGGATTGGGGCAGTATGTGAAGGGTAATGAACTTGTTCTACCACCCCCGGTGTCTTTCTGTCTTTGTTCCCCATCAGCAAAATGTTGGTAGCTTGACTCTGTAGCGGGAGTGTGGATGGGGGCACAAAGTGTACCTGGGACTCAAGCCCTGCACTCCTAGGCAGATCTAGGAACAGTTCCTCCTGTCTGAACTGGCAGGAACTCTGCATTTGCAGCATGTCAGGGCTTTGCTCCTCTTTGGGTATCAAAAGGTAGTGTAGCGGTTATCACGTTCACCTCACACGCGAAAGGTCCCCAGTCCCCAGGGCTCAGTGCTGGGTCCAGTCCTGTTCAATGTCTTTATCAATGACCTGGATGAAGGCATCGAGTGCTCCCTTAGCAAGTTTGCAGATGACACCAAGCTGGGTGGAAGTGTGGATCTGCTGGAGGGTCGGGAGGCTCCAAAGGGACCTGAACAGGCTGGACTGCTGGGCTGAGACCAACGGCATGAGGTTTAACAAGGCCAAATGCTGGGTCCTGCACTTGGGGCACAACAACCCTAAGCAGAGGTACAAACTAGGAGAAACCTGTCTGGAAAGCTGCCAGGAGGAGAGGGACCTGGGGGTGTTAGTTGACAGCAACTGAACATGAGCCAGCAGTGGCCCAGGTAGTCAAGAAGGCCAATGGCATCTTGGCTTGTATCAGAAACGGCGTGACCAGCAGGTCCAGGGAGGTTATTCTCCCCCTGTACTCGGCACTGGTGAGACCGCACCTCGAGTCCTGTGTTCAGTTCTGGGCCCCTCACCACAAGAAGGATGTTGAGGCTCTGGAGCGAGTCCAGAGAAGGGCAACAAAGCTGGTGAAGGGGCTGGAGAACAAATCTTATGAGGAGCGACTGAGAGAGGTGGGGGTGTTCAGCCTGGAGAAGAGGAGGCTGAGGGGAGACCTCATTGCTCTCTCCAACTACCTGAAAGGAGGTTGTGGAGAGGAGGGAGCTGGGCTCTTCTCCCAAGTGGCAGGGGACAGGGTGAGAGGGAATGGCCTCAAGCTCCACCAGAGGAGATATAGGCTTGAGATAAGGAAAAAATTCTTCACGGAGAGGGTGGTTAGGCATTGGAACGGTCTGCCAAGGGAAGTGGTTGAGTCACCGTCCCTGGAGGTGTTTAAGGTGAGTGTGGATGAGGTACTTCGGGGCATGGTTTAGGTATTGGTAGGAATGGTTGGACTTGACAATCTGATGGGTCTCTTCCAACTTGGTTATTCTGTGATTCTTTGAAAAGGCTGACATTCAGGCTTGACATCAGGCAAAAATTTTTCACAGGAAGGGTTATTGGGCACTGGAACAGGCTGCCCAGGGAGGGGGTTGAGTCACCTTCCCTGGAGTGGTTTAAGGGATGGGTGGATGAGGCACTGAGGGATATGGTCTAGTTTTTGATAGGAATGGTTGGACTTGATGATCCAGTGGGTCTTTTCCAAACTGTGAAGACACAAGACTTGTAAGCCTGCACGTGAAGGAGCAGGTTGACCTGGTGCATAGCAGGTCTTGCTCAGTTTGTGATGGGAGAGGCATGCAGGCAGGTGTCCATATCAGCCAGGAGGTCTCTGAAAACCACGTTGGCCAACTTGCCTGAAGGCAAGAAGGCTTGCTTACGAGATGGTGAGATTGCAAACTAGTGTGATAGCCATACTGCTTGAGAGAACAGTTAGCGGAGATGAGGGAGAATCTTTATCTAAGGGTGCTCTGGCAGCTGTTGGAGCAATACCAGGGAAAAGCCCCATGCAGTCCAGTGTCCATACCAGCTGTTGCAAAGATATAGTAGAGGTGGTTCAACTTCCAGACTTTTCTGGGTAGCGGAGCCTTGAACAGAAGGACTGTCAGAAAAGCCTGGGATATGGAATATGGCAGAGAAAGGTCTGGCCAGGGCACCCCACTGGGTTGTGATTTCTGCTGAGTGTTTTTGATGCTCTGCCCCAGTAGCCACAATGAACACTTAGTTTTTTGGTCTGTGAGAGCTGTCTGCTCTCCAAAGGATCAGAAAATGGGTAAAAATGCTTGGTCATTTTGTTAGGAACAGGAGTTAACCACCACTTATCCTCTAACTGCTTGCCCTTCCAATTCCAACCGTTCCAATGCCTTCCAGGACTCTTCTATCTTTGGGTGTTTTCTTTCGCTCTGCTGTCCACTTGGAGCAGTCGGTAGTGGCACATGATGTACTTGGCTGAGTGTTACAGGTGTGCTGGACGATGGGCTGTGGTCAATCTATTGCTCGGCCTGAGCTCTGTGAGCTGTGAGTCGACTCTGGGTGGCTTATTGGTCAGGGCAGATATTATTTTGGGCTCTGCTTCTGCACTCAGCTGAACCTACAGGAACTCTGTATCCCTGTGTCCTTTTTTTCCCTTGTGGAGTTCAAATTGATGAACAGATTCCAGAGTTACCCTTCCTGTGCTAATTCACTGACAGTGAGGTCTTTTGCTTCAGAGCTGAAACTGTTTCTTTTCGAAGGCAACCTAAAACAGAGCTATAATGTCAGCATTGGGGAGACCTTAATTTGCATAATTACTGTTGCTCGCAATTGTTTTTTGCCAGCCTGCCTGGAAACCGTTTCTTTAATCAAAAGACAACGTTGCTGGCAGTGTAGCATTCTTGGTTGCTTGTATTGTGTCTTTTTGTTCCAGGCTCAATTCTACCCTCCCTTCATTTAAATTAATTTAAGATTATCGTCATTACGTGTTCTGCCTCATATGCTACAAGTAACAAAGTCTGCCTTTCTTTGTTGTGCTGAGTTTTTGATCTGCTGGCTCTTAGCTTTTTTGCCGTCTTTTTTAATTATTATTTTCTATTTGTGCTGCCTGTAGTGCTACTGGAAACAGGCAAAAAGCGGGACTAGGGAGAAGGCGTCTTCATGCAAACTCGCAGAAAGGGAAAAGAGATGGGTCTAACTCCATCACCAAAAAATAAGATCAAATGTTAGATGGTAAAATGAAATAATGAATCATTTGAAGATGCTATATCTTCTGTAAAAGAGGAGATTCTCCTCGTCTTTCCCAAAGGCAAAGTTAACAGTCATGAAAGTCACTGGCTAGCGGAGTTCTCGGACTGGGGTATGAGAATGAGCTGCAGAGACTTTTTTCACGTGCTTTTCCTAGTGGAGGCAAGGGTGATCCTTGGAATGTGTGAGGATACAGGAGTACATTGATATGTGTGTGAAAGCATGTGATGCTGCTGTTTCTCTCTAACAACTCAAGAGGAAACACCTTGTCTAATGATGTGCATTCTTAACTATGAGAGTCGTCTGTAATGTTTATCGTTCTTGGTAGCTAAAAGATTTTTCAGTAAAAAACTTGCTATATCTGTGTTTATCAAAATAAGCTGATGTAGTCCCTGAGAGGAGGATGGGAAGGGGCAGGGCTTCCTGGGCTTTTTATGTTTTTCATCCTCGCTGGGTTTAGTACTACTCTGCTCTCATCTGCAGATCTAACTGATGAGGATATGGGAGGGAATGGTAGCAAAGGTGGAAAAGAACTGACAGTTGTTGAGGTCTCTCCTTGCAGCCTTTTCTGTCCTCAGCTAAAAGCATTTTTTCTTCCAGAGGTTTCGAGAAACAAGCAGAAAACAGAAAATTGTGCTTAATGGTAAACATTTAGGAACAAGAAACTTTGTGTCTTTAAAGGATGCTGTATATAATAGGCATGGCATAACCTCACTGTTTGGTTTTTTTTGCCTGCACATATGGAATTTGAACACGTGAAGAGGAGGCAGTGTGGATATTCCCTGCCTGGTCCTACAGACCACAGGTGATCAATTGAGATGGGGAAGATTTGGTCTTTCATAGAATCATAGAAACCAGGTTGGAAGAGACCCACCGGATCATCGAGTCCAACCATTCCTATCAAACACTAACCCATGTCCCTTAGCGCCTTGTCCACCCCTCCCTTAAACCCCTCCAGGGAAGGGGACTCAACCGCCTCCCTGGGAAGCCTCTGCCAGTGCCCAGTGACCCTTTCCTCTTGTTTCTGGCTTGCTGCTCAGTTTTTGCTCACTTTCTCCTTCTTGAATGCGGGCCAGAAAATATTTTGCTCCTGCATGATGGTCCCCGGTGGTGGATTAGTGGTGATAGGCAGTGCTGGCTATAGGGAAGCCGGTAGCTATTTCAGGTTTGTTCTTTATTTAAATACTCTCTCTCCAAAGGCAGTCTTGTGCTTGACTTGTACTGATACATTTTCCTTGAGCATCCTTTTGCTGTGGCAGTTCCTGCCCAGAGCAGGGACAGAGAGCAAACCAAACAGGAGAAATTAGCACCATAATAAAAAAAAAAATAAAGTCCCCTGAGCAAGGCATGTGTACAGCTCCTGGGAACTTAACCAGTATTTTAATGCTGTGCTGCTTTGTGGCAAAGTCTAACCCCTACTGGGAGAGAAGGGAGGGAAGTGATTATTTGGAGTCTCTGTGCCAAGTGGCTGGACACGGTCAGTTCAAGTTAGACATGCGATGGCTGAGTGATGTTTGGAGTTGTCTCAGACAAGAACTGGGCAGAGAAATGCTGTCAGGAGGCTTTTCTCCTACTTATTTAGGTCGATAGAGTTGAATGGGTCATTCTCACGTGCCAGGGTGCATAAATTGCTGTCATGCAAGCTAAAGCTTTAGACCACTCTTTAAGTAATCTGTCCTGCTATTAACTGAAGGGAGAGGAAGGATGTCAGTTGATACATATTGCCCTTTCAAGGCATGCTGTTCAGCTGAGATTCACAGTCCAAAATCCAGTCTGACCTTAATGTGAATGTTTCTACGTGCAGCTTTAGTTTTGTCAGTGTGAATCTTCTTATATTTTCCTTGACTTTGTGCCCTTGAGTTTTTTTCCTCATTTTTTTTTTTTCCCCCAACTCTTCTTGGTTTTGTTTTTCTTCCATTGTTCTGAGCTTAGGACAGTGGAAATGAGTTGCCTGATGGTGGGGAACATGACTAAATCTGCAATTCAAGGGAGAAAGGTTAACGTGTTGCCGCAGTGTGGACAAGCATCTCTCTCCTCGTCTTGCGTTCGTGGGAAACTTGGATGGCTAAGTGCAAACTTGCTGGGGTATGTTAGCATGTGCCTGTGTTGCTGATATTACCACTGCAAGCATTGATGTTAGCTGGCTAGCAGTGATTTGGGCACTTCAGGGTGGGAACTGCCAAGTTTCTATTGCTTTGAAATATTTCTCATGAAAACCTAAGTCTGATAATACATTCTAACTGCTGCGTGCTGGTTCTGGAAAAAGACAGGTGTCCACTCCTAGTCCACATGGTGTCTTTGAGAGTTTTTTCAGGCAGCTGTGTGCTCAGTTCACTGCTTTGCTAAGCACCTTCACGGCTCAATACTATGATGTAGTCCTGATATGAGATTGCAGATGCTTCTGAGCTTGCTGGGGAACAGCTGCTGTGAGGAAGTTTGGGTTTTTTGCCTGTGTAGATAGAACGTACATAGACTTTGCCAGGCAGCTCAAGTGCTGTGAGTGATCACTTTGCCAGACTGGATTTTCTGTTCTGGATCCTTGCTTGTGGATCCTCTTCTTGGACTTCTGCTTGGAGTAAGTTGTCATTGGAACACTTCGGTCTCTCTCTTTTGCTCTCTCTTTAGTGAAACTGATATGCTTGGCTTAAATCCTTGGCGTTGTAAAAAACCACTCACCTTGATAAGGAACCTAGCTTGATGAAGCAATGGCTTCTGTCAGAGCAGCATATTTCAATTCTAGGGCTTAGTTTTCATCTGCCTGATGCTGAAGTAGGTTAACAATAATACCTCGAGAGTCAGTAGTGATACACTGATGGAGTGTCAGTAAGATAAGAATTCAGACCCACATGCCTTCCCCTTCTCCGGGTGCTGACAGGTTTGGACAGGATGGAATTTGAAAGCCTCTTCCATCTGCATGGCTGTGCTTCAACCTGTGTTCCATAACAGACAGCACCCAGAAAAGCATTAATGCTCTGATAAGTTACCAAGTGTCACAAGCCATGGAGCTGCGGGATGAGTTGGAGGGTTGCCTCTGGAAGGGGTTGAGCGGTCTAGGAATACAGTCCTTATACTTCCCTTATATCTGGGAGTACCGTAGAAATAGTTTTAATGGTGACGAACACTTCAATTGCAAAGTTCCACCAAGCAGTGCCAAACAGCATGTCAAAAAAATATGAGGATTTTTACTGCATTGGCAGAGACTATCCTGACTGCTGGTGTGGCATGATCTCTTGCTGCTTTGCTTGTTACCCAATCTCTCAATCACTTTTCCAAGCTGCTTTGCTTGTTACCCAATCTCTCAATCACTTTTCCAAGTTCCCATGTTGGCAGTGATCACCTCTAGCTGTGCTGGTTCTTCACTGATCCTCGATTTAGGTTCCTCAGTAGCTCAAGTCCTGCTGGCTCATGTGAGGAATGCACCTGGTGCTTTATAAGGGTCTCCATGAAAGCCTAGAGGAATCTTATAGGTTTTGGCTCAGGAAGTAAGGCTCCTTAGTTCTTGAGAGTGAATAACTTCAAGCACAAACAGTACAGTAAAGGCGGTGTGTTTACTGGAGCAAGTTCCCATTAATTCTTCTCCTTGACAGGTTAAATATCTTTAGCTGTTCCTGTCTGTTGTCATCCAAGATCTGACTCAAAGCAAGTGAATTCTTTGCATTTCTGTCGAGTTGAATGGGTTTTGGACATATGCCCAGGAACATAAGATCAGATGTGCTGAATGAAACCAAGAGTCCATCTATTCCCAATGTCACGTATCTGACATTGCTCAGCAGCCCAGCTGCATCTGGAATACCCGGCATCTCTCTGGAATCGAGCATACATAGAGCTCTGCAACATAACTTAGTGCTCAGCTTGGTGTTTTCAAGTACCTGTGGGGTGGTTGACAGAAGGGAAATAATTTCAACTTAATTCCTAGCCTACGTCTCCCCCCTGACAGGTGTCCCCAGGTTCTGACTTGGTCCAAGCATAGACTCTCTTTCTGACAAAAATAAAACCTACCAAAAAAAAAAAATCCAACACAACCAACCAACCAACCCACCGACTAAAAAACTACATCTCCCTAATTTTTAAGGAATTATTTAAAGGATCTTTTCATATAGAAAAGGTGGGATTTTTATTTTAAAATGTTAACATGAAACTTTTATAATTTTACACTTCTAAAAGCCAATTCAGCACCGTTGAAGAGATATAAAATATGACGGCCTTGTTAGGTTGGTATTTTACTGTGAAAAGTCATGCTTGAAAATACTACGTCTCCTGATTTTCCGGGATATGCTGTGTCTTGATATGAAGATGATGAAAAGAAAGTCACAGTGCTTATGGGCTCTTGTTGGAGGAAAGCAGTGAGCTCCATCGATCAAAACAGATATTCTAGTGTCTGCTGCAGGCCCTGCTAGTAAGATCATATTGCTTTGTTTTAATTGCAGGAATTACCTTGCTGATGTCAGTTTGTCAGTCAGCTGGGAAGATATTTACATGCTGTTCTGGAGTTGGCCAGAAAGTAACACTTAACAGTTATGTTGAACAGTGGGTTTTTTTGTTTGTTTGGCTTTTTTTTTAGTGGAAGAAGTTTTTAAACTGAAAAATTCAAACTGGAAAGTCTGCACTTTTTTTTTTTTTTAATAATATGGATTTTTTCACATTTTTTTGCTGAGAATAACAGTTGACAAAAACTAAAATCAAACTTCATCTTTGTCCTGGTTAGAATGGTTGGACTCGACGATCCGGTGGGTCTCTTCCAACTTGGTTATTCTATGATTCTATGATTCAATTTGTTGCTGGGTTAGTTGGAAGTCAGTGTATTTGAGGGCGGAGCGTATGTTGCACTTCAGGTTTAGATCACTCGGTCTAATTTCTGAGATCCAAGAGGATATTTTGGCAAACGCTTTCATTTTGCTTAAAGGGCTGGGTTTTGTTGTTTTTGTTTTACCCTGAAGTTAAGTTGCATCTGAACTGGAGTCATGAGTGCTTTTGGAGGCAGTGGGGTGCTTGTGCACGATGGAGAAATATATCTGAGCTCACCCTTTAGCCTCTGCCTTAGGCACTGACAAACTGTTTCCCTTTGTGTCTCAGTTTCCCCATCTGTGAAAGGAAACTGCCTTCCCCTCTGAATTGAATCCCTTTAAAACTGACTGATAATAAGCACCATAGCTATTGGCAGTTTAGACTAAGATGCTTTTCCTCTCTCCTACCTGCAGAGAATCAGGTGCTGGCCACTGTTCAAGGCAGGCAGTAAACGTGTGCCCCACTGTGTTGTGTTTTTCCAGTATTCGTTTTCCTCGGCTGCGTAAACCGCACAGTGAAGTTGCAAGACTTGTGGCCTGTTTGGTTGTGATTCCATTAGTTTGCAGGGGGTGGTAGTCTAAGAGCTGCTGTGTAGATGTTTCAGTTTAATTCAATTTATGGTTTGCTTTTTTGAAAGCTAATTTCATTTCTAAATGTGGAAAGTGTATGTTGTGGTGCTAGGAGGAGAGTCCTAGTCTGATTGTTTTAAAATGAATTAGTTCTGATGAAATATTTAGCCCTTAAACAACACATTTAATACAGTGAATTGCGTTTTATTTATTAATGCCTGTTGCAATGAGATTTGGGGAGGAATTCTGCTAAAACTCACTGTTGTGATATTGCAGAATATAGTAATGACTGTAATATTTTGCTGAATTATTAATATCCACTGTGCCTACAGAACTATATAAGCATCAGATTTCAAAATTGGTTTTATCTGATGAATGATATGTAGACATTGTTTGCTTTTTTGATAGTTTTTTTTCCAAACAATTTATTTTTTTGTTGTTTGAAAGGACAGAAGGAGAGAAGGAAGGACAGTGGGCTCTTGCCAGTTTAACTCGGGTCTCATTATCAAAGCACCCTCAGGGAACATGTTGAAGATTATTACATTCTGCCAGAGCCAGGTGTTTTTACAAAGACAGAATCTTTGTAGTGGAAAGATGGCAATCAACTGATACCACTGCTGCTTTACTGAAACACCTCTTCCTTACTGCTACCTCCTCTGCTCCGAACTGGCTTATTTGTCTACTTCATCCATTCTTTGGTGATTGTTGTCAAAGAAAGCTGAGCAGAGCACTTTTTGTTTCTGCGGACTGGGTTTCCTTCCAGTAGGAGAAATGCTGACCTGACAAAGGTTTGCTTTCCAGCCTGTGATTCTCTGCTCAGTTCAGTTTGGGGTGGCCCTGTGGATGATGGCAAATCGTGCCTGTTGGACCCTAGTGCCCTTTTCGGGAGGGATGCTCCTTAACTATTTCATCCCACGTAGTCTCTCTGGACTTTATTTGGGGCCTGCAGTGCCAGTATAGGATGGTGGAGGTGTGGGAGAACGCTAAAGATATCCCTTACCAACCTAAAACTACTATTCTGGAAGCATCTGATTAAGCCACTCGTCCAGTTACCCCTTGCTTTCTGGTGTGACTTTCTGGGTTGCCAGGTAACTGGGAAAAGCTTGTTAATTACTGGAAACCAGTTTGTTTTCCTCCTCTTCCCAGCGCTTTTCCTATATTATTTAATTTTCCAGCTGAAACTGTCTATCCAAAGGAAAGTTTTTTGGATACCCGGGTGTGTCCTGAGGCACTTTGGAAGATCTAATTTGTGAGTCTACACCTGGAGATGTTCTATTGGATCCATCTGGGATGGAGTTGACTTTCCCCACAGCTGCTCTCATAATGTTGTGCTTTGTTTTTGTGGCTAGAAAGGCGTCGATAACACTAGCATTTTGGCTGTTGTTGAGCAATGTTCCCATAGCATCAAGGCAGCTCTCCCTGCTCCCCCAGAAGCCAGTTGGTTGGGGTGACCAGTAGGTTAGGAAGGGGATATAGCCAGGAGACCTGATCCAAACTGATCAAAGAGATATTCGATACCATATGACATTGTGTTCAGCAATAAAAGCCAAGAGAAAAGAGAATGAGTGGGCATCTATAATTAAGGTGTTTGTCTTCCAGAGCCACTGCGATGTGTTGAGGCCCTGAATCCTAGGAAGTGGCTGGACATTGCCTGCTAATGGGGTGTAGAGACTATCTTTTTGTTTCATTTTCTTTTGCTTCCACGTGTAGCCTTTGCTTTCTTCATTAAAATGTCTTTATCTTGACCTGCAAGGGTTTTTTTTTTCACCTTGTTTTCTTCATATAATCATAGAATGGTTTGACTTGGAAGGTACCTTAAAGATCATCCTCTTCCATGGGCAGGGAAACCTCCCACTGGATCGGGCTGCTCAAAGCCTCATCCAACTGGCCTTGAACCCCTCCAGGGATGGGGCAGCCACAGCTTCCCTGGGCAACCTGGGCCAGGGCCTCACCACCCTCATTGTGAAGAATTTCCTCCTTATTCCTAGTCTAAATCTTCCCCTCTCTAATTTAGACCCCTAGTCCTATCACTGCAGGGAAGGGAGAGGAAACTGGGGTCTAAGCAGTGGTTGGGTGGTTCAGAGAGTCAAACCACTTGGGAACAAAGTGGGAAGATGGAAATAGGGAGACCAAGATCTGAGTCCAGTAGAGCTACAGAAAGTGGTGCCAAGCTCCCACTAATTACATTGACAGTGAGGCATCAAAATCCACTGAGGACTTGGAGAGCAGAACTTCTTTCACTACAAATTATCATGGGAGATATCTTGAAGCTCGTGTCCTCGATTAACCTCGGAGAAGTTTCTCTGGCGGTAATAAACATATGCCAGAGAGACTGCACAGAGGAACCGCACAGATATTTGGCTTTGCAGAGTGTAATAATCTGCTGGGAGGAAGAAAACGTCTTCGGCTCAAAGAGACAAAACTTTGTAGTAAACGAACTTGCACTTCTGTATAGGCATTTGTCAGAGAAAACTGAAGGTAATAAATACATTAATTGGATTTCAACCACAGAAGTTTTATGTAACATATTTGGACTATAAAAAGAGGGATCTAAGCAGATGATTTGCTGAGTGAACGCACTATCCTTGATCCCTCTGACTGCTCCAGGTAACAAACACTTCCCTCTTGCTTATTTGCACGCTTGTTTCTGGTGCTTCTTGCTTATGCTTTGCCACCAGACGTGGCCAGTCTGCTTCCACTAGAAGACAGATTTTGTGTATAACTGCAAGAGACTGTGATGTAATAGTGGCCGTCCAAAGCTTGGTCTGGAGCCTTGCTTCCTTGAAAAATAAATGGGGGATGACTCATCTTTATTTTACCTTCATTTTCATTGTAGCCTTAAACTATGAGATGCATTTGTGTGTTGAATGTCTCAGCAAAGGTAACTTCCAGATGATGTCTTGTTTGCTTTGTATATTTATATACATGTTACTGGGAATGTCAGAGAATAATGTGATTCTTGCTTGCTGTTTTTCCCTGCTTAGACTGTAAGGGTATGAACACAGAGGGAAAATGTCCTGCTTCCAGACATGAATTGCTTGGGAAGAAAGAGAAAGACCAACCTAGCTAGCTGGGTCTAATCTGGATCAGGTGCTGGGGGATGGCTCTGTCCCTTTGCAATTCTTTTAATCTGTATTAGAGCTGCAGCAAATGCAAAGAGTATGAAAAGGTAACTGAGGGGCTGTAGTGTGACCCATGCTACTTTTCATCTATTGAGACATTCCCTCCTCTTTAAGTTAAACATCCTCTTTTCAGTGGTGTTATCCTGCTATAACTTAAATAAATCCTAATTGAGTGCAGCATGTAGAGAGTTTGAAGTAGGCAGCCTGTGGTCTCTTTGCTTTGGTTCAGGCAAGAGAGCACGGGGAGAGCTCGAGCTTCCTTGAGGGAAGTCTAGTGTCGATCTCTGAGCTGGCTGAGAAATGCAAACTGGATTTTGGACCAAGGAAAGCAGAATGACTTAGTCTGGGTTGAGCCTTGGCATGTTCTGTTGACTGCCAGTGCTGAGGTTCATAAAGGAGTGAACTCCAGTAAGGAGTGTGAATATTTTGTGAGGAAACTAGGTATACGTATTAAAAATTTATGCCGAAGTATTCTCCCCAAAATTGCTTGTGCTCTTTTTGCAGAAAGGAAGGAGGCCCAATGAAAAGCTATTGAAATACTTTATTAATATATTATCTAATATGACTTGGCTTTCAAAAGAATACTTTTTTTGTGTTTAGGTGGTGTCATTTCATTGACGCATTAGACCTACTAGAGATTTATTCGTAATATTTCACTTTGCTTTTTACTGGTTTTATAGCAAATGTTAAATTGAGTATGAATTTTTACTTAAAGATTTCAACCACATTTAGTTCTAGTTTTAAATAAAATAATAAATAGAATAAAATCAATACCATAGACTCATGGGAGAGGAGAGTGATTGCAAAGTTACTATTTATGTGTTTTTCAATGCAATAAGTTCTCCATGAAAACTGCAAATGTCTTGAAAAAATTCAATTTTAATCAAAGGACCTGATGACAGAGTTTTCTATGAATTTGTCCTAGGAAATTGCTTTGGTTTTTGTTTGATAAATGCTGGAAAAATGTTTTAAGTGTTTCAAACAATTTAAAACATTGTGAAGATAGAAGTTTACAAAAATGGGGAAAATATTGAAACTCTGAGAGCAGAGATACTTTCCAATCATCTCCTGTCATAGATAAATTTGTCAACATTTATAAGCTGAGCTCAGAAGTTTAAATATCAAATATCATGTGCTGAATGTTTATATTGAATTGCCTACATTCAATCCATAGGGTCAACTTTTAAAATGTCAGAGGTTTGAGTCGTACGTGTTGACAGGAGGCTGAGGTTTGCTCAGAGGACTCGTACGCAGACCGGGATGCCTCGTTTCTCAAATGTGCTACTTGGGGCTGAGCAGTTACCTGGTTTTTGCTGGCAACACTTCTTGTTATTGGAGCTGTCTTTAGAGATTTTTTTTTTATGTAGTTGAGCTTAGAGCACTGGAGCTGATTCTCTGTTTCTAGCACCACCAGGAGCTTTGTCCTGTGATGCTTTTGGCCTAAGTGGAAATCTTTATTTATTTATTTATTTGTTTCTTTGTTTGTTTGTTTGTTTGTTTGTTTGTTTAAGTGCTGCTACAGGAGAGGAAATGGCTTGCAGAAACAAGTGAATTGAGGAGTATTCCAAGGGAAGATCTGTCTGTTCTTGAAAATTAGGCAAGAATTTAATGTGCGCTGTCAGAGCAGGGCTGCAAAATGGATAAGGAGAGATAAATGGGGGTTTGCCTTTTTGTTTAGCAGTTGAGAAATGAAGGAAGGTGAAAAGAAACCTTAAGACATTAATGATCAATTGCATATATTTAGACTTCAAATGTTAGCAGTTTGCTGGTGCTACCGCCTCCATTATGTCTGGATATGTGGAGATGCTTCCTTTCTTGCACCTCTTAGAGCCTGGATCACAGATATGAGAGCCATAGCTCTAACGAGTAGGGTTAGTGAGAGCTGATGGGAGCCTGGTACGATGCTTGACAGGCGTGAAGATTCAGGGACACAATTATGAATGAGGCTGACATGGTTTGGAGTAGGGAGGGCGCCTTGCTCTTTGGAAAAGCAGTGCCTGGAATAATAAGAACCTGATCCCAGCTGGAATTCCTGTGCCGTATTAGAAATAGATTTAAATATAGTGTTCGTTATATGTAATATAATTAAGCCACTGCAATGTTGGCTTTCAAAAAACTGAGTTGTGGTCCAGTAAGATAACTGCAATGTGCCTATCCCACTCCTTGCCCCATTCTTTCTGTTGTAGCCAATCGCTTGGAGAGAAGTTACAAAGCTGGCAATCCCTCTGGCTTCTGGAAAAAAGTCTATGAAAATCTGACCATCAGTGAAAATGGCATGATACAATACGCAGCCGTGTTCTGGGCAAACAATGGTGAAAACCTGTGGATAATGAACTTTGCAGTATCTAATCAGCCCGTAATCATGAATTTAAAAGCAAGCCCTTTGCTGCTAAACTGATTTCTCTGTATCCATCACTTAATGTGCCCAGACTGCATCGGCAATTTCTCTCAAGGCCTGTGATATCTGGGGCTCAGGTTGATGCAGCTGATAGGGAGAAGTGTCTGGCTAGGGGACACCTTGCTCCAGGCTCCACCACAAATCTGTTTGTGGTGCTGGCTGGACCCTGAGGAAGACACAGGTGAGGTAACACCTCTCCTCAGCCTGTGCTTTCTTATTCTAATCTCCTAGAGATGGGCTTGATGTCCAAACCAGGCCACTTGTTCATTTTCAAATGGTTCCTCAAAAATTGGATTATTTGAGTGCTTTTGAGGATAGTTGTGGAATATTTCTCTTAGCAATAAATAAGGAACCACAGTTCTTTTGGTTGTGACACAAGTTGCCTTCTATTACATCTCCAGCTTGTTCACCCATGGTGAGTTTGGATTGGCAACTGTGGGTTTTTGTTGTGTGGTGAGGTTTTTTTTTTAACTCGACTTGTTTGTTTTTTTTTTATTTTAAGGCTGCATGTTAGGCAGTGGCTGTAAGAAAGCATGTATATGAAATCCTTCCTTCTCTCAGCTTTGAGGATGATCCATGTTGAAGCTCCTCACTGCAGGGGTTCAGGCTCCTCCACAGAGCATGAATGATTTTTGCAGGACATACCCTACTGTCCTTAAGGCTCAGCGTGATCAGGGGTTGTGCTAGTACAGAGGGTGTCACTGTAGCCTGTACAGATGCACCATTTCTGCATGGTTGCATGCTTGAAAATGGTCCCACTTAAAGAACCAAGCTTTATTGCCTAGCTGGAAACGGCTTTACAGGAGCTGAGAGAGCAACCTGGTGATCTGTGTGCTGTCATCTGGCATCAGGGTTTGATGCTGTTTATTTGCTGGTTTTAGGCTTCTTGTTACTGTAAATCTCAGGGGCTCCTTGCAAGGACTGAGA
This sequence comes from Clamator glandarius, assembly GCA_033459285.1. NCBI lineage: Eukaryota > Metazoa > Chordata > Aves > Cuculiformes > Cuculidae > Clamator > Clamator glandarius. Next base: position 8,456,510 of record JAUNZM010000092.1, on the reverse strand, counting down.
CCCTGTCCTTCTGGACTTTTGTCCGCAGATTAATGCCAGCTGTGAGGCTGAGAGCTTCTGATAGATCACGCATGTTTGGGACTGGCAATGAAACATGATTCATTGAAAGTGAAAGCTGAAAGCTTTATGGCGAGTATAGGAAAAAAGAAGAGGAGAAAACAATGCAGTAAAAAAAAAAAAAATTAGCCAGCTTTTCTGGTTAGTGTCAGTATTGTTATTTTCTATTTTAGTAGTTTAAAGCTCCAACTTTAGATACAGTCCTCTCTGCTTGACTCTCTATGGTGCTAATGGTCTCTGCCCAAAGAGCCTTCAGTTCAAGTTAAGCATCCTGTGAGTCACAAGAGATCCCAGACCTCGAGCACCAGCTCGCCCCAGTGCTCTACACGTCATGATGTCCTGGGGGCTGGGAGAATAGCTGCTATTCGCATATTACTCAGTGTGTCGTGGGCTGTGTACTGAAGGAGTTGAACTGCTCTCCTCTGAGTCTCTCTGTTTGAGAACACACTGATTAGGAGCAGGTAAAAATAGCAGTGTAGGAGGATGCACACTAAAAGACTGCCTTAAGTAGGCAGGAGAAAATAGAAACTTTGCTGATTATCTACGTATATATAGCCATACACACACACCAGTAGGAAACTCTGCAGGGAGCTGGAAATGCAGAAACCTCGTGTAATCTGGAAGCAGCTGGTTGGATTATAATGCAATGTGCTTTATGACTTCAGTCATCAGTTCCAGCATGTCTGGCACTATTGTCGTGCTTCTTTTCCTGGTCTGCTAGAACCCTTTTCCCACTCCTAAAATCTTTGCTTCAAGCGACCACCTTCCAAGAAGTTCCTCCTTGTTTAGTCTTTGAAGCAAACTGTGCAAGTAGCATGTTTTGTGCCAGCCTTATCCCAATGCTTCCCTGTATGTGAGTCGTATCAGCAAGCGTGGTGGCTTTTTCATATAATGCTGAAGGATGCCATGAGGCTGAAAAAGTCCAGACATTTCTAGATGTGCATTCTTGGGGAAGGAATGTGCCTGGGCTTCTTAAGAACTTCACTTGCACACCAAACATTTCAGATTGACACCTGAACTGCAGATGTTTTAGAATTTTTGTTAATATGCCCGCTTCTCATTTTGGGGTAAATCAATTTCTGCGTGAATCTCTAGCATTTACTTTTTCTCCCTTGTGCCTGGCAGAGCAGAGGACTGGGCTGCAAAGGCAGTTGGCAGAGGTAACACTTCTTCTAATCCCTCAACACTTACTTGGCTTCTGTAGCAGCTGGCTGTTGTTTGCCAGTCTCAGCTGTTTTTTTAATGTGGAGCATTTATGCTCCCGTGGTGGATTTTGGTCCTTGGACTCTGTCTTGATGGGAACTTTTGGGTATTTAAAAGGATTTTCTTACTGTGGGTATTCATGAATTTGGCTGGCCAGGAAGGTGTTCTGCGAGAGGGATTTGAGTGTTAACTGTATCCTAGGCGGCTGTGCAGATTCCCTGTATCTCCTTCGAGTCTTTAACTCCATAGCAATCACGTGCATCTTCACCTCTTCTCCATCTCTCATCACAGCTCAATTTAAGTGATGAATTTTGTAGAGTTAACTCTTCTCGTGTATTTCTGTGACCCTTTTACCCTTTTGGGATTAGACCTGACCCTAAAATAGTGAAAACCTGGTATTTCTGAGGAAGTTTCCCTCTGCTCCCATCCGGTTCCTCTCATTTGTAGCCAAGTATTGTGCAGTTGTTTTATGAGCATTTTCCTCAAAAATGTGATTTTTTTTTTTCCCCCAGGTAATTTACTGCAAGCAAGGGAGACTGTGAGTCTGTTTTGATGTAAACCTAAAGGTATTTGTAAATCCTGTGTCTTTTGAAAAGAAAATGCATAGTTTCAGGTACGCTTCTGGGTTAATTATCTAGAGAACAAACAATTAGTAATTTTGTTTGGTTTTTTTTCCCCCTGTTGTATTTCTTCACTATGTCTTTAAATAAATAGCAAGTTCTTTGCTTCTGTTCAGAGTGAAACTTGTTTTTTTTTCTGATGTCTGAGTTATTTGCTGAACTGGTGCTAAGTAACAGTGACAAACTCCAAATGCTTCATGAAATCATAGGCTAGTTCTTCAAATGTTTGAGCCTGCTGGAATGGAATAAGTGCCTTTGTGGGAAAGATTTCACAACCACACCTGGAGAAGGTTTATTCCTGTTAGAAGGTAGCTAGGCTTCTGTAAAAGTGACTCGGTCTCTCTTGTTCAAGAAGTAACTCTTTGCTCTGAGGAGCTATGGGGAAAAGACATGAAGAAAAGAGATTCTGAGATAATGAGCAGGAATGTAACGCTTAATAAATATCTCATTCTGGGTAACAGAATTGTGTGCTTCAGAGTCTGTGGGCTAACTGACATCTTGCAACCTGCTACTTTCCTTCTCTTTTCCTCCCCAGACTCCTCAGTCTTTATCTTTACGGTGCTAGAGAGCGATGAGGACGCTGATTCAGGTACATCCAATGCATTGAGACCCATTCTAGAGAGTGAATCAGAGGAACCTCTCTCCTCCCAAATCAGAATTCTTCTGCAGTTTGCTTTTCATCTGACCACTTGTAAGTGGGTGGGGCAGAAGAAACAAGTTCCTAGACTCCTGCCAGCTGCTTTTGTGCATGGGAATGATCTAAGACTTGCCTGCATTTATGATGTTTTTGGTGCCAAAATTACTTTGATATACACGGCTGTGATGTTGGTTCATTGTTCTGATATATCTGTCTTGCTGCAGTTTGAAGATTGATTTCTGGAGGCACTAATCTTATTTCTTTGGTTTATCAAAATGTTCTTTAATTGCTTGAAGGTGTTTCTGATGAGCCACATTCTATTAATGTCCTAAAGAGTGGTGGCTGCAGCAATGTAACACTCTGATTCAATTAAAAAATAAAAGGAAAACAAAATCCCAAACCCGGCAATTTTTATGAAGTACTGAATATTGCTTGCTTTTTCTCTCTTTGCTAGTAACAAGGGTTTTTGACATTAATACTGTCACAAATTGGTGGCTGCCTATGATTGTCATTATCTTGCAATTCTCTGTGACCATTTGGATTCCACTGTGCCCACAGGGATCAGGCAGCTGCAAGAAGAGAAGACACATTAAAAGAGTCTCAGGGAAACAAGTCAAATAGTTCTGATTTCCTCTACTCTAAATGATGGTCATATAGTTATGTTCTTGCTATTTCGTTGTAATAGTTCCCCAAAGGAAGACAATTTCCCTGATCTTTGATTTAGCAAATGATTTGGTTATTGAACATTGAGGCTTTAGGGGTTGTAAGATGTGGTCTTGCAATAAGATTTCAATGATTTAAAATGCTACCATCGCTCAGCAGAGATAAGGTAAATGATTTTTGCTGGAGCAACCTTGCCATAACTCAATGTGAAACGAAATATGTTCTCGTATTCGTTAATTAACATTTGTGTTAAGTTTAAGCAATTATCCTTGTGTTTTCCAAACTGATCTTCCAGACAGCTGTGATCTCCAAGATACAGTAACTGCTCATGGAATCCCACTGATCAACAAAATGAGAGTTTGTCAGTTTGCTGCGGCTGCTTCGTGGTTACTGAAGGTGGCAGAGTTGAGAATCCTTCTTTGACTCCAAGTTTGGAAACTGGTTTATTAACTGGCCATGTAGGTGTGGGGAAAAAGTTGCACTTAGTGATGAAACATGAGACTATTAGCCAGTCTGGAGTGTGACAGCTGTAGTGTGCTGTACCTGCTCTTCTTAAGGCATATTTGCATATAAAATAAGCAAAGAAGGAATTTGTTTTGTTTGGGGAGTTTGGTGGCTGATATCCTGAAAGCTGGATTTTATTGTCTACTTGTATTGTTGTTAAACTAACTGATGCTTTGAGGGAAGTTAGAAAAACTTGCCATTTTAGGAACCATTCTGTTGCCATCTTGGGAGAACTCCATATTTTCTCTTTTTTTGTTTTGTGAAGACGTCTGCATTAGAATGAAATATCTCGGTTACAAGTCTTTCTTACTTGCTCCATCTATGGCCAATGTAATCTCTGATGTGAAGAGCCTCAAGACTTGATTCTTCAGGCTTTGGGAGAATAAAGAAGATTCTTCAAGAGGGGATAACCATAAGATTAAAAAAAAAGCTTTCCAGGGACTGCTCTAAAAATCCTTTATTTATGCTGTTAATGCTAATTTTGCAGAAGGAATATCTCTGCATTACTGAGTGAGCTCTGGGGAAGCCCTGCCATGCATTGTGTTAGAACTTGCAGTATCTTCATTCCCCAGATTGCAGTGGGTTAGGGGCCAGCTGATATCGCTCTCTGAGGGCTTTAACCTGCTTCAGTTTTGCAAAGTGCATGACCTGGGAGCTGTGTATGTTGGAAGTCTGAATAGTTCAAGCTCTGAAGGCTTAGCTACGTCATGCGTTGTGCCATATGCAGTTGATTTCTCCTGGCAGTTGGCCGGGGACAGGGAGGATGGTTTACGTTTCAGCAGAAGGCTCGCTGAAATACATGTGCTTTGGCAAAATATGTTCAGTTGGCGTTTCTTTTTTTCTTGGGGGAAGCTGCCGTAAAATTCTAACAACTGTAGTTACAGCATGCATGTAGGTTGGGGATCACCTGGTAGTAGGAGGAGGGGAAAGGAGGTGTTCACAACTTATTTCTCATGTGGTTCAGTAATGCTGGAGAGGAGGTTGATTCTCTGAGTATTGAATTCCTGCGTGCCAAACCGGTGATATTGACAGAAACCTTGTTAACCTTGGCACTTGGTAGAATTAGTGATTTGTAGAAACATAATGAGATGGTTATTCTGTGTGACCCATATAGATTGCTTGAGATTGCAGAGATTCTACTGACTGGCTCCTGCTGCAGCCAGCAGGTTCCCCTTTTGCAGTTATGCTTCTGGTTTCCTTTTGTTTGCACCAAAGCTCTTAGGAGTAAATATTTTTCTTGTATGGTTACACGTTGAATTTTACATGTGCCTTACAGCATTACAAGTTAAATTTATCACCATATGGCCTTTTTATTTCCTTAAAGTTACCAATCTTGTCATTATTCCTTAAAGTTCAGAATCATCCCAGCTGTAATAAGCTATAGATACTTGATTTTGATGAGCTGTCACAAGAGGCATCGCTGATGTAAAGATGGTTAATAGCAACAGAAAATGGGAAACAGAGATGAAAATAAAATGTTTTCAGGGGGTACTTGGCAATTCCCTTGTGATCTTGCTGTTGATCTTGACTGCACAGAAATGACAGCTTGTACTGAGACACCTTTTGCTATGTGGAGAAAAGTAAAAATGACCTCTCTTCAGGGTGAACCCTGGAGGAAGGCTTTAATCCTGGAGGCTCGCATGAGATTCTTGGTTTCCAGAGACTTCAGGTGTCGGGTCAATTAGCTGTTGAAAGCTAGGCTTCTTTATCTATATTCAAGCAAAGAGATCTGCAAAAAGTTTTTCAGAGACATATCAAAATCCTTCTTAAATAGAAATGGATAAATTCAGATTGACTGAAGCTATTGTATGTTTCTTGCATCATTGTTGTTTTCATTGTTTGTTTGTTTTTTTAACCAGATATGAGACACAGACCTACGTGTGGTGCACACAGGCATGTGTGGTCCTTGGAACCCATAAGACTCTGCTTGGAGCGATGGATTTAGATACCAAAGCCTGAGTGAAACCTAATCCTGTACCCTATGCTTTATTGATCCTTTCCTTTGATGAAGGTTTAGGGAGGGCAATTGAAAGGAACAGTTGTATTTCACAGAATCACAGAATAACCAGGTTGGAAGAGATCCACTGGATCGTCGAGTCCAACCATTCCCACCAATCCCTAAATCATGCCCTAAGCACCTCATCCACCCTAACCTTAAACACCTCCAGAGACGGTGACTCAACCACCTCCCTTGGCAGACTGTTCCAATGCCTAACCACCCTCTCTGTGAAGAATTTCTTCCTAATCTCAAGCCTAAATCTCCCCTGGCGGAGCTTGAGGCCATTCCCTCTCGTCCTGTCCCCTGTCACTTGGGAGAAGAGCCCAGCTCCCTCCTCTCCACAACCTCCCTTCAGGTAGTTGTAGAGAGTAATAAGGTCTCCCCTCAGCCTCCTCTTCTCCAGGCTGAACACCCCCAGCTCTCTCAGCCGCTCCTCATAAGATTTCTGCTCCCTGAAGCATCTGTTCCTTGGAAGTGTGTTCCTTGGACATGTGCTGGCTGGAAACTAGAACTGATGGACCTTCATTACCTGGTTTTTCATTTACTCATTTGATTTATATTCTTTAGAATGGAGTTAGGGCTGTGGGGCGAAATCGTTCTTGTCTGATGGAGTAATGACAGAAAATAAGATCACTGCAAGTACAGTTTACTTGGTGTTCTTGAAGACTGCCTCCTAGAGAAGATGGTGATCCCCTGCGCTGCCTCGTTCTTTCACAGCCCTTCATGCACACTCCCCATTGCACGCCAGAAGCCTTAGGAAGATGGTCAGGCATGAGGGAAAGTGAATTGTTTCCTGCTGGATGATGAGGTGGTTTCTCCCCGGAAATTTTATAAGGTCTTGCAGACTCTGACTCTCCAGCTGGACCCCTGGTATTCAAAGCTTTGAGGGAACAGATGCTCCCACTGGAGCACATAATATTGTGCACTCACCTGGAATGGAAGTAGCCAGGGACCTGAACTAGTTCATGAAGGTTTTTGAGCATTCATTTCTCTTTTGTATTGCTGTCATGCATTCGTGCCATCAAGAGCACATCTTGCTACCTCTTCATCAGGTTCCCTTCTGGAAAGGAAAAGAAGAAACACAAACGAATTCTGTCACCTTGCTGCTTTGGGCAGCTCTGTGTCTTGGTGATTAGACAACAGCCATATATGATCTTGGGACTTCTGATTTTTAAGACGTATCATTCCAAGATACACAAAGACCCTGATGGAAAGTTTCATGGTTTGCAGTTGTCCTTACCCAGTGAGAGGATAGGTTTTTTTTTTTACAGATTGTTTTGTCCTACTGTTTAGTTTTAAGGCAGTTGGGGGGAACTCCTTTGAGTTTTTTGCTCTCATTTTGTTATTCTTAAAACGAAGCTATCCTTCTACAGGTAGAAGGAACTTTAAAAGGTCTGATTGGTAAATGTACACTAATTTCACCAACGGTTCATTATTTCTACGTGTTTGAATTATTTGCCACTTCTTCATTCTTTTTCTTAATATCTTTGACCAGTTCTAATTAAGTTATTTAGGGGAAGAAAGTGTGAGGAAGTGAAAATATGTTAAAAATGCTGTGTTTATTTTTAGTGCTGGTTTTCTTTCTGTTTTGTAGTTTTGGTTTGCTTTTTTTTTTTTTCCTTTAATAATATTTAACAAAAGTGCTCTTTTGTATTCAGTTGGGGAAACCACTTTAATTTTTTCATAGCTGGAAAAAGGACAACATGTTTAGATCAAAAGGGCAGAGAAATGTTTGCTGTAGTTTAAAGGCTTATGCTATTAGAAAGATGTTTGGAAGGAAAATCATAGACAGCCTCTAATATTTAGGTACTGAAGTGTTTGAGTGCTTTCTGTGCTTTGTAGCTCCTCATATTTATTGATCACTTAAGCTTTCTCTAACCTTAGCCCTTCCAGCAGCCTGTTCAGCAGTTTATTATATGTTGTATCCCTTTTAGAAATCCCTCACATAAAACATCTTGGGTTTGGGCAAATGTATTCATAAGGCTTTACAGCAAAGGACTAGAAAGAAGAATGAGCAATGCTGTCCCATTGCCATTCCATTATATTTGGCAGTGACTGCAAGCCATATATTTACTAAACTTCTGCAAAACACAGGTTATTTTAATTTAATGTCTATCTTGAATTTTTTTAGGATGGACTGGATTTTAGTCCCGTTGGTTACGTGGTGATAACGTGACAGTAACGGCATTTGCCATCTTGCAGAATGATGCATTTGGGGATGTTATGGGGAGTTTAGTAGAAGACGCCGTGACAGGAGCATTTATTAAGTGGAAAAGTCAGAGATTTTAGCCACACTGTGTTTCCATCTATCTTCTCTGCTTCCAGCAGAGACTCTTGTGTTTGGTTCTGCTGCAGCCTATTCCTATGGCCTCTGCTGGGCTATAGCAGCACATTTGCTGCAGCGTTGGCCAAGGAGCTGATCCATCAGGTGGGGAACCCAAGACCCCCAAACTTGTCTGTCTAGTTTTCAGCAACCTTATACTTTCCCTGAATTTATCACCCAGCTAATCAGCACTGGCACAAGATTTGCAGTGGGAATGGGTAGCTGAGGGTGGTTAAGGGGCTATGACTTCTCTTTTTGGTGGCTGTTCAGTAGCTGTTTACCTATGTTGGGCTTATATTTCAAAGCTATCCTTCCTGTCTGCCTTTATAGATCTTCCACTAGTGCTTTTTCATCTGAAGCATCTCTGGATGATATTGCTATGGCGTTCCCCACTGAGTGCGAGTATGACCTGTCTCGTGGTAGCCCACTTTTAGTGGTAGGTAGCCAAGAGCTGATGGCAATGCGGGGTGGAGGGGAGGAGAGAGAGGAAAAGGAGACTTTTCCTGCTGCTTCCATTCATCTGTGTCTCAGCAGTGACTGGAAGGACTGTGGTCTTTCAAGCCAAAATGTCACTGCTACATTCTGATATGTTCTTATTTGAAGCTTTGAGCACTACTGAAAATTGTTTAGAAGTTGTTTGCAGGTCATTACTCGAAGTTCTGGCCACCACAGGTGGTTTTTGTGTTATCCATCCTACCTGCCATGACCCATCACAGGCTGCAAGGCAAGCTAGTAGAGAGCTCCAGAGTTTCAGAGAAGCAATTCAGTTGCTATGTTTCACTTGCAGCATGGCTCACAGCTGGTTAAGTGCAGATCCATTCTTTTGATTTTAGGAAGTGTTGCTCTGTACTTACACGAGTGCTTTCTTCTTGTGGAACTGCTACTTTTTCAGCAGGTACGATGGGGATTGTGAGTTTGTCTTGGTTTTATTTGGCTTTTCAGGGATTTTTCAGCTTTCTCAACCCCACCAGATCTACTTCCAGACCTCGCTTGGGCAGGAGGGGCATAAGATTGCTATTATTTTAGCTGTTTTCAGAACTGTGTCCTAGTCCTACTAGAGATGCATGGCTATCAGGTGAAAGAGTTTGAGCATCTGGTCCAAAAAGGTATAAATACTCTTCCCTCCTCTATGTTAATAACTATAAAGTCCTTTCCAGACGGACTGCTGTGTTAGCGATTGTAAGATATTGAATGTTGACTAGGGTTTTCATGGGAGCCTTTAGCTAGTTTATTACTCATTTGGGATTTAATTTGATATTAGATTGATCAATGAGTCTTGTGGGAGAAGGGTGTCAGTGTTGGCATGAAGAGAGGGATTACGGGGGAGGCTTTAGTTTACTTTCATCCTGCAGGTAGATGTTCTGGCTCTGATGTGACAGCAGATAGTCATAAAACCTGCGTTTATCCTGAGGCAGATAATGTGCTTGGAAGAACTGAGGTCAGTGACTGGTAGCTTTAAGAAATTAATGAATTAAACTGTGTTCTTTGGCTAATGGTCAGTGTACTGTTAATGAGCTGTATATCACTAAACATGACCTCAACTTAAAAAGAAAAACCGTGCAATGATAGACACACATACATACCCTCCACATGCAGGTTGGCAAAAACTATGAAGAAAATAAGGGTAGTAAAGGCATTTTTGGAAATGAAAGTGGATTTTCTTCAGATGTGTAAACAAGCCCCATTGTAATAATCTATTGCATGAATTGGGCTTGAATGTCTTCCGAGGAGGCTCAGTTGACGAGTGTTAGATATAAAAAGGCTCAGAAACATGGAATTGGGGGAATATGATGTTCTAATGCTTTGAGTGGCAAAGCTGACTTAGGAGACTCCTGCCCTTTCCAAAATCCCTCTATCTGGATGCTGTTCCCCTCAGTTGTGTCAAATCCACTGTTTGTGGGACTGTTCTTGTCATGAATTGCTGGCAATCAGATCAAAAGCAAAGCTTAAAAGTAGAGGAGGCTGAATGGAACCTAAATCAAAGCTTAGTCCCAGGAATGTTTGTGGGGATGGTAAGTCGCTGTTGAGAGGGTGGAAGTGAACACAGTGGGAACCTCTTAAGTGGGATTTGCAGCCAGAGTGATTGTAAGGTAGAATTGTGCCCTTATACATTCAAAAAAAGTTAACGTTGCAGAGAAATTGTGTGTTTATCAATGCTAGGTTTTATTGGGTGGCTCAGAAGTGGGAAAAGAAATAGCAAATGCGTGTCAAATGTTAGAAGATGCCTGTTTTATTGAACCAATATATGCTGGGTTTCATTCTTCAGAAATATTGCTCCTTACTGTGAGGGACTCCAGTGCTTTGGGCAAATCTTGGTTTCAGGTAGGCAGGAGGTTGCAGGTTTGGATATGAGAGGACTACAGAGGACTCTGTTTTTGTTCACGCTGCTGAAACTATCTGGATACCCACCTGTATTGGGGTAAAGGGGACTGAGTGATTTGGTGACTGAGCAACACGTGTGAACAAAGGATTTTCTTCAAGGGACAGAAGGACTGATATTCTTTTTCAGTGGAAAGAAGTTTTGGGGTATCTCTCATGATTATTAGGAAGGGATTGGGGGTATTTCAGCAGCTGCAGGGATAAATGAAGCAGTGGCTGTGTTCTTTGAGCTGGCCAAGGCCTCTCTCTAATTAATGATGAGCTTGTGGATAGTGGTCGATAGGAATCAGCACTTCAATGTTTCTGCTGGTGCAGAGTTATGAGAGGATTACTGATCAATGTGTGGTCTCCCTGATAGACCTGCAGTGGGTGTGAGAGCTAGAGGGGTCCAGGGAGGTGTCCTCCAATGGAGAAGATAAAACAGCTTTATTTTCATGGCATTAGATTTTCTTTTGGGGCATTCTCTCTAGAGTATGTTGTTGATATACATTACAGTAACTCTCATTAAAGTCAGAGACACCTTTAATAGAGATTCAAATTGCTCAACTGTGACACATATTCTGCAACAGGAGCCCACAATAGATACGTTGGTGTGGCTAGAGCCATCTGACTAATTCCTAGCAATTAACTTGTTTTGTAAATTGGACACATTTTTATACTCGCACATTGTTCATTGGCAATTTGGGATTTTTCTCAGGTTTACTCGTTCTTCAAAACTGTCTCCTATGTATCCCTTATGACTCATTCTTTGTCCACGGCTCACTCATGAAATCCTGCACACAAACGTTTGATATGCTGTTTAATTTGAATTAGCTTCATAGGTCATTTGGCATTGGTTTGGTGTCTTATTGGTCAAGGCTTAATGTTAGATTCAGGGTCCCTGAGAAGAGTTCAGATCAATCTGTCCACAACTGTACTCAAATATTCATATAAATTTGCTCTTTCTGTGACCTTATAGAAGGAAATGTGTGCATTGGAAGTATTTTTAAGAAAGTTTACATCAACAGATGCTGGAGCAAGAACAGGGCCTGATCTTCAGGTTATCTGGGGAGATAGGGTAATACTATTGGACAAAATTTTTAGCAGTTTGTTGTGTTAAGTTTCCTGATGATTACATAAAAATTGGTAAAAAATGTTCCTCAGCAATAGCTTGTTCAGCTTTCCACTTTTGCTGCCTGACCAAATCTGACTGTAGGCACGTGCTTGGGATGGGGCATCACCAAATTACACGGCTGTAATCACTTGCTACCTCTCATCTGAGTTTTCAGTGCTAATTTGTGTCCATCCTTTTTGTGTGCTACTGCTGAGTTCTGGACAGATAAGTACCAGCATTCTCTGAAGCCAGTGGCATCTGCCTCATCCTTCCTTCAGTGGGGGTTGTGCCTGTAGCAGAGAGGGCAGAAGTGAAGCTGCGTCATCTTCACAGTCGCTCCTCACTCAGGTTAGATGGGCAATGTGCTCCGAAAGAGATGTGGTATGAATGCTGCAAATCTAGCATCGGTTATGTTTCATATCTTGGCATATTATCTTAAAAAATATTTCAGTCTGTAAGTAGGTCTGTGTGGCTCAGGAGCACTCTTTATTTTTGCTGTAATGAGCAAATGAGCACAACAAGTGGTCTGGGGAAGGGAACATTTTAGATCTGCAGGAATTTTACCTTAGCAGTTACAGTAGGTCAGTTTAAGCCCTCTTTAGTCAATATGCTCAATTCTGTATGAATCTGGTATTGGCAAAAATGTAGCTTGGCCTCTGACCCTGCTGAAGGTTTCTGATGCTCTTGCTGGGGTTGTGTCTCATCATGACTCTATCTGGCAGAGCTATGCTGATGCATGCCTGGAAGGAATTGTGCCTCATGGGGATGGAAGTGAGTCGTAACGGCTATTTACACAAACTGGCTGTGTTAGTGAAAATGCAATCTTGCCTACTTGCAAGAAAATCTGAAATACTGTCGTGGTGCAGTGCTCTTGAATTGTGAGGTCGTTTCCAAAGTGACAGGCACTAGAGATGGCTTAGAGCTGCTAGAAGGCTCATCCTTACCATGTGTTGTAGGCTCAGAGTTTGCCTGGATCTGTAACTCACTGTTGATGCTTTGCGTGTTTTCCTCTCCATTGGTCTCATCCATCATGACCTGCTGCCTGGCTGTGGAACAGTCTGACAGGCAGAGGTGGGTGAAGTTATGTCAGAGCTCTTTATTATTGAAAGCACGTTCGTCCTGTAGACTTTAATCAACGGTAAATTAGAATGCAATTGATACACTCGTATGACATGCACATTAATTTTAAATGTGTTTACTGTAATTAGCACTATTACAATGAATACCAGAAGAAACGGAGAGCGATTAACCTCGCATAAGCTTTGTTATAATTTGGTTTAAAAGTTCAGCTTTAAAATGGGACAATCAAAATGTTGCTGGTTGATAGGGGGAGAAGACATAGTGGGATGTGTTTGAGTGGTTTTTCCTGATGAGGGTTCATAAGGAGCCTTTGTCACTCTGATTTTCTTGGGTGACTCCATCTCTACTACTTCTTTTCTTCCTGATTAAGGCTTTATGCTTTAATCTGAACAATGTGCAGTCTAGTAGCTTCTTTACTCTTCTGTGGTACTTTCTGCCTCTGCTCAGACTGTTGTCTCTAATTTACCCAGTTAGTGTGGGGCTGGAGTAAGAAACTGTTGCGAGCATCCCAACTGGCACCACCTTGTGTTCGAAAGAGCCCTAGAGAATGAGGTCCTCCCCAGTAAAGTATAGAGTGAGGATCTCTGCTGGCATGATGCACCTACAATGGTATGATCTCATGTAGCAGGGCATGTAGAGGAGGCTTAAAATTCTGTTTGAAGCTTAGACTGTGTCTAGCAGAGGTATCAGCTGGAGTGTGTCCTCTTGGAAATGACAGTGACCCTGTAAGATATCCCAGTAATTCCTTACCCAGACTTTGTGTTTTGCTTCTGTTAGCAATCTTGTTTGTTCTCATCCAGCCAATGTTCTTTTATGGGCACTGGTCCATGAAAAGAGGTACCATGGAAAGGACAGACTGCTGCAGATGTCGTGAGCAGAGCAACCGCTTAGCCAGCAGTCTAAGGAAGGGCTGGGACTCCCTCTGTTGCTTTCTGTTCCTGCTTGGAACTGCAATCTGCTTGGAGTGCGATGTTGACTTTGTCTTCTGCTAGAGCCATATAAGGGGTTTCTTCATCCTCTCTGTAGCCTGCCTGGTCTTGGTTAACCCAAGGAACTGGGCAAACAGAAAACGTGCCTCTTAAGTGCTGCGCGTGACTCACTACATCCCTCCTCCACTCTGCCAGCCCCTACTGCCTACATAGATCCAGTTCTGCTGATGCATCCTCATCCTGGTAAACAGGGGAGGTTGTTTTAGTCCACCTGGTTAATAATAAATCCACTAATAAATGCACCACCTCTTCAGCATTGTTATATAAGTATAAATCTATAATTAGATCAGACTTTGTTCCCTGGACAAAGAACAACTGTAAGAACAGAAATTAAAGGGATTAAAGAGACTGGGTATTAGAGAGACTTGCCTGCTATGCAAAAGTAGGATTACAGCATAGTTGTGGGTCTCTGCTATTTAACTGATAGAGCTTTGATCTATCCAAGTTCTCTTAGTTTCTGTGAAAACCAATTCATATTTCTGGGCACGCATGTCCTGTGCAGAGACCTAGCTCTTGCAGAAGCTGGTAGCTGCCCAGCTAAGTTGATGCTGTTATAGAGAGGTCATAGTGGAATGGTACAGAGAGGATTTTTATTGGCACAAACGCCACTCTGTCCTGCTGTAGACAGAGTGTTTTTGGTATGTGAGCTTATGTCTCTGCAAAGTGCTCTGCATGTGACTAGCTGGGACCCATCTGTGGGGTTTCTCCACTGTATCCCTGCAGATGATGCTGCCATGTCCCAAATGTAGTGATCTGGCCTGTCCTCATTCTGCTCCCTCCCATCCTCCCCCAAAAGTGATGCCAATCTCTGTGCATCTCTAAAGAAAATATCACTAATCATGTGCCTGTTCTGTTTTCTGCCAAGTCCTTCTGTCTGAAGGATGATTAAAAGACAGCTCAAAAAAAAAAGTGTATTTTCTCTCACATAACTGTTTGCTTTCATCAAGAGAATAAAACCCTTCAAGAATGATGCCAAACTAATGAGCTGGTTGAGAGAAGCCCCGTGAAATCTCCAATGGCTGCACCTTGGTCAAAGGGTGTTGAAATCCCACCTTGGAATGAATTAGCCCAAGATGATGGTAGGGTTCCCAAAATGCTCTTCATCTTGTCTACAGCTTAGTGAGAGAAAAAGGAAGATGCGTTTGGAGAAAAAAATGTTCAAACTAGCCTGTCTCTACAGATTTTATAGGAATGGTTGGACTTTGATAGGAATGGTTGGACTCAATGATCCGGTGGGTCTTTTCCAACCTGGTGACTCTATGATTTCAAAGGCAGAGTTGTCTAACCTGATATTCCTTGTGATGGAGGCCAGAGACCTACACTGATTTCTGCCTCTATTGAAGCATGATTAGGTTTCATTGGTAGCCTAAAAGCAGTGGCAGCATGTGGCTTCCTCAGAGACTACTGTTCTCAATTACATGGCAGCATGTCCCTGTCTCTGTTTTCCAGCACACACTGTGAGATCTTTGCTTTTGCTAGGGGGCAGCTTCTTGGGAATACATTTTTCTTCCTGGACAGTGAAACAGACAGTTTGTTGGCCAGTGTTGTGTTTTTTCCGAACTTAATGGTTGTCCTAAAGTTGGTAGGTATTTGTGTATAATGGCCAGCCTTCCAGACTTCTACTAATAGCTCATGTAGGAAAAGCCACTGTGTAGGAAATCCATTTGATAACAAGTGCCTGACAACAACACTTTCCAAAATAACTTTTTCCTGCTTGCCATGCATCATTTACCTTCAGCATCTCAGGAGAGTTGCTTTCTTTGTACTGGGGCTTGCTTGGACTGTTCAGTTTCCAGGGCAAAACAGAGGTTGGTCACTCCAGGACCCTTGAATGATTTTTCTACAGATCTACTGGGGATACTGCCTGTGATTCATAGTTAAGTAGTGGTAAATCTGCTGGCTTTTCAGGACTTTTTGAGTATGGACTTTACTGTACTATCCCTACCTAACATTCTGAGGGAGAAGAAGCAGTTGCCGGTACGACGTGTGTAAATGGATGGATCTGTCCATTTTTGACACTTGTGTTCTGATGCCTGAGGTTTTGATTCTAACAGAGGCTCAACTGATTTAGCTGGCAAGAAAATCCTCTGTGGTTTTGATTCAAAATGATAAACGGCTGGGTCAGGGAATGAACTTCTCAGACCTCAATGTGACCATGGACCTGTATTTTCCATAGCCACTGAGTGCTACAGAGAAGTCAGGGAATGATTGGCACTTTCCAAGAGAGATGACTGTTATGGCTTTGCTCATGGAGTATACATATCTCCTTGGCTTTTTTTTTTTTCAAAAAAAAAAAAGATTTTTTTTTAAAAATTTTGAAACTCACTAGGCGATTTCAGCCATATTCGTCCAAAAGGCAGAGACATTGATTCTAGAAAACCTTTACGAGCTTCAGGACAGAAGATGCCAGAGAAGAGAGAAACACATTTGGACTGGGATAGCAGGTTCTGTCACCCCATATCAGCCATGAGGGAATTCACACGTGGACCTCAGTGACTGGGGAGGCACTATGCTGAGTAGCTAGGAGACACCAAGCAGTAGGGACCAGCTGTCTGCCCTGCTCTTATTTCTTACACCTTGAGGTCAGGTCTCCCTCTTTGTCATTAGGTGGTGAGCTGGTTATGCTGGGAGCCTGGGGCTTGCAGATCACCACCTCTTCTACAGGAACTATCTCACAAGTCTGAATAGAAAGAGACTGGCACAGACCAGAAAGTGGGTGGTGAGCATCCCAGAGAAGGGGTCTTCCAAGGAGTAGGGAGTGGTGGCCCTGAACACACTTCGTGGTGTGTGGTAATTGAGTGATGGAGGCAGTGAAACTGGGGTGTCTGCAGTGAAGTCCTGTCTCTGGGAGGGAGAGCTAATTCAGCAGAGCGTGGTGGATCTGACTGCAGCCCCAGGAGGTGTCCGTGGGTCACAGACAGTTTGAATTATAGGGCGAGATGGAGCAGGAGCACTCTGTGCTGTGAAGACCAACACAGAGCAATTTAGAGCCAGCTGTGTGCTCTAACTGATGACTTGCTGTCCTGCTAAGGAGTAGCGTTTGGCTTCTGGTTTTAATCTTGGAAATAATATCAGCACATTGATTCATAATTGACCAGTAGGAAACCTGGAAGTACAATCCTGTGATCTCTTTCAGCCAGATTCTTCTACTGCCGTGGTGGGTAACTCGTTCAGAAACTGTGGGGCAGGGAGGAGGGAAGACCAGTGATGTAAGATCCACGTTCATAGAGGCTGGCTGGTTTTATAGCCACCCAGACAACACAGCCGTACTTAACGTTCATGTGGAACATATGAACCCTGATTTTTTTTTGTGGCTTAAAAGGGATGTTGTCAGCAATTTATTTATTGCTTGTAATTCCTTTCTTGCTTTCTGCAATATGCCCCAGAGGCTCTTGAATTACATCTCTTTCCCCACCAGTTTTTGTCCTATTCTATTTCACAAAAGACAGTGGTGATTTTTCCTCTCTTCACCTTTTTATCAGGTCCTATGCATAATTTCAGTGGATAATTTAACCATTTAATTTATTTTCTTTTTTTTTACTGTGAGGTAGCTGCAGAAAATAAATGGTGAATTACTGAAAGGAACTGTAAGAGAATATAGTATTTTCCTTTCAAAATGAAAATGTATCAGAAACTCCTTGATCCTAGAAAACCTCAGTGTATCAACTCTATCTTTAATAAGACGGACAACAGGTAAAAGAAAAATACCCTGCAGCGTGATCTGAAATTGTGTATTTAGCGAAGAAAGCTTTACATGATCTAAATAAGCAAGTGCTAGGCAGTGAAGAGAACTTAAAATTGCAGACTTGCCTGTGCTTTGTGATTTTTCATCAGTTATCCAAAGCATCAGTCCTTGTGAGCTAGCTGCTGGGTTCTTTCTTCTAATGAGAACTGAGTATGAGTTATAGAAATGTAAATGGAGCAATCAGAACCTGCATCTTTGCTTTTCCTACTTCTGCAACTTCTGTAACAGGACTGAATGGAAATAAGTCAGTTTTAAAAAGAACCCACCAAACAACACATTTTCATTGCTTCTCTGAAAGCTTGCATGCTGGGTTTTGGCAAAAGCTAATTTTTTTCCCACCAAACTGTAACCCTGGGCAGGTGTAAGGATGGGGCTTTGCAGTGGGAACAGCAGAAAGGGACCCTTATCTGTGACACTGCTAATGGGTGCTGTTATCATTCTAGACGGTGGGAGCTGCCAGGGCGAGCAAATGATGCCTTGTTTTGAATATTTTATCCCAGTGGTGCCAAGAAAGAGAAAAGAATTAAAAATGGAAAGGAGAAAAGGAGGCTCAGAATCAACTGCAGATGTTTTCAGCAGCCCTCTAACTTCTGGACTGCTTCTCTAGGTCTTGCATTGGGCATGCAGACTGGACATTGTTGGAGCAGATGAATCTGTTAGGATGGAGCTACTCAGTGGCTGCTAGCCTCTGGGACTGTCAGTCTATCTTCTCCACCAGTAGCTTGATCTAAAGTTTTTAGTCATTGGGTTTCTTTGGAAAAGGAGGAAAGAGATCCACAGCATAACACTGAGATGTCTTGTTGCAAGCATGTTCCATTGTGGAAGGCAGAGTAGAGATGTGGTCATGGTGACAGTATCTCCTTTCTCTTTAACACGGGCAAAGATGCAGATTGATAGCTGTTCTCAAGCATGCAAAGATGAGGCTGAAGCCAGCCTTGTAAAGCACTACTTCTAATTGGATAATGGTGGCATGTAATGAACCCAGGTCCTTATTGATAGGAAGAAGGGTTTAGGTCTTTTGAAACTTCATTAAATTCTCTGTAGTAATTAAACACTTTGCAAAGGTAGCTCTCTGCATTGCTGTCAGCTGGACTCGTTCCAATTAGACACACAGCCTGGACATAGATTATTGACTAATCTAGCCTAAACATCAGGCTGCTTGAAAGAAATGACTTGGAGAGTATATGATTCTCTTCTCTCTTGTTGGGGGAGGGTACTGGGCAATTTGTTTTTAAGGGAGTAGTGAGTCTGGTTATAAAAGTTCCTTCCATGTTTTGCTTCTTGTCATGGTAGGAGACTGGAGCCAAGGAGTTCTGCATAATGTCATTAGTGACCAGGGCTGAATCTGACTATGGTAATTTGGACCAACCTACAGACAACCTAACTTATCATCCTGGCTCCAGGGGCAGTGGATAAGTAGGAGAGAAATGAAAGAAGTGGGCAAATTGGATTCTTCCGTTGGCTTTTGGCCATCCTTGTATTTAATTTTTTGTTGGAGTCCCTTCCTATTTAAAAGACCTGTGACCTGTATAGTAATAATGAGCACAGTCTAGGGAAGGAAAGGGTAATAAATGTGCAGAAGGGGCAGTGATGGGACTGGTGGGTGTTAAATCGAAGTACCTTGGATCCCAGATGAGTTAAATTTTGCTTTAAATTTGCCTTTAGTATAGCTAATAGTAGAATATTTAAGTGCACACAGCACCCTCTTATTCAATAGCCACACCTTTCCAGTTGTGTCCTTGACTCTCTTTCCTCCGCTGTGAAAATGCAGTGTTTGCTCCTGCGAGCTCTGCAGAGCTAATATAGCTGTAGGAAGAAGATGGATTCTGCTCACCTCATCTATCATCAGCAGTGTTGTCACCTGGGTGCGTTTCTGTTGCTAAGCCCTTTATTGCAGGTACGGATGGGAGAATGCAGTTTTCTGGCTAGTGAGGATATACCACTGCAGCCCTCTCCTGGAGCTTAAGACGCGCTCTGTTAATGCGTGTGAGAGCATCCCCTGTCACCTTTCTGTGACTCACGGCTTGGAGAGTCTGAGGCATCAACGTATGGGACTGCACGCTTCGTTCTTCTGATCCCCCACCTCAGCGTACGCTGAGGTGGGGGATCAGAAGAACGAAGCGTGCAGTCCCATACGTTGTGACAAATACCAGATGTTTCAGAAAAAAAGCTTGGCATCTGTGTGATAACACTCACTGCAGGGAAGCTTCTTCTTTATCCTAGCCTGGTACAAGCCCAGGGGTATGATGCTTCAGATCTATGTGTAATGCTGTAACTTGGCAGTGGTATTTTAACGTAAGGAGAAAAGTTTGTGTGGCTTTCTCTGGCCTGTGCTGTGCCCAATAATATTGAGTCTCTATATTCCCGGCCAGCTGCTGCAGTTGATGTGATAGTCACCTCGTTTTCAAGGAAACAGGGAGTGAACTTTGAAATATCAGCAGAGACTAAATATCAGCTCTGTGATGGGCTTGGTGCAGTTTGTCTATTGCACCTCATATTCTGTAGGTCCCTTGTCAAATAATTATTTTTCTTTAGAAATGAGTTCTTTTCCACCTTCTTGTTTTAGGGCTGTTTTTTCTTTCCTTTATTATTTTTCTTTTTTTTTTTTTTTTGAGACTTCTTTATTTGAACCTTTATTTTTAGCCATATTTGTGTGTATGCATAGATAAGGGTGTATTTTATATGTATTGGATGTTTTCTGTTTCGGAATAAAGTTATTTTTCCTCATCCTTTTACTTTAGGGAATGTCTGGAAAATGAGAGTAAGTGGGAGGTAAAGGGCTGCAAGGCATATTTTGCTTTAAATCAGTGATTTCTAAAGAGATTTCCCCTGTCTTAAACTATGTTGGTAGAAAGTCATTGCTATAATTTGCTCTCAGAAAAGTCTGACTCTTGGGACAAATCTCTGGAGTGCTTCTGAGCTTTCCATCTATTGAATTCTCCTCGCTGAATATTGATACTGTTGTCTGGGTTACGGAGAGAGATTTGAGCTTACAAGTTACATTAGTATTTTATTACATCTTCTTAGCTGGGGCTGTATTTCATTTGTTCCTGAAGCAGCTGAAGCACCTGAGTTTGAGTTGTAAAGCTATGACAGCACTTGGAGAAACAATTTTTTCTTTCATTAGTGAAAAGTTGCTGGAACCAGAGTGCGCAAGAGATATGAAGACAGCAGGATCAGCTCTGATGCTGGGGGAAAGGGCCACAGTTTTGCTGCAGCTCAGGGTGTTCATCCTCTCCTAGAGACTGGTGACCGTTCCGAGTGAGTCCGTGTACACATGTGGTTGAGCCACTGTGGTAAACTGATGCGGTCAGTTTTGCTTCCAGATGAAACCCAGGGATGTAGAAATGTCACTTGGTTTGAGATCTGGTCCAGACCCTTCCTCTTCGCAGGCGTGTTTGTATTTCAAAAATCCTGCCTGGGGACCGAGAGTAGTTTGTAACGTTTAGTGTGTGTATATGTGCATGGGGAAGGAAATAATTTGTCTTGCCATCATTGGTTTTGATGATTTGTTTTCCTATTTAGTGGTCTGTAGCCAGACTAATGTAAGCACTTCAATGCCTTGGTCAGTCCTGTATTGCTGTCAGTGTCTGCCTACCAGCCTCATTCAAGCATCCCTGTAGCTATATGTAATCCTCAGCACGAGTACGGGATATCTTTGCTGGTGTTGAATGCTTGAGTGAGCCTGTTCCCATTTGTGCCTTTTGCAAAACTAACCCCTGTCAATAATTTATAATTTATAAACTAAGAAGATCTCGTCTAGAAAATGATGTATAATTCTTGTCAGCCACGTTCAAGGAAGAAGAACTGAAAATGAAACAAGACGGGCAGAGATGGGCTACGAAGACGACCGGGGAAAAGAGATCCCCTCTCATGAGGGGAGACTAAAAGCTTGTAAAATTGATGGAAGGGATGACAGAGATGAGAAGTGCTTGTTCTCTCTAAATGCATTAAGGTCACAAATGCTGGGGAGGGAAAAAAGCTATTGAAAATAGAGGGCAGTGTTAGCTCGGGAAAATCAGCTGTTAACTGTTAGCAAATGAGCCAAAGGTAAAATGGGAAAAAGGCTTCTCTGCAGGGCAGTGAAGCCATGTAATGACATTCTTGGAGGTACCATAAAGGAAATGGAGCATTTTTTTAATGGGAGGTAGTTGGTGATAATACTTCTGCAAGACTTTGACATGCAGGAGGACCCTTCCATTTGTGTGTTCCTAAAAAAAAAAATGTAGGGCACTGTTGCAGATTTCTGGTCTCCATATTTTTCTAGGATCAATTCAAATAATAATGGCCCAGTCCTCCAAGAGTTCACATCTGGTCATACTTTTGTTGTGTGCATGTGCAACTTGTGTGTTCCAACTTCTGGAAGAAGCATGTTGGGCTTTTGGATAATTCTGTGTGCCAACCTTAACCACTTCCAAGATGTTCTGGGGTGAATAGTGTTGCTGAAAACATAGGGATCAGGTGCTTGTTTCAGGAGATGGTGATGAAGATCAAAATAGCTCTACTTGTTGACAGAATAAAATTATCTTCGCTTAAGAACAGAATGATAATTGGAAAAATTTCCTTGGACATCTAGAAGGTGATCCGGGGCATTTGCATTATTAGCCCACCTCTAATTGGAAGAACCTTAAATTTGTTTTTTAAGAAACAGGGCAAAGTGTTTGCACTGACTTTGAATGGGAGCCCAGATAGTCTTTTCTTTCCTTTGCAAAGAGCAGGTGGAAGATGACAAGTAAACGATGACACTATTACGCTTGCACTTTAATAGTTTCCCAGGGACTTGCAAGTAAGTGAAGGCAACACATGCAATATTCATGGTTTGTCTTTGCTCTCATAGAAAAGGTTGAAAGCTTCCAGAGTTGGAGTTCAGGGTACATGAAGCATATGGAAATAGCACCTGCAGCTTTGCCTGGAGGGCTAACGCTGACCTTTTTTTGAGTTATAAATAAGTTTGTTTTTTTTTTTTTTTCTCTTTTATCTCAATTGAAAAAAAGATATCTTGTTTCCACACCACCTGACCTGAGGATTAAGTCCCTTTTTGTGGAGTATATTTCCCCCTAGATCTCTAACCTCTCTCCTCCACAGCCACCCCACACCTCGTTTGAAGGCCAGATGTGGTTTTGAAGGAAATTTGTTTCCCTTGGGTCTCCTTTCTCTCCAGTTTATAGAAGGACTACAGCTAGAAGTGTTTCTCTGCAATGTCTGTTTTCTTCTGTTCATTTACGACAGCAAAACTTTTACAACTGTTTTTTTCCCAAGAGGAAACTCTACCTTTCAGTGTAAGAAGGAGAAATGCACAGCTCGTGCCACAGGTGTTATGTGCCCGTTTCCTCTGGGGGTTGTACTTATATCTTAGAAGGTTTTCTGATAACTTGAAAAGAACGAAAGCGTCTATATACCTTTGTGCTGGTTATCCCTTCAAGCCTTTCTTTGTTCCAGCCCTTGACTGACATTAATTCAACATCCCGCTGTTCCCAGTCAACTGTAATTGACTGGTGAAATGTGAAGAGCAGGCATGTGAGATCATGTGGCTGTTTGCCTCTCAAAGCACTCTGTGTCCTGCTGCTCCTCAGTGCTGCCCTGCTGTCTCTGCCATGGATGGAGGGAGGTTTGTTTCCCAGGTTTTAGTATTAAAGTCTTGCAGATTTCCCCATGTGTAAGAGCTCCAGGGGGTGGGCAGGGTGTGGTGATTCAATACACAGCTGGGGACTTGGCCAGAGCACCATCAGTGGTGAGTTACTCCGAGGAGCATTTTGTAGATTCTTCTTGCTGCTGGTGATTATCTTTAATGTAAGAAAGTCAGGGAAACATGCAGGTCCATCACAGAATCACAGAATCACAGAATGACCAGGTTGGAAGAGACCCACTGGATCGTCGAGTCCAACCATTCCCACCAATCCCTAAATCATGCTCCTAAGCACCTCATCTACCCTAACCTTAAACACCTCCAGGGACGGTGACTCAACCACCTCCCTGGGCAGACCGTTCCAATGCCTAACCACCCTCTCCGTGAAGAATTTCTTCCTAATCTCAAGCCTAAATCTCCCCTGGCGGAGCTTGAGGCCATGCCTGGTGGAGCTTGAGGCCATGATGCTACTTTCTCTCCATGTGACTAGAAGAGCGGTTAGGACTTTAGATGGGAACTGGAGACAGGTAACCTTTAGTAACTGGGTTCAGTGGGTGTGAAGTCCTGGAAGAAGAGTAGCTCCAGCCACAATGTGCAGACTGGCTCTAGCAGCCCATTCCGTGTATGAGCAAGTTCATCCTATGGACCAAAAGTTCTCTGCCCAGAGAAAGAGTTGGTTCACTTCAAACTGTCACGCCTGTGGGAGTGGTCAGGCCGTGTTGGGATGACTGAGTGCTGAAGGAATTACCTTTTTGAGTCAGCCTTGGAATGGGTTATATGCTCATGCCCTGATCCACCTTATGTGAGGGATGATAACCTACTATATAATTAAAATGGTGATCAATTATAACCTTGGTCATCTCAAGTACTGCTTGTAGGAGGCAGCTGTAGATGTTCTACCTGCTTGAAAAAACCTTTGGCTATGGAGGGAGCAAACTAACATGTTTGCTCCTGAAACATGTTCTCTGCCTGCAGAATGGGCAGACCACTGTACCAAGCTTGGGGATGTCACTGGGAGCCTGCCCTGACTTGGATCAGGGGAATTTCCAGCACTGAGACCTCATTCGGCTTGCAAGAGAGGGGTTCGTTCTATAGAATGTAAGAGGGATGCGGCAGAGTCCTGCATTAAATTAATTCAGGGGCCGCTACCAATGGCCTGTTGCTTAACCAGTATTAGCATCCAGCTATGACTGACTGTAATGGCTAAAAGTGTGGTTGCATAGATTTTAATATTGTATTTGTTTTACTTAGAAATCCCCAAATTCAATGTGTTTGTTAAGTTTAGATCCCAAACAGAGTATCTGCACTTACTGCTCATGTCTGGATTTCTCATAGGAGTTTTTACTTGCACAGTCTCTCTTAGTTGTTAGTTAGTTTGGAGAATTTTAAACCGAGTTATTATTCTTTGGACAATGCCATATTAGCAGAGAAATAAAGTTGACAGTCCAGTTCTTGGTGCCTCCTTCTCTTGGCATTACTAATGCCCTCTACAGGATTCCACCACTCAGCAATCCTTTTCCATGCTCCGGTAGAGTCAAAGGAGACACATAATCATGAAAGTTTGATATCTGGAGGTAAAATTAAGGGTGGAGTGAGAACAGAATTAGTAGAAGAGCAGGAGGTGGTCAGAGAGAACAACCAGTCAGTGCAATATGAGATAAAAGTTTCAAGAGAGGAGCAGTGGTACAGGAACACTCCATGTCTGTGAAACTTTCCTATCTATGCTCGTGTGGCTTTTGTTTTTCCTGTGCTGGAGAACAAAGCAGCCGTGGTGACTGGCATCAGTAGCTGAGCTGCTGCTGGTGGATACACCACAGAAATTATCATTGCCAGGAGCTGCAGAAGTTTGCGGATATTCCTCAACACTTCAGCTGTCAGCAATTCTGGTGTTTTATAATCCTACTCCCTTATTAATCTCTGCTGCAAGTGATTGATTGTTTTTTCTTTTCTCTTGTGTGCGTGCTCTCTAGTAATGCTCCATCACGCCTGCCCCACCATCCAGTTCTGCACAAGCCTGGAGATGACATTTGCAAAGTGTCAGCAATCCAGCAGCTCGTAAAGGCCAGTCTGTGCTGCTGGGAGTGATCTCAGCACCTAAACGTGGCTGTTGCAGTCTGGCCTCAGAAAGGTTTCTTGAGCAGTGATAAAGGATAAGCTCAAAGAGAGGAATGAATCTGTAGAGTATTTGTAACAGATGGGAGCTAAAGAAAAGAGAAATCAACAATGTTATGAATAATGTGGGTCAACAGAAGGCAGCTTCTGAATGGACATTCTTTTTTTTTTTTTCATCTGTATCCTATATCCCAGTGGACTTTGCTCCCCAAAGCTTTTGAACACGCTAGAATGAAGCTTGCTATTTCTCTTGTTGATCTTTATGCAGACTAGTTCTTCTGTGGGTTGTTCATGCAGCCTGGGTTTGTTCTGGACCCTGCAATTTTGTGTAGTTTGGAGGAGTGGAAGAGGTGTTGTACTTTAGCTGAGATGAATGCATCCCAGCTTTGAGTTCTGATTAGTTTCCCTAATTTCATGGGTGGATTCATTCTAGCAGCAATGGCAAAAAACCAGAATATCATGTCTACTGGCACCAGAGCTTGGTAGAAATTTTAGTTCTATCACCAGCATTTTATTCTTACAACATGTGATTGTCCAGATATGTGGATAACCCTCTGACAGTATGGCAATCATTTCACCTATGTATATTGTTCTCCGATTTGCCATCTAAAAAGCAACATTTCTCTGCTTATACATTTTGATAGCAACACCAAAGATAAGAGAAGAAAAATTTCATCTCCAAAGTATTTGATGTGAACAATCTTTGGCTTAGTTCATCAGGATACTCGGGTGTTCTGAAGTGTTGTGCCACATCCCAGCGGCTGTTCTTCTTAGTGAAAGCAGCAGGAGGAATTTATGCTGAGTGAAAGCTAATAAGCCTCTGTGCACTCTACAAGAAGGGAACACAGCAATAAACTGGGTCAGGCTGATGGTACCTATCGCTGTCAACTGCGAGAATGAGATGCTGAACTCATCCTATCCAAAGCTGCTGGACTTTGCTTCCACTTCTTTTTTGTCTTTGAATGATCTGATGAGACTTATTTCAAGGTGGAACAGGAGATAAGGAGCTGTAGGAGGAAGCCCTCAAAGTTATACTTGAACAGATCATGGAAGGACCCTTAGAGTCAGGCTTATCCCAGACTTGGAAGCGGTGGATGGTAGATGAGCTGGTTCCTTCTGTTGTGTCTTGCTGTCCTGCCTCCCTGACACCTCCTTTAGCGTTCTTGTGGAAAATCATGGAAGGACAAGCTTTCTGCCCTCTCACTGCACTGCTGGGTGGTGGATAAAGAGGGATGATCTGCTTGCTTCATCACTCCTGCTCCTCAACATCTAATGTCTTTGCATACAAACCAAGGTAGGCTGCTGGCAGACTTGTGGATGGGAAAACTTGTCCAACACCTGAAAGGTGTCTGTGGTGTCAAGCAGCACAAAGAATGCTTTCAGTGGGAACTGCTGAGTTTTAGGGCTTTTGTAAGCTGGGAATTTATTGATGCAGGTACACTTTAGTGCCTTACTGTTCAGAGCTGTTATCATGGGAAGGTGGTAGGAGAGTGTGACCCTAAGCTTAGGACAGTCTGACCTTTCCTGAGAAGAGGTGCTATTTGCACGTGCTTCTTGTACAAAGAAGCTGGTCGTTCCAGTAAAAGAAACTTCTTTTTGATCTAATCCTCCTGGTTGGTTCTGTGTATAAAAGGCCAAGTAGCACTGCTGGTAGTGCTGAGAGTTTTTTCATTTGCTGATTTCCATCCATGTTTCTTATTGCTGAAGGTAGGTGCTTCAAGAAAGTCCAGTGAACCCATTCTGGGGCTGTTGAGGTAATTCTGAAGACTCATCATCTCCTCCTTCCAGGCCTTTTTGTATGCATCTAAATATATTTCTGGGGACAGGATGGATTTGTCACTGTTATTAAGCAATGGAAATAATCTTAATTCAGACTCATGCTCTGATGTCTTCTAAGAGAAATTTCAGTGTCCGTTTTCTTTGCATAATTGGAACTGTTCTGCATTATTACTGGCTTGCAGCAGTGTCTGACCTATGAATGCATGGAAATTTCTTTGTGGATGCGAGTAGGCTGTGTGTGTGGTGAAAATGGGAGACAGGAGGAGGTTATGCAGCGTGGGAGTATGGTTGTATAAATTACACTGAGCATAAAGGATCAGGGGAGCTTTATTAAGGTGAGAGCAATCTCATGCTGCCACTTCTTTGTAGTCGGTCGTGACAACTGATTTGACTGCATCATTCTCCTCTCCACCTTGCCTGACTTTGCGTTTCTTACATTTTTTGCTGGGAAGTGAGCTGCATGTCCCCCAGCAGTGTGGTCATGGTGAAAGGGAAACAAGGTAAGCAGTTCATCCCCTGAGTGAGTATTATACAAATCTAGAAGCTTTTTGATTAGGACATGACCATGTGCTAAGACTGGTTTAGACTGAGGGATGCCGTTGCTTATATCCTGGCTGAAATCTGCTGCTTTGAGTGTTTTTCTTTCTTTGTGATTACGCAGCACTTTGGGTGTCTTACCCTTCCAATACACCAGTGGGGTCAGGAATGGAAATCTCCATTTTACTAGGAACCAGGTCACATTTAGAAACTTGTCTGGGGTCAGACTGAAAGTTCGAGCTGCGACTGAAGACGGATCTCTTGTGAAGAGTTTTGAGAGATTCATTATTGCCTAACCTTTCCTGAAAGTAACTGGCAATGTCACTGTTACCCCAGCAGCAGGAAAAGTACTGCAGCCTGGCAACTGCTTTGAGCTTTCTGTGTCTCTACAGGTATCCAAAACCAGCTGGTGTGTGTCATGATCACTATCTTACAGATGAGGAGGTTCTGTGACAGGAAGATTAAGTGTGTAACTGGTATATGCACAGATCAGTGAAAAATCAGAAATGGGGCAAACTGCCAGATTTCCTGATCTGAAAACTATAGAAAAGAGCATCTGGGGAGCTGATCTGCTGAGGCATGCTTGACTTCTTCCAAACTCTACCAGATGAACATCTCCAGCATTCTCTTAGTTTCTTCCAAGTGTGTTTTGCTCCAGAGTAAATTGTCAGTACTTCAATAGCTGTGTTCATGGTTACAGTTTCTTGCCTGACTTAAGCAGTTTGACATTGACCGTTTTACCTTGGTTACTGCTTTAAGCTTGAAGAGACAGCAGGAAAGCATCCTTGGGCTTGTCCTCTTAGTCTTTCAGAGTTTACCAGTGGCTTGGACAATAAAACTAGGAAAACTTTGCCGGACTGTATCTCTCCTCCGAGTGCATTGGAGAGAGAAGGGCACGGTCGTGGCTGAACTGCTGTGGAGCTCTAGGCTGGAAGTGAGTGAGGATAGAAGATCTTGAGCGAGGAGCATTGACTGAGCTGTGTAGGGAGCCAACCCAGAGAACAGCAGAGGGCAACAGGTAGCTTCAGAAAGGAGTGGATTCTTCTTCCCTTGTGCCTGTCTTTTGGCTACTGCTATTAATTTTCCAATGTACTAAATAATTTACTCAACTATTTTTTTTTTTTTTAAGAACCAATTAATTGCTTAATTTCTCTTTGCCTGTCTCTTCTGTTGCAGTGGGGCACAGCAGGGAGGTTGTGTGTAGAGGAAAGGGCTGCTCTATCGGCTGTTTCTAGGGAATTAAGAACCCGAACAGCAGCTAATCAGTGTTTTAGCTGTAGTTTTCAATATTCACTCAGTGTTAATGTTGATAATAGATAGCTGGCCCAATTAAAACAAAAAAATTATCAAAGTGCGTTTGAAGTGCCCTTAGGTAATTATGCATGCGTTTGTTGGAGAACAGCTAGGAAAACAAAATTTGACCTTCTGCAAAACAAAATCATGTTACAGAGGAGGATGGAGACAGTGGGAGAGTAGAAATGAAAAGTTGATGTTAATAAGTTATGGCAGAGATTTGGTTGTACTGGATCATTTTACCTGTTAAAAGCAGTATACAGCTTATGGCACTGAGCAATAAATGGGTGTTATGTTTGAGTCATATAATCCTCTATGCTAGTACTTCAGTGATATCCACAGGCAAAGTAGGTATCTTTCTGACCCTGAAGGCAGTTAATTCACATTCTGAAGCGTGAGATTTGATTACTGTTATCTTAGCTGCTGCAGTTATTGACAGTAAAATTAAGCAGCTCTTTTTAAAGCCTAGACTTGTTCTGAATAGACTGGCCTTTTAATGGGGTCACCTTTTGCGGATGCGTGAGGCAGTGGTATGTGGGTACAGTGTTGGATTTCTGCTGGGATCTTCACTCAGACCTGATTTCCCAAGCAGCCAGTATAATTGGCCATTGGATTTGTGTGCATGCTTGCCGTGGGCACGTGACCAAAAGTAGCTTATTGCTTATGACAGAGAAAACCATCAGACACCCAGAGAGCATTGGCTTGTGTACTTGGTTTGCTCTGTGCGACTGCGATAATAACGTGCCCACAGATGGCAATGCTGCTTTCTAAAATTGGACTCTTCCAATTTACCATGGAAGTGCTGACATCAAAGTTGGGAAGTTCCTGCTCTGATTCTATGTGTGTTAGGCTGTGTTCGGGTTAATTATTTTCTAAGAGGGTGGTGAGGAAGTTCTAGATTAAAGATGGAGAAAGTGGTGGCAATTAAGATTGGGAGATTTTCACAGAATCACAGAATAACCAGGTTGGAAGAGACCCACCGGATCGTCAAGTCCAACCATTCCCACCAATCCCTAAATCATGCTCCTAAGCACCTCGTCTACCCTAACCTTAAACACCTCCAGGGACGGTGACTCAACCACCTCCCTTGGCAGACCGTTCCAATGCCTAACCACCCTCTCCGTGAAGAATTTTTTCCTAATCTCAAGCCTAAATCTCCCCTGGCGGAGCTTGAGGCCATTCCCTCTCGTCCTGTCCCCTGTCCCTTGGGAGAAGAGCCCAGCTCCCTCCTCTCCACAACCTCCCTTCAGGTAGTTGTAGAGAGTAATAAGGTCTCCCCTCAGCCTCCTCTTCTCCAGGCTGAACACCCCCAGCTCTCTCAGCCGCTCCTCTTGTTCTCCAGCCCCTTCACCAGCTTCGTTGCTCTTCTCTGGACTCGCTCCAGAGCCTCAACATCCTTCTTGTGGTGAGGGGCCCAGAACTGAACACAGGATTCGAGGAGCGGTCTCACCAGTGCCGAGTACAGGGGGAGAAGAACCTCCCTGGACCTGCTGGTCACGCCGTTCCTGATACAAGCCAAGATGCCATTGGCCTTCTTGGCCACCTGGGCACACTGCTGGCTCATGTTCAGTTGCTGTCAACCAGCACCCCCAGGTCCTTCTCGTCCTGGCAGCTTTCCAGCCAGGTTTCTCCTAGTCTGTACCTCTGCTTAGGGTTGTTGTGCCCCAAGTGCAGGACCCGGCATTTGGCCTTGTTAAACCTCCTGCCGTTGGTCTCAGCCCAGTGGTCCAGCCTGTTCAGATCCCTTTGAAGCCTCCTGACCCTCCAGCAGATCCACACTTCCTCCCAGCTTGGTGTCATCTGCAAACTTGCTAAGGGAGGACTCAAAAGTCAGCAGTGAGTTTTGGTGCTGAATGATACCCTCTTTTGGATTTGATGTGGTTTAGCTGATGTGGTTTTGATGTGGTCTTAACACACAAATAGATCTAGTTGAAATCCCGTGTATTGTAGCAAACCTTGTGCTTACCATGTGTGTTTTGTGACACTTATGTACCATTACTTATACTTTTAAACTCTAGAAGACTAACAGAGCTGTCTGTTGTTACGTGCCTGGTCTTAATGTCATGCTTGCAGAAATGTGCTATGGTTTTTAGCAGTGGACTCTAGCTACTAGTCAGACTTTCCGTGTACAATTACTGGTACAGTGGCAAAGTCACCTTTGCTCTATCAAGCTTTTAGAGTGCCAAAGTAAAACTGCTTTTTTCTCCCGCTTCTAAAGAAGGTGGAACAGTAGACTAAGAGATTCCTGACCTTAGAAGTTGGTGGATTAATTTGAATATAGTTTCAAATCACCTAGAGAGTGGGTCAGTTTCAGTTTGCTGAAGGGTGTGAGGTGCTGAGGGTTGTGAAGTCTGGGTCGTTGGGGAGCTTGAGGAGTACAGTACAAGTACTGGGTATTAGAAGTACCTGCTTGTCTGCTTAAAATTGCTGTAAATGGTAATAGCTGCTCAGTCTCAGTGCTACTATTTGGAAAGAAAGTGCAATACAAGTGATAAAGAGGAGGGATCAACTTTTTATTGAGTTGCAGGACCAATTTCATTAAGGGGAGATAAAAAAGACTTTCCTCTAAATCCTGGTTTTGCCAAGAATTCCTTTGTGCCACAGGGCAAGACACTAGGCTCGAAGCCTCAAAGGGATTTAGATTTCCGTTTCCAGCATAATTTCAATGGCTGCCAAGTGCTTGGATAGGAGTTGGAGTCATGTGGACCTGGTACCTCAGGCCCCAGGAAGGTTGCTCAGAATAAAGGAGAAGTGGTGTGCAAAGAAGCTGCAGTTATTTGGGAAAACACTTTAACTGGACACAACAATTCTGGAATAAACTTGTTCCTGTAGGATGTTGCTACACTTACTTGTGAATTCATTCATTAATCAAATCAGTTTCTCTTTGCAGACAGTCCATGATCTCTCTGCAACTTAATTCACCTCCTGTAAAACTGAAATAATATTGTCCATGGTTTTTCTCAAGTTGTAAGGACATCTGAGGGCAGAGTTGGTTATATTTTTGCAAAAGGCCTGAAAATCCATAGGCTGGATCCTGTTTTGCCTTTATTCACAGAGGTACAGCCCAGATTGTGTCCTCTTGTGCTGAGCTCCTTGGCTCTGATCACACATGGGGAACCAACTGTTCCAAAATACTTTCCTCCAGCCACGCTTGCTGTGTTCTGAGGCATCAGTCTGTATACTTACTTTAGCCAAATCCAGCACTTAGATCATTTAATTTATTTCTTCTAGATACTGAAAGAGTCTTTAAACTTAATATCTGAAAGGGCGATGAAAGACAGTTTCTGAAAACATCTTGTAACTAGCTTTCTAGATTTTCTGCTCCTTAGACAAAATGCTGCAGATTGAACTTTCGGTACCAGCAAGTATTTTTCCATGCATTAGGTTCTTTTGGGGAGATGGCTTACTGGACTTTATTAAAGCTGGCACTGGAGACTGAAGAGCAGCTGAGGTCTGCAAGTCTTGGAATCCGAACTGTCCTTTGTCTTCAGAGGTAGCTGTACAGCATTAAAATGCAAAGTGAAGATGTAATGCTGCTGGACAGTTCAGAGCTGCAGCTGAAATATTGGCTGTTAGTAGATGCTTGCTCTGCTAGCAGAGTGCTTGAGGCCGAATTTGTGGCATTGCTCCAAAAGCCTGCAAGCTGCACGTTATTAATGGGCAAAGTTGTTGAGGAAAGGAACCCAGAAATGCCTTTTGCTGCTCTCGCTTCTGCAGAGAACTGGGAAACACTGAGCACCTACTTGGCAGCTTGCAGGGCTGGGTCCTGGATTCAGAGGATCCTCTGCCCAGGAAACCATTGCCTTGTTAATAAAGAAAAAAGATAATTCGACAAGTCATGGCACAGAACTATTCGTTTCACCTCAGGAGGCCCAGCACAATCTTTGCTGATGGCTGACACCAACAAAATTCAGTAATATTAGCCACGGCTGATGCATCTGGGAAGATGAAGGACTTGATGATTTTGAGATGTCATCAACAGGTAGTGAGGGATGTCAGATGAAACCCAGTTAGTCCAAAACCTGATAACTCTGCTTGAGCAGAGTTCAAAAGTCATCTTATCCTGTGGCATTCAGGAGATGTGAGTTGAGGTCCTGGCTTGGCTGCAGACTTCCCATGTGACTGCAGGGCAGGTGTTTAAAAGGGACTTGACATTTACAGAACAGAGCAGCAGGCAGCAATTTCAGTCATCAGGATCTGTCCTGTGGGTCTTTGAATATTTCATCTCCTCATTGGTAAAACAGGAACAAACATACTTTTCAGAACACATGAAACAGTTGAGAACAAGCGTATTAACGTATAGGAAGAATCCAGATATGATGGTGATGAAAGGTCATGGAATGCCCAGTTCATTGTTATCAGACATATTAGTCATTCCTCCTTCAGTAAGAGCAGAAATAACTACAGTGCTTCAAACATCAGATAGCATCTTCCTGGAAGGCAGATATGAAGCTGCATACAAGTGTAAACAGACCTAGCATGAACAGTTATCTATATGCGCAGGTGCGTCTAGTTTAGTAATAAATAAACTCATTATGCCATGAAAGGCAGTACTTGGTTATCTGTTTTCTGGGCTTTGAATATTTCCCGTATCAGCTGGAGATATGGGACATTATATTAGCCTTCGGCGCTTTTCACATTGTTATTTCTTTCATTTTAATGGTTTGCAATCCCTTGACAACAATAATAAAAGATCTTGTAAGAGTTTTCCTCTTTTTAGCCTCACACAGTCTCACATTTTGCCTGCCAGCACCCCACCGCTACCCTTCCATGGAGAAACCTGCACAGAATCACCTGGATTTAGACAGGTCATGAAGTACTTGATGCTGAGTGGTGAGCTCCATGTGCTGATGACCCCAGGCTGGAGAAGTTGTTTAGATCAACCCTTAAAGTGACTTACTAGAACCTTCTAAAAAAAAAAAGCAGAGCCGGGGGGGAAACCAGCAGCCTATACTCCTCTGTTTTCTTTTTGGTGTAATATGACCTATATTACTTGTCTGATGGGTCCACATTTGAGAAGGATGTTGTTCACATTGGTGCTACAGAACTCATGTCCTAAAGGTCTGTTATCCTTGAAGATTTCAGATATCAGAGTTTCTTTTGGGGAGCTGGTGACTTAGAGAAGAGCTCCATTTCAACAACAGCAAAGGGACATCCATTGTTTTTTCTGCTGTCTTTCCTCTGATCCCAAAGAGGAATTTAGGCTGCGATAATAAATTTAGGTCTGCATTTTGTCTGCTTTGTATAATTCCCTCCACTTGTGCCTGACGCACTGATGCTGTTTTAAAATATTGTTTTAGATCATCCCAAATGAGATTGTTATCCCTTTTAATTACTAAAGAAGTAATTATTATTATAGAGTAATTTACTTTGACCTTTTTGGTTACTTTCTCCAAGGTGGCTGAGTTTGTGCTCCTTCTGTGTTGTGAGGAATAACAACTTATTCTGTCCAGCTCAGGAAACAGTGTTTTTAGGTTTGAAAGTAGTGACTAGTCTGCAGTGCTACCACTGAACAGCTCTCCACAGGGTCTGGAGAGCACAGGAAAACTGTGAAGATTAGCTGTTCGCATTCTTGTTTTAAGGACGGGACGCTAGCCATGGAGACAACCAGCCTCATTTGCTATCTTTGACCACAGACTTTCCTCTAGAGGCTATGGAATTCAGTTATCCTCCTTGAGGTAGAAGACCAAATGCATCCACAGATTACAGCGAAGCTCTCTCTGAGGGTAGCTGGCATCCTTTCCTCACGGGATTTATTGTTCCAGTAAATGGAATAAAGCTGACCTTGTGGACCACCAAAGGCATGTCGGCTGTGGATGTCTGAGATATTTTTTTGCGAGGAGCCATGCAAAGAGAGTAGTTTTCAGAGCTTTTCTCTCTCACCCCTGCTGACCCACTGCCACATTGAATCAGTAGTGCTGTTCCCTGGGCACCAGACACTTTGCTTTACTGTGGTTACTGGAAGGCAAAAATGTAAACAATCATAAGCCCTGTGCTGTAATAGTCCATGTATTAAAACCATGCTGGAGACCACTTTATAGCCTTCATCACAGCAGAATCAAGGCCCTAATTCTCCTTTGGAGCAGAAATAAATAACCTCAGACCTCCTGAGCATTATGTGCCTTTTGGACAGATGAGCTAATTTTTGTTGTGGCAGAGCAATGTGTGACCCAGTTTCAAAGGATGTAAATTTCTCACGTCTCCTGAAGCTAGAGAACAATGTAATGTTGGACAAATTCTTGGGCTGGCTTTCTGGATATTAATAAACTCCATTTGTTTTTTCCCAAGTGGGAATGGGATGTGAACACATGCCTTAATTGTGTTTAGGTGTGATAGATGCTGCCTTGTTCTCTGAGGAGCACGAAAGCAGTAAACTTCTTCCTGGCTTCTAACTGAAGATACCAAACAGGATCCATGTGGGAACTGTTGTTGACTTTTAGAAGTCAGTGTTGGACAAGTCGCTCCTATGATATTGACCTTCCCCAGCAATCTTTTCTCTGAGGCTGGGTGCACAGGTAGGTTTTACTAGAAATATGTGGATGGAACAAATACCTGCGGCAGGCAGCCAACAAGCCAAATTTCATAGAATCATAGAATAACCAGGTTGGAAGAAACCCACTGGATCATCGCGTCCAACCATCCCCATCAAACACTAAACCATGTCCCTCAGCACCTCCTCCACCCGTCCCTTAAACCCCTCCAGGGAAGGTGACTCAACCACCTCCCTGGGTAGCCTGTTCCAGGGTCCAATGACCCTTATTAGGAAAAATTTTTTCCTAATGTCCAGCCTAAATCTCCCCTGGCGGAGCTTGAGGCCATTCCCTCTCGTCCTGTCCCTTGGGAGAAGAGCCCAGCTCCCTCCTCTCCACAACCTCCTTTCAGGTAGTTGTAGAGAGCAATGAGGTCTCCCCTCAGCCTCTTCTTCTCCAGGCTAATGTTGTGGAAGAAGTGATCTGCCTCTGGGTAATATCACCTAATTTAGGATGTTGAAGTGTGGTGTGGCATGGCATGTTGTCAGAGGAAGCAATCCCTGCTTATGGCCTTTTTTGGGGGTTGAGGTTTTGTTCACTGAAACTTTTAAGGAAAAGACACTCCTGTTTTGGATAATACTAGCCCCCCTATCCTGGTTGCCACCAGTGAGATCTGTGACATCAGGAGAGAGCATCTTGTAGTAATGGCAAACTGGGAAGTCCAGTGCCCCAGGCCCTATTTCTGGGATACAGAAAGAAGCATCACTTCCACAGCCACAGTCAGCTAGGATTTGCAATTCTGTTAGCAATGAGAGATTAACAATTGCTCATTCCTTCAGGCCAGCAGACTTCAGAAGACTGGTTGGCACAGATCTCTGGTAGCTGGCTTTAAGTATCTTTCAGGAACAGCAAGTTCTTTCTATGTAAAGCAAAATTAAATGGTGCAAGAACTGAGTCACCTTATTGTTAGGATAGTGATTTATTTAACTCCATGCACATCATTAACATATCATTTGCCACAGCAGAGTTTGACAGGTATTTTAACCTAATTCAAGTTACTGTTTGCTTATAGGAGAATAGATGGGGGTTTAGCAGCTTCTTACAACAGGATGAAATGCCTCAGAAATTCAGTAACATATGAAACGTCAAGGAGAAGTGAACATTAAGGTGGAGTTCAGGCTGACTTTCTTACAAGTAGGATTAGAAGTAATAAAATGTCCTTTTATTATTTTAATGACCATGGCATGGCTTGAATTGCAAAGGTCACTCTGAGATCTAGAAGAAGAAAGAAAAGAGTATTATCTATGAACAACTTTTTCTGAGGTTATATTTCTCTTCTAGTACCAAATCATTATAGAACCAGGTAGGTTTGCAGTGTGATTTGCCTGTATTACTTTGTAGGTACCTATTACTTCGTATATACCTATGACTTTGTTTGAGTGGCAGTCAAATGTATGCTAAAAGATCTGGTTTACAGGGTGAATAATGTCCACAGTAGCACTGCTTTGTGCACGAAGTTATGATTACAGCAAGTCAGGAATTCGCTGATGAGCTTTGTGTTTGATGCTATTTCCAGTTCCTGGTCTATTCATTCCTTGATTTTAGAGCTACATGTCAGCTACTTATTCATAATTTAAAGCTTTTTGTTCTCCACATGATGACCTTTTCTAAAAGAAAAGAAGAGTGTAGGAAGATAGCTGGCTTTCCCAAGAAGTAGGTAAAATACTCTAAGTAAGGATGAAGAGAGAAAAGAAAAAAAAAAAGGAGTGGAGGCAGAAGGCAGAAATCCATTTTTGAGCATGACAGTGGGAGAAGTCAGGAGGCAGTGCTACAACTCTGGATTAAATGAGAAACCAGCCTGTATCCTGCTTACAGAAGGCAAATAGTAAGATACATTAGCCACACTGGCAACAGAGGTACTTCTGCTATTAATCTGAGGATCCTGATATCACACTGGCTGGAATTTAGGTAATTGTACCCAAGGCAGATGCTTCTAAAAGGTCATGCCTGAGTGATACTTTTGAGAGGGTGAAAGCCTGACAAGAAATGCATTACCTTAGATACAGCGTTCACTCAATAGCCAAGGTCTTATGCATCTATCACTTGCCAGAAAGCTTGTGTTCCTGAATCTCAGTGCATGCTTGAGCTCTCTCTCTTTCTCATTTTATATGCATTTTTATTCACTTGCCCACATACACAAATATACATCTTCCTGGCCTTTATGGTTATGCAGAAAATGTCAGAATGTGAACTGAAGCATTAGCTGTCTCCCCAGGAGCTCAGGCAGCCAGAATGAATAATATTCAGAGTTTTGAACAAGCTCGTTCATTAAGTGAGGTGTTAACCATGGAATTTGCAGATGACCAATTAAGCACCCATAATGATTCATAAGTGATGGTTTTAGCAAAAACACCCAGCTAATTTGTCTAGTCATGAACTCATCCTGTTGGAAACCCTGTGTAGCACAACACAGAAGTCTTTGGCTACTTCTTTCTCACCTTTTTACATGTTTCTTTGATACAGTGAAAACAGAACATTTAGGGAAAAATAAAGCCGATGCAGAACACACTGTGAATGCAATAGTAATGATAATTTGTGGTCTTCATTTACCTACTTAGAGAGGATCTCAGTTAATTGGATAGTGTTGAGCAAGCCCAGGGCGTTTATTAGAGAGTGTTGATCTGCCATGGTCTAGGATGTGAAATAGCGTATTGCATGAAAACCTCTGCTCTGAATTGTCCATCTGTGGGTTGGATTGCCTTGGTTATTTATCTGGTCGTTTGAGGGTGAAAAAACTTGTCACTGTCCCTGGAGATTTTCAGTCTGGAGGCTGGGAAATGAGTGGGATCTGTAACTTAATGAACAATTTGCCTTCATCGGTGTCATGATTGGATGAATTGAGTGTTGGTAAAGTCCTAAATATGTTGCAAAGCTGCCTTTATCTGTTGTGTTAATGGATTGCATGGGATTGTTTGACTGCAGGTATTCTTGTATTTTTGTCTGTTCCCTCAGCTGTCCTGGAGCAGACACCTCCTGCTGTCAAAGGAGTTGAGAACCTGGTTCTTAAGATGTTTGCTTTATTTTGTGAGTGCAGACAAGCAGTAAAGAGGATCATAAGCCTGGAAAGATCCAGTTTATCTCTTCCATCGCAGACACTTCCACATGAGCAAGGTCAAAGATGGTGCTACCTTGCATTCCTGCCGCTTGCAATAGGAATTTGGTCCTGATTGTCAGTGAGACAGGATGATGCCAAGTGACAGTGTGAAGAACTAAGAAACTTGTTTTCACACCCATTGTTGACAACTAAGCAATACTTGTCCTTTAATTGCCTTTAGAAACTTACCTAGTGAGGCTGATATGCTAAATATATTTCAGGCCAGATTCAGCTTCAGCTGAGGAGGACCTGTTGCTGCTGAAATTAATTATTTACCACCAAGCTAAAATTAAATTCTGTAGAAGAAGTCAGAGCAATTGTTCCAGCAACGAATTCCTTCTTTGGCCTATTGGAAGGTGCTTTCAGTGTATGCATATTTGAACTAGAATAGTTCCTCTGGTCCAGGAGATAGACTTGCCTCTTGCTCAGTAGAACGTGCTACATGGTCATGGCTGCACCTTCTGTTCAAGGGTAACTGCACAGCCTCAGACCCCCCTGGTGCTGGGGGATTTGGAAGCTCATGCAACAGCAACATCTTCCATTGCCTGTCACGTGCCTTTAGCAAAAAAATACTTGTACAAAAATGCCTGATGGGTTACTATCTGGATTTACGGCAATGCAGTGTTCCTTTTAACTTTTCTCTTTACATCTTCTTATTTACTTTGGAAACCGCATATGGGATATGAATTTTTGCCTGAACAATTGCTCGAGATGGTACAAAGAAAGTCTGAGAAGGGGGTAGTTGTATCAAGGGGCTTGTAGCCTGTGTGTAATAGAAATGGCATCAGCTAAGAAAATGTAGAGAAAAGAGTAGCATATTTAATGTTTAGCAGGCCAGATGCAAGGATTTACTAGTGCTTGCAACCCTTTCTCTTGTAAGGTGTTTTGGGGACATCGTGGTAAAAGAGAGAAAACATAAAGGAATAGATTGTGCAGAAACTCACAGGGAGTTCCTTCAAAGTGCAAGGGAAGGGTAGTGGGGCGGAATGCCTCCTGCATCTCATGTGTGGCAGAGGAGGCTGCAGGTGATCAAGGACAAGTAACAGAAAGGTCAGGGAGAAGGAAAGAAAGAAGGAGATGCTATGGGTTGGTGACGTAATTTAGGAAGAAATAGGGAAAAACTGAAGGAAATGAGTAACTAGACAGGAGCTGTGAAAAGGCACATGTTCAGAGTAAGAAGTTATTAGGATGAAGAGTAGAGACATTTAGTTTAAATAGTTGGAAAGAGAGAGGGAGGAGAGAACGCAGATCAAATCCCCCAGTACTTTCTCCCAGTAGTGATGGGAGCACATGAATCACAGAATCACCAGGTTGGAAGAGACCCACCGGATCGTCGAGTCCAACCATTCCCACCAATCCCTAAATCATGCCCCCAAGTACCTCATTCACACTCACATTAAACACCTCCAGGGACGGTGACTCAACCACCTCCCTTGGCAGACCGTTCCAATGCCTAACCACCCTCTCCGTGAAGAATTTTTTCCTAATCTCAAGCCTAAATCTCCCCTGGCGGAGCTTGAGGCCATTTCACATGAGTGAAAGCAGATGTTGAGAATAAGGCAAAACAGGTGCTATGGGCAAAGTAGAGGAGGGCTGGTCGCAGAAATGCAGGGCAAAACAGTTCAGAATGCCCACGGAGTCTGTGAAACTTCTTCCTACTCCCTGCCACTGCTGTTGCAAATTACCTGTTGTGTTGCTGCCTGTTGCCCACCAGCCTGCTGTCGTTTTGAAAACACGCTCCTGCTCTCATCAGAAAGAGAATTCAGGGACACTTGGACTGCTAAACTTGGTATGATTGATCTTTTTCTATAATGTGGAGCAAAGAAGGGTATAAAGAAGCAGCAAGGTAAACTCACTCTATTATAAGCCGTTTCTTATCAGCCAGGACAGCAAATAAACACCACGCATACACAATTCAATGCATACATGTGGAGTTGCCAGCTTCGGGGTTTTGAGCAGCTTGATCTATTAGTAAATTTGTTCTGCACATTCCTCTACACAAAGTCATATGCTAAAAATGAGACCTTTAGTGACTATTACAGGTCCTCTATTTACAGGGGCCCTTTGCTGCTCAGAGATAGCAATTTCCTTTTGCTTGAAGCTACATACATTCACGTAGTGAAAATTGAAGTTTATCCCCCATGATTTTAGATGTGATTGCTCTCTGTTCAGGTTAAAATTCAGCTGGCTGGTAAAGCTGGAGCTTTTGCTAAACCATCAACTATGCTATTATATGCCTCTGGGAAAGTGGCAGCACAAGGAGAAAAGGAGAGTGCAAGAAGTATCCTATGGAATTGCACTCTTAAATATGCAATGAAAATCAGTTACAATGATACTATTTTTCAGTCTTGTTACTGTTAGGGATTTATGTGATGCTGTTTTCCATTTTCGTTATTCTTTGTCAACAAAAAGAAATACTTGCATTGGAACTTTAATACTTCGTAAAGCCTGATAAAAGATAAATATAAAGTATTTTCTTACTTTACTTTTCTTTCTCTTCTATGCTATGATTACTAGCATGGCTTTTTTTTTTTCTTCTGAACAGCCTTATTTGGCAGATACATAAGTAAATCCATGCTTAAAATAACAAAAAATACTGTTATACAGTTGTACGTACCCCAGGTTCTTCCACTAGATGGATGTATTTGTAAAGCTATACTAGAAATATTCTCATTATAATCAAATAATTAAAAGGGCCCTGATGTATGCATGGAAATTAAAGCATAATTTAAGAGTTTTTGTCTACCTCCTACTGTTGAAAGATTTTAGTCTTCTCACTAACGGCCTGTCTTGTGTGTCTTGGATAATTGCAGCTTGGGGGACAAAGAATGGACCGAGCATCCAAGTGGAAAATAAAAAAAATACCAACTTCAGATGGTTTGCTGATGAGAACCAGGTTTTTGTGGAAATGGAAATAAGGAAGTGTCTCAGATCAGCTTACATGAGTAGCATGAGTCCATTTCCTAGTGGATAGACATCCATGTGACAGAACCTACCAGAGCAGCTGGTAGAAATGGTTGATATCAACAGAGAGGCTGACTCTGAATGGTTATGAAAAATTCATTTGTGCTCTTATTCTTGGAGATGGGTCCTGCTGAGCCAAGGGTGATACATACTGGC
Organism: Clamator glandarius; assembly: GCA_033459285.1. NCBI lineage: Eukaryota > Metazoa > Chordata > Aves > Cuculiformes > Cuculidae > Clamator > Clamator glandarius. The sequence continues at coordinate 8,415,127 of JAUNZM010000092.1, read as the reverse complement.
AGTTCAATGCATATGCAGCTTGCCCTGTTGCTGCATATTTGTTGTGACGGCAAATACACGGCTTGTTCTTTAGCCTTGTCAGACTGAAAAATGTGGCTGGATATGTGTCATTTCTGGATTGCCACAGAGACTGTCACATTAAGGTTAGTGTCTGAATAGCTTAAGCTACCCAGAAATGAAAAGTCAGGTACAGAAACTTGTGCTAAATTTATCACCGCAAGTGAGGGTAAGAACCAGAACCTGCTCGGTGAGTTACGATGTTGTCTTCCTTTATGGGGATAAATTAACTACATTATAGTCCACATAAATTGCATTTATACCACACAGATTTGTTAGGGCTGTATATCAGGAAGCACTATCTTCTCTGCTAATGACAAAGTTGCTTTAGCTTTTCTGGGCATATTGGAGCATAATCCAGCTATTCCTGTGCACTTTCTCCAGCACTGTCCACTTTGATTGTTTTGTTTGCCCAGGAGCTGTGTTTTTCTGTTACTCCCTGCATTCTTTCTGTGTGAGGACAGGGTCACAGTGGTTCTTGACGTCTGATATATTTGACAGGGTTTTTTTCAGCCCCGTTGCTGAAATATGTGTAGTAATGTAGTGCTGAATTTGTTCACTGAAATATTCATTAAGGACTGAAGGGAGTCAGGTTGGGCTAGAGGAGGGACAAGAGGAAGATAAATGTAGACTGGGCTCTCAATTACTGGCATGTGAACCTGTAAGCTTCTCTGTTGCATCTTTGGAGTTTTCTTTTTGGTCACTTCTTTTACTTCTGAAGTAAAGCAGGTGAGACACTACTAATCCCGCCTCAGTGTATTAGAATGGAAGGAAATGGTCAGTAATGCAACCCTGTTTAATATCCCGAGTACTAGGAAGTGGGCTTCTTGCTTTGAAGTTTGTGGATCAGGCCCTTTTGCATTTCGTGTGGAGTGTACTGGATTCTTCTTTCCTTAGCACACGACCTAGTGACGTGCAAGACTTGTTCTTCCTACATACAAAGTGCACAGACTGGATTTGACCACACTCAAAGATGACCACTATTGCCTTGCTTCACCCTCCTACCTCTTATATTAAGTAATTGTTTTTTGTCCCATCTCAGAGGTGTGTGCATCTTTTGTTCTAAGAAAATGCTTTAGCTCCTGAAAATCTCTTTCCCTTTGCACAACATCGCTGATGGTTACCCTTGCTGCTCTGCCAGCAATCGCACAAATACTCCAGCTTTTCCCTTCCTCTCGCTTGCTTTCATTATTGTTAATCTCTTCTTTAGCAACCAAACTCCACAGTGCACTGAGTGCACTGTGGAGTTTGGTTGCTAAAGAAGAGATTGCTAAAGAAGAGATTGCTGCTTCAATGAACAGGATTTTATTTAGTGTGCAAGATACATAAAGTAATCCTTGCAGTGCACTCGGGGCAAGTAAGGCCTCGACATTAGCTCTGTGACCAGTCAAATTCACTTAAAGAAAGGTAAAGATCATTTTGAGAGAACCCAAAAGAGAAGAACGAAGATGTTCAAACACAGGGTGACCTGGCTTAGCTCTTTAGCTACAGAGGAGGAAATTGGAGAGCTGATAAAATGAATGTGAAAGGCGGTTGCTGGGAGTAGTAATCTTTTCCCTGTATTTGTAAAGAACTGGATGAGAAATATGCTTACAATACAGTGAGGAAGAGAAGTCTAGGTCATATAAAAAGGTTTATAATGGTAAAATGAGTAAAGCCTGTTTTAGATCCTTTCTAGACTGTAGTGGTTTTGGCATCAGAGATCTTTAATAGCAGACTAGGCAAATATCTGTTGGGAGTGATTCGGAGAAAGCAGATCCTGCCTGGGGAAGGGAGATTGCTTAGCTGGCCTCTCCAGATCTCACTACTTCTGTGCTTCCAAAACTGGGTGATCCTGCAGGTTTTTTGCTTGTTGCCGTAGTGGCAGGTTTGGTTCCAGTTGCATCTCTCTGTCAGTCATTTACAATAATTGTAGCTTGTATGTATGTAGCTTGGCCTTTCCTTCAAGCTTGTTGAATAAAAAATCTTTGGGGTGGTTTTCCAGATTTTTTTCTGATAGAATTACATGTAGGCTTTTGAGACAGAAATACTACATCATTCTGGCAGATAAGACCTGGTATCATTTTCATGGATTTCCTTTAAGGAAATGTACAAGTATTTTCAGATTGCTATACATATAGGTACGAGTTTTCAGTCTTTTCCTGCAAAATAGGAAGCACTTCAAAACGAGGTTCCTCTAAGCCACTGTAGCTAAAGCAGGTAATTGTATTTTTGCACTTTTCCCTTCGACAAAGTAATTTCTAGAGGATAACACCATAGCTATGGTGATTACATCTTTACTTCAGGCTGCAAGAGGAATGATAAGAAAAGCAAGCCTAAGCAGGCTGTGCAGGAAAAGCTGCACTGGATACTGGATTAAGCTACATATGGCAGGAGGAGAAACTGCTCTGGTGCGGTTCTAATGTGGCAACGAGACCTGTGAGGGGCAGAGGTAGGAGACTGAATTTCCTTCTGGAGAGGAGAGCTGAGCAGTGTCAGGACAGCACGAGATGAGAGACTTCAGCTGATGTTAGTGGAGCATGGCTCAGAGATCTATCGGATGGGTTCTGCTTTCTTCCTTCCTCGTGGTGCTTGCGTCTGTTTGGAGTAGGACAATTCAGAGATGTCCATGGGATCTGCTGATGTCCACGTTGTTGGGAGAGTAGTATCCAAGTCCTGGTTTGGTGAAGGAGGCTAACTTATTTTACTACCTTGCAGCTGGGGCAAGCAAAAGGCACTTAAGGTGCCTGAGCTCTAACAGGTCATAGCTGTTGAAGGCAACTCTCTAAAAGGCTAAGACTCGGTTTTGCTCAGCTGTGTGTTGCCAAAGCTCCATTCATGGCATTCAAATGTAATGAAGCTGAAAGATGTGCAGTGCACTGTGAAATCTACTTATTTGTAAATTGTTTTTATTTCTGGAATTCTCTGCCATGTCCCCCCATCTAAGGCACACTGTCCAGGTTGTGTTACTGCTCTCTGATGTACCTGTGAAGCCAGCCAGCCACTACAGCCCCAGTTCACTGGGCTTCTAGCAGCTTTGTGAAGGGTAGCAATACTGCTAACTAGCAAGAGACTAATGCTGCATCTCAGGTGTTCGTTTGGAAGATTATTGAGAACACCCACATAGGACATCAGATATGGGCAGCACACAAGGAACTTCATATTCCCCTTCTAATGACAACTTTAAGAAAAAACTTGAAATTCTCAATGCACTGTGTTGTCTTTATGCATATGTTTGAGGTGTCCAGACTCTGCATCTCTAGGTGCTACAGTCTTCACAGGGGAGCCTCAGAGTAATCTTGAGTTGTACAGCATCTTGATGACTTCAAGTATGCAGTGGAAAAGCAGGTGTGATCTGACCTGAAAGCAAACTCACTTAACCTTAGTCAATCTCAACATAGATTCCTCTTGCAATGCATCACGTGTTGGGCAGTCACTTCATGGGCTCTATAAACGCAAGGTGCACAAATCTGTGTGTTGTCCAAATCTTGGGAATGACTCTTGAAGAAGGGGTGGTGAGTCATGATAGGTGAAAAGTGAAACTGCTTCTAGGTTTGAAAGATGCAATTCGCTCTTTCTGATGTGTTTGAACAGGTAAGTGCTATCTCAGTCAGTTTCTAGATGTTGCTGGAGATACTTCAGGTCTAATTGAGAACGTAGGCTGAAGTTCAAAGCTGCCTGTTGTTCATTTATCCTGCTGCTGTGGCAGATGAGCTTTCATTGGCAAAGACGTTGCCAAGGTCTCTACTGTCTGTCTGTAGTTCTCTATAAGGCATTGGTTATATGACCATGAAGCTTACAGTGGTTGGACATCCATGTACTTGCCTCCACGGCTGCTTCTTTCCATGTGATCCATGGCCAATGCTTAGTAGAGAAAGAAGAACATTGTAATGAACAAGGCAGTTGTATTTAAGGACGCCCTCAGATGATAGATCTTATCCATACCTTAACTGGGCAGAAGGTGAAATTTACTTTCTGGGCATGGTGCAAAATCCAGTTTTGTAGCAGGGAAGGAATGATGGTCTCGTGAGTGGAAAGATTTTTAATTCACAGGCTGGTTAAGTTTGTAGTCTGGCAGGTTGGCTGCCAATAAAGTGTGCTGAAAACTTGCCCTTCCTGAAATCAGCAGGGATGGATCTTTTGTATAATGTACATCTCCCAGTGAATCACCCCTGTGCACAGATGTCCAGATACTCATGCTTACTGAACTTATACGCTTTGCAAAGCCTCATTTATTGCACACCTTTAGCAGACTCTATTCCAGCAGCCTTTAAAAACTATAGTATTTAATGTGATATGGGCCAGTAAGGCGAGAGGCACATGCTACATGTGATAAGAGGCAGTGTTTCCAAGTGTTTCTTATACTATGCATATTTTTGGGGTTTTTTTTTGTTTATAGAAACAAATGTGAATGATCTGAAATTAAATTTATATCTGCTCGATAAAATGAGGAAACTACCTTATTTCTACTTTCCAGATTAAATTCAGTGAATGGATTTTTTTTTTGTTCCTTTTTCTTTTCATATTTCAAAGACATGTTCCTCATTAAATGTAGGTGAACTTGGATCTGAAACAAAATTTTGAAACAGAAAATCTAAGCTCTGTATGAAACCGTTGTGGAGGGCAGATAAGATTATCAACTGCTCTTTAGCTCTGACCTTCTCAGGCTTTTTGAAGCCATCTTTCTTGCAGCCCTCCAGTTGGAGTTTTTATTAGATTGAGCTGAAAATAGGACTGTTTCTGTAGCAGACCTAGGAAAAACCTCAGAAATTGGAATTTTGGGGTACAGTGCTGGATTGCTGCTGCAGTGTAACTCTACAGGGGAAATAGTCCTAGTGCAACCTTGGCTGCTTTGAGAGGTACTGCTGGGATGGAGTTAACCCTGCCCTACTGGTTTGCCACATGTGGAGAGGATGCGTAGAGCTCTACATGGAGCTGTGTGGGATCTGATAGTTCATTTGTGTTTGTCCCAAGTTGTTTTACAGCCTGCTAGGCTGTTTCCAGAAAGGGGTTTCCATAAACAGACTGTACATTTTGACTCACCTTGACTTGTTATAGTGATCAACTATCTTAAGCAAGGTAGAAAAGTGCATTGCATGATAGACACGGGGTCCTTTTTACTGCTGTATGATTGCTTGTGCAACTCATATTGATCAATGGTGTTTCTATTTGAATGGAGCAGAACTTTGTTAAATCTGCAGATCTTCTGGTCAGCTCCTGCTCAAATCACCTTCAAAGCTGGATCAAAATATGATGTTGCTCAGAGACTTGTCCTGTCAAGTTATGAATACCTCCAAGAACAGAGATCTCACAGCTTCCCTGGGCCTCTGATGTAGCAGCTGGCCACCTTAATTGTGAAGAACTTTTTTTCTTCTTCTAAAGAAGTTGTCCTCCTAGAGAAGTAGTAGTAAGTTCTTCACAATTAAGGTGGCCAGCCTCACTGGAAATTCCCTTAAGGCAGCTGCTGTGTCGTTGCCTGCCTACCAGGGTGGTGCTTGTTAGTGAAACTTGATAACCCTTAATGTGATGATGACATATAAGTATAGGGAGTCATAGATAAGTGGAGTAAAATAATGCATCTCTGAGCTATTACTGTTTCTGAACAGGGCCAGAAGCTTCCAGTTGGAAGGCTGCACCATGAAACTAAGATTAATTTTTTGCCCATCTCCTTGTTTCATTAAATTCCTGGTCTCAGCAACAGATTCATTTTGGACTATTTACTGCTCTTGTTGCCATCTTTGTCATTGGAATGGGATATCAGCATGTTAATGCTTCATATAGCCTGTGAGTGATGGTAGAGCACTGTCGTTCTTTGACGTTTTCAATTCTCTGTAATTTCATTATCTGGCCATTCTTCCCTTTCCCTGCAGTGTCGTGTGTCTGACATGGTGATTGCCACTTCTAATGTCTTTTCCTGCTACTGCTTCCAAAGATTTTCCTCTGTCATTATGGGTGGTTTGTCTTTCTCCAAAGGAAGGTAGTTCTTCGGGTTAAAAAGTACTTTCTCTTACATCTTCAAACTGTATTTTTTTTTCTTATGGCACAAATAATTAATTGCTGCTTATTTGTGATTTTAATCCCGAAGGATTTTATAGTACATTGTTAGATATATAAACATCACTTTTCACTATAACATGATCACTTTCTGAGTGGAACAATGGAGATCTATGACAGAGAACAGTTAGTTCTCCTCATGTTCTTTATACATCTTATTTCTTTCAGTGCTCTGATCTCTACCCGAAAATGCTAATACAAGCCAAACACTTGACAATTCTTATTGTGAAAATGCATTTTTGAAAGCATGTTAAAGTAGTAAGATGTTTAACCACTATCTCGTCGTTCAGTTGGGGAGCAGAGAGATGCCACGTATCTGACATGGTTTACTGCTCTCTGTGGTCCACTTCAAACAATCATCTTGGCTTTTTTTTCAGATTTCTCATTACTGCAAGGATGGAGGACAGTGGCAGTGCCCTTGACTTTATTCTTTTTTTGTCTTACTGTCATACATTCTAAGATTTTACTTTTTTTTGTGGAATTTTATTATTTAGCTTTGACTTTTCAGTGAAGGTCTGAAGTTTGTTCAGAGGTGCTGAGAAGTTTCTTGGGACAGGATGGAGACTCATGAGGTTCTGTGGATTGCTCTAACAAAATTTTGAGTGTATGCAGGTGACTGGTTGAAATCTTGCTCGCAAATGTCTCTCAGGATCAAAGACAGTAGAGAGCAAGACCTATTTTAGAAGAGTGGTTAGGGCACTCCTTGTTTAGTATGAACATAAGAATATGATTAACGTTAGCAGCAATTCAGTTAATAGCACAGAGTTTTGTAGTGTGGGTAAAAGTGGGGATTAAATGACTGGAAATCCCTGAGGGTTTCTCAGTCATGGACACATTAGTTTTTACTAGAAGTTTTAGAAAGGTGGTAGAATCTAGTTCAGAAGAGCTTTTCCTCAGGGAAATAGAGTTATAGATGCAAAACCTGAGAAGCCTGATTTGTTCCTGGCTTGGAAAACTTCTCGAAGTTATTACTGGGATCCTTACCCATGCGCTGGTAACTGTTGTAAAAGTTTAAATCATTAAATGGTTGGAGTTAAGGGGCCCCTTCTTCTGAGTTCCAGCTCAGTCTTGCCATGTGAAAAAATCATTTTGCCTTCTTGTTTTTAAAAAAGTGGATGATAATATTTACTGACATAACATGTACAAGTTGAAGACTTTTGGTTTCATCACTTTGGATCTTTTGAAGTTCTAATTATCACTAAATGTTGCTGTTTCTACCCTTAAGCACAAATTTCTCGTGATGTCATTACAGACTCCCCTGGGCAAAAAGCAAGATGTCATAGTGTCGGATGCTGGATTTTGAGACTTGTAAGACTTTCAATTTAGCCTGGATTGCGGTATACTTCTTATGATTCCCATGTCTGTAAACCTCCTAATCCCTTTCTTCCCTCCCAGGCACATCAGAGTTCTTTTTGTACACATATTAATTCGCTGTTAATTCTGGACTCGCCAAGGGACTGATACAGCGTATGGAGATTTACTGAATGGAGGAAATGTAGCTTGGTATTTGGAGCCATCACCGACCCTGTAGCCGCGAGGATGTTTAACTAGACACAGCCTTGTTCCAGAGCCCCTGTCCTAGTACAGGACACAACGAGGTACTGTGTCTTGCACTAGAGCTGCCAGTCCTTGGGCTAGCGGTGTTGACATGTCTCTGGGAGATATGGCTGAAGTGAATCATAGAATCACCAGGTTGGAAAAGACCCATTGGATCATGAGTCCAACCATTCCCATCAATCACTAACTCATGTCCCTCAGCACCTCGTCCACCTGTCCCTTAAACCCCTCCAGGGAAGGTGACTCAACCCCCTCCCTGGGCAGCCTCTGCCAGTGCCCAAAGACCCTTTCTGTGAATTTTTTTTTTGCTAGTGTTCAGCCTGAACCTCCCCTGGTGGAGCTTGAGGCCATTCCCTCTCGTCCTGTCTCCTGTGGTCATAGGGTGCAAGACGTATGATGGGAGAGTTCAGTGCATTGGAAGATCTGATTTACTGAATGAACATTTAGAGTGAAATGCATATATATACACACACGTGGCCAGAGGAATTCTGAGGTGGAAAGGGGAGAGGACACAAATGCATATCTGAATACATACCTGCATAGGGAGGAAAGAAAAAGAGGTGGTGCTGAGGGTACTGCTATGGAGAAGAGCTGGCATGGACTAGGTGAGGGGAGGGGAGAACTGTTAGTGAAGGATGTTAGCCAAAGAAGGTTAATGTTTATATGCTGCCGCTTTGTTGCAGGAAGGGACCAACTCTCCCTTCTCTTGACTGACTAGAGGGGAACCCAGAGGAGACCAGGCTCCTTGGACTATCTTTCATCTTTATAAAGAAACTCTTTAAATGTAATGTCTAGAAAAAGCTTTGTGAGTGTCCTGGTTTCAGCTGGGATAGAGATAATTTTCTTCCTAGTAGCAGGTATAGTGTTGCTTTTTTGATTTGGAATGGAATTAGTGTTGATAATACTCTGAGTTGTTGCTAAATGGTGAAGGACCTTTCACCTTCTCATGCTGGCCTGCCAATGAGAAGACACAGGCTGCACAAGATGCTGGGAGGGGACATGTTTTTATCTCAACCCAGAAATTTTATCTTATTTTTCCAGTCATTGGGGAAGGGAGTTGGGGTATGTTGAGGGAATGGCTGGGTTTTTTTTTTTTCTAGCCACCTGTTGAGTTAAACCACAGCAATGGAACTGGGTTCTCAGCCGCTTTGAACAATCTTGCTAAGGAAGATACTTTGCTTTACAGCTTAAAATCTACTTTGGACAGAATATTAGTAATTATCCCATAGGGAACAATCCTGTATTTTCTGGATGAGCTAATAGGCTTCTTGCATCTCTACTTTCTCTTGTGCTGTGAAGATGTGGATGATTGTTATTAAAGGCCGTGAGAAGCAACTGGTCAGCTCGTTGCCAAACTGTTATAATTCATGGGTGTCATACACGAGCTGCAGTTTACTTAACATTGCAATCTGTGTATTCTAAATTGTTTCCATAGTGCTTGGCCAATAAAATTACAGGTTTATTATGTTCGTGCAGATCTCTTGTTTAATCAAGAATGCCATGCGTGCTACGAATGCTAAGAGGTTGCTCTAAAAATATGTCTTGTTCTCTTGATGCAAGAGCTCATGATTCAAGTTGGATTTATTTTTCATTTATATTTGAATGTAAATCCAGTATTCTTGAATGTGAATTCTTGCGGCACCCGCAAGTGCTAGCAGTAGCTGTTCAGGAGTTCTCTGTGCTATTCTGACAGTAGCATTGCTAATCTGAGGGATCTAAAATATTCTGAGTCAATTTTATGTCTTTCTTGTGGGGAGAAAACAATAACTCAAAGATGGTTAAAACCATTATGTAGCTGCATCTCTAGTAAGAAGTAGGTAGCTAGATAGTTGTCTCTGCATGTGTGTAGAAAAGGAAAAAAAAAAAAAGATTATGTGAGATGTGTGCATTGCCTTGGAAAGTAGGAGTTAAAGTCTTTGAATGGAGGCCTGAGTATATTTTAAGTAACTCTCTGAATTCAGAAAAGTAGGAAATGAGATTGGATTTGTTTTGTTTTAAGTCATAATTGGCCTCCAAGAGGCAGGACTTTAAGGAAAGTGAAATGCAGCAATCCATGAGAGGTGACTTGAGCTCTTTGATGCAGTGGAGGACTCTGTGCTGCTCTGACAGCTTGGTTCTGGGCTTGAGCCCCTCATCCCTGTTCATTATAGCATCGATTTTCTTGTGAGAACTGCTTTGTGGCTCCAGTAGACTCGTGGTGGGTCCGTGGAGCTGTTGGAATCAGTCTTGTGCTTGTTTCCTTACTGGAGAGACCTGTATCAATTGCCTTCTGAAAGGCTGGAGGGGAATGTAACTCCTTACTGCCGTGTTGTGTTTCTGAATTTACAAGAGGTTACACTGGTGCAATAACTAAGGTTGCTGAAGATCTTTGGAGCACTTGCTGCCTGTCCTGCTATTCAAGGGCCCAGAGAAATATTTCTAGTTTGGGCGATGATTTATAAGAGGTAGATTATCACCTTTGTGAAAGGACAATCACGAAGCAGCAAAGGCAAAAGAGGACTTTGGATTTGTGCTTTGGTCTGTCACAGCTACTTAAAAGACTTGCTGTTCACCTTTCTTACCTGCGCAACTTGCCAGGTAACACGAAGAACCTGGACAGAGTTGATACCCTTACAGCATCAGCTTGAATCTGTTCTCTGGTTCACACCATGCTTCAGACTTTGGTAACGTTTGGAGTTCCAGTTCTTTGCCAGCTCATTCACTCATAAAAAGCAAGTTGCTGTTTGTCTTTGAACTTTATTCTCCCATTGGAGCAGGTACTTTTCATAGAATCATAGAATCACTAGGTTGGAAGAGACCCACCGGATCGTCGAGTCCAACCATTCCCACCAATCCCTAAATCATGCCCCTAAGCACCTCATCCACCCTCACCTTAAACACCTCCAGGGAAGGCGAGTCAACCACCTCTGTAAAACAGGAGATTTTTTGGATCTAGCTGTGTTAAAGGCCTTTGTTTTGGAAGCTGTTATATTTATTAGAATTGTTCTTAATGATGGGGTTAAAGCTATTGTGGAAGTTGAAGCGTGGGGTGGGTTTGATCACTGAAGGATTACAGCACAGAGAGAGAAGTCACACTGGAACTTGTGAAGATGACCTGGCTTCACCTGAAGTGGAATAGACAAAATTATTCCCTAATGACATATTTAAGATTTTATGGTCATATGTCATGTGAGAATGGGATTGAATTTCACTTTCAGATAAGCCATGTCACCTTTCTCTGTCCTTGCTTCTATCCTGAGACAACTAGGGATAGTTGCTCCTTTCTAGTCTAGGTACTGCAGGTACTGGCAGGACAAAGCATTGAGCCTACTATTTAAATCTATTTTTTGTCGTACAAGAGGGAAAGGAGTCCATCTCCTGGGTTATAACGTCACAAATCCTTGTCTTAAAAGCAATCCCAGTTGTCATGATTCTTACAAGGAAGGAGATGGGCAGTGGCTTGAAATGAAAACTGTGCTTCAATTTTTCGGTCAGGTACAGGGCAAGAATTTTGCAGATCCAAACAAAGAATTTTTTAGATGCCTAGGTAGGAGGAGAGGCACTTCACAAGGTCAAGCCTTGTGAAAGTTTTCTACTGCAGTGAGGAATTCCATATGGAGTGAGTAGGTCTTTCCTTCTAACCAACTGGCCCTGGGCCCCAACCAACCCTAAGAGTGTTACGAAGGTCAATAATGCTTTTGATTTCTGCAGTGCTGATTTTTCTCTTCTTTTATACAATCCGTGTGCGTAATGTAGAGTCTTTACTTCTGAGTTTCCTGCTTTTACAGCTTGAAAGTCTCAGCCATAATGTTGCATTAAAGGAAATTTGAATTCAGGTTCCTCTATTTTTCTCGGCTTCTTTTATTTTAAGTAATGGAACACTTAAGTCTGTAAGAAAAATTGCCCTTGACAGCTTTAACTGCGCCTTTCCACATGTCCCCATGTAGACATTAGCACAAGGTATTTCTAAAGTGGCAAAAATATATTTTCTTTCTTACAGAACTCCAAAACAGATAAATGGATTTTTTTCTTAATTTGCCTGCCAAAAGTGAAATTATTGAGCTGACGTCAAAAGTTTTGATTTTATTGTGGTTCCTGACACATTCCTGCCTGCTCTCCTCCTGCCCCAGAGTTGGTGTGAGGCTTTCAGAGGACAGAGGTTTTTTGGGGGGAAGAAAAAGTGTGGATCAGATTTAAAGCAAATATATTTTACCTGTCTTTTGGAAATACTCAGATGGGGAAAAATGTTCACCTTATATAATTTGTATCTTTCTTCCAAAGCCTTATTTCCTTGGCAGGCACAGAATGGGTAACTGGCTGCTTTGGCAGATCTGGCTTGAGTGATAAACCAGAGCTCTGAATGGGGAGTTCAGGTCTCTCTTCTGTCTGGGTACATCCCAGGGCTGAGTCCATGCAATGTGGCTGCTGTAACCTCTTGCTGCCTGGAGGAATCTTTAGCTCTCCTAGCAGGGCATCTTAGGGGCTTGCTCTTTCAGCTGACGTGGAGGAAGGCAGCACATCAGTCCCTTGAATTTGCAGTTTCAAAGTCTTTGTGTGGCCAAACATGAAGGGTGTTCACTCTTCCTTGGTGATGTAGCTGCAGTCTGAAATAGTTCAATGTCAGCTGGAGACGGAGCTGAACTTCATGTCATCAACCTACTGTGAATGTCCATCAACTGGTTAATATATTTCTTTGGTTTGTGAGGAAGAATCTAAACAGCTGTTGCACTGGGGTCTGCTGTCTGAAGGGGAAAGTGTGCAAGCTGAAGTTTAGATGGTTCATAAAGAAGGGAGAAGCTGACTCTTGTACTTCAGAATTCTCAGTCCCCTGTTCTGTTGTGCATCATAGAAGCTGTTGCTAGTGTCTTGCATAGGCCAGTTTGCTCTTTGCGCACCAATTCCTCTAGACCCCATAGGAAGAACATAAGTTGTTTGAGTTCCCTTAAATGAAGGAAGATGTTACATCTGGCTGGCACAATGTGGTACGTGTCCACAGAAGAATCATTCCCAGCCCAGTTTTTGGAAACACCTAGTGAGCCAGATTTCATGAAAGTCTGCTTGGTTGGGCCCTTCAAAAGGAGATAAAGTCAGGGTGCCAGGGGCATTTGCCATGAGTGCTGAGCTGCTCTGCACAGGAACAAAGAAAGAAAATTTCCCAGGGAGAGGGTGTTTTCCCAGCAAGAGTTGAAAATATTTTTGCTTAACTACTTAATGATACAACACAAAGAACAACAATAAAAAAACCCCAAGCAATACAGCTATAGGAAAAGGAGTTCAGGCCCTCTTAGTGATGAGGGAGTGCATGGTGACGATGAATACAGAGTAAAAATAAAATAAATGTAATAAAGATTATTAAAAACAAGAGTAAAGATTAGTTCAAGGCAATACTAATAGGAAAAGGAGTTGCTATGGCAGAGTTTGACCTTACCACAGCTGAGCCACTAAGTTTCAAAGTAGGTTTGGGCACCTACAGGTAGGAACTGCAGCATGAACAGAGGTTCAAGGTCAGAAGAGTGAAGTCAATTAGACAGACCACGTTTTTATTACCTTAATATATAAGATAATCAGATCATCTAATCTTTGCTGAAACTATAATAATGTAAAAATATGTTAATTGGCTATTTAGTACTCAAACTATTGCTTCTGACCTTTTGTGTGTGTGGCCTGACTTGTGCTTGTCTTTTCCCTCCAGCACTTTCTGATCCTACGTGTCCTGTTCAACCTGACCGACCCGACTTGCCTGTGATAGTTACTTGTATATTTTAAATTATCGCTTACATTTTTGTTCTATTCTTTCTGTAATGACACTTGTATTTCACTTTTCCCTCGTATTTAATTACATTTATAAATACTCTACCTAGGCATATTTAATTATGATAACATCGTGGCTTTATACTAACGATCTTACAGTCATTCAAGGTTGGATAGTGAGTGTGGGGGAGCATCTCAATATTAGGCTTTCATACCTGCGGTAACCGTTACAGAACCATTTGTGCATTTTGCTCTGTTTTGCTCTGTGACTACTCTTGTCACCTGGCAAACTGCAGAAATCCTTATTACCTGGAGCTGATATGAGACAGGGAATAAGCCAAAGTCTGAGGTAGTTGGATATGTTGATAATAAGGATCCAGTCTTTTGTCCTTTCACATAGGTTAGTTTCCTTTAGTGAACTAGTCAGTCTTGCCTTCAATCCTTAAGGAAAACCCTCACCTGTCCTAGCAGTTACCTTCTGCCAACCTTATTTATTTATCCATCTAGTTTCAATTTATTTATTTATCTAACTGTTCATTTGTTTGTTTCTTTTTATTTATTTTTAATTGAGTACTATCCTGTGAAGTCAATGTATCCACAGCTGGAGTTCAAGTCTTTCCTTCTGTTCAGGCCCTCGTGTCAGAGACTTTAAATTGTCCTTCAGCAGGTATGTGACTCCATAGAGTTAAATTGCTGCACAAAATCTGCTGATTCGCAGATGATTTCAGGAGATAATTGGAATGAGAATGGAGCCAGCAAAGTAACTGTGGCCTTTTTTCTCATTGTCTTCTCGAACTTCGGTACAGATGTGCGTACAGCAGCTTTAAAAAGAAGATGGAGAAAAGAAAAAAAGATAAAATTAAATTAAAGCTTTGGTGGAGGCTACCTAGTGAAGGAGATATTTGGGAGATATGATCCAGCATGGGTTGCTGAATCAATAAAAATAATTTATGAGTTCTTTCCGATCATCTCTTGTAATGTATGATAGGGGACCCTTAAATCATATCACTGCCTGCCAGGAGGGATTGTATTTACGCTTAACTGTGTTACGCAGAGATAAAGCTGAGGTTTCTGTTATTCTAAGCAATCTAGGTGTCTTTTCTGCGTGTTTATATGCAGCAAGGCCATGCTGAAGATCTGGGAAAGATTTTATGGAACACAACTGTACCTTGGCAGGGGGGTTGGTCAGATAATCTGGGGTGGGGGGCTCTTTTCTGTCTGACTACTCTGGCTAGCGCTTCTTGCAAGCTGCCAGTAGTGTTGGCATGTCCACCCTGCCTGCCCGTATATTTATTTTCATAATCTGGAATTCTGCTTAACTATCTTCTCCCGTATCCTTTGGAATGCAATCCAGCTGCTTTCTAAGTTCTGATGACCATACTGCAGGCCTTTCATCTATTTTTTTAGGAAGGATTTGTTAAGTATGTGGTTGTATTTTCTTTTTTTTGGTGCGTGTGTGCTCTAAAGGTAAGCATGTAGGAGGTACGTTTGCTGAAACTTAGGCAGGATTTACCAATGTGGGTTTTTTTTTTTTGAAAAATTGTTTTCTGAGAAATATGATAAGATTTTTAATGTGCAGTACAGACAGAAGAGCAATGTGGCTGACTTGCAGACACTATAGAGCTAGCGGCTATAAATACCCCTCACAGAATCATAGAATAACCAGGTTGGAAGAGACCCACCGGATCATTGAATCCAATCACTCGTATCAATCACTAACCCATGTCCCTCAGCACCTCGTCCACCCATCCCTTAAACCCCTCCAGGGAAGGTGACTCAACCCTGTCCCTGGGCAGCCTGTTCCAGTTCCCAATGACCCTTTCTGTGAATTTTTTTTTCCTAATGTTCAGGCTGAACCTCCCCTGGCAGAGCTTGAGGCCATTCCCTCTCGTCCTGTCCCCTGTCACGTGAGAGAAGAGCCCAGCTCCCTCCTCTCCACAACCTCCTCTCAGGTAGTTGTAGAGAGCAATGAGGTCTCCCCTCAGCCTCCTCTTCTCCAGGCTGAACAACCCCAGCTCTCTCAGACATTCCTCATGTGAGTGATGATTGGGATCTGCAGCTTAAGAAGAGTAGGATCTGATTTCTTTTCCCTTGTTATAGTAAAACATTACAGAAGGATTCCACCCCTGAGTCCTGGAGGCTTTAATCATTGTTTTGGTGTTGGTATTAACCAGCTGCATTCACAGCCGTGACGTGGACTTCTATATGTGAGGCACCTCTGATCATATTCTCAGTGACAGTCCCTGCACGAAAAGGTTTAAAGCCAAAAACATGAGTGACCCTGTCGGGTTCAATTCAAAATCCATTCTAGATTTATGTGAGCCCAGAAAGGAACCCGTGACATGAGGTGTCTGTCTCAGTGTTGATGCCACGGGGTGCTTTTTATCTGATAGACTGCACTTACCCTTGAATTGCCAAAGCAGGGAGCACGCATAGAAGAATCCTGCCTTGTTCTTGCTGGTAATTGCACAGGAGGGAGCTGTACGTCCCAGAGATGGCTCTTTCTCCAAAGCACTGTGGTGGCTTTGGTTTTTCCTCCCATAAGATTCGGTTCAGTCACTGCAAGCCCCTCGCATGGGAATTTCAAACTGCTGCTTACATCCTGAGGGATTTTTATGAGGATAATGTCATCTGCCTCCAGCATCCTAGGGGAATCCATGGGAAAACTTCTCAAGCTCTGGCTTCTGTGTATTCTGCTGCCTGATTTACATTGAAAGCGAGGAAGACGAGGGACAGAAAGAGCATGCCGTGGCAGTTTTCATACTGGAAAGTGCAAAGAAACACAGACAAAGGAAGATTAAAAGAATATCTCTCCTTTAGTTACTGGTTCTTGTTTTGAGGACAAATTTGACAGCCTCAGCTGTTCAGAGATCACAAGTTCACTGGAACATGTTTTGCTTTTGTGTGTGTTCTTGGGACTTGTCTCTTTCAATTTCAGAGGGTTCTTTGCCTGCACTGCCTGAAGCGACCCACAGATCATTTTTATCTCTCCGGAGATTAGGGGGAAAAAAAAAAAAAAAAGTCCTTTACTGCTGCTTAAGTTGACATCACTTTACTCTTGCAAAAGTGTTGCCCTGATTTCCAGTGGGCAGGATTTAGCCTGTGTTTGTCGTTAGTATCTCTGTTGTTTTCTTCTCATGTCTTAAAGTACTGTTCCTTAACTGCTAGGATCTGGAAATCTTCTGATTTTATTCATCTATACTCACCAGGCAGGAGAAAAAAAGGTAGATTGGTATTTATGGCGTACCATTCCCTTCTTTGCTAATTCTTTTGTTACTGTGGGTGAACTTGGATTTGTGATTTGTCGTCCAGGTGATGCTTTTTAACTTAAATTAACTAAACGTGTTGAGGTGGAATCTTTCACTGATGTTAAATTCCTGGATGGAGACATTTTTCAGAATGAAGTGGTCTCTAATTTGATTTTTTTTTCTGATGTGATTTGAACCAAACTATTAGAACTTGATTTGGATTCTTTTCCCTGAGTGTTCCCATGTAGAGAAACATTTATTCTCTCTCTGCCTCTGGCTCCTCATCAGTAAAACAAAGATGACATTACTTGCCTTGTTTCACAGTGGTAATGCTTGCAGAATCTGTTAACACCTGTGGATTTTAAATTCCTCACCTGGGAGTCTTGTAATAATGCTATATACTTCTCACAACTGGAGATGATGCTCTTGGGTATTGACAACTGCACTTGGACCTCCAGGGTCAATGAGAACGGTGATGTTGTGTCATCATACACATACATGAGTACATTTTTTTAAGATATATTTGAGTGAAATGATTTTGTCTTTTGTCTTTCCAGGGCTTAGCAATCTTTCATTGACTGCCTTTGCATTGCTTGTGTATTGCTGTTTTGGTTTTTTTTATATTCACTTCTTTCTTTCACTTTATTAAACTGTCTTCATCTGGAATTACAAGTTTTTCTCACTATTAGTTTTCTGGTTCTCTCCTCTGTCCCCTCCAGGGCTGGGTGGGTGCTTAGTTGTTGGCTGGGGCCATCCCATCAGGCACTTCGGCTCAAACGTATGTTGAGCATATAAATGATCCTCTTCCCACCTTCTAAGCATTTATGTGGGAAAAATTATGCTGATATTGGTGATGATTTAACTTTGAATGTAGAGATTATATGAAAGACCACCTTATTTAGCAAATCTGTCACCCTGAAGAACTCCATGAGTCTGTTGATCAGTTCATCTTTGTTTTGTACTTTAAATAATAACCACCACCACCAAAGAAAAAAACGAAACCCAAACACCAAAAGAAAACAAGACCTAGGGATCTCGATAGTGCAATACTGCTGACTTTTTAGATCCCAAAGCATTTCCACTCAATTTACCTTCAGCTGTGAGCAGGATCACATAGAGAGGAATCTTATGAAGTGGATCAGTGCTGACTTTCAGACGTGTACTTGAAATGATCAGCTATTCTCCCTGGTTGCCGTGCTCTTTTCTCTTCTGTCTCTGATAAGAGCATCACCTGATAGAGGAACACAACTGCATTTGATATGACACCACTTGATTGTCCTGAAATTCATTGTCTGCTGGCTGAAGGAACTGCAGTGTCTTTACACTTTAATTTGTGGGAAACTGAGTTATATATTCCACTGTAGGGTATATGCAAAGCACTTTGCCAGTTTAGAATTGGCAAGATCTGGAAGAGGGTTTAATGAACTAAAGTAATTCTCCTTCATAGTAAAATTTTATGGGCATGAAAGATTGTTATGCCACCATATACTCTGAAGAGCTTCTGAGCATTTTTGTGATTTATGGGCTCGGAGATTTCTAATAATTGTCTGAACAATAAGGAACCTTTCAGGGATATGTTTTCAACATGGATTGAAGCTTGGGCTACTGTTTCTGGCTATATTTCCTCTGCTTTCATGCCAGCCAAGTTGTCAAGACTCAGACCTGCTGGACTGGGCAGTTTTGGAGACCTGCTGCCTTGATTTTTGAGAAGCAGTCCATCACATTAAATCTGAATTTAGTTTTTCAGTTTGCTATAGAGTGGGATAGCGGGATTTTTCAATGCCAGAGGCTCTTAATTTGTATTGTAGTGTAAGTGCATTGAAGATAAACAATTGACAGGGGGTGGCATGTTTGTCACGCAAGCCTTACAGCAGGATATTCAGCAGCCAGTGTAGTTTCTGCAAAACAAAACCATATGGACTGTGAAGAGGCACGTGTGTAAAGTAAAATGCATAAGGAAATTCTTGCAAGACTGGAACATCACTTGTTTCCAAAGAAAAAATAATTTTTCTGATTATCCTTTCTCCATCCCCACTCTGTCTAGAAAACCGAAACAGTTTATTGAATTTTTCAGGTCATTTAGTTTTGTGTAAGCTCAGCTTGAAATTGCATTTTCCAGAGGGTTTGTATTGCCTTAGGAGAGCTGTAATTCAGCCTGGTCTATTTCTCTGCTCCATTCTGCAGGCTGCTTCTGCCTTTTTTTTTTTCATTCTCAACCAGCCAAGCTGCTCGGTGCCCTGGGGTGGGTGTCCTGAGAAGCCCAGTGTGGCTGTGGGGAGCCTTGGCCCTTCAGAGACAGGGAGGAAATTTCACATTGGGGTTGAATGTACGATGTGTGACTCTGGAAAAAAATGCAGTTCAGCATTGAGGTGACTTAATAATTTTGGGGAGATTGTCTTGATGGACAGAAACAGTTTAATTTGGCACGATAAGAGTGTCATCCTTACTTTGACTAGAAAATATCTAAAGTGTAGCTTTTTGGTTTTTCTTAATCAATATCTCTTGGAATGTTTTTTTTTTTTGTTCTTATTTCCTTTCCCCAGAGCAAAATATCGTCATCTTAATTTAGGTTGAATCATGTTTTCTGTGAGCTGATAATCATAGATGTTCCTTTGTTCAGGGGAAAAAAAATGTTTATTTTTGTTTCTAAATATAATTTTGCTTTTAAATTGAAAATTGGAGATTTCACATTTAATTCAGCTTTTAAAATGAAGAGTGCAAGCGTGTTGCCTGTCCTGGGTATATGTGGGGAATGATTTTATGGACAGGTTGCTGTTGGCGACTGCATTGTGTATTATCACTGCCTCAGGCAAATGCTGCTGTTTCCTGGGACCCTTTGAGAGATTTAACTGCTCAGGGATGCTCATGCTTTTGCTTCCCATGCATTAACAGCAGGCAGAGCTGGATTTTTGTTAGGCATCCTGGGTGAAAAATCCAGAAAATCCGTATTAAACAACGTGCTCTTACTTTGGGTTTATACCTAGGAGCTGAGTAGGATTCAGCCCACTCCTGTAAAGCTGGTGTTATCCTGTGGTTTGCGGGGTTTGTAATAGATACGTGACATCTTCAAAAATATAGGGCAGAGGAGATCTGGGGAGAGGCACACAAAGAGCTGGGAAAGTAGGGATGCTGCCTCTAGTTGTAACTGCAAGTTAAGGTAGAATTACTCTGTTGAAATTTGACCGGGACACGGAGATTTTATTTAACGTTTAGGGCTGGATCCAGGATCCACTGAATTCAGCAGATGTCACCCTGCTGTCTATAATGTGATTAGGCTCTGAAACTGGAAAACTACCCTTGTGATACCTTGCCATGGTATCAGCAGTAAGAAGGGTGTCGTTTCTTGCAGGTTAGGGCTTGTGCTGCGGTGAGCAGCTTCCTAGAGTCTCTCAAGCATCTGAGCCCCTGTGGGAATGTAGGGAACAGCCTAAAAACATCACTGTCATCAACTGCTACCCGCTGTTGCTGTAAAGGGAGGAGGTACGCACACCTTGGCTGCTCCAACTTGCAGCTGGCTCTTCCTCTTTTGTGTGGGGAGACGTGTACAGGATTTAAATTGTGATAAAAGTGATGTTGTCCTTATTTCCCCACCGCACAGCATTGGTTTAGGCTGACATGGGCTCATATGCTGACTCATGTCTGCCTGGCAGCTTTCTTTTCACACGCTGCTGGAAGCAGCTTGGCTTTTATCTCCCTCCTAAAGGTCTCTGTGTGGGGAAATAAAGGGGCAAAATGCAATCAGGGACACAGAAAGTGAATCCAGTAGAGAGGAGCGATGCTCAGAGCATCTTTTCTAAAGCCATTAAGCTGGGCACTGACTGCATAGTCATGTACTAAAGTCCCTTGCAATTTGAACAGGTCTCTTCCTGGTGTTATGCTGGCAATAACCAACCGCTGCAGCCGTTGTGATACTGATGAATCCTTTGGCAATTCCCTGCAGAGCTTTCAACTCCTCACCCAGCAGCCTTTCAGCTGGGTAACCCAAATGAAAGGCGTGACCAGTCCCACTGCTGTGTGAGGAGGAAGGAGGGAGGAAGGCGTGGATCTTTTAGTAGAAAAGATCCTTGTTGCATTGGAAAACTTTAATGAATTCAACCCTTTGGGTCACATCTCTCATTTTTTCCCATCATTTAGCCAAACTGTAGAGTACCTTTTGTTAACAAGACAAAACCAATCCCCCCGAGTATTTACTAAAAATTTCCCTAGATGCTTTCACAGCCCAAACACTTGCAAGGGAAGTTGCTTGTTCTTGAATTCTGTAAGGTGGAAACAACGCTGAAACGATGCAAAACAAAAATGAAGAGATGCTTCAAAACTCTTCCTGAGGCTGGTCCTGTAGAATCCAAGGGAAAGAAGTGTGTGACGTTAGTTATGCTAAAAAACCAAGGAGCAGATGCTCCAATGCTCTTAGCTTTCACTGAGGAATGTCTGTTCCTTCCGTAAGTTCCTATCCTGTTCGAGCCTCTGAGCTTGCACAGAGGCTTATGGGATGCTGGAGTATGTAGTTGTCTTCGTGGGACAGAAGGCATTGGGCAGTGTAGTTGGTCATCAGGCTTACTTGTACCTGTGAAATCTGAGGTCAGAATATCAACAATATTGGAGAAAAGTTACGTTCCCCTATGGTCCCTCGTGTACAGCTTCACTCCCCTCTTGTCCTACCTCAGTTTTGCAAGGGCATGACTCAGGAATATTCAAGGCTCACTGGAAATTTAGTCAGTGGTTTCTGAAGCCTCTGGCTCTCCTTGAGCTCTAGGAATACAGTTGAAGTTTATCTTGCTCAGCATCTCAGCTGGATGCCATGCTCTGTGTCCCTCTATCTCACTACTGCAGAAAGGTGATAGCATGTGGGCATCTTATTCCTATGGTGCTGGCTTTGGTTACAGAGATCAACAAAGCTTGTTCTAGGCAAAATGGTCTGTTTTCCTGGGTGGGGATCTTCATAAAAAAGTCTTGCCAATTCTTTCCATGGAGACTCAAGAATTTGTAGTAGCACCTTGAGAAACACAGAGGAAAAGTTGACTGCAGTTCCTGACTGGGCTTTTGAGTTAACAAGAGTGCGTCTGATTCCACCCCTGACTTTGAATTACGGTATCTTTAGAGAAGGCAGATCACCGTGTTCAATTTAATTCCTGTTTGCGTGTTTTATTTCAAATGCAAAACATTCTGAGGTTAAAATAAATGTTACTGGTTACATGATGCATTAAGCTAATGATTTTCTTTTTTTTTTAACTTGATCCTATAATACTGCAACTTTAAGGGATAAATACTAAGCTCTCCTTTGAGTATTTTCAGGTGCCTTGTGTATTGTTACATAGTCTAAAGAAAACCTCTTTTTTTTTTTTTTTCTTCTTTTCCTCTTCCCTTTCTCTTCCTCCCTCCCTTCACCTTCTCTAGGTGATTCTCATTCTGACAAAACTCTACGACTTCAACTTGGGGAGTGTTACGGAGAGCTCGCTGTGGAGGTAAGCAGATTGTAGAAACGAGCAACTGGCATGGGGGAGGTTGCTCTGTGCTTTTTGTAAAACTGGAGGCTCAGCAAAGGGGGTATCTGAGTTGATCAGGGGAAGAGGTGGGAGGAAATATTAAGATTACAGGAGATGTTTTTTTCAAAAGGGACACATGATTAAGCACACATTGCTTTAATGTAGTTGGGTCTTCAGGCAAGAGGGTTTCTTGATCTAAAGGTATGTCTCTGGCACACAGAGGAGCTTGGTTTCACTCTTGCCTTTGGGTGTCCTTAGACAAGTCTCTTCATCCCTCAGAGCCTCTGCTGACAAAAGGAATGGTCTCTATAACCAGTACCTGCCTGCTGGAGCAGTGTCCAAGAAGGTGTACAACACAGTGTGTGATTTCAGCTGATCTTAGCCACGTTCCTCAGCCCTATGAGCCGATGCTCGTCTTGGTGGTGATTCTGTGTTGTCTTGGGCTGTAAGGACGGGGCTAGAGATATCACAGCGACGTGCTAGTGTCTTCTCTGCTACAGACAGACAGACAGACTCAGATGGTGTGATGTACCTGCCGTGCTTGCAGTCTGGTGTGGAAAATGGGGTGCCCTGGCCTGGGGAAGCACACCAAAATCACCTATAATTTCTGCCTGCTGGGGATTTCTCTTCCTGCTAACATCCTGTGGTATGGAAAGGGCATGGGTATGCCTTTAAGAGAATTGTTTGTTACCCAAAGCACCAAAAAAAAAAAAAGGCAGCCAGAGGTTGGGTGAAACCAAGTGCCTTGTGTTAGATTTTCCTGGTGTATTGCACATCTTGTTCAGCCTGCTGAAAGTGTAGTTAGTGGAACTGTCACTGTGTTGTAGCTGTTGCTCCAGATGTGAGCAGCTTCTTGGCAGACGGTCTCTCGTCTTTGTTTCTTCCCAGCTAATTTAAAAGCCCCTGTTTGGAGCAGACCTTGGGCATGTGCTGCAGGTTTATTCCCATTAATGTATTGAAGGGATAACTGTTCAGTAGAGCTCTTGAAACTTCTCAATTTGCATAGCACTTCCAAAGTCTAATTGTTCTGTACCGGTAATCTGCAAAAGTATAAATAACCGTGCAGCTAATAAGAGAGAGAACGTAGTCATTTCCACTTAGCCAGGTACTTTTCAATGTATTAAAGCCTTAAAAAAAACTTTTGCCTCTAACCTAACAAGTACAAATGGCACTGTGATTGTACTTCAAATGTAATTGCCAAGCAATCTGCTCTGCATAAATAATGTAACAAGCAGGCAAATCTTGTCCTAATACCGAATTTACTACATCACCTGAACTCTGCAGAAAGGTAAGAGCAGCATCCCTTTTGGAGTTTTCCCAACATGATGGAGATGTAGATCATCATCAGTGCAACTGAATGCATCCAGTACTTGGTCAGATGGGGAAGCACAGTGATTTGTGAGTCTGTTCCACTGTGTTCTGGGACATTTTTGCATCTTTTCTGCAGTGAAATAGGGGCCAGTGTGGGGCCTAGAGACTCAGAGAGGCTGAGAAGTCAGGATCTCCTGAAGCTTAGGGTGAGAGAGAGCTAGTACTGGGCTCTAAACTTTAATTTCCTACCTGGGAAATCCAGGATTAAGCCAAATGGTACTTCAGGAGGAAGTGTGGACTCTTAGAGAACAGCTATGAGTTTCTTTGGGAAGGGTGTTGCAGAAATGCAAATAGATACTAAGCCAAAAGAAAGACTATTTTTCTCAGGATTTTCTGTTCTGTTTGCACGTTAAGACACGTGAATCTTTGTGTCTCTGCAGAGTGAATTTAAGCCTTCAAGGTTTGCTTTCTTTAGCTATTTTCTTAAGAGTCCTACAAAGCCATCTTGGAGCAACCAGAACTTGTGGGTCACAAACTGAATGGAAGTATCAAGTAATTATCAGAAGGAGGGCTGTGGTTTTTTTTTTTTCCTCTTCCTGTTTTCTGGGAATATGACACATCCTTCCTGCTGACCAGGAGTCTTGTCTGTCTGAGCTGTGATGCTGCGTGATATCTATTCTGGATGCTTGGCAAGTGCAGTTCCTTCCACGAGAGAGGAGTGGCTTTTATGGCAGAGAGCAATGAATTGCACAACAGTGCTTCAAAGGATGCGAAAATAGAGCAGAGTGCAATGCAATCTCCAAATATCATCTTGCCTCTGCCTGCTTCATGCATCAAAAGATTCTTCTCAGTTCCCCCTGGGTTATAGCATGAGAGGCTTCTTCTAATGGAAAACTGAACTGCCGTGTAAGAGAAATTTCTAATCCCTGCATCCAAATACAAGGGTAACTAAATCAATAAGAAAACATCCTGAATGTAATTAAAAAAGGGAGATAAAGCAAGAGAGAAGAATTAAAATTTACATTTGGAGCTGCTTCTAGATCAAGCTGATATAAAGACAGAGGGAATGCTAGTCAGCATTTGAATGCAGGAACACAGACGTTGCTTTAATAAGCAAATCCATCCTTCTAGGGCCCAAATCATCTCAGAAAAGGCCTCCATTGCTATTGAAGCAGTCACATCCCTCCTCCTTGTGAATGCCACATTTCTTCTTTGTCGCAAGGCATACCTGTCAGTTGTGGTTTGGATTTTTATTTTTCCTACAAAGTTGAGTGAAGATGACTGTTTCCTCCTATGAGGAAGCCACTTTATTGCAGTTGTACTTCAGAGACATCAGAATTTCTGAGGTCTTTAAAATTGTTTAGGCTTTTCATGCATTCAAACCCTTCGTCAGCTCTCATTGCCTAGCAGAATATCTAACTGCATAGCTGAGGTTCCAGCTACATCCTACCTCATATAAGTACATATTTGTTTAAGGATTGGACATATACTTTCTGTAGAATGCCCTCCCTAGCTTTACACCTAACACTTACATCAACAAAAGGAAAACAGTTCTCCGTCTTAATCTGTAAATTTATGTGGTTGAGGTTTGAAGTGCTGTTGGAGCACCTCTAATTCCCACACGCTCAGTAGGCATCAAGCTTCATTGCCTGTGATGAACTGTAAGCTCACCAGTGTGATCTGTCATAAAATGTGAACTCCCTCTCTGTAAAGAGCAGGGACCAGGCTGCTTCACAGCTATTGTAGTCCAAAAAGGCATCTGTTGAACAGAGGAGAATGAGGGACTTAGATGTGGAAAATATGGTGTCAAAAAACTGCTATTCACAACCAAGGCTTGAAGGAACGGAGGGTGTTTTTGGCCTGTTTTTCTGCTGAAGTTCTCAGTTTTATTAGGAGAAGGAGAGAAGGGGGCAAGTCTGTTCAATGGCTTATTTCTTCAAATATGTGTGTTCATAACTCCTCCAGATCTGACCATAGAAATTGTGATTGTGTTAATGAGCTTTGGTTTGAAGTGTATGTTGTGTTCAGGTATACTCTGTGGGGAGTTCTGTAGCTGTTTGGTAGGCAGCACACTCTTTGATTAGTTAATCTTGTTGTTGTCCAGTTGTTTCTCCTTTTCTCATTCTATGGGCCTTTTAGATTTCACTGTTTTTATAAGCAAAGGAAGCTCCTTTGAATGTTTCCTCGCTTGTTGATAATTCTGTCTCCTGTTCATGCTGTACGGTTTTGAGATAGGGTTACGTGAACATGACATTCTGAATAAGTATTTAATGATGCTATTGTAAGATGTAAAATGTTTTCAACTGTGTCAGCCCGTGTGGATTGAACAGTTGTTTCTGCCAGGATAACTGGAATAAAGGTTTTTCCGCTGTTGCCTTTTTTAGTATCCAGGAAGGGTTATATTTATTTGGATAGCAGTAGCTAAGAAGAAAGCCTCCATCCCAAGGCAGCTTTCAATCTCAAATGAAGACAAAGAGACAACTGGGTGATCCTGCCGACAGAAGAAGCACAAGTTAGCAGGCCAGTATTTATGATCGATGCAACAACTATGACTGCAACACATCAGCTAATTAGGCAGCGGGGAGTAGTTCAGATTTTCTTTCAAAGTGCAGGCACTTGCACGTGTCATCTCTGAGTCCCTGCTACCATTTTACCCACTTTTGATGGGTCCCCTGGAGTTCCTCTACTCTGACTGTGGACCAGCTAAATTATTGGAAAATACACAAAGCTGGCCCATGCATTAACCTATTTTCAGAACCATGAGTGACTCTGCTTAAGAAGCTAAAATGCTGATGAAGGAATTTTTACATATATTATTTCTTGTTTGTATCCAATAAATTATGTTTCCATGGCAGCAGTTAAAAATCCCCAAGCACTTTTTACTTTTGTGGGTGTTGTGCATGAAAAGGTTGCTTTGTTTTCTTGGCCTCTGTGTTGAGTTAGAAAAAGAAACAACACCACTTTTATCTTTTTAACAGAGGCAGCTGCAAAATACAGCAGCTGCAACTCGTGTCTTGGAGCTGAGAAGAGTAAAAGTGGAGATAATCAGGATGTTTTATTGTACCTCTAGTACGTGTGTCCTTCGCAAAGTTTCACAGCTCATGCCAGTTTGTGTCTTTGGTTCATGCCTTTCGCAGGGAGCTGGCTTCAGCTAGAGCTGCTCTGTAAGTGTGAAATAGTGAATATTGTGTGAAATGCCATGTCTCCCCTTTGGAAACTGGGGCTTCGTCCCCTGGCTTTGAATGGTGCTCAAAGTCTAACTCAAATTTCCCTCTCATCCTCTGCAAAACAAGCTGAACCTGAAATAGGTCATGGCACAGCCAGAGCTTCCTGAAAAGAGTGTTTCTATCCCAGTGCCAATGAATTATTTAGACTGTGATGCTGAGATTAACTGCTTCTGGTTTATGCCACCACCTCTTGATCAGTAGTGGTCAAGCCTCACATGTTTTGCAATGAGACATTGTAGTTTTTCTGGAATATGCTGTATTGAAATGCAGTATCCTTGGATCCCCTAAGACCAGCTGACATCTCCTTGCTGTATTGTCAAATTTGATTATATTTCTTGTTTTTCACTTTTATACTGACAACCTGCATCTTAGATACATGCTATTTCATGGAGGACTGTATTCAGACATAAAATTAATGAAGCTAGTTTTCAAAGTAGTGATGCTTCCCATTATCACATCTTACCTGGCATATTTTAACAATACAAAATGAAGAAATCCTGTGCTGATGAGGAGAAGGGTTTCTTTTATCTGCAATCAACCATAAGGGCATGGAGAAGCCAGCTCGATGTGTAATCACATCCGTGACCTTTCTTAGATTGGAAAACTGAGGTGCCCAAAAGTTTGGTGACTCCATTGTTGTTGTTTTTTAGAGTGCATAAATAGCCTGGCTTGGTGATGGCTATTTTTTTCAGGCTATAGGAACCACCTGTCAAAAGCTTTGTGGTTGAGAGCTGCTAGGTGCAGACTATAATTGCCGAAGAACTAAGAGATGGGGCAGGAGATGCCTGCAGTGAGAGAAGAGAGTTGTTCCTTAGGGCTCCCAGCACACCCTGTGTTGTGATTAGTGTGGGCCTTTAGCAGCATCTGAGAAAAATGTCTCCAGTATTCTTGCTGATTTATCTTTTCCTGCAGTAGATGTTTCGGTTTACCCTGGTTCAGCGCAGCCTGACTGTCAGTCATAAATGCCATCTTGGCATGAGAGCCACACTTGAATTCTTTGGGAGATGCACCGTAGCTGCATGTTGGCCAGTTCCTGAGCTAGCTGCTGCCTAATTATAATTGAGGCCATTTAATAAAGAGAAGTTCCTTGGCCCAAAGAGCTTAGGCAGTCACTAGCTGTGAAGAATGGAAAGCTCTGCGTTCTCGATCCAAGTGAAAATTTCTTTGCTCTCATGGCTAAATACCTGCTTATTTTGGAGCAACAGGTCTTGTTCTCCTCCTGAGGCTGAGATACCAGGTTTGGCAGAGGCTCCTGACATCTGCATTTGTCCAGCTGTGCAAGTGCAGTCATAGGCATCAGAAGGTGGGTCCTAGTAAATAAAGAGAAGCAAGAGAGAAAGTCTGACAGGTGAAAAGGGTGGTTAACTATCAGCAGGGAGAAAAATTAATGGGTAAAGGGCATTGCATCAAGTTTCATGGTGGGGATGCTAAAAGTTCACAAAAGCCTACACACATAACAGTCTTTCTATGCTTTTTTTTTCGTAACTATTATGAGCAATAAGGGGTAGCTTAGCTTCCTTGAGTTTGCTGGTTTAGAAGGGGGTATCTTTGAGAGCAGTGTTAGAAGCTGATGTTTGTCAGATGGTGGCAACCATTGACCACCTTATCCCACGATATAAGTGAAGTCATTTGAAGTACTAATTGTGACCTGATTCAAAATGTTTTTCTGATTTGAAGTGATTCATTATACTTCCCGTTGTGGCTTTCCAGAGACGTAAACAAATCTTTTATTGCAGACTTCAGGAAATGTACATAAGGAATCATTTTGATTCGCTTTGATTCTGTTGTTGGATGTCAACATCCATGAGAATTAAAGGGGGAAAAAAAAGAAAAAAAAAAAAAGAGAGAGAAGGAAAATTCAAGGATTGGAACAGAATGAACCATGGATATAACTCTCCCTGAATGTCCCAGACAGTCCCAGGTGGTGTCCAGAGCATACATTCCTTGCAGATCAGAACAGAAGATGCTGCCACTGCAATAAAAGGATAACCAATAATGAAAGTTAATAGGCTTATCTTAAATTCAAGGCTATGTTTTAGGGTTAGGTAAGCTCAGTAATGGTAAGAAAAATAAGACCTCATTCTTTAAATCTTTATTTCATTCTTGAAATATATGACTAAGTTCTGGAGAGAAGTTTCATTTGTCTCCTTCTTGTTGCTTCCTTAGGGCTTTTCTGTATGGGAATAGTCAGGTTCACACTTCTACTTTCTGATGGTTCCTTGCTTTTACAAGCAATATTTTGCCTCAGAGGTGGAAGGGACCAAGGGGGGCAATGCAAAATCATGTGAAAAGTAGAAGCTCAGTAAATACGAATCTACAAGCTTTTGTATGTGTGCTGTGTAGATCAAAGTCCCACCTTTGCTTATTAAGATGTCTTAGTCATCTTGTTTCATGAAGCTCATTTGTCTTTTGTGAACCAGCCTTCTGGCTGGTCCGTTTGTTGTGTCTCTTAATTGCTCTATCAATGACCTTTCTGTGGGAATATCATCAGACAGGGGACCTTTTGGATTTATTAATTTTTTGTTTGCCAAGAAAGCTCTGAGACTAATTGCCAAGACTTCCCAGAAGATATTAGTTTACAAATTTTTATGACACTATGATTTATTAATGTGCTTCCCCCTGCATCTGCTCATCCCTATTCCTTGGTGGAATTCCCACTGAATTGGACAGAATTAATAAAACCAGAACTGCAGATTGTAATGGTGTTTTAGATAGGTTGTTAATTAAAAACTTTTGCCCATATTCAGAGTGCTTTATTCATATTTATGATTCTCTGAAGACAGAGCTGAGGCTTGGCTTTTTACTGGGTTCTGGCCCAGGTCTGTAAATTGTTGCGTGCCGGTTCGTGGTGGCAGCAGAGAGGTTCACATTTATGTGTGCATGTATCTCACTGTTCCACACGTGCTACACATCCCTGCTCTGTGCTTCATCCCCGGGTCTTTCGCAGCTCGAAAGTGGAGCTGCTTTGGTGAAGCTGACAATCTCCAAACACGTGGCTGTGGAAGGACTAGATTGCTCACTACTGATGGATACTGATGACGATGTTTGAGTGAGGAATGTGTTTATTGAATAGGTCAGGGGAGGTTGTGTGGACCTATATCAGTTTTGTTCTCGTAGGTAACTGAGTTATTGGGATGCTCCTGTTAATAAGTCAGCCTGGGATGTTTTAGATATGTCTCGTTTTATGGCTGGAGATAGGGAGGCAAAAGGAAAAGGGTATTTATCAAATTCCAAACTTTTTGAGGGAATATTTTTCAGACAAAGGTGGAATTCCAGATAGAATGTAGAGAGCGCAAAAATGAGCTCTGTTTTGTTTCCTTTTTCCATGTTTCAGGTATGAGCCCCAACCAGCCATCTGTCTATTCCTTTCTGCCTCATAACTGTTGAATTACTTATAGTTTGCAAAAAAGCTCAACAGGAGAGACTGAGAATCACTCCAGGGAGAGACTGATACTAATCTTATGTGGGGAAGATCGAAGTTCAAGCCCTTGCTCTGAATAAGCATAAAAGGAAGTGCTATTTTATTCCACAAGTAATTAAATTGCGTAACTCATTGCTACAGGATGTTGTGAGGCAGAAATAATAAAAGCATAAATGGATTTCAAAAGGGGATTCAATGAATTAATGGAGGATATTTCTGCTGGTGGTTGTTACATGTGATAGTGTGACTGTAGCCTTTGGATTACAGTAATTATTTCATGATATGACATTCAAGGAACAGACAGATCTACAGCTTTTACATCAGCGTTGCAGTAATGTCATCCATTTTTTTTTGTTTTCATGAGCTAGTCAAGCTTTAGTTGTTCTAATGCAATAGCTGGGATTGTGCTGAGGACATGGTACACCACAATATTTTAGTTGTTTTGGGATTCAGATATCTCTAAATCAGTAGAGCTAAGGAAAAGACCATAGGAAGAATCATGCTGCCTTTTATTTCTTCCTTATACTTTTCCCAGAATATTCTTTGGCAGATTAGTGGACAATAACAAATTTTGATCTGACCTACTGTGACTGTCCTATTGAGCCAAGGGATCCGAGTCTTTTCCCCCATAGGCAGGTTCTCCATCCATTGCCCAGCTGGTGGCTGTCTTGGATGCTGTCACATTTTCTTAGTAAAGCTATCTTATTGCTTTGAAACTGTAGTTAAAAAAAAACCCAAACAATACAGAAAACCCCCAAACAATTAAAAAAAAAACAATGTCCCCTGTCTCCCCACCCCTCAACTCTCTTTCATATAATTTCCCAGCCTTTCAGTCACACAACTGGGTTTGATCAGCCTGACAAGGAAACTTAAATCTATCCAGATGTCTAGTTTTTCTTTTTCAGAAAACTAGATGATGGAACGGGAAACTTAGGGAATTTAGTGCTGAAATATGTTTTTGGTGTTGATAGAATCATGTGAATTATGATTTATATTTTTTTTTTTGGTGGAAGAACATGCTTGTCTCTGCTTTTGCAGGTTATATAGGCCAAATGTAATACAGTTTTTCTGTCATCATTAATTAATTTATTTGATTATGAACTCCCCAAGAAGGGAGACATCTTATCTCATCAGAAGTGAATTTTGGGCTCAGGTCATGTTGCCAGGAATTTAGTTCTGGGGCTTTGGTGGAGAAGGTCAGAGGAAGCTTTGCCAAAAGCAAGTGTGTTTTTGAAGCATCACGGTCCTATGAAGTCATCTTGTCAGGGAAGGCAGGTAAAATGAGTTTGTAGGGCTTTGCCTACTTGTTTAGAAAAGTAGCAAGGCAGCATTCAGGAGGGATTTTGTAGCCAAGAACCTGCTGTTGCAGATCCTGTGGGTGTTGTGACTGCTGCTGCATCAGCAGGGCTGCATCTGTTAAGAGCAATTGGCTATTCCATCTCTTCTTTATCATTTGGAGCAGCAATTCCATTGCTCTCATTAGAGAGCTGCTCCTTTTGTTGAGTTATCTCATCTTACATTCTAATTAGATTTGGATGCCGACTGCTAAACTTTTTTCAGGAAGTCATGCTTAAAAATGAATTTGTTTTAGTCTTATTAATGTCTTTTTGTGATCACTCTTTACCGTGCAGAGGAGTTTCGTTGGCACAGACAAGTAGTGAAAGCATTCAACATGGGTATGTGCCAATTTTAATGAAAACCACACATTAAATTAACTTATAAATGTGCAACAATATAACAACTTTCATAATGAATTAAATAAGAACCTTCATGTTAGATCCAATCTAGTAGTATTTGTAAAGCTGGAAAAGGGATTCTCAGAAAAGAATTGGATAAAAATCTTACAAAATTATGTGGTGTGGATAGGGTCTTTGCTAAAGCAAGTGCTTAAGGATATGATTTAATAGTGGACAGGTATGGTTAGACTCGATGACCCCAAAGGTCTTTTTCAATAAACCAGTTCTATGAATTGAATGGAGCATCATTCATACGAGGAAGCGGTGAGAGAGCTGGGACTGTTTAGAAGAAAAGGTGCTTCAATGTTTTCATGGGAGTGTGCAAAGAAGATGGAGACAGACTCTTTTCAGTGATGTGCAGTGACAGGACAAGAGACAATGAATGGGCACTGAAATATCAGGAAATCTTATTTTACTGTGCAGGTGACTGAGCACTGGGACAGGTTGCCTGGGGAGATCACGGAGTCTCTATTCTTGGAGATGTTCAAAGCTGTCTGGACTAGTCCTGGGCAACCAAGTGGCCCTGCTCAAGCAGGGTGTTGGACCAGGTGAGCTCCAGAGGTCCCTTCTAATCTCAACCATTCTGTTAAGACTGAAGGAGCATTGGACAAAGGCTCAGAAGAGATTTGTTCTTAGAACAATGTGTAGTTATGTATGTATCTCCCTGCCGGAGCATATTCTGGTAGGTAGAGTACACATGGGGTTTAAATGGACTCTAGATGAGTTCCTAGAAGCTAAAAAAAAATCTATCAAGGATTATATTACAATCCAAGACTTCATTTGTGGCTCAAGACATCGCCTGACCTCTGATCAGTCAGATGGAGATAGGCACTGCCACTTATTCTCCAGGCAGTCAGGGCTGGATCAGGATCCAGCAAGTTCTCAGGCTGTGCAGTTTCTGTGTTGCTCACGGCTTGCTTTGGGATGTTGTTCTGCTATCCACACTGAACCTGGGCTTTACACCAGCTTAAGTGATTTGTATCTCTTTGAGTGAGCTGTTCTTTTTCTTTCTCTTCCCCTCTCCCTCCTGCCTCGACTTTTCTTTCCAATTGGGCTTGGGACCAAGTAATATAAATCTTTGATGCTTTCTGCAGTGGCTGGTGGAATTTAGTACTTTAACATGGGTTGTGTCTGTTTATATTGGTGTTTTATTATGTTGTGTGTTTTTTTTTTTCCCCAAATGCATTGCCATTTTATAATGGCTATAAATAAGCTGAAGGATGGAAAAACATTGTTTAAAAGAAGTGGAAGAAATCCTCCTGTCTTTCTTTTAGCCTGGTCTGTCTCTTTCTTTATCTCTGTGGTACATTCATTAAACTTCTAATGAAGTGCCAAGTATCAAGGAGTCACTTTCCAAATAATATTTACAAGGAATGCCTAGCCTGGAAGGTAGGCTTTGATTTATTTACTTACCACATGTTCTTCATCTGTAAACTTTATAAGTCCGTTCTTTTACACTGTATGAAACCTCCTATAAACTACTACATCATGGGGAGCTAGTGCATTTTTACATGTTGGATTTCTGCCTTTGAATGAGAACTCTAGCAGTTTGGTGGGCCCATTCTTTAACTAGATTATTAGGGCTTGATTCTGGGTCTTTGATGGGCAGTCACTTTAGAGAATTAGCTCTGTAAGTATTAGTAGTCACTCATAGCCAGTTATTGCTGAAGCTGAAATTCTGCAGATGCCTGAGTCTGACAACAGGCTTTGCGCAGGAGCCGGGCATTCAGCATTCTACAGGTCTGGTTAGGGATGCAAATGTGATGCTGTATCGGAATAGCTGGGGTCTTACCCCGTGATAAATCTAAGAATATTATATGGCATTTGTAACTGAGCTGTTAAATTTTCTTTTATGGATCTTGTAGTCTAGCTCACAGAAGCACTGAGGAGTGTAACAGGAGACCGATTAGGAGAGGGTGGCTGGGCTCTTGCTGTAACTGTTACTGCCAAGCTTTACCCCCAAAGCCCAGCAGTAGTTTTGCCCCAGGGTGAGGGAGGGTCACTGTGAGCTTTTCTGAGTGAGTCCTAGTGCATTTAGGATGCAACCGTCTCTAGCTGTCTGTAACTGCTGCCAGGAGTGTGGGGCTTCACAGCAGAGTTAGCTGGGCTGAAGGGATGTGTGCAGCTCACTGTGCACCGTCACAGCTCAGGGATCTGGCATGGACTTGCACACTTGGCAAGTTTGCAGATGACACCAAGCTGGGTGGAAGTGTGGATCTGCTGGAGGGTCGGGAGGCTCCAAAGGGATCTGAACAGGCTGGATCGCTGGGTAAAGTCCAATGGCATGAGGTTTAACACGGCCAAATGCCGGGTCCTGCACTTGGGGCACAACAACCTTATGCAGCTACAGACTAGGAGAAGCCTGGCTGGAAAGCTGCCAGGAGGAGAAGGACCTAGGGGTGTTGGTTGACAGCTGACTGAACATGAGCCAGCAGTGGCCCAGGTGGCCAAGAAGGCCAATGGCATCTTGGCTTGTATCAGAAATGGCGTGACCAGCAGGTCCAGGGAGGTTATTCTCCCCCTGTACTCGGCACTGGTGAGACCGCACCTCGAGTCCTGTGTTCAGTTCTGGGCCCCTCACCACAAGAAGGATGTTGAGGCTCTGGAGCGAGTGCAGAGAAGGGCAACGAAGCTGGTGAAGGGGCTGGAGAACAAACCTTATGAGGAGCGGCTGAGAGAGCTGGGGGTGCTTAGCCTGGAGAAGAGGAGGCTGAGGGGAGACCTTATTGCTCTGTACAACTACCTGAAGGGAGGTTGTGGAGAGGAGGGTGCTGGCCTCTTCTCCCAAGTGACAGGGGACAGGACAAGAGGGAATGGCCTCAAGCTCTGCCAGGGGAGGTTCAGGGTCAACATAAGGAAAAAATTCTTCACTGAAAGGGTCATTGGGCACTGGAATGATCTGCCCAGGGAGGCGGTTGACTCGCCTTCCCTGGAGGTGTTTAAGATGCGGGTGGACGAGGTACTGAGGGACATGGTTTAGAGATTGGTAGGAATCGTTGGACTCGATGATCTGGTGGGTCTCTTCCAGCCTGGTGATTCTATGATTCTATGACTTTGGGTTCTGAGTTGATGCACAATGCTGAGCAGGGAAGTGTAGCAGACAAGCAATAAGATGGGATTACTATCATCTATAATTAATAGCTTGTACAAGCTCTGGGAGGTTCAAAATCCACCTGGGGAGAGGTACGCAGGAAAGAAGAGCAATCTGGCACTGGGATGTGGGTTCAGGTCTTGTGGGAGTCTGAAGATCACAAGAAGTAACTGGCCTGACGGAAAGAGAAATGTAGTCAGTGTCTGTCCTCTTGCATCCCTTTCTCTGGAATGTTAGAAACTGTAATACTGATTTGCTTTAAGAAGGAAGCTTTGTTGTTCATTATTGGTCCTGGAGGAGGCGGAGGAGCAGGCAGCAGATTCAGAGCAGAAGTCAGGAACAACGTGAGGAAGAGTAGGCAGCACACAGTGCCTGGTGTGGTAACATGAGAATAGTACAAAGTCCATCAGCACCAAGGGATGTGTGATTTCCCTGAGGACTTTGGCAGACTCTGATCCATCCATGGGTCTTGCATAATTCCTTTGGGGATCACAGACAAGCTGTTGACCTTGAGGTCCCCTAGACACAGGTCTCTGTAAAGCCAGTGTGTGGGAGGGCTTGTCCTTTCCTTGGGTTATTTGCAGCTGTAAGTGTGGCTGAGGAAAGCCAAGCCACTACGATCATCTGTTAAAACGTAAGGTTTCAGATATAATGTTTTATTGCTATGGAGTAGTTAAAGCTACAGAGTAAGCAGTGGACCATGGTACATCATTCAGTGTGCCTCTAGCAGAGTAGAGAATAAATGTCCCATAGAAGATTAAAATCCCATTGGTTCTATTATCTGTAACCAATAAAGGCAAAAGGGATGTCTATGAGGAATTCAGAGTTAACACAGCACATCTAGCTTTGTACCCCCAAGTGTGTATTTTCTGTTTTGTGCAAGGCATGGGAAATGAAACAAGACAAGATTTGGGATGTTGTGGGTGGTTTTGGTTTTTTTGGCTTTTTTTGTTTTTTTTTTTTTTTCATTTTTCTTGGAAGAGTGTGTTGCAGGGAAGACTGTGGTGGTCTGTCTACCTCTTGAGGATTCAGAGGATGGTCTGCACCAATGCTACCTCATCATAGGGGCAGAGGGTTGTTAATCACACCACTTGATAAGTTCATATCTTGTCCTGTGGCATTTCAGTGGTGATGAGCACAAGTCTGGCTCTGTAACAGGACATGTCCCTATTATGTGCCCGAAGATACATATATGCTACCCGTATTTTATCTTTGGAAGTGCTCCTTTTATATCGTGACAGTGCATGGGGTTTGTCTGGGGAACAGATTGAAGGTGAGTAGGATGCGATCTAGCTTAACCATTCAGCATATTTGATCCACCCTGGTGACTCTGTTTCATCACTGTATGTCCTCTATTACTATCCGAAGAGCGAGTTGTGGCTGTGCAGACATGGGAATAATGCTTTTCCTTGGTATGCAGACTCGTTCTTCCTGTCTCTCTCTGCTTCCAGTGTCCCTGGATGTGGCACTTTGCGAGCATGCCTCTCGGGTATATCAGGCAATTGATTTGGTGTTTGTACTGCTAGGGAGGTTTTGAGGGATGCTTGCTAGTGGTACTACTGAGTAGCATTACTGAGTAGCTCAGGTCTCGTGGCAAAGTGGGTTCTTGAATTCTTCAGCGCAGACATCCCACCCTTCTGTGGTTGGAGTCTGTATCACTTGCAGGAATCAATGGTAAAATCCTTTGTTCCCAGGGCTTCGTTCCTATGCCGCCTTTATTTCAGCTTCACTGGTCTCTGCGTTCCCTCTCATCCTGCATGACAAAACCCGTTAGAAATGCTGCAGTAGGCCATGTTGCAAACCTTTATCTTGAAAAATGACATTCATAAAGGTTAATAATTGGAATGAGTTCTGGCAGTTACTAATTAGCACCATTACACAATCAGCTCACATTCTGGCAGCATTAGGCATACTTAATCAGTCAATTATCATTGATCTCGGAAAGTGCTGCTCTGAAGTTAGCTTAAGGTGCCTTTGTGAGTGGAAAGAGGGAATTTGACAACACCACGGTGGTCAGGCTGCTTGGAAACGTGTGATTTGAAGACTGGTGTTGTGTCCCTGATTGTGACAGATGGATCTGAATTAGAAATCGGATAGTATAGAATCACCTTCAAAGGAAGCGTAAATAGATCCTACCGCGCTCTCCCTCCTCACCACTTAAAACAGTAAGGGCATTTGGGGAAAGCACTGACTTCAGGGAAAAATGGATTTAATGGTTTCAATGAATTTCAGTTAACGTGATGACTTTCCAAAGAACAAGTGAAGTATAAGGTTTTTTTGTCCTTGGTTTTATTTTTCTTGATGTCATTAATAGTTTTTGAGGTAAGTTGGAAGCAAGATGAGGAGGCACAGGATTTCCCTTTAAAAAAATTGTGTAAAGTGGTATTAATCTTGTGAATCTAAACATTATGATTGCTTTAGGCTCTCTCAAGAAACTCGGAGCCTTTGCTGTTTGTGCTGGCTTAGAGTGCAGAGGGAGGAGGCATGACCTACGTGAAACGGCTGTTGTTTTAGCCAGTCTTTTGCTTTTCTCAGCTTGAATGTGGGCAGCACATACATGTCTTCTAAAACCATCAGGTGTTTGTGCCTGGTCAGGAAGGTCTGCAGTGATGTGTGGCCCATGCAAGAAGGGATGGTGGCTACAGTCCAGTGCGTGAAGGAGATTCTCTAGATTTCTGTTTGGAAAATGAATGTGTGGAGCAGAGATGATCAGGGCTGATGCGCTGGTCTCTGCTTTTTGTTGCTTCATTTTGATAATTCTGGTTTTAGACTGTTTAAGATCTGCGATGCATGTACCCATGGGAATTGCGTACGCTTGGATAGAACAGCATTGTCAGCAACGCATTGGGATGTAAGGGGAGTTTTGGATACTGGGAGAATAAGAGGCTTGTGAAGATGAAATGGCCAGGAAAAACATGAGTTTTGCTGGATTATCCTTTGGCATTTTTTCCCAAGGCCTCTGTTTGTTTAGGACAAGGAAAAATGTATTGTTGTGATTATTTTTGAGTACATTTTTACCTCCCTCTCTCTCCTGCTGCTTATTTTCCAGAACTTTTCATTGTGGGCAAACAATCCAGAAAAAATCTGGTTAGAATCTTATATGCTTCCCCAAACCCTCTTTCTTTCTGTGCAACAGAAATCTTAGAATATACTTCAGGGTTGACTGCAATCAGAAGTACATTGATTTCTTTCTGTATGTCTGAACTTTCACCTTTGCTCCTGGAAAAATCTGCGAGGGGTCTTTGGAGTAGGCACAAGAAAAAAACACGTCAAAAGGTCAACTCTGACTTCAGATTTTGTGAAAAAATTAGCCCAGTGCAAAGGGCTTTGTTTAAAAAACAAAAGTTTTCTGTGCACGTGATTCCAGAAACAGTAGAAAGTGAGTGCATGACCAAGACATCTAGACCCCTAAAATTTTGTTTCCTATTAAATTGATCTGTAAACATGTGTGCACATATCAGGAAAAGGATCACAAGTTATTGCTAGTGTACATATTTTAAGGATTAGTGCTCAATGATTCATGATGAAATGGAGTGGAAAGCTAAGGTTCCCTCAAGCTGGAAATGCTTCTCAGAAGGGTAAAGGTATCTTGGTAGAAGAGATTTGATTAGTTTGTGCATGGTTAGTGATTGTACAACAATTACTCAACTTGGAGAGAGGAAACATGCGGAGGAACCTATTTCGATCTAGGTCAATAATACAAGATCCAAATGTAAGGAAGTCTTTCCACACACTTTTCAAGGCATTGGTTCATGCCTTCTAAAAGCAGTGAAGGGAAACATGTCTTCATGTATTAGGTACTTAACTAAGGAACTCCCTATAGTAAACCCTGGGGCAGCCCTGTGGAAATCTGTCTCAGGAGAAGCTGGTAAGAGCTGCTACTTGGGCTGAGTGCCAAGGCAGAGCTCCAGCTTGTGGGTGCAGATGCTGTGCTGCAGATCTCAGGCAGGGATTTCCTCCCAAAGCCTCCAACAATGCATAACCTGTGTGGGGTCTTGTGGAAGTGATAGATTCTCTTGAAGAAATGTGCAAGACACAGGACTCGGAGCTGGGAGAGAGTTATGGCATTCTGCTGTATGACAGACGATGCTTTCTCTGGTGGTAAATGACATCGCCTATGAAGTGTGCCTTGGTATGGCAACAAATATTATGGTAACATCTGTAAGTGCAGCTAATTTTAGTAAAGGGGTGCCAGGCCGCAGTAGATCAGCTAAGGAGAAAACAGCTGGACACTTTGTTTTTACAACTGTTCTGTGAATATAAAAATATATACAACATGCCTAGTCCCCTAATATATGTTCCCTAGTTACTGGGTAATTTGCAGCAGTGCAGAGGCAGGTTTTAGGAAAAACTTCCTTAAAGCTGAGCATGGATTGCTTGGGAAGGCAGGAAGTCTAAATTTTAATGGACTTTAGGTACGTGCTAGATAGCCTTCTGATGTGTAGATGTCTCATTCTAGTTAGTCTTGCCTTTGGGAAGGAGATCATTGAAAGCTTTTTCTTGACTGTATTTCTGTGATCCAGGTATAGGAAAGTCTCCCACCCATATTGGTTGGGAAGAGCACCACAACAGGCTTCATACTAGAAGCTGAGTGCAGAAGGAGCCAAGAAGTTGGGTAATTTTTACTTGAGTGCATTGAGCACATTTTTGCATCTTGTGACCCATCCTACCTTGTATTGAAATGTCCCTATTAACTAGTATGTAAATGGAATAGAGGACCCAGTGTCGGTATTGGACAAAGTGCAATAACAAATGTTGAGGCTGAGGCCATGCTCTCAGTAGTGCGTTAGTTCCAATGTAGATCCCATCAACAAGCAAAATATCGCACTGCAGGTGTGCAGTTTGATAGGCTGTGTGTGTCTGATGACTTAAGAGCATGAAAAATTGTGATCTCGCCTCTTTGACCTTCTCCTCAACCAGTTACACAATGGGGACCATAGAGGGCCAAAATCAGCTAGCTTTTGTTTGAGCGATGCTAGAAACACGCGAGTGCTATCAGTGCAACGGTGTTCAAACTGACAGGGTGCTGGCTGAATGGCTGGTAGAAGAATAAAAAGACAGGTTTGAAATGGAATGATCTTGAGCAGTTCTGAATCTAGCTTTTCTTCCTTAGCGGCATGAAACTATCGCAAAATTGATGTTTAAGCCCAAATGCTGGTGTGTTTGTAAAGCTAGGCAATGGAAGATTTTTAGACATAATACTAGAGAAAATAATCAATGCAGGCAAGTACATCTTGATAGTGATTTCTTTAGATTATGGTGCTAGAGTAGGAGGAAATATGCTAAAAAGAGGGTTCTCATGTGACCTGGTTGACTGGAATAGACTGTTGCTTTGCTATCCAGCAGTCAACCTGCTTTGTGGAATGAAAATATCGAAGGATTAATTACTTGCATAGAGAGGGGGATAGTAGCATAGTAACATAAACTTTAGAGAAGGGTTCTGTTTACACTAGAATCTTCCTCAGAGCAGATACTTTTGAAAATACTAGGTTACGCTCTTGGCATAATCCTAAATATCCTAAATAAAAAATGTTTCTCTAGAAGCCGCTGTGTGTATAAACCGTGAAGCAATAGCTGTGTCACTGGTGACTCAATGATGTGTTACTATTAAAACAGTTCCTCGGTTATGAAGGCAGAAGGAGCATTGGTGCTCGGACACCATGCAAGATGATGGAGAAGAAAATCACTTGTCACAGATACTAAACAGAGATTAATTCCCTAGATTAATAATGGCTTGATCAAGAGAAAATCTCTTGGGAAAATGTACCATCTTGGGAAAAATTAGCACCGATGATGAATTTACCTCAAGTCTTAGTGCAGCCTTCCTAGAACAGTTACCCACTGACAATAGAGCTAGTACCCTGTTACCCAAACTTGTCTAACCTCAGTTTATCACGTTTTGGCTCTTGTAATTATGTTGACTGGATGGAGAAGCCCTTTAATTCCCTGGGCAGGTTCTTACACCTGCATTAAACATCGGACATTTTTCCACTGTCTAACAATTCTTGTTTGGGTGATTATTTTCTTGTCACATGGCACCAAATCCAGTGCCCTCAAAATTCTTGTGCTTATGTTTATAATGTGGGAAGGGAGGTCTCAAGAGGGTGCTCTTCATAGAAGGGCAGCTCTGTGTGTCCTTAGCTTAATAGAGTTAAAGAGCAGAGAAGTAATGATAATAATCTAGTTGTGTAGTGCAGGCCAGAGAATCTTACTCAATAATTTCTGCATTGAGCCTACAATGTAGTTTGAAGTATTGCTTTTTGGCTGGAAACATATTCAGTCTTTACTAATACTTACAGTCTTTCAATTATGTGATCTGATTTGCATTGCTGCTAGAACTGTATTTCATTTTCCATGCTGCAGCAAATGGAGTCTGGGCTGAGGTGGCCAAATTCAGTGATGCTGAAAGACAGGGTGGTTTGCTACGTGTCTGAGAGCCTCAGCACCTGATTGCAGCCATGATTCCTTGGTGATGAAAACCAAGCCTTGAAGCTCTTTTATTCCTCACTTTCCCTTTCATGGCATTGTAATTATTTGCAAAAAGAGCTGAGAGCGTGAAATTCAGGAGGATGAAATGAAGCACGGGCTCATTCACATGAATATTTCTTTTTTTCTGAGAAAGCTATTTTTTTTTCGGTCTTTGAAACGCTCAAAAGCAGAGAGTTTTCCTCCTCAAGAGTGAGGATTGAGAAGGTTTTGTTTCCTTTTCAACTCTGCCAAGGACTTCATGGCTCATGACTGTCTCCCTGGGTGGGTGCTTATAGACTGACTGCATGGGTGCGCCTGCAATCTGGGTGCAGCCTTTTTCAGGTTTCACATCACCTGGAACCTGTTATCAAACTGCAGAGCGCTCAGTAGCCCCGACTCCTCATGACCAGTTAAGAATGAAGATGCCTGGTACATTGAACGGCTGGTGCTCAGGACGCTGCATCAGCATCCCAACAAGAAGGTCCCTGCAGATGAAGGTTCTGTCTGTCTCAGCAGGGATAAGGGCAGCTGTAGGCACTGTGCTGCTCAGGAAAATTGGGTGAGGTGCCTAGGTCCTGCTTTGATTGTTTCTTCTGCAAAATTTCCTCTTGGCTCAAGGAGACCAAACCCAAAATGTGCACATCCCATGGCTTTGCTCCTCAGTTATGGACTGAAATAGGAGAAGGTGAACAATAGATTCATGTTTGAGGATTTTATTTGCTGTGGGTATAATATCGGGGGGGTATAGACAACACATGCAGCTTTTCTACAGCAGGTATTGAAATGCTGTTTTGCAAGGGCATGGTCTTGGCTCTTCTGACCATTCTGGCACAAAAAATGGTTCTGCATTTTAGAGAATTGGTTTGTGTTTCCTCATCTTATTAGGTATCTGAAAATAGCTTTCTGTCCTTTGTTCAGATGTTTTAATTTCTCTTCCTGGACTAGGATATTTTATTTTTGCTTTGCAACTATATTATTTACTCCTCTAATATATTTTCAGGTACAGTGGTAGGATGCGTTCTGCACAAAATAAGGCACAATTTTTATTTGTATTGGATTGCAGATCCCCGTGCATTAAGGAGAAGAAGCTGTCTTTGATTCCCTGCTATTAAATACTTGTTATGCTTTTATAGGGTTTTAAAATCAAAACCTCATCTATGCATTTCGGCACCAGTTGCCCTCTAACTTTCTGCCTCTCAGTAGAGCATTTACAAGTGTTTATACTAGTGTTTTCTGCCTAGCAACATTTGTTCCAAGTAGCTTAGGTAAAAAATATAGTTTGCCATCATAAATCCAAAGCTGCAGCAAGTCTTAACAACCTTTAGTTATCCTTCCTCAGAGTTCCATTTAAAAAGAAAGAGCTACCTGATGTGAAAAAAAAAAAAAATGAAGGCTTTGTGCTCTGAAATCTCTGTTTACATTCAGAAAACGTGAGTTTATTCCATCAGAGTTTTTTTTTTTTTTATGAAGCAGATTGTGTGATGCCCCCCACTTCTCTTTGCTTTGCTGAAATAAGAGAAATGATGCTGCAGTGTCTGTAGCTGATTGCTGGGACATGTAAACAAGTTCTAGGGCCAATGTCTCGTGTTCTGTGCTAAGGGAGGGCCCAAATGAGAGACCAGTTTGACAAATTACTCTGCAGATAATAGCTGCTTGCGTTCTCTTTTTGCTCCATATGTCTAACGTGACTGGTTAGGTTTTGTTGCATGTGAGCAATAAGGTTTCTGTCACTTTCCTTGAGAGCCACTTCCATGGCCTAAGTGCCAGAGCTGGCCCAAACTTGAATTTTCTATCTAAAAAGGAAGTAATGTTTCAATTTCTTTGTCCATCTAGACATCTGGATGAAGAATTTCTACTCAGCACTACTGGAGATTCTGCAAGTTACAGGGTTTTATGACATTTGGCTTAAAGTTCCTTTTTCTAGTTCCATTTTTTGCATCTGTTTTGAAAAGACAAATAAGATTTTTTTTTTTTAAATTTATTTATTCTGGCTGAATCCATCAGCAACTAGGTTAAGAACAGATTCATTGGAAAGAGGGTCTAAATACTGCATCCCTGGACTCTTGTAGCTGGTGTAGACTGAGGAGTTTCCTCAGTCAAGGGGTAGAACTCAGAAAAAAAAATCCAGGGTTTCTGTGCTTTCCTCATTGGCAATACAGAAACAGTAAAGCGCACTCACTTATGGAATGTTTAAGAAATTGAAGTTGTCCTATTGCGAATATGGAAGGTGTTGGATTATTAATATAAGCATGACAGGTATCTTGAGGACAAACCTTATCTGTATTTTTCTCACTACAAAGTTAAACATGGACTCGTCAAAAGTATTTGTTTTAGAAAGTCTTCGAAAGCCTCACTTTTGCTTCCAAACCTCAAGTGAGTGCATTAAAACTTTATTCCTCTGGTTAATGCCTGCAAGGATTTAATGCTGTGTTACTCCTCTGAGTGACAGTTTTCAAAGGACAGCCTGGGATTCTTTCAGAGATTGTCAGCAGTAAAAGCTTTTTTCATGTTTGTTGAATGTTTATTGCTCAAGTTGTGTGGTTGGTTGTGGGGGGGGACTGCACGTGGCAGTTTCTGTAGCAAGATTGGATGGCCGGAGGGAAGGTGCTACCGACAAAACGAATCCCTTGGGGACAAGGTAAAATGGATTTTAAGAAAGCTGTTTCAGGAGGTAGATGTAGGAAAACTTAGGTCATTTTGATTGAATTGGTCAAAGCAGCACATTTCAGCCAAAGACCAACTCTTGTTAAGTTTAATTGGACAGCTCTATTAGGTAGGTGGCTTTGAAAATCTTTCTCTTCAAATATATCCATTCCTGGTTTTGTGGACAGAGAATATTATCCACAAAAATATACCTGGCCTCCAAATTTTAAGGTATTTTTTTCACTAAGTGAGAAGGCATATAATGCTTCATTTATGGGATGGAGTAGGTATTTGTAGCTGCTAATTTTATTTATATAAATCAATTAAGAAAATGAACATTGCTGTTCTGACATTCTCATTGAGACTAAGTATATTTTTTTGCATGGCAATATTTGATTAATGCCAATATCTCCCAATCAAGCATTCATACTCAGTTTAAAAACCTGAAAAATGACTGCTGGAGATGAAATGCAAAATAGTAATAAGACTGAGAGAGAGCACTTGTTCTTATCTTTGGAGACGAACAGTTTCTCTAGAAGGATAATCTGTTGTTGCTTGGGACCACAGTTGATAAGAAAATAGGTTTCTGCATCTTGTTTTGCTGCTGGAGTCCTTTTTCTGGGTTCTGCTTCACCTTTTATGCGACA
Source organism: Clamator glandarius (assembly GCA_033459285.1). Classification (NCBI taxonomy): domain Eukaryota; kingdom Metazoa; phylum Chordata; class Aves; order Cuculiformes; family Cuculidae; genus Clamator; species Clamator glandarius. The sequence continues at coordinate 8,370,475 of JAUNZM010000092.1, read as the reverse complement.
CAGCAGTTATCATGGATCCTGGCGAAACGCTTCTATGAAAATCCCATTTGGCAAAGGTTTGAAAAAGAAAGGTTTGAAAAAAGCATCCATGAAGCAGGAGAGCTGGGGAATGACCAGTGGGGGTGACACGTGGCAAGAGAAGAGCTTGGTGCTGCGCTTTCAGGAGCTGGGCTGGCAGGGCTCGTGGTACTTGGCACGTTGTTGTGAGCTTTATGTTTCCCTCCAGACTGCAGAGCAGCCAAGAAAACAGCAAAGAAAAGGCTTTTATTTCTACAAACAGCTTCATCTTGGGAATGGAGCAGAATGAAGACTCATTTTGATAGGAACGGTTGGACTCGATGATCCGGTGGGTCTCTCCCAACCTGGTTATTCTGCGATTCTGTGACTAAACGTGCCTTTGGTTTGATCAGTGTTGTGGCACATCTGTGCTTGCTCTCAGCTTTCTCTTGACTCGGTGGTGGGAGACTGGTGCAAAGTGAGGGAGATGTTGGGGTGTGGTGACAGTGGTTGTGTTTCATGTTTTCCTCCAGTCTGCAGACACTGCAGCCGGCATCTTGAGAAAGCTGTACCTGGCACAGTGCCCCCTCTTGCTTCTGCATCAGTTTGTTCCTTTCCAGAAACAATTTTTGTTTGGATGAAGTGTAAACTAACAGCTGTATTAGGTATTTCAAAGGATGTTATTTTAAAGGGTGAATAATTCCCAGAGCAGAATTTTGCTGTCCCCTCCTTTTTACTGATGAAAGCTGATTTTTTTTTATTTTCATATTTTCTCCAAACTTTTTTTATTTTCATATTTTCCCCAAACTTTCAACTGCTATGAAAACTCCCAAAACACGTGCAGGTGAGCTTTTAAATGTGAATTGCTTGGTAGATAAATGAGGATCGGTTGCTCTATTTAATTATGCAGTCTTCTGTAATGTGTTTCCAACAAGCATTCATCTTGTGGATAGTAATTATTCTTAGCATGCCCGTCTGAGCAAGATTATGCTTTGGTAATTGGGTTTGAATCCTGTATCCATTTTATTTTAAGCAGCACTCGCTTTAATCCTTTCTATCAATGTTTGGGGATTGAAGGTGAGGTGAGCATGTGACAGAAGAGAGGGAAGGATTTCTCTTTTCCTTTGTTAGGATGCTGCCGAGCTGACATGGTAGAAGTGGAGGGCGGCTGCTGGCAAGCACAGATGATGACAAATGAGGCTGCTGGCTTGTTTGTTCTCTGTGCTGATACACAGACAGCCCAGGCGACAGCGTCAGCAGGCAGCTTTGCAGCCCCTCGTGCTGTTGCTGGCCGTGGATTTGCAGTGACAGTAGGATGCTCTCCCTCTGATGATGCAGGGGGACGCTGATGATACTGCTGTTACTCCTCTGCAATGGAAGTGTAATGATTTCTCTTTGTGGCTTATGTGTGGAGCAATGGCCTGGCAGTCTTGGGCAGCAGGTGGTCAAATAGCTCTTCATGCTTTTGAAATGGAAGTTATGATTCTTCAGCGAAGTGCCTGTATTGGGCAGATCTGAGTGTAACCAAGGGAATTGATTGAGTTATGGCTTTATTTTCCTTTTCTATGCTTATTTGGTCCCCTTGGTCACACTAGCTATTTCATTTATGCAAATAAGCTCAGATGATGCTTTCTGTAAAGATTAATTAGATATCTCCATGCTCCTCTTCTCTGTTCAGTGGGAAAAATGCAGCAGAGGAGTTGACAGCAAAATGTTTTCATGATCCTAGCGAATGTCGGAGGTACGATCTCTTACAGGGTGCCAAAAGAGGGGAAGAGTAGGTGCTTGTGGCCTGGTTTATTGCTACTGGCAGAACCATGTGTGGAAGCTTTTTGTATTGCCCTGGTGGTTTAATAGATCCTCTCAAACTCAGCATGATATAGCTCTTTGCCGTGCGTTGTCTCTGATATGTCTGGGTACCTCCAGAGATGCGTCCTTTGAAGCAGGTTACCTTTGTCTGGTAACCTGCTTATCCCTCCCCACTCAGCACAGTCCGTCTGCAAAGCTGTGTGGAAGGACAAGGAGCAGAGAACTCTTCATTCTTCCTAACTCCCTACCCTCTGACATGTGTAGCACTTATGAAGATACTAGACTTGAAGAGTCCTATACTAAGGAAACCTGGTGTCCTCTGCTAGGTCATTTCCTATAGCAAAGGGTTTGTTTGCACAGTATAGGTAATAAACACAGCTCCTGGGAGCAGCTGAAGTCTCTATTCAAGGGCTGGTTGCTAAAATCTTCAACTCGGCAACAAAACCAGTCTCACATACTGAGATAACTCCTTAATTCTCTGGAGAGATAAGAGCTGCTTGTAAAGTACCCACACCACTTACCACTTTTTCACGCACCATGCTCATACCTGCTGGTAGTTCCCAGGGCGTGTTCAGTCCAAGGCGGGTGTACCCTGAACTAGTTTTGTCAAACTAGATGGATCCAAGGGACTAGTTTGAAATCCCTAGTTCCATTTGTGCTCTTAAAAACATGGCAGCTGTCACATGTTATTACGGGTGAATGTTAAGGTGGTTTTAATTTTGAGTGGCATGATGCATCTAGCTCTTGGCAGAGAAAAAAATAGCATTGGGCCAGTGAACTTTGCCATCAACAGGGGCAACAACAATGTTCCTATGAAAGGAGTGAACAGGGAGATTAAGAATTAACGTTTTCTGCACAGGAGAGATAAGATGGATACATATTTGAGAATGTAGATTTAGCTGTCCACTGCTAGAAGTGAGGTCAGGAAGCCCTGTGGGTAGAGACGTGAAAAAGTCACATTACCATGCAGCATCTCAAAGTCAGATTTTAAGTGTGTTTGTTTGCATGTGTTTGCTTTGTTTGGGTTTTGTTTGTTTGTTTGTTTGTGGTGACTTTTTCATGCAAATACATCTCCACCAAGGGCTGAACACACTAGCATCAGGAATAATTGTTAACATCCTGGAGAGCTGTGATGGAGGGAGATAAGGATGATCAAGCCAGCATGGCCTGCATGTGATAGTCACACCATCAGCTTTTAGAGCCAGAGCATCTTTCATTTTTATTATAATTATGGCATCTCTTTAATTTCCTTGGCATAATGCACTTAATTCATAATTATAAAATACGCAACTAGCCCTTGGCTTTGCTGTGCTCACATAATGTGAGAGTGATTCCGTATTTTTATTAATTGAACTTACTACAAGCTAACAGATTGCTATAAAGGAAAACAGAATTTCTCAACCTGTACAGCTAATAGCTGTATTTCAGCAAAGGCCCCATGGTACATGTTGAACAATAACTAGCACTCCTGTGCCACTTGCAATTTTTAATTGAATTTCTATCCTGTGGATATCATGTCAAAGCCATTCATCTGCTTCACTAAGTCTTCTCATATTAAACAAGTTCTTCCAAGTTATTATTGTAGTACAAATACTGCTCAACGCTTAATTTGCATTGGTCTGATGGAGGCAGTGCAGAAAAGTTTAGCTTGCATAGATACAAGCAAAGGAATCATATTATTCAAAATAGAACTATTCTTTTCTACCTTTCCACTTCTTTTCTGTTTGGAATGATAGGATCTGCTCTGCCTGTCCTGCTCAGAGTGAGACCCTGACATTGGCAAGATTGTTGTACAGTTGTGTGATCATCTGGTAATCAGCAATGGAGACCTGCCTGGCTCACCAAATATTGCCTTTTTTTCTTCAAGCATGTGGCTCCTGACAGCCACTATTTGTGGCACAGAAATTTTTTTTCTTATTCCATGCTTTGCCAGATTTATCTGGTGTTGCTGAGGTGGAGCTGGGAACAGGTCTCATATCTCTGTTATATGCCTGTAGCAAATCACTCCTTGTTTCTGACATGATGTTGTGGCTTATAGTCTTTAAGTCTTGGAATAGATTGGCCTCACGTGAACACGGACTGGAATGCCATGTGGTGGGGTCTAAATCATAGAATCGTAGAACGATTTGGCTTGGAACGGATCTGAAAGTCTAGTTTCAACCCCCCTAGTTTCAACACCTTGAAGTAAATCAGGTTGCTCAAAGCCACATCCAACCTGACCTTGAACATTTCCAGGGATGGGGCATCCAGGACTTATCTAGGCAACCTGTTCCAGTGCTTCACCACCCTCAAAGGAAAAAAATTGCTTCCTAAGATCTGATCTAAATCTAGGCTAAACAAGCCCAACTCTCTCAACTTGTCCTCTTATGGGAGGTGCTGCAACCAGTTGACCATCTTCGAGGCCCTCCTCTGGACTCTGACAGATCCAGGTTCAGATCCGTATAGCTCCAAAAGTTTTGTCAGCTCCAGAATAGTCAACTCTGACACTGGTGAAACTGTTCTGTTGTGTTCAGTACATGGAGCTGAGGGGATCCATAGTTTAGTCTTCGTCATCACCTTACTCTACTCTTTTCTTTCATCTACGTGACCTTTTTTAAAACATTGCATTTTGTGGAAAGATATGATTTCAACCCCACTTTCCCCCTGCCAAGTTTGGAGACGGCTTCTGTCTGAGAGTGTGTTTATGATACTTGAGCACCGCAGTCTATGACTAATGCCTCATCTCTGGGTTCTTCTTACTGAATGGTCTTTCTGGCAGGTAGCATAAAGCAGGTGAAAGCAGGATGAAGTTTCCATCCGAATTGGGAAAACGGTCTACATAGCTAGACTGTTCAAGGGGGAAGGTCTGACCTATGTTTGCTGGCATCCTGCTTTCTGGATCCAGCACCATTCTGGAAGGTTCAAAAGACAGCCCTTGATTTAGTACTTCTCTGTCTGGTTTCAACCTCCTTTTAGTTTCCACTGCCCTATGAGCGATCCAGGCAACATTTGAAAGCATGTGGCAAAATCCCATTTAGGGCCTGTCTAGAAGCCACAATGTGAAAAACTCTGCCTCTTTATCTTCCCTGTAAGGTTGCAACTCTGATATTAGCTTTTGACAGCAATTATTGATGGTGTCATTAAGGATGAAATCCCATTCCCAGCAACGCATTCAATATTTTTCCCCTTTTTATGCTGCAGGGACGCTGATAAGTGGTGGCAGAATGAGATTTAAAAAAAGAAAGAGAGAAGGTGGGTATTAAAGAAGCCCATGTTAGTCATTTGCCCTCATCTATGAGGAAGGGAAATTAATTCATGAAAATATCTCGTGTGCTAGAGTTAGTAAAGCATAATCTTTGCAAAATAATGACTTGTAGCAAAAACTCATCATGATTTATTTTCTCCATTTTCAGTGCTGTATTGTAGTAGTTTCAGCGTGTTATGTAGTAGAAAGTATGGAAAAAGAAATAACCCCTTCAGAAAGCACTCCCAACAGTCATTTGGTATTGGCTCGAAAAGAGAGCTGCTATTTCACCGCAGCACTGATTATTACAAATGCATTGTTTTAAAGCTTATCAGCTGTGTAGTAGATGCATATGTACATGATGTATATGTACATGATGTAATACCTTTTTCAGTGTTCTCTCTCTCAATAATCACAACACTTAAGTCTCAATAAGAACTTCATGGATCCATGATTGTAATTCATTAACACAGAATTATTCCCTCACATCTGTGCCAAGCACAAATAACTGTGTGTGTCTAAAGTGGAGTTTGGGGAAAAGGCATTTTTGACTGCATGAACTATGATTAATAAAGGCACACACCAGAGGGGATAAGCAGCTATTGGGGGAGAGAAGGGAGGAATTAATTGGAGGAAGCTTGGTTAAAGCTTGGCTCTTTTCCTGTAGCTGGAGATCTTCTCACCTGTTTGTATTTTTTAACTAGCTAAGTGATGCACGTCCACGGTAGCACTTACTGAAAAATGGCTGATGGGGCTGGGTGGAGCTAGTGTTCTGAGGAACATGCTGTACTGCTTTGAGGCTTCCAGTTTTGGATGTGATATATTATTCTTTCAGCTGTATACTAGCTGATTTAAAATGTGAGCAATCAAGCAGCGTACTCCAGGCAGTGATGCAAATCCTGCAGGTCTCCTGTCCAGATCCTCCCAGGGATCTTCTGAAGGGATGGAGGTCAGGGAGGAAAATTCTTGTGGTCTGAGCCGCTGGCCACTCATCAGTGCCCTTATTCTGTGCAATAAGCTACAGAGATACACTGTTTGCCCTGCATGTCCTTATGCTCAGAGTGTCCATGCACTGCTCGCTAATATCTCAGTCATGACTAAATGCTTTTGCTAGAAATCATGGCACTGTCTGAACTTTCCTCTTTGTATTTCATCTTCTTCTCCATCCTCGGAGGAAAACCTGTAGAGATGTGTGCAGACAAGCCTGCAGAACTGCCCCTGCATGCAGGGAGTGTTTGATCAGATCCTTGTTGACAGCAGGGGGCTTCTTTTCAAAGCGTTATAATTCAGCCTTCGGGAAGATTCCTTCCCAGAATATTAAAGCTGATGTTAAAACAAACCACGTGCCTTCTGGTAAGGGAGCTAAAAAGGATAAGGAAATGGCCAGTGATGAGCTGCCACTATTTCCTAATTAATCATAGGCTATTGCAATCTACCTGCTAAAAGATGGGCAGCGCTTTATGCTGACATTATTCTTGGAGGTGTTAATGGTGCCCTCCAGGAATGCAGAATCATGCTTCATTTTCTCATTGGCTTTTGAAGCAGCAGGTTGATAAGAGCGAGGAGGGGGAAAAAAAGCCGTTTTTCTACTGCTCTAAATAATGTAATTGAAAGAAGTTAAGTGCCATTGCTTTAAAATTGTGCAGGGGCTGTGAGTGAACCACGCTGGGTTAGAATACAATTAAAGGTGCACTGCAGAATTTAGTGAGTTCTGCTCTAATACTTTTTGAAGCCTGGGTCCATAGAGAGTGCTGTCAGAAACATGAGCAACAGTTGGCTTGTCAACAGGCAAATATCCTGAGTGGGACTGGAGCCCAAGTTCAAGTTCCGCTTGGGCTAAAGGCTCAGAACATACTGAGTCACAGACATGGATGCTTGCACTAGACAATTACATTGATGTGCTCTGAGCCTTGGCATAGCACAGGGCATGGGACCTCGCCCAGTAAAGCCAACACAGCTGTCATGGCTAAGAAAGTGTGGATCTCAGTTTATGATTTGAAATGTCTGCATCAGTGTGAAATTTTGTGGGAGGTGCCATGCTCCAACCTAGGTGGTTGGAACAACAGCAAAGTATGTCACCATGGCAAAAGGATCACAGCCACATAAGAAGTCTGTGGCAAAACAGGAACCTGAGAGGTCTCTGAAGACACTGTCCAGTGCCTTTAGTACAATATGATTCTTTCTTCAGTGAACCTCGCACTCTGCATCTTGGATGTTTGTGTTTGATCTTTTTCATAGGTAGTTAAATTGTGATTAGAGACCAAGACATGAAGAAAATCTGTGGACTATCTTTAAACTTTCCCCTTCCATTTGCATTGATAATATGCAGGCTGCTTTGTGCTTTGTCAACTTTCTTTTGGTGGGAGTCGTGACTTCAACATGAATGAGAACCACAATTTCAGCACACTGCGTAGGAACAATGGCTTAGGGATATTTATCCTTGTATTTCAGGTTCCTCATCTAATAGCTGGGGAAAATATCACTTTGCAGTGCAGTACTGGAGATAATTCTAAGTTTGAAGAAGTTTGTTAGCTCTTTCTGACTACTTCTTGAGACAGCCTATCAAGCTAGAGAGATGACTGGTCTCTTGCAATACTTCCATTTCTTTCTCTGCTTCTCAGCCCAAGATATCCCTGCCTTATGAGTTTGAAGGGGCTGTGCATTTCCTTGTGCTTTATTTACTCTTCCTTCATTAAAATGACAATCATCCAGCCATCTCCTGGGGGACTTGCTGAAGCCAATTGACTTTTCAAGCTCTTCCCACTTTATTGATCTTCTGTCTGAAAAAATTCCAACAGGTTTATTCTCCCAAGACAAAGTGTTTTGTGTTAGCACTGAGTGCAAAAGATGACAGGAAAAGGAGGCTTTTCTGGGGTAAAATTAGGCTTGAGTGAACTATGATTTCAATGACACCAGGCAGCAAGGGCTTAGGGCACTTTAGTGCAGGAGTGATCAGTTGAGTGCTTTCTGAGCTGCACACAGCTCACAGGCAGTTGGTGGAGAAGGACATCCCCATGTTGAGCATCTACTGTATGGATCACAATCATTTATTAACCTTGATAATAAACAGCAAGCTTACGTCTTTACAAAGTCTGTTAAGACACAAGCTTAGACTTCAGTGTCTGCATTTTAGAAATATGCTACCTAGAATCAAGGCTGTTAATCCTCACACTCAGAGAATGACTAAAACTGTGCCTACATCAGTGCTAGTATTGAATATTTACGTGCTGTTTGGCACTGAATTTAACTGTTTTATGAGAGGCCTAAGGCAGCTGCTGATCCAACTTGCCCAAGGCAAGAAACTGGACATCAGGTGACTGGTTTCTTGTATTTTTTATGTTTACACCTCTATGCTTATATTTCTCAACCATAATTCTCTACTCTGTGGAACAAGGGAAGGACATAGTGGCATAACCTGACTCTCTGAATGAAAAAGGGAGAAAGTAATTTGGGACCATCCAGAACAACCTTAGCTTATTGCCCATGGATCCTGCTACATAACCAGGCCACCCTGCAACATACACAAGGGCATTGTCAGCTGCGTTATCCAGCCTGAGTGCTCTTTTTCTAGTGTGAATTATGGCATCTGTGTTATGAAAGACAAACAAAATTAGTGTTTGGTTCAGAAGGCTGGGAGGGTTTGAAGGCCCTGTCATGGATATTTCAGTAGTGACTGGAATGGATGAACTTGAAATGATTCAAGGATAGGCTACTTTTATTTACTTATTTGTTTGTTTGTTTGTTTTCTTATTGTATTGAAAGAGAGCTTGTGCTGAAGACTACTGTTCTGGTGAGAAAACTCCATTGCAAAAATAATGTTCCGAGCAATATTAGCCTGAGACTTATTTATGTTCTTTTAGTGTTTCAAATTCTCTTTGCTTCTTAAGAAAACCAATCTTGCACTGTTGCTTTGTCTTGGCTATACAGGTTTAAACTTCTGAAGTTTTTTAGCGGTGCAGAATTCTCACAAATGTAAAATTCTGAAATGCTTGCAAAATGCTGGCAGGGAATCATAGAATCACCAGATTGGAAAAGAACCACCGGATCATCGAGTCTAACCATTCCTATCAAACGCTAACCCATGTCCCTCAGCACCTTGTCCACCCGTCCCTTAAATCCTCCAGGGAAGGTGACTCAACCCCCTCCCTGGGCAGCCTCTGCCAGTGCCCAATGACCCTTTCCATGAAAAATTTTTTCCTAATATCCAGCCTGAACCTCCCCTGGTAGAGCTTGAGGCCATTCCCTCTCATCTGTCCCCTGTCCCTTGGGAGAAGAGCCCAGCTCCCTCCTCTCCACAACCTCCTTTCAGGTACTTGTAGAGAGCAATTAGGTCTCCCCTCATGCTCTTGTTAATGTTGATATGAGCCTGTACATTCATAGATACGTGCAGGTATAGTGCGTCCTGACCTTTATTGTGTAAATTAGTGTAGATCTGCTAGCAGTACTCATTCACCTCAGTGTGGGGTTATTTTCATTTAAACTAATGAGATTGTGACTGGAGGTGAAGATGTATTCCTAAGTCTAGAGGACTTCCCTGCATTAGCAGTCCTCAGCTGTCTCAGGTGGCTGTGTCTCGTGAGCTTTTTACTGTTTTTTGGAAACAGTAAAAGCCAATCTTTTCCCATGAACCTTAGTTAACGAAATGGGAAACTGGAGTGCTGAGAATCTTACCTGGGGTTAGGCAGGATTTCTGGGGTGTTTATCTTCAGGCTGTGTGGGTGTGCTGCTGGAAGCACAAGTAGGATAGATGCGGGTTGATGTAAGACTTGTGGGAGAGGGGTTGGCTGTGGTAGGGAATGGAATGCATTGCAGGCTGACTGTAAAAGTTGTTTTGGGAACTTTCTGTGATTTCTAATACTTGCGTCTAAGGAACCGGACTAAACTATCTTTATCACTTCTCTCTTTTTTAAATTCACATCAGTTTTGCAAAGATTTGCTGATAGTTTGAAAAATTCAACCTACCTTGTGTTTCATTAGAGATGGCTTGTGTTCATCTAATGTCCCCACAGTAATTCCTACCACTGATCTTCAAACAGGCAGATGGTGTGTCAAAGGCAAGTTTCCCGTAACCCCTGGCCACAGCCATGATCCCAGGGGACATGAGCGGACACTAATGTTTGTACCCCCAGCTGGAAAACTGAGACTTGAATCACCTCTCCCCCTGTTTTAGAAGGGTGAGTCAGGATGGTTTGTATTGCATAAAGTTCTCTGAGTGGTTAGGAGGATTTCTTTGTCCTTCACATCTAGCATAGAAATAGAGTTTAGTGATGGGGCAGTGCCATAGTCCTCTTTCAACATTTTGTTCAATTACCTTTTAAGAGGAGTTCCAGTTTAAATGCGCCTGATAGCATAGATGTTAAATTGACCCTCTACAATTGCTTCAGCAAATGCTACATTCAAAGTGTTTTCTTTATGCTATGAAATAATGCAAATTAAAATGATTAGCTACTTAAGAGAACTGTTGTAGAAGCATTTTTAGCTATAGTAATAAAAGTAGAAAAAGGCTTGGAAGGGCCTTGTTTCTAATTAATAATCTAATTAATAACAATTAATTAATGAGGCTTTGTCATCGAAGCTGCTTTTTATCTTTGAGCCTTTTAAAGTGTCCTCTAGACAAAATTTCTTGAATATGTCTTGCTGAGTCGGTCAAGCGCTTAGAATCAAATAAGTATGCTGGGATGCATAAAAGAGTTCTTTGGAAAATCAGAATGCATCAGAATCAAGAGCATGATAAATATGTCAGGTCTTTAGACAGTATAAATGGGAAGTGAGCAATGATGAAGTGTAGATCTTCAAAGCTATTCAACGTAATGCTTTTACATAGATTTCACGGTACTGAAAGGAGCATAGCAGAAAAAGGAAGAGGCCTCTGTGAAGGCAAGACTGTCTTAGCTCCAGCTTGCCCTCTTCATGACAACTGAACTGAGGCTTGAATAGTGTCTATTTAAGATGTGGTGGCACAGTCTCAGATCAGAAGCAGTTAAGATGATGATTCAGACTCTGATATCTTTGCTGAGATTGCTGATATGTTGCATGATGCCTATGTAGCTTTCATGTTGGTGCTTCTAGGAGGTATGTTTTCTTCCAGTGGTCATCGACTTTGCCTGGCCGTGTTTAGGATTGCTGGTAGGCTACCAGGGGTGTGATGGGGTAAGCGCTCGGTGAAGGGAAATGCTTATCACAGCTTTTGAGGAGAAGCCATCTCATGCTCCATCAGATCTTTCTTTGTATTCTCAATTCTGCCAGCAACCATTAGGGAATCCACATCACGTTTGTGGAGGCAAGCAGAAAATCATAGAATAACCATAGAATCACCAGGTTGGAAGAGACCCACCGGATCATCGAGTCCAACCGTTCCTATCATACACTAACCCATGTCCCTCAGCACCTTGTCCACCCGTCCCTTAAACCCCTCCAGGGAAGGTGAGTCAACCCCCTCCCTGGGCACCCTCTGCCAGAGTCCAATGACCCTTTCTGTGAAAATTTTTTTCCTAATGTCCAGCCTGACCCTCCCCTGGCAGAGCTTGAGGCCATTCCCTCTCGTCCTGTCCCCTGTCACTTGGGAGAAGAGCCCAGATCTGGTTATTCTATGATTCTATGATCACTACTAAGGAACGACTAGTGTGAACAGTCCCCCTGCTTTGTAAGATGACAACCAAATGACATGCTAATGATCAATCTGCCACTAGAAATGTGACTGATGTTCACATCTCTTGTGCTTTATTGCCCATAAATCAAGAGATGGAGTATTGTGCAACCTGTTGTCTGGCCTGTGAGACATCCAGAGTCCTCCCTAAGACTCATATTGAACAAACAAGACAGGATAACTTTCCTGTCGGAAATAAAAAAAAAAAAAAGAGAAGAATATGCAAGGAAAAGAGGAAGCCAGTTCCTAGTTAGTTCCCATTTCCTTCATTTTGAAGTGCAAGTCACAGCGACTAACACATCATTGCAGCTCATTTTGCCTTTCCAGTCTACTGTGCATTGTAACTTGAAATTTGTCAATAAAGTTCATCTTGAAGCCTTTCGCATGTTTGGTGGTGGTAATTGTCATTAATCAAAAAAAAGAAAGGGAATTGAGGGAGGATGCTGGTATCATAATATAAATAGTGGTGGATATTCTGCTGTTTAGGTGATATGCAAACTAAAAGGAAAACATTATTTTCCAAGAGAAATCACTTAAAATATGATATACATGAACTTCCTTTTCTGCAATGCAATCTCCGGCTTTAGGTACTTTTGAACTAATGACTTACAATTCCAGAAATATTGGGGAAGTAAGACCTTGTGTATGATGTCAGAAAATGCTTTTGGTTAGTTTTTTCAAATGCTCTGGGGTTTTGCTACTTTATTTGGATTGTTTGTGTTTTTTTTGCAAGAAAGATCTGTTAAAGATGAGTCTCTGAGGCATCCATGACAAAAGACATAATTGGACAAGAAAGAGTTGTCATAGAATGATCAGAGATATGAATAGATTGTACAAGGAGTGGCTAAATAAATGGGAATATTTCAAACTGGGAAAAAAAAGATATCTGTGGGGAATGTGAATAGAATCAGCGAAATCACAAATGGCAGCATGGGTCTCCATGTTTTCATTCTCTTGAAGTGATAGCAGTGGGCTCTGAATTATATTATCAAGCTGAAACAAAAGGGAGCATCTCTTCATACAGCACACAGTTGTGGTGTTTATTAACTTGATAATGAAGTTGCAAAGTTTGCCTGTGGGATTTGACAGATTTATCTAACTAAAAAGCTCACTGATGGCACTTGCACACGAAGGCATCATCTTCAATTTAGGAAGTCTGTGATACTGCAGGTTCAGAAGCGCTGTGCCAGGAATCAGTATCATATGCTTTCTCAGTTTTTGTTCACTTCCCCAGATGTTCTTTACAGTCCTTTGTCACCATCTCACTAAAGAAAACTGAGGGAGACAATTGCTCCTGTTTGGAATTGTAAAATATTCTGACTTTATATTTATTACAGTCACCCTAAAATAATGGTGGGGTAAAAGCAAACTCTCAAGATGGCAAACACTGTGCTCTGCTGGGTGGGAGAATCTTAGAGCACAGATATGTGGATTTTCTTGGGTAGCAAGTACTCACAGTCCAGCATAGGTTGGTTTTATTGTTTACCTAAGGTTTTTTTTGTGTGTGTGTTTGGCTTTTGTTTCCTCCCCTACTTCCCCTGGAAATGTGTCCTTGTGTGTGACCAGGTCAGTGACACGGAGGCAAAGGAGGAGAGCCTGGGGAGCTCAGGTAGCGGTGACGAGTGGCACCATGTCCACTGCTTCTGGGGGAGCATTGCTAGACTTGCACCCATTGCCTGTCTGGATAGTGACAGTGGTAGTTGTCACCCTGAGCTACAGCTGGGGCTGGATTAGCTGCAGGACCAACTCTGTGTTTCTGCCCTGGGCATTTGGCTGGCCAAGGCAATCTGTGGCTTTGGGCTCAAAAGCAGCCCTAAAAGAGGAAAGGTTGATCCTCTCTGTTGCAACTAATTATGAAAAAGGCTTTGGAAGTGGAGGATGTGTAGCCATAGGTGCCAAAAGCTGGGAAGTAGTGTAAAATGGTCAACAAGGAAGAAAAGGAATAATCTCAAAAAAAATTTGGAGAGGCAGGGCCAGAGCTTGCTAAATGACTGGTGTCGTTTTGAAGAGGAGCAGCCCTCTGTGGTTGGCCCAGTTCCTAATTTCATAGAATCACCAGGTTGGAAAAGAGCCAGCGGATCATCGAGTCCAACCATTCCCATCAATCATTAACCCATGTCCCTCAGCGACTCATCAACCTGTGCCTTAAACCCCTCCAGGGAAGGGGACTCAACCCCCTCCCTGGGCAGCCTCTGCCAGTGACCAATGACCCTTTCCGTGAAAAATTTTTTCCTAATGTCCAGTCTGAACTTCCCCTGGCGGAGCTTGAGGCCATTCCCTCTCATCCTATCCCATCACTTGGGAGAATTTAGGAATCTACACTCCAGTAAGAACACATTCAGTGACTTTAGTGCCAGGCAGTGCTGAACCAGCTTCTGGCCGAGTCCTGAACCACTCGAGTCACCTGAGTAGCTGGCCAAAGGGATTTACAGCTGTGGCCACCACAGACAGTGGTCAGGTGGGACTGTGACTCAGGAGGAGTCTCTTCTCAATGTGTTGTAGCTTCAGAAAGGTTTTAATCTCAAGGAGGGTGATTTGATGGGGCGGAATGGGAGGTGAGATATGGAAACTAATTGTTTCCCAAACAATGGAAGTTTGGCAGTCTGAATTCTTATGTTGTGCAGTTGGGTTCTTTGTATTGGATGAATATGTGCGTTGGGTTTGAATGTTTTCCTGCAGCTGGATCTTCAGAGACACGTGCCTACTCTCATTTCTCATGGGATTTGGTTTCATGTTGCAGCTTTTCTCTGAGTGCTAATAACTTTGCTCTCCTTATGTTGACTGCTGCTTTTCATGAAACTTGTAGAAACTTTGTTCCTCTTGGGTTTTTGTTTCTCTGTCAAACTGAGAGAGAATTGGCCAATTGGTAAAAACAAGAAGTTGTTTGGAGTGTATGGAGGGAAAGGCAAAATGCAGGCAGACAGCTTGCAGGCACAAGAAAAGAGAAGCAATATTTGTCTGGGCTGTGTGGGTTGCTGTTGCTCTCTGAAGTCCACAGAGAATCAGGTTGTTCTTCTATTTATTTAAGCAGAACTCTGCACCCATGTAGTTCTTGGCATGGGGCTGCAGGTGTATGTGTAGCAGGACTCAGATCTGGTGATGAATGCATAAGATTTAGTATCTAAGGAAAAAGACTGACACTCTAAAATCAAAACCGTACCTCCTCCTTCTCCACGTACAGCTGGGAAGTGTCACAGGCACAGGGGAGAAAGCCCCTGACAGGAGAGTAGATGGCACAGGTACCCTCCAGCTGGTTTGTATCTCCCAGCCATCCAGTGCCAGCATTTGCAGCTCTTTTACTCCTGAGAGACTGATACATATTTTATAGCCTATCTCCATAGCTGGGTGTCTGAGACTGCAGTCAAAGAAAACTTCCTTTGCCTGCCTGACAGAGCCCTGAGATGGAAACCATCCGAAAGCAGAACTCCTCTAAAGGCTATTCAGATAACATTCTCTCTGCCTCTCCACATCTCTACTTCCCATCCCTGGGATGAGCAAGTCTTATCACAATATTGAAGTCTGCTGGCTCAGGCCTTTTTGTTGGATTCCCAGGGAAGCTCAGGCTCAAATGTACAGAAGCAAGCTGGATTTTGTTACCTCTCAGTGCACAGTTACGGCCAGGTTTGGCAGAGAGAAGCTTCTCTGCCTGGCTGTACCCCTTGAGCCCTGCCTTGCCAGCTCGCGAGACAGCTCTTGCAGCAATGATTAAAACACATCACAGCCCTTTAGGAGAGGGCAGTGGAATCTGGCAGGTGATTTTCTTTCCCAGCTGTTTAGAATTCAACATGATTGTGGGGCAATTTGCAGTTCTGTTTTCTAAGGAGAGTATATAGAATCCGGTACTACAGTTATTCAGTTATATGACTGTGACACTTGTGTTGGACTGGAACAAGTCTTCCTTCATGTTAACCAAGACTAGCAAAGAGATGCTTCCTCATGGCTGGTAGGAACTGCTAGTTGTAAAACCTAAAAAGATGAAATAGAGTAGACAAAGGTCCATTCAAGACTGGACTACCCCCTGAGTTTTATTACTTTTCACTGCGCAGCCTTTCTAGGGCTATTGCCAGCAGCTTGGTTTCCAGGATGGAAAACAAGATAGAGGGGATGATAAAATATGTTAAGATCAATATATAAGGATATGTGGGACAAAATGCAAGGTCTGAGCTTTTACAAGCTTTGTATATCTAGCCAGAGTCCATTCCACATTGTAATAGTTTCTGTGGTACCAGAGGTGTAACGAGGTGCAACAATTAGTTTTACAGATGCATTGTTTAACACTTTTATGTATACACATGTGTGTGTGCGTGTGTGATTAGAAACCATCTGCAAATATTGACTTGAGGTTGAAGGTGGTAACAGCCTTCCAAGATGATGAGACTCCAGTGACGACTTCAATGGAGAAACTTAGAGGAGGACCATCTAGGCAGGTTCTTTTGGCCATAAAAGGTCCAACCAAAGTTAAAGCAGGAATTTGGGATGTGACTCAAAGAAAGGATCTTTAGTATCATTTAGTTTTTGTCATTTTGATATAACAACAACCTTTTTTCCCCTACAATTACTTAATTATGTGCTTTGAAGTGGATTCTATTCTGACTAGAGGAATGGGAGAAAACAAGGTATCCAGTCTCCTGACAGTGTTGAGCAACTTTAAGGACATGTGAGCTAGTTAATTAGAAGTTAGAAGCCTTCGAATGAAAGATGAGTAATTAGTAAAGGAGAAAGGATCAATTTAAGATTAAAAGCTGAGCCAGAACTGTTCTATTCCACCTGTGGGTCACCTCTCTCCAAATGTTCACGTTTGAGTTGTTAAAACTAGGCAGCCAACTTGTTTTTTTTTAAATACTTTTCTTCAAATTGGGCAATTTGGTGGTAGGAGTTTAGCAGGTTTGAATATTGAGCCATACACTACGTGATTATAGAAGCTGAAACAGCTAATTGTAGGTGTCTGCTTTTGAAAATAAAAAATCCATTACCTGTGCAAGCTTTCAGTTCCTTCATCTCTAGAATAGAGGTAACATTTCCCAGGATGGCTCTTGGGACTTTGTTAGTTTGAATGGATGAACACGAGACAAAAGCTTCAGATTCTTTGGATGGCAAAGTGCTATGGAAATACAGTATATTATTGTGATATCCTTTGAGACTTTCTGTGAAGCCAGTGGTGACTGTCATGATAATAAAGAAAGCCTGAGAGAAGCTAATGAAATAATGATCCTACTTCCTTTCTAGCTATTCTTTGAAAGGGCAAATGCAATGAGTGATAATGGTTTAATGAGAAAGAGTCATTAGGGCATCCAGACTGCATCTTTAGAAGTGCAAAGCATTTTGGGAGATCTGAAAATGACTCTGAGAACAAAACCAAAGTAGCTTTGTCGGAATATTAATCTGCTGTTTGTATTCTCTTTGAATGCTGATTGAAACCAGTGATCTCTCTGCCTAGCTGGTGGCTGCTACATGTGTAGTCACGAATGTATCTTGTTTGGAGCTTCAGAGCTGTTGGAAGGGTGAGATCAAGGAAGCACCTCAGTGGTTGCCCTGTGTGCTTTACTTGAGATTCCTGACCTGTTGAATTTGCATGTATAGGAGGCCTTGTGAAATGGAATTAATTGATCTGGATTATTCAGTTTTATCAAGCGAGTTGCTTCAGTTCCAAGCTTGGATGGAAAGGGAAAACTTCTAGGTTTTTTGTGTGATATTGATACCTAGGGAGACAAGAACTTTAGACACCTTGGATGGGAAAGAGCAATAGAAATACAGTAAATTATTGTTATATCATTTGGAGGATGTCTCTCTGAAGTCTGGTGAGTATCAATACTATGTATCAGTACAAAAGGATATTAAGTCTAAACAGAGCTAGTATTATCTCTATTTTAATATTAAAGACCAGAGCCCAAGGAAGTTGTTTAAAACCTGAAGCGCTCCTGATTGCTGAGTGTTCAAAGGAGGAAGGTTGGTTCAACCCATTCCAGGAAAGAACCAGTTTGCAAAACATTTAGGAATTGTGCTTGGAAGGTGCCAAGAAGCAAATATGTTTAAGTCACATCAACAATAAAATATGCTTTTGACTTCACGGGTCCTAGTACTTGAAAGGCTGGAACTAGCCGTCTGATTTTGTGGCATAGCCCTTTTGGTGTCGTTCTGGACTCCACTAGGAGCAAGGGAGCCAGCAGAGCTGGGTGCAGATTCTGGCATCGCTCCGCTTCTGCAGCCTCTTGAGTGGGACCGTTCACTGTGATGCCAGAAGGGTGACTTGGACCATTCCTCTGCCAGACAGACAGGGAACAGGGGATTGGTTTCAGGCAGAATCACAAAGCTGCAGATGCTGGAGGCTTGCTGAGCTTAGAAAATCAGAAAACTACCAGAGCTAGATACTAGCAAAAGTGCTGAACTGCTTCATGTTCTTTGATCATCTATTTAGTTAAAAGCGTGATTAGAGGAGAGGGTGGAGCCATGAATATTCATCTTAATAAAATCATGGGTGTGTCCAGGTAGGCTTTTGGTGAGGGGCTTTCCTTGCCCACCTGATAAGGACTGTGTTTGCTCTGTCTACATGACAGAAGCTGTGTAGTGTTAGGAGCTGAGCTAACTTTGGATGGGGTGAGTGGGCTTTTCATGCAGGTGTGGGGTCCTGTACTACGTAGCTGTTGATTTGTTCTAGTAAGAAAAGTATTTTTTGTCAGGAAAAGCAGAATACAAAACCAGCAGAGAAAAATGAAGGGCAAAGTGATGTTTCAAACATGCCCACAAATGAGGGGGAGGAAGCTTCAGAAAACCCTCTGTGACGAAGCAGCCCTTTTCCCCAGTCACGAATGGGTAATGCCACCCCCAGATCATCTGCTTCTCTGGGTAGGATTTGCTAGTGTAGGGGCCTGAATCTGTCTCCGTAACTCAGAAAAATTAAATTCTTGGCACAAAGTAGCATGGGGGTGACTGAGGACTCAAAATGCCAGTTAAGGCACATTTTTATCTAGACGTGATTTCAGCTGTTACGATTCTGAGCCACATTTGGATCCCCGTATCCAAGTCAAAAATCAGCCTACTTAAATGAAACTGTTGCTGATGGGTTTAATTTCGATTCTTCTGTTGGATTTATGTGAAAAGAGAATTTGTGCTAAGGGTGAGATCAGAGTCTTCTCATGTAAATAACGCTTGCAGTCCCACACTGTCACAAAAGAACTGAACCTGCCCCCAAAGTCCATCTTCATGGCTATTCCGTAGCTTCCCAGGTGGACAGGATCAGTTGATGCAGAGATGGACCCTGACCCAAAACACTCCAGTTTTCTTCTCTTTTCTGCCTGCCACACTGAATGAAACACAAAAGCTCAACATTTAAGAGTAATAATGCTCAAGCTTAACTTTGAGCATCTGTTCAGTCATTGCCTTCCCCTGAGCTCTAATAACCACATGAACTCTTCTTGTCTCCTCTTTCCTCCAGGTCAACAGACTATGGCACTACCTATGAAAAGCTAAATGACAAAGTAGGCCTGAAGACTGTGCTGAGCTACCTTTATGTCAGTCCCACTAACAAGAGGAAGGTAAGGGAGAGCTATCAAGCTGATAGCTACAGAAACAAAATTGCAGCATTCTATTCATTCTCAGAAGAATTATCATCCTAAAGTGAAATCTGTTGGTAGTTCACAAGAGCTTTCTTTTGCTGTGTAAGTGGAACCCAGTAGAACTATGCCTGTTTTACTTGTGATGGAGTGCTTAATCTCCTGCTGAATGTGTTAGAGAAATAAAAGGGTTGCTTTTATTTGCTTCTGACCCTTGCACCTTTAAAGAAGCTGAACTCACACAAACGTTTCTCAGGTTCTTGCTTACACTGGCTTTAGCTAATACACCTCTCCCTGCCTTCTCTGTTATCTTTATTATAAATACTGAGTAAAAGGCATTTATTTCTGCATTTGACTCTTTCCCCCTTTGTGCTTTTAAAACTTGGAGGTAAATGACATTTTCGTTGGTTACATCACGTAAGGGGGCTGAAAGCAAAATATGCCTGGGAAAGTGGGCGGGAGGCTTAAGATTTTGTTTGAATGTGTAGGAGAGAGGATGAGGTCATAGCTTTCAAAGCCCCTTCCTACGTGGTGCAGTGAGGGGCTGCAGCTGGCTCGCGGAGCACAGCCCAGGAGTTACTACTCAGCGCCTGTTTGGTTTAAAGTTAGTGTCTGTGTTGATTCAAGGGAGACAAAGACACTTTCAGCTACCCACAGAAATCCACGTGGGAGGACTGCAGCACGCAGCTAATTGCTGGCAGTGGAGTTGTGTTTGGATGGGGTGCAGCCTATTTGGCTTGATCACTTCCAAACTGCCCATCTCCCATCTCCATGATGGGAGTTTTCAATAGGTTTCCAAACTGGTATTTTGCTATTTGCACTGTTCTTATTACTAATATTGTGTTTTCCATCTCTGCAAAGCTTTCAGGATTGGTATTTATTTTGGTGTACGAAACTTTAAGGCAATCAGAGCTCTGATTACTATTGGCAACAAAACATATATGTTTGGATGTATAGAGAAGAGGCAGAATATAGTGGGCAGGGGACAGCTTATATTTTTTTTCAAATGCAGAAGCTGAACTATCATGACAACGACCTTCACTTCTTTTTTTCTGAGGAAACTGGAATGAAGATGTTTTGTAATGAGCTCTTCTGGCCTTCACACCACTCCCGCGTCCAATGTGGCGGGCACTGAAGAGTTAATATTCCTTCGTTTTGTTTCCAAAGCAACTCTGCTCACCCAAAATAAGAGGCAATATGTTTAGTTACAAATCTTACTTCATGATGTAAGGTCTCCCTCACAAATCGGAGTACTAGGATATGTGATTATCTTCTAGCAATTTCTCAACCTATCAAGCTTTACAAATCAGCAGTCCTTTTTTTTTTTTTTTTTAGCTTTTATTAGGAATACCTAAATTTAATTCTATAGTGGCATACAGATTTTACTTGCTGTATTCTTATTTGAGATGACAACTTTTTATAACATTTTTTTGGTCTTACATCTTCAGGAAATTATCTCTGAACCTGTCTGAACCTCCCCTTCCCCTTCCTGAAAAATCTTCTATAGTGGAGAGATGAGCTGTAAGGAAAACCCGTATGAAACCAGCTTCATTGCTGGCTGCTCTGGGAACAACTTGTTTTCATTCTTTGTACCTCTGTTAAATATACGGGCACTGTTACTGTGCACAATTTTAACAGCTGGTTTGTCCGAACTCCGAGCTGAATGTGCTTTTTGACCACCAGAGCAGCTCCAAACACGCATGCAGCATTTGAAAAATGCCTGGAGAAAATGTCACTGGATTAGAGCATCTGGGATTTGTCAGATTCAATATCAGGTTTATTGTCCACCCATTCCTTCCAGATTTTTAAGGTTGCGCACGGCAAAAAAATGCACTTGGGTTGTAATATTTGCAGGTCTCTCTGGGTGAATATTGTGACAATGGCCTGCAGAGTAAGCATCCTGTTTTTGCTGAGCTCCTCAGGACAACCACCAGTGATGAATCACAAAGCAGTAGGTGAGGTGAATCAATTGCACCCCCGCAGAAAAAGTCCAGCTCTCTTGCGTTTCACCTTTCACAGCACGAGTGCTGGCTAGTTCATAACACAGGGATCTCTTGGGAGCCTCAAAAAGTGGTCTTTGTTTGAGATAATAAACAGGGAGGGACATACCACATGTAACACTTGCACAGGGCACGTGCACACACGGGGAATCGTGCAGACCCTTTCCAGGCAAGAGGTTTTCTCCTGAGTCATTAGCTCCTAGGTAGCGATTGGACTCTGCGTGCTTCACAGCTCCTGTCGATTTTTGATGGGTTTACACACTGTTGCTAGCCCCGTCTGCTCATTAGTGCTTAGAGGATTAGCAGTTACTTGGAGGAGGGGAAAAGCTTTCCATACGTTCATTCCTAATTGATTTACTAGTGAGAAGGATAATTACCTCTCAGCTACCCTGCAGAACTACAGTGGGAATTACCTGTCAGATTTCTTTGAAGACCCAAAATGGCTTTCTTCAGCTGTTAAATAGGAATTATACATTCAGCCAAATGCCAGTTATATAAACATCATTTACCTGAATTGTGGCATAATCCTAGGCTCAATTATGAAGCAAGAGGGCTTAAATGCTGGCTTTTTTAACTTCCTTCCTTTAAAAGAAAAGCTTTTTGTTTCTATGGGTTTTTTTAACATTTTTGATGGGAATACTCTAAGTTTTTGGCAGCTTCTGCTGTATTTCTCTTAGTGCTGTGCCAGGTCATGGTGGGACACTGATTTCACATTACCAACATCTTTGCTTATTTCAGTATAGGGGATCAGATGAGGATAGAGGTAAAATGCAGAGGCTGAGTGGCTGGGTGAGGCACATCTACAGCTCATGGTCTGGAATCTTGTGTGATTCTCATGTCTTGGTACCAAGAAAATCATACCTGATGCACAATTTACCCTCCTGAATTATGACACTCCAACACCCTTTTCTTAAAAAGAGGATTCCTTTCTGGAAGAAATATTGAGCTTAACGTAGGAATGATTTGGTGAGATTCTGGAACGTGTGCTACAAGTGGAGGTCTGATTTGATAACCTTATGGCTCTTTAATGCCTTAGAATATCTAATTCTCTTAGGATTTCATTCTGACCCCAGCAAACTTAATGTTTGAGCATCTGCTGTATAACTGATTGCAAAAGCAACTCCCCGGTTAGCTTCATGCATCATCGGCCTTCATCTTTTAAGCTATAAACTCTTGTTTCGGTTAGTCGATTTTGTTCATTTCATGTTCTCTTTAGGCTTCCTTCTAAACTGTTCCCTAGTGCATCCCCCATCCTTAACTGGAAAGCCCCAGCAGGATGTTGAATATTACCCCGTCTGTATTTGGTGTCCAGCTGAGTACTGAAATGTCTTTCCTGACACAGCAGACTGCAAATTCTGGAGCAGCCTGGAAGCAGCTCGTGCTTCAGTCCCAGCCTTTGCTTGTCAGTGAGACACATCAGTCACTAGTGTTTATCAGTGGGCAAAATCACCATGAGGGGGATCATTGCTCTTTAAAGCTACCTGAAAGGAGGTTGTGGAGAGGAGGGAGCTGGGCTCTTCTCCCAAGTGACAGGGGACAAGATGAGAGGGAATGACCTCAAGCTCCACCAGGAGAAGATCAGACTGGACATTAGAAAAAAAAAAATCACAGAAAGGGTTATTGGGCAGTGGCAGAGGCTGCCCAGGGAGGGGATTGAGACACCTTCCCTGGAGGGGTTTAAGGGACGGGTGGACAAGGTGCTGAGGAACATGGTTTAGTATTTGATAGGAATGATTGGACATCCAATGAATGGATGATCCGCTGGCTCTTTTCCAACCTGGTGATTCTATGATTCTATATCTCTGTGTCTAAAGAGGAAAGAGGCAGCTGAAGTAGGAAGAGGCGAAGAAACACAATCTGCATGGATATCATGATGATGAATCCAGGGCAGCCTCCATTCTCCCTGGGCGCTTCTTGGCTGTTAAAGGAAAGGAAGTTGCTGAGAATACTTCTTCCCAGCTATGATTCTTCTTGTCTCTCCAGGTATCGTTCCCAGTAATCAGGGCCAGCTTGGCTATCTGAGAGCACCCATCATTTGAAATGAGAACACCCTGGAGTGCTGACATAGGGAAGCAGTCAAGCAGGCTGCAGCCCCTTGAGAATCCATAGCCTCTGGAGCTGAAACGCTTCCTGCAGTGAGCCAGGACTACTTCCATGTTCCTGTAGAGCAGGGGTATGGCTGATTCCCTTCCCCTATGCACTGGCAGCTCAGGGCTCCACAACATTTTGCAACTGCATAGAGCCTCTGCTGCAGGGAGCTGAAACCGCCAGACGTGTATCTGCTCTCCTGCAGATGCTTAGGCTGTTTCTTCTTTCACTTGCACACTAGGGACTTGTATTCGGATCATGAAAATCTGCATTGAATTCTCATTAATACTATGAAATTTCAGGTCATCATTAACCCTAGCAGTCAGACAACTCTGAAGTCCTGGGAGCAATGGCTTTCTTTTAACAGTTACTCATTTGAGTCCTGGTGAGAAGAAAAGTGCCTGCAGTTTTGACACTTCCACCACCGTGACGATGCTCTAATAGGCAGAGCATATTCCAGGACATGATTTCCCCTTCAGTGCATCTGCCCATCCATTTGTTTGCCAGAGAGACCACATGAGAAGCATCTGCTTGTCCTGGTTAACTCATAGGTAGCAAGAAGCCTGCTAATTCTGTGGTTAACTTTAGAAATGAGAAACTTTCATGTTTGTTCAGCAGTGCCCCTTTCTTACAGAGGAGTGGGATTTAAGGGCAGATGTTTGAGTGCTCTGAAAAGCTGAGACTTGCAAAATGCGTAGCTTTGGCTTTTCTACCCTATAGCCTCTTGTCTGTCTTCAGGGATATGATAAAAGGCTGCTTACTCTCTGCTGGGCAGAGATCTCAGTTCCCTGCTGACCTTTAATTTAATGCTATATTTGGGGTGTTAGTTACATTTTACTAGAGGCAGATTTTCACAGCAGTCTGGGAATTGAATTGTTTATTTCTTCCAAAGCACTAAGGGAAAAAGTCTCTTCTATTTTAATAAGAACATTTCTCTTGACTTTTTAAATCCCCATTTGCTTTCTCTCCTTTTTTTTTTTTTTTTCTTGTTGGTTGTTGAAAATTGGATAATTGCCACAAAAATAAAAATTAAGCCTGTGATTCTTTGGTGACTGCTTACACTTCAACATGGCACTGTTTGGAGCTGAAGTGCAAGATCCTCTGTCCCAAGAACATTTGCTTTCTTCTTGGTCGTCAGTAGCAGGATTAATTTTAGAATTGATGCCTCAAAGAGGGATGTGAAGTCCTTCCAAAGGGTGTAGAAAGAAGGTGAGAATGGAAGTCCCATATATCTGAAGCATTGCTCTGCTCAGGCACTAAGGCGCCGTTTGAAAGCTGAAGGATATGTTGTTGAACCATAGGTTTAACATATTATTTTTTCCATTAAATATTCTGTGAAGAGCAAATATTCATGTTGAAGTTGTTGTTTGGTCGAAAACTCAGTTTTTACTGAGAAACTTTTATCTCTACCCTTGGAATTTCATTGGAGTTTGTGGGGATGGATTTAAAAAAGCATTTGAGAGAAATAGAAGAGAGGAAAAAGGAAGAGAATGACAACTCTGACAAAGTCAAACCAAAAGCACTTGCCTGTATATATAATAGTATTGCTCAGATGAG
This sequence comes from Clamator glandarius, assembly GCA_033459285.1. Taxonomy (NCBI): domain Eukaryota; kingdom Metazoa; phylum Chordata; class Aves; order Cuculiformes; family Cuculidae; genus Clamator; species Clamator glandarius. The sequence continues at coordinate 8,345,605 of JAUNZM010000092.1, read as the reverse complement.
ATGTGGATAAACGGGAGGTCCTGATTGCATTTAAGATCTGAAGTGCTAGTTCTGATGTATGTTTTCTTCATGAATTTGCTTTGCAATTCAATTGGATGCAGTCTTCTTTAGCTTTTCTCCTCCACTGTTACCATCATTGCTGTAGGTGATAACTTGAAGAATTAAAAGTTCTGTAGTCTTTTATGCTTATTTTCTGCACGGAAATATCACCCAGGTGATCGACTTGAGGATTCCTCCCATTTTTCTCTTATACCAGAATTGAAGCATTAGAGATTTTATTTAGCTTGTATTTATTTAGACCTTCTAGCTAAGGGATTTGAACAGTAGTTGCAAACGGCATAAAGCAGAAGTAAAGTTACAGTGCTCAGTTAAAAAGCTTTGAGAAAATGGTTTTACAGACAACTTTCCCAGTTGTCTTAGAGTCAAAATGAAGGGGAAGTCCAAATCACTAAAGCTATAAAAGCCAGAAGCGTGCACCACCTCTCATCCCTAGTCATGCCTCTGAACTTGGCACATCAGAATGAGAAATGCTTAGAGATATTTGGAGTGTCAGAAGCTCTAAAAGCTAAATCTAATTACATTTGTTTGTTTCTTCTTGGGGATGAAGCGTGGCAACAGTTTATGAGCTGGCAGAGAGCAGTGCTGCGTTGCAGTTCAGGTTAATGAAGGAAAAAGTTAATTGTGACCGTAATATTGAAATCGCAGAGAAATGCACCTAACCGACTGGAAACTAGCTAGCACGTTGGGAGTGATGCATCCTCCTACAGGAGCTGCTGGTCCAAAATGGGCACAAGTCACTTTGATCTCAGTTTTATTTCTTCATGCTCACTTGGAGAGTAACTGGTAGCAAATGTGGTCTTGGGCTTGTGTGCCTCCAAAGGGAATTCCTCAGCTGTACTTGAAGCCTCGGGGCAGAGCTGCAGTCCAAATTGATTTTGGTTTTGCCCTTATTTCTTGGTTCATTTGATTCCAGAGGGGATTCCACAGCATTTTGTTTTTCTCTTACACATGGAATATGTGATAGGCTGATGAGGCAGAAGTTCCAGCATGCACCTGATGCTTGCAGACTGGGCTTGGACTGAGCTGCTGGCCTTTGCCACAGCTCTTGTTAGTTATCTGCTGCTTTTTCTTAAGATTGCATATCCCAAGCTATCAGTGAGGACTTGAGCTCTGGAGTATCCTAAAGCTTAAAGCGTGTCCAGAGAAGAGCAACGAAGCTGGTGAAGGGGCTGGAGAACAGGCCTTCTGAGGAGCGGCTGAGAGAGCTGGGGGTGTTTAGCCTGGAGAAGAGGAGGCTGAGGGGAGACCTCATTGCTCTCTACAACTACCTGAAAGGAGGTTGTGGAGAGGAGGGAGCTGGGCTCTTCTCCCAAGGGACAGGGGACAGGACGAGAGGGAACGGCCTCAAGCTCCACCAGGGGAGGTTCAGCCTGAACATTAGGAAAAAATTTTTCACAGAAAGGGTCTTTGGGCTCTGGAACAGGCTGCCCAAGGAGGGGGTTGAATCACCTTCCCTGGAGGAGTTTAAGGGATGAGTAGACGAGGTGCTGAGGGACACGGTTTAGTGATTGATAGGAAAGGTTGGACTCGATGATCTGATGGGTCTTTTCCAACCTGATGATTCTATGATTCTACTATCTTTTACCCCTAATCTTTTCCATCAGCCCAATGAAAACCACCTACGAATTAGATCTTGGGTTTGCAGCTGCCATTAGCAGATCCTAGATGACCTGAGCTGCAAGAGCAGTTGTAACTGTCTCCTTGCGCATCCTTTCTTTGGACCTGTTGAGCTGTATATGATGTTCTTGTGCTTCACTGCACGTGTCCAGAGCCTGTGTAGGCAAAACTTGCCTCCTGCTGTACAGGAAAGGTTGTAGTTCTGAAGCACATCATCTGGATTAGCTGAGCTCAGATTTGTCTGCTTGGGTTACACCAGTGGGCTGCAGAAAAGTGACTGCAATTTGGATAACATGACGGTTTATTCTGCCTCGTAAATACACTTCAGGGACAGCCACTGTCAGTCTCCAGAACTGGCAGTTTAAATAGGATAATACAGATGGGAATGAAGTAGTTATGTTTTTCTTCACTTGCTGATGAAGCAATGTTGATTTCCTCAAGGTCGTCCAAAACATCCATGGTAGAGTCAGAGGATATTGCCGTGATGTATTTTATCTACCAGGTGCAGTCTTGTGAGCTGTTGTGCGTGTGATTCTTTCTACTTGTCCGATTAATTCAGCTTGAATATGTCACCTGAGAAAAGAGAGAATTAATGTAAATATTTGCAGAACCATGACCTGAAACTGTGAAAGAGATCTCTTGAGTTACAGATGTGTCGTAATACTTGGAGAAGAGACCTTCAGGTATTTCTCCTTTTGAAGGGATTTTTATTCTCTCTTTTGAATTCAGAAAAGTCACGTTTTCTCTGTAGATTTCACTGACCTTTCCTGTGTAAGAAAAATAATTTCCCAATGCTGGATGACTTAGTTTATTAGTTTTAAACATGGCTTGAGATCAATGAATGGAAGATGTTCAGATATATAAAAAAAATATGAGTGTTATTAAAATACTCTTTATATAAAGTCTTTCAGCATGTCCAAATAGGTTTGGCTGGGGATTTTTTGAACTGTTATTATTCCTGTATTCGGGGATTGTCCCTGCCTGCGGATATTTGCAATCAAGGGGCTCCCGTGTGAGAGTGCTCTGCCCTGCTACGCTCTGGAACCGTGGAGCCTGCAGTGTCAGGTGGTTCCTGGGACCTGACCTGACCTGTGGGCTCCTGTGCCTAGAGGTCAATCTACTGTCTGTTCCTTTGCAGACTTAAGGTTGGCTACTTTGTACTTGATATAAATCATAGACATAAATGAAGGTCGTGTAGCACCAGACCTGTTGCCTGGGGTGTGACCATTTATCAGCACAGAACTGGAGCCCAAGCTTCAGAGAGGTCCCCAGTGGGACCCCTAAGTTTTTCCCTTTCTTAAACATCTGATCTGATCATTATACTCCAGGGAAGGCTGTCTCTCAATACGCATGAACATTGAAACTGGAGATACTTGTGGCTTTCTCAGTTACTTCTCTGAAAAGGCAGATGAATTAAAAAAAAAACCCAAACAAAAAACCCCCAAACTGCAGTGAATCATATCCATTGCTCATCAGCTGTTGCTAAAAATAAACACAATCAAAATAATTGACAAAATGCTCACATATGGCCCTACTTAATCGGAATGGAGGGGAGACGTTTAGAATAGAGATGAGTATCTGTTTCTGCTTATACTTCTCTTAAAAATACTACATTGAAAGCCATCATTTCAGTGTTCTTGAAGGAAAAAATGTTATATATTATAAAATTGAGATTTAGGGATACCTGGGTGTTTTTTATGCATCTGCCTTTTTATGTCTTTATACTTAAGCACTCCCAGAGCTTTCACTTGCATTTTTCATAGGTTTCTGAACTCATTTAATACATGTTTGGTTAGTGCTGAGGTAGGTATTGAAAGTGAATGGAAACCTAATGCAGGATTTAATTAATAAAGATGGGGAATAAAATGAGGGCTGTCTAAGTTGACTTTATGAAAAATGTTTTGTTAAATAAATGTCATTTTAGTCTTCACAGATATTGCAAGTCAGGTTGATAAAAGCAGTCATGTCGGCAGAAGATGTATGAGTAAAATAAAATTTAAAAAAAAAGGAGCCAGACACTTGCTTGTCATTTATCCAACAAAGACTGGAACTGTGATGCTGAAATCCCTGCTTAGACGTTGCCTGGGGCTTTGGGAAAGAAAAAAAAATTGGCCACTTGAATGAAAGCAGGCACAGATCTTAGTGGAGGTATCAAGTCCAAAGGGTTTGAATTCTTATCTACCGTGCATGCTTCCCTGAGGTTGCTTTGTGTGCAAGAAGTGAGTGGGTAAACAGTGATTGTTTGGCCCTGTTCGTGATGGTGAATGTAGGTAGCTACTACTTTGAACTCACGATGCCCAGATCCATCATCCTAAAAACCCTGAGATTGGTTGAGGAGAGTATCACTGCACTTCATCACCTACTGGAGTGGTTGGAGAGTCAGATTGTAAGAGGAAAGATGGGAGAAACCCAAGCCAATATGTCAGCTTTGTTTGTATAGGACTTGCAGATAATGTTTCCAGGAAAACAACCAGTTATCAGGTAGGATTCAACTTGGCAGGATACTAGTGCACATCTGTGCCAGAGCTCTCTCATCTGGCTTCCTAGAAGTCAGTTCACCTCTCCTGTTGCATTCTCTGCCTGCTTCAACTGGTACTGCCAGCCCTACGGAGCATTAGGGATGGTGTGAGGTTGTGAAGAGAAGAAATTGGGTGTAACTGGGAAGGTCACATTCACATTTAGGTATGGACTTCCCAGAGCTGGCTGTCAGTATTTATTAAAAGAGGTAGTTTGCTCCAATTTAGCCACCAAGTGTTAAAAGACAGATCAGAAGTTATAATATCCCATAAAATAAAGCTGCAATTTTGTCACTAAGCATGGCTATTGTTTTTATGAAGTGGACAGGGTGGACTTGTGTGAGGTTTCAGTGTCCTAACTTGGTTACAGGGACAAAGAAAGGCTTTCAGGATGCAAGACCTTGTAAGGGGCTGCATGTACTTAACACCCAGCCTGTCAAGCAGGGTGGGTACATCTGCAGGTCCTGATGTACTGCTCATTTATAAGGCTTCCTTTCTTTCTCCACCTTCTCTACCTCTCTATGAAACATGGCATCTCCTTAACTGCTGCAGCTCCAATACTATATTAATTTATGAAGTATGAAAAATGAGGTAGTTTTGAATTAACAGGGAGGGGAATGGTGTTTCACAGACAGCAAGATAATCAATCAATAAGAACGAGTCAGCATGTCCTGTTATTAAAATGGAGGAAAAATAATAGAATGGGTGGAGAGCAGCTCTTGGAAAAGGTACAGGTGGATCCTTTTGGAGACTGCTCAATGCTCTGACCTTGATCTTTAGTCATAAAAGCTTATTCACCAGGACACAGTTATTTCTCTTTGAGGAAAATCCTCCTCCAACTCCTCACCAACCCCAACCACCAGAACCACTAATTTTTGGCAAAATGTCTATTTATTTTATTCTTTTCCAAAGTAAAGAATAGAGAATTTCAGCATTACTCATTAAGTGAATTCTTATTTTTAATAGGATAGATCAGCAGAGTCTGGCACTTGAGTTAGCGTGCAGAGCTTGCAGCCGCAGTGGATAGATTAGAGCTAAGTGCTACTGTGCAGAGCACTGCAATGCAATCATGTTTTGTAACTTTAACCGTTGGGGGCCTGAGCCTTCCATCCAGAACGTGGATAGACCCCCTTCTACCTCCTTGGCTTCTTCCAGCAAGGGGATCTTAGGAAGTGATGTGCACTAGGGGCAGTGAGGGACACAAATAATAGATGCCAGGTAAGTAAATCGAGCTAGATCATTAGCATCTGGATGTGAACACTGATAAAGCTGACTGTTGCCTATGTTCTCTCTGTGAAGTGACTGAAAAGCAGAAAAATCAAGTGTGTAAGCAGAGGAGAAGCAATGATGCATTCAAAATTGTATTCAGGACTAATGGCCTCTGGGGAGGTACATAATACAATTTTTATTTTTCTAAGGAGTCATGAAACACTCTACTGTCCTCAGATGTAATAGACTGCTGTATACAGGCTGCAAAAGTTTACCCCCATGAGTAACTATCCATGCACATCATTTTTTTTTTTTTTCTGTAATGGGACAACTGCTGAGAGTAAACTTATTCCCACATGTGAAGTGTTCTCCCAAGTGAAACCTATAATCAGAGGAGTGTTTTATATAAATGGTGTTCTCAGTTCCAGCAGCTGTGGTGCACACACCCTCTCCTTACATATAACATTTTTTTTCTGTGACTACTTCTGCTTACACGGTAAGTTACTATAATGGTGAAAATTGCTTTGTAGTTCTATGGAGAATAGCACAATGATGCGGTTACTAAAATAACATATAATTATTACAGCAAATGCTGTTTTTCTCTTTCTGTGCATGCAGTTTGGGATCAGAGCTGTTCTGTGTCACTAGAAAAAGCTGGTGACCACAAAAAAAAATTGATTGATATTGCATCAGTTAGGGATTTCCTGGGTAGAGTTGAGAAGAGTAAAGAGGTATCATGCAGAACTATGCTATGCTGAAAGAGAAGACTTAAGTACAAAGCATAATATAGACCAGAAGTTTTAAAATTGTCTTCTACTGATTTGCTGTGTCTTTTTCCTGTGGAAGCACTGGTTACTGCCTACGGTCACCAGCCGGTGTTCCTTTTATTCTACCAGGCACAGTCATAGAAGTGCTGGTCAAACTGGATATATAGAAAACCATCCATAAATGCTGATGCTCGTAACATGTTTAGAAGTTGGTAGAGAGGAACTGTGCATGGACATGCTGTGATATGGAAAAGCCTTGAGCAAAATAGCTAAACCAGCCTCAGGAAGGTGGAATTAGCGTGGCAGAGGACTTTGCCCTGATGATATGTGGGAAGCTGGAGAAAGCGCAGCTGTAACAAAAGTATAATGGCACGGAGTAGCCTTCGGTAAACTCTGTCTGGCTGTGACAATGAAAAGGTTTTATAAGGAAGCATGTGGCTGTTGCCAATCAGTCACTTTTTGCCAGGTCAAACACATGCTTTTTGGATGGCTTCCATCCCTACTGGCACCTGAAATTTAACAAGTAAATGCTTGCTGTGCCTTGTAATTAAAAGTGAAAAGTACACGCGTCCAGTGCCAAAGAGACAAGAGAAAGCGAGGAGAGATGTTGTTCTGACCTGCTTAGCAGTAAACCAAAGATGAGACGTTCTGCTTTGTTGGGTTTAGTACGATGGCTTATTCCACTCCTGTGCTTGCAAATTGGAACCAGGCTGGGATCTGGCATCGTGAGCAGGCTGGGACGCAGCCATGGAGTATTTGAGTTATTTTCCCAGCTCTGGTTTTGCCTAAGCCTTACAGCCATGATATATTTTCATTCCCACCTGCCAAGGAGGATGGCAAGGTGGTTTTACTTGAGGGGTTCTTGCTCTGTATCCAATTTAGCCTTGATTTGCTCCTGATCTTCAGGGCATCTTGCAAGGTGCATCTGTGCTCTTGAGCAGCTGCTGGAGGTGGTAATTAAATGTAGCAAACTCTCCAGAGAGGATGGGGCGTGTGAGCTTGGAACGCTGTGAAGTGTTTTGTTTTGGTATGGCAGTTTGTGGCAGATATGGCTGTAATGCTAAGATGCTCTTTTAAGTTTGTACAAGACTGAACAATTAATCGTAATTGTAATTATAATCTGGATAGAATTGGGTATGAGAAACAATAGAGGTCAGAAAGATTAACCAGGGTTAATCAGTGTACACAAGCATGTTGGGCTGATGCGCATCTCTGTCGGGAAGGCAAGGTAGTGACTGGTCCTCATTTGAGTGATTTTATTAATCTCTTTTCTCAGAGTTAATCATGTAAACTATCTCTCCCATGGATTTTCAGACAGGAGGACAATAGATTATCATTCTTTTGCCACCCAACTGCTCTGTCTCAGAATCTCCCCAAAGTCTTTCTGGCAACTCCATCCTTTTTAATCTTTATGAGAAGCAAATGAAAGAATTACTGAGATGCTGTAATGTTAAGTGAGTACTCTTCCATGACGGAGCCAGCTGTATGTAGCACACGCTGGGACTGCATATCAGTGTCTAAGTGTAATAGTAGTGTCTCATGCATGTAGGTTATTAATCTTCGTAGGCCAGATTTATGCTTCCTTGAGCTTCTGTTTCCGAGTTGAGTTGATATAAGGGACATGATAGGTTGACTGTAGCTATAACTGTTAGTTTTATTTCTGACTGTACCAGGGTTCTGCTTTGGGGCTTTTCAAGTTAACAGTGAACCTGTGATGCTTGATCCTTGTGTGGAAGATGTGCTGTCTGGAGAGCAGATTTATGATTGCATCATTTCTGATTGACAAAATGGTCTTTATATCTACAGAGAATGTTGTTGCGATACAGCTTACAAAACGTATGATGAAGATTGCTCTCAATTTTGAAGATGGGCTATCTAAATACATATAAAAAGGATAGCACAATAATTACATATTACATTTCAGAAGAGGATTTTTATAGTCATAAAAATGAATAAGCATCACAGCAATGTCCTTTTTTCTGTTGCAGTATCACCAGAAGGCCATGCTGTTTTAGCCTAAAAAAACCCCCCAACTTGTTACTTTCTACCATGTAACAGCCCTCTTCTTTCATGGACCTTCTACAAAGACAAAATGTTCTACAAAGACAAATAATTCTACAAAGACGTAGGGCCTGAACAGCATGATGAGCTCTGATTATTCTCAAGGCTGGAAAGATGGTGAACCCACAGATTGGCTCCCTTGGTGTTGGTGTCAGAGATCTGTGCTGTCTTTTCAAACCAACTTACTGGAGTAAAGAGCAAGTGTCCACCAAGGTAGAGGAGTCTGTGATCCTTCACAGGAGTTGGATGCTTACTGAAACAGTTGTTGACATCTGGAAAGTTCAGTGACAAACACTGAGATTCTGCAGAGAAGAGGTTGGTTTGTAATTACAGAATCTTGTTGGGAAGGAAGTTCTGGAGAAAAGTTTGCATGAAGTGCCTACGAGGTCTTGAGAGAGCTATTTGTTTCTTTCGTCACGGTACATATAATGCAGACCCAATGCAAAAGTCTCCACAAACTCTATTTCATTGCTCAGTTTCTACGGGTGTCTGACTCGTTTTTCATTATCCAATAATAAATACATTAGTGAAAGTCACCTTTAACACTTAAAGATTGCTTGGATTTTATGGGATTGTAGTGAAGTGAGAGCCAAGGTATAAAAGCCTTATGGCTGAGGTACTTTTATAACACATGCTTCATAAACCCTTATAAAGTGAGTGCGGTGCACTTCATCCTTTAAGATTACAGTGTTATGGTTCCGAGAGATATGATCTGGTTCTATATTCATTAATTCAATCTGTTATTAATGTGAAATTTTGAGCAGTAAGAAGCGAAATTACAAGAAGTTGAAATGGGGTAGGTCCAGACAATTTCTCTCTCAGGAAAGCTCAGTGCACCTTTACTGCTTGACTGATGGCCACTAGGGAAGTTTTTGCACCACGTGAAGCAATAAGGAGCCCCAAATCTGGGCTGCTTTGTTACACAAGGGATTGCAATGTCTGTTTACCTTTTGGGATGCGAAGCTAGTGATTACGTGGAAGCTGTTGCCTTCTTCGTGGTTGTCGCGTTTGGCTTCCCAGAGAGCAGATGTCCCACTCGTCACAGCTGCTGTTCACTAATTAACAGGGTGGATTGCTTTACTTGTATGTAAATAAACAGGATTTCTCTCTACAGCAGATGTTTATAACTACCATCTCCCATTTCTTCATGCCTGATTGATACACTTGGTGACTGGAAAGTGGAGATTGGCTTCCTTTTCCCCTGCTTATTGAGGGAGTCAGTATCTCTACAGAGTAGTGAGCAGGTACCGAGACATCTCAAAACACCTTCTGTAAAAGTTCGTGTAAACATAAGGTGTGCTATAGTGCAAATCATGAAAAGATATTTTTGGCTTAATGCTTATTTACATGGGTCTTATTTTTGCTGGTAAGTAGACAGTTTCTTGTGACACCAATATATTTTTGTCTCAGGGCAGGGGGCAGAGGCTGATTTAATTAAAATAAACCTTTAAATTGAACTGACACATGGTAAGCAGAGAAGAAAAAAAAAAGAGACTTGCTTCGCAATGAGCTGCATCGATCCTTCAGGGAATTGGCATAGAAGGACTTTGGGTAAACTGTGTAGTTATGTTCTTAGAGGTTAAGGCTGTGTCTGTACCTTCAAGGGTGTCTTTTAGCCAGCAGGGCAAGTAAATTGCAGTAATGATGTAGGAGAGAAGAATTGAAGTGGAATGAATAACCAAGTATTTGCTAGTGAGAGTTTTCAGATGATGAAGTGTAATCTAAAATACTTCAGCAGTAAAAACTTACTTTTCCCATAAGAGATCTCCCAATTATGCATACTGAACACATTGTTGATGAACTGATGTTTTGAAGGAAGAAAATGATTTTTGTATCTTCAAGCCTTTAAATGTCATTTGATTTTGGTTTTTCAGTTTCAAACGAAGAAAAGGACATCTTAAGTCCAAACAAAGCAAAAATCCTCCATTTGCATTGACATTTCTGCACAAATTGTTGAATCTTTTTGGCTTTTTAAACTCAAAGCTAGTGTGGAACTATGACTCAGCTCCAGAGATCTTGTGGGACCACAGAATGCTTTAAATGTTTTGAATCAAAATGGGAGCAAAGAAAAGAACAACCAAAACACAAACCAACAGTCTTTTTGTAAAATAGACTTGTGTTTTTCTGTTGATGTAGATATAGCCTGATTTTAGGAATTACCTATTTTTTTTTTTTTTTTTAGGAAGGGTCTAAAGTGCTTCTGAGTTGGAGGAGTAGTGGGAGGAGGCCAACATCACATTCAATATGGAAATCACTATGAAGCTGTAAACGTGAAAACCTAAGTTTTTATTTTTGCGTCAGTGTTTGTGGTAGAGCTACATTTTCAGTTGTAGAAGAAGACAATGCAGGGCTACAGAGCAAATTGCTGACGCTTTGCTGAGGAGCTGGGTTTCCTTTGTAACTATTGAGGCTTGGGTGGTTTGTATTTTTTTTTATTTTGTTATACTTTGTTTTTTAAACTCTTTTGTTTATTTCTTTTTAGAATAGCTCTTTAAATAGGCAAATGAGAATGTGACTAAGATCTCTGGACAGGACCAGTTATGGAAAATGCATCAAAATGAAGAGGAAAATCAGATGGCAGTACACAGTAGTTTAATACTATCTCCTTATTTCTAGGAGCAAAAGACATTTATTTTGAACCTGTCATCTTTATTCATTTTCTGGGCTGCTTACTCCTAATGTATCTATCTCAGTGGCACTACTGCTATAGACATTGTACTTATAAAATTTCTCCATGCTGATTTAGACATGCACTTTGGTAACTTACAGTGAACATTTTTGTTGATTGAGAGAAATAAAAGGACTCAATGAAGACTAATATTAATAAAAATGTATCTTATGTGGCACACTCTTTCTTTTTTTTTTTTTTTCCCAGAGGTAGTTTAGCAAAAGATTCATCTGTGTACAAAACAGATCTCTGTTGTGCTGGGAAAACAGAATCATAGAGCAAGAGTAGCGATAAAACTTCTGAATCTGATGCTAGGGATGCAAGTAATATGATGGAGGGGTGTATGTGTGTGTGTTCTTGTGCCTTGGGTGCACAAGAGGAAGGTTAGCAGTCATTTTTATATTAGCCCCATCAGAGGGCATGCTGGTTTGGTGTATTTGTGCTGTGACACGGTGCAAATTTCTTTCTCTCCACTTCTGCATTTGTCCAGAGATCCTTCAGGGATTCTACATACTCTCCAACCACTATAAGCGACTCCTATATACTTCTTTGTTGTGTTTACCAAATACATCATGGCAGGTATGGGTATGGCACCTCCTCTCATTGCTTTTTCTGCCTGGAGCCTGTATTTCTTATTTTCTGTGGTAAGTTCCCATGAAGTATTTGGAGGTGGATGTGTTTCATAATCATGTACCAAAGATCTCAGTGCGTACCTTGTTGTATCAGTTGTTCTTGCAAGGTGGTCTCTCCACATCACCTCCCTCTTCTGAGCTTCCCCTGCAGGTGTCTGGTATTCTGCTGAACCGGAGTTTATTCAGAACAGCTCTGTATGTGTCATCAGTGTCCCCCAGATCTCCTGTTTTAAAGGTGATACATGATGTACTGGTCAGTGATCTTCCTCTGCATTCAACTTCAAAGGAGACACCTGAAGTTCAGTCTCATTTTCAGCCTGGCTTGTTTAGTCTAGTGCTTGCCATTCATTGTCCACTGAGTTCTGGAGGTCAGGCTACAGCCTCTAAAGCTTTTCACCTCATCTGAACTATGTTTTCAAGAACTTAGCCTTAACAGTAATCAATTTTGCTTCCTCTTCCCCTTGCCACCTTAACCAGAGAAGTCACCAACTGAAAATCATACTTTATATATGCATGTGTGTATATATATATATTCTAGAATATAGCAAGGTGAAATGTAATTTCCTTTTTAATAAAGGCTGTCATTTAATTTAATATTATAGAAAATGATTAGATCTTAAAAACCTATAAATTAAATTTGACAACTCCCTGGTGTTTCTTTGCTATTCCTTATGGCAATTACAAATGGCAACACAGGGTGCTGGCAGAAATGCTCATTCTGACTGGAGTTTGTTTATTGGCTCCTAATGAAATGTGATTAATTTAAATCACTGCTTGGGTGGATCCTTCTCCTGGCCTCATAATGAGAAGTGGCTGTTTCAGGCCTTTGACAAATGTCCTGCTGTTTCCCCTGCCAAATGTTGCCCCATTCCCCCTTAGCTTCTAGCAGAAAAAAAAGATGAATAATTAAAAAATAAAGCCTGGAGTCTCACACTGTTCTCTCTGGCTTGCCATAACAAAACTCTAGAGCAGTCCTAGGTGCATGACGGGGGGTGGTTGGTTGTTTTTCACTCTGAGACTTCTGTTCCTTCTGTTTCTTCCACCCTGCTTCGTGTAGGTTCAGCCTTGCCCAGTTGGATGGATGGCAACAGAGATGTTGGCTGTGTTCTCTTCTCTACTAGAAGAACAGAGAATTGATAGTGGAACTGGGTGAAGGGGCGTGGGAAACTAATGTGATTACACGTACAACAAGATATGACTGTTGTTAGACTCTTCCAGCTTTCTCTATAGCTTGTTGGTTTTATTATGTTATCTTGCAACCACTGTTACACTTCCAGAGGGACAAATTACCTGAGTTTGTGAACCATCTGGTGGAAACATCACCCTTTTTATCTCATCTGACCCATTTCTTGAACTAGCCACCGAAGCATTGCAGATCATGTGTGAAAGGGCAGAGTGAATGTTTTGTGTGTGTACCACATCACATCTAGGTAACTGTTAGTGCTGTCTTGTGCTCCTTACCTCCGGGCAGAACTCCAACAGCTACCTTTTAATGTACAGCATTATTGGCTTTGTAACCTTCTGTGACATCAGATTGAAAATCTTTTCATTCCTGAAGTGTCCTTCCTTTTAAATCTAAGATCTTTCTGGAATATCTTTTTATATTGGCAATCTTGCATCCTTCTTCGTTCTCCAGATGCAAGTGTTTTTTATTAAACTATGTTACAGTACCCTGACATGGGCGATGTGCGTTAGGTCAACAGGTGTACTTGGGGGACAAAATGTCTTGGAAGTCTAAGTCACCAAAGACAGAAAAAATACTTTGAAATAGTGGGTCAACCTTTCTTGTCTGAAGCAAAATGAAATAGACTTTTTTATCTTGTTAGAAAGAAGAGATGTACCAAAAATTCTTTCTAGATGAAGGCCACAGGGACATATTCTCTAGACTGATTCCCAAGGAATCAGGTGCCTGTGGGGACATTTCCCATTCTGTGCACCAGATCACGCTGCAACTGCACTTTTCCAGGACTTGTGGAGGGGCTTTCTGTGGGAACAGGGGGAGATTTGTTTGTGAGAGGGGTGTTGAACGAGCTCTGAGCTCAAGCTGGATTCATACAGGTGGCTTCACCCTGGGAAACTGTTCAGTTCGAGCTTTAAAGATCCTTTTCATTTCTTAACGGAAAGATCTGAAAAAATTTACATTATATTCACTTTTTCTTGGTGACTTCATAGAGTTAATGAGGTACTTAAGCATAAACAGGTTGAATTGTTTTGTGTGATCAAGGTCTAACATACCAAGGATCTTACCACTCCACTCCTTCTAACTGATTTTTGTTGTTAAAATTAATGGGCTTCCCTATTGTAGTCTTGAAGTTAAAGCTTTGTGAAGGTGGATAAGAAAAATGAATGTGGACATGAGACTATAACAAAGCTATGATGGATCTCAGCTAGCTGATCATTCTGCAGCTATCTAAAAAAGGAAGTTCCTTGATCTCTTTTCTTGCTGAAAGGCAGTTTCTATATTTATTTCAGCTACTGTATCAATAACCTGCTGCGTTTAGCACAGCTCTAATTTATTTCCTACTGTTTCCCTTTATTTTATGGTACTGGCATTTGCTTTAATGTGATGTCGTTTTCTCCAGATGTTAATAAGATGGTGTTAATGTTTCCACAACATTTTTCTTGATAACATTTATGTAGAGCATGCCATCTGATAATGTGGAATCAACCCATTTTAAAATATTGGTAATAATTTTCTAATTAAAATTAGACTCTCTGAAGTATTTTCCTCCCTGTACAAATTGAGGTCATACTCTTTCCCATGCTCACGGAAAATTATGTGTTCATTGAGTGAATGAATATCTCCTACTGTATAAATTGCAAGTGTGATAGATGAGATTGTGTACTGATGTTTGTGCAAACGCATGTAGACTATTTTCACATGTCAGCAGCTGATCCTGGTAGGCATTCTGTGTTTCCAGTGAGGTGAGCTCATTTGTAGCTCTGCAAGCTGCCCAATAATGAACCCTAAATCTCAGGAGTGCCCTGTTGTGTACTTTTGGAGACAGTATTCTGCATCTGGGAAGAGAGGTGGTAAACAGAAAAGGGACCAGGAAAGCCTGTTGTGGGTGCTTGAAGTTGTTTATACCCAACCAAAATCAGCTTCAATATCAACATAGCGTTTTTCAGTCTTGCTAGGCTTTCTGAGTGTATCTGGATAAAAATAAAATGAAAAAAAGAATCACTGGATGAATCTATGAGTGAATCAGAAAATAACATGGAAATGACACACTAAAAAAAAAAGACACAACCAAAACTATTTGGGAAATCCTATGGGCTGTTTACACTGCTGAGAAATGTTCTGAATATATCTAATAGGAATTGGTACTGCATGGTCACGCTTTTGAATGACGTTCAGTTTCACTTTTCCAATAACAGTCTTTCCCCTCCATTTTGCTATTTAGATCATGCTTCTTAGTGATCCAGAGATTGAAAGCAGCATCCTCATCAGCTCTGATGAAGGAGCTACCTACCAGAAGTACCGTCTGAACTTCTATATTCAGAGCTTGCTCTTCCACCCCAAGCAGGAGGAGTGGATCTTGGCCTACAGTCTGGATCAAAAGGTGAGCAATTCATTTAATATTTCACCGATGCTTGAGCCAGGTGTTAAAGCTTCCAAAGATAGGGAAGAAATTATGGTGTGCTTTGCTGCTCTAACTTTGCAGGTTTAAGTGTGCTCACTCACCCTACCCCCCACCTTCCAGTGACTCCAAAGCTTGCAAAAGGGCATGGAGTTACACAGTGATCGTGATGAGAATGGAAATTGTAGTAGTGGTGATGGTTAGTAGTAGTTGAAAAGGATCTGAGATTTGGCGTGACACAAGGAGCTGTTCAACAAATCTGTTGGTTTGTAGGCTTTGCTGATTGTTGAGCTGTCTGAGGATCGAGCTCTCGGGCTGAGTTGGTCTGTTGTTCATGACGGGATGCTCTTTCCACTTGCAAACTGCTCTCAGTTATCTGGAAATCGGTGAGCAGCAACAGACAGCAAACCCCTCTGTGCCACTTTTTAAGACATTTTGCAGTGTCTTCTATTGGTGGGACAGCTCTTAAGTCTGTTACTTTGTCCTTAGCAAGCCTGTTCTTACGTAGCAGTCATCTGTCTTGAAAGATGCTGAGCAACGCACGTGCAATGTGACTTGTGAAGCGTTATGGCTATAGAGTGTGTGCTTCGGTTCCGGAGACACAGACGGGATGATCAAGTTACAAATTTTAAGAAGCTTAAAGCTTACCTAGCTTTTATCTTTCCTCTGTTCCGTTTCTGTGGTAGATACACTCTGGAACGTGAAAACATTGAACAGCCACTTGAAGGCTTTGGCATTAATCTGTCAAGTGTATCTGTGTGTTCTAGGAGAGATTTTAAATTCCTGCAGTTATTTTTTAGATGTTCTAAACTAGTTATTCTCCCATCCCAGCTATAGGGATGATACACCCAATATATTGTGCCTCTTGTATTTGGCAGAATTTCCTTTGAAAGCCTAGTGTGAAACTTTACCAAAGTAGTTATGAAGAGTATAATCAAATAATCTACTAATACCATACTTCCCAATGTAAACTTTCCATCCACTTGTTAACAGAATGCTATGGCAGGCGCCAGGCGGTTTGCTGCTGTGCTGCTGTGGCTACTTGAGTGACATTTGCAAGCACAAAGCTATTGTAAATACACGCCTTTCATAATATCAAGTCCTTACTGTATGAAGGAGTTAGTCAAATGTCAAATTCTTTTTTTTTGCTCTCATATTTTCAGCATAACAGGGATTTTGAAGTAGACTAGAAAGACCAGTCTATTTATCCAATGTCATGGAATGGTTTAATGATACTTCTGGAGGTAAAAATTTTAAATGGTAGTGGTGTTTGTGCAGATAGCCCTGCAAGAAATAGATGTGTGATGAGGTGCTCATGGATGTGAAAAGCCAGATATGACATGCTGAGTATGCATCTGCAAAGCGATCTGGCTGCTCTTGGGTTGAAATATCATACTTCTATTTCCCATGCTTTGTATCCTTTTATAGCCACTGAAAGAAGAAATAAAAATACAAAATATACCCATGCACTTGACTGTGAGATTGTAATTATGCTCCCCTGTTCCAGTACAGCAATGTTTGCTTCTGTCCCTTCAATCTAATGCATCTGAGTGCCCACTTCAGATGTTCAGCTGAGAAAAGAGCTAAAGAAAATGAACTGAGAGTTAGAAACACGCTGAGGATGCTTGCATTTTATCCCAGGAATTAAACAAGTTTGTCCACAGTCTAAGAGCAGAGAAGAGGTGCTCAGCATCATTTTGGCCAAGGAAACGGAACAAGGAGAAGTTCAGGCTTTATGTCTGCCTTAGCGTTCAAGGCCACTCATCATGCTTTTTCTTCGGTGTTCAGAAAGATGATCTCAAGAGCTGGTTGAATGCTGGCTTTTGAGTGGAAGCGTGGAGGCAGCGCTTTTTCCAGCTGAAGCATTGGCACCGTATAGCACAGATATTGATTGTTCTCAGCCATGTCTTGGCTTAGTAAGAGCTGTAAAAGAATTGTCACTCTGGCTCGGGATCATGCAGCTTCAATGCAGTGGCTGCTGATACTGAGATAATGGACAGTGCTTTTGGAGTGCAAAGGCAGTGCTATAGACTGCGACAGTGATGCTATGTGGAGTTCCCAGATGCAGTCTTCTGAGAGGCCAGAGTAATACATCCCTGCCTGTCTGGAAGCAGGAGTACTGCCACAACTGAGGGGTAACCAGAGGTCAGCCATGACCTTCTGTTGGATGGAGTTTAGGCCAATGACAAGTAGAAAGTGTCCTTGACGGTAAAAGTCCCAAATCCTTAAGTAGCTTCATCAGGTCTTGAGCATCTCTGTAAGACTGCTGTGTTTATTCTCCTCTCTTGTTCTTTAGAAGTCAGATTTGGATCTTTCACCCTCCCACACTGCTATGCCACACTCTCTCCACTAGCTGTGACCATGGGGTCATATCGGTGGCAATGATGACTTCGTCTATCTGCTTCTGATATCAATAGAGAGATATCAAGAGCTCCTAAAATAAGTGGCTGGAGAGGCTGCAGGCTCTGCAGTTGCAAGAAGGCTATCCAAAGGGATGCCACGCTGTTGTCAGGGGCTGATTCTCCAGCTGCAGCCTGATTATGTTGGTACTACTCTGTCCTTTTTGTTGCTATTCTACTGTCGGGCAGCCTGAACTCACCTGGCACAAAATAGGTGGTGTTGGATCAAATAGTGCTTGCTTTCTCAGTTCATGTATCCACATTTTTGGGATACTATTTCTTGGAAATGCAAGAAAGGGCACTAAAATAAAATATTTAGCATTAGCCTGTAATCTGCAGATGTTATCCTCAGATGCTGTTACAAGGAATGTGCCAAAGCAAGACACTGATGTTCAGTATGCTGAGTGGTGCAGCCACTCTGACAGTGGGAGACCATAATCTTCCATATCTCTAAACTTTCCAAGTGTGTCTGACCTTTAAGGTCTTACTTGTAATGGCTACTTTAGAGTAGTGCAAATAACTCTGAAAACAAATCCTGCAGTAGGAGCTATTAAGGGAAGATCTATTCCATTCTCTAATAAGTGTGAATGTGTTTGCAAATTCAATTTAATTTCTTATATTAAAAATAGTTTTGAGATTAATATTTATTCTATTAATTTTCTTTCCATTAAAAATAATTAGGTGTAAGCAAGCTGTGGTCAACTTGGAAATTGAGAATGATGAAGCCTAGTACTTCCACACAGTGAAGTCAAATATAAGCATCTAGTGCCCTACAAATAACTGATTTAGTCACTACCTAGATCAAAGATTTTTAAACTATTTTGTGTATAAAATTAGAAAACAATATTACAGTTTCAATGTGAAATAAAAATACTCAGTGTTTTGGATCTTCCTATTCGAAAGTTTTCCAATGAGGTCTTCTGACCTAGAGCTCCATTGTTGTGATTCAAGACTTTTTTTTAAATGATTTTTTTATTCTAAGCATCTAGTTGATTAGAAGAAAACATCCAACCAACTAAATAAATGCAACATGTTCTGAATTCTTTCCTCTAACAGAATTATTGTCCCTTCCAAGCTGGTGTTTTAGAAGGTTTGTTCACTATCTCAAACTCAGAAGAAGGTGTATTCACTATTCTAAGAAAGGAGTGAATAAATGGAATAATGTAGAACTCTGACATCTTTACTGAACACAGTTTTCACGTGTCCCCTGCAAGTTGACAGTGGCCAAGTGATAACTGTTTTCAGAATATGGTATCCGCGTTAGTTTTCTATCCAGCTAATAGTAACTTCCTGCAGTCTTTTAGCTTGCTTAGAAGAATGCTGCGAGATCTCAGACTGACTCTCTGTACCTGTGATATGCAAGGGTTGTCCTCTCTTTCCTGAGCAAGTGATGCTTTCCTGCAGCAATGTTCTAATTGGGAATTTTATCAACCTGGCACTGTTACGCCTCTGTTAATACGTAATTTCGATCATAAATTTATACTTCCACCTTGTCCAATTGGCTCTCCCTTACTCTCAGTTTTGATGTTCAGGCATTTCAGGGTGCTTCACAGATACAACTTACTGTACTTCTCATTGCTCCTCCTGTAGCCTTGTTAAATAGCCCGGCTACTCTAGCTTATACCTCACATGGATCGGTTTTTATGCCTGTCTGTGGACTTTTGCAACTAGTCTCAGATGGTTCTAGTATAAAGCCCAAGCTTCACAGCAGTCTTATGTCCAAAAATGACCTTCCTCTTCTTTAAGAGGATGAAACAATCTCTTCTCAACAGAACTTCTCCTTGAAATATGACTTGATACCTGAGAAAGTCAGACTTCCAGACAATGTTACCTCTGCCATCAACTGAAATAATTGAATACGACATCAGTTCAATCCCAGAATCTTTTATCACCACTCCCAGATGGGTGTTGTCCCTCTTTTCCTGCTTGTGGCTATTTCTAGGAGCAAGGGAGAAGATTCAGTGAGAGGGATGTAGCTCAGCAGGCTTTCCATATGATTTTTTGCTGTGTGGCTGCTGATTACTTTTTTCATTTAACTACAAATCACAGCCACCAATGTTTATTTTAATTTTAGAGTTTCCAAAGAGTTATTTAGGATACTTCCCCAGTATGAGTTGACACAGCATATCGTTCTTGTTCTTATTTTTTTTAGCCAATTATGACCCTCCTCTGCCTTGCTAACTCTCTTGTATTATCAAATAAATGCAATATGGCAGAGCCAAAAAATCTGTTTGTGTGGGCATGAATGTGCAGCAAGTTCGTAGACCCTAATGTCTTCTCACAACATATAAAACATAAACAGGAGGAATTTTTGCAGGGCTTTAAGCAAGCATGGATGGGTGTACTACTCCCCCCTGAGCAGCCATGTGGCATTGTGCAATTATCAGGCTCTGGGAGATTAGTTGCATCTTGTGAGCTGAAAATCTTGGATATCTTCCCAGTAGCTCTGTGTATGTCTGCTTTATTGATAAAATTGTGCAATCTGATGTGGGCACATGTTGGTTCTGTTAATGGCCCCCTGCAGCCTTTGATAGAATGTGGACACTATGGAAACGTTAAAAGGTAATTTTGCTGCAAATCTGCGTGGGTCTCACTAGTGAAATTTGTATTGGCACATGATATATGAGCCAATACAAAGCTAAAATGGAGCTTCGTTCTCCACTTTTCACAGTTTTTTTTTTGCAGAAAATACATAGGCAACCCTTTTAAGTGACCCTCGTGTCAGAGTGATGGGAAGGAGAGTACAGGAAAAAGGGGTGATATTTGCTGTTGGAAAGTATTGGAAACTGCTTTATGGAGTGCAGTGAAAGCTCAGTCTACCAGCACATACAAGAGGTATGGTTTTCATTGCTGCTATTCATAGAGGCTGGGCATGAAGATCTTTAACTAGTCTTGAATTTCTGATACTAGTATTTCAGGTGCCTCATTATTTGTCTCATTTATCCAAGGAAACGCCTAGTTCTCAATAAGCTCAACTTTCCACACCCCAATACTACTGTGAGGAATGGATCAATCTGGAAGTAGAAGCACAGGGGTGGTTTCCAGCTTCATGGAATTGTTCTCCAAATGGCATTGAAACTTATTTCAAAGCAACATGCACAAATTTCTTGCATGAATATTTTTTTAATAGGTAGTTTAAAGAAAAAGAGAGAAAATGTTAGGGAAATAAGAGAGCTATTTAAAATATTTCAAATCACCACTGTTAAGAAAAAAACCTACAGTTAAAATATTTCAAATCACCGTTGCTAAGAAAAAAATGTACAGTTCCACCTGTTCCTTACAGGCAACACACTGGGAATGGGTGAGAGATTGAATAATTTGGTAATGGACCAATTTAAATTCCCCAGCCACACGATTGTGAATTAGAGACCACTAGAAAAACAAGAAGTTTGGCAATCAGTGGCTTCTCCCTCCACAGGGCTTAATCTTCAGCAGGAAATGAACAAAAGAAAGTGGGTGTCTTAATATCTGTTTGAATGAGGTGATAAATAAAATGTACAAGATAACATTCTGCTGTATCACCAAGTTGCACCTGGCAGACAGTATCAGGTCTGACTGAGCAGAATCCTTCAGCGCTGGAGATGTGACAAGTTATGATCTGAAAATTGAATGCAGTGCATGTAAAAGCCCTGATTATCTTGACTAGACGCTGCTGAATTTATCAAAAAGAATCACAGATAACACTGGGACCATGTGGGAAAGCTTTCTTTTAGTAGTCTAGGCACACAGAGCCAGGGGCACAAATGCAACACCTGTCTGCTGCCAGGCAAATTTCTCCCCTCGAATTTGGTCTGAGGTTCCCAGGATTGCATGGGGCAGTTAGATGGTGAAGGGTGGGATTTTTTTTTTTTTTTGGACAGTGCCTGATTGGGTAGGTTGCTGCAAAAGAGATCCAGTGGACTTGCTGAGAGGAGGGCAAGACTAGGTTCGAAATGTAGGCATTTTATCCAGGCAGTCATCCCTCTTTGTCTGGGTTTCTCTAATGAGACATCATAGATTTTTAGTACATTCCAGGTTGGAAGGGATCTGAAAAGATCATCTGGTCCAACCTTTTTTGGGAAAGGGAGTCTAGCTGTGGTTACCTATGTTCCTGTCTTGAAAGCCTCCAGTGATGGGACCTTCACTGCATCCCTAGAGTGGGGAGGTTCCAATGACTGATTGGTAGTTATCACTGTAAAAAAAATGTCTTATATCAAGTTGAAACATCTCCTGGTGCAACTTATACCCCTTGCTTTTTGTCCTCTCCATGTGAGGAGGAGTCATATGAAGAGATAAAGTCCGACTTTAATAGATATGCGCGCGCGCACACACAGGAGAAGACAACTCCTCATCTCCTCTATTCCTGTTGAAATAGGCCACTGGACTGGGATGTTGAAAGAGCCCTCAGTGCCCTGAAGGACCTTGGTTCCTGAGCCTCAGGGAGTGCTGGTGCTACGGAATGTCAGGCTTAGCTTCCACTCTATCTACTCTGCGCGGCTTCATTAGCACAGAGACTAGGGAGCTGTAGTCTTCTTCATTCCCACAAAGCGTCTCAGTCCCTGACCTCAGTTTTTTTCAGCCCAGGCCGTTAGGTTTCCTTTCCTTAGGAACCGAGGTACAGGGCTGATGAGGAGAGGTGCGTTGGTAGCTGCCTCACGTTTCATTCTGGTACAAATCAGCAGGCTCCCGGTGCAATCACCTGGTCCTCAGCAGCACTTCTGGTCCTGGAATTTAGATGTAACTGTAGTTGTTAGATATGTGAGCAACTTCTCCTTTTATCAGTAACACCTCAAGACTGTACCTCTCGGGTAAAACGCAGCTTTTCTCAGCAAGATGTGAACATTATATTTAACAAGGAAAATAAGTTATTTCTGCTCCCATGTGCATCCTCATGGTAGAATCACCATTTCATTGTACGATGTGAGAGAATGCACTGGGGCTAATTTCTCATCATGGCTCATTGATACCTGAAGAACAAGATGACTGTAGTTCCAGTCCTAAGGATACAGTACTCTACTTTCAGATTTATAAGTCACTCGGTGTTTGACCAACCTGCAAAGTGAAGCTAAAGGTACGACTTTCTGCATTCTTCTTTTCATCCGAAGGGGAAAGAAATTGAGGGAGCTACCATAATAACAATTACTTCTACAGGTCTATCATACTGAGTCAGGAAATATAGTGAGTATTTTGCCCAGTTCTAAAAGAAGACTTACTGTTTAATGTTTAATACAAGCCTTATTACAGTAACAGTTCTTAGAAATCCCTGCCATGCTGACTGGTCCATTGTGTTACACATTCATATTAAGGAGCAGTCGGTGCTCCAGAGAGCTCGCAATTAAATGTGAAGCTGACAGAAAAAGCGTTGTCCCCGAAGTATCCATAGTGTATTCAGGGACAGGTCATTAAAGTGTTTCATTGCCTAACTACCACTGAGGACTATAACAAAGTCAGAAACTGAACCCAGATAGAGCCCTATTCCCATGAATTAACCACAATTAAGCCTTTCATCTCTTTGCCTTTTGAATGCTCTTCTGAGAACAACAGGTTCTACAAACGTATCGTGTGTCCTTTGCTGGACAAGCCACCTGCCAGTGGTTCTCCCAGGCAGGCAGGGCTACATCAAACAGATAAACTGAAATGTTAGTAAAGTTAAAAAAAAACCCAAACCAAACAAAAAAATCCTACCAAACCCTTGAGGTTGCGAATATTTAAAGGCAATTTACAGAAGTCTCTTCTTCAATATGGTAATAAACTGACGAATTGAAATCACTTAACTTCATTTACAAATCATGAATATGTATCAGTGCCTTTAAATGAAAGGACGACTTAAACAGATATAGTGTTTGTTCAATTCATTAAAAGGAAAACAATTTATCAGGAGTTTTTTTTTTTTTTTTTTTCCACTTTTAAACCAAAACTATATGCAAATGCAGGGAAATCAAGACCTTGCGCTAATTCTGCTGCATGATGTGTATTTTTATAATCCTAATTAGAGCCAGTCATTTAGTTCAGCAATTTCCCCCAATCTAGCCAATTTGAAATTAAAATAGATGCCTTGATTACAAAACTCATTAGCAAAGAAGCACCCTTTTCGCTAACCGGTTCATTTGGAATGCACAAACTGAATGAAGTGAGGAGCACTTGTGTTGTCAATTGCCGTAAGTGAAGTGAGCCTTAACTGTTAGCTTTGTGAAGTATTTGTATTGCTGCATGTTTCATTGCAGTATAATATATCATTCATTAAATGTAACAAAAGCAGTTTTTAAATGATTTAATTAAGTGGTATTGGTGCACAAGATAATTTTTATAAAGTCAAATGTCACGATTGTTTGCGTTTATAGTATTGATGGTCATTACTGTCAGAAAGAAGACTTATGACTGTGCATTTATCATTCCAGTTATGGTGAGCCTGGAAGTTTTAATAGGAGATCAGAAATTAAATTATGCAGCTCTGTCTCTACTTAAGAATTGCCCAATGAATTTTGTCCTAGCGAAATAGTGAACTTTGGGCTTTTGATGATTTGTTGTGGCAAAACCAAAGTAACTGCTTGTGAAACTTTGCTTAGCTAGAACAGACATTCCTATTGTTTTTTTATTTATGTTATAGATACTTCTTGAATAGATTTTGCATTGAGAAGGAAAATGTAGAGATAAATGGAATGAGGCACATTCAATGCTTAAATGTGCTCTGCTGCTGAAGAAACCTAGTTTATTGTGTAACAGAGCAAGGATTCTATGGTTTATTCCTGGGCTACACTAAATCTTGGTTGTATATTGATTTTATCTGGAGCCTAAGTGGTGTGAGGGGTGGTTATAAATATAGCAGATGGTAATAAACATGAAGCAATGAAGAAAATTGAAGAATAAGAATATCAGGGGCATGATTTATTTTGCCTGACTGGGAAGATCTGAAATGTAGCGATATATACCTATACTGGGTGCCAAGGCTGCACATAGTAGTTGGTGGTGATCTACTGAACAGTGTTGATTGATTTCTGGAAGCAAATGTAGGTGACTTTTTTTTGGATGAGGTAAATTATACCTTAGAGTCATTTGTATTGACTAGGCCTCCATTGACTGCAAGAAAGTATTTAATATATTCATAGAATCATAGAAAAACCGGATCATCAAGTCCAACCACTCCTATCAAACACTAACCCATGTCGCTCAGCACCTCGTCCACCCGTCCCTTAAACCCCTCCAGGGAAGGTGAATCAACCACCTCCCTGGGCAGCCTCTGCCAGTGCCTGATGACCCATTTTGTGAAAAATTGTTTCCTAATGTCCAGCCTAAATTTCTCCTGGTGGAGCTTGAGGCCATTCCCTCTTGTCCAGTCCCCTGTCACTTGGAAGAAGAGCCCAGCTCCCTCCTCTCTACAACCTCCTTTCAGGTAGTTGGAGAGAACAATATGTTGGTTGACAGTGACTGAACATGAGCCAGCAGTGGCCGAGGTGGCCAAGAAGGCCAATGGCATCTTGGCTTGTATCAGAAATTGTGTGACCAGCAGGTCCAGGGAGGTTCTTCTCCCCCTGTACTCGGCACTGGTGAGACCGCTCCTCGAATCCTGTGTTCAGTTCTGGGCCCCTCACCACAAGAAGGATGTTGTGGCTCTGGAGCGAGTCCAGAGAAGAGCAACAAAGCTGGGGAAGGGGCTGGAGAACAAATCTTATGAGGAGCGGCTGGGAGAGCTGGGGGTGTTTAGCCTGGAGAAGAGGAGGCTGAGAGGAGACCTCATTGCTCTCTGCAACTATCTGAGTGGAGGTTGTGGAGAGGAGGGAGCTGGGCTCTTCTCCCAAGTAACAGGGGACAGGACGAGAGGGAATGGCCTCAAGCTCCTCCAGGGGAGGTTCAGGCTGGACATAAGGAAAAAAGAATTTCACAGAAAGGGTCATTGGGCACTGGAATGGTCTGCCCAGGGAGGTGGTTAAGTCACCTTCCCTAGAGGTGTTTAAGGGACGGGTGGACAAGGTGCTGAGGGACATGGGTTAGTGTTTGATAGGAATGGTTGGACTCGATGATCTGGTGGGTCTCTTCCAACCTGGTGATTCTATGATACTGTTATTATATCTTATCTCTACCAATATAGTGTCAAAATCTTTTTATACAGCTGAGACACACATATCTGAGAACCAAAGAAAGACAAAAGGAGCAGACAAGAGCTGACCTTCTTTTACAATTTGTAAATCTTGTGTTGCCCTGTTGATTTTTGCACTGTGCAATTCTTAGTAGGTCCCTTTGTGCTGTGACCAGGAGGAATCAAGGGGTATTTAAATGACTCGGAGATCACAGCTTGAGTAACAGAGCTGCAATGTCACCCAGAGTTCCTAAATAAGCCTTCAGAATGGCTGGGGTGGGGACCCCACATGGGAATCTGATGTCAGCAGGTGCTGTAGTTGTAAATGTGCCACAGGGCAGAGAGAGCCCATTGTAGCACAGCAGTATGCTAAAAAGCTCATACATTTAATTTGGAATCGTTCCGTGGCTACTGTGTGAAACAGATTTCTATTATACTGTAAGCTGGTATGTGGCCCTTGTGTTTTTTCAGGTTGCTGATAGGTCTCTCTGTCTCTCTCTTACCCCCTTTTTGACCCACTACAAACCATTCCTGCCTCCAGTGCTTGGTTTTAGTGGGGAAATGGACCGTGTTCTGATCTAATAGCACACCTGAGCTGGTTTACAAAAGATCTGTGCAGTCACACATGTAGCAGCTGAAATTCAGTATAGGCCTACAGATTTTAGCAGGGAAATTTTGATTTACATCACTGGAGGATCTAGCCTGAAACTGTGTAGTATTCTGTTCCTGCAGAAAACAAGATAGATGTAGTCTACTTCTTCCAGTGTACAGGGCTATTTTCCCTAAAATCTTCCTGCTGAGAGATGCAAAGTCCCTAGGATCATTTGCCTGTATGCAAGCTATGGCTTATGTTAAGGCAACTGTTTGTTTCCATTGCTCAACCTTGACACATGAAAATTCACTTCTTTTCTTTTGTTTGGTTTTCTTCCCCTTTTTTTTCTATTTTTTCCCCTCCTTTTTTTTTTTCCTTCTGGTAGAAGCTTCATGTAATCAACATGATTCTGGGGAATAAAGATGCCAGAGGAACAGCTGTACGTCCTTTGTCCCCACAGCAGGCACGAATTATTCAAATTCTCCACACACTCAGTGGTAATCCAGTGCACGTTTCAGCTTTTCATGCTCCTTGCTTCAGTGGTGAAAGGGAAAAAGGAGGCTAGTGCCTGTTTTCTGGTCTAGCACCTCAGAACTAGCATCCCAAGCTTCTAGAAGTCATGAATCAGTCCTCTGAAAGTCATGAATTTGGCAGAGGAAAAACCAGGAAGGGGAAGGTGCTTGAATAATTTCAGTTGTCCTGTCTTATATTTCTCTTGATGCTTCTGTGACAGAGGAAAGGTTGGGAATCATGTTTTTTAAATGTTTCCTCACACTTAATAAAACCTAGAAGCATTGCCTTTAAACAACAACAAATGAAAAGGCAAACAAGCCAAGATTTTCAAATGCAGCATATTTTCAGTTGTATTTTGGTGCTTATTGGAAAACAGTCTTCTATATAGGTTTTCTGGGAGAGGACTGGTGGCTTGTGCACACACACGCTTGTGTAAGTGTTTGAATTTTTGCAGTAGGAGCCCCACAACAGTTTTGTGGCAGTTAAAAGAAGTTCTTCCAGTGTAATACAATTCTTCAGATTTGTGTTCAGTTGATTTTTACAGGACCACGGGTGGCTATAAAATGAAAGTTAGGCTATAATGCAGTAAAATTTTGGTACGTTCAGAGTATTATGGACATGATAAAAGGAAAGGAGGGGCTGAGGCACCAAAATGCAGAGTAATAGTTTTGAGGCAATGACAACTGATAAAACATACAATCAAAACTTAAAGCTTTATAGAAAACCCTTGGGATTCTGTAATGCAAAAGGAGGAAAATCTGAGCCTTCCTACCTTGAGCATCTAATTTCTACCAGAGGCTCAGTGATCATAAACCATCTGAATGTAGATTCAGTAGCATTTTATACTTGCAGTGTTCAATAGATAACAGCATGCGCAAATAACATGCTAGCAGAATATACCGTACCCATGGGGGCTTTCCTGCCAAATAGTAAAAGAACAATAAAGTCATCAAAAGTTTTGCTGCCAAAGCAGGACTCTGGGTTTGTCCTCTGACTAACACAGCAATTGCTTCAGGCCAGTTGATTTCCATGGATCTCAGAGCAAGTTCACGATATTTATGCACACATACCCAACGGCACGAATGTGACGTACCTGAACGTTCTGCTGCAAAATTCGGTGTGATGCCCCCTAGCTAGATGAGTTGCTTTTTTTTTTCAAGCAACATCATGGAAAGGGCTGCTTTATTATTCCTTCACAACCCTCCCTTAACTTCTGAGTTATGCTGTACCCTCACTGTAAATGTTGGTTAACTTCAGGAATTAGTTATGTTATGTCAAGTTTGGTGACTTGTTGACTCTAGTTGTTGGTTTGGATCGGTTTTTCTTATTGTTTTGTTTTTCTGGGGGCTTTTTTTCTTCACCCCACTCCATGAAGTGGATTGCAGGTACCTAGAGTTTGAATTAAATGGGATAAATAATTTGAATATAGACACCACAGAATATATATAAATCTAGAAAGTTGCTGAGAGGGGTCAGATGAGACCTTCCTTCTGCAACTGCACATTCATTTATTCCAAAGCTACAGTTTTCCACGGTTTGATTGCAGGAACTGGGTGGTGGATGAATCAGAGATGACAGTGTAAATGGTATATGCCCAGCAGCCTTAGGGGATCCCTCAAACATGCGAGTTTCTCATTTGGTGATTTTTTTGGCAGTGATGCCTCAGTGCAGTGACAATTTCTGCTACAACTGTCAAGCTAAATTGTTCCTGATGGTGACTGGCATTTACAATGATGCTGTTCATTTGGGTTCCTCCTGTAAACATCCATATGCTGCCCTTGCTGCCGGGGCATGGATGGTGTTGTCAATCTCCCCTCTACGTTTGGATCAGGATGAACTGAACCACAGTGAAAAGCAAGGAGGACACCATCTCTCATCCTCCATGAGACCACTTACTGTTCAGGTTGAAGGCAAGGATTTTCCCCTGGATCTTCCCGGATTTAAAACCCCTTCCTACATGCAAGCTCTTCTTGTGTCTGTGTGTGTGTGGAGCTAGGTACGTGTGTAAGCAGGCTCTGCATTTCCCTTCAGCAATTGCGTGTTGTCAATGCAAGGTTTGCCAGGGAATCTGGCTAAGGAGAAATCTGGTTAGCTGGGGCTGGACTGAGTTGCCCCAGAGAATTTTAAAGATATTATAAGAGCAGTACTGGAGAATGTCTTCAAGCTAGCGGAGCTGCCAGCAGAGACCAGAGCTGACTGAGGAGCAAGAGAATAAGGCTGAAGGGAACTGTGAGTTTCTTTATTATATTATATGTTCAAGCTCATGGAAATAAGTTTGCTTTGGTACTTGCAAAAGGTTCATGGAAATAAGTTTGCTTTGGTACTTGCATCCAATGAATCAGGACGTACGGGTCATTTAATCTTAATTTCTAATTCTTTTTATTTATTATAGGACAAGATATGACAGGCATGCAATAATGAAGGCGGCCTAAGAGAATGAATTGTAGAAGAAGGTACAGGGGCTAGAGTGTTCGAGTGGGAGATAATTTTTTGCTAAAGCTCCATCTTCAATAATATCAGAAGATGAAATCTTCTACCTTTTTTATAATCTTTTTTTCCTCACAGGATTTATTTTGCAGTCAGAGTCCTATATGCAGCTACTGTGTTCTCTTTTGGGGGACACAAGACTCCCGTTAACTATGATGGACAATTCTCTGGGCTGATTTGCTCTGGTATCTGGCCTTGATCCCAAGCAGTCTAGAACATAAGTATTGGGACCAGAAATGTCCAGAGAGAGATTCCATC
Source organism: Clamator glandarius (assembly GCA_033459285.1). Taxonomy (NCBI): domain Eukaryota; kingdom Metazoa; phylum Chordata; class Aves; order Cuculiformes; family Cuculidae; genus Clamator; species Clamator glandarius. Next base: position 8,316,192 of record JAUNZM010000092.1, on the reverse strand, counting down.
CAGTGCAGGATCTGTACACTTCCTAAACAGTGCTCATTGTCCACTGTAGCTTCATAGAAGCTTTCTGGGATGGTGTTAAAGGTTTATCCATGACCAAAAGATTTGGAGGAAGCATGGTGTGTCGAGTAAATCCAGTAAAATTCCAGCTGTGCTATCGTTCCTGACTTACAAGTCTCTTAACGGGCAGAGCTAAGAATATAGCACTTTTGTCCCTCTGCAGATTCCATTGCCATAGGAATTAGTATACACCAGTGAAATGGAAAGGAAATTATTAAAAATTACTATTTGCAAAGCTTGTATTGAATTGTCTTGGGAAGCATACTTAGGAAGAGTCTTTAAGGATTAGAAGCGTCTGTCTGCTGTCTCACCCACACCAACCTTCAAAGCTTCCCATTTCCTTGGTATTGTGCCATTTACATACAGGTAGATAGTTCTGCCCTTCCTTTTTACAATCTATGGAGGAATTCTGCATGTTCAATTCTTGAAATCTCTCTCCTTAGGTCACTTTTTTTTTTACTAGCTGTTCCCTACTTTTCCTCCAAGTTATCTAGTACCTGTGCCTGTGGTGCATTTCTTGGTGTAGGCATCTTTGCCTCAGATGCACTGGAATCTCTGCTGTGGAGAGAAAAGTGTTCAGCTGCTCTGAATGCACAGCGCTGGCTCCTGAGCCCTGCTGGGCTGATGTGTTAATGTCACTGAGCAGAGCAAACCCCTTCAGCTTCACAGCTTTGTTATTGTGTATGCATGCAGAGAGGCTGCAGTGGTCTTTGGCAGCAGAGAGGGGTGGGATTAGAGCAGGATTAATTGGGGCAGCCTGTATTTATTCAGTGCACAGCCACAAGCTTCCTCTATCATTTGTATAGCTCAACCTTGGCTCACTCTGATTTTGGGTGCTTACAGGGAATGTGCTTGGCCAGTTCAATGCTATTTTCTTCTCACTTTTCCTGAGGATGAAAAGAGCTACTTGTCAGTTTTGAAATCTGGTAAGATGCCAGCTGATTTTCTGTCTTAGGAAAGGTGTGATTTAAACCCCTAAACATTTTGCAGTGATCCCTTCTTTGCATCATAAATCGCTGATAGAACCCACGGCTTCAGGCTGAGGGGGCACAGTGAATGGGCAGGAGAATGTGCACATTTTGTGAGATTGCTCTGACTTTGTCAAGAAATAGAGTTGCAAAATGCTATGGAGAAGCAGGGTACAGGTTTTAAGTTTTCTTCTCTTCAGCTGGTGAGTTGAGAGCTGTGTGAGGGTGGACGTGTACCCTCTGCCAGGGCTGGCCCCAAGTGGGAGCAGCTTGTACAGCATTTTCATGGGAGCTGGATCAGGTTCCAGTGTGTGTCCGCTCAGTGTCTGCAGGGTGATGGGTCAAAGAACTTGGGAACCTTCATAAGTAACCTCCCATACCTGTGAAAATGCTGATGAATGGAAAACTGAAGCTGAATTGTGTGGCAGGGGTGTCTTTATGTTAAATTACTTATGTTATTGAATCTAGCAAAATACGTTGCTTTAATTTTGTCCAAATGCCATGTTCTGCTTGAAGCCAAACTAACATATATTTCTTCCAAGACATGTGAAATTTTTTGCATGAGCAACAATTACATCTCAGAGTGAAATTCCGTTCTGAATCCCATTTCGACCCCTTTCCATTAATGCCCAAATATCCACTTAAAGAAATGTTGATTTTCCACATAAAGAAATAACTCAGCAAAGTCTTATATGAGTTTGGAAGGTGTTCTAATGGTATGAAATCTTTTTCTTTCCCTAGTCTGAAAAAACTATTTTCTATTATATCCTGTTCTGTGTAATATTGAGGTTACCCTACAGATAATGCCATTGGGTTTATAGAGAGAGGAGAGGAGGAAGAGCCAAGGATGTGATTGTAGCTTTATTTCCCACTCTGGCTAATGTCTGAGCTTCTCCTGCTTTTCCCATTGTAGTCTTACGCTCAATAAACATGAAAGATTGGTCTGTAATAGCAACGAATGCTCCCATATGCTTGTACTATAATGAAAAGCATATATCACACAATAAAGCACATTTGAATGAAAAATCTTCCCATTAGACATGTGGTATCCATTTATTTTCCCTTATTATTAAACTTTTAGATTATAAGCATTGATGGAGCATAAGGAGGGGCTTCTAAAGGGCTCCAGTTTGGAGTCCCCAGGAGCAAATAAGATTTTCCTCTTGAGCTGGAGGGGCCCAGGGCTCTGCGGTGTAGGCTGACCCGCACAGCCCCAATGGCTGTATCCACACAGCTCGCGGATCCAGTTAGCCCAGGCCTCGGAACAAAAACTATCTAATCATTTTTAAGCTGAGAAGAAGCTGGGCAAAGGAACCAGCCTGGCATGGAGGGAGAAAAGTCAGCAGCCGTTAGAGCTGATTCAGTCTTTTCTAACTGTTAAAAAGCTGAATCTAGGGAAAAAGCATTGAAGCAGCAGCTGAGGACAACAGAAACAGCTTGCAGCTCTCCTCTGCCTCTGCCTGAGGGGAATCATAGAGTCATAGAATCATAGAATAACCAGGTTGGAAGCGAACCACCAGATCGAGTCCAACCATTCCCATCAATCACTAACCCATGTCCCTCAGCACATCGTCCACCCGTCCCTTAAACCCCTCCAGGGAAGGTGATTCAACTCCCTCCCTGGGCAGCCTCTGCCAGTGCCCAATGACCCTTTCTGTGAAAAATTGTTTCCTTATGTCCAGCCTGAACCACCCCTGACAGAGCTTGAGGCCATTCCCTCTCGTCCTGTCCCCTGTCACCTGGGAGAAGAGGCCAGCACTAGTAAAGGTATTACCTGGTGTACTTTGTAGACCCTGGTAGCAGAAGGCATCTCTGCTACCTCCATCCTGTTCTGATCTCTTCACAGTCCCAATATTGTCCCTCCCTTCCTTGCTCTGCTTCCTTTCCTCTTTCTGCGTCTAGTCTCGCTCTCTGCTCTGCATCACTGATGTGGGAAACTGTTCTCCTGCATGGCACGTTGCATGCCTTATCTTTTATATCTCAATCTGTTCTCAGGCTCTAAAAGGAGAATTTTTTGGTTTGTGGGTTTTTGCACCTTTTGTGTCTTTGATTTTCAATGAGGCTTGTTAACAAAACATCCATCAAAAGAGGGTCAGTGACAACATATTGCTCAACTTTAGCCCACCCTCATACTCTAGAGTGATTTTGAAGTAGTTAAAATGTCAAGAAGAAAGGAATAAACAAGTAATAAAAAAAGTTTGCATCCCCTAAAAATTGCATTTCCATTTATAGTACTTTTTGCAAGTTGCTAAAGCTAAATTATTTAGAGATTATTGAAATGGGTTCTGGCTAACCAAAGTGAACATGCTTTTCCCCAAGATTTTCAGTTTAAGGAAAAAAATCTGAAAGTTATACTTTTCATCATGGTTCTGAGCACCTGCAGCATTTCTGGAGGTGAGGACAAAGTAGTGAAGAGAGAGACTGTTTTTCACCCAGAACTGAAGCACACCTTAATTTCTTTAGCGATACCCATTTATGCCACTGCTTCTATTGCAACTGTATCTGGACTTCTTGTTCCACTACAAATTAGTCTCACAGTAAAAAAGCAAAAGATAAGCTGTGCTCTCAGCAAAAGTGGCAAATTTTTGTCTGGATACGCTCAGTAACAATTAGGCTTAAGAGAAATTGAAATATGTAGCTTATTGAGTGGACTTTTTTCACCAATTTAATCCACTTTCCTCTTTTTCTAGGAGGTAAACTGTAAAGACAGAGAGAGGCAAATCTTACCTTGGGCACGAGGTTTAAGCAAACCACGATACTGTGAGAGCATTTTTTTAAACTGTAAAAGCACAAAACATTACATCAGTGCATTGTCTTAACCTACCCAAGTTTGTTGTTATGCCTCCTCTAGGTCAAGCTATACAATTATAACTTGAAGTCAAACATTTCCAGCGTGTCTGGGCTTTGTGCAGAAGATCCCTGAGTAGTTTCTTATAGTAGTGGAGTTGAGTTTCAGTTTCCTTCATCTCAAGGTCTACTTTTGCCAGGCAGCTCATGAAATATTTCAGTATCAGATTTTAATGTGCAAAGAGAACGTCCTACCTTCTGATACTTCCCCACACAAACCTCTCCGTATGGGACAGATTAGTATTTAAATTCTATCTAGACCAGTTTCCTATCAAAATGGTCTCTTTCAAGTGCCCCTGGAACATCTGTAGGGAAACGAACAGCTCTGGTGAGTCTCTCACATGAAGCAGCCTGTGGCCACGTTCTCTTCCCATGTCTGAGACAATTTGGCTGTACCATGCTAGAGAAGAACCTTCGGATGTAATGAGGTCTCTTGATGCAGCTTTTAATCACCTGGAAAGGAAATCAAAGCAGAGATATAAACTGGTCCATTTGTTTTCATTACAATTACTAGTTTTTACAACTCTGTGTAAACAACGCCCATAAATATGGTGCTGGTAGACTTCCTTCTCCTAAGCTTAGCTTCACCAGCTGCTATGCAAATCTTTTGGCTCGAGAAGCAGGATTTATTTTTAGTTTCTTTAGTGTAGAGCTGTCAAGGATACCTTATATGAATTGTAACTTCCAGCAGCTTGTGGTAAGAAGAAAGAGCAAGATAACGTTCTTTCCCTTCCCTAAAGGTCCAGAGGCACTTCCAAGCTTCTGATCTTGGTTCCTCTGGAGCCACAGCAAAGCAAGGTCACAAGGACAGGTATTTCCCTGGGAGATGGTGGAAGGAACAAACAGAGATGATAGCATTGTTCCTGAGTTGGTCATCAGCTTGAAGGTGACATTAACCCCTGTGTCTCCTGGTGGATTTGACTGTCAGAAGTAGTCTTTCAGAGTTTGAGTACGCGTAGGTGTTTTTTTCAGAATTTAATGGAAGAAATATAAGATAACAGGGTGAAATGCAATGATCACTCATATCTTTTTACTTGCTGGAGCTGTTATCTTCTATGGTGTAGATTCCTTTGTTCTATTTATTTATTTAGGCTTTGCTAAGTAGGGGCAACCTTATTAAATCCTTCCCATGTTGAATTTTACATATGGAAAAAAAAGATCTTTCTTTGTAGCAGGTGAAGTGAGGACCAACCATTTATTCTGTGCAGGATATTATTCCAAGACCTTGCAAAACATTTTTCCTGCAGTACTCAGTTGCTCCATGTGCCTTTAGAAAAAAATGTTGATGTTGTCACCTCATGAAACATTTTCACTGCAGTTTGAATTTGTTGTATGTGGCTCTTTATTCCATGTGATGGGTCACCTCTGGCAGTTTTCAGACACGGCTTCTCTGTTGCATACACTTAAGGCTGAAAAGTATTGTGAGTTTTTCCTCCAGTTCATTTTCCTTCTACGAATGAGCTTTCTGGCATATTAGTGATGTCATCACCGTTTCCTTTTGTAATTTAATCTGTGACACGAAAGCCTACAGAAGACACACTTTGCAATTTTCTGAGTGTTTTACCACTTTTTCTTCAGTTTCTGAGCCTCTAATATTTTTCCAGTGATTGGGTTGATTTTTTCCTCTGTAGAGAAAATTTAAGACCCTGCAACAGCCTTGCTTTTCTGAGTTACTTTTTGCAGACTGCTTGCATGCAAACCGGTTTCCTACAGAAATATTAACCTAATTTTATTTTTCTTCTGTCCCCGTTTGATTTTTTGGCAGGAACCCTCCACATATCTCATCGACTTTTCCCACCAGCACTGACTGAGAAGGTGTTGGTTTGCTTTTGTGCTTTTCTAGGATCAGAGCCACCTTTTCATGTAAGCAACCCAAGCTACTGCTTGGGATCATGCTCTTCTGAGGTCACGGCAGGCTGGGCTGATCTGCTCCTCCTCTTCCATCATGTTCCCATGTGTCAGCTGCTGCCCACTAATCACTAGGGCAACTCTCAGCCTACTGGATTAATATGAATACATCTTTCCATCATTAGTTGGATATATTGTCTGAGAGAAGTATGATTTTGTATGCAATAAATTAATTATTCCTTTAAGTACATATAGTGCAGCTGTTTTTCCTCACTTTTTCTGGCACAATTATTTGCAAACTCCAAATTTGCTCCCGAGTTGGCTGGCAGACAGGAAGCTATTGAGATTCTATCAAGTCGTTTGATCAAGCCAACAGGCCCTGTTTCAAAGAGCATTTAATTTTATTTGGTTATGATCTTTTTGTGTATGTTCCTGATGCCCTAATTCTTCTGTGCTTGAGCAATGAAGGCATTGAGTGCTCCCTTAGCAAGTTTGCAGATGACACCAAGCTGGGTGGAAGTGTGGATCTGCTGGAGGGTCGGGAGGCTCCAAAGGGACCTGAACAGGCTGGACTGCTGGGCTGAGACCAACGGCAGGAGGTTTAACAAGGCCAAATGCCGGGTCCTGCACTTGGGGCACAACAACCCTAAGCAAAGGTACAGACTAGGAGAAACCTGGCTGGAAACTGCCTGGAGGAGAAGGACCTGGGGGTGCTGGTTGACAACCGACTGAACATGAGCCAGCAGTGGCCCAGGTGGCCAAGAAGGCCAATGGCATCCTGGCTTGTATCAGAAACGGCGTGACCAGCAGGTCCAGGGAGGTTATTCTCCCCCTGTACTCGGCACTGGTGAGACCGCACCTCGAGTCCTGTGTTCAGTTCTGGGCCCCTCACCACAAGAAGGATGTTGTGGCTCTGGAGCGAGTCCAGAGAAGAGCAACGAAGCTGGTGAAGGGGCTGGAGAACAAATTTTATGAGGAGCGGCTGAGAGAGCTGGGGGTGTTCAGCCTGGAGAAGAGGAGGCTGAGGGGAGACCTTATTACTCTCTACAACTACCTGAAGGGAGGTTGTGGAGAGGAGGGTGCTGGCCTCTTCTCCCAAGTGACAGGGGACAGGACGAGAGGGAATGGCCTCAAGCTCCGCCAGGGGAGATTTAAGCTTGAGATTAGGAAAAAATTCTTCACGGAGAGGGTGGTTAGGCATTGGAACGGTCTGCCCAGGGAGATGGTTGAGTCTCTGTCCCTGGAGGTGTTTAAGGTGAGGGTGGATGAGGTACTTAGGGGCATGATTTAGGGATTGGTGGGAATGGTTGGACTCGACGATCCAGTGGGTCTCTTCCAACCTGGTTATTCTGTGATTCTGTGAAAAAGTCTATAACTATAATCAAAGCTCTCAGAATTTCTTTAGTCCGTTGCCTATTGCTTCTAAATCCATACATGACATCTTCAGTGTGCCTCTTGCTGTGGTAAAGTCTACCCAGGCTATTTTATACTTGGCCTTTCTTCAGTCTCCTGCACGCTTCCCCCAGGAAGACCAAGCAGGTCAACCTGGGAAGAGGGAACCTAACATGAAATCCATCTTGACTAAATCATCTCTCTGGGGTGGGATAATCCATTTCTGCACTAGTTACTGTGGACTTGTTTTAGTGTCTACAGAGAGAAATAGAGGCTTCTAAGGCATGAATAATAAGCAATTGTAGAAGTGTATGCGAATTGTGCTTTAGCTGTTTTTCAGCCTGTGTCTTACCTGTCTAAAACTCAGCTGTGGTGACTACCTCAGGCACGGATGAATAACATCAGGGGGTTGGATATCTTCCTGTGGTCTTAGTTATTCATTCAACAGAGCAGGTCCAATAGCACGAGAAGGCTGCAGAAAGGGAATACCCTCACAATAAATACACCCTCGTGGTGTGCTGAAGTCCCTCCTTCTTGAACCAGTGTGTCAGAGTGCTCTGGGAGGTGGAAATACCAGAGATTACTTGTCACTAAAGTGCCAGAACAGTGCTTCAAAAAGGGAAAATGTTGGCAGGAAACAAACCTTTTTTCTTTCCATCGCTTACTATTTAGTCTTAGGTCAAATTATGGAAATCTGCTGTACCTGCCACTAGATTTGTTGTCTCTCTTCTAAAAGCCATGAAGGGATATGAACAGGAAGATTATATGTATATATACATTTTTTATTTTAATGCATACTAGAATACTCTTTATTTTACATGTGTTATTCAGTAATTTAACATGAACCTTTACATTCACATCTGTAAATAATACTATTAAACTGAACTAGTCCAGAGAGAACTTTCAGGAATTTGTTCTGTCATACAGCTTTAAGACTCAATTGTCCGGTTAAAAATCAGTGTAAATGCCTAGAATATATAGGTGAATAAATAAATAAAAGTTCTTTAAATTAACAATATCCTCCTTATCTCTTTATCTGAAATCGCCTAAAGGCTACAAGTTCAATTTAGTCCTCCTACTCTGTCAGTCAGTGGCTTAATAGAAAGAAAGCAGGAAAAATGTACTCAGTGGCTGGTCTCTCATTTTTAACTTTATACAGAAAGATGTTTCCTGAATAAGACACCGTGGGAGAGACGAATAGTGCAAAAGAGATTGTGCTTCGTGCCACTGAGCTCTCTGTAGCTACCGCTGTTATGCAGCCACAAAAGAAAAGGAAACGCTAGGGGCAAAAGATAAAGGAGAATCCAAGGAAATTGATGTATTTTGCTAATCCTTTCCTCCTATGATAAGAATGGTTAATCTGTTGCAGAATACAATACGGATGCTAGTCCCACTTGCACCTGGTTGTGAATGGGAGTTAACTTAGGCTGAGCTGCCTGAAGCCCGCGATTTGTGGCTCAGTCTCTATATTGTGCCTGCAGTCGGGATGTGGAAAGGAAAGCCAAGTTGTTTGTTGCAATTCAGTCTGTGCGTGGAGACCCTTGTATGTTTAACACCACATGAAATGACTTAAGGAATGTTGCTGGCAACCACCATCAAGGCAGAGCTGTAGCGCTACTGAGATTTGACTCATGGAGTGTGTATTGTCAATTATTGTTTCTAAGAATCTAGATGTTCCTTTAGAAGAAAGGACGTGATGCTGTTTGCATAAGTATTTGCTGTTTACCTTCTTGATGTATAGCCTTGATATTGACTTCATAAGCCTATCCTTGGGTTCGGAGAAGTTTTATTTTTCTGTTGTCTTTAAGTAGAGAAGATAAGCAACGCTTTATTTTTGTGTTGGCAAAGAATTCCTTTTGGGGCAGAGGATTCTCTGCTGTATTTTTTTAGACTCTCACTGTGATTGGTTGACCAGAAAAACAGAGGAAGCCCAGATAATGGGGTCTTTTGGTGCAGTATCTTACATTGTGACAGTGCCGAAGAAATATGGCCAAATGAGAATATTCAGACCATGACTGATCTCCTGAGCAACACAGGGCAGAAAATCTTTCCTAAAATTTTTCACCACAAGCTCAGTGAAGACTACATAATGGAACCCAGTTTTGAAGACTGGAGGATGCCTTCTTCCATCTCTTTTCTGCTCGTGTGCTTTATTCACTGTTAGCTGGTGCTGTCGTTGGCTGAAACTGGACTTCCCATTGATATAAATGCAAAGGATTGATTCTTTTTGTCTAACACCAGTTGTGTTAGACATGATGCGGTCTGAATTTCAGTTTTTGAGTTTCTTTTAGCTGGCTATACAGCAGTTTGGTTGTGTAGTTGAGTACAGACGTAGTAAGAATTAATCAGCTGCCTCAGGCTTTGGATGCTGCTCAAACAACCCTTTCTAATCACCTTTGTAAATTGTTCTGTGGTTCAGTGCTGATGTGGCTGCTGGATCTCTGTGGTCAATGATACTGCCTATTCCAGGAACTTTAATATTCAATGCGAGCATACAGAGTTTATCTTCCCAGTCACACTTAGCCATCCATCATAGCTGTGCCGTAGAACACATCACGAGGTTGTGAACCCTTCTAATCTGAACACCGGCCTGTCTCTGATTTGTAAATCTAGTTACTCAAAATCAAATCAAATGCAGAACCTTTACTCAGATTATATTGCTTTCCCATTAAAGACCTAGATTTGGATATTACAAGCATTTAAGTTTCTCAGCTCTGTTCTCTACCTCCTTAGGCTGCAATCAACCCCTTATTTTATTAAGCCAGAATTTACTTCAGCTGAAATTTATTTGAAACCTTGCTCAAAACACTGCCTGCTATGTATTTCTCTGTGATCTAGTTGTAAAGCAAAGTAATAATTTCTCGAAATGGATTTTTTTCTGAAGAACCAAACTTGCTCAAAGTTGGAGAAAAGGAGCTTATATATGCTTTGATTATGAGTGAGTGGATTGTGGGTAATTAATTATATGGAGAATTGTATTTGTGGTGTTAAGCCAAGTATGGATGAAGCAAACCTATGCCTGAGACTTACTGTGGGGTTGCGTGGAAATTTGGTTACATTACAGCTGTACCATTTGTTAGCCAGAAAGACATAAAATGATCGTTAGATTGAAAACTTGGCTTTCAAGAAGAACAACTTAACTGTCTTTAATGTTCAACTAATGAGCAGATTGCTTTCTAGCTTACTTCAGAATTTAGACCTTGTTCTGAACATAGAAGTGGTAAATTAGGGCAATTTCCATTTCCTTTCCCACACAGGAGAGAGATTTAATCCACACCATAAAAATGAATTGCAGCATGACCTTCGATATAGAGTCAGTATCTGCCACATCATAGTCATGTTAACTACTCCTTCTTTGTCTTTCATTCTATTTAATGTTAAGAGTTTACATGTCATCAATCACCTGCTTCCTGTGGGGCTAAAAAAGCCAGGGGGACTGCCAGCTTTGTCATATGGCAGTATTGTCACAGTGAATGTGCTGACAACTGAAATCAGGAAGCACGAAAACATTTGAAAAAGTTTTGGAAGAGCCAACCTGATTTTGAGTCTGCATTAAATGTGAAGAGATAAGTGCCTTATTGCCCATCCCTGGCAGCGAGGCTGCTCAATAACTGTGCAGGACAGTTCATTCCTGTTCTTTAATCTGAGCTGATTTTAATCCTTTATGTAGTGCTAGTCTTTCCTCTCTTCCTCAGAGCTTATACTTCTCTCTCACTCTGTGTTTCAGCTTTACTGCTCCATGGACTTTGGAAGAAAATGGCATCTCATGCATGAGAGGGTCACTCCAAACAGGTTTTACTGGTGAGTTATGCCCTCGGGCTTTACTTGTTTTGGACAGGTCATGAAGGGAGGAAGGGCACCTAGCTTCAAGAGTTTGGTTTCTTTACCTGAACAGTAAGTATGCCCTTGGGTTTGGTGCTCACCTCACCTATATTATATACTCAATCCATAATATGTACCTTGCAGTGCTGTAGCTGAATGTCTCCATGTTTGTATTTCATTCTTGTTTGATAACAGTGGTGTCAGCAGTGTATTGTACAGAATTTTGGTAATTGCAAAACTCCTGCTTCTATGGCAAAACTATCATCATTAGAACTCCTATTTTTCAACTCTTTTGAGACCTACTTTAGCCTACAACACATTCTTTGCGCAAAGCCAGCCTCTCTGACCAGTCTTCTTATGCAACTACAGCAAGAAAGGATGATTCAGACTTTGCTTTGAATCACTTTGAGGAGCCAGTTTCTTTCTACAGCCTGGTGAGAGCCCACGATCTGCAAACGGTTTGCTAAGAATCTGCTTTGTGACTATCTTCCTTTCCATTTCCCAAGCATCGGCCTCTAAAACTGGGAGCATATCTTAAAAGCAGATGATCAAACAAAATTTAGTTCCTGTCTCCGAGGTCTTCCATTTCAGATGCCGTTTTTCCAAACTTCTGTCCATGTGAAAGCCCAAGAATTGAATTGAGAGAGAAAGTGAAAACCCAGCAGCCTTCTGCAGTTGAATCTAGGATGTGGGGCTTTAATCAGATTCTTAACACTATACTGCATGCCAGGTGACGACATGCATAAGAACGTGCAGAAGGGATGATTTACAAAACCTATGAAAATTTGAAGAAATGCCTGGTCATTACAGCCAAAAAGAGATTGTAATATTAAGAAACTAGAGGCTCTTATTTTGCTGAGTCAAAAATAAAAAGGACTTGGATGACTTAAGAATTGACTTCCAATTGGAAATCATGATGTATATATCTTAAGAGTCAAATTCTCATAGAAAATCTTGTATGTCATTAAAAATATCTGGAATCCAGGCCAAACATATCTGTAGATTAGATTTGCTATATTTCTGGACCTTGAAGTAGAGATGGATCATAGAGTCATAGAATAGTTTTGGTTGGAAGGGACTTTAAAGATCATCCAGTTCCAGCCCCCTGCGGTGGGCAGGGACATCTCACTAGCTCAGGCTGCCCAAAGCCCCATCCAACCCAGCCTTGAACACCTCCAGGGATGGGGCAGCCACAACTTCCCTGGGCAACGTGTTCCAGCGCCTCACCGCTCTCATGGTGAAGAAATTCTTCCTTATGTGTAGAATTCTTCCTTATGTCTAGATGCGCCATAGGATTTTCAGGTTGCTTGGGTCCTTCCGCAAGTCTCTTTTAAACAGCTTTAGACTCCCACATTTAGAATGTGGCTCTTTGGCAACAAGTCTGGATACTTCCCTGAGTAAGCCTGTGGAGTCTGGACAGTGTAAGAAGGTTTTTGAACATCTAGGAAAGGAAGCTGTAAGGCTTCTAATTCACAGAGACTTGCAAAATGTATCAAAGCTCTAGAACTCAGTTTGGCTGTGTCACTGTTTCACATTTCCATAATGAAGGAAAGGTGGTTATGTTCTGATTATGGTGATGGGTGGCTGATTGAGCTTACTATCCAAAATCCTCTGATTTCACTATTTATACTACGTGTCAATCCTCTGCAGGTGTATCCTTCTGTGGAGTCGAATACCAGGTTCTATGGTATAATTGTGCCCTAACCTTCAAATAGCACATTTGAGCTTAGGGGAGAAACTTCCCTGGAGAATGAAGTGCAAGGGCTGAGCTGACTTGGGAACAAAGCAGAATCTCTGAAGCAGAGGTTGTGTTGTTGTGGTTTATTTTCTACTTTTATGTAATAAAGGTTAGTGGAAATTGCCTGTTTGTCTCTGTTCCTTTGACACTCAAGCCTGAAGGTTGTTTTCCACAATGTACCTCATTTTTCATTCAGCTTTTTGGCTGCACAGTTTGAATGCTGCTTTTTAACAGTGCATTATATAAAACTGCTGTTTTAACTGTCTCTTTCTCTTAGAAAATGTAGAGATCTTCTCTAGTTAAAACTCATATGGCATAGACCTAAAAATCTTTATTCCACTCGGAAACAGTAGAATCCCACTGACAATAAACTTTCCAAAAGACTGAATTAGGTTTTTCCCAGAGTGAGAGAGATTTGAACCAATTTGTAGTGCAGGGGTCAGAGATGCTGGAATTTTGGAACATAATAACTCCCCTTAGCTGTCTGATTTCTTTCTTTTTTTCTTTTTTTTTCTTTCTTTCTTTTTAAAGCTGCAGACTGTGATGTCTTACAAGTTCTGGCTTGTAAAATGTGCACAGAAAAAGAAATGCAAGGACAATATTTTAACCTTGGGAATTTGACAATTTCTTTTTATTAGGCTATGAAAGAGCGAGAATATGTGTATAGCTGTAAGTTTCAGAGGGATATGAGCCACTACTTGGTAGAGCTGATCAGCTTATCAAATCCTACATTATTTAACTTCTTAATTAAAACTTCCAGGAAAGGTGAAATAATAATGAAAGGGAGATGCCAAAATCAGAGGTGAGCTGTTTGTTTGTGCTGCTCTGTGTTTTTTATTAGTAGGGACTTGGGTAAGCATCTTTCATCAAATGGGACAGTCTTCATCCAATTTGAATGCTGCTGGCCTTATCTGGGGCAACCTTTGTCTAGTGCTTTTGTCTTCAAAGCGTGACTTTCATCTCTCAGGCTGCCGTGAGAAAAATAGGCTTGTGAAGACTATAATCTTCACTTAGTTCATGGGATCAGTCTTCCTGACAGGGAGAGGTCTTATTTTTATCTCTGAGACCTTTCAAAATAATTACACCCTCCCTGAGAGAGCTCAGATACAGAGACTTTAAGACCAGGAGAAAATTATGCTTGCATCAGAAGTCATGGGGTTGGGGTGTGAATTTTTGCTCACGTGCCTAGTAGCCACGGACACGCAGGTCAGGTCACTCTGCATTTTGCTGTAGGTCTGACAGGCAGCATCTGTGATAGCTCCCCACTGGTCAAAAATAAAGTCCTAAGCTCCGATCCCCATCTGTGGCTTTGTATTCTGGCTCTTAACTTCAACTTCTTTCCTTATTCCTGCATGTTGGTGCTCATCACTGAGTTGTAGTTCTGTGTTCTGGTCCCATATGGATGTTACGTGTCCCACAATTTTATGGGGCATCTGCCGTCAGTTCCTGTGTTAGGCTCAAAGTTTGTGCATGAGCAGAGATTCATCTTTGGGACACTCAGAGTTATAAAAACTAGGATTTGAGATCTCTACTTCTGTAGTAGTGATTCATTTGTTAGTTACACCCACTGATGGTGGTGGCAGAGCTTGAGGAGAATGTGTTACTTGATGTGAGTGCAGGCATCCAAATTTGGCTCCTACGTGCCTTGGCCTCAGAGATTTTAATAACTTAGGATCCTGTAAGACTGGAAATAGCAGCTTATGCTAATGTGATACAGAAATTCCCAGATCACTCATCACTTAAATTACTCAAGATTACTGAAACCAGGATGGGTGCAAAGTATGTTAAAGACTTATTCGATGTTCTTTCCTTTCAAAACACATTTCTGCAGATCCCTCTGGGCTCTGTTCATTTCTGTCTCTATAACTTAGACACCTGTGCTGTCATGTGGAGGTGTATAAAAAATATAGTCCATATTTTGCACTGTGGAAACACTGGGGAAGCTTCCTTGTCTGTAAAACAGACTGACTAAATAAGTTCTGTGCTGACTAAATACTTCCTCTGTGCAGATAAGAACTCAAAAACTTGAATTATTCTTGAATTACTTTACTACCTCTACCTTTTCCTATGGTGGAACAAGGGTAGTAAGCATGTGGGCAAGACAGTTTGATTAATGGAGCAAACACCAAGCCTTGTTTGTCACTTTGCTGGACCACAGCTTTTCCATGTCACGTTGAGTGACTCCAGCTGACTCTACCTTCTTACCTCCCTAGGTAAGACTGAGGTAGTTCTTTTGCTTGTTGAATGTAGTGGGTAACGTACTCAAATATTGTGATCACGGGTGCTACAGCAATGGATTAAGAGCACTGAAGGGCTCTAGAGACTTAAACAATGCTTTAGTGACATATGAAGTGCTTTTATAATCTTACAGAATGACTCTTTAAAATATGGAGTTCCACAAGCTGCCTTATGTTTTCTGGTAATCCGCTAAATGGCTGTGAATATCATCCCCTGTCCATCTGTCTTTGGAGACCCTGTTTACGTTTGCTGAGCAGACGCAGAGATCCTGTGCAGAGGATAGAGCTTTACTCCTTGAGACACCCATACCCTCTCTTAGGGTCTTCCCAGGCTGGTCTTTGCTGGAGAACCTATTCATGTTTCCTGCCTCCTGTCATCACTGGGGAATACGAAGCACTGGATGTGGGACCATTTTCCAATTTTTGCCTGTTACATCCAGACATTTTTCCTTTTTATCATTTATGTTTTTTTCAAACACATGATTCTGTCAAAGCCTAGAAGCAGGAACAGTGGGGGAAGACCCGTTTGTGTGCAAGAATGAGAAACCTGTGCAGCATTTCTTACGGCTGTGGGAATATTTGGAACACAGAATTCGGTGCCCAGGGTGAGCCTAGTCAGTGAAAGGCACTGAAATACACCCTAGTGATAAAAGCTGGACAGAAAACACCAACAAAACAGGAGGGGAGAGACATCAGGAGGAGGAAAATAGGATGTGTAATAGTCTGGCTTCAAGAAGCAGTGTTAGTATTGGCAAATAGGAAAAATGTGGTATAACAAGCAGTTCTCAAATACACTACTGATTCCTTCACTAAGACTCCCCAGAATTTTATTCTTCCTGTTTCTGTGGTAACCAACAAGATTTCTGATTGTTTTGGTGTCCATGAACACCAGCTACAATCATTTTGAACTCCAGAGATTAAAAATCCAGAGAAGAGAAGAGGCTGGGCATCCACTTAGGCTATGCCTTTGAATTTACAGCTTTTCTATCACAGTTGTTTGAGGCATGAGCCAGAAAATTTTGTCTCTTGAGGGCAAGGTTTTCAATCCTTTTTGTCATGATTTTGGATAGGAACAGTGATAAAGTTTAGCCAGTGTACTTCTATTTATTTGCAGCTGGAATTTCATGAAGACTATAGCATGGGCTGGTTTGGAGTAATGTAGCAGAAGATAAGGGATTTACCTCAGAATTTCAAAAGGTTATGATCTGGGTTTGGATCTGCAATCGAGCAGAGGTTTGTGTTTGTTTTTATTCCCTCATCTCTGTGGTAGCACTGATATTTCCAAATTCCAGTGCCAAATTGTGTCCACACATACTTTCAGCAGCAGTTCCAAAAGTGACCTTTGAATACAGCTGAGATTACCTTTCCTGACTAGTTTGCCAGCAATGAAATGGATAGGCTGATATGTGCCTGGCTGTCCTGTAAATCCCACTAATCATTATCTACCAGATGGTGTCATCTCATAGTGCTGGGGAAACATCGCCTGATTTTTTACAGCCAAGTTTAGTGTCAAGAAAACATAGTCTTGTAAATGACAAATTGACTATTAAGTAATCCTGCATTAGAGTTTTTCTAGAATTAAAACCATACTGTGAGTGGAGCTGTGGATAAAAGGAATAATTCCAATTTGGCAGCTATAGATACCACCACCTATAGCGTCATTAAGGTATAAACGCAGTGGCTGTTCACGTAGACCCTGAACAGAGATCTATTACTGGAGGCTCCTGTGGGCTGACTCATCTGCCTGTATTAAGGGCTTTGCTTCCCATGCCCTGGTGGTGAGAACACCTGGGAAAGGTTTTTCTCCTAGAGGGTAATGCTAACGTGCATCTGCGATGTGTTACTCAAGCTCCCGTGGCGGTGAACTGTACTAGGCTGAGGATAAATTCTTCAGGCTCTAGCCTCAAGCTTTGTAATAAGAGTTCAGAGGAGATGAGAACTTCTTAAAAGGTCTTGGCATTTATTGAAGGATTTCCTTGCAAGGTCACATTAGTTAATTAAAGATCACAATGCCATGGTGATAATAAGACCGATTTTATTTTACTTTTCACATAAAAGATGAACAAGTGGGGAACTGTGAGATTAGGGATTTTCTTTTGATTTTGTGTCCTAAAATTAACGCAGTTGGCACTATAGGTATTTAATATTTCCTGATATTATGTTGTAGCTGACTAGCTTGTTATTATGCAATAACTCAGTGTCAGATATAGAAATGGAACTTGGATATAACATTGGATGCTTTTTATTGACTGAAAAAATAAACAAAGGACACCCTGAAATGTTTTACATATTTTGATGTTTTTTAAAGACATTATTAAATGTGAATCAATCTCATCTTGCAATACATGAACTTTTAAAATTTAAGTAGAGAAAGAATGCAGTCTGAAACAAAGTGTCCCAATAAAGCCAGAACAGAGGGATCTTGACTCCTATTCCTACCTTGATCTTTTGTGATGCAGAGCAGATATTGGTCCCTAATACCAAAGTTGAACATCCAGTATGTTTATAAGGTAATTCTTCATAAGTGTAATTGGTAGCTTACAAGAGTGATCAACAAGGTTTGAGAAATCTTTGTTAATTTTGTGTTTTGCCTTTGTCCATGAGCACATTTTTTTCCTAGAGGTAATCCTATCCTTCTTTGCAACCGTAGATTTCCAAGTGTTCTTCCAGGGATGTTGTGGTACTTTTCATGGATATCTAATAATCTGAAATGACCCCAAGAAAAGGGAAATCCTTCACTTTCTGTCTCTGGAAAACACTGCAGGATTGTTTGATAGAGGCCCCCTCTGCTCTGCATGTGCTTGTCGTTACGGCAACGTTCAGACTGGCATTGCCGTTCTTGAACACAATCCATGTTTTTTTTTAAAAAAAATTTATGAGGGTTTGACACAAATAGATGGATCTGGGAAAAAAATCTTTGTAGGAAGTGTCAAAAACTCATAGTACATTACTACAGGAGTTGTCCAGTATATTTGCTAGTTTATCTTGGACTGAAACAAAACATATTTACACGTTAAGTTGACTAATGGCTTTGTATGACAAAGGCGATTTGATGCAACTGGCTGATGTGTTGGAAGAACTAGAGATTGTAGATTGCTTGACTTTGTGATTGTGCTCTTCTCCTCATTTCCTGCTTTCCCAGGAAAATAAGGGTTTGGCATTTCTGTAGAGTCCTGCAGATGCCACGATCTCAGGCTCTCTGGGCTCAAAGCTCTTTTATCAAGAAAAAGACAAGCATATTGGCTATAAGGATTGTGTATGATCATGAAGGGAAATGATATAGAATACTTTAAACTCTCTTCTAAAACCCATGAACTACATAAGAAATGAACCACAAGAAAAGAACCACGTGATAGCAAACTCACAATTCATATATTGCCTCTGAAATGCTGGCTGCTATCACAGCCAGAATGAGTTCTTTCAACAGGTGGCTCCTCAAGTTGTTTTTGAGGAACTTTTCTTTCTAACCTGCTTTTGCTTAAGAAATACAACGTGTCTCGCAGAAGGAGGAATTATTCCTTCTCTGCTAATGTAAATGTAGGTGTCCTTACATAAATACTATCTGGTTTTTAGAATTTGTGATTTGTTGTGATTTTAGTACAATTTGTGATGTTAGGTATATTTATGACTTTAATGTACTGTGGCTGGCAGTGATTTTGGGGGTTTTGATCTTTTTTTCAGAAAGACCAGAAAAGTAATGGCTGAAATATTTTTGTTCGTTGGTTTGAAATGTAATGATTACCACTAAATGTCACATATTGTGCTACAGTTAGGGCTTTCAGCCATCAAAAAGCCTTTTGCTTTGGTCTCGCATCTGTCAGGTTTATTTCTGTTCCAGAGGCCAGTCTTGTCTATTATTTCCCCCACTGCTGATCTTGGATTGCTTTGTAATCCCTTCTCTCTCCTGTGACTAAGTTTCTGAGACTGGACCAAAAGAGATAAAATGCTAGTAAGAAAGATCTAAGGAGAAATTTGTTGAATATTTCTCCCTGTTGAGATTGATCCTTGGACTGGATCACAACTCCGTGTCTATCTGGATGGTTTATGGTATAAGGATCAATTTTATTCTCATACCACTGGGATAAGATGTCCAAACCTCATTGCTGTGTTTCACAGGCCAGTGTTGGAAGCTTAAATGCTGTTCTGCAGACTCATGCAGCCTGTCTGGGCTGACTTCATTCTGTCTCTCCCTGATGCATGTGAACTCAAACACAAATTAATTTCAGCCTGTCAGTAACAGTCCCAGAGTAATTCTTTGCGACACTTTGTAGGAAGCAGTGATGAAAGCCAGCCCTTTAATTAATATATTGAATAATGCATCTCCCTGAGGCATATTGGGATTGCCCATACTGTCATAACTTGGCGAAGCTAATCAAAAGCTAGGCTGCCAGGCTGATGGTAGTATGATATTTTATGCTCTCTGGCTAACAAGGACGATTCTCCCACTTTTTCTTGTTGTTTGTTTGTTTTTTGGGGGGTTGGCTTAGGTTTTGGCCTTTGTTCTATACTGCACTAATCTTTTTTTCTGGCCAAATTTTCATTGTGGGAGAGAACTCCTCTTGCTTTTAGGTGACTCACAGACAGATCTCTGGGAGTTGTTTTAAAAACCACCACTGTTCTGAGAAGCTGAGGAATGACCTTTTCATATACTCTGAATTGCAGACATACTTTTCCAGCCATTTCATTCAATGGCAAAACACCTGCTGACATCAGGGAGCTGAGCAGCTTTTTTGGACCCAGCCTCCATCTGCCCTGGACCTCATCCCAAATGGCTCACTTAGATTTCCAGAGATGCATCTTTATGTGGATTCTTACAGGTCTTGTTTCTTTACAGCAGCTGGGGATGGAAGCATTCTTGCATTGGAGAAAATTGCAATCTAATGGAGAATTTTTCCTCAGTAAGTCCATCAATACTATTAGAGATCAGTTTTCCTTGAAACTAGATTTTCAGTCATTCTTCAAAGCACTTCAGGTAGATTTTCTCGAGAAGAATCGGGAAGGATCCAGGTAAAATCCAGTTAATTTCTCTGAACTGACTTCAGACTCTGAACCTCTGGAAGTTTTCCTGCCATTAAGTGGAACAAACCCAGTTGTTCTATTTAACAGAAGGAGCTGTGCAGAAAGAACCATCTTATCATGGCAAAACAGACAAGATGTTTCTTCATTTATTCAAACGTGAGCCATTTGTGTTGCTCAATAACAACCATTAAAGATAAAGAGGTCCCTCTTTATGCCTTTTGCCTGTTGGAAATTAACAAACTCTCTTAAAATGACAATTCATCAGCAGTTAGATGAGGCAGAATTCATTCTCAGCAAGACAAGAAATTGGAACTCCCATCCCTTGGTTTCCTGGCATTCCCCTGAGCCTCCTCTGTAGAACGAGATGAGTTTAATTCTGCTGTTGTTAAGCATCGTGAACACAAGGCTGCCTCAGAATGTAAGAGTGGGAAGGAGTATCCTATTAGCTGCACTACAGGTTCTTTTGAATAATGTTGATTCAGTAACTTGTCTCTTGCTGGTCATATACAGAACAAGGATGAGAAGCTGGTGAGTGAGGAGATTTCACTTCCATATTTGTAGTGAGCTAATTGGCATAGGAGACAGCAGTGGTTATCATAGCTCTGTGATTATCTCACAGATAATTGTCCTCCACTGGGCTGAAGACAATGAAAATAGGATATGGACACATTTAGTGAAATATCAGAAGTTTCACCGCTTAGTTTAAGAGAGAAACATACTGACCAGTGACTTTCCTCAGCAAGGACTGAGAAAATATAAATAATAATTGTAGACTTCAGAGCTGATTTCACTAGATCTGGGATTGCTCCCATAGGAGAAAATCCTGCTTTTACTGGAAAAGAATAAAGAAAAACAAACTGAAAGTGCTGCCAGGTCTTGGGCCAAGGAGGTACAGAAAGATTCTTAGATTGTGCTAACAATATTTTTGGTTTTCACATTTTGATTGAAAATCTTTGAGGGAATGAGACATGTTCTATTATAATATCGACTTTAAGGGCAATCTGTAATAGTGACTCCCTAGAGCTGTTTCTGGATCTGCAGAAACTTTTCTTCTTTTTTTTTTTTTTTTCTTCTTTCTACAAATCATTAGATTTGAACAGTACGTTGACATTTTGGAATTTGCCTCGAGGCTAGAAAACAGCAGAGTGTTGCTTTTCATTTGGCCTTGCACTTTTCTTTCCTTCCCTTCTATTTCTCATCTATAACAACAGATTAAGAACCCAACAAAGAGAAGCTCTTGCTTTACCTACAGCTTGATCATGCATCTTTACTTCTTGATGTTTGGGTAGCACAAGTAAGATTTGGGGATGGGAGTGCTTTGGGATGTTGCCATTGTGAAGAACTAGGAGTGTGTCTAGTGCTTGCTCAGCCCCCAGGGAAGCCTCATCTCCTTACTGTTGGTTCATCCATCTAACTTGAAGCAAAGGAACCCACAAAAGCTCCGTGGTTTCTCTCATCTCTCTTGCAACAGTCTTATTCTCTCAGTGCTGGAGAGACCTGCAAGAGGCTGTGGCCATTTGATTCATCTCTCCTTTCTGTCTGTGAGGATGCTTCTGTTTTGAGTGTAAAGTTGTCTTGTCATGAGACACACGATGATATCACAGAATCACAGAATAACCAGGTTGGAAGAGACCCACAAGATCGTAGAGTCCAACCATTCCCACCAATCCCTAAATCATGCTCCTAAGAACCTCATCCACTCTAACCTTAAACACCTCCAGGGACAGCGACGCAACCACCTCCCTTGGCAGACCGTTCCAATGCCTAACCACCCTCTCCGTGAAGAACTTTTTCCTTATCTCAAGCCTAAATCTCCCCTGGTGGAGCTTGAGGCCATTCCCTCTCGTCCTGTCCCCTGTCACTTGGGAGAAGAGGCCAGCACCCTCCTCTCCACAACCTCCCTTCAGGTAGTTGTAGAGAGTAATAAGGTCTCCCCTCAGCCTCCTCTTCTCCAGGCTGAACACCCCCAGCTCACCCAGCCGCTCCTCATAAGATTTGTTCTCCAGCCCCTTCCCCAGCTTCGTTGCTCTTCTCTGGACTCGCTCCAGAGCCTCAACATCCTTCTTGTGGTGAGGGGCCCAGAACTGAACACAGGACTCGAGGTGCGGTCTCACCAGTGCCGAGTACAGGGGGAGAAGAACCTCCCTGGACCTGCTGGCCACGCCGTTTCTGATACAAGCCAGGATGCCATTGGCCTTCTTGGCCACCTGGGCCACTGCTGGCTCATGTTCAGTCGCTGTCAACCAACACCCCCAGGTCCTTCTCCTCCTGGCAGCTTTCCAGCCAGGCTTCTCCTAGTTTGTACCTCTGCTTAGGGTTGTTGTGCCCCTAAGCACATGTAGACCTCCTGTCACCATTGCTTTTATCCAACATAGCCACACAAGCTTGCTGTTTCCACAGACAGAACCCGTTTTTGCATATCTATCTGCTGCCAGAATCCTTTTTGTTTCCTGCTTGTCTTTTCCTCTTGTGGATGTTGCGACAAATGAGCGTCTCGCTCTCAGCATCTAATTGAGTGCGATTTTTTTTTTTTAGGGGGTGGGCAAGGAGGCATGTCATTGCACTCATGCTTGCTGGTCCACAACAGAGTAGTTTATTCTCCTCTGTCTTTCTCCTCCTCCTTCCTCCTCCTCTTCTTTCCTCTCCATCTCTTTCTTTCCTGGCTGATGGTTAAAAATCACAGAAAGAAATTACCCATTTGTTCTCTTCAGGTTAACATCTTAAATGCAGAAAAGCCACTGTCACAAAAGGTTTGTGCTGGAAATCTTGCTTTTTGTGTTGCCATTCTCTGAAATGCATAAACTGAAGTGCAAATTTATTTCCAGAATGTTAGAAGATATCCCAGGGTGATTTTTCACAACATTTTGTAAAGAGAATGTGGAGACTCATCCTTCCTTAATTAATACAATGAACAGTGCCCATAGGCATATAGGGCTCATCAGCAGATCCTAAACATCGTGACTGTGCCAAGCTTCATACTGGCATCTCCTCCTTGGACAATATATGTTTTATTTTTATTCACCTACTGCTGCACTCATTTATTAAATGATGTTCTCACTCTAAAGCATTTCAAAGGTACTATATTATGCCTAGGACTCTGTTAATAGCTGAATTACTTGAGCTTTAGTGTTTAAGGCACGTCATATTTGTAGTCAGATAATGTTCATATGAATGAAAGCAATTAAACACACAGTGATCTGAGAATCTTTATTTTGGTGTAAAGCATGGCTTGAACAGATCATGCTTAAGATACTTTTGCTAGGAGGTAAACTCAGAGGAATGTTATGACTCTTCCAAACATTCCTTTCCAGGGAGGAAAATTAATTCTGGTGAAGTCCTTGCTGCAGGACTAACACGCTGAGCTAAAGGCTTTTTTGAGCATCTCTTTGCTTTACTAAAGTGGTCAGAAACAGGACTGATTCATAGAAAAACAATAATCTACAGAAATTCCCCATCTACATGACTTTCAAAGGAGGATAGACAATTACTGGGCAAATATTAATTAACTGGGCTTCATAATACAGAAGGCAATAAACTAATTTTAAGCCAAATGCAGGGAAAGAGATGAGAGTCACTCAATATGTCAGTGAAGAGTCTTGGAAGAGAAACAGAAACTCTATGCTTGAGTTTCACAGATCTGTGCAAAGCACAGCTGGCTAAAAATGTCATTTTTATTTATGTTTTCCAAAAAGCTAAAAAAACCACACACCACACCACTTCCACCCACAGTCTACAAACTGTCCTACTCTTGAATTTTCTATTGAGAAACAAAGCATTTTGGTTAAATAGAATTAACTATTCCTCTGGAATGGATCTCCCCTCCATCTAACCCCCCATCATTCGGCCTAGATTTTGATCACAAGGATGACCTTTGTAAGCAATAATTTCTGCATTTACGTTTTACACTACTTCTCCTATTTTTCTGCTTTTTTCTTTTCCTATTCTGAAAAAGAGGTATGGCAGGGAAGAAAAAGACGAGAAAGGAGGCAAAGCTAAAAATGTGTCATTTTTCAGTGTTCCCCCAACAAATCTTTCATTCTTGTTTCCTCAAAGGATTTGAAATTTGGAATATTAAATTAAAAAAAAAAAACAAAATAGAAAAAAATTCTTGCAAAAAGTCTCCCTGTCTTCTGAGGGTGAAACAGAATCAAACCCTTCTGTTGGAAAGTGTTTTAATCTTGTCCACCATAAATTTTGCAGACCTCTAAGCCCAGGTTAATCCCCTCTCTCCTCTCTAGAAATTGTTTCCTCAAAGCAGCAATCTATATTGGATGTATGAGGGATGGAGAGCTGATGGTATATCACGCACTGGAAGTCTGAGATGCCTTCAAGTCAATCACATCTTAACTTGATGAGCTGATGCGTCATTACTTTCACTATATCCCAATGCTGATGCTGCTAGGACCTGGCAAAAAAAAAAAAAGGCTTCTTATGCAATTAGGATAAGCCCCCAGGACTGCTTTTAAATATTCTGTATCAGCTCTACCCTGACGAGTCAGGACTGAAGGCTGCATCTAGCTTATGTAGTTTGTAAGTAAGCAGCAGGACGGTGACTGCACCTGAGAGCTCATCCACTGGGCGTCCTGGCTTGATGTAGCTGACAGGTCTGCTCTCTGCATGAGTCTCAGTCACTCTGAGAAGTTATTTCAGGCTGGGAAATTAAGATGCCACCTCCATCATGTACCCTGCCTGTGCTGCTGGCCCTTTCAAACCTTGACAGTGCTATGAGTAAGGATCTTCACCATCCTACCCACACGCTTTTTTGAGTTTATTTCACAAAAATATGGTTATCTTTAATGGAATTTATAGTATAGATTGGAGAAGAAGTGCCAGAGGGCTTTAAATGACTAAGACCTCTTAACTGGATAAGAACTAGACACATAATTATTTGTACTTAGTTTTTGGTATTAGCATACAGGGAAAAGAGTAAGCATGAATTAACAGCAGCTGTCTTCTGTTGATAAATATCCTTTAAAGGTGTTCTTCTCAGGTTCAGTGACATTTCTTTCCCATTGCTGTTGATTTCAGTGATATAGAGTCCCATTCTTTTATGCACAGGGAAGAAATAAAAAATGTTGGTGTGAGCAGCAGAATCTGTTATCTGATGTGGATTCTCTAGTGATTTGCAACATATCTGGGCCTAAATGTGAGCATTTCCTTCAAGGAAAGGATTGATTTAGTCCTCCTTTCTCTTCCTGGCCTGCTATATCCATGAAACAACTGTACGTAGCAGTTCTGAAGTTCTGGGACCTGTAATCCTCTGAGTTTGCAGGTAAATAGTTTAGACATTCAGCAGGTAGTGGGGATGAGATGCAGGTAGGCAGACACATGTATCCTCATGTCAAAACATATGCAGTGGTTATGAACACCTTAAGTTTTGTTTTCTTTGGGAAAACTAGCTGAACACTTCCTTAAAATCCATTGAGGCCTTTTTAAAAGGTTTGGCTTTGCTCAAAAGAAATAAGCTGAGAATAAACACTTGGCAATTTTTTTGCCTTACCTTGCAAGCTAAGTCGCATAACAATTGCTTCTGCTGATGTCCATAATTGTAGCATCATGGAAATTAGCACTGGGAAAGACGTAGAAAGCTCCAAGGACCTGTCTAAGGTACTTTCTTACAGTATCTTCCTGCCCAGCTTTTGTTCCAAGTTTCATTTGAAATATACTGTGCAAGGAAATTTTGTCCATAACTCTTCAAAGACCTCATCATATCCTACCCCCTCCAGCAGCCGTTCCCCCTGTTCAACCACAGAGAATGGTCCTGTATTTATGTGTTTAATAAGGACATTCCTTATTCCTTCCCCCAACAGTTCAACATTTGTATCTCTTCTTAACTAGGATAGTTTATGACATGTTGTGAACCTGGGGTAAATGCAGCTATTAGGTACGCAGAGTTAATGCCTGGTGGATCTAGATTTTGACTTGGCTGCGGTAAATTGCAGATTAACAAACAGACTCCCTCTGACCATCCGAAGGTAACTTCGGTTATCAATATACATGCAAAACCAATGCCATATCAGATGGAGAAGGTAGCCTGTTGGATGTTAGCCCATGTTGAAAAGGTACGTTTAATTTACTAATGGCACTGAGTGAAAAGATCCTCTTTAGTTAAGCAAGAATTGTATAGATCCATTTCTGCTCCTGTCTGCCCATGTAGACATAGTCGTCTTACTTGGATGACTTAGTCCTGTGCATTGCTTGTCGGGTACCACACAGGAGAGTTTATTCACTTTTGGGGCAGGATACATCTAAAATTGCAGCAGACTAATTGGCAACATCCACTAATTTGACTGCAGTTGCCTGCAGCAAGAGGATGTCTTTTTCTCCCTTTACATATTAAGGCACAATAAACGTGTCTTGTTCCTTCCCATTTCTAACCCTTATCTACTGCACAGCATCTTGCTAAGTAGTCTCCATCTGTTTCCTCCGTCTTTTTACATGAGAAGTGACAATTGCCTTCAGTTTGACATCCCAACCTTCAATAATGAGTTTCCAAGTTGGCATCTTGGGAAAGTCTTAATCCCTTGTAAAAGTTTTGATTCTGTTTTCAAAGTCAGAGCTGGTGAATGCTGCCTTGACTGGGTAGAAACCAAGCACATCCTTGGAGAAAAGCTCAGTCCTGCATGTTTGAGACCCAGTTTGAAAGGCTCATCTTTGTGACCTGATCTTTTTACCTTGTTGTAAATCCTTGACACAAATTTTTCTGATGTCCAGTGTTACCCAACTTCACCCCCTAAGAAAATGAGTCCAGGAGATGGAGGAATAGAGCATCTCTTATTCTCTATTGATGGTTTAAGGAACAAGGCTCAACAGCAGGCAGTCTGAATTTCTCAGTGTTCTTGATCTAAGATGCTAGAGCAGCTAAATCTCAGTGCTGTCTGTCATTGTTAAATGCCTTATGTCTGGAAAATGGGTAGAAAAAGAAATTAAAAATGGTTTATTCCATGGAAAGGCAGTGGAGTTGGGAGAAACAGTGAGCTGAGGTGTGCATTTGGCAGGTAACCCCGAGAGTCTGTGTGTTTCCTTTTTTCCTTCCTTCCCTTGCATTTGTTAGCATTTTTCGTTTTGAACTGTATAGTATCTTATATAGAAACATGTCATGAATAGCTACTTACGGTGCAGAATACTCTTTCCCTTGCCTTTCTTGCTTGCTACCCCTCTTGGTCAGGAATGAAATATTAGCAGAGCAGCCTAGTAAATGTGCATCTATGCACAACACACTTCTCTCAAGGTAGAGATAAGGAATTTGCCACGTCCTATCTATCCTTCAGCATTCAAGA
This sequence comes from Clamator glandarius, assembly GCA_033459285.1. Taxonomy (NCBI): domain Eukaryota; kingdom Metazoa; phylum Chordata; class Aves; order Cuculiformes; family Cuculidae; genus Clamator; species Clamator glandarius. Next base: position 8,288,984 of record JAUNZM010000092.1, on the reverse strand, counting down.
ACACACAATCCTCTTTGGAAAAGAAAGGAGGAAAGATCTTTTGAAAACCAAGAGCTACCAGGAGGACAAGAAAGGAAAAGCAGCAGCAGAAGGTAGAGAAAAAGTAACCGTTGCTTCCTTCCTAATGGGTTTCAGAGATAGCTTGAATTCTTAATTGGCCAATGATCCTGTGCCAGCTGCAATACTGGCTGCAGGCTCCACATTTCAAAAAGTGCCTTTGCAGCAGTCAGGGAACATGTCAGCAGGAAAAAAATGACCTTTCCTGCCAGTTCTGCCTGCATCCTCTCAGCATTTTCTCATCCTAGTAGTGGTAAATGAACAGAGAGAGTGGAGGAGGTTGATGTAGCCCTCTCTGTGGCCACCTGGGGCAGCAGTACACCTCGGTGCATTTTATGGACCTCAGTTTTGTTTTTTCAGTCACGAGTTTGTGCACATAAAGAGCTGAGCTGTGTGTGCAGCCTGAGATGTGACTATGTGGCAGGAAAACTGTTCTCAAGTTCAGCTTAGGTTTCTGAGTGTTTTTAAATGCTCTTGTCTTTGTCAACCTCTGAAATAGAGCTGTTTGTCACCCAGAGAGCCACGAAACCCCTTCCCAGCCAGCCAGCCAGCCCACCCTGTGTGCTCCAGTTGATGGTAGAGAACATGCAAGGAAAAGGGTGAGTCTAGGTGATGCCGACATCTCTCATCGTACTTGAGTTGCTCAAATAGTTTTGAGCAGTGCATGCTCCTGATGTTCTTCAGAGAGATTGTGTGTGAGAAAATATAAGCCTGTGAAAGTATCTCTTCTTGTTTTTCTGCTGTTCTTATATTGCCAGACCTGAGAGGTTGCTGTAGTGAGTTCTCAAGACCAAAGAAATTACTACATGGGATAAAAAAAATAGATTTTCAATTGGTGTTTGCGTTTTTGCCCCTGTGCTCCAGAACCTGCATTCACGTTTTGCTCTTTCCACTGCCTGACTTTTTTGTCTTCTTCATGTAAAACTCCTCTGTACTAACCATGAGAGACCATTTACTGAAAATATCTGTATTCAGAAGTCAGAGCACTGCAAAGTAAAGCTGCGGTCTTTGCCACTGGGAACAGATGTGAAGTGAAACATGAAGCAACAGCATTTACTTGGGATTGTTTCGCAATCAAGGTCTTTGATATATACGAGCAAGTAGGTTTGGGAGAAGGAAGGATGCCCTATGCATTGTTTTACAGTTTATCTGCCTGCAGATAACAAGAGCTTGTCTTGCTTTAGGGTTACAGGAGATTGCTTTGTGGGTTTTTCCACTTGAAGTATGACATTCAGCAAGCAGAGAAGTACTAGAGGGGTGCTTCATGCTGGTCTCTTTTCATCATCATTGTCATACCTAGTTAAATAAACAAGTAGATGGCACTGGGAAGGAATGTGAAGCTAAAATGACATATTTCAGGAGACTCCTGTCATCCCCCTGATGCTCACATAATAGACATCTTGAGTAGATTCAGAGCTCATGTATGCAAACGCACAATGATAATGAGTATTTTGGGTTTTGCTTGGAAATACTTAGGTTCTTCTAGTTACAGTTGCTTTCAAAATGAATAATGCTGTGGCAGGCTGATGTTTCTTAGTACCTGGGCCAGGATTAAGTTTGCTCCATTACAAGGTGGGAGGTAGAGTGCCCCCTCCACTTGGAGGGGAGGGACCCAGGAGGGATCATGGAGAGCAGGTGGGGCAGCTTGGAATTGTGGTGTTGGGATACAGCAAACATCTCTGGGTAGAAGGGGTGGCTGGCTTCCAGAAAAGCTTGAAAACTGCCAGATGAGGGCTGGATTTAAGTAGGAAGCCTGTTGGAAAGGACTGTGGGACGAGTCTCTCAGGTGTTCCTAGCCTGTATGTGAAAGCGTTGAAATTACCACTCCCTTTGATAAGGTTGTGATAGATATGTTGGTAAGCACATATCTCTACCCTGTTGGCATGTTCCAGGCAAGGGTTATGACTACTGAACAGCTGAAATTACAGCAATTAGGGCTACTTAGAGGAAAAACACAGAAAAAATCTGCTATAGACTAGAAAGATGTATGCCATTCATACATATATATTGGGAAATTGTGTTGTTACATACCTTTATGTTTTTCACTGACGTTTTAAGGAATTTGTGTTTGTCCTACTGTCGCTTTTAACTGTGTCCACATATTTGGAAAATTTGACCTGGATAATTGCACAGTCACAGGGATGCAGGCCCATTCTGGCATCCTTATCAATAACCAACAGCACTTTCTTCCTTGTGGGATCGCCCTGAAACCGATGGTAGTGATTAAGGAGCAAGCTATTTCTCACTGGGAGTAGAATGATGAAAGCTCTGCCTGCGCAGCTTTGTTTTGTTGTGTTGGGTTTTTTTTGGCCACAATTCACAGTGTGTTGTGAACGGACTTGCTATTGATGCTGTGCTCTAGTTAACAAGCAGTGCCAGTTTCAGTTACCTACGCAGTGGGTCATGATGTAGTTGTTTTGGCGTTTGCAGCGCTGGCTGATCTTAGCTGAACTCCAGCACACACGTATGTTTGTCATTGCTTCAATTGCTTTGTTTTTCGTGAGATCCACAAAAATACGTCAGAGCGTCTATAGTTTGTTTGCTTTTTTTTTCTTCTTCTTCTCCTTTTTTTTTCTGTTTTAGTTGTTGATGCCCCAAGGATGAAAGCAGCAAAAGATTGTGATAAAAGTGTTTCAGAACATTAGGGAATTGTGAATGTTGGCTGGCTCAGAGGGAATCTATTATTTACAATGTACTGTATCAAATTCCGCTTCCACCAAATTAGAAACTGATTTTTGTCATTGTCTCTTTTTAATCTAACCCCTAGTTAACTCAGGAGAAGCAGCTTCATAAATCACGTGGACATCTATGGATTTTTTTTTCCCCTGCCAGCCATTGCTAAGACTAAATGTTCATTTCCCAGTGATTCTTATCAGCCAGGACACTAACAATAACATTTATGCTCTGGGCTTGACTTCCCTTCTGCCAGCAGGAAAACTATCTTTGTAATGTGCCTTGCAAAATATTTTTAGGGAGTAAAATAACAATGCACATGAAAATTTGTCGTGAGATGTTTAGATTTCCACCAGTGAGGTTAAAGCAACTAATTATACCTTGTTTCATAGTTGTCAAGGAACATGGGATCATGGGATGAATAATGAATACTTCTTGCATTTATTTTTTTATTAGAATTTCACCAGACATATATACATCATTGCTTTTCTTTTAAAGATGGGAAACTGATGTAAACAATAGTAAGATTGTCCAGCAAACTAGGAGCAGATCAGGAAACTCAGTGTGTCACATCACTATTTAGCCAAGTAAAACCGTTTTTTAAATTTACTGTCTATAAGCACGCAGCTTACGGACAGCTTGCTTTGCCGTCACAAATGATGACTGTAGCCTTGTACAATGATCATATTTCTTGTAAATAAGCAGATTCACTTACTAGCACCTGGTAAAGTATCTGTCTTAAAGGTTAGTATGTGACCCCTGGGAGCGGGCTGCGCAGAAACCCAAAGGAGATAAGTTGGTAGAAGGTAGTGATCTACAAGCCAGGTGTCACATGGTAGACTGGAACTGGTTTTGCGTTCCTTCACCCTCTCTCTGTCTGATTGCAGCCTTTTACCTAACCAGCTCCCTTCTCTGTCTCTTCCCCTACAGGTCAGTGGCCGGTTTGGATAAAGAACCTGACCTTGTGCACATGGAAGCCCGGACAGCTGATGGATGTGAGTGCCTGCAGCCAATGCTGAAAAAGTGGCCTTTGAGTCGAGAATGGAGTGGGAATAGAAATTCATTTTACTCATTTTGTCTCCCCATTTACATTTTAATTGATAGGAATTATGTGGGTCGTAGGGTTTGATGTGAGACACACTCTTAACCTTAGCCCCTGGGGGAAAACTTGGAGGCTTGTAGGGTTTGTGAAGAGACTGGGGAGAAGCACAATATATTGGGCTAAGGAGCTGTCTATCCTGGTCATTATTTAGCTGTTTCAGTATCATGTATTTTACATGAGTCCTATGATTCTATGATTCCATGAATCATAAAGAGCTGGGCTACCAGCACTGTGCAGTACAGACCCTGAGTATTTCCAGAGGTGTTCAGAACAGCTAGTTTGTACCTGGGAATTTGAGAAATCACCTACACTCACATTTTTTCTCTGGCCTGAACATCCCTGTGCCCTAAGTACCCTTTGTCTCATATTGAAATGATTTTTCAGTTTTGCTTATGGTGTATGAATAGGAGCTTTGTACCAAGACTTTGCAAGCCTTGAAAAGATGCCTGGATCGGAAGTAACAAATAGAAAAAAAAAAAATTCTTAACCCCTCACTGAAAAGAATCTAGCCACATTTGTAGCAGAATGAATTCCTATATAATTCAGCACCATCAAAGAAGACAGGAAGCGTTAGAAGTAGGTTGATTTTTTCCACCACTCTCTCCAAAGTGTTTCAGGTATTTCTTACAGGAGCCACAGCATAGAATCATAGAATCATAGAATCACCAGGTTGGAAAAGACCCATCGGATCATTGAGTCCAACCATTCCCATCAATCACTAACCCATGTCCCTCAGCACCTCATCCACTCATCCCTTAAACCCCTCCAGGGAAGGTGACTCAACCCCCTCCCTGGGCAGCCTCTGCCAGAGCCCAATGACCCTTTCCGTAAAAATTTTTTTCCTAATGTCCAGCCTAAATCTCCCCTGGTGGAGCTTGAGGCCATTCCCTCTTGTCCTGTCCCCTGTCCCTTGGGAGTAGAGCCCAGCTCCCTCCTCTCCACAACCTCCTTTCAGGGATTTGGAGAGAGCAATGAGGTCTCCCCTCAGCCTCCTCTTTTCCAGGCTAAACACCCCCAGCTCTCTCAGCCGCTCCTCTTGTTCTCCAGCCCCTTCACCAGCTTCGTTGCTCTTCTCTGGACTCGCTCCAGAGCCTCAACATCCTTCGTGTGGTGAGGGGCCCAGAACTGACCCCAGGATTCAAGCATGATGGTGTGATTGCTCCTGCGGTGGAGCCAGTTTTCCTCCATCTCCAAGCTACACAGTAATGGGACGTGTATCCCTTTTGCACTACAGGGACAATATGGAAAGCAGCATGTGACTGAGTTTGTAGCAGATTTCTGGGAGGAAAAGGCCTTATTTCTGCTGGTTGCCAACTTTTCTCTCTTTTAGTCAAGTGTTGCGTAGGCCATGTGCTGTGTGAATAAGCTCCTGTCTATCAAGGTGGCTTCTCTGGGGCTAAAATCACTGATTGGTCTCCCACTGCTATTTAGCAATGGCAGCTGAATAAATAACCAGGAAATAAAAGCTCAAGGGTGACAGCTGCTCGCTGAATATGTGGAAAGAGCAAAACAGGACAGCAGGTGGGTGGGCAAGGTAGGGAGGCTTCTTCAGTGCCTTTGCTCCTGTGTGTGCTGTTGCAGGGATGCTGGGAGAAATGGCCAAAAGCAAGTAAAGGAAAAAAAACAAGCAAGTAAGCAAACTTACTGCTGATGGAATTTATTTCCAAACTAATTTTAAACATGCTCACCCAGGTATTTGACTATTGGGTGTGTCAAGGATGCGGATGCTTTGTTTGAAAGATGTCTCCCCAGTTTGCAGACAACTCTCTTCCTTCAGCTCTTGTTTGCTCGGGCGTTTTGCTGCTTGTTCTTGTTTTCATGTATAAATTCAGCGTTTTGAAACTGGCAGTGGATGATGTTGAGGGTTTCACTGAAAATCAGGCTCAAACCAGGAATGTCAGCAAAACAGCCTCTCCTACCCAAGCACAGCACAGAAGAACCCTGTTGCTCCAATTAGAATTTGTAAGGCTTAAACTGATTTAATTTGTGTTACAAAATATCAACTGCCTGCAAGCTATAGCCTTACCTCGTATGAAATGGTGCAGCTCAACGTGCTTAGGAATATGAGGTTGAACTTTTCTCCTATTTGATTTCGTAACCAAAATGGGCCTTCATGCTCTCAGTGAAGAACACAAGTGTCTCTTGGACACTTACAGCTCTTGGAAAAATGGATCCCTGCAGTTATTCCCTCTTGATCAGAAAGTTTTTGATGAACGTTTTCCTCAGCAGTGGGGAGAAGGAAAAGGTGACGTTTTTACTGCCTCTGGGTCAGCCTGGTGGCTCAGTCACTTATCTGATGCATTAACAGACATAGATTGAGTATTCCCATTGCTCGGTTCAATTCAGCGACAAGAATCTCTGCCTTCAATATCCCTGGCCACATTAAAAGTACATGGTTCTTCAAGAGGGGTTATTTTTCTTTCCTCATCTGTTTACCTCTATGCTTTTTATTAAAAAAAATTAAATTTAGAAGTGTGTGTGAGAAATGGTGTTTAAGGTTAAACTCCTGAACCTGATGATTTTTTTTTCTTATTTTTTTTTTCTTTTTACAGTAATGAGACTCGACAACCTGTCTAATACCAATTCAGGCACTAGAGCATAAAATATGTTCTATGGCTGGGAACAGGTGGTGGGGCATGCTAGAGTCTCATTCATCCATAAATGACTCATGGTTATCAATAAGTTCACGGAGCTGGAGGCAGAAGTCCTGTTCGCTTCTCTGTCCTCTAAAATGTGTTACCCCATGGGTTCTGTCTCTCTGGTCATTAGGAATTATAGGGCCTCTGAAAAAAAAAAAGAAAAAAAAAATCTTCCTTAGCGCCTAGTCTCCTTTAATATTTGCAAGATGCTGCTAATTCCAGTGCCTAACTGATCTCACGCTGTTCTTGTCGTTGGTAGCAGAAGTTTTTCACATTTTTTGACATCTTGGCAGAGCTACTGTAGCAGGATAATAATCTAGGCTTGGATTTTTAGATTATAAAAAAATGTAGGAGCCTTGGGCAATGTGCCTTCTGCCTGGGTGTAATAGCAGCACGGACAGAGTTAGATACTATTACAAATCCACTGACACAAGCACCCACCAGCATTCCTGGGGAAGATATATTCAGGTTTCTGGTGCTCAGTGAGATCATCTTCTCCCCACTCACAGATGCGATACAATAAATAGTATTTTAATTAAAGAGAAAAGAAGGGGAAAGATAAAATGGGCTATTTCCAAGGGGACAATTTATGGTCCTGTCGATGTTCCTAGATCCTCTTTTCCTTTGAGGGAAAAAATTGTCCATGCCAGCTGGTTTTTTATCCCTCCTATGGTAACCTTCACTGGCAGTTTATGATTTTAAGTCTTGCTGGGCATGGGAACCTGGCTTAAGCTGAGCCAATCTGCCAATGCAACTTGTTTCCATCAGCTGCCTGTTAGTGGTGCAGACCTTGTGTCTCTGTAAGTCACAGTCACTGCTCTTTGCAGCCTTCAGCATGGTGGCAGGTTTGAATCTTCAGTGTCTCCCTTCAGGGATCTGCATTTTTGGGGTGCTACCCAGCAGACAGAGCCTTTTGTGCTCCTGCGTCCTGCCAAAGCTGTCATCACTGGAAGACAAAAAGTCTTAGTAGCTTAGCTTATTTCACCAGCATATCACTAGAAATTTCAAGAAATTGCTTCAGTTTTATCACTTCTAAGAAGGATTAAAATACACTCCAAATTCTCAGGATAGGAGACTGTGTTAATTGGAAGGTGTTTCTGACTCCTCAACTGGAAAATGACTGTACATCCGAGAAACCCGTTTCCTAATCTAAAGTGAGATAAGTTGAGTAAGATAAGTTGGTGAGGAGAGTATGGATGCTGGGATTTCAGCTGCGGCAAACCATCCAAGCTGCTTGATGTCCATATTGCCTCATTCACAGATGGGCTGAGAAAGTAGGTAAGTGTTGAGTTATAAGCATGAAAAGTTTTTGAAGCTATCTAGGAAATAGGGAACTCTTCTCAACTTTTGCAGTGGACCATAAAAAAAGCCCTCTCCCACAATTCTCGTGTTCTAATATGAATTGAAAATATTCCCAGAAGCCACCCTCCCTTAAGGCATGGACCTCTCAGTCACACCTGGCATGTAGGTACCTACCTCCTACCAACTTTTTTCTGCACAGCCCTCTCCCAGAGGTCATATACTAACCTTTAAAGGGAATTATTTTTCTTTTTTTTGTGGGGCAGCAGGAAGCAAGGCAAGACGTGAACTTAATTTTAAGTCCAAATGCAGATAGGTTTGAAGACGATATTTTTTGTCTGTGTTTTCTTTCATAGGATTTGTGTTGTAAAGTATGTGAAAATAAATAATCAAGAGATTAAAGAGAAAACGTGTAGTAAGCTATCCCATTTTTCTACCACAAACTTCCTGTGAATATTAATCAGGTGCCATTCTTTGAGTATGTTTGATTGCTGGTGTAACACGCTAAAAATGACACCTTTCCCAACAGGCAGGAAGCTAGTTGTCATGTCAACACTTGTAATTTATTTGCATTTATTTGTGACAGGTTTTTATTCTTTTTCCCATTCTGTCACTCAGCAGCAGCAAATCATCCCCTTTTTGGAAGGATAAGAATATCCAGGCGACTGTGTGGGAGAACATACTGGAGGGAATGAGCTTCTAAAAATACGGCTCCTGACCTCTCTTCCTTGTTCTGCCTAATTTTAGTGCAACCTTAAAGAACAAGTTAGGCTGCTGAGCAAATTGGGTAGCGTGGCAGTTTATGAGACCCTCTTGTTTTCTGAGAATTTGCTTTAATATACTGCCTAGATGTCTTAGATGCCCCACTGAGGAGGTAAATAAGAGCTCTGGACCAAGCGTGTATGTGTCACTTGATGAAGAACCTTAGCTTATCTCAGCTGAGAGTCTGTCCTCTCTGCTGCTGGTTGTATTTGATGCTGGGAGAAAGCAGAACTCCAATACTTCAGTTATTTGGCACTATCTCTGGGTCAGATATTTTATCACCATACTGCTTAATTACCTCCAGGTACTCTGAGCGGGCAACAACAAGTTTCTGGTGCTTTAGCATCATCAGTGAGACTACATTTTCATTGCTGCACCAGGTGTATGCAGCTGCTCTGGAGCAGCTATGTAGCCCTTGTTTACCCTGAAATTTCCAGTGCTCAACCCAGAACCACATCTGCAGCCTCTAAGCAGGGACCTTCAGTCATGTGATGGGCATGAACATTTATTAGATTAAAGCTTGGTTGTAGTTTGTGACTTTTTTTTAGACAGTGTATTTAAAAAAAAAAAAAGTTATTCTTGTTATTATTGCTGTGACTTGCATTCTTTTTGCATTCTTAAGAGTCTGTTGGTGAGACAAAGCTGTGGAAGAGGAAACTGCCAGTTTGTAATTTTTGTCTTTTGACATTCCCTCCAGTGTTCTCAGCTAAGCCACGTTTTGCTACTACTGGAAAGACATAAAGGACAACAGTAGGTTTTATAGGATGGGGAATCCTGTAAGCAGCTTTGCTAGGCTACTTACTGTCCTTTTAAACTTTCCTTTTATTCCTTTGGGCTCGATTAGACAAGATCTTTGTTAAAAGGTGCAGTTGTGAACTAAAAATCACTGCTGTAGGCTCACCACAGCCCTTATAAACTCACTGTTTTCTTCCTTGATGGTCAATCCTCACCCTTTGTAGAAACATGAACAAGTGTGTGGATCCAATAAGCCTGTGGAAGTGCTGAAGTGTAAAAGATAATGACCCTTTTATCACTGCTGTTGTCATCTTAGTTGTATGTTCATTTTCTCCCTAATTTGCAGTTTTCAGAAGAGCAGTTGAAAGGCGGAGATGGCATATTTAGATCGCATACATCCAGAGACATAGTGCTTTGGTTGTTCTGTTTTATGAAAGCCTTTCTTAGCCTGAGTGAAATAGTGCTTAATCCCCTACAACCCTTGCTGACTTGCTGGGGGTTAGTGTATCTCTTCTTGCTATTTGGAGCAACTTCTTTCTGCTTGCCTTTGCTTTCTATTTTCTTCATGTCTTCTCGCAGTCGTATTCCTTCTCTCAAGCAATGCCAAAGATTGACAAGGCTTTCTATTAGTCTGATGATCTTCTCATCTTCTCTCTAGACAGAAGCATTCGATGACTCTTGCAGTGCATGTAACTACTGCTGGGACTCTTCAGCTAGTCGTGCCATTTAATGTCAGACCCTTTCATGCCTAGGCTTAATTTTGGGAATTGCTTGTCATTTTCACAACAAAATAAGTTAAATTCAATAGTGCTGGTTTGCATGCTTTTTTTTTTTTCCTCATGTGTTACTACCACAATTAAAACCAAACATCAAGAGTAGGATATTTCAAGGGGAGCATGGGGATATAATTCCCACCAGGGTACTGGAATCGATAAATTCCTCCTGTGTATCTTTTGAAGTCTTCCGCTCCATATGGTCCCATCATCAGTTTTCTATGATTTGTACCCTCCATTTATGGCTTGAACTTCTCTCTCTTGGGGGATGTCAACACAATGCGGAAGGAAAAGGTGAGTGTGGGAGTGTGATGAATTCCTGACTCCAGAGAGCAGTTACAATTTTAAAGGCCAGACGTATATCATGCAATAACATCTATGTAGTGGGAAATAAGGTTAACACTTTCTTTCGGAGACCTTCTTTTAAGCTGCTGTGGCTGTTTTCAGATAACAGGCTCCTACATGGGCATTTCTCATGCGTACGTATTCTCCCATTACAGACACCCACTATTTGACCTGTCGGATTCAGGAGTGCTCGGAGACCAAAAGGACTGGACCATTTTCACGCTCCATTGACGTCAGCTCCCTTGTGGTTCAGGATGAATATATCTTCATCCAGGTACGTTGGCTTGGTATGAATGTGATGTGCATCCTAGTTGTCTGAGGTATTTGTTCTGTGCAAGAGAGGAGGCATATACTTAGGATAAGTGTATGGGACCACTAGTCTAAAGAGCTGGGAGTCTATACCTGCGTGCTATAGACTGACTGTGTAGCCTGGGATAAAATAGTTGCTCTCTCTGCTCATCACTTGTCCATGATAAGTCTGATACACTTTAAAAGTTTATTCATCAGTAATTATAAGGGGCCATGTGTTTCACAGAAGCTCTAACTTGCTGTTGTGGCTACTTGGAAAACACAAAGAAGTTGAATATGAATAGGAGAGTAAGGAGGAAGGAAGGGTCTGAATGATCATTTTAACACAAGGAAAGGCTTATGCTGATTTGGCAACCTGGTAATGCTAATGGAGCAAACAAAAATTTGCAGTGGGAGGTAAAATAGCAGAGAAATTGGAAAAAGATGTTATAAGGCAACTTCAGAGTGGAAGATGGCTGTAAATTTGTCAGCTAGTTGATGATGGTTTTGGAGACGAGGAGCAAGTGACAGAAACTGAATGAGAAACTACTTGTTTTTGTGATTTTCTGAGAATATGTGGGCTGGATGGAACAAAGCCATTTCTCCCCATACCTGTGAAACTGTGAGAATCATAGAATCATAGAGTGGTTTGGGTTGGAAAGGACCTTAAAAATCACCTAGTTCCAACCCCCTTTCCATGGGCAGGGACATGTCCCACTAGATCAGACTGCCCGAGGCCCCATCCAACCTGGCCTTGAACATCTTGAGGGACTGGGCATCCACAACTTCCCTGGACAACTTGTTCCTGAGAATGTCTGGTGCAGTATGAAAAAAGACTTCCTAAAGATGTGACATTTGGGTGAAAACTGGGAGTGAGGCTGCAGTGCTTCCAGGTTGCAGGAAACTTGAGAGACACGGAGATTACACACATGATGATGATAACTGCTTGTCACTAAAGCTGAAGAGGGGGAATGAGAAGAGTTGGAGCTTGGATCCAGGTGATAGAGAAAAAAACCATATGCTTCCCTTTTTGAGCAAGGCTAGATTACGTTACGTTCCTATTTTACTTTCTTGGTGGAACATTTTTCTGCATCCAAATTATAAGAAAGTTCTGTTCTGTTTATTGTGGAATTGTTTGTAGAAATGGGACTTAAAGTGGGAAGGCTGCTAATTCATTGCTGGATTAGGTGGAGGGCTGGATCTGTTTGACCTGGGCGGACTGCAATGTGGAAACTGCATGCACGTGGGTAATGCAGGCAGACTACTTCTGCGAGCAAGGGAGTCTCTGCTGCTCTGGAGATGTCCAATTGCTATGGGAGCCAGGGCTCCTCTCATTTCCCTGTGAAACACAGCCTAGTGCCACTTCCTTAGCATCATGGGGAGATCCGTTGCTAGAAAACACCGAGTACGTAGCTTTTGCAGCTTAGTGAGTCATGATTTGACTAGAGGCAATGGCTTTCCAATCGGTAAATGTTTTGCTCTCTAAGGAGTAATTTAGAGAGACTCTCTTAATCTGTTGGTTTATGTCTGTGGCTGAGGGTACTGTGGAACACCCAGATCTTTATGGCCAGCATGAGGCCTTAGAGGCATTTCTCATTCCACAGCTCCTACCTGTGTTAAAACAAGGCTGCTCTGTTTAGAAACTTGTGCTTGCAGAGAGGACGTCTGTCTGGTGTGTGCATTCCTCTGCCTCAAATTAGCAGTGAGCAGCTCAAGCTAATAGCTGCTAATTGCCTCAAGTTAAAGAAAGAGTGTGTGTTTGTGTGAATATAAGTGCGTGCATGTATATGTAATACATAAGTGCCTTGACTATCCTTAGCAATATTTCATTATAGCTTAATGGGTGTTTGAAGTTAGTAGTCAAGTAACTCTCAGACACTTCAGATTCACAGCACACACCTCTTTTAAGCTGAAGGTGTGTTAAATCCACCGTGCCCAGCAGATGTTCTATGGACTGTGCAGAGTGTTTGCTTGGTACATATGTACAAGTACTGATACGTCCTGGATGTATGAGTCTCACAGGCCATGTGATGTAGCTGCCTATTATGGGATGTGTCAGATTTACTGCGTGTGCAATTTCTCATGCATATCATTATGTCTGGATAATCCTGGACAGAAATACTGGAGCCAGCTCTTTTGAATTTCAAATATTAGACAGAGATGAATAAATAAATATCAAATTAAACATTAAGAACCTGGTGAGGTTTAATAGATGCATAAAAGACAGTTGCGTGAGTTCTGATCTCTCTGTGCTGGAAGAAATCAGAGGTAATGTTGTCAAGTAGAGAGAGGAGCTCATTTCTTTTAATGTTCATCATGAAGACAGTAGATTTTTAGTCTAAACCAATAGTCTGTGTTCCTCTGAAGTGAGCTGAGAGATCAGAACCTTCAGGGGAAATTTATCTTCTGTTGCTCTTAATGCAGGAGGAGAAAGGTCTCTTTCATAATACGTCTTTCTCTTTAATAGCAGAAAGAACCTAAGTACAGCTTAGAATCTCTAACTTTTTGACAGCTAAAATTAGAGGAGATGAATCCTACTTATTGATATCAATGTTTTAGATTAACTGCATAAAGTTATTTACTAGTGCATATCCATTCTAATCTAGTTGATGAACAGGCCTGTAGTCTAAAATTCTTGGGAAGCATTAACCTGTGTAAGAGTGCACTCAAAGCGAACATGATACTATGGTGTATAATGCATAAGGGAAAGAAGAAAGTGAAAAATGTTGTAGTGCCATTATAAATCAATGATTCCTTATCATGTGGAATGGTGGTTCACAGCACTTCTGAAACGATCTTGCAGAACTGCAGTGCAAATAAAGAAAATGAGAATGACCCTATGTTTGAACAAAACTTGCTCATGAAGAGAGTTTAAAAAGACTGGGACTTCTTACTGGGCAAAGATAAAAAACATAGCATGTGATGAAAAATGTTAAAAGGTAATGAAGAAGGAAGGGAGAAATAGCTACTAAGGAAGAATTCTTATGAATAAAACAGCAGATGTTCTCTTTGAATTTATTGATTCACTATTTGAGTGATCAATAGTTATTTAAGGATGCCTAGCATGTCACTAAGATTGGATAATTCTGCAGAAAGTGGATACATTAAGAGAAAATGCTGTTGTATGTATAAGTTTTTATTCAGTTCACAGGATTCCTCTAATGTAACCAGGAGGCAGTGTCATCATCATTTTTCACAGTTAATATTTAAAATTCATACAGCTGGCAGGTAATTTCTTTGTGGGAAAACCTTGGAATATATCTGAATTTATTTACTGGACCAAAAATGAGCTAATTTGATGAGCAACTTTGACCATTAAGCTCAGTATCAGTTGTGTTCAGCTGAGATAGTGTCACTTTCTAGGCTTAGATGCAGAGATAACCTGCGACTGGCTGTAAGATCTGACTTCCTGGCAGTTTTCTGAACTGCTATAGTATTCTCACGTGCAGAGCTCACATTATAAAACCTAGTGGTCAGGGACAGTCATTTGTTTTATATATGATTCTAGTGTATTGATCTTTTGGAGAACTTTTATGGTAAAAATCAACCAGGGGGCAATTCAGAGGAATTTTTCAAGCAAGTCTCTGATTAAGATTTCTAATGTAATTGCTCAGGTCACTGAGAAGAATCTAAAATGCACTACATTTTATTGAAAATGGGGATTACTTTTAGGAAATTCTGGTTTGAGTTAGAAGGCATTGTTTGGAGAAAAACTTGTTATTTTTCTCTAAGTAAAATAATACTGTCAGTGCTTCTTAGTTCCTTAATACTACAGAGAGGAGCAGGAATGATCTGTGCATGTTTCCCTGCCAAAAGATAAAGAAGTTCCACTGAGAATGCAAGAAAGTGTGAGGAAATGTTTTCATCTACTGCAGGGAGTGAAGAGAGTCTGGGCCAGAAAATTCTCAGCACAGTGTAGGTTGTTTGTGGTGGTCTGAGACTCCTAACTGAGGTGTGAATACAGCAGTGCATCTGCTGGAAACCATCTCTCCTCTGCCACAGCTGTTTTTTTCAGACCCTGCTCCGTTTCCACTCTAAATGGGAAATTCTTTGTGCCATTGTTATTATTGACAAGTGCTACATTATCACTTTCTGGGGTCTTTGAAGAGTGGCTGTTCCATCCCTTTTCCACTCCCATGGTGTTTAACTTATCAAGGCGTTTAACTGTAGGCTGAAATTCATAACGGTCCTGTCTCTCAGCTGACCCTTCCTGCCATTTCTCCTCTTGGGAAGCTTTCTGGGCAGCTTTCTATGCTATTTTAGATGTGATTCTGTCTCCTGGGAACTGCACAGCTCTCTCTTGACTCCAGTTTTTTTTCAGGTCAGGTTATGTTGGAGCATATGATGGTCCCATGTACAAAAAGCTGGTCTGGTGGTTGCCCTTTAAGGAGCTGGGGATGGTGATTACTCACAGCTTGCACTTGCAAGTAGTGTAGGCGCAGCTACAATTCTTATAGATGGCAAGGATTCTATGTGGAAAGCCAAAAATCTAAATGCTCTTCTTCGATACTGATCATCTGTCTGCTGTCTTTCACCTTCTGAAGTAATCTTGCACTTAGAAGACTTTTGCTTAATTCAGAGTGCAGGGCAGCATCTCATGCTACTCACAAGCATGGGTGGGAACGAGCAAATCCAGAAGTTCTCCAGATGCCATGTGCTGCAGCTAAGTGGAACTCGTACAGTACACATCTGAATAATTTCTCTGTCTCAGAGATGCAAACGCTTCTGCCAAAAGCTGTTGAAATAACTCAGTCTTAAAACATACCCAGATGTCACTATTCACCCACAATAATTGATAGCTTCTTACAGAACGTATGGAAAATATTGCCTTTTTTGGGTGCCTGGAGTCTCATCAGAGTGTCTAAAATATTCAGCTGGAGCAATTTGATGGAAAATACATTTTTAGATAACTCCTGGTTTTGTTTTGTTTTTTTTATCTGAATCAAGTTCTGTTTTTATCAAAGTATATATGTTCATGAGAACATTTTTCAGACTCATTAAGAAAAAAAAATTTATTTATAGCCTTAGAACTGGAGGGCAGGGACATTTCACAGAATCACAGAATCACAGAATAACCAGGTTGGAAGAGACCCACTGGATCTCTTCAAGGCTTTAGACAGAGGGGTTCATATAAGTTAAATGTGTTTAAACTTAGCTCAAAGATGTAGTTTATTGCTATTACTGGCTGTAACTGCAGTTGTTTAGGAAAACTTGTAAGTGCTTAATTTAGTAGGACACCAGTGCATGTTTCAAGCTTATTGGGTGTTTAAAGCTAGACTAAATGAGCATATTTGCTGAACTGAAGTCAGTTATCAGGTGAGTAGACTTCAGTCTGCATCATACAGATTCCAGATCTTAGATCTCAAGATGACAATTGAATAACTTAAATAAGTAGTAAATTTCCCCAGGAACTTCTTTTTCTTTTTTTCTTCAGATGTGAAACTTCTCAGCAGTGAAACAAGATAGGTGGGGAGAAATTAAATTTTGATTTCCTGATCCAGAGCCTTCTCTTTATTTTCATAGAAGCTAAATGTTCAAATATAAATTTCTTTCCTCTATTTTTTAACTAGGAGCCAAAGGTCTTAACAGAAATCAATCCATGCAATTTATTTTTAACTTCACCCTGCTTAGCAAAAATTGATTTTTATCTTTGCAATCGATGGTAGAGAAAACGGCTTGGCGGGACAATGGAGCGCTCTCCAACTTGTAGAGTTTGGTCTTTGAGTCTTTTATTGAAGAAATCATTAAAAGCTTATTATGAAACTAATAGGATGAAGACGTTTAAATGATGAACACGATTATACCTGTTTCACTGGTGAATAATGCCTGCTACAGCTGATCTTCCTTGCCCCTATTTAAAATGCTGGATGGCACTCCAATGGGGGAAATGAATCCATACAGATGAAATAAAGTGCATCCCAGGTGCTAGTTAAAAGCTTTTGTTAAAGCAAGACAGGTAGTAAGTAGTTAGCTACTTTCCTCTACACTGCTGGGTGCTTCTCATCTGTTCCTAGCACTGTTTCTTTTTTTCTGTGCCAAATGTCAGATTTGGAACTTGAACTTATTTATCTGTTGATAAAAAATTGACAATTTCCTTTAGTTGTTTACATTTATTTTGTTTCTAGGACTTTGTATGTTGTATTTTCTTTTATCACCCTCTCCCCTCCCCTCATGTTGTCTGGTTTATCAGCAGTATATGCAGCTGAAGTTGTAAAGGATTACCTTGGCAGACTCATATGTTTTCTCTGAAATCCTTCACAAAGAGATATAATGTTTTCAATTATGTTCCTCTCTCAAGCTGGTTTCTGTGTGGTCAACGTGCGTTTGCAGCTCTAATGTTGCTCGTGTTTAGGTGTAACCATGCACGTGTTCTGCAAGAGCTGCTTTCAAAACAAATCCTGTATTTTCTCTCTAGATTGCTCTGTCTGTGCCATCCTAGCTCTGAGGGGAGAGGGAAGTGAACAGGGACTGGGCCAATATAATAAATAGTCCTTTGTCTTAACAAATTTTCAGCGCTGCTGAATTTACCAGGCAGGTTGAGGGTGCTTTGCACACAGCAACACTAATCCATATGTCTCTGCGGTGTAGAGAGATGTATCTCCTGGCGCTCAGGGAATTGCATGTTGCTTTAATAGCTGTGCGGAAGGTATGATATTAATGAAAACCACAGGGAGATAATTCAGACTAGCTGCTACCAGCTGAATATGGGCCAGCAGCATGCCCATGTAGCTTGGATCAGATATAGTGTGGCCAGTAGGACAAAGATAGAAATTGTCCCCTGGTACTTGGCCCTGGTGAGGCTGCACTTCAAATATTGTGTTCAGTTTTGGAGCCCTCGGTGTAAGAAAGACATCAGCCTGGTGGAGCATGTCCAGAGAAGGGCAACAAAACTGGTGAGAGGTCTGGAGCACAAGTCTGATAAGGAGATACTGAGAGATACTGAGTTGTCTAGTCTGGAGAAGAGGGTGCTGAGGGGGGACCTCATCACTCTCTACAGCAGCTGAATAGAGGTTATAGCAAGGTGGGGTTGGTCTCTTCTCCCAAGTAACAAACTATAGGATGAGAGGAAAAGTCCTCAAGTTGCCCCAGGGGAGGTTTAGACTGGAGAATAGGAAATACTCCTTCGAGGTTACGGTTATCAAGCATCAGAACAGGCTGCCCAGGGAAGTGGTTGAGTCACCATCTCTGGAGGTGTTTAAGAAAGTGTAGATGTGGTGCTTAGGGACATAGTTAAGGGGCGGAGTTGTCAGTGTGAGGTTAAGGGCTGGACTCCATGATCTTAAAGGTCTTTTTGAACTTAAACACTTTTATGTTTCTATGATGCTGAGGCAGTGGAGAACCTCAGTGCCACAAAATATCTGGAAGATGGTTTGTCCTGGTGATGATGGATAATAAAGAAAGAAAAGCATTACACTAGGCTCATGCAGATGTGCTCTTCCTCATCTCCTGAGTCTCTTGTGACTGGCAGTGGTGTTTGGTTTGGGAGAGGAGACACAAATTTTCAACCCTCATGCTGGCAAACCTGTGCAAGGCCTGGACAGCAGCTATATCTGAAGAACACTGAATTCCCTCACTGAAGGTGTGAGCATAGCAACCTGCCTGGTTAACTTTTCATCACTTCCACATGCTTTAATCCAACATCTGATTCAGAGTGTTTTATGACTGCAAGAAGGACAAAGGTTAAATAAGGTTAAAGCAGGAAGGAGGGATGCCAAGGAACCCTATGGTGGTGGAGAAAACAGATCCAGGATGCCTTTACTATGCTTATACACTATTTCTCAACTTTTGACTTCTACCAAGTCACTTTATATTACTGGGAAGTAGGGAACTCTACGAACAAAGGAAGTCATCCCAGGAAAAAAGGTGAGAGGCTTATTGAAGATAATATCAAAAGACTTATGATCAATAAGGAAGTTTAAAGTTTGGTTCTGTAATTGACTGAGTCACCATTTACTATGCTTGAAGTGGCAGGTAAATTACAGGAATCACAAATGTCTGAACATGTTTGGTCATTGTGTTTTGATCTGTGTTATTATCAATTCCCTTTTGCTTTGAACATTATCAACAGTGTAAGAAGTAGATGACCAATTCCATTAACCGTGCAAGGAAAATGATTGTTATCATTGTAAACCACTATGGCTGATGAACTATGTAGAAAAGAGCCCTCTGTTCTCTTTCAGCCTTTAGCTTGGGAAGCATCTTTTATCTGCACACTGTCGCTGTTTCTCCACTAAGGCTGTGCCTCTGATATATGATGTTTCGTTGTCAGCATGAGTGCATGTTCCTTTAGGCTTTTTGCAAGGTCTGTGAGCAGCAGGAGGCAGGTGGGGTCTTGCTTAGCCCAGGGTAATTTCAGAGATTTAGTAGTTCTATGTTTATTGCATCAATACCTGCCTTACATTGGAAATTACAGGTCTCAGCACTGGCTAGCCAGAAAGATGAGAATGAAGCCTAGCACATTGTGGTCTAGAGTTCCTGACATCACAGGATGTCTTTACGTTCTGGGACCTCACTACTTACTTTCCAAATTCTTTTAGATGACACCTTTTGTTTTAGCTAAGCAGAGCATCTCTCTAAGAAAAAAAAAAATGTGGAAAATCCCCTGCCCTTCAAGAATCATATTCAATCTTTGACATGTGAACTGTTCAGTGTGTTTCTAGATATGCCACAAAATTATGGAGATGAATTAATTCCATTGCAGATTTTCTAAAACTCCGTAGCCTTGTGAACATATTTGTTGTCTGCTGTGTTTTGTGTCCTGTGTCCCACTGCGGGAGGGGAATGAGCCATCATACTGAAACTTTGAGTGTTTTAAAAGAGTTTTGGTCTTAAATATTAACTGATGTAAGCTAGACCAGACTCTTGTCTTGAAACAAAATGTGGAAGTATTAAAGAAAAGTAGTAGATCATGAATGGAGGGAGGAAGAAAGAACACAGGTTAGGAAGGATAGATGCGTTTAATGACAAACATGTTTGGTCAAAGGAGTAATTTCCACTGGCCAGAAGCCCAATTAAACACATAAAATAGAAATCCAGAGAAACAGATTAATGAACCGGTCATTAGCAAAGGAAGAAGAAAAAGTCAAACCCAGCTAATTCTGTACTAAGCATGAAAGATGAGCTCACAGCAAATAATTGGGTGGCATTCATCAATGTGAACTAAAAGGAGGCGTTAGAGGGCAAAACACTATCATAATCTCTGGGATTTACAGTGTTGGAGAGTTGGCTCATAGGAAAAAGAAAAGTTCATCAAAATAAATTAAGTTGGGCCTTCTAAAATTCATTATCTACCACAGTGCTTGCCAAAACTTTATTGAAGGCTTGATCATTTTTTGGAACTGTTATAACCATGGAAGTAAATCATGCAAAGATGAGGTCCTGGCTGGGAAAAGCTTTACAGAAATCCTGCCAGCAGGATTGTGGGTGGTTTCATATTAACTGCCTCAGAAAGACCACAGACCACAAAGATTTCTATTTCTAAACCTTTGTCAGGGTGACCTAGTCCAGGTAGAAGACTGGAAGGGAGTTTGGTTAATACATAGTGAACTTGAACAGTGTTTGAATCCTTCCTCTCTGCCATTAACAAACAAAAAATCAAATTAAAAGAGGCCTCAGGTACTAGTTTGCAGTGACATAAAGCCAAAAAAATGTGTAAAATCTTTTGAATGTGGCAGAATTGGAATAGATCCTGTCTTGGCTCAGAGCGGGAATTTGATCACTGCTTGATATTTCTACCACTCTATGTTCCTGTGATTAACTTGAAGATTGTGAACTGTTCCCAATGTTAATTAGTCATCACAACATTTACAAAGTATGAAAATATTCATGTCTACATCTTAAAGACAACCTGATGACCATGTCTCAGCCCGTCAGAAGATGTGGATATTGAATCCAGGGTCCTTTATAAGCAGTCAGTTGACACATTTACTCTTGTCTGGACTCTCCTACAATCAGCTGGTGCTGAAATCATGAGTGGTGTAGAATGACTTCATATGGCAGAGTGGTATCATTTGAGAATCTGAATCTTTCACTGGAGATCAGAAATATCACCAAGAAATGTGGGGACATTTACATATTCCCTGTGCTGTTTAGATAATATGACCTAAAAGGGTGGATCCTTTGGGTGGTATTTAATCAGCTGAAAAAGAGATACAAGTACTGATGGTGAAGCACTGCCCAGAGAGCTGATTGATGCTCTGTCCCTGGAAACATTCAAGATCAATCTGGATGGAGCTCTGAGCAATCTAATCTAGTTGAAGATGTCCCTGCTAACTTCAGATGGGGTTGGACTGGATGATCCCTCCCAACCTAAACTATTCTATGTTTCTATAATACTGCAAACATGAATTTTTGTATTTGAGTTGGAGTGAGCATGAGTCAACTGCATAGTCTGTCCTCTCATTGGTTTTTATATGAATGGGAAATATACCCTTTGGAAATAAAACTCACAGCCCTTTCACTACCCTCACAACTGGAGAGCAGAATCCCTAAAATGCTACTGTGCCAGCCCAAAGTGCACTTTACATGATGTGAGATACAAGTCACTTATGATCTGTCTCTGCCACTGCCTTGTTTGGAGACCATAGGCAAAGTGCTTTAGATTTTCCTATCTGTGTTTCCTCTTGACTTTACCTATATGTTGTCTGTATAGAGTTTGCTGTTATATGTGCAATTTTTCTGCCTTCTTGTATGGTGCATGGTGTAATGAATAATTGTTCTTTTCCTTCTGGGAGGACTAAATGCAGCGGTGATAACTTTGCAAGTAAAAATGACAAACAAGCAAGGGGAAATCTTAGTGCAGAAAAGTGTCTTATTTCTAAACCTTCCTTTCTTTCCAGTTCTTCAAACTGTCAATAGAAAAGCCTTATCTTGAGTTGATTAGATATCACATTTCATGACCAGTAATATTGTGTCCTTCAAATGACAGCTTCTCTAGGGAAGAAAGCCACTATCTAGAGGTGATGTCATTACTGAGAATATAATTGATGCTGTAGCAATATTCTATCTAGGCTTATTCTGAAATATCGCTGTCAGATAAGAGGAAGTATATCTAGGAGGGAATCGAGGACTTTTCTTTTAGCTTTATTGGAAATTTAAGAAGCTAACAAATGACATTCCATATAACAGAGAAGTGCTTTGTGTATTATTTTATTTTAAAACCTACAAGACTGCCAAAACAGTAGAATATAGGAAATTCACTGATGTAAGCCTTGTAGGACCTGAAATAGTGCCAGAAAGGGCACCCACAGCAAAAGTAAGTGACTGGGCCATATTTTGCAAGTGAATCTCACTGAGGCATAGAATATGTGTGTAGCCTTTAAAGCCCAATCAGTCCATAAAACCACAGGCTGGGCTTCTGCCAGTTTCCCCCACATCCATGATCAGAGGTAGAATGATTTCAGGAACAGCATGATTTCAGAGAAAACATTCTTCTAGTGACAAAGAACATCTAAGAACTTAGCTCCAGCTTTCCAAAAGCACATTCATTGCATTTACTGTTTGCATTAAAAGGTGCAACTGTGGTTCTCCACTGTTAGTTACTGTAAAAGGTTGTTGAAAGACAACCCAGGCCTCAAGGGACTTACGGTTCTATCAGCCGAACCTGAGAAGCAGCAGAGAAAAGAGGAATTATTTCCTTCTTAAAGCAGGGAGCAGAAACACAAAGACTTTAAATGACTTGCCCATAGTAGTTATGCTGGATTCATGTGATGACACCAGATCGTCATCTTTGTTCCACTCAAGACCTTAAAATTTATACTCACTTTTCCCTTTTTCCTGAGGTGTTATAATCATGCTGGATTTGAAGCATGAGGGACAAAATGAAAAGTTCAATAGCATGACTTAAAATAAATATTGCTCCATCCCTCAGAAATCTGGAATTCCTTTAGAGTTATACAGAGGCTTTTAGGAGCAGGTGTGCAGGTCATAGAAAAGATATGTGAAAGAAAGGTTGTCAAACCTTCTTAGAGGTGTCAGCATGGGGTGTCTTGGAGGGGTCATCATTCACTTTCTTTGGTGTTTCCACAGGTGACAGCTGGTGGAAGAGCAAATTACTACGTGTCATACAGACGGGAGCCTTTTGCACAGATCAAATTGCCCAAATACTCTCTTCCTAAGGTGAGTGCACCACTTATGAACACAGATATGTCATATCTTGAATAGCACAGCCTGCTCAGTGCTGAAGCACTTCAGTGGAGTTCCTCTCTGGGGAGCTCCATTTGTTCTGCTACTTGAACGATCTTTCTTAAATACAGATTTGGGATCTTTGCCCCTCCCTTCCTTTGATTAGTGAGTATTCCATGAAAAACAGGTGGGTTTTTTTCCCCTCTATAAAGAGCAAATGGGAATGAACAGGTACCTCAGAAAATGGAGCTCAAACCAACTTCTTGATCAGCCTTCTATGAACACCTTTCCCCAGTCCTACTCTGGTGTCTATTAATGATTTCTCTGTGAGCTTGGCTGTGATACTGAAGGTCCTGGAGACTGGTTAGAATGCTGAGTACTGCTACAGTCTCCATACAGTGAGAGAAGCACAGAGTATAGCAACTCCATTGAACTCATCCTACGGCTGGACACTGCCGAGAAGTCATGGAGATGGAGTTGGCTCCTAAAAGCTGAGCCTTATTGGTGCTTTGGACACACAGAACAACCTTATGATACTACTCAGGAGATGGCTGAGATGGCAGAAGTTTAGTACAGACTGATAAAGCTGGAAAGTTAGGACTATTTGTACAACTGTGCCTGGTTTTGCTTTCTTAGGCCTTGGTTCTCTACCAGATCAAACAGTGCAGACCGTAGCAGGGAGAATATCTACCTGGAATGACATTTAAATTCCATACTTTAGTCATTGTTTGGGGTTACATAGAATGGGAAGGACCAACCTTTCCAGTGCTATGGCTAGATAGAAGTTTCTGGGTAGCTTAATGGTCAGCTGAGACACCGTTGCTCTTTGGGACCTCAGAATAGCTGTTGAGGCTACCACACAGAGCATGATAATCAACAGTAATGATCTTCCTTTTCCTTCCACAAGTGAAAATTGTGGTGTAATAATTGTAAGATTGGCTAGATTTGCCTTCTGGGCTGGATCTACCCTTCTGATTGTCTATGGGATACCTGCAGTCTAGCAGATATGGCATATTTCCTTTAACTTGTACCTGAAACCTTATTAATGGTGAAAAATTTGAATCTCAAACTCCCAGTGTTGCACCTCTATTTGTCTCATTTGGGCTGATCACAGTTCACAATGTATTGACACCTGCATAGCACAGATATAGTTATTTTGGGTTTTTATTCCATGGCGGTGGTATGAGATTCAGAATGTCTGACCACACGCCAACCTTTGGGAACCCTGCTGTCATTTTTTCAGGAGAAAAATATTATTTATGCTCCAGCCTTATGGATTGGCCTTGAAAGATGCCCCTCATTAAAAAGACAAGTGGATAGAGAGAATGACTGCTCTGTGATTGTACTGCTTTATTGACTGATGCTGTCACAGGTTGCTGGTCTATTATAAGACAGATTTGTCAGTGGCCTCGGTTTGGAATTGGTGCATAGGGTAATACCAGGGATACTTTTTTCATTTAAAAATTGAAATTACTTTTAAGCTAAGTGTCCTAGCAAAGTCTTCTAGCCACGTAAAGGAGGCTTGTTTATGCTGCCCTTACTCACTAGAACAGTTTTGCTTTACAATAATAGCTATTCTGTTGGCTGTAGATTAATTAACTCTGCCAGAGTTGTACATATGTGAGGCTGGCAGTAGGATAATGCAATATTGCCACTGCAACTGGCCAAAACAGATTGAAGTCATTGGGTATTTTGCTTTATTTTGGGGACTACTGGGTTAGATTCAGTATGTATGTGATTTTTGAGCTGTTGAGCAAGAACAAACTTACTGATGTAGTCTTCCCTCATTGTGGGAAATAGCACATCTCCCACTGATTGCACTCCCTGGGACAGAATTAGGCACTTAAATGTTAATCTCCTCATCCCATGCTGACAGTGATGCTCGTTCTATTAGAAATAGCCCCATCTAATCAATCCCAACTTTTCATCTAGACACCTCACACAGAAGATTAAGTTACCTCCTAGGCAGTGCGGGGATACTGAGCTGATCTTCCCCCAGATATTCTTCAACAAAATCAGGTCACTCCATCCTTTGGGAGACTCCCAGAACTATGATTTCTTGATGCAGAAACATTGCAAGGAATTAATCAAGGCTTCTTGGCACCCTGGGGAAATTTTAAATAGATACAAATAGATTAATAGTCCCACGTAACCACAGTGATTTTGCATCTAGTTGGACCAGTGCTAGTTTTTTCAACAGTGGTGGCAAGGATGAGGTATTCATCACCACCCTAGAAATCATTTCCATGAATCTGCTTTTAAAGAGTACTGAGAAAACACGCTATCAAATCTCTTTGATGTTAAAACTGAAAGGGGAAACCCTTGCTGGACCTTCATAACATGGTCAGCAGCAGGAATCCAACAAAAGTTAGTGGGTGGATTATCACAGAATCACCAGGTTGGAAGAGACCCACCGGATCGTCGAGTCCAACCATTCCCACCAATCCCTCAATCATGCCCCTAAGTACCTCATCCACCCTCACCTTAAACACCTCCAGGGACGGTGACTCAACCACCTCCCTGGGCAGACTGTTCCAATGCCTAACCACCCTCTCTGTGAAGAACTTTTTCCTTATCTCAAGGATTATTTGATAGACTGTATACAGTGGGATAATAGATCTCAGACAAACTCTCAATAGAAAAGTATGTTATTAAAAATCTCTACCTGCATTACCTCAAACTGATCCCTATACCTCAGATTCAAATAAATGCGAAGTCTCATTTTGTTTTAAACTGGTTCTTTACTAGTTGGAAGCACGAACCCAGTAGTTCAGCACATGGATGAAAATTGCCTCTGCTTTTAGGCTGGTGCTACACCAAGCTTAGTGACTGTGAGGACTCCAAGCTTTAAGGTTGTGAATCTTCCATGACTGATGAAACTGACTTTCAAATTTATAAATAAAAAATGAATCTGGATGAAATTCCTTGAAGCTACCAAAAGTGAAGAAAGCAAAACCCCTTTGCCCAGCTGGTGATCATTAAAAAAAATGAAATGCACAAAAGTCACAATGGTGGTAATTTATTGGCTTGCTCTAACAGAAAATTGTTTAACATACCTATAATTCATGCTCCTTTTCCATTCTTTCATAAGTCATGGTAATTACTACATGTCCCAAAGGGCAATGAAATACAGAGATCCTCAGTAATAGGCCTTTTGTCTTCTTTAAACAGGACATGCATATTATCAGCACAGATGAGAATCAGGTGTTTGCAGCTGTTCAAGAGTGGAACCAGAACGATACGTATAACCTGTATATCTCAGACACCCGCGGGGTGTACTTCACTCTGGCCTTGGAAAACGTGAAAAGCAGCCGAGGACTGGAGGGGAATGTCATCATTGACCTTTATGAGGTATGTAGTAAAGGTTACCCTACAAAGAACAGCGACTGCTTGCTAGTTCAAGCTAGAGTGAATCTCTTACCACCCTTCCGGTATCTTCATTTGTTTTGGAGTCAACCCAAAGGCATTTACTGGATTTTGTTCTGAGAAAACTCTTGTGGGATTAGGTGCACTGCGTTCTGCTATAGGTGAGACAGCTGATTACTTTCAAGTCAGTGACTGATTATCTATGTGGCATTTCTAAAAGGGAAAGCCATTATACTCCTCATCCTAATGCAGGTGTCTAGAGAAGGACTTAAAATACCGTTTTTCCCCTTGGACATCTAGAGACAACTGCTCACGGGCATTTGTGGATTCCACCTTTGTGAGCACTGAACACCTTATGAATTACAAGCAAAAGTTTTTAGGTGCCACCTGCTCAGAGGTAACAGCTGGATAACTTTTATCCTGAATTTTCATTCTTCTGCCAGGCCTTTCAGCCTTGGCCAACAACAGACCATTCAGAGCAGTTGTTTCAATTCCTGATTTTTTCAGAGCATTCTAGTTTGGGTGTGTCATAACTTGTTGGATGGAGTATCTGCTGAGGATCAGGGCTCAGTGCTTTGTCAGCAACAAACAACTAACTGGTAATACTTATACTAATTAATTAATAATAATTAGTAACTTATAAATACTAAGTAATTGCAGACTGATTTGAGAAAGTTCTATTGTTATGTAGAGAAATGTGTTTGCAGTTACATACAGAAACTAGGATTATACATTTATTTATTTCAGCCAGAATAATGCGCATTTAATAATTTGGTTATAAAAATCCGGGTGGCTTAAGGCAAAGAGAGAAAACTCAAAATGCATGGATCAGTATAAAGGATGGGTTTTACATTTTATTTTCACCTATTTAAATATACTTTATGCCTTTGAAAATAGATTTATTTCCTTATTGTGATGAACCAATTTAAATAAACAAGTGTCGCCTCCCAATCCTTGGCAACCTCTGTATTCCCCAGCTGTGTATCAGACCCTGATAAATGTTGATAGGATTTTCACAGTCCTTCAAAGGGCAGTGTCACTCAGGGGCCTTCAGAGTAGGATTCGCATCCTGGCTTCTGCCAGGAAGTTTTGAATTTCCACCAAGTTCCTTCTTCCAGTCTCACTTTTGCAGCCGTGTGAGAGAGATGAGACTCAACACAAAATCTTCCTGTGGACTTTTTGACAGAACCATATTCCTCTAGAATGGGTTCTGCTGTCAAAAATCAAAACAGTTGGAACAACTGGGTTGATTTTGACAGAATCTGGGAGTGGAAGGAAAGTGAAGAAATCAAGTTTGCAAAACATCAATGTTTCAGCACATTCAGGATTTCCATATTTCTTTTTTTAAAAAAAATAACTGAAAAGAAGACCAAAAGGAAAAGATCCCATGCTGCTTCTGATGTGACGTGCTGTCTTCCATGTCATGGCAGTTTGGGGAGGGAGTAGGGAGGACCATATCCCGAGGCTCATAGATGTCTTGTGTGACATTATGCATGCTGTATCTTCAAGCCTGACTGCAAACACTCAAGAAAATTCAAAAGTGGGCTGTTTCCTGGGGATTTGCTCTGGGAACACCTTTGGTGTTTAATTTCAGAGAGAAGAAGGCACAAGGCCATTAATCTGTGCAGGCATCATCAAGATGTACTTGTAATGCATTCACAGTCTTTGAAGGCTGGATTGAGATGACTCTACTGCTTTTTCAGAGACCTGCTCAAATGGGCCTTGCTCTTGGCCTGTTCTTCCAATGTATTTTTCATCTCTCTCCATTTCTCCTAGGTAGCAGGGATCAAAGGCATATTCCTGGCAAACAAGAAGATAAATGACCAAATCAAGACTTTCATTACCTACAACAAGGGCAGAGACTGGCGTTTACTGGAGGCACCAAACACCAATTTAAGAGGGGATCCTGTAGTTTGCCAGCTGGTGAGTGGTTGACCTTTTCCAAAGCACAACTGACTGTTGTTATTCAGAGCTGCTTATTTAAGTCACTGGATTAACAGAACTTCCACTGAAGCTAGGTCAGAGCCATTCTTGCCAGTCAGAGAACTGCAGGGTCCAGCTGCTTCAAAATAGGACACAGTTTACAGATAAGAATGTTGGGTTTTGGTTTCTGCTGCGATTCAACAACAGGCAGTGAACAACCATTTCACGATAGGCTGTAGCCTTCGTGTTTCAAAGGAATAGTATTTCTTTGGAGTTTCACTGGTTAATATTTCTCCCTGTCTTTTTCCTCTTGATGTGTTGGGCGCTAGGCAAGTTAAGTAGATTTCTTTTTGTGTAGGTTCATAGAGTTTAAGGGAAAACTCTGGCCATCGTTCACGGTTTAGCCCCACCCAGCTAAATTTTCGGTAGCTAAAACTGTGCAGTTGAACCTCCAAAATCCCTTCCCCACCACACACCCTGCAGGAAAAGGGGAGAAGGAGAGGAAAAACACCTCCGTGTAGGAAACTAAAACTACAGCTTTAATAAAATGAGAACAGTAATAATAATATTGAAGAAAATTAGAAAGTAATAAAATATATACAAATATATGAGATCACGCCCCCACCCCACCCCTTGATGACTATATGCCACCACAAGTACTGCAGAGCAGACATGAGGGAATGGGTCCACGGCTAGGAAGGGACTGGACTTGAGAACTGGATTCAGGAATGCATGGATCTGGGATCAGGAACAACCAGGCAGACGAGGTCCTCACTGGAGAAGAGAGGAGACCCTTGTGACCTCTCAAGTTTATACCAAGTATGACATACGTGAGTTGGGATACTCTGTTGGTCAGTTTAGGGTCACCTGCCCAATTCACCCCTCCTCGCAGGTGCAGCCCCTTTTTCTGTCTGCTTGCGGATGGCCTTTGGTTAAAGATGTGCTTGCTTATAATGCCGTGTTCCTAAATTTCTTGCTCTCAGCTACTTTTATAGTGCTTATTCACAAAATGAACCTATGCTTGCATTTGTCACAGTGCTAAGAACAGAGAGGCCATTTCAAATGATCTTTATGGTCCCTTCCAACCCAAATCATTCTATGATTCTATAATCTGTGTGCAGTTGTGAAGGGTTCCTATGATATTTAACTTGTTGCGTGTTAAAGCTTCTGCCTTTTGTTTGTTTCCTGTCAACAGCCCTTTTGCTCATTACACTTACACCTGCAACTCTCAGAGAACCCGTATACTTCAGGAAGCATTTCCAGCAAAGAGACGGCTCCTGGGCTGCTGGTGGCAACAGGTAAGAACAAAAGTGCTTCTCACCTTTCACTCATGCCTTGCTGGGGTCCTGACAGTATATGAGATGCTTCCTGTTGGTTTAAAAACCTTTTGCTCTGTTTCAGCAAGTGCTGAGCTAATTCAAATTAACTCCCATTTGCTATGGGCTAGGAGAAGGCATGAGGCCCCTGACTTCGAAAAAGATAATGCCTGTCAAATATCTGTTGCTCTGCAATAATCCATACGCAGGTCTAAACCCAAACCTGCAAGGAACCGTTGCCGACTGGCATTACTAGCTCTTCTCACTTGACATCATTATATCAACTAAGGTAGGTGTCCACCCGTTTGCTGGAGTTAACATGAATAAGAATGGAGTTATGCTCCTGAGAGGTATCAGTACATTTCACCTTTTGAGTAGCAAGCACAGATTAATCACAAAGCCTGTTGGGTGAAGCCTGGACTCCATGAGTGCCTGTCTTGTGCGTGGCACATATTTTCAACACTACATTGCTCCAAGACTAGCAGCACTTCATCAACACTGTATGGGTTATTGTTATTGCTGTTCTGAAAAATAGCGTTTTGGCAGGTTGTGTTGTTTTAATGGTGACCTAATACAATGCTTCATGGTGGCAATGCCTGACCCACTGTAATTAATCTCACAGCCCTTACGGGCTCTGTGTGCTCACAGCATACAACCTGATCAGGATGGATGGATCTACCAACCACACCCAGAACGCCCACAACTCTGTTATCTCCTTTATCTTGTTCAGCCTAGCAGTGGCTTGTGTCATGGTAGCATATTGCCTGTATGAATTTACACTGTTTCTTCCAGCTATTTCCATCATCATAGAGTTCTTTGCTTCCATGTGTCTCTCAGATTAAGCCAGAGCCTGAAAGACAGGTTCCCTTCATGGCATTTATATCTCAACAAGGGAAACACCATATGATTTCCAGCTCACTGATTCAGGCCAAAGGGGGTGAGATAATTTGGTTTAAAGCTCCAGATCTTCCTCTGCATATCCAAGTGAAGTCATCACTCCTGGCAGGTCATTCTTACTAGATGGATGCTTAGGAACAAGCCCTAGTCATGATGCTGTGGTTGCAGAGCCTTTATTCTTTAACTTTTTAGAAAGCAAACAGAGGCAGCAGGACAGTGAGGTTCTCAGCATTGATCTAAATTGTTTGTAAATGAGGTTCTTTCAAGCTGCCAGTGCATGGGATGAATGCTTTCCCTGTCTAACAATTAACCTTTAAAAGGCGGAATACAATTTCTGCCGTACTGCTTTGTACAATAAAAAGCTTAACCTCTTGGGAATATACACATCTGTTTCCACAAACCGATTTTACAACAACAGGAATGTCTTACCATGCTGGTGATTGTGTTCCAGGATAAGCATTGCAACTTATTGTCATCAGCATTTTCTGCTCAAACTGTGTGTCTTACTCTTTGATTTACAGTGTTACATTTCTAGCAGAGATGGGAAACCTGAATTCTTGATGTGTGGGCAGAGATAAGGCTCTTGCAAAGGGAGAAATAATGTTTTAGTATCTAACTTTACAGATGCCAAGTCCTCTTTGCTTGTTTGGGAGCTCATTACATTTGGTGGGATTTGGATCCAGTAGCTGAAAGAAACTAGATGGGGAGAATGAAGAAAAGAATGGAACAGTCTTACACAGGAAAACAGACAGATGGAAGTGATAGCGATAGAGTCTCATCTTTGTACTCCCTTGCCCTGCCACAAGCTGGAAATCCCTGTTTGGAAAGTTGGATTTCCAGTTTTGTTATTTAAAATATGATGATACGAAAATTAACGCTTCTGCTTTTACGTCAGTTTCCAATTCTTGAAGACTTCAACTCATGATTACTCACTGGCCCAAACAGACCTTTGGCCTGACACAGTACATTTATCCTTATGAACCTGGACGTCCCTATAGACTGTCCTACGTGGTTGCCCACATCAGGTGTTTCTGGTACCTTAATCTAAAGTAGTTGGTCACTCTCACTGGTGTCAGAGAAGAAGATGAGGTAGATGGACAGTGTGACATTTCCTATATCCTGAGCATGGATGGAAAAACATTTCTTGAATTGTCCTGCCAGAAGTTTTATTTTTTGAAACAGTGTTGTCACAACAATGTGGCTAGTTGGATTCCATGATGGTGATAGGAATGTGTCAACCCACATCTGGATTTTAATTTGTCATTTTTCAGTATTAAATGTCTGAAAGTCAGTTAATATTTTCATTATTGTGTTTTTACTATACTCTTGTTGATGCTGTAGATAGGAAGAGGTGTCACTCTTACATTTGCTGTTTTTAAAGAAAAAAAATATTAGTTTTCCCTTCCTTCCATGGAAACTACAACTATATATGGTTGATGTTCATGTTAAAGCTTTTCTTTGCATTACTTTAATATTGTGACACATCCATTCCCTAATGCTTGATGAAGGCAGATTATCTGATACTTGTCTTGCAGGTAATATTGGCTCTGAGCTTTCCTACAATGATGTTGGTGTGTTCATCTCTTCTGATGGTGGAAATTCCTGGAGACAGGTATGTTTTGCAAACCAAAGGAAAGCATGGAGCCCTTTGCTATTATGGTTGTTCTGAGTCTTCCATTCCCTGTGGAGCACTCATGCAGTACCTGATTTGTTTGCAGATCTTCGAGGAGGAATACAATGTGTGGTTTCTAGACTGGGGAGGGGCACTAGTGGCCATGAAACACACGTCAGTGCCCATCAGGCACATCTGGTAAGGAAACTTGTTTACTTTGAGGTTTCCTGATAGGCATAAGCTGAAAATGCTGCTAAAATCTCTTGCATCACCTGGTCAACATCTGCCAGTGTCTACAAAGTGACATAATTCTTATCTACATTTTACTATCACTTTGGTTTTGTTGATTATGATTATTGTACCATTTTATAAATAGAGTGGCTATACATAGCACATGTATATGAATTACTCTTTTCACTAGTCATGTACTTTGTGGCTTCTTGTGAGGTTTCGTTCCCACAGACAAATATATACTGAGTAAGAACTCTCAGGTATTTCTGAGATTGTATGTTTTTCACTTCTGCTTTTTTTTTTTGTAGAACTTGGTATTAAACTGGTACGGCAGATAAAGGGAGAGAATGGAGAGGGTAGTAGGTGTTGAGAAGGACCATAGAGGAATGTTAATGTCACTGTCTTCTATAGGATTCCGCTATCAATTTCCAGAGATACAGTGGTGGTAACTGAAAAGTTGGAGGTGGAATAGAGCAAAAAATGATTTCTCAGTTGAAGATACTCTTTTGCTATAAATGGGTTATAACTATCTAAGCGCTAAAGATAATGATCAAAACTATCCTCTCCTTAGCCTTTGCCACTATCACTCATGCACCAGCCTCAGTGGAGAGGCATTTTGAAGTGCAGAATTTACCTTATTTACAGAAAATGTTTGTATTGGCATCACCTATAGTCTTTAGCCTTGAGTGAAAGAGGGGCATGGCTAATGGACTGACCACCCGAATGGTAATGTTATTTAGAAGTGAATTAGAAATAATCTCCAGAGACAAGTTTTATCCTCCCATGTGCAAGCTTGAATCATCTCTCAGCTTGATGGTGCTAAGCAGGTATCTGTCTCATGCTCTTTATGCAGAACAGGCAATATGGCCTTCAGTCAAATAGAAAAAGAAAGCAATAGTGTTTGGTAGCAATTATGAGGTGTTAATGTCTCCTCTACCTCAGTCATTATTGTACAAAATCCTTCAGTTAAATTACTGTCATTCAGAAGCTGCAGACCTGAAGACTTTTTCAATATGAATAGCTTCTGGACTTTATATTCCAATGCTGATAGAAAACTCCGGGATGAGTGCAACACAGATTTCTATTAAAGTTGAAATATGTTGCATTTGAGCAGATATCTTTACTGCCTAATCTAAAGAAATGACTGCTTTAGTTTAGGTGTGATAGTGGATTGTTAGCCATATAATGTATTGGCTCATATTCCTAAGGCTTTGTAATTTTTCTAGGATCTCCTTGAGATAGGGAGAAAAATTGTTCTCTAGGAGGTCTGTGCCTCCATGTAGGATTACAGCAACTCATTATATCCTAAATGAGGGTTACGATTTTTCTCTTGCTCTACTATATTCAGCAAAGAGGGTTTGTTTTATCATAAACAAACTTGTTGCATTCATAACATGATATACGTATCTGTACTGAGTCAGGGCCAGTGCCTAGTCTAGACCCTGCATCCTCTTGTCTCCATAACTGCACTGACTATATTAACGAGGCCGGTCTATAATGATGCTTCAAGCAGACTCCAGCTTACTATCTGTGTTTAGAATGTGTTGTGTAACTAGAAATGTTTGCCTTGGATGGGTAACTCAGTAGACATGCCTATACCTGAAGTGTTGTCAGGAAAGAGGACATCAAGACCATGTCCAGGTCATCCTGGTGTGCATCAAACATGTCATTGCTAGCCAGTTGAGGGAGGTAATTGTCCCACTGTACTCCTCACTAGTGCAGCCCAGCCTTGAGTACTGTGTGCCATTTTGGGTGCTACAGTTGAAAAAAAGGATATAAAGCTCCTGGATAGTGTCCAGAGGTGGTCCACAGAGTTGGTGAAGGGTTTAGAAGGGAAGCCATTGCTTGGTCTGTTCTGCCTGGAGAAGAAGAGACTGAGGGGACACCTTGGTGCAGGTTACTGCTTCCTCACAAGGGGAGGAGAAGGAGTAGGCACTGATCTGTGCTTTCTGTTGGCCAATGGTAGGACCCAAGGGAATGGCAGGAAGATGTGCCAGGACTGGTTTAAGATGGATATTAGGAAGAGATTCTCCACTCAGAGGGTGGTGGAGCAGGCTCCCCTGGGAAGTAGTCATGATGCCAAGCCTGACGATATTCAAGAAGCATTTGGACAGTGCCCTCAGACACATGGTGTGAATATTGGGGTTGTCCTATGCAGGGACAGGAGCTGGACTCGATGACCCTTGCTGGTCCTTTGCATCTCAGGACATTCTATGATTCTATGAAGTATGAGGCAAGGCAGGAGAAGTGTGCTTAGCCAAGGGGTAGGTGTCACCAGCAGTAGCTACATCAGGCTCTGGCTAATTGAGCTCTGGAAAAGTGAAAGATGAGTCACTTACTGAAGGAGCCGAGTATCATGTATTAACCATTTATAATTGTAGTTTTCAACCCAGGTGCAAGTGTTTTAATTGTGTCTCACCTCATGAAGGCTCTTCAGACACAAAAGCCACATTATATACAAGTGCCTGGACTTAGATGTTGGGAAAGTTTTGTCACAGCTTGACTTTACATAGGAGCTGAGAACCTAGTTCACCTTTATCTGCTTTGCAAAGATTCCTTTCAGATGTTCTCCCTCTCCACGAAGTCTCATGAACTGACACGTGCAGTACTGTAAGTGCTCTACCCACTCTTTTAAACGAGTAGTGATTTAAAGCTCTTATTAATAAACTCCACCAGGTTTCCTCCAAAATTGTACCCTTAGGGACTTTGGAATTTGTTTCATATTGCCTCGGTAGGCACCTGTTTTATGGGCAGGCGTGGAATAGTTTTAAGAGTACATATATATCTATTAGTTCTCAGGCTGAGACATTGTACAATAAGTTGCATCCTAGGGAAAAGAGGGGCAGGTAATTGAAAAGCCGAGAGAACTTTAGCTAAGTTAATGAAGCATGCTGTTCCCCCGAAACTGAAATACTATTTAGATAGATAAGCATGCAAGCAGAACAGCATACAAATGCACAGGTGTATGGGAAGATACATACATTTAAATAAATAGATTTGGGGCAGATAAGCTTTAGGTAAGCTGTTGTACTACCAGCTTTCTGTCTTTGGCCTGTAGTCATCTTCCTGTTCTAGCAGACGTACATGGTGAGTTGCGTGAAATTGTTTTACTAGATGGTGTGAGAGGCAGATACTGAGGGAATGGTGATTGCAAGCCTTGACTTTCCACACTGGAGATCAGAGGCTGGTGTGAGCCATTATTTGTAGCACATATTACACTGTCCCCCTGGTCCTTTGGTGGCATCTCAGTGTTCTGGATTCTACCTACTTGGAGTGAGGAGGATTCAGTTCCCACCAAGACCCTCTCACACAAATCCAAGTTCTCAGATGCATGTGCAGACACACATGCAATCATCTCCCCCAAACTGTCCTCAACTGCACGTTAAGGCAAACTTCTTTTTTACGCTCACTTTAAAAGGAGAAGTGTTTCTGCTATTTAAAGGAGTTTGTGCCATGATTGTTTCTTTGCTAATGTCCGTTGAGAGTAACGTGTCAGCTTTCACAGCCCAGGTACCTCACAGAATTACAGAGAACTCTGTAATGACTCTGTTGGGAGAGGATTGGATAATTTTACAATCAATAAACCTGTGAGCTTCTCTCTTCTTCCTTCAGTGGTGTAACATGGAGCTGAAAATCTGAAAGTCACACAGGAGCAGTTGTGTGGAGAATCTGGGGGCAGAGAGAAGCTTAGTTGCTTTCAGAACTCTGTGAGCAGCAGCTCTGGGAGCTGGATGCTGGCAGCCTGCAGGCTGCCTGGTGCTTTGCAGCTTGGTTGTGGGCACAGGCTGATGTTTGGGCTGGCAGCTCCCTGAGGGCTGGGAAGCCAGGACCTGACTGAGGTTGCTGGGACAGAAGGGCAATATCTGGCAGCCAGGGCCCACCCCACTAGCCAGTCAGGAGCATCCGACCTTGAGCATCACGCACCTCACTGGTGACAAGGAGGCTCATAGACCTGTGTGTCCAGCCCATGGCCAGGCAGGGCTGTGGCAGAGCTGGTGCTCCGGTGGTTTCTGTGAGGCTCCTGAGACACGAATGGGATGAGGGAAGACCACGAGGGAGGCTGGGAAGGGGAACATTGAGACAAGAGGCCACCAGAGTCCTGACCCAGTCTCTCTGCTGGTGTGGTCACACTGTCCATTCACTTACTTCTTTGCAGTTGTCAGAGGTAGAGGTTGCTGGGGTGTAGCTGAGAGCAGGGTTTGCTAACCCTCTCCTGCTAATATAAAAGCCTATTGTACTAACTATGCTTCATCCAAGACTGTCATCTGGGTTTGGATACACAAGTTCTTTGATAAAAAGAGAAGGTAAAGCTCACAGTGGTTGTGGGTAGGGACAAATGATCCAAAGCCACTGAATTACCCTGACACCATGAACACTCTCAGCCTCTAGGAAGTGCAATGCTTTAATTTTAACCAGCATGCAAGTTTGCTTTACAACCGTAACAGTCAAAGAGCACCCAAAGTAACCCGTTTGTGGCTCAGTTTGGCCTCCTTCCTACACTTCTCTGTAAAATGATGACCACCTCTGAGATGGTATGCAAAGAAGTATTAATAGGGCTGGAGAGATTTTAACTAATGCTATTATGGCATTGATAACACTCATGAGTTGAAATGTCCCATGGTCTTGACAGCAATTTTCATTTATTAGGCCAGAATGGCTTATGCTCTGAGTGATGCCTCATATGTGGTGCTATTGCAGATCCAGAAACAGGACTAGACAATGTCGCTTGATCCCTTGAGGTCTGATGTACAACTAGGTCAAGTATATCCATATCCTTATTTGCAGTGTTTGTACTTGCTAAGGCTTTGATCTTTTGAAGTACACCAAAAGCATGAATTAGTGGGCTGGGATATGGCAAAGATTGGTGCTTGTCTATCAATCTAAGCTGCTGGAGCTTGCAGACCTTAGCAAACATTTAATTGCTGCAGTTGCTCTAGAGTAAGTCTTCTTATGTATATAAATCTTGTCTGCTTCTATCCCAGGGTGAGTTTTGATGAGGGAAGATCCTGGAGTAAATACAGTTTCACATCAACACCACTTTTTGTGGATGGATCCCTTGTAGACCCTGGCATAGAGACCCAGATAATGACGTAAGTATAGCAGCTCTTAACTTTTTTAAAACGTGATGGCAGAAGGGGTGCATGGAGATCCCCAAGTGTGTGGTGAGCCTTGTGGTGTGCAGTGCAGCATTGTGTAGCTACACATGTAGTGTTTCCTGAAGGGACAGTGGCCTTTTGCGGATTTTGCTGATGGTCACAAACCCAGCTGGAGTGGCCTTGAATCATGAGGCAAACGCATAATGGAGACAGATTGTTCACAGTAGTGGTAGGAGGTATAACAAGGAGAGATGGTTGCAAGCTGTAATTTGGAATTTCACATAGGACAGTAGGTAAATCTGCTTCTCTGGGGAGTGGTGTAGCCCTGGTCATGTTACAGAGAAGTTGTGGTATCACCATCCCTGGAAGTTTTCGAGACTTTGCTAGAGCAACCCACATGCGCCCTGATCTGTAGTTGGTGACAGTCTGTTTTGGAGTAAGAGCTTGGAGTACTGACATCCAGAGGTCCCTTCTCATAAATACTGCAGAGATTGTATTCCTTGGATCTTATGGCCCAGGGACTGCAGAGCTCTTCAGAGGCCAGAGATCCGTATGGTTGCATTTAATGTCAATTCAGTGCTTGCTCCAGTTGTGCAGCTTGCCTGTGTTTCGAGATTGCTGCTGGGTATGAGTATCCCCAAACCTCATTGCCTGCTGTCTTCATTATGGGCTGTACATCTGCTTTTAGCTCAGGTTAGAGGTGTTCTCAGTGTGCATATGCTAAACTGAGGTAAGGTCAGAGTATCATTCCTGGTCTGGGCTGCCGTATGCTATGATTCATTCATACTGTGGAAGAAAGAGCCTAGGCTGACACTGAGGGTGCTTGGACCTTCCTCCTCCCAAGAGTGCTGAAACATTGGGTAACATTGGTGGAATTGGCCTAAGAACAAACCAGCATTTGAGTTTAACAACCAGGGGAGTGAGGGAACTTTTTAAGATCAAGTGCATCCTCAAAGAGTCATCCAGCCTGTTGCACAAACCTCTCTGCTTGGAGATTCTGAACAAAGCAAGGGCTAGATACGCTGCCTTCGGTGCTTGCAGAGATGCCTTCTTACCCATTTCTTTTCTGAGCTGGCTGGAACAGATCAGAAAGCAAGGTGTCTAAGATGCCTTAGGCTGAGGCACACCTGCAGAGTATATCTGCAAGCGACATAAAGGAGTGCCTTTGTTTAATCTCATCAGATGCTGTTGCAGAACTCCAACTCAGGGGCAGGAGATATACAATAAATTTCACCTTGCAGTAAGTTTGCTTTTCCTGCTTTCTGTACCTGCAGTTCCTGCAGAACTTCACTACTTGAAAGAGAAGAGAGATTCAAGCCATTTTCTTCTTGGCTTCAGTTGTGTGCCACCTTAGGTGGCAGAAATGCGTAGGTGGATGTCATTGCAGGTGTCACAGATAGTGACAGACTGAGAGTCAGCTGCTGGGTATGCTTGTTGTCAGTTTCTGAAGAAGCTTGGATCAGATAATAGTTCTGCGTCTTGGGCATTTCTGCTAGTCATTTGAATTTATTCTAGCCGGGTTGTGTTC
The DNA here is from genome assembly GCA_033459285.1 of Clamator glandarius. Taxonomy (NCBI): domain Eukaryota; kingdom Metazoa; phylum Chordata; class Aves; order Cuculiformes; family Cuculidae; genus Clamator; species Clamator glandarius. The sequence goes on along the minus strand of JAUNZM010000092.1, from coordinate 8,250,219 downwards.
TTATGCTTTTCAAAAATCAGACCTACGTCAGCCATACAGAAACAGAAATGGCCATGTGGTGAGGAGGGGTCTGTGCTTGGAGCTGAGCTCACATTAGCTGCCAGAAGAGGGCTGGAGGGAAATTGTTTTCTGTCAAAGGGCCATTTGAGCTGGCTTCTTTGTCACCCATGCCATGACTTAAGTTTGTTGGTGCCATAGTCTTCAGGAGGATCAGGAAGATGTAGCCAACTCCTGTATGACACATCTTTATCTCCTGTGCTAAAGTGCCTTTGGAAGGCTGGGTTGAGTAATTATCATTATCCATATGCCATAAAGCATAAGGGCAGTAATCTTAGTTTTTCCCAAACAGTGCTAGGGCAGAATGAGGCAACTTCCATGTCTGTCACAGGCAGCTGTTGAGATTTTATTAGAGAAGAAGCGGTATCAGTGCTGATTAGGTTGCTAGTTTTTCCTTTACTCTAACGATATTTAGGCTTTTCTTCATAAAAGTGGAGTATATGTCTGTGTAGAAGAATATATTTGTGCATCTGCTACCTTGCCGTCTGCAAATATTGCCCCTAATTTTGCAAAGAACAAAATGTAACAGCATATGCTATACCTGTGAGCCTTTTCACAAGACTGCTGTGAGCATCCTGGTGGGGATAAACCAACCCCCAGCAAAAGATTAGAACCTGCATTCTGCTCATGCTCCGCATTTTTCTCCAAATGCAGCGATGATGTGTCACTTTCTGTGTTGGTTAATATGGTGCCTTTCTGTGAAATTCTTTGTGCAATGCGCAATGCGTGTTGCTTTCCAACCACACACACACACAGAGGCAGAGAGACAGATCTGAGCTCAAATAAATCTGCACTTCAGCACCTTCGTTGAAATCAATGGAGCTAATCAGTTTCAACTAGCTGTGGATTTGGCCCATTTACTTTATAAATCAATGCAGTTTTCTTTTGAGATGGAAGATGCATTTTAAATCTAAGGTTATTGTTAGTTATATCTCTGTAGTCTTCTGATAGAGAATGTAGGAAGTGAGTTATTTTGCTGAATATCCTGTACCAGCTTTGTTGAGAGCTGGCTTTTTCTTTTGAAATCTTTGCAGGCATATTATTATCATTGCTGTTGTTATTGGTATTGTTTTTATTATTACTGTCATCATTAGCAATTTTTAAAACTATTCTTAATAGTCTGTAAAAGCCTTATAAAGAAATGGCATATAATATTTGCCATGAATGTTCAGAGAAATTCCTATCCACAGTGTTAAAGGAACCGAGAAGGAAAGAGCCCATTTATAAGCCGATATGCAAACCATTTCTATGCAGATGACTTAGATATTTCTCACAATGACAATTTTGGTGAACTAATCATAAAGACAGTGCAGGATCATGCTTTGTGGAGGCTTTGGCTGAGAAGAGGACAATGCCTTTCTATTGCTACTGGCCAGCCTCTGATCCAAGATCACACATGGTGGTTGGAGGTACACAGAATCTGTGTTTGCAGTTAGAAATATCAACGATTTCAAGAAGCTGATGAGAAAAATGGCAGCAGTTATGGATTAGCATCCCCCAGCTGATGATGGGACCAGTGAATTAGAGTAGAAGCAGGGTTGAGGCAGAGAGATCAAGACTGAGCTCATATTTTTGTACCACCTACTGACGTAGGTTAGTGGCTTTCAGAGGCTTGTCTTTCATCCTGGAATATACAAAATATTTTGTCTAGTGGTCTCAGCTGACTACTGTTAGGGAAAATGTCTTCCATTGATTTGCATCAAATTGGTTTGTGTCCAACTACTTCCAAAAAATAATATTGTGAAGGGAATTTGTACTATATAGTCATTATACTCCAACTGTTATTAACATATTGCATTATTAACAGTATTTTTATAATATTATCTTATTAAAATCAGTATATCAGTAGAAGACTATTATTACCAAACTTGGTTTTGTGGCACATCCTGTAAGAGGCTCTCTGGGCTGTAGGAAGCCAGAACAGTTTTAGCACAGAATTTCATACCGTTTCACGGCTGTTATGTGAGCAGTTGCACTATCTGTCAGTATTTTATGACCCTACTAGAGTTTTTGGATCTTCTGTGCTTTGTGCTATGTTTACTTTTCCTAAGGCAGTTCCAAAGAATTTGGCAGTATGGTGAAATCTCTAGACTTGCATGTAGGGGCATTACATGATGCTCAATATCTTGTTGTATTTTGAATTGAGAGCTGCTTTAGTGGGGAATTGGACAAGATGTCTTGCAGAGGTCTGTTACAACCTAAATTATTCTATGATTTTATTATTTCATACGGCTATAAGAGTGAAAGCATGAATTATTTCCTTACAAGCATAGCTGAGCAGGCTCTGCTAAGAAGTTTTGTGACACAGAGGGAAGTACCACAAGACTGTGTGGGCTGGTTGAATTTGGAGCTACTGCCTGACCAAGGTGGATTCACTCTCCCTTTCTCCATTTCTGGCTGATCATCTCCTTCTGCAGTCCTTTTAAATGGTATTTTGACACTCATCAGAGATGATGTTCAGTTCCTTAGAACCACAGCATCTTGCAGTGTTTGGTGCAGGGGTGAGGAAAGCAGCTATAGAAAAAAAAAAAAGGGTCATTTATGAAAATAATTTAAATGCATAAGAACGATGGATTAGGTACATTCTTAGGTGACCTAATGAGTGCCAAGAAAGCACTAGTCTTTTTTACATCTACAATTTTTTAACTTTTGTAATGTAGACCTCAGTGGTGATTAGCGTATCTTGTAGTGATTTCACGTTCTAATAGGTCAAATCTAATATTTCTGTGTTGACCAGCCATAGGCACAGCATGTTCCTTTCCTTATTTTGTCCACCGGGGGAAAGAAATCAAACTATATTCCCCTTTTAGTTTATTATGGTGTTTCCAAACAGAAGCAGCATTTGCTCAAGAGAGTTGCTAGTCTGTACCTTTCAAATCAGAGACAATGTTTTTGCGGGTCCAGAGAAGGACTTGACGTTGTTCCAGCTCTGATTCATAATTATTACCCCTGCCACTTCATCTCCTGTGCTAAGCACCTCTCCAAACCTACATAAAGAGAAATAACCTTTTTGCTTCACAGCCCTGCAAAGCTTTGCTATAATTTTAGTAGACTCGTACGTGTGTGTGTGCAGACACTCCTTTATAGATGGGATCATTAAGTTTGTCTGAGCTGATAAATACATATTTATGTAGGCACGGCCACGTTTGTGTATATAAATATATATGTGTTTCTATGAGTGTATACTTAATGATCCATATACATCTGTGTATGTATCATTGAGCATTAATGTTTTCGTTGAGAGGATTTAATACAGGCTAGTCTGCTAACATTGCTGTGACTGCTACCCTTGGCTATGTGTATGTTAGAAGATGTTCCTGGTTGTAAACTAATAGATTATGAATCTTGGCCCTTTCTAACTCCTCCTTGTTTACAGGGCCATGCAGCTTTACCAGAGATGAATTGGGGCATTTTTTTTTTTCTAAGAGACCAGTACAATTACCAGCAATCTGTCACTGAGTGGCAGAAGAGTGGGGCAGAATGAATAAGTAATTGAGGAATGTTGGAAAAGGTGAGATGGATTCCAGGAGAGATTTGAGGTGAAAAAGAACATTAGGAGCATGGGCCATACTGAGTAAGACCAGACCAGAGGTCCCTCTAGCTTAGTTCATTGATCAACAGTAACAAGTAGAAGATGCTAAAAATATATTTTAAATATATATATTAATTTTCAGAGATTTGAAAATAAAGGACTTCCTTGGCCAAATATAATATTCTCTGTATTTCTAAGAAATTAATGATTTTTTTTTCTTTTTTACATTTTTTCTCCCTAAATCCCTTTACAAATTTAGCAGCCACTTTATTGTGTGGCCAAGAGTTCCATGAGTTAACTCTTATTCTGTAGAACTGATTGACTTGTGGAAGACATCAGCAAAGTACGTACAGGTCTGAAGGCAACGTGGACCAACTCCGATTAGCACTCAGCAGAGATTCAACAGATTGAGTTTGAGGGAGGGGTAACAGCTCCCACGTCCAAGCTCCCACTGAGTTCAAAATTATGTGGGACCCAACAGTAATTTTCCTGTCACTTTCTGATAAGGTGATTATCATCTTTCCTCTTTAAGCAAGGCACCATTCACTGACTTCTGCTCGAGTCTTGCTGTCACATTCAAAACCTGAAAAAGGAAAGAAAATCACAAGCTGACATGACGTCCTTGAAAGATTCTGTTCCTTTGCTTAGGGGTAGGGAGCTACAGATCTGCCACCTGGGTGGTCGTGCTGAGAAAAGTGAAAACAGAGAGATGATCGGAAACGATGCCTTTGCTGGGCTGTGGTTGGGGAGGTGACCTTCACGCTGCAGGGCCAGCTTTTGCCCTCCATCGCTGGTACCCCTGCTAGCAATCTCAGCAAATGAGAGAAGAGGTGAATGGATGTCAGGAGCTGAAGAGATTGTTTTTCCTCGAAGTAGCTGAGGCTCTTGTCCAACATGCATAAAGAAAAAATACAGACACGGTGTTCTTCAATTCCTGTGGCCCAGCAGAATCCTTCAAACCATAAATCTGGTCTCTTTTCACTTCGTTCTTCCTGAGAAAAAGAGAAAGAAGCTGTCTGAAAAAAAACCCAAAACCAAAAACCCAGATATTTTTTCTTCTGCAACTGCTGCTGCTGAGCTCAACAGGGGATTTGTTAAAAAAGGAACATGGAGGAAAGATTTCACCAGAGTTCCATAGAGAGCTAAACCCAGCTTGCAGCTTCCGATGCAGAAAACAACTGAAGGGATCATGTATGGGGGTGGTTGTGGATTCTGAAATCTGTTGTTATTTATCTTCGCTTCTCTTGGGAACCAGTGCTGACCAGCCAGCCTATACCTACTCTCAGACCTAGTAAAACTGGCATTTTTTTCAGAAATTGGAAGGCACCTTTTAAAAGTTGGTTTATCCAAGTTGCATAGGTACTATTAGATACCTAGAAAGGACTGGTAGGTTTTAATTGTTGTCCTCATTGTGGTTTTATCTTGCATTTCATTTTTCCTTTTTTTTTTTTAATGTTTATCACTATGTCTGCTTGCAGTGTGATGGGCTTTATTATTAGTTATGCATTTTACTGCAGGGCTCTGATGTGTCCTTGTGAGTTCATTGCATTGTGCTCACTCCTGGGGCCGTGCAAACTGCAGTGCGTAAACCTATATGAGGACTCTTCAAAATAGGATCCATGAAATTAAAATCTGTGAAAACAATGGCTGCACAGAGAAAGAAAAATAACATTTAGAACGTGATCAGAGAACAAAAATCACAAGTATAATTATTAAGTTAGGAAACCAAAATGATGGAGAAGATATTGACATTTGCTATAGTGAGCTGCATTCCTGTGTCATCTGATCTAATTTAAAAAACCTTCTGGAAGTAATGAATAGCTAGGACTTTGTGAGAAACCAATCAATCTGCTAATGCCATCAAGTGACTTTACAATGGACAAGAAAATGCATGTTATAGGAATTCCCATTTTATCCCAGTAGATGATCAGTTTATACCCTGGAGTAAGACAGTTGATTACCGATATCATTATTTTCATTTGGAAGAGTTAAAAACATTATTAACTGTCATAGATTAATCAGTGTCACTTCATCCTCCCATCTCCCTTCCTGCCAGAGGAGCAGTCTATTCGTTAGCTTTTGGATTGCTGCATGAATTCACCTAAACAGTCCTCAGAGGCACGATATTGATTGTGCTGCTGAAACTTGCAGTGTGACCTGAGGTATTTCTGTGGCACCTGAGCAGACAAATCAGGTAATGAGTGCATCTGCTTAGAGTAACCTTCCTCAAAGAGCGTGGTGTGATTTACTGGGGCTTAGGAAGAAGATGTCTGTGACCTGAGATTATTTCCCAGCAGTTGTGCCGTATACTCGGAAGATTCCTGGTAGAAGCCATAGCACATGGAGAAAGCACCGGGGAGAGAAATGCGTTGTCTTTCTGGGGCAAATATTACTCTTAGTGGAGTCAGGTGCTACTTATGGACATAAGATCAAATATTATGCTCAAGAATCATAGAATCACTAGGTTGGAAAAGACCTTTGAGATCATCCAGCCCAACTGTACCTGTCCACTACAAAATCATATCTCTAAGCACCTCATCTACCCATCTTTTAAATACCTCCAGGGATGGTGACTCAACCACCTTCCTGGGCAGCCTGTTCCAGTGCTTGATAACCTTTTCAGTGAAGAAATTTTTCCTAATGTCCAGTCTGAACTTCCCCTGGTGCAGCTGGAGGCCATTCCCTCTCATCCTATCACCTATCACTTGGGTAAAGAAAATCATTAATTGTGTTCTGCAGGTAGGGAGATTGAGGCAGAACAAGGTGTTTACCCACAACCAGTTCCTCAGGGCAGATGAGTACCCCACTATGCAGGCTTCTCCCATCTTTTAGGGGGAAGAAGATGCTGAGTCATGTCTGTAATGCTTAGATGAGGTGGATGAAGAGGTAAGCATGTGCAGGGAGGAGGACTAGAAAAAGGTGTGCTGGCTGGAGGTTTTCATTCACTAACAAGGACTAAAAAAGCCCTTACAGAGCGAGCAACAGACTGATGCACAATTTCTTTTCCCTACATAAATGTATAGGGTTTGCCTGATGACAGTACAGTCCAGATATTCTCATCTAGAGGATAATGTGCTTTGTGTCTTGTGCTTTAAGGTCAGGATGGGTGAATTATAGGTACTATGTTGTCCTACTAGCAGCTGGGCTAGGCTGTACAAAGCACTCAGCCCTGGAGTGGGGCGCTATGCACACGTAGGTTCCTCAGAGTCTTTCAGCTTTACATTGGAACAAGCCATGCAATATCCTGGTGCTCTCAGCACCTTTTCAGCTCTGCCTGGGCCTGATCCTGCAAAGGGCAGAGGCTGGTGAAGCACAGCAGCCTTTCTGGGAGCTGGCAATGCTCAGCACTGGGTTGGGGGCAGAGTTCGCACTAAAAGATTGTTCATCATTGGGCTGCAGCGAATGGTAGAGAGCAGGCTAGAGAAGCCTTACTGTGACTGGATAGACATTCCTGGCTGGAAATCCACGGATCCATAGGGTGAAAGATTGAAATGACTGAACATGTGGCATTAACCAGCTTCTGGCAACGGGGCAGCACCTTTCTCCATTGTCAGACCTGTTACTGGAGGAAACACTCAGATGGCTGATACCTGCTGGTAAGTTTTCTAGAAGAGGGAGGCAACATCTTCAGGTTTCAAAGCTGTCAGAAACTGGTTGTCTTTCATGACTACTTTGAAGAAGACAGAGAAAACTTTTGAAAAACAACATTAAAAATTAATGTGCTTTCCCATCCCCCTTCCCAGGTGTCTCATGCTCCCTTTCATGTTGCTGGGATTTCTTTTGAAGCAATTGTCATGTAAAGTGGTTTGGGAACATTGGCAATAAATTTTTTAGAGGCCAGATCTCAAAAGGTTTGCTTTGTCATTGAGTAAGTTCTTATTTTGGTAGCACTTAGTATTATTACTTTTTTTTGAAAAAGAAAAAAACTCCTGGTCTCCCTAGTTGCCTTGTGCAGTATTTGTGCAGCTAATGGAGAAATCACACCCAAACTGCAGGGCTGCTTCTAAATTATATGTTCTGCAGATTACTTATTAATAGTACTTGGCATTACTTGAGAACTAAAGGATCATGCTGTACCATTTCATTTGCAGTTGCTTTCCTCTTCTGCTGGTATTTTAAAGGAAGTGCCCATTGAGCTGCTGAGTAATCCCAAGGCTGATTTCCAAAGCTGAGGGAAAAGGTGCTGTCATGATTTTACTGCAGGATTTTTATTTCAAGATTTTGGTTCCTCTGTATTCACAGAAAGTCTTCTCTTGCCTCATCTCCACTCTCCCTCCTGCCCTAGAATCTGGCAGTGATGCAGCTTCCCATGGCTAGTTCCACGCAGATTGCTGGTCATGAATCTGGCCAATACTTTGAATTTCTTTTCTGTGGAAAATCTCTGTGTCATGAATCATAGAATCATAGAATAACCAGGTTGGAAGAGACCCACCGGAGCATCAGGTCCAGTCATTCCTATCAAACACTAAACCATGTCCCTCAGCACCTTGTCCACCCATCTCTTAAACCCCTCCAGGGAAGGTGAATCAACCACCTCCCTGGGCAGCCTGTTCCAGCACTCAATGACCCTTTCCATGAAATATTTTTTCCTAATGTCCAGCCTAAACCTCCCCTGGTGGAGCTTGAGGCCATTCCCTCTCGTCCTGTCCCCTGTCACTTGGGAGAAGAGCCCAGCTCCCTCCTCTCCACAACCTCCTCTCAGGTAGTTGTAGAGAGCAATGAGGTCTCCTCTCAGCCTCTTCTCCAGGCTAAACACCCCCAGCTCTCTCAGCCGTTCCTCATAAGGCCTGTTTCCCTTGGAAGTGGGAATAAACTGCTTCCTTCAGATTTCATCTGCCTGAGAAGTTCAGTGGAATTCTTGTTTGACCCTCCTCTTGGGAATCCGAACGCAGACCAAGATTTTCTTGAACAAATTTGTCACCATGCAGGCTGCTGTTGGTAGTTTCTTGGTAGATTCAGTGCTGTTGTTTTCTCTCCCTCTGAGCAGTAGCAGTAGAACAAGGCCTTACATCTGAAATGGTCTATGGGAATTACCCTAATTTGCACTAGCTGAAAATATTGATCAAAATGGATAGTATATTTTATTTGGAAGCAAATGCACCTCTTCTTTCTAGAAAAAAAACCTGCTCTTTTTCTTGTTCTCTTCCTGTTCATAGACAGAAATACAGCAGCCCTGAATCATCACACTGTTGCCCTCAGGCTACCGCTCCTAGTTAACAGGTCAGCCAAAAGCAACTAAATTAAAACCTACAAAGCAGCTCTTAATCACCATATTTATTGTTTGGGAAAAAAATTAAATGGTGTTTTTTTCTTGACAATTGCCTGCTTTTCCAGTTTCATACTTCATCTTTTGTTTCCTTTGTTTCTAGTCTCTTGCTACTCATGAGACAGCATAATTCTCGCTCTCCTTCCTCCACTCTCCCTAATTGATGATCTGTGTCTCTCACAATTAGGTTCTACTTCCTTGTCTCAATCCCTTACCATCCAATTTTCATGTAACTAGTGACCTCCTTTAATGCTAATTCCATCTAAACCCTAATAAAAAACAATCGGGAGTTTACACAGCCCATTTGGTTTTCTCTAAAGTCATAATTTACATTTAATTCATGAGGAAATAACTCATGTCTTACTCTCCATTCACAAAGCTTAACCCTGCCAGCACAGCTCCCAACTGCTCTGTTGTTGCTTGTGTGTTTTGGCCATGACAGCTGAGCACGTAGCAGCTAGTCTTGCTTTAATGCTACTTTCTTACATGCAGATGCCTTCAGATCCAGATTTCATAACAGGCTCCTTTTTGCGTGTGTGTAAAATTGTCAGCATTTTCTTTTATTATCTCAAAAGCTGTAAATGTTAAGTGATGAAGGTTCATATATATACCTCGTCCTTCTGTTAAGTGATGCACTGAGCCAGGATCTCTAGGACAGACTCACCATTTTCCCAGGTTAATGTAGGATCAGATAGTAGAGAGAAGAATCAAAATGAAATCAAAGCAATTATGGAAGTGAGAGAACCTTGTACAGGGACACAGTCAATTCTTCAGCTAGAGCTAATATATTTGGCTGGATCTTGACTCTCCCTGCTAGGTCATGCCCTCATGTCTGGTCTGTGTTACCCAGCACTCTGGATCAGAGGAGGCAGCAGTGACTGGTTTGTATTCATGCCATGCTGATGCTGAACTAGTCCGTTCTGCAGTGTGGAGCCCTGGAGTATAAAGTACAAAAGCCATCATCAAACCTCAGCTCAGATCTAGGTAGGTTTCTTAGCTCCATCTCAGTGCTTGCAGGTTGCCAGAACAGGTCTTGCAGAAGAGCTTTATTCTTCAAGTTTGCCAAGAGCCACAGGAGGGGAAATGCAGAGCTTGGACATATACAAGTTTTACCTGGCAACTGCTCAGGTCCAGAGCTATGCAGCATGGCCAAAAGTCAAATGGTTTTATTGTTCACAAGAGCAGACCAGCCAAATTCTTAAGAGCTCTAGTCCTTGACTTTTGTACTGCTGGGTCTAAGCTGATGCTGCGTGGACCTACCCTGGAGTCAGCCCATCTGGTACCCATCCAAACTGTTTGTAGACAGGAGCCCTCTGGTCTGCGCTGTGCTACTATATTGAGGATGGATTTGATAATGCTCAGCCTGTGAAGCCTCATTGTTGGTATTTGCTGGCAAGGGAGGTTCATCTTGGATGCCTGGTCAGCAGTTAAAATTCCAGCAGTAGCAATATGTGTTTCTGTTTGCTGGGCATTGGAGAGAGAATGAGCTCCTTCAGTTGTGGTGGATTATAGCTATGATTGCTCAGATCTGAGGCTCCCCCTGGTTTTGCTGAGTAAACTTCATCCCCTCCAGGAGACTAGAAAAAAGAAAAAACAATGCACACTTGTTTTCCTGCCAGAAGATGGTTCTTCCAGATTGTGCCTCATAGCACTTCTTGGGTTCACCGTTTAAATAACTAGTTCTGGCACTACCTGTTAGAGGCACAGATGTAAATAAAGAGGGATTTTAACTGACATCAGATAGCAATCCTTTTCTATATTTCCACAATGAAAGCCCAGATCCAGGTCAGCTAAGCATTTACTGATTTCGGTGATTTTACTACTGCTAAGACGCTTCCTCTGCAAGCATTTTTTATTCACAGTAAGGTCGGGGAGCAAGGTTGGATTCAGACTTTCCTAAATCAAACAATCTCTTTCTGATGACACTGCAATTAGCTTTTCTTTAAGTATTCTCAATTAAAGTATATATTTGGCTCTCTTTCTATCTAGTTTTCTGTTGATACATCCATCTATCCGCTTGTGTAGTTAATCTCAAAAGGTGCTGTCTATTAAGTGTATTATATTTTCTGCTTTTATTTTATTTTTAGATATGCAAAATGCTTTAAACTTAAACAGTCTATTCTGTAGAGTGTGACTTCAGAGGTGCTCAGGGTACTTTGTGTGAAGCAAAATGAGGTACTTTTTATTCTTTCTCACCTTGTTGATGTCCAGTGAAGGAAAAAATGCTTCAGAAAGGAGGGTATATTTGACCTTCTGTTTAGTGAAGATGACTATCAGTTGCTTCCTTCCTTTGTGTCTTCAGTCATCTGTCTCACTGGTGGGCACAGCTGAGGATAGGAGGCTTAGCAGAGACTTTGACCATTATCTCCCATTATGTGCAAAGGAGCCAGGCTGACTAGTGAAGATCAAAGTCCAGCTGCAGCGTATACTTACTCCATATAATGTTCTGTCAGTATACTTCAGAAATGATAGAAAAGGTCTTGATTTAGGCGTGAGAATAGATCCAGATGGATACAGCTGGTGCCTTTCCTGTGAGCAATGTAGGAGCTATCGCTTGAGAAGATCTATTTCTTATACCCTAGACAGGGACAGGGATTGAATCTATGGAGCGGAGGTGGATGAGTTGTTATCTCGTGATCCTTAATTCATTCTGTTGACCTGTCAGGAATAAGCAATACTGAATTACATAAAAGGCACAACCATCAACAATGCAGGGGATGATAAGGCAAAAGCAATGCAAGTTGACAAGAGAATGTTATATAAATGTAGAAAGGTTTTTAAATAATTTCTGTACAAGGTTATCCAGTCAGTTTATCCCACTTCTTTAGTTACTATATATTTTAAAAATTAATGGAATATATAATTATAGCAGCATTACCAGTGACCTTTTCCAAAAAGACTCCATAATGGATCTGTAAACATTTCAGAATGGTTTTCTGGGTTCCTAATATTTTCCTGCAAATTAGTAGCATCCAGCCCTGACGATAAAAGCCTTGCCTTGTTTCTCCAAAGAAGGGATTGGGAAGCATTTTCTGATTTCCTAGCTATATTTTCACTGAGAGTTGTGCATAGACCCAGTTGAGAACATGCTGTCCTATTAGCTAAGTTTTTATGTGGAATTTTAACTGCTTACTCTGAGGGACAGAACAAAATCTATCCCATCTAAAGCCTGTAAATTACCATTCCATGGCTTAGGTTGGAGAACATTTGTTAAATTGAGCTTAGTCGAAAAACTGATTGTGTCTAAATGCTGTCTGGGCTCTTGTATTTATTGCCTCTCAAGGACTTCTAGATCAGCCTGCTTAGATGGAAAACATGAAAACATACTTTTTGGAAAACCCAGCTCTCTTCTTTTGTCTTCTGTCCTCGCAAGAAGTAATTAAGAGCTTTCAGTTAGACCATGGTAGACAAAGTTACTGAGGCAAAATTCGTAGTACTTTATATCCACTTCCCCCTTGTATCATCTTGATAATTTAGCTATATTTATTAAAAAGTCTATCTTCCTAATTTAGTGAACAGGCAGAGTAAATGAGAAACAAAGGTACATCTGAATTGGATAAGATAAAGTGACGATATCTTCAAAACAAGGTGAGAATTCACCAGCTGAGTAGGGAAAAATAAACTCCTAGCAGTCTGATTTTCCATCTCTTTCCTTGGGATTTGTTTCATCCATACATACTGGATGCAGAAATTCAGATATGCATATTTCAGCACTTAATGATGACTACTTTTTGACACCTGAGCACTTGAACTTTTAAGATATTGCAGCTCTTTGCTGTCTACCCAACTGTTGGGCCTGGCCACCACAAACCAGATACAGCAGGCAGAGGTCATGTGCATGCACTTTAGCCACTGTAGAACTATATCTAGTAATGTATCATAGAATCACCAGGTTGGAAAAGACCCATTGGATCATTGAGTCCAACCATTCCCATCAATCACTAACCCATGTCCCTCAGCACCTCGTCCACACGTCCCTTAAACCCCTCCAGGGAAGGGGACTCAATCCCCTCCCTGGGCAGCCTCTGCCACTGCCCAATGACCCTTTCTGTGAAAATTTTTTTCTTAATGTCCAGCCTGAACCTCCCCTGGTGGAGCTTGAGGCCATTCCCTCTCGTCCTGTCCCCTGTCACTGGGGAGAAGAGGCCAGCACCCTCCTCTCTACAACCTCCTCTCAGGTAGTTGTAGAGAGCAATGAGGTCTCCTCTCAGCCTCCTCTTCTCCAGGCTGAACCCCCCCAGCTCTCTCAGCCGTTCCTCATAAGGCCTGTTCTCTAGCCCCTTCACCAGCTTCGTTGCTCGTCTCTGGACTCAGGCTTCAGCTGCGACACCTGATTTTGCTGGGCTGGGGTTTGTTCCCTGTGATGGTTTGTTTAGCCCATTTTTAATACCACAAAAGATGAGTTCCCAAGGAAAGCTGTTTGAGAGTCCAGTGGAGCCCCACAGATAACATTCTTTTCCATTCTTTATTTTTGCTTACTCTCATAAAAATTTTCAGATGCAGAACAAAGTCATCTTGAAATGTATTATAACCTTCATCATGTTGGCTGGTCAATGAAAAAGTGCTGTAGGTGTCTGGTTGCATTTATTATTGGTGAGCAGAACTCACAGGGTGCGGTTACTTATTAGCTGATCTGCATATAAACAGTTCTTATCTCTGAAGGCTGCACTGCAATGGTTGACCGGGCTTGGGAAGGATTTTATTAGCAAGGGGTGGGGGCAAGTTACTACTTCAGGAATTAGATGACCCAGAACCATCTCTGCAGCACAGAAGAAAATATCCCTCTCTGTTCTTGCTCCTCTAATTACATTTAGTGTAGTATTGTTTCCATCTAAATTATAGCAATTATATACAAAGATCTTCTTTGAAATCATTTAATTAAAGAGTAGCTAATGCTCTGTGCTTTTGGAATGCTAATATATTGCCTTCCACTTAGGAAACTTTGGATTTTTTCCATTAATTATCATAAAATAATTCCAACGGCAGAAGGGTTTTTTAGCTTGTTTGAATACATTTTAAAAGAAGTGGTTCTGACAATTTTTGCAAAGCACAAAGAAGCCTTTTGCTGTCTTGATGGACAGTTAGCTAGGGATCAGTCTGAGGAACAATGTTTTCCTTGAGGTGCACTGGCTGCCAAAGTGTTGAATTTCTCCAGACCTGTTATCTTCTGCAGTTGGGGAAGTATTTGTGCTTGATTATGTTCTCCCCTACCCTTGCTATGTTTTCTGTGTAACAGACACTCAGGTCAATCCTGAACTGGTGTAAATCTGCTGTACTAAATGATTTCTGCCTGCTGAGTTGCTGTTTTGCAGGAGTGACCCTTCAGTCATGCATCGCATCCAGGACAAACAAGATTCATGGGAGAGCAGCCCAGCCGTGCAGCAGCATCAGACGTGCACTCTATAAGTGTATGTGCTGAAAGCAGTTGCAGCATAAGAGCTGGTGGGATTTATCCGCTGCCAAGGGAAGGTGGGGAGGGGAGCTGTAGTTAGAGCTCCTACTTGAGTACAATATTGGAGGCCTTCTGCATCACCCTTCTGTGCAATTTCCCATTCCTTCCTTCTCCCTCCACCTCCTCTTCTTCCTCCTCCTTCTGACACCTCATATTGCTGTAGTTTCCATGGGTCGATCTTGGTCCAGCACGTGCCTTCTTGTTGAGAACAGGAATTGCAGTTTCCTTTGTTGCTCTCTCTGAATGTGATGATGTTTCCTACCACTAATACCACACGTTTCGGACTACGCTAAGAAGTGTTATTGAAGAGCCAACAACAATTTACTTAGCAAATCCATTCTACTACACAAGTCATTCCCCTCCTACTTATTTCTAACCTGTGTACACATTTCTCACAGGCTTTTCTTGTGTTATGTGCTCCTCACTTCTTTTCGACTTCTTGGAGCTTGTCTCTGTGACAGAAGTCGGATACAGAGAAGTGTCCACAGCAAACCCACAACTTCAGGTTCTCAGATCTCCCCCTTCCCACTTTCTCTCCCCGATACCCACACGCTGAGACAGATCTAAATGAGAGAACGTGACCGATTCCTGGCTGGTCTCTGTTTCACCAAAACCAGCACAAGGCAGAGGAATTTTGATACAGGCTACAGCCTACAGGATGAGTAGTTTGGGCAGTGAGGAGAGAGTTAAGTCAACTAAGTGTAGTTACGGTATAAATTAAGACGGACTAGAGTAAAGAAATGCAGCACACTGGGGACACAGCAGGATCTGGATTGCAGTCAGTGCTTGAAAACTCAAGAGAATTTTTCTCTTTTGTTTCTCTTTTGTTTTCATAGGGAAATTTGTAAATCATCTGTCTCCCACTTTTTTTCTTTTTAAGTCTGGAATAATTAAAACAGTGACATCTTTAATCTCATAAGTGGCTTGGATAAAAATGTAGGTTAGTGAAAGATTCAGTATAATGAAAAAAAACCATTCTTTCTCTGTTCTCTAAATCTCACAATAAAGGTGATACAATTGAAATTTCAGGAATATCAGAAAAGTTCTTGGTTCAGAATTTTTAAAAACTGGAACTTTAATTTTAGATGAAGTTTTAGGTTCTTTTATGTATTTAAGATAGCCAGGAATTTGTCATAATGACCAATCATCATTGCCATTTTGAGGGGATTTTTTTATGTGTACTGAGATGTTCCCCCCTGCCAATGAGAAGCTAAAGTCTTGTTCACGGCTTTTAAAGTCTGGTGGTGTGTTACTTATTGTAACATTACTTAAACCATGTTTCCACAAAGATTTTGCTTTCTTTGATTTGTGAGCTTCAAACATGTAGACTCCATATGTATTTGTGGTGGTGGTACTTTGATGATGTATAATGTCAGATCCTATTGCTTCCATCCCTCCTTCTCAGGTACTTAAGCAAGCACATAGTTTTTTTTCTGCATGTGAAGGAATGCCATATAGTTGGAATGGCATTTAGATAGTCCACCTGTGTTTAACAACTGACTCTGCTACTGTCATTCTGGTGCAAGCTTGTGCCGAAGCCTCGGGTGTGATTCAGTTTAATATGATCTCTTTCAGTATCCCATGTGTAACAGAACTGTGTCTTAGTTTTAAATTACAGTCTGAAGACTTCCACTGTTTTCTGAGTGCTACCCTTCAACTTCAACTGCTCCTGCATGCTGCCTTACTCAGAATGAGCCTTGTGTTGCCCTAGAGTTGTGTGGGAAATGTCATTTTCATCCTGAAAATCACTTATTATTACTTAGCTAGATGAGCCACAAAGTGTGATCAGTGACTGCTGCTGCTGAGTGACCTACTCAAAAGGATTAAGAAAAAGCTAGTAATGTCCTTGCAGTGATGATAATTTATAATTCCACCCCTCCTAGCTGCAGTCAGCATTCTCCAGGTGGAAGGGACCTGCCATCTCTGCAGGTCACTTGCCTACAGTCCATATCCAGAATATTTCAGGTGTTTCTTTAACAGTTCATTAAGTAAAAAGTTCATGGAACACAGACATTCAGCAGTAAAGAAACTGAGTCAGCTAAGATAAGCTTGACTTTGAGACAGCCAAACCCATATATTCATCAGAATAACTCTTGGCATTAGGCAGATGACTTTCTAGATAGTTGTTTATTGTTCTTGAATGATACCTTCTGTCTGTATCAGACCTGAGGCCTATTATGGTAAGTTTTAGAGGCATGGAAAACATTTCAACACAAGCTGTACAGTGGGCCAGGAAAAGGCTAAACAATCCTGGGATATTCTAGGAACAGGAGAATGTTATTCATAACAGAATATCATTTTCTGGCATCAAGCTCCAAGACTGTGTACTGGTTTCTGCAGCCGAGATACATGAGAAATTATATGCTTAATGGAATCATATCTCTGTCTGACTCTCGTTCTTTCTCTTTTTTTCTCTCCTGTGCTTAGAGTTTTTGGGCACTTCAGTCTCCGTTCTGAGTGGCAGCTGGTGAAGGTGGATTACAAGTCTATCTTCAGCCGAAGATGTAACAAAGACGACTACCAAACCTGGCACCTGCACAATCAGGTACTCCAGCTCTGTAAGGAGGGGATGATGAGGGTTCCTCTTCCCCTTCTCTGTGTTCTTTTCAGCAAAGCATTTGGATTTTTTTCTTGCTTCCATTGAGTCACACTTCTACCCTGTTGATGCTTTACTTCCCCTGAATCATATGCATGAATAAACACAGGGCCAGTCTTCTCCAGGCAAGTTAGGGAGTTAACTACTCTTTATATGACAATACTCCATTGCACCAGCTGGATTTTTTTACCCTCAGTGCTCAGGGCAATGTAAAACCTTGCCTTTTGATTGAATTGCAGGAGATTTTGAACTCTTTGTAGCTCTGTCAGTGACTCATGAAAATAATTTTCTTTTTTTGCTTCTATTTTTCACACTCAAAAATGAAAAAACCCCAAATTTATTCACCATGTAGGTCCTGCAGGTGTCTCTGAAACTCTAGGGAGCCCTTGAATAAAATAAACCAGAGAAGACCAAATTATTTCATTTTATTCAAGGATATGTGCTCTGCTTTTCATACAATCTGGCTTTGTTTTGTGGTGGATATATTTAGGTCCTGAAGCCAGTAGAACTGAGATTTCTCAATACCCTCTGAAGATTGCTTAATGGGTTAACTGGCCACCAGTACGACGTCTCAGTCCCTGCAGGACAACATAACTAGAGCCAGAACTACTGGCACTGTGATATTCGTGAATGAAATCCATGAATTAGAAATGAACATTAATTTGGTAAGGACGTAACAAATAACTGAAGCCACAGAATTAAATAAATGAAAATAATTTATAGAGAAGAATAGGGAATATGTCTGTAACCAGGCAACCATCTTGGGAATCACTGTAAATTGGAAAAAGAAATACTTCAATCAGGTTTTTCTCTTATTTCTATGCAGAGAAATCATTTCTCTGTCAGAGGAAGATCTGTCTATAGCAACTCACCTAAGTGTCAAATGCTTCTGTTAGGTTAGCTACTCCTAGTGTTGCTTTGTGTTCAAAAACTCCCGTATAACACACTGCCAAAATTATAACAAAGCCACGTCTATCAAGCCAGAGGAGGAGAGCCAGGAGTCCTGGGTTCCACTCCTGCCCTGGGTTTCAGGTTTGGGCTCTTCCTCATGTAGTAGATTTTATCTGACATATGGACTTGATAATCCCGTGGGTCTCTTCCAACCCGGTTATTCTATATGGAAGAAACCTTAGAGTACATCCACATAGTCTTTTCAGGATAATGTGTAGGGCTAGATACATCGGTGGATGCCTTCTGAAATATGGCATAAGTGCATCCGATAGCTTGGGCTATCAGCACCGAGGCATTTTGGGCACATCATTAGCATCCCAACTCAATGCTGAACACACTGTACTCAAGGGTCCTCCCAAGGTGGTTTAGAGTTTGTAAAGCCAAAAAAGAAGTGGAACTAGACTCTTAGCTCTAAACTCTCCCAGTGGCAATTGTTTGCTTTCATTGCCTTTTTTGTGTTTACTGACAAAATGCTCTATTTTGGCACAGCAGCCCCAACAACTCTGTTTTTCTTTCCCCTCTTGTTCCTTGGCTGTTGAAGGGGGAGCCTTGCGTCATGGGAGAGAGGAAGATCTATAAAAAACGCAAACCTGGAGCCCAGTGTTACCTAGGTCGAGACTATTCCCGAACTGTGGTGTCTGAACCGTGTGTCTGTGGTCAAGGCGACTTTGAGTGGTGAGTATGTGACTCTGGGAATTTCTGCAGGAACTGTTCTTGTAGCATTGGCAGTGGCCAAGCTACTGCCCAGACAGAAAACCTTGCAGAGAAACTGAATCTCATGTGGCTTTGTGGCAGTGATAGTACCATATAGCATCGATGTGAGTCCCCATACTTGTTGTCCCTTTCATCTACAGGAGAGATTTCTTAATCTCCATGAGAAATCCAAGCCTGAAATTAAAAAGCAGAAAATTGCTAGTACTGATTAACATTTTTTTGTTCATTATGCTAGAAGATAGACAGCTAGGACTCTTCTCTGGTCCAAAGAATGTCCCTCACAGGAGAAAGAAGGAATTTCTCTGACCTCACTTCCAAAGTAATTGACTACACAGGGAGCAAGCTAGTGAAACTGGCACATTTTTATCATTATTCTTTTGAATTAATGGAAATATTTCTTGCTTTTTAGCAATTTGTATTAAGAAATTTCCTAAAGGACTTGCGTGACGTGACTGTATAGCCCACCCTTGTCAGATGTAGCTACTTGTTTTGCATAAATGTTAGTGTTTCTAACTTAATGGGGTTGTAATTTCCAAACTTCTTTAAGGTCATTTTGATAGAAGCTTAAAAATAAAA
Organism: Clamator glandarius; assembly: GCA_033459285.1. Classification (NCBI taxonomy): domain Eukaryota; kingdom Metazoa; phylum Chordata; class Aves; order Cuculiformes; family Cuculidae; genus Clamator; species Clamator glandarius. The sequence continues at coordinate 8,231,075 of JAUNZM010000092.1, read as the reverse complement.
CAGGAAAAAATTTAACCACTGCTTGATATTGCACGACAATCAGGGATAGAAGATGGGGAGAGTACATAAATCAGGATCTCTGCACGAGGAATTCCTACAAGAGAACTCGTAATAGGCAATATTTGAAAGATTTAAGACCGTCAATAGCTGTGATGTTTGAGTTTAAATGATCAAAATGTCATTTAAATGGAGTTCAAAACATCCTGAAAGCAGATCAGGTGAGAAAACATTTTGATTTTAATAGCAGGTTAGCAGGATCGATGTCTGATTTGGCATTGGTGTGATTCCCGAAATCTTCATGTACCTTTGAATTTTTCATGAAGAGGTGTGAGGCATAAGATCTGCACACTTGTTTGGACGAGGCCAGCTGAGACTCACAGTTCTTTTTAAAACATGGACACATTCAAATGTAGTAAAAATAAATAAAAAATGTAGACCAAAGTGTTTCCTTGAATATTGGAGTAGTCTGGCTCTAAGAGAGGATCAGGCATATAGAACAGAGATATTCATCTTATCTGGACGGATGCTTAATTTGTTCCTAATGTCTAAATTACGTCTGAGACTCCTTAGCTTTACTCTGGAGATTTTTCCCCTTTGTTCTCATCAGGGGAACTTGCAGGATGAACAAACTGTCTTGCCCTGCATTATCTGTCCTTGGTGTTGTCATATGCTTCTGAGCTAAACCAAGCACCAATCTCCAGAGATGCTTATGAAGTTGCTCTTTTCTCTTTTTTTTTTTTTTTTTGAGGCTTTGTGCCTCGCCAGCTTTCTTTTCTGTTTTCACAGTGAAGCTTGTCTTTTCTAAGCTGTAAGTGGAAAACCATGGTAGCTAAATTGGCCTTAAGTGCTGTTCTGCCTTGAAAAGGGTCTGCATCAGAATGCACCTTTTCTATCAATTGGCATGTTCCTTGCATACATTCAGTATCATTTCTGCTTAACTTTCCCACTAACATGAGAGAATATTGCTGTTAACCTTGTCAGTCCTGCAGAGGGAATGTGGTTAGACGACAGAAAGTTGGCTTTTGTTTCAGACTCTGCGCTTCCAACAGACTTGTTAACTGGATTCCAGTTGCAAAATTGTTACAGCTGGTGATGGGGAATCAAAAGAACAAGCTTCAGTTTAAGGGTCACTTTTGATGCTAGGCTGCAGGGCTGAATGGAAGATGATGTGGGGTGCTCAGTGTGAAGAAAATACGAGCAGTGCTGGAAACATGGCATAAAGCCCTCGTTGTCTGAAAAGTGGTCTTCAGAGAGGAAAGGTGGACTCAGCTGCTCTGACTTGTAACTTCAGACAGTTATTTAGTCAGTGGCAAGATACATGTTGTTCTAGAATATGATTCGTCTGCCTTCTTTTGGATGTCAGTATGAGAAGGAGAGGTGCTGAGAAGTGCCTTTTCTCTCTGCTGATTAGAAGGCAGCTCTAGGCAAGGAGCTCATGGAGATACAGCCCTGCTGTAGGTATCTACAGTTGGAAGGACAACTTCTACTCTTTCACTTGATGTTTTTTTAAAGGAAAGGTATCCACTCAGCCTTTTCTGTCTGAGTCCACAACTGCCTGTTGTTCTCGGGAGCATTAACTAGCCTGTCTCTTCTGTGTGAACTCAGCAGGTCCGATGGAATGTCAGGGGTAGGAGGAGGGTCAGCAGGTGCGGTTGTGTAAGTGAAATAACCAGTAGATTCCTCAGACAAGCCATCTGCTTCCCCAGTAAATAGGTTTGGAGGCTGGTTCTGGTCACAGGACATCACCAAGTGTGATGGCACCTGCCTTCAAGAGCTGTGCAGGCAGGACAAATGACTGCAGGAGCCTGACAGCATGGGCTGTGATCTCTGTGCTCCGTCCTGTTTGGTCACTGTGCCCTTGCCCCTATCTGCCTCGTATCGCAGTGCTCTCTGTTTCCTGCTGTTAGATATAAGGCTGATCTGAATTCCAGGGGCATAAATCGTGATCGAGGGTGCTAGTTCAACAAATCCTCATGAGTCAAGATCATGGTTGACTCCTGCTAACCCTCACAGTCATTTCCAAAAGTAAACCTTGGCCTTTTTCTGACAGAAAGAATGGCAAAAGGAGCTCAGAAGTGTTTTTAAAAATCTCACCGATCTTTCTCTTCCCTCCTCCTGCTTCTTTATTTACCCTGTCAAGATAGCTTGTAGCAGCTGGACTTGATTACTTCCTTAACTTATGCAAACCCTGGGGCTTATACGAAGGGAGGTGGGCGGCATGCAAGGTTTTAATATACATTTACCAGAAGTTAATGAACAAGCACAGAACCTTGAGGGCATACAGCAATGTTGTCTTTAATTTTATTAAATATTTATGCAGCTCTTTTCTTCTTTGGGGCAAAGTACAGCTCCTCCTGAATATTTTTAATTACCAAGTCACTGCCAGGCATTTTTGACTGTGCAGGTTGGACCCACTGAGAATGATTAAATTGAATGTTGAAAGAAGGAACATTAGGGAATCTCCAAACCTTTTAAAGTAGCTTGCAGAATTTTTACCTTCCAAAAAAGGAACAGTAGCAGCCTGGGTCACTGGGGACATAGCACAATTTTGTCTCACCAGAGTTCTTCCTAGTGACTTTCTTTTGGCGATTCAGACTCTGAATACGGGAAGGATAAAACTCAAGTGTCCTAAAGGGCAAAGAGCTTTCAAGGCAGTGGCTTCTGGAGTGTCTGTGTCTTCATGGAGGTTTAGATTGTTGGCATTTGTTAACCTGCTTCAGGCAAAAATCCAGAATCTTTTTTCATTTGTCCCACGCCAATAAAGGCTTTGCATAGAAACCCGATTCAGAGCCTATTAAAACTTATGGAAGGCTTTGGATTAATCCTATTGCTTCACCTTTGTATTGGCATGCAAAGGTAGCTTAAAAACAAGTCTTGGATGGGTTTGTGTACAATTCCACTCTTTGGTGGTCCAAGGAAACATCAAACCCTGGTTACCTTCCCTATGCAACACAGTACTGTGTAATCCTCAGACTACCAAGTTAGCTGTGTTGTTTTAGTTCAGTGTTGGAAAAAACATCAGCTATATTTTGCTTTCAGGCCAATCATAGCTCAGCCAAAGCTTAGGGAGGAGATTAACACGCGTAAATATGTATACTTGGGCTGTATACCTGTGCAAGGATTGCTCCTAGTGTCTTATCTTCCTAACTGCTTCATTGAAAAAAAAAAGGTGGCATTAGAGCCTGAAATTGTTCTGGTCTTTTCTGAAAGCATAGACTGCAAAAAAACAAGCAAAGAAAAGAATTCAACAAGTTAAATTATTAAAGAATAGTAAAAGAAATTAATACTACAATTTTATTTCTGAATCTCTGCCCATGTTTTATTTACCAAATGAAACACAAGTCCTCCAATGCTCTGTGAAGCTGGTAGTTCTGGTGTTGTCAGGTGAACTCTGTTCCTGCTTCTCAAACTAATCAAGCACTTTGCATCTGGATGAGCTTAATCCGTGACATCGTGCCATCCAGCAGAAAGCCAACTCACATGCTCTGAGGAACAAAAATATCCCGTAAAACCAAGCTAAATCTAGTGAATGGGTACAGTGATGCACTCATGACTTATCTTTGTAGTGACTACGGGTATGAGAGGTACAGCAACAACCAGTGTGTCCCAGCCTTCTGGTTCAGCCCGTCCTCCCTGTCCAAGGATTGCAGCATTGGTCAGAGCTACTTGAACAGCACTGGGTAAGTCGATCTTGCAATCTCTCTGGGTTTGGTGGCCCTGCAGGAGACAAGAGAACCTGGATGTTCCTTTTTATTCTGCATCCCATCTGAATTTTTCCAGTCTTATTTGTGAGGTAATGTTTGCCGCAGCATCTGTATGGAACATTGCCTCATTCCTCAGAGACAGAGAGAAGCACATTAACATAAGTGACATGTAGATATTGTATTGCTATCAAATGATGTATGATCCCTGGAGCCTAGACTTGGAGCTCCCTTTTGCTGCAAAATTAAAACACGAATCAAGGAGGTCTATCCGAGAGACAGCTGAACATTTAAAAGAACAGGTTTGAGGAATATCATATCATTTTTTATTGAACCTCTTCCTATGTTAAAGCTCCTGTGTATAAAAGCTTCTGGCAGGGCTCTCATGAGCAGTTTTTAGCCTCTTTTTTCCCTTTACCATTTTCACTTTGCATACACGCTGCCTTGAGTTTTAAGACAAGATACATGCTCTAGATTCTCTTGGTTTTACCCAGAAGACATGGCAAGTGTTGGTTTATTATGGTAATGTTGCTCTGCAAATGATTAAAGTTTTTCTAGTTACACTGGCTGGTGCAAAATTGTAATGTTCCTTCTCAGGCAGTGGAGCCACTGAAGACTTCGCACGTGTGCTTCTGAGTCGTGGGTCCTGCGTGCTTAGTTGTTGCGACAGGGTTATTCCTGGGTGGTTGAACAAAGTGAGGAATCACTTAACTTATGAGGCTCCCCTTCAACTGAAAGGTCGCTTTAGAGGTGGAATGTAATTACAGGAGCCCTGACCAGTATTACTGCTTGTAGCCTTCTTGACAGGGAGCAAGAAGGAAATATTTGGGGGTTTGTGTCTTATAACCAATCCCGTGTTATAATAATTTCGCCACTGTGAAATTATTAGAAAGAGTTAATCTTCCTCAACAGCAATGGGAACGGCCAAGTGTCTTGCTAGTTAGCTAACCTCTTGCTAGTTAGGGCCAAGAGAAAACTCATTCCTTGAATAATTTTTAAATTGGACTGGGCAAAGCTCTTGGGAGATGACTCCAAGTACCTTCTACCAGTGTAGAGGGGACTAGTTCAACAAATCTTCATGAGTCAAGATCGTGGTTAACTCCTGCTAACCCTTGCAGTCATTTCTGAAAGTAAACTCTGTAGAGACAGACAAATGTAATAAAAAGCATAATTAGAAAGCTGGGATGCAGGGTGCAGTCCTGCAGGCACAGGGAATTGGAGGGATTCTCTGCCTTTTAGCATCAAGGAGTAGTAATTCGCCTCCACAATGTGTGCCTGCTCTCGGTGATGCTGCTGAGAATCTCTGGAGAAGCGTGATGGTGATTTGATGGCTTTCTCCACTTTAATAAAGTGTTTGGTTTCTTTGATTATTCCTTTCAGTGAGGGAAGCATGCAGGCAGTTAGCCTTTGGAAAAATACACGTATTAACATGGAGACATGGAACAAAACACAAAAACTTTTCTGCCCGCTGCCTGAGCCCAATCTCCTTTTGTTACTGCTCCCCAGGTACCGAAGGATTGTGTCTAACAACTGCACAGATGGCTTGCAAGAGAAGTACATGGCCAAAGTGGAGAAGTGCCCTGGAAAAGCACCTCGGGGACTGCACATCCTAACTTCTGATGGAAAGTTGGTCACAGAGCAGGGACACAACGCCACCTTCATTATCCTTATGGAAGAGGTATGTTAGTGATCTCAGTAAACTTTTCACTGTGTGGCTGGACTGGCATTCTTTTTCTTCACCTGTTAGGCTGCTGGGAGGAAAATAGCAATCAGGTGGGATCATGAAATGATGAACACTCCTGAGATTTAGGAGAGTTAATGAAAGAGGGTTGTACATGAGACATTAAAACAAATCACATTGGGTCAGCCGAAGGAGTATTTGGCTGGTTAGCTTGTCTATGAGTCATGATGAAGCCAACACTGAAGAAAGAGAGATCTGGCAAAAAGCATATTTCAAGATGAGCTTCTTGATGACTCCAATGAACTGCAGTTAATGGATTTTATGAAGCATAAATGGTGTATATATGCTTAATAATTCTGTTTCTGGGATGAAGAGATTTAGATGGAGCTTTGCTGGGAAAGGTTAAGAAGAGTGGGGATTATTTTCAGACTCTTGAGCAGCACTGAGGGATATTGTTTTGCAGTAGGAACTGAGCCTCCTCAAACCCATATCTGTTTTATTTATTTATTGGCATGATTCCCCCTGTAGCCAACAGTGTGACTGATACCAGGACGAGTTGGTGCATCAAAAAATTTAGGCACTCCTGGTGATCTCTCTGGGTTGAGTATCCCTCTGTTTGGGAAACGTATCATGCAGCCCATTTCACCGATGCTTGTGGCTCTGTTGGGTGCTGGGTAGCTGAGGAAAGTACTTGGTGTGTATCCAGGCTGATGGGAGGATTTCTCAAATGATCTTATGCCTCTTCAGGTCTGTGATAGGTGTTTAAGGATATATGTGACTGCACCACAAAAAGCCCTGCTGTGCTTATAGTTTGCTGCATCCTCCTGCTGGCTTATGACTGCCCATGGAAGGGATCATTGAAGGTGCAACAGTGATTTTCCCACAACGGCTTGTGTTACATCTCTTTTCTGGTTAAACAGAATGGTCAGCTCACAACCTCACTTCTGACATCTTTGGGTATCACAGGAGGGGCAGTCAGAGAGTGAGGTGGCGTTGGAGAACCACAAGTGCATGTTGTCATGTGTTTTGTTCTGTGTACTTCATTTTGAGACAGTATCTGGGAGCCAGACACATCATGGTCATGAACATCAGAAGAAGGAAACCAGGACAGACTAGATGCCCATTTCCAAGTATCCTGCTATGACAACAAACAACATTAGGTGTTTGGGAGAAGCTTATTAGAAACAGTGCAAGCGCAGTGCCCCTTCCCTTTCCAGTCCCAGGAATAGCCTCCCTTGGCAACTTAGACCTTTGAGAATACAAGAAGCTGTTGTAAATCTGAGCGTACTGCCATGAAGAAGTTTTTTCTCATGATACCTTGGTATTTTTTTTAAACACAAAGGCTTATAATAAATTCTTGCACAGTAACTAAATGTTTCATTGGGACCACACTAATCTGACAGAGCCTCTTTACATGCTTTCTCGGAGGTCCGTGCATGCCCTGCTTTTATACAAAGGGGATTTCTTGTCTACCTGGCTGGTTCTTTTATATTCTGCAGACTTGACATGGTAAGACTATTTGTATAGACACTGTGAGTGAGAGTGCAGAAAAAACCAGACATAATCTAAAAATTAGGAATCTAGTAGTAATTTATTAAGGAGCTCAAGCAGAACTGCTGCATATAAGGAATGATAAACAGATGGGGAATAAGGCAGCAGTCAAGGTAGCTGAAGAGTGGAATTTTTTTTAAGGCTTTACAGATTGAAGAGCCAGCTGAATAAATATGTGAGGGCATTCACTCTGTGCCCTTTGTTGAAACACAACAATAGTTAGAAAAACATGTCATTGAAACAATTTTTTTTTCTAAGGGGAGAGGATTTTCAAGAATATGTCTTTGTGGGCTTATTCCACGGAAAGTTGTGTGTTGAGTTTGTGTCTTAAAATAATAGACATTTTAGGAGAAAAAACCAACAGATATTTTAGACAAAAGCATTCTAGTCTTTCTTTGTGAACTTGAAACAAGTGAGTTGTCATCAGTCTTCCTGGTTAGTCGGAAGAAATAATTTCTGTAGAAGTCTTATTACGTTCCTTCTTGTCATACAGATTTACTCTTGACTTCCTCCACCTTTTCTGGTCAGTCCGTTCCCTGGTAGGTTGTTTTGCACCTATGTCTAAAATCACTTTCTGAGACAAACAAACAGCAGTCTAACGAGACACACACACACAGAGACACATCTGTGTAGTCTCCATTCAGCCATCCTACTGTTTCAAACTAACCCTGATCAGGAACTTTGTGATTAGCCTTAGGTTCCTTTCTACTTTATAGTACACACCCTCAGTATATTGATGTGACTGACCTTTGTGCTGTCCAATGGTGAATGAAAGCTTTATCACAGTTAATTGAAAACTAGATTTCTTAGGAGTTATAGATTTAGCGTTAGTAGTATGTCCACATTGGTAATTCATAATACATATGTAGCAATGACAACGAAGAAAGAAATGAAGAATGACTGATGATTTTGCTGTGTTTTTAGGAATATGGGGGTGGACTGTGCTTTGGACTGTTTATACACGCAATAGAACATGAGGGATAAAAACCTTTTTTTTACCCTTTTTTTTTTAATCCAAGTTTGAGTTTGAATGCAAATAAATGGTAGAATGCCAAATTGCTGCTATAGGGAGTTGTGTGCTAGACCAGATCAACGAATCTGTTTTTGCACGTGACCTTTTCTGTGCATCCTCAGCTCTCCTCTGCATAAACTCCCCTTAGGTCTAAATGGTCGTTTATGTGGCAGCTCCAGTTACTGAAGCATTCTGTTCCCTTGCCTTCTGTCTATGCCATTTCCCAGCTTCCCTCTTTCAGTAGTTACAAGTTGATGGCAAGTTTTGTAATATGGTTGTAATTGCAAGTGAGCCCACACAGCCCCTAGCTCACTCCCTTTTGGTATAATAGTTTACAGGGCTTAAAGCAATAAAATATACCTTTTGAATATATATAAAGAACATTTTTTCCCCATTTAAAAAGCCTCCATTTCATTTCTATTTTAATTTATATTCATAAATTCCAGAATATCTGACATTGTGGGGTGTGCTAACACACTTGGTTTAGTATTTTTTATACTGGATACAGAGGTGTGGAAAGGAGAAATAAAACACAATTAGTATGATGGGCAGGCTTTGCATTGAAGACCCCACTGTCATAATTGGGTGGAAAGATCATCTGCTGCTGTTCAGTCACAAAAAAATCTGTTCTGGCTTCTCAGCTTCCAACTCCCTCATTTCAGGTTGAATCATATTGGAGAAGCAAGGAGCAAATAGGAAAGAGAATTGTAAGGCATGAGAAAGGAGCTGCTGTGATGGATACAGGATTGCAGCCTGAGGTCACCAGTGATGAAGCCAGCCCAGATCAAATTTTTATCCTCTGTTCAGTGTCTTCCATAAGAGATGAACTTGTGGTCTTAGTATATACCCCTGAGAAGTGGTTTTGAAGGGTTTAACAAGCTGTGGGAGCTTTTCTATCAAATAACTGAATATCCTAAGAGTCTAATTTTGTCCCTGCTCGAGAATTTTTTTAGATTGACTTAAAAAACTCTCTTTCAAAAGACATTATTGGCTACTCAATGTTATAGATAGGTTTTATTGTCACTACTCCTCTAGGCCTCTATGTTTTCTTTTGTGTTTATATTGTATTTTCAATGTCCTAGTAGGACAGAAGTGAAAATTGTGACTTGATCATGTCAATAGACACAGCTCCCCTTTATTGTGCACCTTTGGTCTCAGTTGCTGATCCTTTGGGTTAGAATGTTCTGTGAGCTATTTAATCATAATTTAAGAATTTCTTTTTCCATGATCCAGTCGATGCTCTCCCTTTATCCTAAATGTCCTGAGGATAAGGAGGCATGATCCAAAATGGATCTGTGCTATGTATGAATGTGTTTGGACCATATGGAAAATTGCTCATGGATTGATTTCAGCTTTGGGCTAGGAGCTTCTCCAAAATTTAGTGGTATCTGTTTCACCCATGGTGAATACAGTGAAGACCTTTCATGACAGGAAAGGGCTTGGGCCAAAACATTTTAGATAACTGCAGAAAACTACAGAAATTAAGTCTGAGGTGTAGTTTTATTTCAGTTTAGTGAAATCACTCTAGTGGGCTTTAGCTCCGTTTGAATTAACCTTGTTTTGTGTTACTTTTAGTCAGCTGGGGACAAGTATAAAGTAAGGCTCCAAGAAACTGAAATAACAGACTCTTTTACGGTTCAGCTACAGTGGTTTAAAGTATGATTTAAATTAAAACAGTGCAGCTGCTGCCTCATCCCAACACCTGCAATGTTGGACTGTTGTTCCATCCTTCATTTAATAGCTGTCATTGACAGTAATCCTAGAAGGGATTTTCTCATCACCTACTTCATTCTCCTGAGTATCCAGGCCCTATCTCTGTGTTGATTGACATTAGACAAAAACTGTCAGCCCTTAGTGTGGGATTCAACCTATATAAATTCAGCCATCCTGAAGTTACACGTCTAGCTGAAACTAGCCACCTAGACTCTCTGTTATCAGAATACAGGGGTGGATATTTCCAGATGATTCGTATCACCTGCCGCAGTTATATTAATGTGGGACGTGTTGGTCTGTCTTTATCTTTCTCTCTCTTTCACATATTGAAGAGTGACTTTAACCATCGTTCCATCTCCAAGGTGTTCCTGGAGCTCCCACGTGTACGTGGGAATTGCTCTCCAGTTAGCATCTACCCTACTGTGTCCCATCTCGCTGCCTCTGACAGAGATAGTTGTTGGACACCACTTTTTTAATGAAAGGCTGTGCAAAGCCCTGGCCACTTCAGTGACACGTGATCTCCAACCATGCATTGCATTAGATTATTCAAATATGGTCCCCTTCTAAAATGCATATTTGGCACTCTGCTCTCCCAAAATATCTAAACCTAAGGTGAGGGAATAATTTCTCTTTACAGATGTAAATATACCAAGTATTGCTTGTGTATAATTACCTGGCGTTGATTTGAGCCTGGACACTTTGGAGGCTGAGAGAACACAACTGGGCTATTTTGGAAAAGTTTCAAGTTTGTGGCCATGCTAATGGACTGGAACTGAGAAGTGGGATGGAGGGCAATAGATATTATTTTTCTCATTCCAGTTTCGTAATCCAGCCTTCTCTGTTGCAGGGTGATCTCCAAAGGACAAACATTCAGCTTGATTTTGGAGATGGAATTGCAGTATCCTATGCTAATTTCAGCCCTGTTGAGGATGGCATCCGGCACGTCTATAAGAGCGCTGGGATCTTTCAGGTGACGGCGTACGCAGAGAACAGCCTGGGCTCTGACACTGCTGTCCTTTTCCTGCACGTGGTCTGTAAGTACTTCCAGCTGTTAACTTCCTAGTGTGAAAACCTGACCTCACTGAAAATGCCTGCAAGCTCAGTGGGGCCTAAGAATACATGCAAACCCACCTACATATGCAAGTTAGGAAAAAATATTCCCGGAAAGGGTCATCGGGCACTGGCAGAGGCTGCCCAGGGAGGGGGTTGAGTCACCTTCCCTGGAGGAGTTTAAGGGATGGGTGGACGAGGTGCTGAGGGACATGGGTTAGTGTTTGATAGGAATGGTTGGACTCGATGATCTGGTGAGTCTCTTCCAATCTGGTTATTTATGACTCTAAGTCACTCTTCGAAGTGCTTGGACTTCTCATTGAATGCAGAGGAAGGGAAGTTTCTTTTGACACGAGTGTATTTGCAGTCCTCACAGGTACACAGGAAAATTTGAAAATGTTTCTCAGGCTTTCTGAAAGGGTCTGAGATTAAACAGTATATGAAACAAGGCCCAGATGTACGTTTTTAATTTGCTTCTTATACCAAGAGGTTTAGATTAACCTACTAAATTTTGAGTCAGTTATTCAGGATCTGGGAGTTTACGGTGCCTATTAAATAAAAGAAAAGCATTATACAGAGCTGACTTCCTCTGATACGAATGCACTGAGGGCTAATGTGCTACTCTTCATAGTTCATGTGTTTGACATACATCCCTGACTTTCTCTCCTGTTTGGTAGATGAATGCAATTTCTTTCTGCTTGGCACATGAGCAGGCTCAAATATGGAATCCCCAGCTGGCTTTCTCAAAGTCACAGGAGAGAGCAAAGGGGGTGGAATGCAGAATGAGACCAGGAAGGTCCCATTTCCTTGTCTGGCTCTTTGACAACTAGATCTCCTGGGCAGAGAGCTCCCACGATGTGCCACATTGGTTTTGCCCTAATTGTTTTCATAGCCATGTCTATCTTGCCCTTTAGCCTGTCAGAATGTCTTCTAGCCTGTGTGTCTTTACTTGAGGTTTTCTGCTGGAAGGAAGCAAGTCAGAAATTTCCATACCTCAAAAACTCATTTTTTCTTCTTTTTAATTTCAGGCTCCCTGTGTGAAGGAATAAATGTTCCTTGAAGCTTTTATTATGCTCATAATTCCCTCAAAGTCAATCATGGCTGAATTTAACAACCTGTTATTAGAGCATTAACTGTTTTTTCCTTCACCTTGGGCCATTAGCTGACAAAAGTGATGGTTACCTGGTAATAACAACCAGCTTTATATGGATTATCTGATTTTTCTCATAGGAATTGCTTTTTCATGGTGAGGATTTTAGAGCAGAATGCAACGAGGGGCAGTTGCTTGTCCTGGTTGTCCTACTCTATGCTTTTTTCCCTCAGCCTTTCAGATCTCTTTTGACTTTTATAGTGTTCTTAGATGGCCAACTTATTATCCTTATCTCTGGGGAAATATTTTACAAGCATTTACATTCAAGCTAACACTGAAATAAGATGATACCTCAGTATTAGACATTTAATATATTTGAATGTACTTGTCAATAGAGGAGGTTTGACCTTGAAGCTAAAATGTACAGAAGAAAAAAAAAAGCCTGCTATATAAATCACCTTTATTATATGGTCTGCCTGGTGCTGGAATCAGGTACTGAAAAAAGAGGAGAAAGAAGCTATTTGGCCTCAAGCAACAGTAGTTTTCTACCCTGCAGCTTTATCAGTGTTCAGTCAACTTTTCACCTTTCTGGTATATGCTGTCAAGCTGCTCATCTCTTCATTTAAAGCAAGCAAAGATATTTTTGGTCTTCCTCTTACATGCACTGTCACAAAATACTGGAGGAACCTGCTGTTCTTGGGAACCCAGAGTACTTGCCGTGGGCAGAGTTCAGGAGTGACTTGCTGGTAGAGACTCATTGGGAAAGGGGATAAAAACAAGAACAAGTTTTGAGGAGCCAAAGCAAGAATAGTGTCCCATTGTGCTGAGAGCTGTATATTCCAGTGGTGAAAGAAAAGCTCTTGCTTTCCAAAATCCTTGTAATCTAAGGAGCTGGTGAAGTGATTACTGTCCCCGTTTCATGCCTAAAGGGCTGAGAAGTAATACAAGAAGATTGTCTCAATTAAAATCAGCAAGTTTCCTGCTTCCCAGAATTAATATCCTATAAGAAACAAAAAGTCTCACTTCTTTCTTATTTCATCCTTTCCTTCTCACAGTGATAGTCTATCAGTTCACGGTGTTTCAAAAGGTACCATCCAGAAAGAGTCAGTAACACTGTCTGATGTGCAGCATTTATCAGCTGAAATTCAGTACCAGTGAAACCAAGAAATTTAACAAGAAGGAAACCAATGATAATGGTAAAAGCTTTAAAAAATCTAGCAAACAATACCACAATTTTTTTTCCCCGTGATTTTTTTTTTCTGGAGAGGAACTGACTTCTTAATTTTGAGTGTAATGCACTAGACTCAATATGGACATTTGCATTTATTAGACAAAACTTCGCATTGATACTTCATTATTTTGTAAGTCTTCCAGAAACAAGTTATTCTGACAGCTAAATGCTTTGATATGCCAACACACACATCTTTCAACTAGTTCCTGACTTTTTGCTAGTAGTAATTGACTGCCCAAAGGCTTCTCAAGGTCAGGCTAAAGTCAAAAAAAAAAACCCAAGAATTTCTAAAATCATGAAACTTTCTTTTGGAGACCTAAAAAACTGTCAAGGTGTATTTAATCAAGTCATAAATGCTTCATGTTTAATCAGGTTTTAGCCACCTTGGCGAAATTGATTTTCCTACAAATCTTAGTAGCTCAGTGGATATATTTCCAAGAAAACACCTTCTTTCTCTCCTGTGTCCTATCCCTCAAGCCTTCACTAGCAGGTTGCTCTATCCAGTGCAAAGGCAGTTCATTGTTCTCCCTCAAAGTGCATTTAAAAAATTCTTCTAAGTGCGCAGTGTTGACCCTGTCTGAGATTAGCATTGTGGAAACTGCATTTCTTGCTGCCCTAGAATTAAGAACGAGATAAAAAAATGCATGATTTTATGTTTATCAATCTGATATGGTTTTCTTTCACTTATTGACTGCTGGAATTCTTTTGTATTGTTATAATGGAGTCTCCATGCTGATATAAGGCATTTGATTTATTTAAAGAAAAGATCCTCGCTGCTCGCGACTGTGCAAGGAGGGTTCAACTCAAAGCCTTGAATAATGAAGCCTTTCTTCCCACAGGTCCAGTGGAGCACGTCCATCTGAGTGTCCCCTTTGTCGCCATCAGAAATAAGGACGTCAACATTTCTGCAGCAGTTTGGCCCAGCCAGGCAGGCACTCTTACCTACTTCTGGTGGTTTGGGAACAGCACCAAGGTACAGCTGCTCCTTGATTCATTTTTACTTCCTAATCCTATTGCACCATACAGGGGACTCTAATAAAAACTTCTCGCCTTTGCTTCTTTTGCGTTTTGTATTTTTTTCCTTATCTAAAAAGGGTTGTTATTACCTGAAATTCAACCTTTGTGAGTTTATTTCCTCCTGTTTTGTGTTGTTCTTCGCAGTCATTACTTTTTTTTACATCTGGTTCTTATCAGCCCTACTGAGCTTTGGAGACCACTATTATTACCAGAGTTCACTTGCAGCTTAACTGAATTATATACCGCTATATATGGTATAATACTGGCTCTCAACATAGTGTTTAAAAACTGCTGGTGTTCAATATCTGTGGGGATTTCCATTATGTACCAATATGCAGTATATAAGGCTGGATTCCAACACAATACTTTAAAGCTGTTGGTGTTCAAATAACCAGTTGTATCTAGAGTTTCAAGCTAGTCTCTCACGGATTTGTTTGTGTCCGTCTGTGACTGTTGTTTCCACTCTTGGATCTATTAGAGGGGGAGATGAGACTCTCTTGTAGTGAATTTTCAGAGGACTGGCAAAAATTTAGGATAAAGAGCTTTTTTATCCATAATTAAAACAAGTGAACCTTCAAGTTGTGGTCATGCTTTCATATGGAGAAAGCAGGATTGCTTCTTAGCTACAGTTTTTATTGTAGGCTTTAGGAGTGAGAGAGCTGACACACAGACACTAATCTCCATTAATACATTTGTGAAATATACAGCTGATAATTTTTCAATGTAGTATCTGCTGTTATTTACAAAAGCAGTTTAAGTCACATAATTGTCGACATTATTATTACTATGCAAGTGAAAGGGCACACTAAATTGAGATCAAAGTTTAAAAAAATGTGGATTTTACATGAAATACAGAACTTGAGACAAAAAAAAGCAGGCACACAAATATTTTATTTTCTCATTGACAAAGCTGTTTGCTTACCAACAGGAGCAAAAGGAAAAAAAATAACAAATGCTGCATCTACTGTGATTTTACATCAATTTAGGAAGCTTATTAAGAACTCACTTATTTTTGTAGAAGCATAATTGAGGCACTGAAAGAGCTCAGGAAGAAAAAACACTTCCTATAACTTGGCAAGCTGCTGAGCCCTAGCTGAGCTATGGTAGCCTCCCACATACATACATCTAGTCCATGACAAGTACTGGGTAATTCCACATAGTTTATACTGCTCTGAGAGAGAGGGATGCAAAATCACATTACAGTTTGGATATTTTGGGCTCAGGGCTCGCAGCTGGACAGCCATTAAAATACATCTGAAACAATTTAGGTACTGGTAACTGGATCATCTGCTTAAGCCCTCCAGAGTACCCAGTTTTCCTGACATTGTTTTTGTCCTTAATATAGAAGCTGGTTGTGAATAGGGCCTTAAAAAGATTTTTTTTTGAAATATAAAAGTAATCTAGAAAAGGTAGAGCAAAGCAGTGCTGTTTGCTGAAGTTTTCCATGCAGCACTCATGGTGCTTGCATCCAGGTGGTCTAAATATCTTCTGAGTCATAGGAAACAGAGTACAAGCAGCTATGGCTTTGTTTGGGATGGATGCTTTAGACATAGCTGCACATGGAGTACCCAGTCCTTATGATCCCTTGGGATGACTGTACGTGTTACTGAAATTTTTTGAGGTGCAGATTAGTAAAGATAGTGCTGCTTATCTGTGGCCAACTCGGAGATCCAGAGAACCTTTCATTCTTTGCAAAGCATTATCTCCAGCTACCTCACGAATGTACTTCAGCTCCACCTCTAGCAGAAGGATAGCAAAGGATATATACACAACAGCAACAGCCACCTTTTTTTTTTCAGCAGGTCTGCATTACATCAAAATTCCCTCTGGGATGTTTAATGTACATATCAGATCCTTCTCTGTGCCTGCTCATGGGCAAACTGTGGTCTCTAAGTGAAAGACGGAGACACTGTATGTGAATTAAAGGTTAAGGTGTGTAATATTGTGCATTGTGGGTGGTGTTGTTGAGTGATAAATTCTGTTTCCACAATGAGGGATGGCAGCTGGTTTTCCTGTTCAGCCCTTGGGCATCCCGGGCAGAATCAAATGTGTCTCGTGTCACTGTGCAGTCTCATTGTACTCTCTGTGCTGTTGCACAGGCGGATCTTGTCGTAGACTCGAATGACCTGGCTGAGGCGTTTCTGCTGCCCTACCCACCCTGCTGGAACCATTGTACTGAATTTCTGCTGTGCTAATTTTTGCAGTATACCCAAAGGCCAATTTTCTTGGATTAACACAGGTCCAGTTTAATAAATGTGTCCAGCTGTCTAATAGGTTTGAGCAAATGAACCTTAAACTAATTGATTTAATTTAGAGTTAGTTTCCAGGTCTTGGTGCTTGAATTAAAATTAAGGAGTTGGCTGAATGTTAAAATTCCATGATGGAGGTGAAATCATCCCTGATAATGGAATGTCCAGCATACACACATACAAAACCAAAAAAAGAGTAATTTTAAATGCCAGATTGGTTCCTCTTATCTGCCTTTGCACAGAATCACAGCCTATAACCTCTAGGAAGATAGCAAGTATTGCTGCAATTTGATGGAGACCCATTCTGCTTGTCCAGAAGGTGTGTAAATCTAAGTATATGTTAGCTAGGCCTTCAGGACTAGCAGAAGCTGGCATCCTTGCTGACTTGGTCTGTGAGTCCCATGTGATCAAACAGATTTTTTTTTCAATTGCTTTTTTAGCTCATGGATGAGGGGATCCGAGGAAGGTGGATTCTGCAGGGAGGGAAATGTGTTTGCCAATCGGGCTTATTCAAGTGGAAATTGTCACTGTTGTGAAATACAGGCAGGTTGGTAGTATCATGGGATGGAGCATGAGAGCTGCAATATGAATGTTTAGGCGTTTTCTTCTGAAAAAAACCCTGACAGTGTAGTGAAGGGACAACTGCAATGGAACGGTGACTTATCTGTGCTCTTAGACCTCTCTGTGCTTTTGCAGTGGAGGCTATTATCACTATATTTATTTCAATGGCTTGGTAGAAACAAAGAGATTTGCCTATAGACCAGCTGTCAGATCGATGGCACTGTGAGGACTACACTTGTGACTGTCAGTATACAAATCTCTTTTCCCAAAGAGGGTGCACTACTCTCATCTAGATGTGTATCTGTGTGAGAGTTTCGTGTGCAAAGAGGAGAGCTGTAGTGCTATCAAAGACATTTTTTGTTTGAGAAAGTACAGATAAAGGCAGCCTTCCCTGGCAGGGCTCTGAGCTGGCTAAATTCAGGTCAACTTTACTCTGGAAACCATTCAGCCACTTTCAGACAGCCTTGTCAGCAGGTATTTTGTGATACTTTCAGCCTTGTTTGTATGGTTTGCTAGCTTATGGTTGGAGTTAGTTTATAGGCTCAAAGCAGGATGCCCTCACTCTGACAGAGCAGAGCTGCTTGGAGATAGATAGATGGATCTGTGCTTGTAACAAGCCAGGGCTGGCTCTGAATCTGACTGATATGGATTGTTTGAAGAAGCATCTGCATCTTTGGTTTATGTTCAGTGCTGCTTTTAGCTGGACTGTGTGTTTTATACAGCTGATAGAGTAACTGTGCTGAGTGTGCGTGTACAACACTGCGTTCTGCAGCACTAATTCTGCTCTTGCTGACTCTGCTTTACTGAGCTATTCCTAGTGGAATGGGTTGCGATTCAGTGGAAAAAACATTTCAGGAAACATTGACTGAAGTGAGAGAAACCCTTACCCATGGGAGAGTTCTCACTTGGTCATATTTGGGGCACACTTAGGTCTTAGCAGGACGTGCAAGGTTGGAGCACCCTGCCTGTATCGGGGAGAAAGGGTATCATGGCCTGGTGGGTTGGTCAAGTGCATGTTTTGATCAGGAGTTAATCTCATCCTGATTTTGATAATGCCATTTATATTTACTCCTGCAGCCCCTCATCACCTTGGAGAGCAGCATCTCATACGTCTTCACCGTGGAAGGGATGAACACTGTCACTGTGCAAGTCGCTGCGGGCAACACCCTCATCCAAGACACCAAGGAGATCGCAGTGCACGGTATACTCAGCCTTTTACAATCAAGTCTCATGGAGGTACTTAGAGGTGAAGAACAGGCAGTTGCTGCTGAACCAAAATGAACTCGGAACCCCCTAGTGCCTGGAGAAACCTCTGAAGGCAAACTGTAAATGAGTACATCTGATGTGTCATGATCACAAAATACAGAAATGAACTGGATGGAGCGACTAGCCAAATTTGTGAAATAAGAACGGTAGTAAAGCGGCTGGTGTCTCCTTGCCTATTGGTCACCCTGACCGGGAACTCCCAAAACTAAAAAAAAACACTGAAGAATTGTAGCCCAGCTGCCTTCCCTCTGCTTCCTCGCTGTGGAAACAAGTAGTCATAGCACATCATTAGGGTGGCCTGACTACAGCTGGTGTTTCTCTTTATACAACAACTGCATAAATGGCAGGGGTCTGGAAAACAGGGGGCAGAAATAACTCTGTTGTTGTTATCTCTGCCCATTTTCCATGCCAGAGCTGGACATCTGAGTGTATCCACTGGATACAGAAGGGCTCTCTCTGCAGTCTTGAATAGGACTTTCAAATTTCTCTAGGAAATAATTTGTGTTCTGGGCTAATTTTCATTTTCTTTATCCATTTAGTGTCATCCAGCATTTGAGGGCAAGCTTTGCATTGGATAGCAAGTTTTATTGAGAGGCTTGGGCTTTAGATAACTTGCGTAGTTATCTGAAGCTCTGTGTAGTTGGAATATGTGTGTCTTGTTTGAGTAATTAAATATAAATAAATATCCTACTGGTGACTGGAAAGCTCTACGCTCAGATTTAACAACTGGCTAAATAGATATTTATTGATTTCCTGGCTGTGAAATGGCTTTTAATAATTTTTTAATATGATTTAGTAATACCCAAACTTGCTGTTAGAGAATGTAATTAACCCTCTGCTTGATCATTTTGAGCGTTGTAAAATGCAGAAGGAAATGTGCATCTTTCTACTAGTATCTAGAATAAACCTGAATCAAGCCTATGTGAGAGGAGTCCCCACAGGGACCCAAATGTGCTCCACAGTCTCTGTTTTTAAGCACCTTATAAGACACTTTTCTATTGAAAAGATCCGAAGCTTTGGACTTATATTGCAAGGAGAAATTGATCTAGTTGCAACGTCCAAATAGTCCTATGCAGCAGCACGCTGCAGTCTGACCTGTTCAAGTGAAGAGTCCTTCCAGACCCCTAGTGTGGTCATCAGTTCAAGTCTGAGTTACATAAATGAGTGACACCTTTGCTATATATTTGTTCTGCTAAATTTATATCCTGATTTATGTCATGTATTAAGTTATTATGTCTCTAGGTAGGAAAGCATGGCTTTCAGGTGTTCGCAATGGAGAAGATTTATTTTAGGGTTTTCTCAAATTGTGATTAACAGTCAAGAATTTATTCAGAAAATAAATTGGACGTGGTGCTGCAAGTTCAAAAATCAAAGGCCTTATGTATCAGGCTCTGGGTTAATCCTTCAGAACTTCAGAGAGTTGCCCTGCTTTCTTTGATGCTTGTTGTACTTAAAAAGATCCTGCATCTTCTAAACAGAAAGAACAGATCTTGCAAAAGATGCCACATGAACGCTGTGCTAGCACATTCCTGCTGTTCTATGGATTCTCTCATTTATGCTCTTGCTTCTTTATCTTGATCTAAAACTGGTACCTTCTTACAAATGATTAATTATACTTATGTGAAGTGTCTGGAGATCAGGTGCTTCAAGGAAAGGTGCAGTACATCCACAAAACAGAAAGGAGAGTCTTCTACCCTGAGAAATTATATCGGAGTCTGATTCCCATCCTGGGTGTATGCTTTCTGCTGGCCAAACACATTGTGCACAGTTGTTATTAGGATTCCAGGCTTGATCTATGGTGACATCAGAGGGGAAGAGTTGGAATTGGGGGAAAAAAATAAATTGTTCTGTATTTGAAGTCTAGGAAGTTTATCTCCTTCCCAGCAATCCGTCAATTAGGAAGTAATTTTAAAATGTTTTGTGAATAGCCGTTGCTTGATTAGCCAGTCATTAGCACCACTGGGTTCTGATTTGTTGAGGTATTAAACTCTCATGGCTTCCCTCCAGGAGAGCAAAGAGATAATACCTGCTTTTGAAAACGTTACTTACAGTAAGTGTTCCACAGAGCACAATGCATGCAATTGCGCAGACCTTCCAAATTTCAGCTAGATGCTGCTTTATTTACTGGTCAACTTCCTCGTAAGCAGAATGCGGTGAAGTTGAATGGCAGATTTGCAAAGCCGGGGAAGGCATCCTCTTACCTCTCTCGTTTTTGCTTCCGTTTCTTCTGGGAAAAGTCACAGGTTGGCATAAGGGAAAAATGTCCTCTGTAAGAACTGTTGTAAGAATTCTTTCCTTGCAAGCTTTCTGTCCTGCCTGGTGTTAGCCAGCCCTTTTACTTCCTTCAGCCTTTCCTCTCTCCCTCTAGATTTAAGATAATTTGGATAAAGTCTTCCTATTGTCTTCTGCACCCTTGGCTGCATCCTGAACACTGCCCATTTAATTTTCTCGTATGTACTGGTTTTCTTTTCCAGAATATTTCCAATCTCAGCTGTTATCATTTTCTCCCAACTTGGACTACCACAACCCTGACATCCCTGAATGGAGGCAAGACATTGGCAAAGTCATCAAGAGAGCTCTAGCACAGGTGAGGATTTGTTTCCTTTCTGTACTAATATCGTCTAAGCTATTAAAACATGCGCTTTTTAGAGTGCTAGCTTCAAAGAACGGGAAAGAACAGCAGTAATGAATCTATCATTTTGAATAAATAAAAAGCTTCTTAATATGCTTATAGAGTGAAGTTATATTAGGAATTTTGTGGAAATACTATAATTACTTTTATTAATGTTTCTGTTGTGCTCTTTAGCTTTTAATATTTCTCAGAACTTTACAAATTCTGTCTGTACTGGTATCACTATTGTTATTTTGCCAAATTGATATTACAGTATCTAATGTTTTCTACTCCAAACATTTGGGTAGTGTTACTGTGCTGTTAAACAGCTGGTCCTCTTCATCCCAGAATACAGATATTGTAGCATGTTGGATGTATGAGTAAGATATTTTTACCTCTCAGTCAGCAGTTCCTCATGCAGCCAAGTGCAGACACTGGTAAATGTTACAAAGCTCTACTCCTTTTCCAGCTGGGGCAAAAGTTGAGGATTCAGAGGGAAAATAAACTTACCTTTAAAATACAGGACAAAGAGAGACCTATGTGGATGGAAGATACAGAATCTTCCTCTGGGATTAATTAGAGTATGTAAATTAGCACTCATATTCTTACAGGAAAGGGGACAGAGTAATTTAAGATATCAAATAGCCAGGGACTTTGGTTTTGTGTGAAATCAGGAAATAGATGTAGGCAAGCTTTTGTGGTTTTTACATTCTGCCAGAAATATATCTTGCTTTTTTTTTTCGCTTTAGCTACAGCTGTTCTTTGAAACGGTGGCTGATTATTTTTACTGGGAAAGTACATTCCTGCTTAGCTTTTCTCATCTACAACCCACTCAAAATTCACAGTTTATAAGAGTTTCCTTGATGGTTTCCCCATCCTGAGAAAACACTAAGTTCATTTGTTTAAAGTGTTGTTCACTTTTACTGTATTCAGAGTCAAGCTTGCAGAAAAAAGAAGAATATTAAATAGGTTCTAACTATGAATGGTTACAGACAACAGTGGAAATTGTGTAGAAGTTTTGTGACTGGTTGCAGCCTGTGGTCTATGCTTATAGGGTGGATCACTGGGAATGGGCTGTCCCATTGATACATTTCAGTTCAGGAATGAGTCCAAGGAGCTTGAGGTGGGGTAGGACTAGAGAGCTAATGGGATTAGCCTCATAGAGCAAAGAGTTTCTGAGGGAGGAGAGGCTTTCTGCCCTAATGAGGATGCACAGCTTGGATTTTAGGGGGGGAGGGCAGTAGCCTCAGTGGAACGGTCATGCTGAACACAGTTGTGAGAGTTGGGTGTAGAGCTGGTTCAGCAAACTGAGCAGTACCTAGCACATCCCTCCCGATTAGCCCTAGTAGTAAAAAGTCTCCCACTGGAGACATTAAGTTATTCATGTATGGCAAATGTGGATCCCCATAACCTGATATTAGGAGGGGATCACAGGCAATTTTCTCCGTATGTCCCTCTTAGTTGCACACTTAGCAACGGACACTCTAAGTCAGACTCTCTGGATCTGACTTTGGGTCGTTCTTTTTTAGTGAGAAGGACTATATGGAAAATTCAGATCTGGAGACATGGTAGGTTTGGACTTTCGATTGAGATCTTTCAGTCTAGCCTACATATACTTCTAGAAATGGAGTGAATCATTAGCAGGACCTCTATTTCTGACCCCCCTAATGGTCAGAACAGTTCATTAGGATCACTACAGTGGAACTGGCAAATAACAGTTTGATGGGAGAACAATTTCCGTTAGTGAATGGAAACATCAATAACAGAATAGCAGCTAGAGATTCTTTATTTTTCTTTTAGGTGACTGGTATCCCTGATGAACAAATCTTGGTAGCTGTATTTCCCGGGCTGCCTACTTCTGCTGAACTCTTCATACTTCCCCACAAAAACACAACAGACAGGAGGAAAAGCAGTGAGGCTGACCTGGAGCAAGTAAGGAAAGAAGGATTCATGGAACATTCATTCCTATTGTACCGTTTGCAGATGGGCCTCTTAACTTGTGCAGCGTTGGAAATGACTTATAATAAGTATGATGGAATTGGGTGCATCTGGGACTGTGGCAGTATAGTTTTATGGCATTAAAGAAAATTATTTTCAGAGGAAAAACAGGCTTTTCTCATAGCTCACTGAGCTATCTCACAGTCTGCCAGCAGTGGTTCTTCCTAGAGCAGTGGTGCGTCCTTATTACAGTAGTTATGGCCAAAGGAACCTTGAATATGTACTCTCTCTGCTCTCTGGAGGACTGCTAATAGACAGAGGCCAAAGCAGCAAGACAATACAGAGTTTTACTAAAAATAAATCAGGCTTTTCAGCTCATATATCAGTGGAACAAGTCCTCTTTTTTTTCTGCAGCAGTGAATGGCATGTGCAAACTATATTTGGAAGTCACAATATCCATCCATTTAGATAAATAGGTAATTACAGTGATGAATAGCAACAGTGATATGCAGGCAAGGGAAGAGCTAGGAACAACAGCACTAGTCTGCTGAAGCTTTCATGCAAGAATTACTAAGTGATTAAATCGGCTCTATAAAGGCAAAGGAGTGAAGTACTACTGGAAAGGCTTAGCTCTAGTTAATGTTCTTGTATGCAGTATTTTTACTGTGTGCAAGGTATGCTTGAGTCCATCTTCAGGTATCTTTTGGAGGAGTAACTCTTCTGGGATCAAAGTTTAAATAACTCAGGGGACTGCTGAATTCTCTGGAAGCTCTTGTTACCCACTAAGCAAAGACAGTTCCCTCAGAGTAGTAGATTTGTTCTAGGAAATTAGCAAAGCTGTCCACTTACATTTATGGTGGTGAGCGTGCACGGTAGTGGGAAGCTTTGGAAGGTTTTTTGTAGGGCATTTCTTGGAGTAATTTCCATCCTCTTCAGTGGGATCTGCCCATAGTAGAAATCCCTCTGGACAGCGGTTGTGTCAATATTTCATACAGTGTTCTATCAGTGTTAGGTTTTAGACACCTCAGATTAGGTTTCTGACTAGGTGACCACGAGGCCTGGAGCTCTAATACTCTACTTTTATTTGGTGGTCTACTCAGTTGTACTTGGGCAACAGTTTTGGCTCCTGTTTGAGGAGCTTTTCCCTAAAGAGCAGGGCATCAGCTACACTAGCTGTGCACTGACCTTCAGAACTGCTTTAGGGAGACCAGACACTAACAAACTCAGGCTCCAGTGTGACATGCCAAATATGTTCTCTGAGGCAACCAAAGAACGTATTGTAGTTGGGTTGCTGAGCTATGAGTAAAATCCCACACAAGGTCCCTCTTCAAAATGAAGGAGAAATAGGACAAGCTTGCCTTTAGTCTTCAAAACTGGATTGTCTCATCCCCAGCAGCCTATTTAAACAGAAACTACTAGGATTGTCCTGAATGAAGTGAATACTAGTGTTACTAGGCTGGACTACCTGACTTAGTTTTGTCATCAACCAGTGGAAGGCCAGAGTTATTTCCATGTGCATTAGATCAAACTCATAGGACATTGTGGAGGGTGAAAAGATCCTTAGTTCTTTTCCCTTCTCCCCTATCCCTCCCAAAAAAAGAAAAAAAAATATCAGCTTTCTTGATTTGTTTCCCTAGTGAGATATATTAACATACTCAGTGAGTCTCAAAAGTCCTACAGGGAGACTTGCATGTAATAACACTCAGTTCCATCTAAGGCACATGTACATGTTTCGTAGCATCATAGAATCGAAAAGACCCACCGGATCATCAAGTCCAACCATTCCCATCAATCACTAAACCATGTCCCTCAGCACCTCGTCCACTCGTCCCTTAAACCCCTCCAGGGAAGGTGACTCAACCCCCTCCCTGGGCAGCCTCTGCCACTGCCCAATGACCCTTTCCGTGAAAATTCTTTTCCTAATATCCAGCCTGAAACTCCCCTGGTGGAGCTTGAGGCCGTCCTCTTCCTCAGTCTCTCATAGATTCCTGAATATTCTCTAGAGCTTGCTGTCTTCTAGATTGTAACTACTCTATCTCTTACTGTTTCATCAGGTGGTAGAAATCCTTTTTAATGCTCTCAACCAGAACCTGGTCCAGTTTGAACTGAAGCCTGGTGTTGAAGTCATCGTATATGTTACTCAGTTAA
This sequence comes from Clamator glandarius, assembly GCA_033459285.1. NCBI lineage: Eukaryota > Metazoa > Chordata > Aves > Cuculiformes > Cuculidae > Clamator > Clamator glandarius. Next base: position 8,206,256 of record JAUNZM010000092.1, on the reverse strand, counting down.
CGTTAGGTAAGTGTGGAGTCAAATGCACATTCATGACTCTCCTGAGACTTAAGGCAACTCTGGGAGAAGCAGTCTACTTCAGAGCACTCACAGTTCGATATGTGTTATGGGGATACATGGTACTGAGACATTGTCTACAGTAGAAGCAGGTAGAGTTATAAACAGGGTCCAGCTATGGCTTCTTCATGCACCAATTTGTACAAGTACTAAAAGCACCTTTTAAGAGTTCCCTATGGCTTAATTAACTACTGCTTTTCTGTTCTTCAAGTGGTTTAGAAAATCAGGCAAATGGTGTTCTATTAAGCCCTCATTGGGCACCTGTGGAATTCAGTGGGAGTATTACTGACTTTCATGGTTATTGGATCAAATCCTCATTGCAAAGCGCTTGTTAATATTATGACTATGCAAAAAGTTTTATAGGGGACAAATACTCATGAAAACAAGATCTAGGCCTTTTACAAGGAATATACACTTGATTATTGCTTCCACAAATTAGAATTTATTTATATTTCCTCGCTACCTGTCTCCATTTTCTCACAGAGTAATGAATAGTCACTTTAAGCTTCATCACCCCCTTTGCTTTAAACCACCCTAGTGTGATGCTCTCAGCTGTTGTTGAAACAGTGATGATTACAGAGGAGATGATGGATTTATTTATGTCCTTGCTTTTTACGACTGGCCTTGCAATTATCTGAAATATGAGATCTTGCACATGTGACATTGCTGATAGCCTCTATGAAAGATTGGGATTCGGGTTCCATGGCAGTAAACTTCAGCTTCTTTTTCATGAGACTTGGCTGAACCAAGTCTTGTGACCTGTCTTTCAGGTAATCCCTTTTTGCCTTCACTCTCTGACTCTTTGATGAGGATGAGAGTCAGATGTTACAGGAGTTGGTTGCAATTCATTAATTTGCAAAACTAGGAATGAGATCCAAATATCTGCAGTCTCCAGATTCAGAATCTGGGTTTGTTCTAGTAAGATACTTCAAAGTGCGTATTTAGCTTGCAGAGCTCACTAGTTCTCACCCACCCTCACCCCCTACAGTGGGGTTCTGCATTTTTCTCATGACTGTTCCTGTAGTATTTTGATTCAGGTGAAATGACAGTCAGTTGTTTTCCATGAAAGAGTCCATACAAGTAGTAGAAGCAAAATACTGGCAGGATCAGACTCCTAAGTGTGAAAGTTTGGCAATGGAACCGGAGGTGGTTATATTTGCATAGACTTTGTCCCCATCTTCTGGGTGATAGAAGAATAGAGAAGAGTGAAAAAACAAACCCAAATGTTTATGCAGCATGAGAAACGCTCAGCTGCTACTTATAATCATTTGTGCATCATTAAAGACTTCTCATCAGGCTCTTGATTCTCAGTACAGTGCTAGGGCTGTTAAGATGGTCTGCTCAGATGAGCTGTGGGAACAGCTGCATAAACAAGGCATAGTAACACACTTAATTTAGCCCACCCAAAATGTCAAGAATGGATGGATCAAATCCCCAAAACATTATAATGGAGTTGTGTTTGGGTCCAGGATTATTGCTTTGGGCTCCTCCACATTATGAAAACTGACCCAATTTAAAAGTCTGTAGAGTCATACAAGGATGAACCTTGAGGCTTCTTACAAGACTGGATCCCTGTCAAATGTGAGACAGACATGTCCTTGGAAGATGGAAAACATGCTGTTGATGGATGCTCTGATATAACTTCTCCAACAGGGAATAGACATGCATTAAGCCACGTGTCATAAATCTAATTTCCACTTCATGCCCTGGAAAAACCTGAGTAGAAGTAGCCCGGTGCGTTAGCACAGGAGTTAGCCATTCAACTAAGCATTGCTTGCTGTGCCTTTTCACAAGAAGATGTTAGACTGCACTGTCTTGAAACAAGAGCTTGGCTTTCAAAGGACAAGAGTGTCAATTTGCTTCACAGTGATCAGTCTTGCCAAAATCAGCATGCACCATGCAGTGGGGATAAAGCAGTTGTGGCAAAGACAGAGTTTAGCTCAGCTGTCTGGGAGTTATGTGTTCCCTAATAATGTGTTGTGAATGTAATGCTCTCTCTGCCTTTTCTCTTGCAGCACCTCTTGTTGATTCCAGCACGGGTCATAGTAGTTCGGCGATGCTGATGTTATTGTCCGTGGTCTTTGTAGGCTTGGCTGTTTTTTTAATCTACAAATTCAAAAGGTAAGTTGAGAAACTTTGAGGGATGGGAGAAGAAGACACTGTGTGGTTTACAGAAAATCTAGGCAGAGCAGTGCCTGGATTTCAGAAGACGTAGAGCAAGTTATGCTGACCTAAGGCTTAGACCATTATAGTTCTCTGCCATATATGGAGAGAAGACCATCTACCGCTCTTTCACCACAAACCTGGTGCTCAGAAAGCTCACCAAGAGGTCATAAATCAAACTGTGACCTGATTCAGCAGATGTGTTTGAACCACAGACTAGAAATGGGAACCCCGTGTGCTCACTGAGTACTGAGCTATACAATGCAGACTTAGTCAAAAAAGCACACGATGGATGTCTTCATACAGTCTATATCCACCTGGCCAACTGCCTTGGTGCAGCAGTATCTCATTTGTGTCTTGCAAAGTGAATGGTTTATTATTCCAGAGGAACAGATGTGATTATGTTAAGGGTGGGAGACTCAAAGCCAAAAAATTTTGCGTTAAGCATCAAAATGCCTTTGGGAATCTGCGCTGAGATTTTCTTTGCCAGCTGTTAATATGAACTTCTTGCTTCCAGGCATCAGGCAGGACCTGTGTTGGCCCATGGCACTTTGCTGCTACAAGCTGTGAAGCAAAATACGGGATAAAGATGGCCTGTGTGCTGGAGGGTTGTCTTATGAGAATATATTTTAGACAGATGGAGCTCCTTAGGAGGAACTTTGCATTCGGTATAGTGCTTACTGTGTTAAATGGCCTGTATACCCAGATCATGCCCAGTAGCAAAATATTGTATAAGAAGCATAAGTCTTAGTCTGACTTAAAAAAAAAAAAAAAAGTAATAAATCTGGACATGAGTAATTTCTCCAAACTGGGAAGCTGGAGCTTTTCCTGTCCAGATTCCAGGTATGTGTTTCTCTCTCCAGCCCAGGATAAGACTAGTACTCTCTAATGATGTTAGTGGGGTACAAACAATACTAAAAATGGAATGATTAGTGTCCAGGTTTGAAGATCCTCTCATTCCTAACCTCTTGCACTAACCATTGTCAAAATCAATGGGGGAAACTTCTTCTGATGCTTGATTCTGTGCACATCAAGATCTGTTATCAAGCTCCCACTGACTTCTGTGGCCCAGGACAATTTCCAGAGATTAGGTGTGTGTGTATGGATGCATGGATGTACAGCCATCTCAGTTTCTCTTTTCCCTAACTTTCTGAAACACCTGGAGGCTCTCTGCCCCACAATTTTAAAGAGATTTTCTCGCCTTTCCTCTCAAAGCTCAAAGTACTATCACTTCTCTATCTTTGCCTTGTTTGGAAGCAAAATGAAGTTTTCTGATATCTCCAGGCATGTTCTTGTGTCCACACATCTACACAACTCCAGATGTATTCCGGGCACTCATATCCTATGGGAATGCATTTGTTCTCTGTCATCCAGTGTGTGCAATCACTGTGTAGTTCTTATGTCTTCTCTGGATCTGCAGGGCATGCCTAAAGATTAGAAAGAGAAGGTAGGAGAAAGGTAGAAGAACATGAGATTTGTTGACCACTGCTAAATGACCCAAATATGTCCTGACTTGCTTCTGGTTAAGAACAGGATGCCAAATCAAGCCAATGATGTAATTTGTTTGAGGTCAGAACTTCACTGGAATAAAATCAACATAGGACTATTGATTTGTGAGAGTTGACACAATTTCCATTGCTTTCAATCTCTGACATATCCAACAGCAGACAGACTAGCATAAAGAGATGGCATTGTATGTAACTTCATTTGAACACATTTCTTTCTCTCTCTTGTGTGCTTTAAGGAACTGAAAAAGTTCTCTTGCATTTTCTTTATTTTAGCACTGTGCATGGCACAGAGTCCTTTAAGGATATTAGAAAAAAAACAGTCAATCACCTTCCAACAGGCAACTACACACAGATAATCCTAGCAACTCCTATGATGCTTGACACATAACTTTTCAGTTCTCTCATTTTAAACTTGCATTTGTACTGGGTTTAGTATATAACTATCCATCTAGCCTGATTTAATTATCTAACTAACAGGCTTTCCAGGATATTGTCCTAGCAGTCCAAGTTAACTTCTCTTGGAAGAAGAAATAATCCCTTTCCTTTCTTGACTTCCTGAGAAGCAAGGGAAAAGAAGTCCTTGCAAACTTGCGTGATCTGTAGCTTGGCAAACTGATTTTGCAGTGAAATGGTAACACAGACTTTGGATCAATGTTATGAGGTCCAAATCATTTCTGTCCTCTGAGGCAGGACCAATACTTTATAGCTCTTCCTGATGTGGCAATTCCTACTGTGAGCCAGTGTGAGCCTATCAGTGGAAACAAACATAGCAATTTTTTCCTTCGTTGACAGTAGTGCTCAGATCCGTTTTTACTTTTGGTTTCCAATGCAGCACTGATGGTATAATAAGTACTGAGAGAGTTGACAGTTGCAGCTGATTTTTCTTAATCGATTGCTGCTCTCCCAGCTGGGTGCAGTGTGCACTGATTGCACAACTCCTCATTGAAAAGGGCAGGATCAGAACTTTTAGGTTTAGAGCTGGAGGAGCCTTTGGGCACAGGATAGGAAGGCAGTGGCCTGAGATTTGAGGTAGCACTGTGGTTCTTCCACCATTCTGAGAGCTGATACTTTGCAGCACTGCCAATGCAGCATTTCTGGGATTGTTCTCAGTTTAGTTGGTCTGATTAATCAATTACATGGTCCCTGTGTTATAACATAAAACTTCTCATTTTCCTTTCCTGTGCAGGAAAATCCCTTGGATTAATATCTATGCCCAAGTTCAGCATGACAAGGAGCAGGAAATGATTGGCTCTGTCAGCCAAAGTGAAAATGCCCCAAAAATCACTCTGAGTGAGTTCACAGACCCTGAGGAGCTGATGGACAAAGAGCTGGACACACGAGTGATGGGTGAGAGACAATCCTCAGCTGGGGCTTGTTTCACAGTCTGGGTGAAGATATTGATCGTTGGGGTATTAGGAGAGGCAGTGACTGTGACACCAGGTACGAGCAGAGGCTGAAACACTGAGATAGGGAGCAATTCCTCTCTGCAAGAGCAGGGAGGGGTTTTTACAGTTTTTCAGCTTTTCTCATTGTGTTATATGACTAGGGTAGGAAATAGAAACAGCAAGAAGTATACAGTAGCTAGTAATGGATGTGGCTCACATCTGTAACTGCTCATGAGCCTGTCATTCATATGGAGGCATCCCAAATTCCCAGAAGAATCAGCTAAGCCAAGCTTACCCAGTTGGTGTGCTATCATTACAAGTGAATATGTCCCTAATAACTTAATGAGTTTGCTGCAGCTCAACCTAGCTGTAGTAGTAGCAGGTTTTCTGCGTGCTCCAGGATTATTGCAAATACAGAAAAGGATATGTTATGTTTAAACAACTTTTCTGTCTTTACACTTTCACAAGCATATCCTAAAGGAGTGAGAATCAGTATAGACCGAACTGATAAAGCTACTTCACTGACTCTCTTCTCCATTTTCTCCCTGCAGGAAGCATCTCAACAATTGCTAACAGTGAAAGCACAAAGGAAATCCCCAACTGCACTAGTGTTTAATACCGAGAATCCACTTGGTCTACAACATTTCTGACTTTTTATTTGTAATTATTATTGTTATTATTATGAAAAAAAAGAAAGAGCTATATGTCATTATTATAATTTGGGAGGGGATAGGGTGGGGTTTTTCTGTTTACTAGGGCTGCATTCATAAATAGCCGGGGTTCTTCATGTTAGGGATGCTCATCAGATTAGGCAGAAGAAGCAAAGAGTGAGTAAAATGTGCAATGGGATTTGAATGCCAGCCTCCTGTTAAATACCGAATGAGAATCAAGTATTCAAATCAAAGAGGCAGGTGTAGTACCTTAGGCAATATGTTGTAGGTAAATTGTCCCTTTTCAGCCATTTTCAAAATAAGTCATGAATCAACTGCTTCATCCTGCCAGAGGGCTCAGGCTGGGCTGTTGGACCAGGCTCTGCAACATGCCAACAGCCCCTGCTTTCCAATGACAAGCATGTCTCAGCTTTTTGCAGGATCTTGCTTCTTTTAATTGCTTTTAATTTCAGTCACCCTCTGGCAGTGTTGACTGCTGAGGAAGGAAAAGAAAATCAGAGCAAACACACACATCAGCGTTCCTTGGACTGTGGATTGGCTGGAGGGGACAAACCCACAAGCAATGAAGGAGCATGCCCTTGTTTATGAATGCAGCCCCAACCCCGTGCATGTGAATAGCAAGGACGCCGAAGGCCTATTGTAGATAATTACAATGTACATAGCTTTTTATTTCTGGGGAAATAATTTAATGTTTAGTAAAAGAAGATATGTTTAAAAAAAACCAAACCTGAACCACATGCACACATGCACGCACACAAACACATGTGCACTCACACACGTGCACATACTCGTACACGCTAGCCACCCAGGGACTGTGGTGAGCACTCAAATCACGCTTTGGTTCCAAGTGTGTTCCAGTTGTCTGTCGTATTTCAATCTGACATTGCTGCACATAAAGAGCATATATAACTGCAAGACTTTTTTTCAATATACATATCTATAATTTCCTGTGATGAAGAAGGAAAAGTTATAATCAGGACAGATTATGAGTTACTTATTAATATTTTAAATGTTCATCATCTGTTCACCTCTGTCGGTGTTGTCCACTTCTGAGAAGGATCCTGGTGACATCCATTAGCAAAAATGAGGAGAACAAACACTGAATTATCACCATCTCAGTGCTGGCAAATATCAGTGTTCCGGCACTACTCAGTGCAAACTCAACTCAACAATGGGCCAGGTAGTCCTGTTCCCAGTGAGAAGCCATGATTTTGGCAGTTAACCTGCTGGAGTATATTGCTGTTCAGGATGTGTAGGTGTAAATTTTAGCTGGACATGATGAATGTAATTAGGGACTGCTCTTTGGAGAGGGGACGCAGGGTCAGAGCTGCTTGACTGAGCTAGGAAGTCTTTCTTATTAGTGCTGTGGAACGGCTGCTTCCCATTTTGGATGGAAGTGCCATCAGAGCAATTTTTACATGGTGGCTTAGTACTTTCTGATTAGACCAGGAAAGTTAATGAAACAAGGGAAGTGAAAAAGCTCTTTGGGAATCTTCTAGCATACTGAGTTAAGGATAGCTCCTAGGAGTGGTAGAGTTTTGGGGGCAGGAGATTGACTTAGTGGCGAGTTATTTTTATCCAGCACTGGGTTTTATGAAGTACTAAAGTTAAATATTCTCAATTCTTCTGCTTCTCCATTTCAGCCAGGCTTGTGGGCCAGAATTTTCTGTTGACTTAAAAATAATTCTTTTCTGTTTCTGCCTCACTTTTCTGCTCTAGTTTGTAATATAGGCTGGAGGGTGGTAGCTGTGTTTTTCTATCTATCATTGAGTTTCCATCCATCACATGTGCATAAACTGTTGCATTACTATCTCTGTCCTACTGAAAGAGCAAAGTTGTTTACAGTAATGGCCCAGTGTAGCGATAACACTGTTAGCACAAGGCCATAGATTCCCATTTAAGTATAGATGGGAGGGATGTACATAAACAATGATCTCGTGGACCTTGAGCAAAACTGTAGGCTGATCTCAGTCTTTTCTGATCGTTAGGATTTGAGGGACTGACTGCTTTTGTGAGCTGCTGCAGTGACCTGGATGATAAATACTCATTATTTTCCATATTAAATTTTATAAACCAGAAGACAAGGTGAAATATTCATTGCTGCTTAGAATTTTCTGTTATGGATTGATCTGGTGTTGATTTAAAAAGAAAGGAAGGAGATTACTATTTTCACAATTTCTTTTCACAGATTTTTACAATTGTTTTATGATTTTCCCTTTACCCTCTTAAAGGTGATTGTTAAATATCTCATAACAGATGGAAGGAAACAAGGAGGAAAGATTGGGAGGAAGTTGCTAAAACAATGGGAAATTTTTATTTCTCAAAAAGGAATTTGATGTCAATGAATGCTGATGAGTTTTTGAGTATCACAGAGATATTACAGTTTCTGAACATTACAACACTTTTGGAGTAATATCTGTCCAGAAAGCCATTTGCAATCCAGAATTATCCTAAAGGCACTAGAAAGCAAACAAACAAAATTAATGGAGCCACAAATTAAATGTCAGAAAACCTGCATGGTTCTTGAGTTGGCTTATACTTGATTTTCTGTGAGACTTGGTAGGTATCGCTGCCTATCAGAGTAGTTTGTCACGCTCTTGTCTGGACTAGAGTGTGCTCCAAGCACATCTAGAAAGAGCTCACTAGGATGTACGTAAGACCACATCTGCCAGATTGTACATGCTGAATTAGGGCACAAGCGTGGTTGATGGCAGCTGAAGAAAAATTGTGTCTCAGTGGGACAACCAGGGCTGTAATTTTGGGAAGGTATTGGCATAGACAGGGGCATTGAGCACTTTTATCTGTATATCTCATGCTGGGAAATAACAAGTTGGCATGTCATTAGGGTTTTTTCCCCTCCAACTTTTACCCCTGAGAAAAATGTAATGGAAACCCTTGAAGCTTTAGATGATTATTTACCTGAGTAAGGAGGGATAGAGCCACTGCAATGAGTAGAATGCAAATAGCTCCCACACTGTAGTTGTGTATGAAGAAGAAAGGAAAAAGAGAAGCAGAGAGTGAGCAAGAGGCTGGGTCAGTGCCCTCTATCACTGCCAGCCTTTCCCTCATGATGGATTTTGTTGTAGTAGCTATAATTTAGGAATAGTACATGAGACCTGGAGACTAGATGCAGCTTTTGGCTCTGTATGGCTTTAAATCTTATGTAAATACCCAATGGATCCTCCACTTAGTTTAACCTGTGCTTGAGAACCCTCACACTAAGCCTGGAAAGATTGGAGATGAGGCTGGAATGACTGAGAACCACAGAGTCTTTCAATTACAGTTGCCATCAATATGAGCATGTGCAGGAGAATGTGAATTTTCTTCTGGACTAAGCTTTGTTTTCAGGGATGTGTGAAGATGTCCTATTCTTCTCCCTTTCTGTTCCCACACATGTTCCAGCTCTGACAAACAAAACCAGAACCCTCACGTACCTTCTGATGGTGTTGGACAGCGCATTAAACCCAAACCACCATCATGGTTTTAAAGGATTGAATGAGGCAGACAATTGCAATACCTGTATTGAACACAGTAATACAAATGCATGAGTCATATATATACATATATATACTGTTCTTGGTTTTATTGTTCCATTTGAATATTTCTACTGTAAAAAAAGGCAGTGGTTTTGAAATTGTTGAAAATAAATGTATTTTTGTACATCAGATTTACCCTGGCTGCTCTTTCAGTCCTTGTTCTTCTCAGGTTTCCTCTTGGTGAAGTCTGCTGTCTTCACTGAATTTCCCTTGCACCATCTAGTCCTTGAACCCTTTCTGTCATTCAGAGTCATGCAAAGCACAATGAGGGTGAGCAGGGAAATATTATAAGGCAGAATGTTTAAGATAAAATAACTACCTCTCCTTCCTTCTTACCCCAAAAATAATTGTCTCCTCGCCTTTCCATTCTACAGGCTGATTCTCTTTGAAGTCTCTGAAGTAAATAGGAGGGGAGACCTACCTGTTCATGCAGACGAGGTCCTGTGAATCCCATGCTCCCATCTAATAGGCTTGTGGAGATGCGACTAATGGGTCAAATCTTTTCTCTGACCTGATGCAGCTAATCTTTTATGTACATATTACTTAAAAATACAACTGTTCTCTCCCTTTTAATATCAATGATCGGTTGTTTCTATTTTTCCTTTATGTCAGTAAGCTGAAAAGGTCAGGCAACCAAGGACTAGATTGGCCATCTCCGAAAGTGATGTATGGGAGAACTCCAGCATCACAGAAGACCTGTCAGCTTTTGAAATTTTTGAGTCCTGCTATCTTTACAGCAATGCCAGCATCATGCTTCTGTTCATGGTATCCTGGAATAGAAGTTATGAGCAGAAAAGTACAAGTGGTGAAATTGCTGTGGCTTAATGAGCCGACACTGAGACTTGGTAATCGACCATGTGCAGAAATTCAGCTAAATGCATCTGTGAAGCAAATACAGGCACTTAGCCTTCATCACAGTCTGGAAACATGGGAAATAGCTCCATCTGTGCCTGAATCCAGCTGCTTTTCTGTGATAGGTGGACTTATTTTCCCCTTTATTAAAGGCAGCGTAAGCATTGTTTGCTACATTATGATATTCTCATGGTTGTACCAAATACCCTCTATCAGGGGATATGATGCTGCCTAGGAAAAGTGAATCATTACTACTCCTGGAGTCAGCTCGTGGCTGTCTTGTTTTGCTTCTCCTCATGGTGCTCAAGAGCACACTTATGACCCAAGGTTGCAATGGTGTGTGTGGAATCCTGTAGTATGGGAGACAAAACTACTGCCAAGGCCATTTTCCCCAGGTTTGGCTTGAAAAGTTTGGCTTGATTTGGGCTTGCTGACTAATGCTCTTGTGTTCCTTGTGCAGGGAGAGCCTTCCATTACTTGTATAATGGGAGAACCTAGAGGGCCTGGCTGTGAACACATCCCCCTTGTGCCTGCAGCTTAATAAATGATGTTGGAGTGATGGGGAGCACAAGTGCAGTGGGGCTTGATCAAGGCTTACTGCATCCTCACCCATATGCTGCAACATAGAACAGAGGTAGAGGAAGGTGTGTGCCTGAACCACCTGAGGTTTTGTCTTTATACTCTTTTGGACTATTGGGCTGGACTCTTCTGCTGTAAGGGAGAATCTGAGAAGCATTTGATGGACTTTTTGTACTGTTTTAGAGATGAATATCCTAAACTCATCAGCCTGAACAGTGTGCCCAGCCATGCACTTAAACAGGCTGGATTTGCCTTCTGCCTAGGTCTTCATTTTTCCTTGGCCCTCTCCCCAGTGAAGTACTCTAGTTATTAAACACTATCAAAGCACCATTGCATTACTGACATATTATTGTAATACATCACTTAAGTGCTGATCTGCTGTCGTATGTCATGGTGCTACATCAGAGGACTGACAGGTGACAGGGACCCCAGACCCAGAGACAGATCACTCTTCCAAGCTTTATGGGCTGCATTTGTTTTTTTTTTCTCTAAGATAGCAGGCTAAGGCAACGAAAGCAGTACTGGACTGCTGCCACAAAGCGTTCAAAGCCTTTAAATATGTTTATCTATACATTTTTCCTTGACCCTGAAACATTAATTAAACAAGGCTGCTGATGTTTCCCTATGAGCTGATAGAGATGAGGTTATTTCGAGTCATAGAGAAAATAACGATCACCAACTGTGAACTGTTTCCCGAGACTAGCACGGGTGAGCAGAAGAGAAAGATTTATACAACAAAAGGTTTATTCCTGGATTTCCAAAAAAATATTATTAGGAGGTATCAGCTGTATTTTTAAAGCAGTTGTGCATGTAGAGGTAGGACAGAAGGTAATGGTGATGTTTGTTGTTGGGATATTACCCATGATCGATACGAAAGGATTTGCTTTGCCATTGCTTTATGCTGGTTCTACCTATGCAGACCCACTGACGTGAGTAAATTTAATCTTGATTTACACCAGTGTGAGCTATCACATTAAGAGGGGTTACATGCCTTCTTCAAGGACAGAATAAATCTTTTTTAATGCCTTGTTGTGAATGTCAAACAGTTTTCAGGCCAAAATTTAGGGAAGGTTGTACTACTACTACTACTAAAAAAAAACACATACAGGGACATAGTGGGGAGGAAGGAGGAGAATATTTGTTAAATGAAAGAGAAATGTTATGGTGATATGTGCTTTTAAAAAAAATCTTGTGTTGGTTATGTAAACCTGGAAGGCAAAAAGGAAAGAAAAACTGGAAAACAGACGTGAAAGAGAGCAAGATGGAACAGAGATAAGTCAGGCAGGCTGAGAGCCTGTGGTTAACCAGCGTGTGCAGTGAGAAAGACACGGCTGTTTAATCATTTAATAGTTTTAGCATGGTAAATTTCTAAAGTCTCAGACTCAATCAACTGAATCAACAGGAGAAGCAGCCCATCCAGTACTGATACGATGGGATCATCTCTACTCCTTTGTCCTGGGGCTCAACCTTGAAATTTAAGTTTTAAGCAGCTGTTTTCCTACTGAAGGCCTGGTGGTAAGCACTGGGGTTCCTTCTAGAGCAGTGGTGGGTGAGTAATCCATCAGGCAAGATTTGAAGGCCATTTTCAGAGCTCAAATCAGGGTTGCATTTAATTGTATTTGGAGAGAGGGAGGGAGAGGAGGGGAGGAGGGAGGGATGGATGGATGGCTGGATGCTGTGATACAGAGGTGGTTCCTGATGTGGGATGCATGGAAAAGAGGCCCAAAGAGGTTAGTGGGGATGGGGCAGGAAGATCAGAATATGAAATGCTGTGCAATGTTCGTCAGTTCACGAGACTCTCTCCTCTTTCCTTGATATTAATTGGACTGCGTGCTCAGTGAGACCGTGTTAAAGTAAATTCCTGGCAGAGGAGGCAAGGATAAGATTTTACAAGGAGATATTTCAATGGACCATCAAGAACTGTCTAAGGCAATTGTCTAGGCTAAGACAATATATGTAGCTACCTGCAATGAACAATTGCTGAAGAGAGCCTTGGAGAAACCAGGGAAATCAGAAGTTTTCAGGGAGGAGCAGAGGTGATGAAAAAAGTGAGACGATATGACAGTCAGGAGAAGGCAAAGTCAAACAGGGCAGCATCTCTTGTGGGCAGACTTGGAAATTTCTGGCTGCGCTTACAGTTTCCCAGACTTAGTATGCAAGCATGAGATCCCCCATGCACACACACATGCAAACTCTTTCTCCTTCTCCCCCCTATTTCTGAGAGATTCTAGGTCTCCTGACAGTTCACAGCATGGTGAAGAACTGAGCTCCATACCATTTTTCACAGAAAGGGTCATTGGTCCCTGGCAGAGGCTGCCCAGGGAGGGGGTTGAGTCACCTTCCCTGGACGGGTTTAAGGGACAGGAGGACGAGGTGCTGAGGGACATGGTTTAGTGATTGATGGGAATGGTTGGACTCCATGATCCAGTGGGTCTCTTCCAACTTGGTGATTCTATGATTCTGTGCCACTGAGGTGCCCAGGGAAAGACCCTGGTGCCAGCAGAAGGAGAAATGTTTCTGTTACTTCAGGAGCTCTGCTCCACAGCATACATATATGCCCCTAAGTGTCTAAAGCTTATTGTGGGCAAGTTTGGGAGTCTAAATCCATTTTCAGCTCAGGATCTTACTGTCTAATAATATCACCTATAACTGGAATAATCTGAGATTTTGTTAGGAATACCTGTGAGACCATGTTTTTAATCATTTTTTTAACCTTGAAATGTTCCTGTCGGTTCCAGTCTACAGGCTGCTAGAGATCTGAAAGCAGTTGTGAGATGCTGAGGGACTTTCCTCTTTGGATTTTGAATAAAGCTCCTCTTCCCTTTGTAGGTTATGCAGCAAAGTTTTAGCGTAAGCTTCACCCCACACTCACCCGCTTCACTTTGGGACTATGAACAACGTGCAACGTGAACAATTGTGAACAACTTGCCTAGTTTTAGAAGAAAAAAAGTCACAGAAAGAACAAACACATACTCCTGTGGCTCTGATGCAGGAGAGCCTGAAGGTAGTTTTTGGCATCAGAGGACACATTCGCTGTGAGTCAGTCATTAACTCCTGTAGACCCTGGGGCACAAACCCGCTCTGCATGAGCACTCACGCACTCCCACAACCCCTACACCTTGCTAGCCAAGGAAGAGGATTTAAGAACCACTGCAAACTGCTTATTCATTCAAGATATTTTCATCAGCCCCTAAACCTTAACTGATCTTAAGTAGTGGGAGGGAGTTGGTATAATTTATTTATTCTATTCCATTGAGGAATTTTGGAGAAAGTTATTTTGAAAACAAGTTGTGAAGATAGTGCAAGGCGTAAGTAAATTAACACAGACTATGCCAGGCTGCGAACCAAGATCCTGTGTATCAGTCCAGTGGATGTTTCTGGGCTTAGGAGCTCCTGAGCCAGTCCAGGGCTGTTTCTTAAGTGCCCTCTATATGGTCCATGGGGCTGGAGCACAAGGTGGAACTGTAGAAAATGCTTAGTTTCTCACTTAAATGGCTATTTGGACTTAATCACTAATGTAAGGTCGTGCATTACATTCTGGTTTGGGCTGAGGTTGATCTCTACATGCAGTTAAGTTCCATCATGTTTGAGTTTGAATCTCTGATTGTAGTTGTAGCATGTTAGCAATCTACAAACTGGACTGAATCTCCCCTAATAATTACCTGGCTTACATTAAGACCTCTGCCTGTAATGAAGCCTAAAAGGGACACTTGAATCATTGGTCAGGAAAGCACTGAAGGTAGAAGTGGGTGGAAAAGACTTCAGAGGGAGGGTGAAGATTCACTCTGAGCCCAGAATTGTGCTAGGCTTTTTGTTGAGCTTTTAAGTTTTGGTTTATTGTTGTTTTGTTGTTTTTTTTTTTTTTTTGTGGTAAAACCCTGCCTATATTTTTAAAATCAGGATTAATAGCTAGTCAAGAATGTTGACTTCAGAAGTTATTACTATGTTTCAACAGATGTTCAAACAGTCAGACTGTTTAATTAGCTTCATGCTCTGTAACCTCATAAATCTGTGAAAGCTGTGACAACGACAAATAAAATGAATTAATGATAATAAATCAATACCCTAGACCCTCTTAATACAGTTTATAAAGTTTGAAACAAAGTACCATTGAAAAGTTTGGGGAGAGAACCGACTATCTCTGTCTATTGTTTGCTATTGCAAGAAATTTCAAGAAATTCAGTGTGCAAATCTTTCTGTCGTTCTAATGTATGTCAAGAACTATCCATAGCCAGGATCCTGGGACAAAAATCACCAGCAGCTGGACTGGTATCTCTGCATTCACTGTGCTCATATGTTAAGTGATTAGAGGATACATGAGTCAGTGAATCAAAGCATACCGTGACCCACTTCATCCTCAGCATGCCTGGAAGAAGAGGGCTTAGGTCCCATGTGTGGTATTTGAAAATGTGTTGCCCTCATCTTCATTTCATGAAAATACTTTGTTGACAGACTTTTGCCCCTCCAGAGACAGACTTCAAACGAGAGACTGTTTATAGAAGAAAAACTTCATTCAGTAAGGGCTTTTTTGTATTTTCATTGGCTCCAGCAAACAATTTTTTTTGGTCTTAATTTTTCCTTCCATCAGTATCATATACTGTATCTCACAATATCTCTGCCCCTCCACAAACCAGATAAATCAGAAGGGAGAGAAACCTGGACATGACAGGAATGAATTTGCTCCAGAAACTTCTGAAGGTCAGTCTTGACTTTGCTCTGAGCTCTGTGCAGAAGAATTTAGGTCAGGCATGGACAACATGGTCATCCCCTTGAGAACTGCAATTAAATGTTTTTTCTCTTTGTGGACTTGGTAATATTTGCTACGCAGCATGCACAAGTTAGTGCTCTGACTTCTTTATACCCACTGCAGTAAATAGGTCTACTGCTCCTGCTGTTAGTGCCATGGTAGGAATTAACATCACTTATCGAGTTTCCCAGGTTTTTTTATAATCAGATACTTTCCAATGACTCTATTGTGCTTTGAGATTTTTTTTTTGGTTAACTGCTTCCTTTCATCTCCGGCACCACCACCCATTTCTCTGCCTTCCTGGCTTTTCAAATGACGTATCCCTGCTTAGAAATTCCCACCTAGACAGCCAGTTTGGTGGGGAGGTGAAATTCCCCCTTGTTAATTCAAAGGTACAGAAGAGAAGACACCTGGGCGTACGTAATTACCCTCTTTTGCATTTTCTCATGACTATCACAAAATTTGAATTAAAAAAGGGCTAAGAAATATTTGAGCTCCCTCCTACTGGGGGTTATAAACCAAAACCTGCTGCATCTGCCCACAGCTTGGTGACAACCTTGTGCTGAAAGTGTCTTTCTCAAACCAGGCTTTGATGCAAACTGTAGCAAAAAGAACAGGACTCAGCTAATATTCCATTTACCTTGTTTCCTCCTCCCATATTATAGGAAAACAAACAAATGATGTTTACTCTGGTTGCTTTTGTTAGCTTTCTTTAGAAAATATGCTGCCATTATATATGTTTTTCTCATCATTTTTTAAGCAGGAACAGAATTAAGAATGAAATTGCTAGGCAGGAAAATGTAACAGCTACATTTTTTCGTTTGATGAGAAAGACCTCTCAGGTGAAATGAGATGTTCTTCTTGGAAAAATTCCATGTTTTCTGCAGAACACTAACAGGTAGGCTGAGGTTTTCTGTCGTAACCCATCATTAGTTCTGTTACTAGTGACAGTGACCAAACAATCTTCTGTTTTCTAGCAGTTAGAAAGAAACCATGAAAATATCTTTGAGAGCGATCAGTAAGGTTTCTTTTAGAAGCTCTTCTTTTAGAAGCCCAATGCGCTTTAAAAATATAGGGGTTTTTTCTTCCCTTTTCATTTCTTTAAGTTTTTTTTCTTTTTTTTAAATGATGAAAACGACAGGGATTAAAATGAAAAAGGGTCTGGAATCATTTTGACGGAGAGGAAAGAAATATTTGTACATTATTCATCGTACTCTCGGTTATTCATCAAAAGTTTCATTCTTCAACTAAAGTCCTTTCCTTATCTTAAAGCCACTGACATGAATATATATCACCAAGTTAAAAAGATTGAATTACACTTCTCCCGCTGCTGCTAAGATTCATGGAAGCTCAAAGCCCAGCCTAGTCCCTAGGTGTACTGAGCCAGTGCATTTTATGATTTTCGGAGAACGACGCTAACAGGGTTTGTCTCTTCATTGTGATACGGAGATGATTGAAAATGTGCTGCTGTATCGCTTGATAAAAGACCTTTGCCAAAAAGCAGAGCAGCTTTGTCATTTGAGAACATTACCCACGGGGCTTAAGAGACCTACTTGACAGCAAAATCTCTAGCAGATTTTTTTTTTTTTAAAGCAGTATGTTCTCTGCTGCCATTGTCGAGTAACTTGAATAAGAGAAAAGAGGGAGCTGAGATGTGATCTGTAAAATCTTCCCTGAGTATTGTGTGGCCCCATGAGCACCAGGGTAACATTTCCTTGCTCTGGTTCCTAGAGCTTGTTCAGAGGGATGGTCACTCTTGTTTCATGCCACAATGCTACGCTGGCTCATGACTTCCCAACGTGCTGGCTCATCCTGGGTGCCCAGCCTTAAAATGAGTTTGCTGCAGTGCTCAGTGCAGGATGACTGCTCACCCTGCCTGATTTGATTCTGCAGGTGCTGCCGAGATCTCTTCTGCCACAGTAGCATTTGGAACACAAAGAAACATCACTTAAAGTGAGTTTGGTGCATCTACTGTGCACAGCTGAGCCAGTTCCTTTGAAGGATGCACCATCCACTGGCTTGAGATGTCTGGAGGCTTTACTCCCCTCCAGTCTGTGTAAAAGAAAATAGATGGAACTGGTTTTAGGTCCTGCACAAGGGTCTGGATTAATCACGGGATAAACTACCTAAAAGGAGGTTGTGGAGAGGAGGGAGCTGGGCTCTTCTCCCAAGTGACAGGGGACAGGACGAGAGGGAATGGCCTCAAGCTCCACCAGGGGAGGTTTAGGCTGAACATCAGTAAAAAAAAATTCATGGAAAGGGTCATTGGGCAGTGGCAGAGGCTGCCCAGGGAGGGGGTTGAGTCACCTTCCCTGGAGGGGTTTAAGGGACATGTGGACGAGGTGCTGAGGGACATGGGTTAGTGTTTGATGGGAACGGTTGGGCTTGATGATCCAGTGGGCCTTTTCCAACCTGGTGATTCTATGATTCTATGTGGTATCAAATAACAGCAACGACAGCAGCAATGCAATAATATTGTCTAATGACATCAACTCTTTGTTTTGATAGCAGTTCAGACCTAAGTCATCAGCCATTTCGCTGCAGAATTTGTATGTTTTACACAAACACACAGAGCCCTCCTCAGCCAACTTCTCTTCCAGTGACCAAGTGCATTTTTCTGCTTGTGCAGGTGTTTGAGCACCCACCAATATTTATTTTGCTCCATAACAAGGACAGTGTTAAATGATCCACGCTGAGCTGTACATCATTCTGCAACAACATGCCTTTGATGGCAAAATGGACTGCTGCAATTTGAGTAGGGCTGAGCTCTGACTCGCCAAGGGCATGTGGCGATAACTTGAACTGAAAGGAGCTTGGGAAGGGAGAACTGTAATTAAAACCCTAACTGATGTTTGGGAAAGCCAGATAGCATAATGACAAACTGGCCCAGGAATAAAATAGAGACATGGACATTGTCATTTCAGATTAAATAAATACAGTTTAGCCTCCTGAAGGCAACAAATGTATTTTTAGAGAACTAAAAGGACCTTAATATATCTCTTTCTTGTCTGTGGCAATTTAGCAAGGGCTGATTTTTTATTTGCTCCTCACCCATCTTCCCCCCACAAACCATCCTACTTACAAATTTGCCCCATCTTGCTACTGTAAAATCCTGAAAAGAAGGTTTGAGTTTTAAGCTTAGTTCATGAATCTCTTTACTTACCTATTGCGAGAAACAAACTGTGAGAGACCCAACGGGAAATCACAATTTCTATGATTTGAATACCCTTCATTCTCCCTAAATTATGAAGCGATGCTGGGCAAAAGGTAGCCGAAGATGTGTAGTTTACTCTGTAGCTGGTTGAGCAGCAGGGCTGAACCAGGCAGGTGATCAATTAGAGAAGGAAAATAACACAGGAACAAACTCTTTTGGTCCAGGCTGCTGTTGCAAATGAAATGAAGGGTTATTCGGCCTGTGCCCAAAATTAAATGAGGCTGAAGTTAATCCAGCTGTCCTACCTATGCCCTCGGTATTGATATCTGTATCTGCTATGCCTGTGCTAGTGAGTGTTATTTTTAACAACAGGACAAAGACTATGAGGAATTTAGAGTTATGCCCGCTTTGTTTTGAGCTCTTAAATCCCTTAATTTCCAAAACCTGTGCAACAGCCTCAGGAGGCTTCGGAAATACATGCAAGAAAATACCAAAAGATCTCACTTGCGCTACTTCTGCTGCCAGAAAGTGTGCTGGTGGTAGCAGGTCCCTGAGGTTTTAAAGAAGAAGGTCACAGTCCATCAGCTGCTGAAGCTGTGGGACTGGGAGGGCGGTGTAACTCAGTGCACTGCTCGGATGCCAGTCACTCATGCTGACTTTCAGAGAAATACACTGATTTATTCTAGCCCTGGCTCTGACCCCTTGCAGTGCTGGATTGACATGTACTAGGCCAAAACTAGCAATGATCTCTTCAGCAGCTGCCCTTATGTTATAACTTAACTTCTTTCTTTGTTTCCCCCTTCTGAACTCTGGAGCTCTTTCTTTCCACATGAGCTGAGACTTCTTGAAAACAATTATTTAATGGGAACATCTGGTGTGTGAATGGAAGACTTATTCCTTCTTTTTCTTTCAGTAGATGCTCATTGCATACTTTAGAAGCTGATATTTTTTTTTTCCCTTCCCTAGGCAGAATAAAAAATATGGATCATTGCTTGACAGAATAGGCTGTGCTCTTTACTTAATGTGTGTGGGTGTAACCTGCAAACTATGACTTAAGAGCTTTCCCCATAATTAAAAGCTTTCTGCTGTTAAGTCTTGGTTTCTAATTAAAACGTGGCAGTCCTTCCTATTGTTCAATTAACACTAATTAGATAGTACCTGTGCACAGTACTCTTTGCAACTCAACAACCACAGTCTAGGATATTTCTTTTTTTTTTTTTGTGAGCAATACAAATCTTACAAAAGACCCTGACAAAGAAAATACTGAGTTCATTTGCTTGCGTTCTGTTTAGAACTGTGGAAAATTTATAAAAATGGAGAGCTAAGTAGGCATTATTGAAAATATTATTTGCATTCATATTTTCCCTTTCCCTTCCCTTCCCTCTTCTCTTCTTGTTTACAATGAAGGTGCTACGGAAAGATGACCTCTGCATGGGTTAATATCTAGCTTTGCAAGCATAAATGGGGAGCTTATACCCCGATTTGTTTAGGAGAGACTCATACTCCAGAAATGTGAACAGTTTCACAGACCACACAGCAAGGAAAATAGGTAGAGCAGCGGGAAATATCCACATGTGCTTTGAGTTGCAGGATTCTACTGTGAATAAGCCTAGTACAGCGATGACTCTGGCTGTAAAACTGAAGTGTTGAGCCTTGATTTACCTAAATACATTTACGTTTCTAGAGAAGACAAGATGGCATCATATTTCTTAACCTACAATCAAAGCAACAGATATTTTGGTTAAGAGGAGGTGGGGCAAACTTATGGTAAGTCATGGATGGCAGCTTGAGCTGAGAATCGTGAAACAGAAACCCTCCTGGTCCTTTGGTATGATTCAGTGCCAGTCAGGCAGAAAGTGATGCCAAAGTTTAGAAAATGTCATCCATGCTTCTCCATGTCAGGTAGAACTACCCCTTCCTGCTAGTTTGGGTCAAAATTAACAAATAAAAGGATTTAAAATGGCATGGCTCAGCATCACATGCCTCATCCACCTGCCCAGAAAACCATCTGGGAAGCACCAGCTGAATCCAAGAGCTTTGCAGCTGTTTCAGTTCATCTCCAGTTAAGACAAGCAAGTTGTATGCACCATTTAAAACTGTCTTAACAGGCAGATCACATGATAAGCAGAAAAGAAAACTCCGAATCAGAAACCAGAGCTTCATTTCCAATGATTGATATTCTAGGGCACACGCAGTGCTTGTGAGGAACCCTTAGCCTCCTGTGACCAAATGGGCTGAAGCAAAAACCATCTCATCTATTTACTGTTATACTCGCTTTACTTTTTTCCCACTCTGCTTGCAAAATAAAGTCATATTTTGAATAAAGATGAGAATTTCTTACTTTTGAATTCTATTTGCAGCTCTCTGCAGGGGATCTCGAGGTCCCTTGTAAAAGACGTCTTGGTCTTTTGGCCTCCAGCTGTCTGAGGTATTCAGGAAATCTCTGCCACATCCTCTGGGACTTTCAAATGAACCCATGCATCACCAGGGATAGCCTACACAGGATTGATTAAAATATACCAGCCTGGTAAGTGAGAGCTTAGATATATTGATAAAAAACCCACCTCCTCGCTAATTCTAAGTCTCACTGTCTTCATTCCTGCCCTCCCATCTCCTCTTTTGCTCTGACAAGACACCGTTCTCTGTGTAGGCAGCTTGGTCCCACTCCTCTTCCCCTCTGCTACTTCTCTTTTAAAAATGCAAATATCCAGCTGTTCTCCAGAAGCCTGCTTTTTTCTAGACGTTTTACTATCAGCCTTGTGACACTGGCAATTTGGATTGTTTTGCTTTAAGCGTATTTCATTGTGCAACTATAATATCAAGATTGTGTCATGAGAATTATACACATGACACGTAGAATGCCTCTTTGGGGTTTTTGTTTGTATGAGGTATTGTTTTGGGTTTCTTTTATTGAGCTTTAGTCTCTGAAATAATAGGTTGTTAATTTATTTTCTAAGTTTAACTAACACCATGGCATCTAACAGAAACTGCGTTTACATGATGTTAGCCACCTTCCTTCACTATTTGAACTCACTCTTTCTGAATTTGTCATGGAAATTGGCTTCATGAGTTAGATGCAGATAAAAAGGGGACAGAGAGGATAAAGGCCACGGCCACCACTGCCTGTGGTAGCCAGAAACTTCTCTTTTAATTTAATTTTCTTGCACCTGCTTTTGAAGTGACAGAATTTAATGCCAATATGATAGCTGAGATGCTGAATTTTTCTCCCACAAAGAGAAGTGATGAGGAGGGGTGTTCTGACCATAAACACTGGAATCAGTGCTCCCTTGGAATATCTAAACCAGGATTATTATCCTAAATCATAGTCGGTCAAGAAGTTGGAGCAAAGAGAAATGGTCTGTTCTTAGAAGAAGTTTCTCTTATGAAAAGGAATGCATGGTAGGAAGGATGGACAGCGTATCTCTCAGTCTCTTCTCTCTCTTTCCCAATCCCTCTGGGAAGATTTTTGTTCATCTTTGCAGAGATGAACATTTAGTTGGGGGAAAAAAAAGTCAACCCCCCAAACTCATATCCAGATTCTTGGGAACTCAATGATTTTTCCAAGTGAATTGTATGGGATATTTGTGGAGCTGCTCTCTACATACTGGATTCTATTTTGCTTTTTCCCCTTAAGGGGCTATTAGCTATGTAAACAACTTCAAAACAAAGACCCTGGGCCATCTCATTAGGGGATACCATCTCTGCTTCCAAAAGCCTCCTGGGAAATAGGAGGAGTTCATTAAAGCCAGGGTGTGTGCAGAAATGGAACCACCATGAAACATTAATGACCTCAATGCATTAGCAAATCCTAAACTACAGTAGAATTACACTGTCCCGGGGGACCCAAGTGCACCTCCTTGGATTTTATTTTTTTAATGCTAGGAAAAATGTAGGCTTCAAATTTTAATGTGAAGAGCAAAACACTTTGGTGGTGTGAGCTGAAGGCAGCTATCAAGCTGGCCTTGGGCCAGTGACATGTAGAAAGTAAACATCCTAGTTTTCAGCTGCAGCCTTTGCTCCAGTCAGTGATATTGTGAAGAAATAGACTTCACAATCCATGTTGCCAAAGAAAGAGTCACCTGGGTTTTTTCTTTCTGATTCTCCATGAAGAGAATCCACTGCTGAATCACTTTTCTTGCTTTGATAAGTAGCTACATGTCTTGCCACTTATGAAGTACCCAAGAGACATTTGACAATGTTACATCAACAGCAGGCGACTGCTCAGGGCAGCATTGATCGCAATGGAAATTACTGCATAGGTCTCTCCTGGGAGTTATGATCTCTACTATAGCTGGGTGACATTTCTCTGAGGAATACTTTGTTCGACAATGGCAGAAAAAGCACAATTTCAAATGCAGAGAAACTCTGCAGAACAATTTATTCTAAAATTTACAAACATTATCAGCCCCAAGACAAATGTATAACACTCTCCCCAACTTTAGAAGTGTTGGCTCAATTTTCTTAAAAGTTGCTTTTGAAGAGAGGAAGACAAGTATTTTATGAGAGGTGGTGGTTTCAGTGATTTTTGATTTTTTTTGTGTTCCTTTCCCCTGTGTCACAGGGCACAGAGAATATCTCACAAAGCTGACAAACCTTTCAAGACTGGAATGCATGTGGTAGCTGGGGAATGTGTTCGTGATATAGATTATTTGGGAAGAAGGCATATAGTACTGTCCACTGATTCTCATCCTGGGAAGTGTGTGTGTATCATTGGAAGGCAGGGATGGTCATCAGGAGCGCAAATAAAGAACCACGTAGCTCAGAGACCTTCTTTTCAGCAGAGGCTATAAGCAGAGGCTTACAGAAGAGAAAAAATTAGGCAAGTCTCTGAGATGCTTCCTTCATACTGCTCTGCCTGCCTCCAACTCTTAGTAGCTTGGGACTTTCTCAGTCTGATTGGGTTTGTAACCATGAGAAGATCTTTTTTCCAAATCGCTCACTTCTCCCCTTGACCTCTGTCAGAGCTCACAGCATCCTTCTTCAAGTAATATTTCTCCTTATAGTGCTCAGCCTGAGAACCAATAGTCTTGAAGCGAAGCAAGCTAATATTTCTGGTTTCTCCTAATTGGTTTCGGGCACTGCTTTCCGATCTTCTGACCCAAATGACAATGGCATTTCTATGATGCACCAACTGCCCATTGTCTGTGGCACATAAATCACGTTTGGGTTGCCCGAAAGAAGAACTAATAAGTCACTATAATATCTAAAATTACTTTGCTCAATGCAAACTGAGCTGTGGCTCTCATTTCCAGTCCCACGGTTGACCTAAAATAGTAGATTCAGACTTTAACAAGATCCCTGAAGTACCCACAGTATTAAGTTAAATTCTCACTTTTTCATGATGCCTTAATGACACTGGTTGCTAAGGCCAGAGTAGAGACGAAAAAATAGCTATGCCCACACAACCTTGTAAGGTGAGTATTTAACAGGAAAGAATATTATATATTTCTTGCTATTGCAAGAACTGAGCAACCCCAGTAAGTACAGTATGTGTGGATAGGGAGGGAATCAGAGAGATCATCTTTGCACAGTATGTGTGGATAGGGAGGGAATCAGAGAGATCATCTTTGCACAGTATGTGTGGGTAGGGAGGGAATCAGAGAGATCATCTTTGCACTGTCAGTTATTGTGGGCTTTACTTTGATTTAACATCTTTGCCCATATGTAATAGTAAGAAAAAAGATTCCCCCTCCCAAACTCCTGGCACTGATGAAATTAAAGCTAATGACCCAGGAAGTGCATTTATATTTTTAATTTACTCTTTTTTTAAAAAAAAAAAAAAAAAAATGGATTTTTAAGAGTTTCTTTATGTTTGTAGACACATGATGCAGTCTACATCCTGTTTTTCTGAAGGACAATTTTTTTTCTGGTATGCGGCAAGGCTTTTATTCTTGTTTTAAACTTTAATGTTTGTTAAAAAGTAATAATGCATTTTTGTGGCTTGGGTTATGGTGGTAAATATTTAAAGGAATTGCATAAATCTGCCCTGTATCAGAAGCAAGAGTTCTGGAAGGATGCTGTCGGATTTGGAAAAGTAACTTTTTTCTTTTTGAGGCTGATCAAACGTCGGTCTGTCCTCTTCTACCTTTCCACAGCACAAATTCTGCAAAACAGATGGTACTTCTATCCACATTCAATGGACTAGCTGAGCATCTCTGCCATAAAGCAGCATCAAACACAGCAGTGTAATTTTCTTGGTGATCCGTGCATGCCTGATGCATTGATTTTTCTGTGGTAGAAATCAGAACAAGCTCTCTCTCCAATGGAGAACTGAGGAGGATTTTGTGTAAAAGTTGAAAAAAACAACAGCTTTTCTCTGTTGGTTCTAGCTGAGACAAACAGTCACAGGAACCTGATCAGTCCGAGCCTGCCAGCATGTATCTGATCAACCCTCAGGTATTTCACCTAGATGGGAAGTTGGCCACAGGGTTGTTTTTTGAAGACTGATGTCACACAGAGCTCATGGTGTTATTGGGAAATTCTAACTGGGGCTGCTTGATCCTTGGACGTTTTAGTGGTGCAAACACATGGTGTCCTTTATCTCTCTCAAGTCCTAATCCCTTGCAGCTATTAGAGACAGAGCTGTAGTTACCCATCCTGCATGTCAATTCTACAGCTGGACAGGAGTCATGGCTTTAATCTTTTGCTTTCTCAGGTGTCAAAATTGAAGGCGTAATAGCCTCTATGTATTAAATCTGGCAAAGGAAACCGATATCTATGTTTTATTTATTCGTTTTTGTTTGTTTGTTTTAAGAGCTTCTCGCTCCTTGAATCCTGGGGTCAGTTCTGGGCCCCTCACCACAAGGAGGATGTTGAGGCTCTGGAGCGAGTCCAGAGAAGAGCAACCAAGCTGGGGAAGGGGCTGGAGAACAAGAGGAGCGGCTGAGAGAGCTGGGGGTGTTTAGCCTGGAGAAGAGGAGGCTGAGGGGAGACCTCATTGCTCTCTACAACTACCTGAAGGGAGGTTGTGGAGAGGAGGGAGCTGGGCTCTTCTCCCAAGTGACAGGGGACAGGACGAGAGGGAATGGCCTCAAGCTCCACCAGGGGAGGGTCAGGCTGGACATCAGGAAAAAATTTTCACAGAAAGGGTCATTGAGCACTGGCAGAGGCTGCCCAGGGTGGGGGTTGAGTCACCTTCCCTAGAGGGGTTTAAGGGACGGGTGGATGAGGTGCTGAGGGACATGGGTTAGTGATTGATAGGGATGGTTGGACTTGATGCTCCGGTGGGTCTCTTCCAACCTGGTTATTCTATGATTCTATGATGTTTTATTAGACTCTCTTTGCAGCAATGGTCAGAAAAAATCAATTTAGAGGGATTTTCAGTGCTTCTTGAGACATCATTTTCCATCAAAATAATCACAGAAATGCTGTAGAGGTCTCTAGTTCAACGTTTCACTCAAAGAACGACTTTCCCCGAGGCTGGAGCAGGCCAGATGTGACTTTGTGCAGACAGTTCTAGAAAGTTGCCAAAGACAGAGATCCAACACCTCTGGTAACCTGTTCCTGTGCTACAGAAACCTTCTCGTGAATAATTCTTGCATGCTGTCCCATATGAACTTCCCAAGCTGAAACCAGTTGCCACTGCCTTTTGTTTTAATAAAAGAAGCTGCTTTAGGGATCCCAGTGAGGCTTCCTTAAAGCACTTATATCAAACACAGGACATTACTCATAGATCACAGAATCACAGAATCACAGAATCACAGAATAACCAGGTTGGAAGAGACCCACCGCATCGTCGAGTCCAACCATTCCCACCAATCCCTAAATCATGCCCCTAAGCACCTTGTCTACCCTCACCTTAAACACCTCCAGGGACGGTGACTCAACCACCTCATTTGGCAGACCGTTCCAATGCCTAACCACCCTCTCCATGAAGAACTCCTAATCTCAAGCAAAAAACCAAATACAAATACAAAAAAAAACAAATACAAATCAGACGGTTCTCCAGGTTGTTCCATTGTAAGTCTGGTGGTTGTGGCTTCTCTGCCTCACTTCCTTCTCTACCAGTTAATTACATGGCCAGGCTGTGACGATATCAGGAATACTAAAAAATCCCCTTGTAATAGACTTGTTGCCACAGCCAGCTGTCATTCATGCCCAAAGTTGAGGGAAGGAAACCAATTAAACATCCTTGCCTTTCACATAGATGCTGATGCTGATACTGAGCAGAGAAGCAATCTCATAATTTCCCATGGAAAGACGGTGAGCTGAGGAAGACCAGGAGAAGGCAAGTAAATTGTAGCTGGTAAATTCAAGCAAGAAGCATTTTCCTACAACAGAGCCTAACAGGCATTGATTTACGGATCTCTTATATTTTCAAATCTGAAATGTCGAAACCACAAGGAGCACACAAACTAAACTTGGCAACCTCTCATTCAGAGGCACTTGAGGATTGCCACAACGTTAGTTTTGACAAAAACAATGAGTCCTCACCCTCCAATTCCCAGTATACTTCCCTCGTTTAATGCTGACTACTTCTCTTTTTCCTCCCATTATGCAGCTTTGCCTGTCATAGTGAGAGAGACCTTCTCATTAGCATCTGAGCCTTTGAATGCTTTTCTGAGCAGATCATTAGCAAGAAGGAAATAGAAAATACTAAGCCCTGCAAAAAGAAAGCAGCCCCACTCCTGGGCAAACCATGAGGTTTTTTTTCCATTTGGTATCTTGTACATGGAGATGCTCTGGATGAACAGATATGGCAGTCTCACCACTGCCAGCTTAGTTATATGCGTTGTGTCACCTCTCTAGCTCTGAAAATCAAGGCAAGAAGTGCACTTGTCTGAAAGAATAAGTTGGATGTGAATGTCACACCTTGTTAGGATAATGGGCCGGGGGGGGGGGGGAGGAAATAGGAAATAACAGTTCCAAAAGATGACATCAATTTGGCTTGATTTGTGAGGGCTGATCAAGTGAGAGACTTTACCGAATATATATATTATTTTTCCTCACAGTTCATGTAAATGGCCATAACCACCTAACCTATCATCAGAGAATTTGGCTTATAAATTTCAATTGCAACACAAAGCTACCAAAGAACACTTTTATAGATGTGTTCTTTGGCTTCTTGCATCTCAGAAATCTTTCCTAAAAAACCATCATTCTGCTGAAAGCCTGAGAAAGAAAGAAGAAAATAGTCACTATCCTGTTCCTTGAAGATTAATAAATCTAGGGTATGACATATGAAGATAAAAGAAGGTTTGAAGCTTTACCGAAGGAAATATCCTACTGTTGTCTCATTCCTGTTCTGAGTATGGTGTGTCCATTTGCACAAACAAATAGCTGCTGAACATGATCATATTTTGGTAGCAAAGGCAATAATAAAATGCAAATGTTATGCAGATAGTGGAAGCTAGTTAAAGATATACGTGTCATTGCAACACACAGAATATTGGGACCCAAAATTAGGCACTGGATGGTGTCATTAAGCAATTTCTGATGATATGCTGAAACTTTTAAAAGGGAACTATCTGGTCCAGAAGTGGGATCTACCCTTTCTTCATCCAGTGTTTTAAAGATGTGGAAATAGATGAGGATTACCAGCAGCTACCCTGGGAGCATGCACGTCGTACACATTCCTGTGTTTGGCAGCAGATCAAAGCCCATATATCCAAACTCCCCTGGTTTAACATCAAATGCATTTTCCTTTCCTTTGCAGCAGCTGCAGACCACAGTAATCTGGAATAGCTCGTCCCACTTATAACAGGGATATGAAAAAGCCATTGGTCAGAATTTCTATCTAGATATTTTGGGTTTTTTCTGCAATACTAATGCCAGTCTGTGCATTCATTAGTTATCTTTTTCAAACCAAGACAAAAAAACCCACAAACACAACACAACAAAACACAACAAAACAAAGCACAACAAAATACAACAACCCAGAATGAAATTTAATTACCAATAGCACTGTGATTAAATTTGGCCTTTCGCTTTCCTTCACAGTCAACCTCCTCAATTCCATCTCCCTGACGCCTCTCTCCACAGTATCGATTTAGTATTGTTAACCTTTCTTTATTACTTGTTTATGTTCCCCCATCAGTTTAAAAACATCAATAAGAGGCTTTTTAAAAAGGACAGAAGCAACAAATAGAGAGACGTTGAGGAAAGGTCAGGGATGCAGAAGGAGGCAGTGCCTGCTTTGTGGAAGGAGCAAACAGATAGTACACAAAGGTTAGTGGTCCTGCTGTTGAAGTGAAGGAAGGATTTGTTTATTCTACAAAAATACCTGCTACTGATGCAGTTTTTGCAGCAGACACAACTACTGCTTCTGTCCAGTCTGAACTCGAGTCTACCGGGAAGAGCTGGATCTAGTCTCAGTAATGATGCTGAGATGGTCTAGAGGATCTTTCTTGTTCAGGACCAGGAAGCTTTAGGTATGTTTGTGTTTCAACTTTCTGTTTGAGTGTAAACTAAATCCAAGGGCATTTGCTGCTCTGCACAGGGTTGTGCTGGGTGCAGGTGCTTTAGCTGACTGACAAGGAAGAAAAGTGGCTGCATTAGTGTGGGACTGAGTGCATTCAGCATTTACAGGTACAGACCAAGAAGCACCCTGGATCCTGAAATAACTTTCCCCATTTGGAACTATGCTGAACTAGGAAAGCACTCCAATTGGAGGAGCTAACTTAGGGTCCTTTTGGCTTTGCAGTCACCTGAAGATCTTTACAGGCAGTCAGTAGAAGTGTGTTAAAGTTGTTATTTTTCTTTTCTTTTGAAGTTCTTCATTCCATTATGTCATGTATATTTCAGCCTTAGGCATATTGCTTTACTGCTGCTTTACAATTATATTCTCCTGCAAATGGTAACTTGGAATCTGATCCACATTTCAGAACGGACCATGTGCATCTTGCAAGAGGCGTGTTATCAGCAGCTTGGATGTCAGATTATAAGAACTAAAGCTAGTTTATTTCTTCTGACTGAGGTATCTTTGAGGGATGACACAGGCATAGAAGTTAGTGATGAAGTTTCCCATCCCAAGAAACACATTTTTGGGCATGATTTTTTCGCATGTCCCGATTCCAGGTCTAACACATAAAGAGAGGAACTTCACAGCTTCTAGTCTCCCTGAACACTTGAAGTGCACTTGCAAAACCTCACCAGTGGCTAAGTCTACCATTTCTTTTCCATATAAGAAACTGCTGGGAGGAACAGCGGCTTAGCTGTGACAGAGATGGTACCAATACAACCTTGCTCTTCATCAACAGAAGCTACATTTGCAAACCACCCTGCTAGATGACAGAAAAGTGGAAAGCTAATAGAAAATTAGCAGTTTGTGTGAGTCCATCTCAGAGAAACTACAGCTGCAACCTTGTCTCCTCAGTCAGATACATCTTGTCATTTGGAGAATGAGCAGTTGCAAGGTGAAGTTAGCATTGTCCCTACTATGGGATCTGTAGATAAAACCACTGAGGAGCTGGTGCCTTTTGCTTCATTGAAGAACGCAGTCACACTTCCAGGGTGACCAGTTTTACAAATGAAAAGAGGGAGGTTACTCTCCAGGCCATGTGATAAATGAAATGACCTTGTAATAAGTAATTTTCTTCAACACAGGATCTGGGTCACAGTCTCAGTCTTTTGCTGTCATGACATGATTACAAGAATGGGACTTAAGTGAGATAAAAAGGAAAAGTTTTGTTCTGCAAAAAGCTGGAGCCAAACTATCTTTCCAATATTATTTCAGGAACATAAGTAAAATCCTTGATGATCTCAAAGTCATTTTCTAGCCAAGCTCTTGGCTCTTGGCTTCTTAACGAGTGACTATTATCTCCTCAAACATATAGTGCAGCCTGTAAATACAGAGAGAACTTTTTTAACAACAAGTTTTAATAAGAACACTTTTAACAAGGAACTAAGTGATAAAAAATGAAGTAATTTGGCATAATGATGATTATGTACTGTTGATAATTAGTCCAACCAAAAGAAAGGAACCAAGGAATTTTTATGAAATCAATTAAGTGGAAAGGAAAAAGAGAAGATGGAAGATGAGATATTCTAAGTAGCAAGAATTTCATTTATGTGAGCTGTGCCACAGGGTAGAGGGAACATTTGTGGGTGGGCAGACAATATCATGCCTTGGTCTTGGTAATAATTAAAATAGTTGCTGACCAGAGAAATCAAGTGATGGGTAACCTTAAATTCTTCTACTATGATATATTTATATATGTAACATTGGCATGAGGACTGTGAGAGTGATCAAATGCTGAAACAAGTCCTAGTAGCTCCATCCCTGGAAATGTTCAGAGCCTGACTGGACACAGTCATGGGCTACTTTTTCTAGGTGACCTTCCTTTGAAGCCTGTGAAAGTTATGCTAAGCATTCTAATACACAGTTTGGTAGTTTACTTAATCAGAAATGCACGGTATGAATGACTAAACAAACTGTAACTCTAAAAGAAAGCAAAAGAAAAAAATATCTAGCTAAGAAGATAGATTACTTGTAAACAACTCCTAAATTTTAACTATATCAACCACAATTAACTGTCCTTTCCTTTGTACAGTTGACTGCTAGGCTGCTTCTTCTACCCTATTAAAGTAACCTTGAACCACAGCTTATAATTTTAAGTTTTTCTGGGTAGCAAGACCTGATTTCAGCTGATCTGATCTCTTGCCTGGTTTATTCTTTCCTGGCTTCTCCTTGCCTCACCAGTCTCTATCAGTCTCAGCTGTGCTTCACTCCATTTCTTGACTCACTATATTCTGTAGTTAGCTCTGTGTTTTGCTGCCGGAGTTTGATACTTCGGTTCCTGGGAGAGAATAGAGAATAATACACAAGTCACAGCTCAGCTCACAGGAAATTAGGAAGTAGATCGTTCTGTTCATAAAGCAGCAAAATCTCCTGTTTCTCCACATCTCATCTCTAGCCTTTGAACCACATTGCTGGAAGGAACTGCATGAAATTAATGGGATGCCCAGACAGAGCTAATTAGCTCAAATTTCTGGACACAATTATAAACACATTTCTACTTTACTATGTATTTTCTTCTTTTTCAAGTGTAACACAACAGTGCAAGATAGTCATTTTTCAGGCCTGCCCTGTCTTTCTTTCCAGTCTTTTGCTTTCTAAACAATTGTCTACTGCTTACTCCTCTTCTCTTCGTTTTTTCCCTACTTTTGTTCTTTCTGAAACTCATGAGGGAGAGTAAAATACAAGAATCTTCTCTTAGAGTAAGTCTTGGCCACATATCTTTTGTGTGCCTCTCAACCTTTGGCCAGTGATGATCACAAACAGATGCTGGACAGATCCATATTTGTCTGGTTTATGATTCAAAGTATTACCAGTTCCCTAGAACAGATTGTGCCAGCAAAATGTTATTTCAATCTGAAATAAACTCCTATTCTTTGTGATATCTTCTTGAGAAAGAAACAAATCCTCATATTTAGCTGTACTGTATTTCTTGAAACACTCTGTATGATTTTCCTTCTTAGTAAGTAATATGTAATTGTATGCAATAGTATTAGCTGGTAATCCTTGCTATAATATTTATGTTTAAGGGTAGCTGGTGTCACTTTTACATAGTAAAAGGAAGTCTCTCTCTCTCAAACATCATACTGTATAAATTGAGGAACCAGACGAAGACACTCTTGTCATCCCCATCTCACAGCTAATGATTCAAATCTTGGGGGCGTTAGACAACTGTTTTGTCACCATGAAGTGGTTTGCTGCTGAACAGGGAGATGAACACAATCTCAGGTTTGTGTTTAACAATAACTAAACTAATCTGGAGAAATTATTTGGGTGCTCTCCTGCATTCAGCTTGTTCAGCCTTTTGGGACAAGGTGCCAGAAAGAATAATTATGGAGGCATGACACACACAAAAATAATGTTGTGTTTCAATATAACTCTCACATAAGATGGTTAGGAAGGAGGAAAATATAGATTGGAAAACGTGCAAGAAATAGCTATAAAACACCAAGTTTTAGGTGTATAACTCACAATGTTTAGCCTGGAGAAGAGGAGGCTGAGAGGAGACCTCATTCCTCTCTATAACTACCTGAAAGGAGGTTGTAGAGAGCAGGGAGCTGGGCTCTTCTCCCAAGTGACAGGGGACAGGATGAGAAGGAATGGCCACAAGCTCCACCAGGGGAGATTTAGGCTGGACATTGGGAAAAATGTCACAGAAAGGGTCATTGGGCACTGGCAGAGGCTGCCCAGGGAGGGGGTTGAGTCACCTTTCCTGGAGGGGTTTAAGGGACGGGTGGATGAGGTGCTGAGGGACATGGGTTAGTGTTTTGTAGGAATGGTTGGACTCGGTGATCTGGTGGGTCTCTTCTAACCTGGTTATTCTATGATTCTATGGTTCTATGATTCTATGAAAGGATCTTGTTATCTCCTTTTTTGCGGTATGTCGTGTCACTAACATTATCAGCCGTCAACCTGACTTTATGAAGAGAATGCACTGGTCTGAAAACGTCTCCCTCTGGTATGCTGGTCCCAGCAACAAAACCCATTCCCATATTGCTCTCATCTACCACTCGGCCTCCCATCTGCCTAGACAAGTCTTCTTTCTGCACCAGCAGCTTCCACAGCCTGTGAATCAAATGTCTGTGCCATCTCTGTTAAAAACC
This sequence comes from Clamator glandarius, assembly GCA_033459285.1. Taxonomy (NCBI): domain Eukaryota; kingdom Metazoa; phylum Chordata; class Aves; order Cuculiformes; family Cuculidae; genus Clamator; species Clamator glandarius. The sequence goes on along the minus strand of JAUNZM010000092.1, from coordinate 8,173,045 downwards.
AATTGGATCCAGGAGTTCAGCTGCACTGCTAGAGAAACTGCAGTTACAGTGCATCTGGAAGCAGCTTAGGTCTTACTCTCCAGGCAAAGCACCCAGTTAGGTTGAAGATCTGAGCAGGGTCTCTATACTCACATAATACTGCGACATGCTGAACATTCTCTGACTACACGAGGCTTTACTGCAATGCTCTTTCAGTTCCCAAAGAGAAAATTCTCTCAGGAGGGAAGGAGCATGGCCATCTCCAGCGATTGGTGCAGATCACCTCCTGGCTACATGGTTTAGAGAGGGCACCATCTAGACTAAAGTGGCCACATACACAGCTCTGAGCATTCTCTGAGCTCCAGATTTTAGCTCAAAATGCCTGATATTATGAGAGGGCTATGCTACAGCCTGCCAAACTGTTGGTTTCCTACTGTGCTGATGAGAATGTTTCATGCGCCCTGAGGCTGCCTGGATGGTATTAGAAGGCTTATCTGGGCAGAGGAAAGCAAACTTTTTTATTAATTCTTGCTGAAAATTGCTAGTTTCTTTCTACATATACAACGAAAAAGCTGTTTGGGCCCTGAAGACTGTGTAACTGAAGAGGTGCAAGTGCACAATCTTTCTGTCAGAGCAATTGTGGAATGTAGTATGAATGTTATTGATTCTCATGGTATCAAACAGCATTATAGAATAAACATATCAGAACCAAGAAATATAATACAAAAGGGCCATTTTTACCTTCCGAAGCAGTGGTTTGGTATGGCCTGAGAAAGTTTATCAGGGAAGTATTACTGTTTACTTGCCCTGCTTTGATATTTTCTTAGGGGATCTTTTAACAGTCTAATGATGAAGGTGATGAACTGATGGGATGAAACCTTGGGGTGGAGCTTTGATGTCCCTCACTAAAATCGTTTCAGTGTTACCCATAATTCTCTTCTGTGAGTGAAAACAAAGGAACAAAGTTATTCAAGAAGGCTGAAGAAGTTGTGTTCAGTAGCTAAGATATAATAATAACAACAATAATGATAATAACAGTAATAAATTATCAGTCTTGCTCCAAAAGGAGGTCAGTCTTTCCAAGTGCTTTGACCTTGACTTTTCCTTCGTGTTCATGTGAGCTATTCAAGAGTTTTGCTGTCTTCCACCACTCACCTAGTACACTTTAAAATGGAGGGGGATGTTTTAACAGATAAGCAATTGCAAAATGTGGCATCTATTCATACCCATCTCACTCATCATGAAATCACTGAGCCTGCGTAAACTGGACAGGTAGACAACTTTAAAGCACTTTGGAAGGAGACCTTTACGGACTGTAATTGTTGCGCTTTGTTAGCAAAGTGGGATGTGGCATCAGAATGATTCTGCGCCATAAGTATGTGCACAGAAGCAGAACCCATTGATGAGTGCAGGATTACTTTCAGGATCACACAATTATAAAGAAAACCTGGTGGTCTTTGCTTCTCGCATACAGGATCGTGTGCTTGATGCTGTACAGGAGCAAACCGTTCACAGCATAATGAATCAGAGAGCAGAGCAGTGCTTTGATGATCTATTAGTGCTGAATCATTTTACCCCATGTTGTTGGAGAGAGCGAACACAGCCGATGTGTGTGGCTTTCGTGGAGCGGCTTCAGGAGGCAGAGAGACTTGGCTTCTCTAGTGGTTACAATGCTCAGCTCCCCAGAATTAAAAATCCGTGCAAACATATTGAAGTGTTTGCGACTTCCAGCTGTGCCCGAGCCCTCAGAGCAGATCCAAAGAATCGATTTAAATCCACATCCCAAAGGCAAACAATGCCATAAGCTGCAGAATTACTGCTGGCCCTTTTTCATTATATGTATAGCACGGTCTCTACAAGCAAATCCCTGGTGCCCTTTCGTTCATGCATGCATCCAGGTGGTGTATTTAACCTGCATCATCCTCAAACCTGCTCTTTTCAGCATTTAATAATCCACCATCTGGGTCAGCTTCAGTTGTGGGAATTATTCCTACTGAGCAACGTGAACCCTTGAGCTCAGGGCTCCTTGGGCCTCTTCCCTCCTGTAGACATCTCTCTTACATACACCTAAGAAGACCCTGTGGGGTCAAATCAATACTGCTTTGATGTGACTGACATTCACGGATGCTTCTCTCAGCTATAGTGCCTTTAGGAGGACCTGTTTAATAAATTATTATTTTAAAATATCTACATTTTAAATAATTTTATAAGGGAGTGGCAGTGGAAAGATGGAAAGAGAGAGATAGATAAGAGGCTTGACACAGGGGCCAGGAAACCAGGTTTAGGCAAAGACTTGAGAGAATAGCATAAGTAAAGTTCAACAAACCCGCACCTGAAATGAGCACAGTTATTTTGTCCTCTTTAGTTTTTCTGATGGGAATATCCTAGGAAAGACTCAGTAATCTGCAAGTGCCCTGGCACTTGAGCCATTCAGCCAGTCAAGGAGATAAACCCATTGTCCTGTTCTCCATGGTACCCAAACATGGTATCTTCTCCTCAACTCAGTTCAGACACAGAAAGTTCTTGGATTTAAAACCCTCTGGGGAATCTCTTGTCCAAATAATGCATTAGGTTGAAGAAATCTTCACAAGCTTGTGAGGAAAAAAAACCAAACAAACCAAAAACAGATGAAGATTGTCAAACTGGCATAAGATATTTGCTCAGTGCTAATAAGGTGGTGTTGACAGCTGAGCAGAAGAACAGTTAAAGCTTTTCTCACTGCTTGAGGCTTTAAGGATTCTGAAGTTGGAATACTCCATCTCTGAGGTGGGAAGGGCTTGCCTCACTTTTCATTATCAGTCTTGGCCATCTTTTACTGTACTACATGCTGTTGGATGTTTTAGGGTGTTAATTATCTGTGACCCCAGTTTTGATAGTTTTGGGAGGATCATGAGGTGAATGTTAATGAATTCCTTGCTGCTCTGGCACCTTAAACGATTTCACATACTTTTAGATGGATGAAGCAGCCTATCTCATATCCTTGTGCCTCAGTCTCCTCAGCTATGCTATACAGATAAAATAGCTTAACCTTTTCTTGCTGGCTACAAGAGCCTGTCTCTGAAATCACTTTCTATGGGGAATATATTTCTTTTGAGTTATGGTTGTCCTCCCACATTACTGTTAATTGGGATGCTTTGCACTGCTGCAAAAGCAGGGTTTTACATTGATACCACCAAGGCATATACCATCTCTTTGAAAGTGCACTCACAGATGTAGAGAAAGCTCTGGTTAAGCATTGAACTCTTGCCATTTCTAACCTGTGCAATATGTCTCTGCTACATGGACTAAACCTCACTCTTGCTAAACAGGGACCAGCAGAGCTCCTGAGAGAAATGAGATTATCTCTGTTGTATGCAGATTCAAGGAGCAACTCTGCCCAGCTTCTACTGAGTAGAATTCCTAGAAAATTCTCTGTGCCCTCCAGTGCTTCTCTGTGGTTTTTATCTTTGTCCTGTGAAGCAGGACAGAGCTATACTTCTCCCATTAATGAAAACAGATAGTACCTCTCCAGGTCACCCACCAGGAGTGAACCTGGGGTAAAAAATAAGGGTGTCTATCAGCAATTTTCCTCCTGTTCCTCAGTTCCTGAAGACTGCACATCTCAGACTGAATTTCAGAGGATTATGGCTGGCATCTATTTTTTTCATTGTAGTGATATAAAGCTGGGGTCCTCTGGCTTTGAGGGAGAAGTCTAATACATTTGCAAACAGACATATGTTTTCAGAGGGCCTGCTGTGCTGGTGTGTAAAGTTCCCTACCTTCCTCCTTGGCTGCCAGCTCCCGTCAGTCACTCATTCTGAGTGTTTATTTGTAAATGAGCAAGGAAGGGTGAGAGAGTAAATGATATGCTGAGGGAGCTGGGATGAACCTGATTAATATTCTGTCATTTCTCTCAAGTCATAGAGTAGGTGACCGCAGCCCCATCAGAGAAATCCCACCTGCCCAGTTCTTTAAAGAAACAATTATAGAATGCAAATATTGAGAGAATACCTCAGTATCTCAGAATCTCCAATATTATTTCCTGGACACGGGGTACATATAAGAACCAAAGTCTAATAAGACTTTTCCTCATTAGCCTCTGATTGCTGTTCAAATAAGATGGGATAGGGCAGGGATAAAGCTGAAGTGTATGCTATTTTTTGTGAGCCAACAACCAATGAACAGCAGTCACTCTAGACACAGCCCAGAAACTTCTTAATTATACTGTGAACTGACTGCTGAGGTCACAGCCCTTCTCCTATCTGCATCCTGGGGAAGCCTGTTCTCACTTCAATGGAGCGAGAAAGGCTTGAAGAGCTCAAGTTGGGATGGAGGGAATGAGGTCTTCTGGCACCCAGTCCCTTCTTCCCAGCGTACTCGGGTAAAAGTCACACAGAGCTCTCCTATGCTTCAGTTTGTTTCCCAGTGGAAATTGGTGAACTCTGCCTGTCTCTCCTTTGCAAAGCCTGAGTTTGAGGAAAAACCCTTGTAGACTACAGATCCAGACCAAGACTCAAATGAGTTGATGTAAGTTAAAGTTATCAAACAGACACCCAATGAAAAGGATACATTCTGATATCACAGAGAAAAAAACCCAAGACATTACAATTGATTCCCATTCTCTCATAACACCATTTGGAAAGGAATGATGTAAAGACAGAGTTTCATGAAGTTGTGAAGAAGTCAAGCCTGGACTTACTTTACTTAGCAGGAATGCCTTTTGATGGATGTGGCTAACCATGTACATTATCAAGCAGCAAGGAATATTACAAATTAACGATGCAATAAACAAGAATTTATTGAAAGGTATGACTATATTAGTCCAAAATAAATTATAAAAAAAAAAGGAAAATAAATGTTAGAATGGGTCTGTGGCTTCTTTTTACGGCAGGATACTACTAAAGTTGTTTCTGACTGAGAAAAATGAAGCTCAAGATTCAGTTTTTCATCCTGATGATAGGATGGTATTTTTTGCCTTGTAAAGCTGTATCACACTAATGCTATTGCTGTCATACCAGCCAGGTTTACAATTTCCTCCTGAATCTTCTTGTTGCTGTTTTCCATTTTTAAAGACTTATTAAAATAACCAGGTTACTTGCAAAGAAGGATAGTCTTACAGTATCTGCTTATGGAAATGAGACTTGAGATCTGGATTTGACTGCTGACAGTCCCACTGGTCTCCTACATGGGCTTGAGCAGTGGCTTAGGTTGTGGATCTGCAAGTGGATTAACTCAGTGCAAGATAAGATATATTCATTAAAAACCAAAAATCTAAAGCCTGCAAACACAAGATACAGGCTTTAACTGGTTTAGTTCTCTCCTGGAATGAAAAATTTACCCTGGGATTAATCAAGGATAAGTATTTCATCTTCTAGGATTCCTGCCTTTTCATTCACATTTTCTTCCTTTGTACGTAGTTGTGATGTGATGATTCGTTGGGTCTTATACCCTATGTTCCATTTCTCACTTTAAGTGATGCTTATTCACAGTCCATCAGTATGTTATGTCTTAAGCTGGGAGAAACGTTTTCAGATGAGCAGCTAGAGACTGAATCAATTCAGAAATTCAGAGTGTTTTGGGTGAATCATTTCCATCAAAAAAGCAAAAAGAGAAAAATGACTTGACAAGATCCCTGCTGTTCTGATTCAAAGCTTTGCAGAGGTTCCGTTTCTTTTTTTGGAAATAGTAATTGCGCATCTTTTGCTAATTAATCCTTACAGTAATCCCAGAAAACAATTTTTTTAAAATAAACTACGAGTTACTCTTTAGTAAGGGGATACCAGTTAGAAACACTGAAACCCTTTTATCCCTCTTAATTGACTGATTATTTTTTTTTGTTCACTCAGTCAGTGGTGTAAGTGTTTAAAAGAAAAATCAGGTTTTTTCTGCAATGCCTGCATGCTTCGAAGTAGGGGCTGTAACGTCTCGTCTGTGGGACTAACCCACTCCAGAGGTTGTAGGTATAAAAGTCTTTCTCTTGGTGGCCATTCTGGTTTTATCTAGCCCTCTGTTCTTCCCTTAAGCAACCAGTATCCTATTCCTCACCTAAGCTCATCATGTCATTCCTACCCTTGGCCATGCATGATGCTCACACATGATGCTTTACGGGGCAATCATCTAGATCATGAAGTTGAGCTGGTTAAAAATAACCATTCTTTCCCTTACCCCCTTTTTAAGGTTTATTTCTAATCTGGATCAGTTCCTCAAGTGACCGATCAGAGAACAACATGATCCACCGGACAGTTACATCGACACAGCTGAACTGGTGTTTTACTCAAATGGGATTTCAGCGGAGAGTGGAGAGGTGGCGCTGGAAAAACGGAGTTGTAGTTGTCACTGAATTAAATGCTCTGTAACGATGCCCTGCAGTCAAAGCAGTGATTGCAGCTCCCTTCAGACTCCACTGACTTCAATGTACTGCTTATTGTGTAGGTTTGTCAATGCAAGATAAGACTTCGTATGGACTATTAGATGAAGTATTTATCAAGTATTGATTTAGCTCCTGCTGGGTTATCCAGCCTTCCCTGACCCTTCTGCTGCTTCAGTTTAATTGTTATTCATGTCTGAATAACTGTTAGAAAAAATCAGGGTTGGTAATTTGAGTTTGTAATTGGATCTGATAACTAAATAAGTAGGAGAAAAAAAAAAAGAAAGAAAAATGGAAAATGGAAAATGTCCTTGTCCCAGGCGTATGACACAGAAGTGGTAGCTCTGGCAAAAGACAGAACCATGAAACTCCAGGGTTTAAGGCACATGTGTGCTCTGCCAAGTCTACAGCAATCCGCCGGAGAACAGGGGGAAATTTCTGCAACAAAGCAAGGAAAGTAGGGTGTGTCTGAAGAGTTCTTGCAAGAGTAAGTTATAGGCAAGTGGAAAATCAACCCAGACTTTGACCTCTCTCGCTGCAGCCTTCAGTTGCCATCTCAAGGTCCTAGTTGTCTGTCACACTAAGGAAGTGATTTTGGAAATGCTCTATGCTTAGCTGTCTGTTGCTTGACAGTCTTGAAAAGTGGCCTCCTGACGAGTTACCCTGCATACAATGTAATGTATGTTAATTGATTGACAGAGAAGTCTGGGATGTATTTGAGGTGGATCGATGGCCAGAAAATATCTTTCTACGTGCCTGCTTTATTTTTTACCACAAACAAGCAGCTTTGTTGCTATAACCCTGATCCCCATGGCTGGGAACCTACCTGTACAAGCAAGTGAATGGATATTTCTGTGCTTAGTGGAGTCATAATTATGTGACTCTCATTGTAGGCATTCATTCTGTGCTGCAGCTCATTTATAATTAACAACATGGGGGTTATTTCTTTTTAGAAATACAGGGATGTGAATGTATGATACCGGCAAGTTTTGTATGGTGTATGGACTTCTATCACTGAAGGATGCAATCTAAGGTATTTACTGAGTGTTAGTAAATGGTCTGTGCATTAATTGAAGTTGGATCTCATGCTTTTAGGATTGGAAGAGGCCATTTGTGTGAAATGGTCACGTCGTATCCTTCAGGACTGCAAAAACCCTTGTGGCTCCATGAGTTATTTGGGGACAGAGCTGCAATTAACGATTTTGAGAGGGACACTTGTCCAAAAACTTTTGCACCGTTCAGGACTGGAGCATTGCTTTCTCCCAACAGACAAATGTCATGGTGCTTTACAATGAATTTATGAATCTCATTGTATAGATGAGATCAGAAACATTTACCAGTAGTTTGTTATAGTAACTCCATATATATCAGACCTTTTGCAGAGTCCTGGGCAGAATATAGAGAGGTGAATAAAAGCTGGGATTGAACTCCACAAACTCTTTTCTCTTGCTACCACATTTGTTGTCTTCCAAGAACATACATTTCTGAAATATTCTGTAACCTTACAGTGACTGCAGCAGATGGAAAAAAAAGAGTTAAAATATTTTCTTGGTCCTCTCATCCCTCTTGGTTTGTTTTTTTTTTTTTTTTATCTTGTTTTGTGAAGCTTTTCTTCTCCTCCTGTCCTTCAAGTCAGTCACAAAGTATGCTGAAGCAGTCTGCTCCTTGTCACATTTCAGGAGGAAAATGACATCGATATTGTACTAAAAGCAAAATGAGACTTTTCCCTAGTGAAAAGTAGCTAATTGATGTCAAATCAAATAACTTTAAAGAGCTGTGATGGCTACAAATCAGATCAGAGGGGGCAATACCAGTTCATTCTACTTCACGCAGGGGCTGTGCTTTGCAATTTAAGCAACAGCACTTTGGCATTCAGGGCTTCTTTATAACCCAAACAAATCAAATCTTAGATCTTTTTGATCTTGATGCCTGACAATAGTTGATGATTAAAAGTACCACAGTGGAGCCTGGAGTAGATTATTATTATAAATAGCTGCAGTCTTTCCATTCCCTGTTATCTTCTGGAGGCTAGAGGCAAGAAAAAGTGGGGAGAATATAGTAGATGCTAACAAGAGAGGCCAAGTGACAACAGAAAAAAAAAAAGTTATTTCCATTAGATGAATTTTAAGAATACCAGGCTTCTCTACTCTTGAGCTGTATGCTTTAGATTTCAACGTAAAAGGTAATGAGACATAAAGAATATATTAAAAGCTAAAGGCTAATTTTCTAGCAATGATCTAGAGGACCTACTTTCAGAAGAAAAGATGCAAAATTATCTGGTATAGATGTGGTTTACCAGACAAGATCCCTCCGTGTGAAAATGTCCCGCGTCCCTCTCAGCCTCCACTCCTGGTTTTGCTTCATGGTGCAAGGTAATTCTCAGACTAGCTCTGAATCTGATATGCCTTCAGTGGACATTTGTACTCAAGTAATCCCGAGGTTCCAAACAATGCCATTAAGAAAAGCTTTCCACCAGAAATAGAAACTGTCACACTAAAAATAGGTCTCAAGGTAATAAAACCTGCAATTAGTCCATGTTTCTCTTCCTACCAAAAGCAGCCAGAGTTAGAAATCTTACCCCAAAATTTGTTTCCTTTCTATATTGAAGTGAATGCAACATCAGTAGATACCTTGACAGCAAAATATTTGGCACACGTCACTGCATCCATCCTTTCCAGAAACCTGGAAGAGACTGTTAATCTCTTCTGGCCAATCTTTCATATTAATAGCATGATGAAAACACGGGAATGTCTGTACCTGCTCGGATCAAAGGCTGACACAGTTTTGTTTCCAGCAGTAGCCATCAGCAGGTGTCTAGGAAACAGTAAGAATGAGACAAGTGATTTTTTTTTTTATTTCCTCCAAATACTCTCCCTACCAGACTATTTCATAACAGGAGATTTTGTGAACCTGGTTTCATTTGCCTAGCATGCACACAAAAAAAAAAAAAAAAAAAAAGAAGAAAAAACTTCCTGGAAAACAAGATAATCTGTAAGAATATTTTTTTTTTTTTTATGGCAGTGGACTGTACCTTCAGCTGGATTAAATTAATGCAGTGGAGATTAGGTTTATTAGTTGATAGCAGTGCAGGCCAAAATTCTCCTCTTTCCAAAACTTTATAGAACTGTGTATTTTACTTTAAAAAATAAAAACCCAAACCAAAACACCAAACAGCCTTTCTTCGGTGTTTCAGATTTATATATATAATCATAGAATCATAGAATAACCAGGTTGGAAGAGACCCACTGGATCATTGAGTCCAACCATTCCTATCAAACACTAAACCATGTCCCTTAGCACAATAAAATCATAGACAAAAATCACTAATGCAAACATAGGAAAATGTTCCAGATTTTGAATAAAATCCTTGCTTAGCAATGTTCTGTTACTCTGTTATGTAGGACGGTCCATGCTGTCAAATCAAAAGCAAATCAAAACTAAGACCTTTTGGATAACATCATGTGCTCTGTGGCTTTCATTTTATGCCAATTCAGTAAGAAGGTACCTGCTGTTATATATTTTCAGGAGAATCATTCCAGGTTTTAAAGCTGGCTTTATTTTTTTCATTTTAGATTAGTTTTTTAAATAAAAATGGGAAAAAAGGTAAGCCGTATGCTCAGCTGGGTTTAGTATGAATTAACGTCATTCCTTGCAGCAGGGACTTTGAATATTCTAAGACAGCCACACTGTAGATCATTTTTCTTTTTTTTTTTTCTCTGCAGGATGGTAATTAGTAATGAAGACTGAATGATTCTCAGTCTGATTGCTGACACACATTTCAGACTTATCTCATGGTAAGCTCTGAATAGAGGACATTTTTATAACAGATTTAGAGTTGGGCAAAAGAGATTCATGTTCAAACACATCCCTTAAAATTTATTTAGCAGGCAAGATCCTAAAAACCAGGATTTGCTTTTCAGGTTGGTGTAAGTGTTGGTGAAATGTAAAATTCAGCTGTTGTACAGAAGGGCAGAGGATGGGAAGGGTGGTGGAGGAGTGTACTTAATAGTGAGAAACCTAGTACTGAGAAAACAGCGTAGAAGGCAAAGAAGTTTTCTCACTGCTTTTCCACTGTTTAGATGTGGTACTGAGAGAAAAATCAGCTTTGATACTGGAAACCCTTTGTCTTGTAAATGCAAATGGTGACCAATTAAATAAAACTGGGAACAAAAAGGATTCCTTTTCTGCTCTTTACATTGCAATGCAAAACTGATCTGACGTTTGAGCAAGAAATCTTACTCTGCAGCCTGGTCACGGGCAGCCAAGTGTAGATGGACAGGAAGAACTTCAAATGATCATTAATAACATGAACCACACAGAATGGCTCATTAAAAGGTGCTTTTTTTTTTTTTTTTTTTTTTTTTTTGTGAGAAGTCTACAGAATTGTCAAAGTGTCCAGTGAGTTTGGCTTTGAGGGATGCATCACAAAGAATTTAAAGACCAGCAAGCTAAACTCACCTCAATTTTGTATCACAATATTGACCAGGAAGGACCTTCATTACAAGTGTTTCTACTACATTTTATTTCCAGGCTTGTTCAGTTATTTTGACCCATTCAGTCTTTGTCCCTCTATCAAGCATAACCATGATGAGAATCACTTGATGTCTGTGCGTGGTGGTGATTTTTGTGATACGGGAATATCTTCAGAAAAATGATCCCGAAGATATCAAATTCTTTTAATAGAAATTATTCAGCTTAAATGAAGACAAGAGTTACCTCGTTCCTGTGTCTGAGATGTGAGATACTATCCTTTGAAATTCTGCATGGTGATGTGCTGTGAAGGGGCAGTGACTTAAATATAATTTTAAACATTTGTTTTCTGTTTTATTGCAGTGAAGACTTACCCTTCCCTAAAATTTAAAATTTTAAACGTGTTTCCTGTGAGGATGAGGGCAGTACTTTTTGCTTTCTGAGATGGAACAAAGTATTTCCTTTATGAAAAAGATATGATTTTGATTTTAAGCAGTAGGAACATTTTCCCATTGCATATTTTTCATGCTGTGGAAACTAACCATCCACCAAATATTTCAAATGTGAATTCTCAAACAGCTCTGCTGAAAGACATTTTCCTCCTCATTTTGTATAAAAGTATAGCCCTGAATGTTGTGATTGCAAATAATACTCTCCCAGCATCCCCTGCCCTCAGAGGTCAGGGTATCATTCTGAAATCCCCTATGAATAAAGCAGGTTTTGTGTTCAACTTGTAGAACCTGCAAAGCTGAAGGGTAAAGTTAATGGGCTAGAAACGAACAGAGAAAGAAAGGAATGATACGATTTCAGTTTTAAATCCCAAAATAGTTAAAAAATAAAGACAGAACACGAAGCACATGATTCATAGACTTGTACATGAAAAATACGATGCCAAGGATTCCTTCATCTAGTGAAAAAGTGAAGGGGCTAATTCCTCTTTGAAAGAAAAAAAAACCTTAACTCATTTAATGTTCAAACATTCCATTAACTAAAATTAAATGCTTTCTTGTAGGTTTTAATTTAGCATACTGACCCCCGAAATGGAAAGGTCAATTATAATTACAATTAAAAACCCCATAGTGCAGCCACCCCACTCTCCAGCTTGCAGTCATCCTTATCATGTTTCTCATCTTGGCAAGTAGGAAAACTTTTTTTTTTTTTCTGTGTGTGGGCACTTTTCTGTTTGTGTTCATTAATTTATATGGCTTTGGCAAACTAATAAAGGAAGGAAAGGGGTTTTTGGCAAGTGCTTTCAGAATGGCCATACCACGTTCCTGTCATGTGGAGCATGCAAAGAAGCTTCAGGCATGAGCATAAGCTAGAGAAATGATCCTGAAGCTCAACAGTTACAAAGACTCTTTAATGCAACCTGTGGATAAGCCTTTGCTGATGATGGCATTGCCTTATTTCCTCCAAAGAGAGCCCAGTGATGTTTCAACAAGGTTAACTTCATTAACTGGAAGGTGTGTATAGGGATGAGGTTTTAGGTGTTCAAATTATCTATTTGATCTGTTTGCTCAACACTCTGTACATCATACATCTCCAGCACACCTTAGTCCACTGGGCTTTATGGACTGCTGAGTCCGTTGAGCGATGGAACGTCCCGTGTGCCTTCTCCCTGCAGCTGCTACGAAGAGCATCGTAATGATGGCATTGTATTTGTCATGCGATTCAACAGCAATATGTGAAGATGTTGTGTTCTCATACAAGTAAAGTGACCCACCAAGATGTCCATAAACAGCAGGTCTCCCCAGCTAAGTCTGGCTCTTGGGTAGCCTCGGCGTAGACCGTCACACAGTCAAACAATGAGACTTTCTGCCTGCTGTTAAAACAAAGGTCATCAGGCATCTATTTTATAACTAAAGATTAAGCGTCATGTTAGGTGGCTAAGTCAAAAATTGAAATTAGCTTCATGCTATTCCAGGAAAAGCCAAACCTTTCATTTTAGCTTTCAAGTTACCTGCACACAAATGTCTAGATGTATCTCAGTGTTGGCAGGGCTGAAAACTTGTTACTGGTCCAACATGCAAGTCTGAAAAAAATTTTCACCTACCTAGGGCCTCTTCGACCTAAACAGGTTATTTACTGGAGCCAGAATTGATTATTGCTGTTTTTTAAAAGTTGGTGTGTTACCAACGTCTATGAGGATCTTCCTTCCCTCCTCCCTGCTACTCTCCATGGTGAAAGGTACATTTGATTCTTGTCTTTGCCTGCGAGAAATATAAACCTGCTGCTTTGCTGTCTCCCTGGCAAACACCCTGCTCACCTTACTAGAGCAGTTGGGGCTGTTTGCACCAGCTGCTATGTTCTATAAAAGAAAATCATAAAGTCTGAAAGAAAGCATCCCAGAAGAATGTTTCACTCTACGAGAGTTAAGGACATGTGTGCCAAAGATTGCGTACCACAAGGCACCCAAGAAAACTCCCTTTCTCCCCAGAAAAGAGCTGGACTCACTGTCTGTGACCTGACAAACTGTGGGTCTCGTGTGTATTTCTAGCTCTTTTTTCATCAAGAAGTTCCGAGCCTCAGAGGCAGGTAGTACAGAAGAAGCCCAAGTCATCTTGGTAGTTATTAACTTCTTAGAGAAATTCAGTTGTCTGTGAGGGAGGATTATGTTGAATCTCATGACACCTGTCAGAAGGGCAGCTCATCAGAACAAAAGTATTGTCCCATATATATACCATACGTATCCACACCTCTTTCCACTCCCTTTCGCATGGCAAAATGCAAGAATACCACCGTGTCTTCCCTTTTCCAGGCCAGCCAATTTTTTCAGGGCAGGGTTTAATCCACTGGGCAAAAATGTGTCTATTATTTCTTAGTTTTAGCTTTCCCTTTGAAATAGAAATGAATTCAATCTACCAAAATCCCAGTGGATCCACCAGCCTCCCAGTCATCTGTCTTAAGAGGGAATGAAATGAATTTAATCTCTATAGATCGTATTGCACGCTGCATTGCCAGCTGTCTTCTAGCAAGGGCTGCTGCTACTCAAAGGTCAGAGTATAAATCCCTTGATTAAAAAACAACAACAAAACACATTTTAAACGGGTAAAACCATAAGACGCTACCATAAAGCAGATTATGAGAAGCAAATACTGTTAAAACAGTTTAAATACCTCTTTCAGGCATGAGTTTAGTTATCTCAAGGCATATTAGAGAAAGCAATAAAATTTAATGGCCAGCAGTAAAGTGTTTATGCATGGCCCTGAATACAGGGTTGCTCAGCCGCAGAACATGTTAACTTCGCTGCATGGGTCGGTCATTCCCAGCAAAAGAAGGCTGGGCCCCCGTTGGAGTTGGCATTAGATCCGCTCTGGAAGAGCAGAGAGACCTCAGAAAGGTCACAAAGGATAAATGATGATAACGCTGCTGTGGAGCTTTCAGGGCAGCATCTCTGGCTTGTACCTCCCGAGGAGATGATTCAGTCAGAAAGTCCGTGCATTGCAAGCATCTGTGTGCGTGGAGACAGCCTCCGAGAGGATAGTGTTGAGCTTCAACCTAAAACCAGTTGTTTCTCCAGCCTGGCATGAGAGTTGGAGTTCTTCCATGCTGACTTATGTAGTCAGCAAGATCGTGATTTTACACGGTAATTGCAAGATCCCTTGAATATTTCCTCAGTTATATTGTGGTACAATCTAGGACATACCAGCATTACTCCATGACAGAGGTGGTGTTGATGACCATTTGACATCAATCACAAACTTCTGATGGACCAGCCCTGGGAGTGTAAACTTAGTAGTACAACAGTAAAGACATGGCCCTACACAAAAGACAAGGTGGTCATGCGTAAACAGAAAAAAACCAAAAAACAAAAAAAACCCCAAAAAACCCAAAAAATATCCCCCCCCAAAAAACAGACAGAAAAAAGGAAAAGTTTAACATTTTATGGATCACATTTGGAGTGAGTATTTACAACAAGAACAGAATGATGAGAGGCAGATAGAAGGAGTTCATGCCACTAGTCACGATGCCAGTTTCAAATTCAGGAATTGGATCCCCTTTTTCTGATCTGTCATGACTGTGAAGTGCCAAGCTACAAAAGTCATTTTACAAGATCCTGCTCTTTCCATCTGTGCTTTTATTTAGTTTTTTTGATTTCTACTTTTCCATGCATTTGTGTAGCACCTAAGTGTGGTGATCTATAGTAGAATACCTGAATATTTTCATCATAAAAAGCAACCTTGATCTGTCCATGTGAGAAAACATCTCTGGTGTGATTCTCTGAAAGGTGTTACATAAAGGTACAGAAGGTGGATTGCAATGTGAACTCTTACATGCAGCCATATGCCCATTAAAAATTCCTTTTGTTTCCAAAGTGAGCAGACATGCTTCTGGCTTTTTAACACTTCCTTTTGCTGCTTCTTGTACGTACAAGTCTCCTAGAGCTTTTGCTTCAGACAGCAGGACAGCTGGTTACACCTGACTGCGTGGTCGCCTGATGATACCTGTGCAGCTGCTTGGCCTTTTCAACACCAAAGGGCTCATTTAATCTCAAGGACCACGTCCCCTGTTAGGGACAAAGCTCAGCAATGGATTGTGACACAGTTAGTCGTGTTAGTCACAGTTAGGGACATGGTTTAGTGTTTGATAGGAATGGTTGGACTCAATGATCCAGCGAGTCTCTTCCAACCTGGCGATTCTATGATTCTATTAAATGCTTTATTCCCAAGTCTGGTTCCTGGACTCTGTTCCTGTGCTTTTGCCCTTCTCTTAGCTCAGTGGGAGCCAGGGGTCTGGGACACAGAGAGTGCCCTAGGAGCTCCTTCTGCTCATAGGCAGAAAGCACTCCCTGCTCCTGCCAGGGTGGGATGTGGACACATTTTTCTTGGTGAGCAAGCAGAAAAGGGAAATCAAGAGAGGGACAATTCAGAGAGGCCTATGCTCATTCCAGCTGAACCCCCCAAAAATGCAAAGAGTGTAGAGAAGAGCTGGAACACTGCCATAAGTAGCAGGTGTGATGTATATTCAGAGTGACTGGAGCAAACAGTGATGTATGCACGAGTACAGCTTTTCCTTTTCCTCAGAGCACGCATTACAATATTCCTTAAATAAGTAAAAAAAAAGGTTTTAGTCAGTTCTGCTTGTTTTCAGCTGGGAAGCGTGGATGGGCAAGGAGGTGAGTAGAAAGGAGGCTTGCATTTTAATTTGAAAACTGTTTAACTTTTGATGCTTTAACTTCACTCATTTTTGCTTCTATCAGAGGACCATGCTAGCACCTTTTGCAGAATAAAAGAGGGAAAGGATTGAGTTACACACATAAAATTTTTTTAGCCTTCATTTTTTTTGTGCTGTTTATTACTAGCCAGACTGCACAGCCCAGATGCCTAGAGGAACCCTCCTCCCTAGGATCTGGTGAAGGACTTCAGAGAGATCTGCTATAGGTTCTTCCAAGGTGTGCTGGTCTGGTGCATTAGCTCTTTATTGAAATGTCTTGTTATTTTATAAATATGAACAGTGATGCCTGCAGCACGTCACTGCCATGTGTGGGGAGTTGTTCTGATATTATGATGGGAATGGTTGGACTAGACGATCCAGTGGGTCCTTTCCAACCTAGTGATTCTATACCTTAACCTCAGAGCTCACAGGCACTGGAGAGAACTCCATGCACCCTCACAAGGGGAATAAATTAGTCCTTCAACTTTCTTCAGGATACACTGTTCATGAAACTGAAGTGTTATCAT
Organism: Clamator glandarius; assembly: GCA_033459285.1. NCBI lineage: Eukaryota > Metazoa > Chordata > Aves > Cuculiformes > Cuculidae > Clamator > Clamator glandarius. The sequence continues at coordinate 8,156,569 of JAUNZM010000092.1, read as the reverse complement.
CATTGCCTATCATTATGTTAACCTTGGGCTGTGCATCTGTTGATTGCCTGCAGTTACCGCTTAGCCTGCTTATACTTAAACTTTATTTGACATGTGCAGAACTTTGCTCATGTACCCAGCAATGCAAGTTGCTGATGATTACATGGATTTTAGGTTTGGGCCAAGTGGCAGGGGACAGGATGAGAGGGAATGGCTTCAAGCTGTGCTAGGGGAGATTAAGGCTTGAAATAAGGAAAAAAAATCTTCACGCAAAGGCTCGTTAGGCATTGGAACGGTCTGCCCAGGGAGGTGGTTGAGTCACCATCCCCGGAGGTGCTTAGGGGCATGATTTAGGGATTGGTGGGAATGGTTGGAGTCGAGGATCCGCTGGGTCTCTTCCAATCTGGTTATTCTATGATTCTGTAAGACTGATCAACCAAGCCAACAAGTAATGTATTTTCTTTACAGGTTGCTATCCTCATTTGGATAAGCAATTGACTAAGGAAGAGACTGTGTTTAATTCAGAGCTCAGCTGTTACTCCTCAAAGAGTATAGGAGAACATCTCACCTTTTTCACATCAGTTATGCACTGTTTCCCTCTCCATTACATCACATGTTGCTACTGCAGACAGAGTCGTCTCATTCTTTCTTTCCTCATACTTTTGAAGCAGAAATGTATACGTCTCTTGGCTGAGGTGGATGAAAAGTCTCATGAAATCACCAATTCTCAGGCTCAGGAAACAATTGAAATACAAGGTTCTAAGGCCACTCATTTTGAAAGTGACCTATATGATATGGATGCACATTGCTGGATTTTAGTAGCAGAACCAGAGGCAGCTTTCAGTATTAAGGGTTCTGGCTCCACAGATTTCAAGACATTTTTGTTTGATAAGTCTTAAAAATCTATGCCTGGAATGGTGTCTGTAGTGGCTGTTTAGATAACAGAAGCTCCTAAAGAGCAAGATTCACCTCTTCTCTTCCTCCTGCTAGAGAACAGAAGACTTCTTTTTCTTTGACTGAATGTATATGTGTGGGAAGATGTATTAGAACTTAAGAAATCACTACAAATGAAAGGAGATGGAGTTTTTGTGTGTAACAGAACCACCTCAGCATTTGCAAAGTGGGGAGAAAAGGGAAAGTAAGGAAAGAGAATTAGAAAGAAAAAAAAAAAAGAAGAAATAAAAAAATCATCCTTGTTGTATAATGTACTTTGTGGGGATTTTTAAAAGCAGTGGAATTACATGTTTCTTACTGGTAATCACACGTCTAACGAGGTGTTCAGTATCTGCTGACATAAGCAGCTAAAGGAAGCAGGGATATTTCTCTTATCAACATTTAAACGTCTTGTAAAATGCTAACTGGATTATCACCATGCTAGAGCTGTCATTGTGCGGGTCCAGATGCCAGACTAGTATGAATAAGAGAAGTGTATGTGTCTGTATACAGTTGTGTCACTCTATCTTTGCTGGAGAGATCTGGGATATTTCAGCTACCTGGCAGACAAAACTAGGGCACCAGTGAGTGGGTTAGTTGAGATGAGCCACTGGGGGAATGGGAAGAGTTTAGTTGTTTTGGTATCTAGCTCAATTTTTGAGTTGTAGATATGGCTTTGGAGGATCTGCACTTCTCAGAAACAAGAAGTGTTGAGGGAAAAATGGAAAAGGCACTTGTTAGGACTGAAGAGTAGAAATAAATCCTGTGGTGACTCTTCACATTCTCTGATATGAGAGCCCATCTCCCTCTGAAGTCACTAGGAATACTGGGGCTTCCTTTTTTTGTTGTAGGAACTGCTAAACCAAAGGTTTAAACAATGCATTTACTAATGTGGAAGGGGACAATCTTCCTACTCCTCCTTCTGATTCTTTCTCTTTGCCAACTCATACAAGCCCTGCTGAACTGATTGAGCTGTCAAGGCAGGCAGAAAGCATCTTACTTTTGGCTGCTTGTGGTTTTTCTGATTGCCTGTTGAGCAGAATCAACCCACCAAAGGTAAGGCAAGCGTCAAAGCCTGTGCAGATAATCAGAGAGACCATAGAGCAGCTTGGTCATTTCTTGGTGTCATCAAGATTAATTCTCTCACCTTATTGCACCCAGAAGAGCAGATAATAAGGCACCATTGGCAAACATGGGAGTACTGAGGGAATAGGTTGTGGATGGGTGTAGATGCAGTTGCTCCTGAAGGTAGCAAACTTCAGTGAGAAGAGCTGTCATACCCTAAGCTTTTGCCTAGAGGTTAAATGCTCTGTGCTAGCTCTTGAGAAGTCTGTGATCATTCTTGTCTATTGCCACATAGCATGAATATTTTATGTCTGCATTATGAGATTATGAAATTATAATCATTATAGGATTAAGTTAGAAAGAAAAGTTGACTAGATGGGAAGAAAATAATTTAAAATTCAGAAGAAATGTTCTGCCAGTGATTATTGCTAGGAGAATAACTCTAGACATTGAATTTTTTTTTTCAGATTGGCCAGCATTAGGCAAAAACTACAGCCCACATCTGGGTACAGGCTGTTGTAACAGTTTAGAGCTGTCAAAGGGAGGTTTGATTCCTGCAGTTTGATTCCCTGGATGTCTTTAAAGGATTAGCTGAAGTAATGACAAATAGAGGAGGTGATAAGGTTTCAGATGTAGATAGATGTCCACTAGGAGTCTGAATGACTTAATCTAATCCTCCTACAGAGGACTCCATCCATAGCAGGGTAATGAGTACTGAAACTAAATCAGTTCTTGAACGACGGGTTCTTGCTTGAGTTCATGACTCTAGATCAGCCATCCTTATTTAAACAGTAGTTCCCAATTCTGTTCACAATTAATCTAGCCTCTCTGTTGGCATCAGCACATTTACTTATGCAATTTTGTAAGTGAGAGCAAAGTCAGACCTCTAGGGAGAAAAACCTCTTTATTTCCTGGAGCTACGCGTTCCAGCATCTTCTATTTCTCCTGGCATGAAGATACACATCTCACTTTAAATTGACTACATCCAATCATCTTTCTGTTTTTCTGCCTCTTGTACTATATTTGTCTCCCCTAGAACACACTCAGTACTGTAATGATCTAATGGCTTTTAAATCTCTTCAGCCCTCAACAGTGAGCTTTCGGTTTTCTTGATGTAATATTTAACAAAACTGTACTGGAGGAGGTGCTGGAATAAAGAGAGAAAGGACACCTTACATTAAGCTGTTCTCCAAAAAGTGCCTCTTACATGGGGATCTAAGAAGTAGTTCATTCTACCTTTCTACCATGCATAGCCAACTGTTAAATCTCTTTCCACACCTGCAAAAATCTAAAAGAAGATTTTCTTAAAATTCCATTTTATGATCAAAATGGTATTTCTGCAGAGGAAAATACAAAAGCAAAGTGATCTTTCTCCAAGGAACTAATGCAAACTGAAAGTGTGACTAGTGGACATTCAGGATGACAGAGGTCTCATCTCATCTCAAAGATGGACAGAAGTTAATGACAATACTCTCTCTTTGTACCTTTCTCTTGGCATCTCTGGCATACATTTATATTTTCATTTCTTTACCAGGGGGACTTTTATGTATTGAGGAACTGGAAATACCTTTGCGGAATAAATATTTTCTTGTCCCTGTGTGTGTCCTTTCCACATTCCCTCCATAGCTGTACCTGTGCTGTTGTTTGTGATGCATAATGCAGAGGGAAACGCAGAGCATCCTTGGATGAGTACTTGTTTTACAGAACTGCAGTTCAAAGCTCTGTTCACAACTTACTGTATAACGCTGGTAAAAGATGTCCTGCACTGGCTCTTCCAGGAATCTCCAATAATCACCCATCAAGGTCTTGGTGCAGCAGGATATTCAAGGGACAGCCTAGCAATGACATCCGTCTTGTTGAGGTATTGGTGATGTCTGACAAGGGAAACTGTGTCCTGCTGAAATATCCCATTTCATGAAGACCACAAGTGTTTTTAGAGGTATTGAAGGAGATACTGCAGTGCTAAGAATGATATTCAGAGAGACAGCTGGATGTGCTAAGTAAAGCTGAGATCAGGAGATATAACAGGAATTCAGCAATAGGCAATGAAACCATGTATTACCTGAGATTTATATCTTCCTGCAGCTTGTGTATTGCTGGTTTTACTAAGACAAAAAGACCCCCTATAAAGTGCTGGGTAAGATATACAGGTGATGTGATCACAGCTGGCAATTCTTAAGGATGCTGCAGAGGCTGCTGCGTCAGGAAAATTATAGAGGTTCCTTTAGCAGCTCTAAGCACGGGACAAGCTTTTATATTGTTATAAGATAGTTCCAGGAACTTGCAGTTCCAAACAAATCTTCAGGCCTCATAACTAGTCGTGAAAAGAGAATGAAACTAGAGTGGGAATTCCCCCTGCCCAGAAGAAAAGAAAGATGAAGGAGAGGGTCCCAGCAACATATCTTCTGGCCAACCTCAGCTGCTGGAAAGCTCTAATAATTGAAACAGTTAAGTTAAATCAAGGAAAAAGTGAAACACTTTTTTGGCTATCAAAAAAGATGCTCCATAGCTAATATCTGGATCTGTGATAAACCAGTTCCAGTCTGCATTAACACCCACTGTTCTAACATTCACCTTCTGGTGCTCAGACTGGTCATTTGCAGCAAGATGCTACAATGCATCATTGATCTTCCAAATTTTACTCAACCAACCAAAGTTGGAAACACAGGAGTGAGCACTATTGCTTTCCAAAAGAGTAAAAGATGCATTGAATTTAAGCCTGAAATGGTCTATTCTTAAGCAGGAACTCATGGCTACTTGGCTCTTATTTCCTTGTTTCACTTAGTAAGTGGCTGCTGGGAGAATGTATTTGTAAGTCTGAGATCAAGTAAGCAAAGTGAGAGAACAGAAACTGTGTGCAATTTATCTCAATATAAAATAGACATTTAGAAGCAATTAGATGAATTGTGTTCCAGACGTGTGTTCGTTGCTAGCACAGCCCTGGGTCTGATCCTGTGAGGCATCAGTTTACATATTCCATTGATATTAGCTGTAGAGGGTAGGTGCTTCTGGGAACTCTGGAGAGAAATAGGTGGGTTCAAACTCAAAGTATTCTTCATCTCACAAGCATTGCTATGAGTAGTGGAAGGCATTTACGTTACTTTACTTGAACCAGTTAACTGTATTCTCTGATTCAAACTCTCAAGGAACTTCTAGACAGATCCCAGCATATACATCTTCTATTTTACATGGTGTGAATAAGCTTCAGGGGGAACTTTGATCTCTTTCACTAACCCTAGCAACTCATTGCAGCACTACAAGACAGCTGGGTCAGTCTCAATTACTTCACATCAAATTCAGTTGCTTAATTGGTGACTGTGCTGGAGAAATGGTGTGAACTTGCAGCAAAAATAGCCCAATTAAATACATTTTGCTGCTGAAAATGGACCCAGTATATGAACTAGTCACCTCCTTTCTCAGCGAAACTTCACAATAACTAAATTAAGCTAACATTTTCCAACTCAACAGTTCTCTAATGCAGAGCATTTAGATAGGGAATAAAAAAGAGTTTTATTAGCTCATCTGGAAATGATGAGCAGTGCCTAAGAAGTTGCCCACTGCAAGTATGAGGAGGAAATGCAAATTGTTCAAATGCAAAAAGAAAAGGTGACTGAAGTACTAGATGCATTTTAAATCTGATTATAGGAGAGGGAACTTTTCACCAGAAGTGCACAGTGACCAAAATCATAATGTACTGGAAACTATAGATGGTATTCTATGTCTGAATATATGCTTCTCACTCCAATCTTTAATCAAAAGCGGGAGAAAGGCTCACAGTTTCTGCACTGGTTTCAGTGGATCCAGACAGTAGCTTGGATACAGCATGACTGAGTATTTCATATTGCACTGCGGCTGAGCTTAAACTTTGTTAGCATGGAAGATGGAGAACTATCACATTTGGGTGTTCTCCTGAAAGAGAGACTAATCACAAAGTAGAGGTTCAAAGCTGTAAAATTAGATGGATGAAAGAGAGGAAGAACTGGGTGGTAAGAAGTTCTGGCATGCTGAGTAACAAAATGAACAGAATAAAGAAGATGGTTTACAGTCTCATTCACAGCATGAGAAAGCAGAAAGGTAGACAGTGGTGCAATATCAATAGTATTAAATTATATACAGCATTAAACAACATTTCTAACAATATCACTAATCTCTCTTGCTCAGCAGAAATAGGACAGCTGTATCCAGAATTTCTTATTGTAACTGTCTCTGATCATCTCGCCAGAAACTAGAAATAATTTTGGAGAATCTTAGGTCACCTATGCCAAGACCAGGCCTGGGAATGTTCCTCAGCCTTGTTCAATCTACTAGTACTGCCAAGTGCTGGGGTGGCAGGAGAAGTTTCCCAGAGCCCACACCAGAACTGTGATAGTTCATTCTAGCTCATTTAATTTCTGTTAACAAAAGCAGCAGAACTGAGAAAGCACAGACGTGGTGTTGTTTGCTTGACTGAGGGGAAAGTTGGTACCAGTGTGACAGAGAGCCCAAACAAAACAAATTTTTGAGAAGTTCCATCTTTCCAGGACTGAAACTTCAAGTAAGTGCTGAGAGGTTTCAAGGAACAAAAACTCTACAGCAGCATAATCCTACTTATCTTCTCCACAAACTATTCCTTCTCAAAGAAAAAATAATGGGCTGATGCCACCTCAGAATCCTAAAAGAATGTCATGCAAACTCCAACAATGTTGGGTGAATTAAACCAAGAAGGCTGGCAGCATTGTGTGCTCTGAGTGAATTCCTTGATAAACAAATTTGAAGATTATCCATTTTAATTAGTCCAATCCTATCTGACATACTCTTCACTCCTAAAATTCCTCTGAGGAGCACAAGGTAGATATACTCAGCCGTTGCACGTAAAGATTTATATTCCTGCTCCTTGTAATCACACAGTGAGTTCATTTCTAATCCGGCTCGAACACTTCACTTGCAGAATTGCAAACCACTCCCTGCAGGCAGAGCATGGCAATCCCAGTTTTACCTGATACTTGTGGAGCCACCTGATACTTGTGGCTGCTGACAATAATCTGTGGCGAGGATGCTGATATTGATTTTCTGCCCTTCACTTTGGCTGGTGGGCTGGATGACAAAAAAGAGTTTTCTGGTTCTTTTTTGTAATGGTCTGAAACCAATCAGGAATGAGGAGGAACTGGAAATTAGCACCTCATTATAATGAATAACGATCAGCAAATGGAGGCTTCAGAACTCATACAGAGAGGGAGAGTTTCAGAGACACTTTTTGCATTCATTTTGGTGCTTCTGTCCTCTGATTTTAAAAGGTAGATGTTGGCTTTGCTTTTCTAAATAAACTTACTATTTTTCAATTTCTAGGCAAGGAAGTTGCATATTCGTTGTACAGGAGTGTATAACCAAAAAAATCCTAAATATATCTATGTGTTTGGTAAATTTGTATAATAGAAGGAAAAATTTCACAAGCTGAAGGAGAAAAATATGAGAAGGATTTGATAGATTCACCCAGTTAACTACTCCTTTTGTAGCAGCTAATGAGAGCCGATTCTGAGGTCTCTAATGCTGTCAATGCATTCCTGCTATTTGCTGGATAAGAAAGTGTTCCAAGCAAGGTTTTTAGGGAAAAGGAAAAATGATGGAAAAGGATCAGTGCAAGCTGTGGTTACAAGAAATGCACTTATACACAGACATTTCCTACCTGGTTGTGAAGCCTTAATGTTCTTCATGGAAGGAAGCTACATTTCCCCAATTAACTTGACATCCTCAGCTGCATTAGGGTCCTAATATACCAGTTAGTGGAAGAGCCTTTGCTTACCTCTGAAAATTCCTCATCTAATGTAACAAAGCACCCAAACAAACCTAACAATGAAAACAGATGAAGGAAAAAGTACAAATTGTTGAAGGTCATACAAACCTCCTCCCAAATCAGTGTTTTATTCACTGAGACATACCAGCTCCTAAAAGTATGCATTAGGTCATCACACAGAATCCCTCAATCCTGTCCAAAAGACAACAATTGTTCTTCTTTCTCCTTCTGTCTCCACATTTCTCATCTTCTGCCCCCATTTCATCTGATATTTTAATGGCATATTTTACCTCATACTGCTTCTCAACTCTATATTATATTTCTCCCTAGCCCGCTAACAGCATCGCAAGGCTCACATTTCAGTTTCGCCCTGCGGTGAAGTAATGCTGATTTTCTTTCCTTCCAGATGTGAAGCAACCCGATTATGTTTAATATTCGCTCCTCAGTCACACAGCAGCCTGCATTTAACTACATTTTTATGCATTATAAATGCACATACATTTGAAAGAATGAAATTCCCTCTATCCAACATCACTCTAAATGGAGCCATGGTGAACTCTTTCTTCCCATAGGCAGCTTGGCATTTGAAGAGTGTTTTTAACCATTTCAGTTCTGAACTGTACTTTTTTTCCACTTCCTGGCTACTTGTGTTGATGGGTCTCCAAGCACTTCCCAGAAGAGCCACTGAGTAACCCTCCAGGCAGCATGCTAAGGAATATAAATGTAACTTTTATTAGAATAGGAAAGTGGTTGCAAAAGAGAAGAGGCAAATTTATGGAAGGTCTAGTAGGTATTTGGTGTCAGCTCCCATGGACACCTGATGGCCAAGTCTGTTTTACCCTGTGAGGTCCACGCTCCTCGAGCAACTGGTTCAAGTAAAGGCTCCAAGATCTGCCTTCTTTCTTAGACTTGGGCAGTAAGAAATTAATCTGCTACACACACAACTGCACCTCTCACCTCCTGGAACAGTCATCCAGTGCTGAGGTTTGTCTCTAAACATGTTGATGTCAATAACAAGTGTAAGGTGACTCTGCTGGGACAAGGGGGTGGTCATAAGGTCGAGGATATCACGTGAACTGACAGGAGAGCTCCAGATTCATTCAACCTCGAGGCTGTGGAAAGAGCACCCAGACCCCTACAGCTCTTTGCCCCCTAGTTCTTGATGTAGTTTTCTGTCTTTTTTCAATCAAGGGAAATTATCATTTCTAGAACGAGCCTCCACCTACCCATACTACATCCTCCAATAATTCATAGCCTCAACCAAATGTCAGTGTTAAGTGATTGGGCTCCAAAGTGCCAGAAGAGCAGACGAAGATAGTGGCTTTGTGGTTTGGTCAAGATGCAACCTCTGGCATAAATCCAAGTCTTCTGCAGCCCCTGTAAATGGAACAATGCTACTTTGGTCTCCATATGGCAGAGACAGCGATAATTTATCAAGATTCATACTGCTACAAAATTCTCGCTTAAAAAAAAGGGCAGAATTTTCTAAAGCAAGGCACACTTCATTAGCTTTCTTAATCTGTGTATTTATGGGCAACTTATTTCTGAATGGACTTCACAAGCCTCATTTGCAAGTCACAGCACACGGTGAGTAATTGCAATTACTGTCCACTTAATGATGTTTTTCTTTTAAAAAAAAACCTACAAAACCCATCTGCCTTCAAGTGTCTGAGCTTGTTTGAATGTTCTCCAGGGCCAGTTTGAAAAGAATTTATGGAGTGACTTGTCAAATGATATCTAATGTGGTATTTTATGGACTTATCCTTTTACATCTCCAAACCTAAGCTAAGCAAAATTTTGGTTAATCAGAAATCAAAGAAGAATCGCTACCAAGCATCAGATGTTAAAGCAGCACTGACTAATCTTATTCAGTCTGTTAAAAGATAGTGCCTCACTACGATGGTGTTGGCTTTGATTTTTCACAATGTATAAAGAGAAATCACTAACAATAGGTACTGTTATAATCTAGTAAGAAAAGGCTGATGAGGAATCACTGATATGGATTTCAATGAATAAAGTATGGCCTGTCTTGCAACAGAGAACCAAATAACCGAACAATTTTAGTAAGGATATGGTAGATTTATCAGCATATGAAGCTTACGTGTTCTTTGTTTTCAGCCACAGCGGTTTGTGCAATCTACCACATGGCCACATCACCACTTCTCTTTAGCACAAGGGAGTGGGAGAGACTGCACAGCCAAAAACAAGACTATCCATTTTGGCAGAGTGCTCACATCAGGTGAAAACTTCCTGCACCCTGAGGAAGCACAGCATACTTCATAGTATAAATAGCATTATTACTCTTGACAAGTTTATTCACTGTGGGTTTTTTTGAATTCATTATATACAACTCTGAATGCTTGTATTTGATGTAGCTACCTTAGGGTTCCAAGTGAATTACAGAAGGAAAAATAGGGCACAACACAAAGCTTGGATGAATCACATCTTCGAAGTGCCTGTTTCTCTCCACTGACCATCAAGAAAGTTGAAGGCAGCTTAGAGATGTTTGCTGTATGAACCTCACCCTTTACGTCTCTTGTGAAATGGCAGCAGAGACAGTGAAGCTATACTAAAGAAATTCTGTGCTTAGGGATCCTTCCCAGGATCCCTAAAGTCATAACTACCCAGTTCCTACAAGGTATGTTGAGAAGGTATTTCCTGCAAAACTTCTGCCACATTCTGTTGTGTAATCAAGGAACTGAGCCAAGCCCTGGCTTAAGCTGATCTCAGCTTGGCTATGACTTCAAGCTGGAGGCAACAATCGAATGCCTTGGGGATAGATACAGAGAAGGACTCTTTTAGAGGCATGACTGGACCTTGTCCACCTTGCTCCTGGGCAGCTGTTTCATTCTGGTGTAGAGCCACCATGGTCTTGATTCACTACCTTGAAAGCAAACTCTGCTGTAGGGAGGAAATCTGGATTGGATCCCAGCAACACAGTCCATCCTAATTTTTTAAGATGTCAGAAGGAATTTTTTCTGGGATAGATATTATGGGCATACTCAAGATGCTCAGGACAACAACATCAAAAGAGCATACAAAATCAGAGCTACTAGAAAAAAGCTCCCAGACAACTTTGATGACCTTAAAAGAGAAAAGCAATGTCTTTCCTTAACAAATTGAAGAGAGGTGGGAAAAAAATGAACTGGTAAATGGTAGTTATTTAATTTTTAATCTTTCAGAATGTACTTTCGGTGTGATATGAATGACAGCAGTATGAGCTGAGATTGTTAATTTAACAGGATTATTGTCAGATGCCGGCTGTGTTTGTACTACAGCGATGAGTTTCCTGCAGTGTGGATACATTTCCACATTTGATAAGAGGCAAGACTGCTAAATGTATTTCATTTTAGATATCAGGTTTGCAGCAGCCTCTATTTTTCTCTTATTTGAAACATTAGAATTGTGGACATCTCACCCACAATCTTGAGATCCTGATTATACGTTTTAAAGGCAATTTGTTAAATATTTGCCACGTGGTATTGATTTGTTAATATCAATCCTGTCTGTGTGCAAGTCCCTGTCTTGAAGAACCCTTTCTTAATTCTCTGGCTGGAGCTAGAGCCTGTGGCCATATCACTGGTTGTATGGCTTTGTTTCTCCAAATTCATTGAAATCCTGCATGGATGCAGACATAGGCTAGGCTGGAGAAAAGATGCAGCCCTTTCATATAAGGCAAAGAACTTGCTTGGCAACTGTGACTACCCTTTGACATGAAACCTGCAATGATGTTATGGGGTCAAGAACCAGCAGGGGAGGGGAAAAAAAAAAAAAAAAAAACAAACAAACAGACAGACTTTTTCCTCATTGCCATCTGTCACAAAGGACCATAAGGATTGTGAGGAGCTGAATCTGTAGGTATCAAACAGAAAAAGACACTGTTCTTCTCTAGACTGCTCTCAGACTTTCGCAGATACCTTAGATTTGATATTATTTCTAGTGCTAGATTTCATTTCCCTAAACTGGCAGGCTGCCAATTACTTCTTTGTAGTCTGCATTTGAGCAACAATGATTCACAGTTAAGCTGTCTCGGCTAATCATAATGTAATTAATAGTCTATAACAGTCCTATGTCTTGGAGAAGGAAGCATTTTATATCTAGGAGTTCCAGCTGCACTGTAGCAACAGACTGTAAGATATAACTTTTTTTTTCTTTTAAATCTATTGCCTTATTGTTTTGGAAACTGAGACTTCCAGAGAGATTGAATGTAAATTTAACATTTTGATACACTTCTGGTTACTGCAGCACATTCAGGTCTCAGATAGGATAAGTAAATATACACTAGTTGAATACCCTTTGCTGGAATACTGTGAAATTTCCCACTAAGAACACAGCAGGTGGTATCAAAGATACTAATTCAGTATTTTAGTAGGTATACTAGAAAGTGGATAAAAAGAAACTCCTTGTACTGGGAAGCAAGATTGTTCCCACTTATTTATTGGTCTGTCCTTGTGACCTAGAGAAGCCTCATGACCCCCAGTGCCAGGGATTCTTCTCGAGAGCAAGAGCTGAGCAAAGAAAGATGAATTTGGATAGCTGTAAAACTTTTATGAGAGGCAAATCTTAACTTCTAGCCTACGGGAGCAGGATAGGCTGCAGTCTGCTTTTCCTGGCAGAGTTCAGTGTAGGGAGACAGGGGCTACACATGTGCAAGACCATCCTTTACTGGATAAGTCATACCTCCACTGAAATCTTCAGAAGGTGTTTTTTTTTTTTTTTTTTTGCTATAAGTAATGCTATTGTGTCTCTTTTAATCATTTACAACCCTGACATCAAAACCACCTATGTCCAGTAAGACCACCTGCACCATCACTGCTGTGTCTTCTAGGCAGAGGGACTCGAAGAGGCTGTAGTGGAAATTTCTCTATGCTCTTGCTCGCACAGCTGATCAGAGGTTTGAGAGATGAGCTAGGAAACTTCATAATATCCTTTACAGTATCCTTCACACCACTTGCTGCCCACGAGATGCCTGGCCAGGCTCTGGGCCAGATGTATCAGCAGAAGACAATTCTAGGCAGTGGTGTAGGCACAGGCCAGGAAAGTGACTCTTGGAAGGCGCTACTTAAAAACTACAGTCTAGGTCTTTCTATTAAGCTCTGGTTGAAGAGGCAAGTGAAATTGTCAGAAATACCTTTTCCTGTGGTTTGGTGGTTGCCCTTTGGATCAGACGATTGTTGCAGCCTCCCTACTGGTTATACTAAGAAACTATCAGCTGAAAGCCTCATTAAAAAATTGGTAAAGTAATTAAAGACTAAACTCCCTAGAGCAATTTTAATTTTTATGAGAGACAAATAGCTGTAAGTGTATACACAGTTTTTAAATTTGTGTCTTTTAAAAAGATTAATAACTACCCACATATTTTTATTCTCATTAAAGTATTCTGTTGTGCATCACAACTATTAAGGGGAGAGGATGAGTGTACATGTATTTTAAAAATATAGACTAAAAAAAAGTCAAACCAGAAAAAACCCACTATTGTCTATACAAAATTCTGTTTTGTTGTCATACAATTCCAGTTGATATGACGAGCCATTTCAAGAGATTTACCATCACAAGTCCCTTAATTAATACTGTTAAATGAAGCCCCATGAGGAACCATACAAATAGGTTTCATCTTGAAGCTTGCAAAGTATGCAAGTAATACAAAACAGTCATCGACATTGTCTTTACACTGAAGTAGTGATTCTTTCTTTGAAGTTTTGATGTGAATGGCCACTTTTTCATTTGACACATCTGGAGAGTATGCAGTGTGGTAGCACTTTGAAAAATTCTTTGATATTATTCAAAAATAACATTAAGGATAAGTGAATTTCAGTCCATGGGTCTCTTGGAAGCTGGATTTGCCATCTGGTCTGTGGATGATTTCATTAGGAAGTGTATTGGCTCATATGAGTCATGCAAGGCCTTGTAGTTCTATTTGGGATAAATTTAGTCATTACAGCAGAGAGAGAGAGAGAGAGAGAGAGAGAGAGAGACAAATCAGATCCTCAAGTCTTTGATTCTCTCTGGCTTGATAGGGGAAGGAAATATATATAGCTTGTACTGTTCAAGGAAACCAGCAAGAAAGGATTTACTCTAAGACTTTTTTTTATGGGATTTTCTTTGTGCTTAAGTCAGGTCTGATCTTGCTGAAGCTTTTCTGCTACTTACAAAAAAAAAAGTTACTGTTATATTCACTGCAAAGGATAACATTTCAATTAACCTGTCTTTACTCCATCCAAGTGAGTCTTTTGGCAAGGACACGTTCTCAGCACAATAGTGGATGCTACCCTTCTGTTAGCTGGCACAAAACCAGTGCATGGGACGACAGTTTGGGTCCCCATCAATCAACAATTCTCTCCTTCACTTGGCTGAGCTGACCACACAGGCTTGGGATTCGTATCCTTAAATGGTTATCTGAATATTTGTTCCATGAAGAGGTGATGATGATGAAGGGCTCACAGATGAGCCATGACAAAAATTAATTAAGATCAATTTAAGTAATTTCTACAGACACAAATAAGTAGACAGTTACTCCCAGGAGTTTTGGGTTCTCCTTTCTCATATATTCCAAAACTGTACAGTTTTCTCTCAAATACCTGATCCATTCCTGAGCATTACTCTTAAATTTACACAGTAAAAAAAAAAAGGAGAGAAAGTTGAGTAGTAGCTGCCAATGAAAATCAACCAATTTCTTTTCTCATTCACTCCATTCCTTTCCTTCTTCCCTCATTTCCATCCCAGTAGGTTTCCTTTGTATGTCATTTGTCATGGTTCTTGGGGTCCAAACTCTGACAGCAGCAGGTAGGATACAGTCCTCTCACCCTTTAGGGCATCAAGTGCACATAGGCATTCATGTTGCTCCCTGAACCTGGTAGACTTGTGTCAGCTGAGAACCATTTCCAACAAAATGTCTTATCTGCTTATAAAAAAGGAGCTTTTGTAACTGTATGTAAAACTGAATTATGCCAACCCTCTCCTGCTCTCTGTGGAAGGACCTCTGCTCATTCAGGTCACAATGCTTATATTTTTAGGGCTGGAGCATAGGAGAAGACCTTACATTTTGTTTTAGGTCTTAACCTATGTTAGGATGAAGAAGGTCTTGAGCTTGTCCCTGAAGAACCCAATGGATTTCAAAGACTAGGAAAAAAATTCTTTATTCAGCTATTAACCCTACCACTATGACAGGTGTGGATATCTGTTGCCATAATTCACAACCCAACACAGTACATAAACTGATCTTTGTTCGCACTTCATGTCCATACAGGAAAGAGAGCAGGTAAACATGTGCTGTCCTCTCATTCCTGTGTTATGGCAGGAAACTTATGTGTAAGCAAGAAAATATCCTAAATATCCTGTGGACTTCCTCTGGAAGTTAGAAGCCCTCTTGTCCCAAACTTCAGATCTAAGGAAATGTGGCAGAGGGCTGATGTGAATTATACAACTCTGCTACACACTACCAGATATTACTGATAATCAACAGTGACAACTCTGAAAGTCCTCACCTAGGAGATATCTGGATGAAAAACATCCATCCTTGACTTGGCAGCTTTGGTCACTGATATTACCTGCCTGTAACCTTGGCTAAATCTCACATATAAGGTCTAAGCCTAGTAGTGACATGAAGCGCTGCATATAATATCAGAAGTAATCAGAGGGACTCAAGGATGCTCCTCTTATTACAGAATAGATCAGCAGGGGCTTCCCTGATAGAAACAGGAGACTTGGGTTCAGTTCAGGTGAGCATCTTTTGCAAGAACTCTGTGTCTGCCTACTCTTTCCAATTCAGCTTTGTTAAGGAAAAAGCTTGGGAGATGGAAAGAGGCAACAGTTTCTAATTATCTGCAAAAAAAGGGAGAACTGGAATCACCAGATCACATTGCAGAAAGAACACATGTACAACCCATGGTTGACTGCAGTCAGTCCCATCCTTTCTGAGGGACTGTACAAGTGCTATCTGCTTGCTTAAAAAATAAATAAATCTCTGTTTCTGGCTTAAAGCATAGAAGGAGTTTTTCTGCCCTGCTGGAGAAAAGTAGGCACTCTTGAAACTCACATGCCAACTGATGTTTATTACTTTAAAAATTATCTTTACTTAAGGAAAACAGCAACAAAGCAAGCTTAATTCATTGGGAAAAACTAGTGAGAGCACTGTCCTCAGGCTTCAGCTTTAGAGGCTGGCATAACTAAAGAGTCCTTTTTTGAGAGTACGGGAAAACAAAGCAGAGGATCTGGCTGAGAAACCAAGCACTGGATGTAGAGCCTTCATTTGCTTTTCAGACATAACTACAATATTGGATAGTGCTTCTGTCTCATCATGTCTCTTCGCTCTAAGGTATTTCCCAGCGACTGGGTTGGAGGAAGCCGGCAATAAGGTAACTACTAAAGGGGGCAGAGCTCCTCTTTCATGATTCATCTCGAAGATTGAGCCACACAGGTCTGTTGGGTCAGTCATCACTGGTCTGAGATGACACATAGCTGACACTAGTGACTTCACTTCATCTAAAAACTGTCACTGAAGTCACTGCAACTATCTGGGGAAATGTCCATCCACTGTAGAAGTTCTTCCCATTTTAGACATCTCACAGGTAACTGTACAAGGCACCCTAGCATTTAAGTCATATGAAATAGTAGCAAAGAAAATCTCTGCGTGAGAGAAGGATGGATGTACTCCAGTTCTTCAATTTGCCTTTGAAGATACAACTGAAATCTTCATTTATCAGGAAACGTGTCATAAATAGATAGTTCATAAGTTTATTCCACTGACTAACCTTTATGAAATCAGCAGCAAAACTCTCCACAAAAGTGGAGTTCCACAGGCATTCAGGTTGCTGTCAAGTTAGAAATTTTAGAAGGCTCACCTACCATAGCCTAAGGTTTCACAGGTGATTTTCCCCCAAGACTGTGTGCCTAGCTTGAAATTCCACAAAGTAATAAAGCCAGTCATCAGGAACTTTGAATCACTAAGACCCTTAAAGTTATCTTGGATTTGAAGCCAAAATCATAAAATAAGATATTTTACATGTCTGTGTGATTTTTAAATGTCATAGTTAGATCATCAATATATCTGTCAGGTAATTCTTAAAAACAATCTTGGATAATTACATTCTTCACACAAAAAGGGCATACCATAATCACATATAAAAATTATTGCTCAAAAGGTTAAGTCTGTTAATAAAATATAAAACCCAAATAATCCCTTCCCCTCCCACCTATTATAAACTTGTTTTACCTCCCTCTTAGTATTTTTGAATACTAGCATCTCCAAATTTTTAATACAGAAACTTAGTGATTAGTTTTTGAGATTATCCTAAAGTCAAAATATCATTATAGAAGTGAATGAAATAACTTACTGCCTAAAAAAAAAAAAAAAGTCTTTGCTTCTTCCAGCTACTGGCTCCATATTGCAGGACCCACAAGAACTGAGCTATCATGAGCAGCTTGAGAAGAGGATTCAACAGTCAGCTCTTCATGGCAAGATTGACCCTTTTGGGGGATGAAATGATGTCTTAGCACAGACAAATGGAATTATTCAGCCGGGGCTATGCTTTAGAGAGAAGATTATTCTCAGACACATAAGATTCAGGGCTTTGAGGTCAGGTCAACAGTACCCGGGTAGTTCCTCCACTGTGTTTTCCATCTGGCAATGACTTATGAGTTGACTGGTCAGGTCTGTTGAAGGGGATACTGTATTCAGAGTCACAAATTAATTTCTTTCCCAGGTTCAGAAAAAGCATCACAGAAGTAATAGATGCAGAAACTCTCCCCACGTCCTCGTCCTCCTCCTCCGTCTTCTAGAATGGACTCTTGAAACACTCTCCCTGCTCACCCAGCCAGCCCTTCCTCAATTTCCCACCCCCACAAAGTAGGGCAAGTAGCAGCAGCCCCACCAACCACAATCCCACCCTTGCCCTGTATTTAATACCACAGTTTCAAAGCAAAGGAGGCAAACCAAAAGAAAACTGTGCAAGAGACAAATCTACCAAAGGGGGGGCACAGACGTGGTCGTCTCCCTTTCATACCTACAAGCAAAAGGATATTGCTAGTCTCTGTTTAGTGGAGCACATCAAACACAGACATAGCAGCCTCAAAAGGTAGAAAGAAAAGATAAGCATATAGCACTAGTTATCCTCAAATCTCCTCTAAATACCTACAGGAAAAGGTTTCCTTTCTTCATCCTAGGATATTACTCATCTCTCTTGCTGATCTGTTGTGTCTTGCCCTGCTCTTCAATGACAGGGAAGAGTTGAGCTGGGAAACCCTGTTAACCTCCTGCACGCACTGTTGCCCAGCCCTTTACTCTTATGAAGGAGGAGGGACATGGTCTTATTGGGGAGCAGGGGGCCAGGAGGCACAATCAATTTATAGCCTGTCTTTACAGGATATTAACTCCAAATCCCTACCAGCTTTACTAATATTGCAGGTGCCTACCATATTTGTTTGCACAACAGCTGCTAAAAATACCATTTTTTTCTAAGGGAAATGTTTTACCTAGGAGAAAAGAAAAATCTTGCTGACTGGGAACAGAGCAAAGCAATATCAAAAATTGGTGTAAAGAAAACAGTAGAAGGGAGAACAAGGAAATCAGACTTACCCCCTCCGTGAAAAAATATCACACTAGTTTTCTTAAGTTCACATTACATTAGGTTAAATGCTTTTCACAGAAAGTAGTGAAACAAGGGAATACAAAATACTCATAGTGCAGACCCTCAGTTCAGTTCACGTTACAGGCAGCCAAGTCAGCCACCTTTAAAGGCAGAGCTCTGCACTGCACCTGCTTGGCTACAGGGGCTGCTGCAAACACATCACACCTGTCCTCAATCAGCAAATTAGTCAGGTTTCTGAGCAACATAAATGGGTCCAATCCAGTTCCTGAGCATTCCCAAACTATTTAAAGGGATAGTATGCTCTATAAATATAGCTATATGCTACTATACCATGCACACTTTTATACATACATATGTGTATATGTATATAAAATATATCAGGTCTTATGTGTGCTTTTCAAGATTTTCTGTGAGGAAGGTCTCCACATGGGGAAACCAAGATGATAAAATGCAATTATCTTTGCTTTATTCCACATAGCATGACTAGGACAGCAGTGTCCTGTTACCCAGATAGGATTTCCCAGAGGATGCCCTGTTCTGCTCTAAACCTGATGTCCTCCACAGAGGGCAAATGGACTTGCTCATCTTGAAGATGGGTCTTCTGCATCACAGGCTACCAGCAAAGCCATTTGGTGGAAACCGACTCTTTTCAGCACTCATATTCAGGATATAAGGACTGTAATTTGGAACATAAGACACGAGCTTAAATCCCTTGGAAAAAAAAATTATTTTACGAAATATATGTAAGGGATTCAGTTGAACTGCACCTTGGAACACATTTCCCAGCACTTGAACAGTTTGGGCCTGGCCCAGGAGTTCCTATTCAGAATTCAGTGCTTTAGCCATTCAGATAATTACTATCTATCAAACGACCATGTCATGAAACCTCCTGATAGGACACCACACGCTCCACGTGACAAAGATGCAGGTTACTGGAAAATGATGTTGCCAGAAGTCTTTTTCCCTCCACATGAAATAGGTAAAGGCCACTGGAATTGGAATGGGGTTTTAAAACTACCCGACTATTTGGCTGAAGTCCTTGGACACCTTCCCTGGGTGCCCTGCTGCTTTCCTGACATCAGCAGAGGGAAGTGTTTTTCTATTCAGGATGCAGGACAGGTGAGCTGCGGTTAAAAGATGATTGTTTGCAGCCCCCCCTCCCCCCAAATCCACAGTATCAACAGTGTTAAAATAATACAAACATCATTAGTGACAAAGACAGATTTATTGCCTCCAGCTAGACTATGCTTGTTAAGGGAGCCCTGCACAGCTCCATAACTGGATATGAATTCTAATAAAGTTCGTTTAAAAATGTGGTGGTACTCCAAAAGCAACTGTGCAAAATTGGCAATTCTGATTTTAACAAATCTAATTCTTGTAACTCCTCAGAGACTACAGGTTTGCTGAGAAAGGCCTATTTTTGCTATTTTTGAACATCTCTTGCTAAGAATGCAGCAAGCCCGATACTTTCCTCTCTCCCACTCTCCAACACTGTGTTTCTACTTAAAGGAAGCGATTGTTTATTTACATATATTGTTAAATTGCCCAAATATGCTTGCATGCAGAAACCCACACAGAAAATTTATTCACAGTAATGAAGCATAAACTATGCTCTAGTCCCAGGGAGTAAAGGTTGCTCGACTTCTTTCACCAGAAGGTCATATTCACTTTGAGATGATGCTATTGGAGCTCCCATCAATGCTAGATTTTACTGAAAAGAAATAGAGTGAATTTATTCTGGTATATACCCTGGGAACTCTTCCTGGATATACAGGAGTTCTGGAAAAGTACATCTATTCTGAATAATTTGGTCTGAACTAGCCCTCAGATGTAGAAGAAATCGACATAAATGGCAATTATGAAAGAAAAGTAAAAAAAAAAGACAAGGACACAATAATACCAAGAGCAAAGAAGGTGTTCTGAGAACAGATGCTCCATCTGCCCTTTTGAAACAGACTCTCAGTCTTTGTCCCAGACACAGACTTTATAGGAGGACAGAAACCACCACCTGGAACTGAAAATAATGCTCTATGGGGTTCAGTGTGGGATTATTCGTTAATATTCACATTAGAGGTAAATTGGAAATAAGGAGGTTCACAGAATATTTAATGATGAACAGCAAGTGATAACTTCACCATGTTACTTCTGCTGTTGCTTCATGGGAGCTGTACTTTGCGAAGCTAAAGCCACAACTGAGCAAAATCTCCTGCACTTCAATTCCCTCCCCACTCTGAATCACAGGACAGTCCTACCAGCCAGAATTTCCAGACTTCAAGTGTGACTGAGGTGAGCAAAGTACAGGGAACAGTGGATCAACAGGTTAGTTAAGCAAACTGCTTTGGTTGAGAATCACCTGAGGGAACAAGAAAATAAAATGGAACTTTAGGCTTCACCATATGGGAATACAGCTAGAGCTTTTGAGATTGGACTATACCAAATGAGTAAATAAGAAACTCCTTCATCTTTGTTTATACTATTTTGGAGAGTGCACTTGAAAGAAAGAAAGATGAAAGGCTGCTAATTTGATTTTGTGTCAGAAGGAGTGTGTTTCAGGCTTCAGAGATGCTACAAAAGCAATTACAATGGTAAATAAAGCTATTATTAAAAACCTGTTGTTTTTAACTGCTACTTGCGTGTGATCACTGTTAAATAAATGAAGGGAAAGTAGATGTTAGGAGAATAATTCGCTGCTAATCAAGAGTAATAAAGTGAGTATCTTCATTTCCTTTCCAGACTTCTCTGACATTAATGTTGTTTTATCTCTCAGAAGTTTGACAGCAGTAGGAAGCAACAGGTGAAGTAATGCTGTGATGGAGGGGGGTGTAAAAATTCTGGGTCCCCAGGACTGGGTCTTATTGTCATTCTCTTGCTTACTTTTCCCAGCTCTGATACAACTCATCTGTTTAGATATGCATTTTGAAAGACTGGAATGGGAAGTAACATAATGCCGAAGACTGCAATACTGGATATATTGCCTTCAGCCTGAGATACGCAATTCCGTTCTAGAAACTTCTCCAAGAAACAGTGAAAAAATATTTTGAAGTTAGATGCAAAAAGTCTCAGTGATTTTTCCAATGTTCAGAACACCCCTGTTCCCTACCTCCAACTACCCAACTTGCAGGCTTTCACTTAACAGTGGGGTGATAATTTATTTATAGAGCTGTACAATAGGAAAATGGAATCAAATTCATTTTCATTCATTTTACTAACTGGAAGACTGAGATTTTTCTTACTTGTAGGAGAGTCCGTTTTTGTGGATCTGAAAAGGAATTCTACTCCAAGATTATGATGTTCATATAGTATCTGACATAACTAAGCAAAAGTGATCATTTGGCATGATATCTGCTGTAGGCACCAGTGATGAAGGCACATGATGCTGTATAACTATAGGCAAAACATTTATGGACGGGTGCTTATTATTCAGTTCTACATTGCACAACTAATCATTTTTGAATGGAAAAGAAAATTCAATTCACTCCAATCACAATATATTTTTGCTGGTGAAATTGAATATAGCTTCAACAAGGAAAAGAGAACTGCCAATAAATCTATGCTGGATGTAAACAAGGGTGGGGGAAACTTTCACAGTTGTTACACAGTATTTTAAACAAGAAGAATTTGATTTTGATAATGACTCTGCTCTCAAAGCACCTCATTCTTTTTAATTTATCCTGTCATTAGACCATTCAGGAGAAATAATACTGATAATAAAAGAGGAAACGTGGTGATTAGATGTTTCATGAGAGTGCTACAGCACCACCTCTGAAATCCCTTCTCCCTGTCTTTCTGCTGCCCTCACTCTAACACTGCTTGCATAAGACTATCTAAGGGCCAGATATCATAATGCTGCTGATAAATTAAAGAAACAGAAGGAACGGTTGTGAGCAGCATGACAGTTCCATCCTTACCTGTTTCCACAGCCCAGAGCAAGGATCTATGGTGAGGTTATTTTTTCCCTTAGATTCTTGTGTAAACCCATTTTATCTCACCTCTTCATTCAGAATTTGGTGTAACCAGCAAATGAAGCAGAGGGTGGAAGACCCAGTATATTTGTCCAGGAAATGCATTACTCAAATCAAATATTTTTCTAGCACTTTATGATGGGAAAAACAAACCATGCAGAAGTGAGATCCCAAGGACCTTATTTAACAGATAGGACATGATCCTTAGGGGCTGACTGCCCTTAGTGCAAAGTCTTGGGATGGCAAACAGCATTGAGACTGCATCCCAGCTCAGCAGCCTTTCAAAGGAGACCATCAAAAAGTAGTCAAATGTGACAGCTCTTCAGTAAATTCACCCTTCTTTCCCATTCCTGTGGCCACAGTGCCTCTTCTTCAAATCCTACTATCTTTATCAAAGTTTAGTTTTCTGGTGTTACCCCAGTTTGGAGGCCAAGCCTAAAGTGTGTGCTACAGCTATGCCAGACGTTTGAATCATAGAGACCTTCAATGAAGTCAATGTTGTTGCTTGGAGAAATGTCCTAACAGAGCTGTAGTAACTGACTGACTTGGACGCCCTTTTGTGCAACCTGCTCTACGTGGTCTTTCTTTAGTAGGGAGGTTGGACTAGATGATCTCCAGAGGTCCCTTTCAAGCCCTATCATTCCATGATTCTGTAATAAAATTCTCCCTTTTTTATGCATGCGTTACATCCTCTCTGGCCTAGATTGGTTGTGAATAGCCCACAAGGTGCCTAATAACTCATATTTAAATAGACTTCTTTCTTGCTATCTCTTATTTTTCTTTATCAACAATGACAAACCCCATACCTAAAGTATTTTTTCTACTGAAGGCAGATTCTTCTTGCACAAGTAGACAAAGTAATACCAGTATTCACACCTGAGCCTGGGGTGGATCTGGATCTCTGCGTCTGGCATAAGCTTTTATGCAAATATAATTGCCCTCTGCAAATACTTCAATTCTTATTTACGTGGGTTGCGAACACGAGGAAAGACATGTACAACCTCCAGGAGAACAGCTTGTAGCATCAACTGGAAACTTGAAGTACTTCTGGAACAAAACCAGAAGTGATTATAGACATTGAAAATGTTCTTTGCCTTCTTATTCTGTGCTTGTAAGTTCTTGTCTCACTGGGTGCACAGCTGGGGCTGCAAAGCAGCACTAACATACAAATAATCAATCACTGAGATTATTTTAATTATAGCACAGGGAGAGATTTTTCAGCTAACTGGGTTGCCGATAATGTTATGCTTCAGACTCTCATGTTAACTGTAGAAGGAAAGCACCTTTTTTCTTTTTCTCTTTCTGGAGAAGGAAGTAAGAAAAGTCCAAATTTTCCCAACAAACAGCTTAGGGACCTACTCAAGAATTGCAAGTTTTGAGTCTTTAGCCTTCTTCAGCCTGCTGGGACTTAAACTCATATTATTCCTAACCTAAGCTTGGTTGTTGGTTTAATAGATGTGGAGGAAGGAGTGAAGGAAGTAGCTTTGCTCTTCTTCCCTCTGAAGCTGCTTCACTGTGAAGCCAAGGACATGCAAGGTGCAAGTCAATGAAGTGCAATATCCTCCGTAGAATAGAGGCAGACTGAGTTTGTGGTGTCTGTACAGTTCAGTTACTGCCAAGGTCCCAGCACTGTGGGACATGAATGATGAGTTTAGACACCAAGGATGCTGAGGTACAAAGTAAATAAACAGATATTATTTCTTGAATATAGGAAGACTGCAGTCATTCTTCAAGCACCTCATACTTCATCAATGAGATTCTTTCAAGGAAAACTGGTTGTTCAGACTGATTTGAGTTCAAAAGCAACTATATATATTCATGTGTAGAAATCCATTGAGAGCTATGAAATATGAAAATAATGCTTCTGGCTCAGGGAGTGGCTGTGCTGCTGGTCACTTTCTGGCCAACAATATCCTGCTCTTGCTATTCTTATCAACACCCAGGCATGGGGATGAAGAAAAGGTATCGGGCTTGATGGCCTTGTTTTTTCTTCTCTTACAGTCATTTTTACATTTTCAATTACACCAGCACTAGCTCAGGTGGTATCTAGGAGCACAAAGTCGATCCCGTAGTAAACGTCCTTAAAGCAGAGTTTGGATATGTGGAAAAGCCCTTGTCACATACTTCCTAGGCATAAAATCAATGGGACTATGTGGATCTCTGCTACAGTGACAAGGTTCCCTCTGGGGTGACAGCTGTGAAGGCTCTGCTGTCTTCTTTCCCAACTCCCAGCCCTTCTATTGAGGCTGGTACAGCACCAGTGCATTTGGGTAGGGTGCTTCTGAGTTTAACTGGCTCAGCTGAGCTCACTGTAGCCTGATCCAAGAAAGCCAGTTGCCAGAAGCTCCCGTCTTGTTTTCCAAGTCTCTCCCTCCTCCTTGTTGGTTTTCCTTGGCACGGGCATTTCAGCAGGCATGAGGCAAACACTAGACATGTGGCAGCTGTGCTGGCATAGCCAGAAAACACATCAGTGGGAGACACAGAAGAACAGATGCAACCCAGCAAGCCTGTGTGAACTGCCTGCACAAGCCTCTCGGTGTCCAAAGCCGTGCCAAGTGCCCCAGCAGCATGGAACGGGCACCTTGCCCTCCAAACAGACTGACATGAGCATCAGCAAACCAGAGACAACATCCAAGCATTAAACAAAGCCTTGTTGTGGGGCACTTTTCCTAGCTTGACAAGTCAAAACAGATGGCCAGACGTGTAGATCTTTGTTTTACACATCTTAATTACACGGCGTATTTACTGACCTCATTGGAAAGACTCTGGTTTTTAGGACCTTCACTGTGTGCGCAACGGAGGTTCAGAAAGATATATGTAACAGGGGAATGATTGCCCTGTGGAATGAAGCAGCTCATTTCTCTGCCTTCGGTAGATGAAGTTTATATAAACGGAAGCTGGACTATAATTAATGAGATTAAAATCAGAACAGACATGTGCAAGGTATCCTAGTAAGAAAGAAAAAGAGCAGACTCAGTAAAGTGCAGTGAAGAGGAGATGGCTGTGTGGCTGGGCTGCAGATCAGGCTCTGATGATTTCTTTAATGCCACAAGATGAATGGAATTCAGTAGCACTCTGCTGTTAAAAAGGTAGACAGCTTTCCAAAATAGGCTCTTGGCTGCCACCAGTTCGAAACTTAGGGAAGGTGTTCTATCTGTACTTAATAACTAAGTCGCTGGGGTGACTTAGTAGAGCTTACTGAGTATCTGCATGGCCTCTAAGGAGGCAGCAGCAGGTGGAAATCAACCATTAGGGAGCTTGGACACCACCCTGCTCACATATCATGGAGCAGATGATGGCATCAGGCTTCCAGCCCCATCCTTCTCCCTGGGCAGTTAGAAAGGAAAATCTTATCAGACAGACCCATTTGTGTGCAAGAGATATGGCTGGGAACAACGCCACCTTTGCCATCAGAGCAGGAGCCACCTCAGGATGTCCTTGCTTACACTGCAACTGCTTTTACAAATGGATTAGGCCATGGGGAATGGTGTAGGAAAGGGCACAGAGCAGTGTATCTCCATTTCTAACACAGAAGAGAGACGTAGGAGGGAGCCCTTCTACAGGACCCCACACAGTCAAGTGCCTCAAGTGCTCTCTAAAGCTCTGTCTTGTGGGCATGTAGGAAATAGGCAGAGGGTAACTCTGCTTTCTCAGGTCAAGGAAAAGGAAAAGTTTCCCCTATACATTCTGGAGACCTCTTGTCCAATCTTGTTTTAATCCCTCATCATTTCATCATTAAAGAGAATTCATTTTACAGGCTACTGTCCTACTGGTCATGGAGGAAACTCCTGAGAAAACCACAACAATGGCCCCTTTATTCCCGTCCCTGCTGCATGAATTTTGGAGTTAACACGAGATCTGTGCAGAAACATCTAGTGCTCTTACTAAGAATATTCATACATGGTGCTATGCAGAAAGAAGTGGCTGAATAACTTGTTGCAGCACAAGTTGATGCTGAGATGAGCTCTTAGGGAAAGAAAAGAACCTGTCATCAAGGAGACTTAAATACATATGGCTGAGAATTTTTTCTCCAAACATTTTCATGATTAAATAGACATTTCCATTTTAAATTGGATGGAAATCCAGAAAAGCAAGCATTTAATTTTCTAACATAAACTCAGCATTTTTTCATCAAAACAGTTTTGATTTCTCTTGATCATAGATTCTTCTTTTCAGTAAAATCAAGTTTGCAACCAGATGTTTTTATAGTTTTAAACAAAATATGAGGCTGGCTACTGCCAACTCTAAAATTCTTTACGAATACTCGTCGACTTACAACATCATTAGGACACCTGCTAATAGAAATGCTATTGCATATTGCAGCTGTTGCAGTCACCACCACCTGTGTTTGCCTTGCAAAAGCATCCGTCTCAGTGATAGGGTCTGAAGGAAACCCTCCGGAAGTATTAGTGATAATTACTTCCAAACCATTTTGAATGATCGGCATAAAGACCCTCTATCAAGATTTTCACAGGTTATGATTTAAGCATGACTTCACCTCTTCCAGGCAGAGCCATCTCAAGGCTTCTTATCCCTACAGGTATGTCTGGTGGGAGCAGAATACGCTGCCCTGGGTGTCTGCTCTCTTCACTGCTGCAATGCCCTGTTATCCTGCGTGAAAATCCAAGAAGACACGCCAGATAGTGTAAATGATCACCATCCATGGTCAGTTCGGCTGACAGCAGGGCCTGGGCTGTGGTCAAACTGAAAAAGCAAATATTGATTTGCAAGAAAAGAGACAGAAAGGTTTTAGTTTTATCCTCTGTGCCTTAGCAGGGAGGCTTGATCACTGTAGGAAGATGGTGATACTTCACCCTTACCATGTGTCTGGAAGCAACTCAGCGTAAGAACATGGTTTGATTGGTGTGGCTTGTCGGTGCAGCTTAGATTAACTGGAAGAAAGATACGGTACAGCTCGTGGAGTAGCTGCAGGATTCATAGATGCCTGAAAAGCAAAGCAGTAATGATGACTTGTGAATCTCTATTTAGCAGGTACAACATTTGTGAGGAAGAAATAAGGCAAAAGAAAACCCCAAATCTTATTTTAGATGTATGAGGAAACGCTCTACAGCTCTGCTCATGCCATTTTGAATTAGCAAGTTGTTCTCAAATAAGGTGTAATGGGAAATAAACCCTAATGAAAGCAAACAGTACCTTGTGTTTCACAGCCTGTCACTTTGCTTGTTTGCTACCCAAGAGGAAAGCACTGAGAGATTTCTCACAGAAACAGTTTTAGTTTCCATGCTACTTAATTCTGACAGAAATACACCCACTAGTACCACTTCTCTCCTTTACAGATATATTACCCTTTCTGGATGAACAGGACAAAAAACATTTACGTGTTTTACACACCCCCAATCCACCTGTTGTTGCAGGATGAGGCTTCCCTCTACATAAACCAAAAAGAGATTTAAACTAGGGGGAAGAAAAGAAAGGGAGAGATGTCTGTTTTCATCGAGAACCAGAAGCAGAGCTAAGAGGAGACTTTTATTGGAAGATGTTCTTGCTCTTGTCAAGGGGGTACAGGTGCGGACTCTCTGGCTAAGCCTTTTTCTCATTCAACACGGTTAGGAGGAGACTCATTGACAAGCAACTGCCAGCTTTTCCCTGGGTTGCCACTGGCCATCGGCTGTCAGCCCAGCTTTCTACAGCACTGACATTGTCTGAATATGCCATAACCATTTATAACCCTCTGCAGGCTCCTGCCCGAGGCATTTAGTTTGCTTGGCCATAGACCTTGTCATAAATTTACTGAGAGGATTACAAAAAACTGGTCCAGTCAAAGCTCATAATACTTAAGAAGCTTGGAGTAAATCAATGATTTTCTCAAAACTCACCTCCAGGAGTCATGTGATTTTCGAGTAATTTACTCTCTCACAAAGAATAGATTTACTAATTCTCATGGTTTTGGGAAAAAGCTGTGAATATAAATATTGGTCATTATATCTTACACACATAAAACTAGAAGACCCATTACATGCTTCTCCATTAACTTCAAATAAAGACACACTGTGTAACGTAAAAACCACCTAAGGATTCTGGGCTACCTGGCTCATAGGTGCCAAAGAGAGACAACTCATCAGTGAGACAGGTGGAGTTGGTTCCCCAGAGCTGTGTGTTCAACGGAGGCCTCTGCAGCATTTGAGCAATTTAGCACTTCCCAGGAAGCAAGTCAAGCTAACACAGCCTGTTTATTTCCTCTTTCTTTCGGCACTCCCACGCTGGTGCCTCTGCAAGGGAAAATATTGATGGATCTGAAATATGTACGACATAGACTGGGAGTCCATGGCAGTCATCCCCTAGCAAGCTGTTTCTGAGGCTGTTTCCTTTAGCAAGACTATGAATTATTCTCTGTCTTTCTCTTACTAATTTTTTTTTTTTTTCTGGGCACACAATTTTGCCACTCGCTAAAGTACTACACAATTATCAACCACCAATGGTAAGGAGAGAGAAATAGAAGTTTCCTCTACATTAAGAATTTTTTTGCAGATTTCAATATTCAGTAAAGGCATATTTTCCTCACTTAAGGAAGAAAAAAAGAGGATGATAATATTTAGACCCAACCTGCCAAATTTTTAAATTTCACTGAAATTTATTTTAATATATTTTACTCCCAGAGGTTGTTACACATCATTTCAAAGGGCCCCCAGACCCTTCTAGAGCAACCCCAGAGCCCTTCTAAAGACCTCCATACCCTTCTAAAGCCCCCCAAGACCATTCTAAAAGCCCCCAGACCCTTCTAGAGCCCCCAGGACCTTTCTAAAAGACCCCAGACCCTTCTAGAGCCCCATAAGAGCCTTCTAAAGGCCTCCAGACCCTTCTAGAACCCCCCAGGACCATTCTAAAGGCCCCCAGACCCTTCTAGAAACCCCTAGAACCTTTTTAATGCCCCCCCCGGCCCATCTCAAAGGCCCCAGACTCCTTCAGAGAACCCCACGGAGCTTCTAAAAGCCCCCACACCCTTCTAGAGATCCCCAGGACCCTTTCTAAAGGGGGCCTTTTAGATCCCCATGCTTAGGGATCCATATTTATACACTGAATATTTTTGAACTATATTCGTCATCGGATTGCCATGGTTTGCAAGAAAGGGGCTGGAAACAGGGACAGGGAGCCAGTGGGGACCCAGTGGCTGCCGGGGGGATCCTTATGGGATATGGGGATATTGAGAAGTCCTGAGGTGGGGAAGCGATCAGGTGGAGAGTGCCAACTTCTCCCAGCAACAGCCAAAACAAGACATCCAAAGGTGCAGCCCCCACTCCCACCCTCCATTGCTTCTGTCAGCATAAATAAAATTGCTTTGCCTCAGTATCGAGTTCCCATTTCTACACACTGGAACAAAGAGGAGTGATTTGCTCTAAAAACCAAAGAGAAAACACTTCCATCAGATGACTAATTCTCACAGATGACTTTAAAACTCACTAGGGAGAGTTTATTCATTGGTGAAAAAAAAAAAAAAAAAAGCAAGGAGCAGAGAGATTGCTTTGGAAACCCAAACTGAGTATAACCCAGTCAATCCTTTTTGCCAATGATTTCTCATAACAAAACAAAGAATATACCACTAGGAACACGTGCCTGGTGCTGTGCACCATCCAGTAGAGACCACAGCGCAGTCATGCTGTTCCCAGCATGAACGTGGATCGTGCCAAACACAATGACGCAAGATGCAATGAAACAATAATGAAATTTGTCTTTTCAATATATGCAGAGAGATGATTTATTGTAGTAATGACTGTAGGGGAGCAAGTGTTGGAATCAGTGTTCACCTGCATTCTCTGGTGAACCTTCATTTGGTCGAGAGGAAAGAACTTAGCAACAGAACAAAAAACTGTGCTCTTTTTAAAAAAAAAAAAAACAAAACCCTTTTTACTTTTATGCAAAATTCATAACAACCCAAAACATTCCAGAAAGTCTTATTACTATCATTTCCTTTCCCTTCAGAAATCACACTCTTTTGTGAAAATATCTGGTAAAAATAAGAGCTCCACCTTCAAGGGCTTTTAGTTCACAGCTTGGAGCCGAACATCAGACACGTCCACCTCACAAAACCTTTGAAGCCCAAGGAGAGATACTTTTAACATCCAGAAATAATAGTTATTCATGTGGTTACATTGCCTTTCCTATTGTATCCTCTTGTATTCGTTAGGCTTCTCTGTTCCATCTTACCTTTAAGACCATGATTAATTAAGAACCCGAATTTACTCCTTTCCTGGCAAACTCCCTAAGGTGGAATGTCCAGTAGCTCTGCAAGCCACAGGAAATAATTTCTTTAATTTACTTTTTTAATTTTCTGTGGGTTTTAGCAACAAGCTTTACACTTTTAAAGAGATAACATGGAATTCCCATACAATGAAAGCATATCTAGAAAAAAAATGATTAAGGGTTTTGTATATGCCTATTTTGATAGAGTAACCCGCAAAATAATCTTCCCCTCAAAAAACCAAAGTAGCTCTGGGCTTCATGTTTGTGATTTTGCTCTGCTCTGCTTCACAAGTTATTCAGCTCCTGTGTTTTCCTTTTGTCGTCTACATTTTCTGCCCCAGAACTGGATGATTTTCACAAATCATCATTTTGTGTAGCATAACCACCTTCTTCAAGAGGACAAACCACAATGTGTTCTAAGGGACAAGTAGTCTAAAAGGTAAATTTGTTCTAAAGAGGATTTTTTTTCAGGAACTAGATCAAGGTGTAAAACACTCATTTACTCATGGCTCTTAAAACACAATCCTTAGTGTAAGGCCGTCTAAACCCTTCGGAAAACATTATACTCTGTTGCATTTCATACTAGTTATCAAAACAAAACAAATCACATTATTTTTCTCCTGATTTCTATTTGTTTCACGATGTACTCCTTAAGAAGGCGTTAAGAAGGAGCCTGTCCTTTCACCACAATATTGTTTGTTTCTGTAACTGAAATAAGTCAGCTGAATGTCACAGCAGGAATTTAGGACTTTCTTCTAGACCAGAAGATGGAGGGTGTACCTCTGCATTAATTCCCTTCCCATTAGAATAATGTTCCATGGGTGACTGAAATCCTCTGAGTGACAGAAGTCTTTTAAGTACAAACCCAGTAAGTATCATAAAGCTGAAATGCTTTTGCACTGTGTCCTCATTAGGCACGGCTAGAAACCTTTGCAAAGTTTCTTTTTCCTCAAGTAATTCTTTTTATATCTTGTTGGGTTTATCTGGAGCTCACTACAGAAATCCAGCATTAGAAGCAGTGTTAAGAATTTCTTTCTGTTGGAAACCACCCCCTTCTTTGTACCTCCCGAATCTTCTTTCCATCGTTAAAAACGAGTGGAATGATCACAGCTGAGTTTCCCTGATCAATGTCTTTCTTTGGTCTGAATTGTCTTGACAACCAGACATCTGCCTCAAATGTCTGCAAACCCAATTGTAACACCACTGATAGGTATTTAGCCAATGGAAGGGATGTTGATTTTGCAGATGGAGGGTCTAAGTCTAGAAAAGTGAATCTAGGATAGGATAAGTGGAAGTCTGAGGAAAGACTAAATGAGGAGGAGGAAGGGAAAGCTGAAGAACAAGACTTTAAATGAGCACAATATTGGAAGTAGGAGGAGAGAGAATGAGTAAAGGACCAGAAAGTGCACAAAAGTCAGAAGAGGGAAAGGGCATTTATAAAATTTTAAGATTATGGTGACGGGGGGGAATATTTCTGAGGAAGGAACAAAGAGATATGAAGGGAAAACTCCTCTTACCCTCTCCTTCTCTTTCTGTTGCATGAAAAACAAAAATTGCTGTGAAAGAATATTGTTTTCTGTCTCCTCTCATGTCTGCTAAGGCTATGTAAAGGGTTTCCAGATATTCACCCAATTTTCAACTCTATTTTTAGTCCATTTCCAGATATTCATCCAATTTTCAATTCTATTTTTAGTCCTTAAAGACTGACCAATCCTAGGTAGGGCTTTTGACAGCCATCTGAAAAGAGATATTGGGGAAAAATTTGGAGATTCACCCTGAATGATAGTAATGATGGTAGACAGCAGAAAATCTACAGCCTTCATCTCTCCGTCCTGCCTTCTGCAGTTCCAGTGGCGGTAAAGAGCTGCTGCTCTGCTCTGCTCAGGGAGCATAAACATTTCCAGCAGGGAAGGTAAAAATTTGTAGACAAATATATATCCTTGTTACGCTGAGGATATATGTGAGCAAGTGAAGGGGAAAACAGGGACGTTGAAAGAATATTGCACTCAGCAGGACATACCTCCACAAGGGGGTAAGAATGAAATTGTGCTAGAAAGAATATTGAAAAAACTTCGAAACCACAAGAAAGTTTAGTTCTATGTGAATTTAGCCCATATCTCAGCAGTGTATTATATTCCATTGTCTTGTTTTCCCTTTGGGTGTTTATTTGCATTTAAACTAGCCCAACATCTGGTGGAGGATAGCATCACATGTTTCAAAACCTTCACTTGGATGGAATCATTTTAGAATAAATGAGTGACTGAATGCACCATATAGTGAGTTCAGTAATTTTTGTGACCAGTATTCATTTGGAGAGTCAAGTGGGATTTGAAGCAGGTAATAAGAGAAGATCTGTGTGTGTGGCTAACCCAACATGTACCACATACTCTGGATGTAGGAAGAAAAGTGAAAAACATTGTGCATTGCAGACTAGATGAGAAAACTTTCTAAATTACTTCTCGACGATAAAAGGATAGCTTTGACGAACAGTGTTGCCAAACCACAAGGAACCACACAAACCACAGGAATTCTATTTGTTATCATATGTTTCTTAGCTCTCTGTTTTCTATAAATGCAAAAAAAAATAAAAAAAAATTCAGTTTGTCTGCTTGCCTTTTGCTTTGGATTTCTAACAAAATGCCCTTAGTCCTGGCAAGCCAAGCAAGATGCACAATGATGTGCCAGCTTCCCTGAAGCATCTCAGGGGCTACTGATTGCACAACCATTCACCTGCACATAATCCACTTAGATTTTGCTTCTGCAGACAGCAGCATTCAGCTGTCTCTCACATGTTTTCCTCATAGTCTCTAATACCAATTGCAAACCAAAAGGATGTTACATCTGTGGTCATGATCTTGATTCATTTATGAGATTGACTCAACATAACGTATTTTGGCTTACGTAGAATCAATCCAGAAGACGAGACAGCTGATTCCTTTTTAATTAAGTGGGAAACTGGTGTTACTGTGGCAAAAATACGGGACCCAAGTACACAGCATGGGAAATTCTAGACACAAGAGTCTATAAGGGAAGTAATAATGTGCAGGCCCGAAGAGGGGACAGCAGAAAAGCATACAGTTAAGAATTTAAGCAACAAATTACATATCATAAAAAAATACCCAAAGGTACCTACTTACATGTTAAGATGTAACCCTTCCCCTCCTCAAACCTCCAAAAAAGTATTTCTTCCATTATGAACAAGTGCACTCTTATTAAAAATTAACATATATCCCTTGATAGGCTTTTTTTCTCAGAAGATGTTTATAAACATTTGCTTCTTTTTGAACTGCCATCTGGAATGCCTGATGCCCTTTTTGTGGTATGTATACCCTGGT
This sequence comes from Clamator glandarius, assembly GCA_033459285.1. Classification (NCBI taxonomy): domain Eukaryota; kingdom Metazoa; phylum Chordata; class Aves; order Cuculiformes; family Cuculidae; genus Clamator; species Clamator glandarius. The sequence goes on along the minus strand of JAUNZM010000092.1, from coordinate 8,122,740 downwards.
GCTTCTTTAAGGAAATGCAAAAAGAAAAGGAGGTAGCAGTGTGCAGATGTACAGAGCTCATTCTGGGACTGAATCACAGCTGGGTCAACTCCAGGGAGGCACTGAATGTGCAGGCCAAGCACTAGTCCTCTATTTCTCTCAGCAAAATGAGGAAAAGAAGTGGGAGATAAGACTTGGTGGAATGTGTTAGCTCAGGAATCTGACATCTAGTCATATAAGCGTTTATTATTTAAGAGCAGAGCAAAACAGAGAGTTATGTTGAGTTATCTGGGAGCTCTATAAGTTCCAGCTTCCCTGAGAAATGCCTCAGTTCTACAGGACACAGAAATACAGGATACAGGAAAATCAACAAACAAGTTTTGAATAGTATATTGCAGGCACACATAGGCTTTTTCTGTGAACAGGAATTTATGGATGACTCAAAAAGAAAGATTACTTGCCAGCAATTTTGACTTAAGTGTTTCTGATGAGCAGGAGTAGTCTTGCTCTCACTGCCTAAAAATGACAATTCTTCAAATATACTCCCTACACTCCTCTGGAACAACAGGGTGACTAGATGCATTTTTCTTTATTATTGCAAAGGCAAGTGTGCCTACAAGTTTTCAGTGCCAGACCTCTTACTTCCAAGGAAAAAAAACCCGACCAAAAAAAGAAGCAAAAAGAATCATAGAATGGTTTGGGCTGGAAGGAACTTCTCGCTGGATCAGGTTGCTCAAAGCCTTGAACAACTCCAGGGACGAAGCATCCATATCTCCTCCGGGCAGCCTGGGCTGGTGCCTCACCACCACCTCAGTAAAAGGTTTCTTCCTAATATCTAATCTAAATCTCCCCTCTTTTAGCTTAAACCATTACCCCTCATCCTCTGCACCCTGATAAAGAACCCTCCCCACTTTTCTGTGTTCCCCCTTTATGTACTGGAAGGTTGCTGTAATGTCTCCCCAGAGCCTTCTTTTCTCCAGGCTATACAAGCCCAGCTCTCTCAGCCTGTCCTTGCAGGGGAGGTTCTCCAGCCATCTGATCATCTTTGTGGCCTCCTCTAGACTTGCTCTAACAGATCCATGTCCTTCCAGTGCTGAGGGAACTGGAGAAAACCAACCAATTTAAAATAAGCACTAATAATGACTGTACGATCTCTTGGCTTGATATTTACATGTTTATTTCTTTGCGGAAAAGGTATTTATGGGCCTGAAAGTTGCTTTTATTTTACTCCTGCCTCATTGATATGAGGGACTTTTTGTGCGTAATGTTTTTCACCAGAGAGGTGCAGCATGGCTTGTGCCTCAAGCAGTCAGTGAAAAAGAAAATTGCATGAAGTTAATTCCTTGGTAGATGCAATAGATAGATAGGAAAGACCTTGAGTGTCTATACTGAGAAGGGGTCTGTCATGTCAGGGAACAAGGAAAAATGTAATATTCCTGGAATTGTTGTAAATTGTGTTTTTACTCTGACCTACTTTTCCTCCAATTTTCACGGTCTGCTCGGTGATGACATGATAAGGGTGGAGCTAAGAGCAACTGATAAGAAATCTAGCTTGAGCAAAGCAGGACTACCTTATTCTGGTTGTTATGACTGGGAGTAATGCCTGATTCACTACGATTCTTCATTCATATTTATTTATTCCTTTCACTGGAAGTCTCGGTAATGCAAGATTTATTAGCAGGAAGCTGGCAAAGATTGTAAATAGCCCTTCATCAAAAAATTACTTTCATAGTAGAAGGAGTTCTTCACCTTCTGTCACAGTAATCTCCTAGAAATGGGATTATTGGATAGACAGGATTGTACTTTGGACCTGTGGACAGTCTTGAATTGAGGATGATTTTAATGAATTTTTAAGATTATTGCAGCTAAAATTGCTCTCAGGGGCATACATGGAAGTAAAAGATTTTTTTTTTTTTGTGGTTTTGTATATTTTGTCTTGATTTTTAACTCTTCATATAATGCTGTGGAAATGGGGTGTTTTTAAAAGAAGCAAACGTGGCATTATGAAACACTTGTGTATTAGAATAATTTAATGGATGGTATAGATTGTGTGGAGTAACATCTAAAACATTGACACGATTTAAATGGCAGATAGGTAAGCACTGCAAAATTAAAATATTTCCTTAAACAACTGCATTATATGGAAACATTCCTGCTGAGGTATAAATTGGCACCGTAAAAAGAGCAGCAGGTGCTAAAACAAATCCCAGACTCATTTATGCAAGAGGAAATCTTGCCAAACCACATGCATGTCAATTTTTTTGCTCCCAGCAATACCGGCGACTGTTCCACTGAAGTCTGAGTTTCCCACACAGAGAAACTGGGAGAAACCTCGTAACGTTTTTCTGTAGTTAGGCACAGCCAGTTGGACCTGCAGTAACATGAATCTCTTCCAAGGAGGTGGAGCACTGACCATTCACTAAGCCGCATATTGTACCAGGCACTCCTCCAGGACTAGAGTGTGTGGTAAAGGGATTATGGGATTCTGTGACTGATGGCTCTATCACATGCCTGAGATTCATGGCTCACATAGCCATGCTCCAGTGATGGGTAGTCAGGTGATGGCAGAAAAGGCAAAGAAATTTGCATTTTAATGTAGCTTAGCCATCAGCAGAAAAGGCTTAAGACTAGTCATCTTAATTTGCATTTTCAGTTAGCAAAATAAATGCCTAAAGACAACGGCCACAGCTTGATGTTATGTGTGCTGATTTAATTTGGCGTCTGAGGCTCTATCATGGGAAAATCCTTAGTGGTCTGGTTAAACCTCGTACCCACAGGCTCCCTAACTTTTAGGCATCTGCTCACACTGAATCTCAGCTTTCTGCTGTTCCCTTCCACTGTCTCTCCTGTTGCCTTTGGCTATCAGCTAGCTGTGTACATTACAGAGGCAGCATTTCCTCTCAGGATATTTCAGGCTTTTCTGCTTTGCAGGATTAGACAGCCTCCTCTCTGTTCCTTAGCTAGGGGAAAAGAGCTACCCCTTTAGCCTTTCCTTTATCCTTTTAAGGACTAACATCCCCCTTTTTTTCCTTCACTTCCTTCCTCCCATTTTCAGTGGCCTTAAATGCAATAGTTAGCATTCTCTCTTCAGAATATGATCAGGTTTTGACACCGTTCATCTAGATTTAAAAATAATGACTCTTACCTTGCTGCCTTATTTAAAAGAGTTTGAGTTTTAGAAGCCAGCTCCTCTCCCTTGCCAAAATCCTTCTGCAGGTTTCCCAAATAAATGGTTCCCCTTCCACGTGGTGCTCATTTCATGGCTTCTGCAACTTCTGGTTATACAAATGAAATAGAATGTGCCTCTCAACCTTGCAGGCTGGTTAGCAGTGAAAATTGAGCCAGATGCCTTTGGGGTGGAGCACTGTATTTTGAACAAGTCGTGGAAGCTGTTATTTCTGTTCTCTCAACTCGAGTAATAAATGGGAGGCAGATGCACCCTCATGATTTAAGTCAGTATTTCAATTTCTATAGATCATAGACATTCAGAGTGTCCCTGGAGCTGCCCATGGCCCATTCTCAGAAGGGGGAACGTCTCTACTGGGTTTTTTTTGTATGGTAGGCGCTAAGATATGGCAAGATTTCTCTGACTCGTTAGCTGTCGTAGTGAAAAAAAAATAGAGCAGAGCTGTGAATTGAGCCTATGCTTATCAGATCTCAGGAATGTGTGCTGTATAGTGTCCTGTGCTTCCTCCACATCCTGAAACCAACAAAAGCTGATTGGAAAGTGATGTTATCAGAGACAAGGGCTGAACATAACAGAACCCTATAGAATGATTCAAGCACGACTCCCTCTCCGGTGTTTAGAAGACCAAAAAAAGGACAGTTTTTTTAAAAGCAAACTGCCCTCTTTCCTCTGGGCTAGTTTGCATAAGGAAAAATTCCCAGACCTTTGAAACCACGTGGAAGAAAATAAATGAAAATAGACTTTATGAAGCCTGGTTCCTGCTGTTGCAAGTGGGAGAACTATGGAACCTGTGCTATCCTGTTAACAACAGTCTTTCTGAAAACAGTAGGTTTCTTCCCTTTGCTAGTTGTTCTGAGAGGCTTCTCCAGAGCTCTTTTCTGCTGGTTAGCAGCTCTCTCCCAATTACCAGCCTAAATTATTATCTTTATTTTGCCATTGCTATGCTCCTGCCCGTTTTACTTCTCTGTTTCACAGCTTCTTTCAAATAAAATCAGCATCCTGGATCCCTGTCAACTGGCAATTTGAGACATGCTTCATTTCAGGTCTGTTCTAGAGCCCATTTAAGTCAATGTGAGTCTCCGTTGAGTTCAGTATTCCTTCCAAGTGGGCCTTTATTGGCTATCCCTTTAGTCAGCTGGGTATAAATGTCTATGTTGTTAAAACAACACGACTAACAGACTGTAGAATCCTTCATCTGTCTGCTTTTGTTGGCCAGTTCAAGAAGGAAAGACAGAGAGTCAGAATACCCAACAGTTCAATATGATGAAACCACCTCTGCAACAGTTTTACTGCAATTTGTCTTCGAATTAATCTTCTAGTCACTTGGATGCTACATGAAACCAATGTTTCTGGGAAGGAAAACACATGTAGTATATAAGAGGTCCCTCATTCCAGCTTTTTATAGTCTTTTCTCAAGTGCCATGATGCAAAACTGTGTTTTACAATTGTAAAGCAACCATTTTGCTTGTAGTAATGAAAATACTGTGCCAGAAGAAGTGGTCAATGCAATACACTTTAAGAAGCAGAAAAAGCTGTTGAATTGTTGATGGATGGGTTGATTGACTAAAATTACAGCAGTAGAAACTCAAGCTTCATGCAAATAAATTAATCATGTAATATTAAACAACACAGGTTAAAGAACTGCAAAACTAACTGTATTTTGAGACACAAAAAACCTGTAAAAAAACCAAATGGTTCCATTCTGGGACTTTAAAATGACCTAAGCTCAGCACAACAGCAATTAAATCAAGAACAGTGTGATCTGGAATATCTCAATGTTAATTTAAGACACAGCAATCAGGAAGTTTTCTGAGACCCGTATCACCTCCAAAAATCTTCAGAAAACTTCCTAGAGGAGAGTTGAAATTTTCATTCTATTCCGATATAAATTCAGCCCCGGTTAAGATGTTAAGGAGTTGATTTAACTATTTAAACGTTTGCAGTCATTAACCTTTCAATAGAAACACAATTTCAGTTTATCAAGCTCATTTGCCTGTGACAAATGAAGCTTTTGAACATGACAAGGAGCAAAACATAACTGGATTCAGAAAGCAATTAGATGCACTTGGAAAGGATGATAGGTCTCTTGAGGGCTATTCAGCACAGCAATGGGGCTACAGTCTCTGGTTCAGGATGTCCCCAGGCTGCACGCTGCAGGGTGGTTACATCAAGGGAACACTACACCTGTTTGTCTAGCTTATATTTGCTTTGCTACTCATTGGTTCCCAGGTCAGGTGGTCCTTTGATGTGATTCACTACAGCTGTTCTTATGTACTATTAACACTTGACCAGCAGCCAACAAAAAAAATCACTGACCTGACTGTGTAACTCTTTTTTTTTTCCAGGGAAGGTTAAGAAACAGGAAAAATGGAAACTAAATATTTAGTTCTGGATCATTCAACATGAGCTGTATTTACTGAACTTCAGCAGTGTTCTCTGGAATTTTTTCTTTTCCTTTATAGCTTGGATTATCTGTTATCCATGATGCATTGCAGATATGAGAGTCAGGTGAAGCATTGTTGTAATTGATCTCCCTGCTATCAGATCAAACATACTTGGGGGCCTGTTGATTCAGACCAGTTTTCACTTGGATCCCTGAACCACCTGCATAAAAGGAAAATCTGTTGCTTTCTGTCTTATCTGTATGAAAAGTATCAGCACCATTTGTCAGTTGTAGCTAGAACAAAAAGCAAGCTTGTGCTCATATTCTGTATCAATATCATCAATTTGTGGAAAGCTGGCTGGGAAGCTGGTGCATTCTTGATTTAGCTCTTGGAGGTTTAGTGGTTTATGTATCATTGCATGAATTTCCAGCTATATCCCCACACAGCTCTTATCAGAGAAGTCTCAAATATGCTGTAGTTTGTGTATCTGATCACCAGAATTGCCTTTACTTTTTTTTCCAGATGGAGAATCCCCAAAATATAGCCGTGAGGTCCAGCTGGAAACACTACGATGAGCACCACACAAGCCAAGTTAGAAAGGTGCACTAAATTTGGTTCATAGATCCAATGCCTTCTCAAATGAGTAAGTAGAGACATAACTGAATCTCATCACTAGAATGAGGTGGTGACACCTGGCCCTTAAGAAGACCATTGTAGCACGTAGTGTAGATGCTGAGAGCAGGGTCTGAGGCAGTATTGAGAGACAAAATACGTCAGCACGTAAGTCCCTCCCTAGGAACTTGATGAGTTAACTCAATTTTATTGGAAATTACTCCATCTTCTAGGAGGATCAAAAACCACAAGGCAATTTGCAAGCTGCAAACATGAGGTTCTGTTAAGTGCATGCAAAGTCTTTTACAACAGAGCAGCTTCATTTGTATTGTAGCAAAATACTGCACAGATGACCCCCAGGAATGATACTAAGTGCACAGTAATTTGGGTGGTCTGCTTTTTTTAATGTTTTTTTTGTTATTGTTTGCGTGTCCCCCTTCCCAGGTCCGCATGTGTTTGGGGCACAACAACCCTAAGCAGAGCTACAGACTAGGAGAAGCCTGGCTGGAAAGCTGCCAGGAGGAGAAGGACCTGGGTGTGCTGGTTAACAACCGACTGAACATGAGCCAGCAGTGGCCCAGGTGGCCAAGAAGGCCAATGGCATCTTGGCTTGTAGCAGGAACGGCGTGACCAGCAGGCCCAGGGAGGTTCTTCTCCCCCTGTACTCGGCACTGGTGAGACCGCACCTCGAGTCCTGTGTTCAGTTCTGGGCCCCTCACCACAAGAAGGATGTTGAGGCTCTGGAGCGAGTCCAGAGAAGAGCAACGAAGCTGGTGAAGGGGCTGGAGAACAAATCTTATGAGGAGCGACTGAGAGAGCTGGGGGTGTTTAGCCTGGAGAAGAGGAGGCTGAGGAGAGACCTTATTACTCTCTACAACTACCTGAAGGGAGGTTGTGGAGAGGAGGGAGCTGGGCTCTTCTCCCAAGTGACAGGGGACAGGACGAGAGGGAATGGCCTCAAGCTCCGCCAGGGGAGATTTAGGCTTGAGATTAGGAAAAAATTCTTCACGGAGAGGGTGGTTAGGCATTGGAACAGTCTGCCCAGGGAGGTGGTTGAGTCACCGTCCCTGGAGGTGTTTAAGGTGAGGGTGGATGAGGTACTTAGGGGCATGATTTAGGGATTGATGGGAATGGTTGGACTCGACGATCCGGTGGGTCTCTTCCAACCTGGTCATTCTGTGATTTCTGTGATTTCTGTGATCCCATTTCCTGAGATTTCAGCTGCAGAGGCAGTGGCATTGTTGACTTTAAAAAGGCAGACTTCACAAGTAGATTAACATGCTTCATATGTCTGGTCAGTTTATCCAAGAGCCCAAAATGTGCATCTATTAAATATAATGAACAAGGAATGATAGATGATGCCTCACACTCCCAGGCTTGTAAGTAAACAGGAGGGAGAGGCTTCAGGGTAAAGAGTGGAGAAAGCATCCTTCAGTCACTAATTCCTGACACAGAGATGTTAGTTGTTCAAAAGAGGTTTTAACGTCTCTGACATGAGGACAGCAAGGGAATGGAAAAGTAAGCAAAACAAAGCACTGGAAGGGCATTTTAACACTGTGTTAGGCAAATGAGTGGATAAATGATGACTAAATATTGGACGGCAGAGGGAGGGTTATAAACATTACAGAGACAATTGCCACTAAATGAGGTGTAGCCCAGGCAGCTGTCCTGATTAGGAGTCTATTTTCAATAGAAATGATTCTCCTATCGACATTAAAACAAAACAAAATATAAAAAGATCCCTTCCACATAGCTCACATGCCATGAACAACTCAGCAGCATGAGAGTCAAACCCTTCCAGGGGCAGGCTGTTCACTGGCTGCGCTCTCTGTAAGCCTTAATTACCAATCTTATGAGCAAGCTAGCCTGCCCTGTTTATCTGGACTCGTGTCTTTTATGCCAATTTGATTTCATGTGTGGCAAACCTGAGAGGCTCCATGCTGGCCCAGCCTCTCCTGGAGGAATGGGGCTGACAGTTCACTGCTGTCTTACTGGATTGCTCTGATCACAAGAATTATTAGTTTCTGTCAAGGTAATTTATTTTTTTTCCATGCCGTATGAATCCGTGACTGTCTGAGGATTCTGTGTTTCTTTCACGGAAAATTTCAGTGTGCAGATGTAAGCACAACACAGCCTGAGAATGTATTAAAACTAGCAGCGTTTGTTTTGTTACTGCTAACAAGATATTCAGGTGCTTGGGCTCTACTGCTGCAAGGAATAGGCCAGGCTGAACAAACTGGAGAGAGCATGTGCCCACTTTTAAAATGGTATCAGAGCAGAGGTCTCCACTATTGTCTTTAGAAATCCCTTTTGGAAAGAGGTGACATAAGGAAAGCAACAGGCATAGACTTGACGGGGACTCATAGTGACAATGAAACACAGAGTATTTAAATCTGGGAAAAAAAAGGAACACTTTCCTAATGGTTTAAAAATAATTGGGTTTCTACTACAGTCCACCATCCCCTCCCTGGCTGAGGAATTCCGTAGGGTTATTGCCAAACTTCACAGTATAACGAGAAGATCAACCATTCCCCTCCCTGGATAGCAAAGCAGCTGCGCTGCTCAAGTTGAGTCTTGGTTTCACCACCTTCTGCTTCATCACCTGGATGAGAGGAGGAAAAGAGAATTGTTTGACCTCATGCATGTCCTCTGAAAACTGTAATTTTCCTGTAGAATTGCCTCCATCAAAAAATTCACCTGAAATAATTTTCTTCCTTTGTGCGTCTCTGACTGAGTTTGTCTCTTTTTTTTCAGCAACTGAATAACAAACTGATTCAACGCTGGAACAAAAAATGATTTTTTTCTTTCTCTTATTTTGATAAGTTAAGTCTCATAGTTGATTTGATGAAAATTTCTGTTTTACAGGGAAATCAATTCCTCCTCGAACCCCACTTCACTTCATAACAGACATTGGAAAAATACCCATTCCCTCTGAATGTAACAGATGCCACCACAAGGTGTGAAAGAACCACAGGTTTTTTTATTATAATCTTTTTTTAATATGGTATGTACATGGAAACACTTCTTCTTCCATCAATTGAAAAGTTCATTTCTTCCTGCTGCCCTTCACCTCACTTTCAAGTCTCCCAAGCCAACCATGACTGTGCAACATAACTGACTATGGTATAAATAAGAGCTGAGGAAATGAAAGAAATTAAGAACTCTTCCAGCCCTAAAGCTAAGTATCACCCTCCTATTTGTTTTTTCTGTGTACTAGGCTTAATACTTTTTCTCAGCTGGGTACACGAGCTAATATACTACATAATCAGAGGGAAAATATCACCTTATAGAAATCTAATTTCTAATCATGCTTGAGGTTTCTGTGGATACTGGAGATACTTTACCATTTCATAGTATGTGGGCAAACTAGAGAAGGAACAACACAGGCAAATAATTACTTTCAGCTTTGGGGTTTCATTTGTATTAAAGAATCTAAGCACTGAAAATGCAGGGAGACTTAATCTTCTTCCATCTCACGTGTGCTGTCTTATTGCTGAAATCCAAGCAATTTCCATGGAGGAGCTCAGCTGATGTGCAAAAAACTTCTGTCTTTGGAGTGCATTTGGTGATGGACGTTCAGTGTCCACCTATTACACATACATGCCCATCACAAAAATGGTATGAAACTATCTGTTTATCCTCATGTATTTCATTCAGACATCCCATGGGGCCCTTCTGTTCTGTGTTTCAGGCGTATCTTCAGGACTATCTGTCTGGGTGGCCTTGGTCTCTGGCAGGACCTGCAGGAATTCAGCCAGCTAACATTGAACCTGTCCATCTGAAATGGGATATGAGTTTAAAAGAGTGCAAGCCTTAGCGCAGTCCCTTTCAGCCAGGTGCTTTTCACTGTTCATCAACTCATAATTCATCTGAGGATAAAATGAAGAGAGAAGTGTTCAGATGAAGACGCTTTAGAAGAGCTGCAAGTTTATCTATATAGCTCCTATCCTTTCAGAAGGCTTTTAGAAAGCTGGAAATATTGTAACATAAGAAGGCATTTTTTCAGGAAAGCATAGCTTGAATCAGATATTCATCAGTATGAGCAGAAATTGATAAAACATATAAACCATATAATTTCTGCCTCCCAAACCCGTACTCAAGGCTCCCCTTCACTCTCAGACATGTTACAGGGGAGACGAGGCTCCACTAGGCACATCACCCATCCTGGGATCAAATTCGTGCACTGACTATCTATTTACCTAGAATAAAAAGTTTAAGAGGCCAACCAGAGTTTAGAGTGAAAGAACAAAAGCAAAGGTGAAAAGTCCTCTTACTCCTTTGGTCACAAACCCCTCCCCTTTTGGTCTTTGGTGCTTACAGTATATAATATTGAACGTGCCTCCCTGTACTGCTGATGAAGAAAAACATGATCTTGAGCTTGCATACTCCTACTAGACCTGCCCGATACCTTCTTCATTTTTCTCTACAGCATGTACAGTTGAAATTAGACAGAGCCTATTTTACTGTATAAAGTCCCACTGTACTGGTCAGAATACAGCTGGTGATTTATCCGAGGCAGGAGATCTGGAATAAAATATAAACCTGCACTGACCCCTTTCAGGTAATCAATAAGGGTCCTATAAACCTTCCATACAAAGTTCAAAGGACTAGACATATTTTTAACTGTTCAATCTCTTCCATCATTCATAAAGCTGTAAAAATGGGACATTGCTTACAGTCTATTTTTTAGCTGCATCTTTTACATAGACAAGGGAATATTGGATAGTACTGCCATGTTATTTCCCTTGAAAGTTCAGTTTCCTGGATATTTCTGATTTTGTGACTCTCAGACTTTAATTCACTCAAACTTTCTTTAGTTACCAACATTTCAGGAAGACATTTGAAAAGTTCCGATCTTCCTCTCTATTCTCCACATTAGCAACAACAGAAAGCAAGTGAAAAGACCACAATGTGAGTTTTTCAGGTCTTCTGACTATTTAGCTAACACCACAAAAAATCAGGCAAGGCTTTGACTCGGGATTTATCTTTGTTTGAGCTTGGCAGTGTGCGTGTTGGTCTACTTGTTATAGCAGACATGTGAGATCCTCAGAGCACTTAGTTTCCCATGTTTCTAGCTGAGTTAACGCTTTGCAAAATCTGGGATGTGAAGTGCCCTAGCGTGGATGTTGCAGAGCTGGATGCTGCTGGCAGGGCACGGCCCATAGGAGGGAAGGAAAAATATGGATATAATCAGGCTTTCAATGCAACCAGAATCACACAGAAGTGAATCATAGAGTCAAAGAATAACCAGGTTGGAAGAGAACCACCGGATCATCGAGTCCAGCCTTTCCTAGCAAACACTAAACCATGCCCCTCAAGTGGTTGTACTTCTTTAAAAAATATCTTCACATAGTCACAGAATAACCAGGTTGGAAGAGACCCACTGGATCGTCGAGTCCAACCATTCCCACCAGTCCCTAAATCATGCCCCTAAGTACCTCATCCACCCTCACCTTAAACACCTCCAGGGATGGTGACTCAACCACCTCATTTGGCAGACCGTTCCAATGCCTAACCACCCTCTCCATGAAGTATTTTTCCTAATGTCAAGCCTAAATCTCCCCTGGCAGAGCTTGAGGCCATTCCCTCTCGTCCTGTCCCCTGTCACTTGGGAGAAGAGCCCAGCTCCCTCCTCTTCACAACCTCCCATCAGGTAGTTGTAGAGAGCAATAAGGTCTCCCCTCAGCCTCCTCTTGATGAGTAGTAATAAGAAAGTCAGAAAGCCCTGCAGAGTGACTTACTCTGGAAGTTATGCCATGAAACACCATGGGCTATGGGTCTGATCAACAATAAATACTCAGAAGCAGGATCTTCCCTTTGCACTGAAGTCACCATTTGTTTCTAGCTCACATTACTGGTGCTATTTAGCTTTCCAGTCATGTGGCAGCTTCACGTAGTCTTCAAGGGGGAAGGAAGAATGCTGTACGGCAGAACGGCTTGTGAGCTCTCCTAGGAAAACCTGCACCTGCTTTGTGCCCACGCATCCACACTCATCTCTGAACCAAGCCATGAGCTGACACTACGCAGCTGCTATGAGGCATTATGTCAGGGCTGCATTTGCCAGCATTTCCACTACTCTGGATTGCATTGGTATCTTGTAACAGCTCCCAGAGCCGCTTCATCAAGCTGCTAACGCCAACCAAGTAAAAAATGCGTGGTTCAAATTTAGACTAAATACACATTTGTCTAATAGACCATAACAGCCACCATGGCTGTTGTACTAAGCAATCCTTAGCTGTATATTTACTGGATTGATGGAGCACTTACATCTTTAACGCATAAATCAGTATTTACAAAATTTTTAAATAATTAGAAATGAAAGAGCATTATTGTTCATATATAAAACGAACATGGAAGGAACCGCCTTGTCTCTTGTGTTGTCTTTTTTTTTTTTTTTTTTTTTTTTCTGGAGCCCACAGAGCCCCGATCAGCAAAGGAACTTAAACACAACTGAGTAAACTGAAGTCAGTATCTGATCTTCACTTATTTTAAGCATGACTTCTGCAGAACAGGAAGGTTTTCACAGGATCTAACCTATCCTTTCAGCATCATTTCAGAGCAGCTGACACTATCCAAGCCACTTGAATTATGTCCTGCTTGTTTTACTAGAAGAAAAAACACTCTGATATTGGTCTATTTTCTCTGGGATCTGCATCTGACGATATGACTGTCTGAGGATGCTTCGGCAGGACAGAAATATACAAAGACAAAATATGTATGGCTTAGACACTTGAACAAAAATCTCAGTTTAGTACTCATTTCCCTTGTGAGCACTGAGATACATCAGCTCTGCAATCCATGTCTCCTCTTTAGCTGGATGTCAGAATTGGAGGAGATAGCTGGCTCCTCCAATGACTCAGGTCATTTGTACGTAATAGGAGGTACAAGCGACCGTGGACCTTCTCTGAGGAAACTCTAAGGAAGCCTCATAGCAGATGCTGAAATAAAATTCACTACTGTTGTGGCAAGAAGTGATCTATTCGCAAAAGTAAACCAGCTGAGTGTCCAGGACAGTGGACATAGGATCTTGTCTCTTCTTTTTCTGTAGATATTGGGTATAAAATGCTGACTACACGCAGTTGCAGCTCTTTTCATGTTTATAAAGCCAAAGCTGTTCATTAATGTCAGGCAATAATGCTATCTATGAGCTGGTGATTCCAGCTTTTATAGTTTCTTGGTTAACTAGGATCTGTAGAAAGGTGGAATAAGAAGAAACCTGTATTAACTCAGGACACTATGAAGGTAGCATGAGAATTGAGGGCCCATTATGACCTAACCAGGAGTAAAAATTTTAAATAGACAGCTGAGTAGTACAAAATTACTGTAAGAAGCTTTGAGTAAACATCTGTGAGGGAAGCTATGCTGACGTCTGCTGTCATTCATCAAAAGGACAAATTTCTAATTAGGGATGGAGAAAGAGTGCAACACATTGTAAGAGTCTTATTTTTTCAAATGCATTTACACCAAAGCATATTTGTTCCATTTTCAACACACAAGACAAAATATTGCTGCAACTGAGAAACGAGGTCTGTCTGAACTTAACTCTCAACTTCCAACACACATTTCACAATTAACTCTTACTCCTACTGTCTCCAGAGTCTTGACTCTCATTTTGCATGTCAAGGCATCAACCGTCTGTTCCAGATCGTAACTGTGTTGGTTGTGACCTTTGTAAACCAACCTCCCACCGACTATCGAGTAATTAATATCTTATGCAAAGATTAGTACAATCCAAATAAGTGAATAAATGAAACAAAAATTAAAAAAAAAATTCAATAAACAGCATGTCTGGCAGCAAAGTATTGCTTAAGAATTCTAATGATGATCATAATTTATTAATGCACTTGTCAGCATCTGTTGCTGAGAGCATTATGCATGCCTCAGTAGGGTTTGCCTTGATTTGTTGAAGGTAAGTCAGGTAGACAACAATTGTGTAATGAAAAGTGTTACAGCCTCTAAATCCTATCCTTTTAATGTCTAGGGAAGAGTTGCTTCATGCCCTGTCTGAATTTACCCTTTCTGTATAACTTTATTATTAACAATGAAAAACATCTCCAAATCAATTTCTCAGTCTGTGTATCACGTTCTGTCAGCTCCTGTGATCAGGTAAATCCACCCTACCAAAGATGATTTGAATATTTCAGTGCCTGACAGTGAATTGAATAATAACATGCTAGGAGCATGTAATTCTCTCCAGAAGGAGGACTAAGCAGAGGTGATATATCTCAGCAACGAACAAACTTTAGTTTTCCTACTTGGATACCTTCACATATGTCACTATTTCTGGTAAAATTCTGTTGATGTTAAAAGCGGATTAAAATGAGGAATGGGTACACATTGTATTTATACTATATATCACTGTTCTCATTTAAGTGGACTATTTTATGGTCATGACTGATACTTGCATGTTTATTTGCATTCTCTTTATTTATTCAGCTGCTATAAATTTTCTCTCTAGGCATTTATTTAAAAAAAACGAAAACAAAACAAAAGAAAATACAAACCCCAAAACACCAAACCAAATACAAAAGAATCATTGTTATTTTCAAACTTGGGTGAAAAGGAGTAGCTAGAGTTCTGTAGAAATTAAAATTCATTTTTCATAGTAGCTTTCATTGTAAAAAATCCTTTAAGGCAGGGCTGACTGTAAACCACATTCTTACAGCCACTTTTCTTCTTGCAGTATTGGCAATATCCTCATTGTCCATGAAATGCTGCACCTCTGGGTGTGAACAGGTTTTCACCTCTCCATTCCAGAGGCTGAGAGTTTCCCTAGCAGAATGCTGTGAGAAACTGTGTCAAAGGCTTTACTGAAGTCCAAGAAGATACATCCACAGCCTTTCCTTTATGTGATGAACAGCAGAAAAGATTTTCCAGTGCAGTAGAAGACTGTTAAACAGATTGTACTGGTGTATGGAAATGTCATTTTCTTAATAGCCTTGTAATACAGATAAATAGTTCCTTAAAGACAGAGGTGGCCTTTACTAAATCTCATTTGTTCTTCTGATCTCCGTGAACCCTGCACTCTAGAGTTTTATACCAGATATTCATGCGATGCTTCTTTTTTTTAGATAAACAGTAACAAAAATCAGTCTTTCCCTGGGCACATCTGTCCTTTTATCAGGTTTATTTCTCTGTATCTTTCAAGAGGTCTTTTTTTTCAAAGGCATTTAATGAAATACCAATTGATGTGATATCAGCAGGGAAATTTACTCATTTAATGTATTTAGTCTTTTAACCTGTTCAGTTTTGTAGTCATAGAGTCACAGAATGGTTTGAGTTGGAAGGGACCTTTAAAGACCTCCGAACTGTCAAAATTGTATGCATTTTTTATTCATTCATTAATTATTTTTCATCCAGTGGATGACAAATCTCTTCTCTTAACAAAGATCTGTTCTTTTAACCTGTTGGTAACTTCATTTCACTGTAGTAAGGAGCAGCAGAGAAGTTCTTCTTCAGAAATAACCATGAAGACCTGCAGGAATGGCACCGAAGCATAATAGAAAGAATAGCAAGCACAGTATCATCGCTATACTACTCTTCATTGTTCCGCTTGTTCAGGAGAGTCAAAACATGATAAAGATATGGGAAAATACAAGTAGTACTCAAACAAGGGTGACACCCTTGTGGTTATCTCAGAGAAGAGCCACAAAGTATATGAAGAAGAGGGTGAGCCTTGCTATTTCAGTTGCATCAGGACAAATACAACAGCTACTGAAAAGAGAAACAAAACGAGCAACAAGCATTGGCTGCCTTCTTCGTCACTGATTTTTTTTAACAAAATTCCTGGAATAGAGAGGAGATTGGAAAAAGAATGTAGCAAAACTTGTTAGGGTAATTGAAAAAAGCTTTAGAAATTTTGGCAAGTGAGTTAACAGAAGTAGACAAATTTTTGCATAGCATTTCTGCTTGCACTACATTGCAACAGTTCCTAAGCAAAGTACAAGAGGGGTTTTATTGTCATATCGCATTCACATGGTAAAATTTAATGTAGTACTTGCCAACCTTAAATACTGGATATATCACTAAAATATAAAATTAGACTTGACTTCAGTCCTAAATGCTTATAGAAATGCAATCCAAATTTACAGTCATTTAGCCTTTCTTCCTGCCTCTCCCCCCCTCATTATATGGGATTGCTTTGGAGGAGCTAGTTTTTTTTTTAGTTCTTGAAGTCTGGTGATTCATTGTGGTTTACATCATCACTGAAATGTTCTTCTCTTAGAAATCAATGGCTGAGGACTGGAGCAGGGACCTTACTTTTTAATTATGGCTTGAAGTAATGTAATTGTGGATTTTAATGGCTCGCATATCTCTTTGACAGATCATCTGAGTTTGTTGAAAGTTTAGAAAGCAATGAAATCAATCTCTTGGACAGTTAGCTAGCAAAAAGAGAAAGCAATGGTGTTAATTTGACTGTAGGCATAATATCACCTAATATCTTGGTATTTTTGTTAGAAGTTTTGTGTAATGAACATTCTAGACAGGAGCACATTAACAGGAAGCATAAGAGATACCTGCTGTTCCTTCTATTCAGTGATATTTTGTATTTTTGGTGAGCATAACAGCTCTGATTGCATGAAAAATTCAGCATTGCAAACCTTGGCTATGTAGAGAGTGAGCCTGGGAATATTTCTGAAAGTTATGATGTATTGGCTGACAATAGAGTGTATCAGGGTCATTGCACCCTATTCCAATATTTAGTGTGCTCTTATCCAATACCCTGAGATAAGGATTTGTCTCTAGACTGTAGCAAAAAAAGTCCATCTAGGAAGTCTGCCTAGCCAACAGGGAGTTATAGTAAATAATCACAGAATCATTCAGGTTGACCTTTAAGGTCATCAAGTGCAACTGTAAACCTAACACTGCCAAGTGCACCACTAAACCATGTCCCTAAGTACCACATCCATACATCTTTTAAACACCTCTAGGGATGGTGACTCAAACCACTTCCCTGGGAAGCCTGTTCCAATTCTTGGCAATCCTTTCAGGGAAGCAACATTTCCTAATATCCAGTCAAAACCTTCCCTCGTGCATCCTGAAACCTTTTCCTCTTGTATTGTCGCTTGTTACTTGGGAGAAGAGACCAACAGCTGCCTCACTTTTATGTAATTGTAGGGAGCAATAAAGTCTCCCCTTAGCCTTCTATTCTCTAGAGAAATCTAACAATATTTTCCATTAGTCTCTGGCTTAAAACAGCATCACCCACATAAAGAAGTTTTTAAATGCAATAAACACCTTTCCCAGAACCTTTGATTGAAAGTATCAGTAAATGTCATGGTTTCAATATTAATAGCTGTTGTTGGTTAGGCAAACTCTCAGTGACACTGACCAAACTCACTTCATTTACTGTCCAGGTTACTCAGCCATCCTGTAAGCAAATCCCTAACACTATTAACAGCCTTTTCATTAGTGATTCTGTTATTCACCTGAAATAAAAAGCGACGGGACAAAATAGAACTTGGAGAGGAAGAGATATATCTCATTTACTAAGATGCTACAAGCATGTGTTGCAATTTTGTTCTGTCTGATTAGTTGTTGCAGTTCTCAAAAAAACTTGGCCTGAGCTTGTTCTTAAGAATCAGCACAGGTCAGGAAGAACTGAATTATGTAGAGTTATTCACTTGTTACTGAGGGAGAATACAATGGAAAACAGGAAATATGTGTTACTGGAAATATTTAAAAGACTGTCAGGAAAACAAAACAAAACAAAAACCAGCAACAAGAATGCATTCTTTGCATAAGCAACAGTAAAACCATATGCAAGTAAATCCTAGAGCAAGGACCTCCACAGTTATTTCAAGAGGAACTCAGGATTTGCCCATAACTCTAAGTAAAATAAAATCCAGCATTAAAAAAGCCTTCCTAAGATGACAGAATAGCTTCATAAAGTGACTTAATTCTGCAGTACTGGCCTTCAAGAACTAAGAGTAGTTCAGCTACCTAAGAAATTAAAACAAACTTCAAGGTATTTGCTGAATTGGCATCACACCTATAGCTAAGAACCTGCCCTGGCATCCCAAAATGAAGAAAGAAGTGAGAAGGGACAATGTTATTATAGATGCTACAGTGATCTTTGCTGTTGCTGTTGGGGTAACTTCACTTGACAAAATGTTCAGTGTCCTTTGGGTCAATGTGTTGTGTGACTGTAGAAAGAGAAATTGTCCATGAGAATTGACAGTGTGAGACTGATTTGGCAGTGAAAGCACAGGGAAGTCGTGTGACTTTTTAAACGTAATACAGCGCTTGAGGATGAAGCAGGAGAGAGATCCCAGGCTCTTCAATTTTCTGCTTCGACCTGGCACCAAAAGTCAGAGTGAAGCAGCATTTGCCAATCCTGGCAACAAAGGAGCTTGTGGCAGCTTATCTGCCCCTCATTCTGGACCTATCAACTGCTCTTCACATCAGGCAGAACCACCTGACACGTGGTCATTGCTGCTGGTAGCTTTCTGGTGTCAGATCAGTAGTGCTGTGGTACTTTGGAGTGACAGCTCAATTGCAGAAGAATTCAGGTGTTTCCATTTCAGAAGTAAAGACAAATCCTGCAGTAAAGAGCCTCAGGAATGACCCTTGAAAGAATTTTGTCAAAGACAGCTCAATTTTTTCTCATGGATTAACTCCTAGCAGCTGGGTTATACTATATGCCAGGAAACTGTGACATCTTAGAAACTATTGTGGTTTTATTTTTTTTTTTTTTTACTCCTCAAAACATCCTCGTCTTTTGAACTTTAAGGTGCATTGGCAAACCCCAACATATAACTACACGCAAAGCAATCTCTTAACTGATTGGAAAGCAAAATCCTCTTGGAAAGGGGACTTAAATTCAACTGCAACTCCTCTATCCACACTTGGATGATAGTGACACGGAGACAGGTTGAAATTTCAGGGTCTCTAATGAAACACCACACTGTGCTCTCACCCACAAAATGTAGAACTTTGCTCAATAAAAAGTAGACATGAAAAGCACAGGTCTGACTTTTTATCAGCTCAGTGATCTCCTCTCCAAGTCTAGAACTGGGACTCCAAGGAATATATGATCTTGATATTTGAATAAATCCCAGACACTATAGTTCAACTCTTGCCTGCACAATCAATTTCTCTTCAATTGCTTTTCTGTGCTGTTTTTTGCCTTAGCTAGCAAAGTCAAAACTTTTGCCAGGATAGAGCGTAGAGAGCAAAGGTAAAGCTGATGAAGATGCAATATTAACAGTCCCCACAAGGCCACATTATCACTGTATTGCTCTCTCCTAACAAAAGTCAGCCCAGTCTTATTTCCTTTATCTACTGAAAAAACAAGACCTGAATTGTTAATCACGTTTATAGAGTATAAATCAGATTTAGTATATCTCCACCACCTGAAAACTGACCCCAGATCCCCTCCTATTTTGGGCACGGGATGAGAATCCCCACGGAATGCTTTTCCTTCTGACCTGCAATTCCACAGACATCTGCAGAGAGAAGCAATAGGTAGAACTGAAAAATGAAGAGCTTTACCTTGGTAACACAGGGAGAGCTTGTGATAACCGTAAGCACTTTGGAGAGGAACCTAGGGAACCCTAGGACCTGTAAAAGCTTCTGTTTTGGGAAAGGTAGCTTATGAAAAAAGAGAAAAGCAATCACCCTTTTGTATACATAGTATTTTTTGAGGTCTTCAAGAACAGCCTGGCTGGAAAAACAAGGAGACAGCTTAAAATAGGGCAGAAAATAGGTGCGATCTCTTGGGGTCTGTACCTTGCTCTGCTGTAGACTTACAGCTTTACTTTGGACAAGCCTGACTGAGAATTCTTACAGAAAAAAAAGGTGTCCAGTGTGGAGTGACCAGGATATAGCCATCTGTCTGTTTGAAAAATGCAGAGATATGCAGCGCTCCAGTTTTCTGCACTCTGGATAAGAAGACAGGCAGGTTTTGTTATGGGATTATGGCACTTTTTGGGGAGCTACAGCACTTAAGCAGCATAAGAAAGGTCTTGAAGGCACACCACCTGGGAATCTCTATCCTAGTCAATTTGCAGTGTTTGTATAGATGTCTGGAAATTGAAATTTAATTGTTTTCTGTAGCCAGAATATGTAGAGAAGGAATAGATAGTAGCTAAGTTTGGTGGCAATGTACACACACTTTCCAGTTAGTTACAGAAATCCTAGGAAATCCAATTTCTAACAGATCTGAACTTTCATATGAAGGAGTCTGTCACTGCAGCGCTTCAGAGAAGACTCCTGAAATGTTTCAAAAGCCAAACAAGAGCCGATTATCTACAATATCAAAGCAGAGGAGCTCATTTAGTCCAATGCTATTAATCTTAAATATTGTCTCTGCTTAGACAGACAGCAACTTCAAAAAGAAAAATAACAATAAGAAAAGAAGAAAAAAAACTCACTCACAAGCAAATCACAACATGACAATTGTAAAGAAAATGGAAACCTCTTATTTCAATTCTTCCAACAGACATGGAAGAAATAGTGCCCATGATTTTGCATCTCAATACACTTTGAATCAAAGTTTTTCATCAGCCAGCAAAACAGCATCTTTTTAGAGGTCCAGATAAATAGAAATGCCTCCAGTGTGGTCAGCTATAGTAACACAGGGTAGATAACATAATAGGAAGATTTACTAGATGGAATATTAGAAAAATGCATCTACCTTGACCCTACAGCTCCAGAAAATTCTTAGTAGGATGGATTTGACTGTCCTTTGGCTGGGATCAGGTAAAGATGAAACTGAGTCTTTGAAGTTAGAGGCTTACTGCTCACATGCTGGCCAAATTTCCATGTCTATGAGAAACTTGCTTCTACAAATTCATCCTCCATAGAACAATCTTTCTGGACCCACTTAACTTTGAACTCACATGCTTATTTTAAAAGCACTCATAGGCACTTTCTGACTGTGTTTTCATGGTAGCATTTTTTCTTAGGTGCAAAAGACACAAAATCCAGTCATACTAGTCCAGAATATCATACTTGTTACTGGTAAGTAAAATGTTTCTCGTAGAGCTCCAACACTATATATTGACCAGCAGGTCAAGTGAGGTGATTCTAACCCTCAACTCTGCTCTCACAAGACGTAGAAATGTATTCACTTTTGGAGTCCACAGACACAGATCTGTCAGAGCAAGTCCAGAGGAGGGTCACAAAGTTGATCAGAGGGCTAGAACACCTCTCATGTGAGGAAAACATGAGAGATCTGGGGTAGTTCAGCCTAGAGAAGAGAAGGCTCCAGGGAGACCTTATAGCAGCCTTCTAGTAATTAAAGGGAGCCAATAGGAAAGATGGGGAGCAGCTCTTTATCAGGGTTTGATAGTCTGAGGAGCAGCGGTTTTAAACTGAAAAAGTAAATATTTAAATTAGGTATTAGGAAGAAACTTTTTACTGAGAGGGCAGTGAGACACTGGAACATGTTGTCCAGAGAAACTGGGGATGCCCCATCCCTGGAGGTGTTCAAAGCCAAGTTGGAAGAGATTCTGAGCAACCTGATCCAATGGAAGGTGTCCCTGCCCAAGGCAGGTTCCATCCAACCCAACCCATTCTATGATCTGATGATTCTATGTTCTTTGGGGTGACAGTTTAATCTAGAAGATAATACAGAAGGTTGGGATTTTGGATATCTGCCTGGTCTTCCCATCTCAACATCCTTTTATTTTGCAATGTCTTAATTTCCACTCAGAGTACTGGACATTTTTAACAAACAACTCTGATATCTGCTAGTCAGAAACCTCACGTACTTTCAAACCATGAAAATTTTGCAAAAACTAATGGCTTTCTTGAAATGTTAGTAAACTGAAAAGATTTTTCAAGGTAGATCCAAAATATTTTTTTTTTCCAGCAAGGAATTTAAATATGGAAGGAATAGTTTTGAGTAGCCGAAGACAAAAGGATATTTATTCCTTCTCTATCCTTTTTAGCCACACTGCCACGTGCAGTACATGCACACAGATATACTATCACAACTGAACGTTTTATTCAATTATTTGACTGGGACCCATCTTTAATTCACAGAGTGTTCAGGCTTTCCACATGAGTTTAACAGCACTTGCTTGGACTAAATATAGTGTCCTTAAGTATGATTTTTCCATTCACCTTAGACTTCTCAACAACTCCCATAATATCAATGCATTTCTGAAAACTTACAATGAAATTTTGTAAGTAGGAATCCCAAGGATCCTGCTAAATAGGGAGATATATTTTAATTAGAGACTTTAAATAGATCTCTGAAATACTCAAGCCATTATTTTTCCTTTTTTATCTTTTTGTTGAAGTTTTCAATAAATATGTATTATCCTTCAATAAGAATTGCTTCACTCTGGGGCTCTTATTACTTTGTCAGTCATTCTGCAGATACAAAGCAAAATGTTCAGCTTCTTACCTGATACTTGGAAATGGAAAACAGACATCTTTCAATGCAAAGGGAGCCAAAAATAGAGATACTTGAGAAAACCTATGTTATAGTGTGTTTGTAGTGTTTGTATGCAGTTCCAGTATGAAAGAATACTGTGTGAATAGAAATGCAATGAAGGCAGCTACACGTGAAAAGCCCTTTGTCCTGAGGTGTTTATGTAAGGTAAAGAGAAAAAGAATTTATTATTATTATTATTAAATTAAGATATCTTGCTGAAATGGGTACTCCTGTTTATTTCTCAGATATCCTGGAATAGACCAATCCAATATTATTACCTAAAACAATAGAGAATTGGCATTCTTATCCAGGCAGGCAACTAGCATTTGACTTGTTCAAGTTGCAGCTAAATGCAAGAAGTGCTTCTGGAAAAGAGCCCTTGAGACACGTTGATTCTGACAGTTGTACAGGTGCCTACAGGTATAACCAAGCTTTAACGGAGATACTCACGATATTTGCTGAGTATTTGCTTTGTAAGTTACGCGACAAATCATGAGAGAGATGCAAAGGGTTTCTATAACCCTAAGGTTATATGCTGATGATCTTGCAGTTGTAGACTAAAAAATGCATACAACTCAGCTTAATGACCCTCATGGTTTAATAATGCAGTGTATCATCATTTGTAGACACGAAACATCTGTTACAATCACTTATTATAGATTTTGTGGTGGTAAAGAAATAAAGAAACAGATGGGTTCTCTAATGCCAGTGGTGTTAGTGTTTATTTAGAAACCACATATTGAATCACAGGCAATCTTTCCTTTTTGTCCCCCTCCCAACTCCAGTGGCAGCAATAGCACAGTTCATTTCATCAATAACATGAAGTCTATTTCAAAGCAATGATAAGTGGATTCAAAACATTCCCTTGGGTTTGAATGACACCAAAAAATTTAATTTCCAGGAAAGAGGGATGGTCTGTTTTGGAGACTTTGAAGACTGTGAAAAACTTAGTTTTACAGCAGTTTAGACCTTTACATAGCCAAGTTAGTGGTAAGCTAACTTCCAGGGTACCAGTAGCTGCACAGTGGACCAGATTTGTGGCTCCACAACAAGGAGTCCCTTAAGGGTTTGAACGGTGTCTGCTCATGTGCTGGTGGTGTGACTTGGTGTCCATAACTCCCAAGCCAGGTGGTATACAGCAGGTTCAGGTACATGTGTCTGTGAGGCAGAACTATCTCTAAGATTAAGATCACTATTTCATCTAGCTATTATTACTAGGTTTTATGATGCTTGCTGGGATTTTATGTATTTATTTATTTATAATTTTTTTTTTTTTCTGGCAAGGCAATTCTTCCTTAAGTTATTAGAATATCGCTTTTCGTTAAGCTCTTCACCTTCTGTTCTGCCTAAATTTAACAACTGCTAAATAGCTAAAAATTATCCTTGTTCATATTTCAGTAGCATGTTAGAAATATAAGATTTGAATGTCGTGTACACTGAGTCACCATGTTAAGTGAGGTCAGATTCCTAGTATTTTATGAGTTATTCAAAGAAACTTGTACTTCACTTCATGATGTGGCAGTAGCTTGAAGAGAAAGTGTCTTACGATTACTGAAATCACGTTGGCACCATGCAGACAAACTCGGGAATTGTATGTGGAGCTTGTGTTTACCTTTCAGCCTCTCAGTCCTAAAGCAAAAAATGGATGTACTACCTCTGTTTAGAAGCAATCTTACTGCACACTGCTCATTGCTTATGGGTTTTCAGTTTCATCAGAATTGCTGTTAGTTATGAAATTCTTGGCTGCATCTCACACTTCTAATTAAATTTGAGGTTACTCTTGTCCAGAAACCAGCAGAGAATAGTTAAATGGGGCTTCAATAGTGGTTAATGCAAAAGAGCTGTGTTCATGATGAAATACAATTAAAAATTCTGTATGTCTTATCTGCTCCAGCCAGTGATTCAGTTTGACCAAGTCATTTGCTGCTGTCAAATGTGTTCTTGTAAACAGTTATTCAGTAAAGTAACTCTGCCTGTGATCAACTGTGTTGCTTTGCCTAAAAAAAGACCAAGAAAAGAGAGAAAAGATCAAGGTCCAAGATGTATAACTTTATATATTTTAATTCTGTATTACAGAACTGAATTTTTTTGCAGTCTGTGAAGCTCAACAGATTTATTCCACTTGAATTTCTGTCCCACAAACTGTTAAAGCAACAATCAAACATTTGTTTCGAAGTCAGACAAAGGCTGTTGAGTTATGTGTACTCATATACAATGTATATGTCAGGCTTAGAGAACAGAAATCAACACAAATCAAAGCAGCAACCTAAGGAAATTTAGAATGTGCTTTTACAGTCAACATACGATAGTCCATTCCTCTCAGCAAACAAGAGAAGACGGCTGATTATATGGAAGGAATTAATCATAATCACAAATATGTATCTTGTTTAGTCCATGGTCTCTGACAGTGGCTAAATAGGTTTCTAAGCCTTCACTGATGATAGTATGAACAGAAAATCCTATGGGGAGCTTCAAAACACAAGAGAAAAATCTATAAAATATGTTCCTGTTTCTCACTGAATCAAACCACACACTTTCTCTGTCCTTTATCTGTACGTTTTTATTGGTTCCCTTAAGAGAACTCCCTGGAGGTGTTTAAGGTTAGGGTAGATGAGGTGCATAGGAGCATGATTTAGGGATTAGTGGGAATGGTTGGACTCGATGATCCAGTGGGTCTCTTCCAACCTGGTTATTCTGTGATTCTGTGATTCTGTGAACTTTTTGCCATTCTTCAGAAAAAAGGAAGGAATTCTCTTGGAAAGGTAGGACTGCCTTTTTCTATACGTGTGGTGGGAAATAGTAGATATGAGAAATTGCTTCACAAGCTCTATTGAAGCATTTAGAAAAATAACGACAGTGAGTTGAAGCTATTTGCCTAAAAGTTAACCATCCAGCTTGAGGAAGTTTTGTATGCACCATCATACACAGTCACCAGAGCAACTGGCATCACCATCAAGAGAATGATTCCACCCTACAGTAGATACTTAGAACAAATTGAACAAATGACCTTCTGGAGATGCCTGGATAACTGCAGCTTAATCATCTAATTTTTAGCTAAGTGAGATGAAATTTACCCATATTGTGTAGAAACCAGAATAAAAAAAATCCTTATATATACCTACAATCCATATTTTCATTATTCATTGCAGCCAAGGGATAGCTATCAAATATTCATGGGCAGGAAGAGCATTTAAGGTGAGGGAGCTACAGGATTCAACCCTAAAATGTGGGAGACAAAAGATAAGCACTGGCAGTTGCCTGACCAGTGCTCTTCCTCTTTCTCCACCAGAAAATCCTTTGTAGCCCAACCTGCCATCCCTACTCCTCTTGCACATGCCTCCACTTTATTGTCACAGAAGGCAACTTGGGATATGAATTTATGAATTCTCAGCTTGAGACTAATGTTTGGTGCCTCAGCACCCAGGGGAGCAAAGAAAAACATTCCCCAGCCTCTTGGTACAGACTGATTCTAGTGAGACATAGGGAGGTCTAATTTCAAGGGTCTGGAGTGAGAACAGGAATCCTCAGCTGGATATTTTTAATCTGTAACAAAGACAACAAAATACGATCTGCTTTCTTACTAAGAATAGCTCCAGTCTATAAAGTACCAGTACTTTTTATCTGTTATCATGTCCTTCTGAATTGTCAGTTACAGAATTGAATAAAAGTCAGAGCCTATTTGATTGCTGTGGTTCCTTCCACATCCATTTCCCTGCTTTCCAAGCTGAAGAAGTGTTGCCCTTACTGCTCATTTACAAAAGAATTCCCATTCACAGACCTCCCTTGATAAGTGCAAAGAGATCTGTTAGCTGATGTTGTGAGGGAATGGTCTCATTAGCTTCATAACTGTGCCTCTAACAAACCAAGTGTATAAATCCCCGTTAAAGTTTTCCTGAGACACCTGCATGGGGAAGGGGAAGAAGGGGGAAAAGGAGATGGGGCACCTGGGAGGGCTACCAGCAGATGAGCTGGTGGTGAAAACCACTCCTTGCATTCCCTGAACTTCTGCCTGGGGTAATACCTGAGGAAATACCTGGAGCGAGTCCAGAGAAGAGCAACGAAGCTGGTGAAGGGGCTGGAGAACAAATCTGATGAGAAGCGACTGGGAGAGCTGGGGTTGTTTAGCCTGGAGAAGAGGAGACTGAGGGGAGACCTTATTACTCTCTACAACTACCTGAAGGGAGGTTGTGGAAAGGAGGGAGCTGGGCTCTTCTCCCAAGTGACAGGGGACAGGATGAAAGGGAATGGCCTCAAGCTCCGCCAGGGGAGATTTAGGCTTGAGATTAGGAAAAAATTCTTCACGGAGAGGGTGGTTAGGCATTGGAACAGTCTGCCCAGGGAGGTGGTTGAGTCACCCTACCTGGAGGTGTTTAAGGTTAGGGTGGATGAGGTACTTAGGAGCATGATTTAGGGATTGGTGGGAACGGTTGGACTCGATGATCCAGTGGGTCTCTTCCAACCTGGTTATTCTGTGATTCTGTGTGATTCTGTGAAATACCTCAGCTCCTGCTGTTCCGTAACTCTAAAACTAGACTCAATGTGCATCTTCCTTTGTATTTCACCTGGACTGAACCTACAGAGGAGTTCCATGTGGCTAATTCTGTTTGATATTACAGCTCTTTGCTTTGAACATGAATAAACTCAGCCACTGAAGTTTTTATCAGAAGCTGGGCTTGCAGCTCTCAACCCCCTCCCTGTTCTGTTTCTGTCTAAAACCAACCGACCAGGATTTATATTAGAGCCACAACATTTATTTCAGTACACCTAACATTTGTTGCAGTAGGTTTCAGGCAGACAGCACATGAATCAGCTCTTCCCAGCGACACCTACAGATGTACAAGATACAGGCACCACACACAAAGAAGCACGTACAACTTTAACATGATTTTTTTCCCCTTTAAAACTACTCATAGGAGAGAAAGAAGGGAGGACTCCACTACTGAAATAGCACCACCTTAGCTCAGTTTTGTTTCAGTCCTGCTGACTGCAATCACTTCTTATAAACACTCCCTGCTCTTTATAAATTTTTGTCAAGTTGGGTTTTTTTTATTTTTTGAACCCTGATTCATGAAAAAAAACCAGATACAGTCTCAATTCAGAAGAGGTTCAAGTAAAAAGAAAAAAAAAAACAACACACCAAAAAACAAATGAATGAAGGACGAGTTATAACTAGTACCTAGAAATAGTTTTGCAAGATTCTTTCTTTTTTCCCCATTATGTTTCTAAAGGACAATGGTAGAAGAGAGAAAATCCTTTCTAATTCATGTAAGCCAGGAGATAATTCATCTTGTTGCTCTTGACCATGGTTTTATTCTGACCTAGTGCTGGACTAGACAATAGAAGTGTTGTCTTCATCTTTTCATTTATTTATTTTTTTGTAAAACCATTTAAACCCCCCACATTTAGCACAATAAAAAGGTCATTTCTAATTTTTTCATAGTGCGAAATTCTGTTTCCAACTTATTGAATTACAAAAGTGCAAGGAATTACAAGTAAAATAGCTTCTGACTGAAGAATCCCCAGAAATTCTTGTTTCTGAAATGTAAAAATAGCAAGTTCTAACTTCATACACCTCTTTGAAAGACTAGTCTTAAATAGCTTTTTGCTTTGAAAAAATCGGTTTTTACTGAACTTAGATTTTTGAAGAAAAAGAAATATTGACTGTTTTATTCTGTCTTAGCTATCAAAGGAGACAGAAACTTATTTTTTGAACTCTGGATGGATTACCATGACTCCTTTCCTATTAAAGGCATAGAACCCACATTTCAAAGGGATTGAGTGTCTCCCTGTATTCTGCCCGGGTTACCTGTAGTATACACAGAGCAAAAAGTCTCTCTCCTTGGTTTATATCTGTGAACAATTACATGTATGGACTGTATAATTTAATTTATGCACTCTGCATCAGACAGAGAGAAAACAGAATACCACCATCTCCCAACTGATAGTGCAAGATAACATACATGAACCCAGGGAATAAAGGCAAACTTTATAGATGATATAGCAAAGTCTCCCACTGGTTCTTTTTGTGCTCCAGAGACAATTGAGCAATACCCAAAGTGCATTTCCCAGGGATCATATTAATGCCAAAATATAGATACTGTTATCTCACCAAATAGTAATTTTGAGCTTGAATGTTCCTGAGCCCAGAGGTCCTCTATTAACTATGCATGTAAAAATAATTTAAAAAAAAATCATTACATTGTGAATATATTCTCAAGTTGTACTTTTTTTCATAAAAATGTATACCAGCAGAGTGGCTTTTCTGATCGGAAAATTTATTGCCTTTGCTAATATCTAATTGATTTTGTCAGCTATGGCTATTGGATTGGATGCAAATAATAAAATGCTAATGGGAAGCTACATGATCAGGCCTTAAAATGAATAAATCATGCCTTGAGGGATGAAGAAGAAATCACTCGAAATTTGTCTTTAACTTGGAAAGCTACTTCACTCCACCAGCAGCTATGTCTCTGTTCCAACAATTATTTCATATTGCAACGAAGGAGAAGTATCAAGCTGAACAAATAAAATGAGATCCATTCAGCCTGGATTCATCTTTTATTTCTGGGACAAGTGAAGAAATCGGAACTTTTTCTTTGTTCAATTTAAAGTTTCAGTGGTGCCTAACTGGTACATGGCTATGCCGCTTGCAGAGTCAGAAATTCAGATTTCCAGAAATGAAAAACCTGAACAAGCAAAGACCAACAAAAACAAAATTCAGAAAAAAACAAACCCTCCTGTGACAGATAACAGGCTGCAGCTAAACCCTGCTAAGCTCATTTTCAGTTTTGCTTCACAGACCTCGATTCAGATTATAGCACTTCAGGGATCTTAGGAAGTATTGATTGGGGAAGTTTTTGGAAGCCACCAAGTTTGTCTGGGGCTGTTGAGAGGAAGAGAATTGAGTCAATATAGAGTCCTGACTGGAGGAATGGAAAAAGCCTTATTGAGTCAGCATGAGGAGCTGTTGTCTGGCTGCAGCCAGTAACTGCGTAACGAGGGAAGTTTTCTAGTAAATAAGAACTGATGATGCAGATTGTCAAAAATACTTAGTGAATTTCTTGGTAAGAAGGACATTTCTGTGTCAGTTCCAGAGTGGTAAGGCCTAGTCTTCATTTTTCTCTGTCTTTGAAGCCATCTTAAAATCTAAGCAGTATGTCCAAGTCCCTTGCTGTTCTGGTCAAATCATGGGTTTTCCAAAATAGAAATTTTCCTTAACTTTTGTCACATCCATTTCAATGATGTCATCAGCTTTCTTCGTTGTCCAGAAAGTCATATTTTTCAGTGAACCAAAATATACAAAGTAGAAAAAATCAGGACATATATATTTGCTTCTGATTCATTTAGATTTTGTTTGCAATCACATCAGTTGTATGTTGATGATGGCCCTCGAACGAGAGATTGGTTCCTAGTATGATCCTCTGCCTTCTACGTTTCTCCTTAGGAAATATAAGTTGTGGGGCCATACTTGGATTCTAAGTTTTAGATATTGGCAGAGTAACAGTACCTCTAGACTGGAGAAGGGAGTCACTATAGATTCCTAGTTAAACTGCAGATCTTTGTACCTGCTTACTACATCTTCATAGCTTGCCTCGATAAAGCTGCAAAAACATCACCCTTCATTCCTCGTCCCTATATTTGGTGCATCCTTGGCACATTGATCATTCCAGACTAGATAACTTAGAATATTAGGGAAGACTCACATTTGGTGCCTTTCAGAAGGAACACACATTAATAGTCTTGACTGTCAAGTGCAGCCCCCCAGAAGAACTTTATCTCATGAGTTTGTGTCTGATATCTTTCTACTGCATGCAATCTGAAAAACTACATGTGTTAGATTAATGCTTTAAAAATACTTTTGGAGGTGCTTCAGTGAATTCTAGAATAAAAATGCAAATGAATGTAGAATAATGTTATTATCAGCTTCATCAAAGCAAACAAACAGCAGCCGGGCCATTATTAGACTTTGATAAGAATGAATATTGAATGATTTCCCTAAGAGATTCAGTAAAACTCATCTCACTCCATTTCCTTTTGCATAATAATGTCAATTTTTTCTTATGGAAACACCTGCATACTGTGTTGTCTAACCTATTTTTTTATTTATTTTATTTCTTGAAGGAGAAAAGTGCAAGAATTGCTCTATTTCAGTTCTGTGTTGTAATTTTAAAATATGAGGAAGAGACTTGAATAAAGGTATTCAGACAGAAGCTGAGAAAAGTAGTGTTGCAAATGCATAATCATGCATTAATAAAATAATGGCTCTGAAAAGGGAATGTTTTAGTGCCAGAGATAAAGAGGAGACTGAGAAGAAAGAGAAGCAGAAAAAGCAGAGTGCCTAAGACCATGAATTTCTTTCTCGAGAGTCAATAAAACAAGGAAATTTGCTATGAAGAAATAACTGCCACGGCTTATAATACTCCAGAAGCATTTGGCAAGTAATCAAAGTTGATTTTCTTTCCATTCAAAGCCATCATTAGAATTACTATTTTTTGTAATACCTATATATATGTAAACCTCAGACATGTTTATAACCTTATTTCAGTGCTGAAACAAACTTGTCTTGAATAATACTTTACAAGGTCACCCATGAAAAAAAAATCCTTCCTAGAAACAATCATATCCCTGTCTGTAAGAGGAATTCTGTGTGCATTTCATGACTTACATTGAGAAAGTTCTCGGCTTTGTTGGAAATGTTCTTGAAAAAGAATTAAGTTCCTCCATCTATTCTCACAATGAGTGCACATCTCCACACAAAGTTCATGAGGAATTCCAAAGACTTATTTACTTTCACAGTGATCCAGTCAAGACCTCTGATCCTGATTTGCCTTTATGCTCCTCTGTAACCCTGGCAGACACTTGATCCAATTGGTTGGTGGGGCCCCTAGCAGAGAGCACTTGGACAATATTATAATTGCTAGCAATAATTGGCAATATACCTATTTTGTGTTGCACCTAAAGGGAAAGCTGCAGATTTGAAAAGTTTTTGTTCTACTAGGTGAGGAAAATAAGAGATGAAACTCGTGACTGCGTAACAGAGAGCTGGAAAGACATCAGAGAGTTCAAGACTGTTCCAAAACTTAATCTAGAGGTAATTGGTTCCCATTCAAAACTTCACCTTAAAATTGACTGTCTCATCTTCCTTTGATCCCTAGTCTCCCTGCTCCAACACAAGTGTCTACAACTGTTTCCAGATGTTTATCTCAGAGGAATTATTCTGTCTCCTCTTGGACTTTGTTCCACTAGAAGAAGCAAAGTCAGCTTAGTCTCTCCACTGTCTTTATAACCTTCTCTTCCACTTTCCACTGCTCATTCTCATCTCCCTTCTGTATTTGTAGTTCAGTCAGAATGACATTTCTGGGATCCAGTTGACATAAGGCTATGCAGTTTGTCTAATGACTTTTTCAGAGACATTAAATACTTCCCTATGTTTCTCCTGAAGGAATCTCACTTAATATATTCCATTTAATATTTGCCTTTTTCTTGTCATACCATTTTAGTGGCTCTTGGTCATCCTACTTTTTGACTCATTTACCTAAATATTACTTTTCCTCTGTCATTTCCTAATGAGGATTCAAGTATAAATATCACTTGTTTCCTATAATGAACATGGACTGTAATTTCCAGGAACATGTCCTTGAAATTCAGTGTGTTATCTGATTTAAGTTAATCCAGACCTTAATGTCATCTCATTTTTACCATGCAATATTCAGGTTTTCTTTTATTTTGTCTAGTGCTTCTCACTCTGTCTCATAGCAAATTTCATTAGTACAGTCTATTTATGTTAAAATTCTGAAGAAATATAATCCTGGTGCCAGTTCTAGGAAAATAACTTCCCTTCAGCCAAATATTTCTCATTTTAGTAAATGCTGTTGTAATCTCTTCTCTAATCATTATTTGCCTTGCAGTTATTCTACTAATAATGATTATCTGCAATGTAACTACTATATTCCCATGCTGAACAATATCAAACACAGTTCTGAAGTCTGAATAGATTAAATTTATTGTATTTCCCTTACTTGAAATATTAAGAATGATTACTTATTAACAGATGAATTAAGCACTAACAAAAGACAGCAGTATCCCATATTGAGAAATTAAACTAAAAGATGAGGTGAAGATCTGTCTGTCTAATTCTGCACCATGTATTCTTCTGGCTTCCCTGGACTTTACAAACAGTTGCCTACTCTTTTTTTTTTTCTGGATTTGAAAGGATGTGGGGGTTTTGTCTATCCGTAAGGATTTTACTTGAATGTGTCTACCAAGATACAGAATGTAATCGGTAATTTGTCTTTGACTGAGAAAGCTGAAAGCAGCCCAAGGCGATCAGTGATCCAGGCATGTGTAATTATGCTTTCATTTTGATTTTCCTCATTCCCTTTTTCAATAAGGGTTAGTATAAGTGGACCTAAACGATGTTTTAAAGACCAAAAATCAGCACTGAAGAGATTGCGCATCCACACTCTGTGGATGTTAAGATGAGACCCCTTGTGGAAATCAAGAATCCTCATCTTTGCTAGGCTGGATATGACATATCATGGTAAGGACTGTGGTCCCAGAGTAAAGAAAGGAGAAGAGGAACTTCTGCTGGTAACCATCACAGGCTGCAATGTTCACTGCTGTGCTAGACACCATATAGAGAAACCTGGAGCTCAGTTCTTGTTTAGGAGGTCACCATGAACTCAATTTTGTTGCCTAAGCATAGGAATTTGGTGCCACTTAAGATATCCTGGGCTATCATGCCTCGTCCCCAGCTCTCATTCTAGAATGTCACTGCTCTTCTGTGAGTCCTGTGTCATATTAGATAGGAATCGTTGGACTCGATGATCCGGTGATTTCCAACCTGGTGATTCTATGATTCTATGATTCTATATCTGCCAAACCTAAGTCAGTGCCTTGGACAGCCCAGGACATCTCAAATGGTTCTACATGCATACATTGAGACTAAATTGAACCATTACCCTCCTTGCAAAGCACAAGTCTTTCACAATGCAGTTTTATGAGAGTATGATGGCCACTTTACTGGTTGTTCAATGATGTTTCCAGACTGTTCCTCTTAGGAAAGAGCTGAAATTCAGTTTAGGATTAAGAATTTTATTCTGCATTTCCAGGTCTGAGATGATGGACTCGACAATCCAGTGGGTCTCTTCCAACCTGGTTATTCTGTGATTCTGTGTGATTCTGTGATGTCTGATGTGCCAGGATAGTTAATAGAGAATTTGCCACGGAGGCTGGAGAGCTGTTCATGCAGCTGACCAGCCACCATCTGCTTTGACCTGAGCCTCCACTGATTGCAGCAGCTATTTAAACACCTGGTCCCAGTGTAGGTACCAGTATGTAGCTATCTCTGTTTAAATGCATTGATCTGAAGTTGGTTCTGTTACTGATTTCCTTTTGCCTGAAACTGAAGCACTGAAAGCACTGAATAATCTAGATATTTCCTTCTATTCCTGTGTATCTATTCGCTCACCAGTAGAACATTTGAATGGTTCAGTGCTTCTCTCCAGCCTGGTTTTAAGTGACTTGTTTGATGGAGCATCTAACTCATCAGACTATTGCACCCTCTAATGAATCTCAGTTAGACCCACGTTTTCAATACCTAACTTGCTCTCTCTGATCAGTGTCAGTCCATTAAACCCATCTATCAGACATCGCTATGCTCAGCTTTATGACTATTGGAAAATTATTAGAATATGATCATAACTAAATAGACATGCCTACTCTGGGCAATGATTCCATGGCCATTTTCTGGTCTAACACACTTTGCTTGTCAAAGTGATCCAGCAAGAATTTACAGGAAAGGAAATTAACTACCATGTTGTATTTTACTGTGAATTCATCCATCTGTGATGCTTGCACTGATCACCTGTACTTCTCAGCTGCAGCTGACTAAATGAAACCTTTTAGTGAGACAGCATTCTCAAAGTCATTTGTCCCATTCTTCTTTATGTGCTTTTTAAAATTGTTATAGTAGATTAACTAACTAATGGTGGCTAGGCAGGAGAATTCATCCTGGGCAGGTTATTTCAGAAGCTGAGTTTTCACTTCTGCTATTGGAGGCAGCTGGTTCTGTTCATGGTTGGTGAGAGGATTGGGCCGTTGGGCCGATTCAGATTAGGAATGCCAATGCAACGATGCTTTGTATTTACAAAACCAATGTAATGACCTCAGAAAACGTGAGGGCTCCACAGTGCATAATGTCATGAAAACATCCCGCAGCCCATGGAATTCATGGCCCAGAGACTTCTGAATCAGAGCTGTCCTGGAAAATAGTCAATAACTACTGAAAATTGCGAGGTAGTTTGATAGGTGAGATAGATAGATAGATAGATAGATAGATAGATAGATAGATAGATAGATAGATAGATAGATAGATAGATAGATAGATAGATAGATAGATAGATAGATTGATAGATAGATAGATAGATAGATAGATAGATAGATAGATAGATAGATAGATAGATAGATAGATAGATAGATAGATAGATAATTTTATTACCAAAAATGTTTTTGAAGGACTTGCAGGTTCAAAGAATAAATATGCTCATTTCCTGGGGATATTTGGGATCATTTTTCCCTCTCCTCTCTCTTCACTTCCCTCCCTTCCGTCTGCCAAGTAAAGGGAAGCGCAGAAGTAAAAGGTGAAATATAGAGTGATATTAAAATTTAGGCATATAAAGAGTAGGCCTGAGCTCTGGAGGAAGTGTAACTATCCGTAGCCACAGGCTTCTAGGAAGAATGGAGATATCCTGCAGAGTCACTGTCAAATGGAGAAATGGATTTCCACAGTGTGGTGATAGAGATGTACGGCAAGTTTCAGCAATCTAATTAGTTTCTTGATCAGATGAAGACAACTCTTCAAGGCAAATGAAAAGGTCATTGCAAATCCCAGAGAACTATTCACGTCTTTTGTCATATTTACTGACAGATATTTAAATACAACCGCACACTTTTCCCGCAGACATTGCCAGCAGATGCAAGACAGCTGACAAGAGGCAACGAATTTGTATCACTGCCCTGACATATCAACAATGTGGAAGCGAATAAAACTATTAAGTGTTCTTGTTGTACTGCTGTGAGATAGGTCTGAGTAAGCACATGCTTACAAGTCTCGGTGACGCATAGAGAGCGCAGTGACTTGTCTGGACATGGTTTAGCCCAGTGAACAATATTAATAGGGGAAAGGAAGGGTTTTCTTTCACTGGAACACTATGAGGGAATGTAGAAGACTGAAGTCTCCCAAGCGCTTTCTCTATGACCTTAGTAAAGTCTTAATACACTTCATGACTGAAGCCTAATTGTGCATTGACTGCAAGATTGTCCTTGAGTACTGCTGGTGAGGTGGATTTACTCTCTTTCAGTTCTCTGTCTGTAAAATGGGGACAAAGGCACAGTTTCCCCCATTTTTTTTCTTATCATTTCCTTTAATTGTAAAATCAATGTAAGGGTAGGTCTGGTTAAAATTATGATGTGAATAGATAGTGTTCCACATTACAGCACAGGATGCTGAATGCAGAAGATGTCAACAGAAGAATGGAGGCTCCACGATCACAGAAGTTACTATTTTTGTTGCAAGTGTAAACTACATAATTCTGGTATTAGTCAGTATTTTTATAAGAAAACTAAAAAAAGTGTTAGTTTCTTCCCATCATCTCATTCCTTCAAAGAACCTGGCCCTCTTCCATGGTCAGGATTATTACATATTCCTTTTCCTTGGTGTCGTTTCCAGCACACTTTCCAATTTAACAGTAAAAAGCATTTATGTTGATAGGCCACATGGAAATTTCTCAGAGTATACAGCAGTTTTGTTGAGTCTTCTTAAATACTTTTTTTCATGCAGACTGTGGACAAGAGACAAAGGACTTCAGCAATGAAGTTATGAGCTTGGAGAAAGAGTTGAGGGTTTTACTTAAAGAGACTTGTACAGTGCAGACAGGTCTTTGCAGTCAGATCTGGTGAATCAAATCTCATCCTTCAGAGCATTAGAAGATTAATGCTTAAATCAGAAAGGAAAGAATCTTTCATTGTTAATTCACTAATTAGGTAGAAAGGTAGATATGAAAGTATAAGTTACTTTCCTTTGATTAAGAAAAAGATAGAAGTAGGATGCCTAGCATATCCTGTATTCCTGAAGGAACACTAAGCTTATATCGCATTAATAGTGTGCCTCTGTCAAAATCTTAAATATTTAACATGATAGGTGCTTTTACATGCTTAAGTGTAGCACCCACTGATCATCTTTCTCAAAACCAAAGGTAAGATTTTACTTTACATTGAATTCCATGCCCACCTAGCATGTAAATATGCAAAACATATGTGTGAAACATATTTAGAAGGTCAAGAAAAAAAGAAAAAGAAAGAAATGAAGTAAAAGAAAAGACAGAGAACCCAAATGCACAAATGTGAGATATTCTTTTCCCTGGCTTCTCAATCTCCTGCATATGCAAACAATATACAAAACACTCAGAAGGAAGGGTTGTCTATTAGCGTTTATATCTTGAATAGTTTTTCAGACAAAATAAAACTTATAAGTCTGACCTACTTTTGGCTCCATCTAGGCTAATGAATTTAATTAATCTAATTAGGGAAGCATGGAAATGGTAGCCTCTTGCCTGTATGCTGTAAAATATTTTCTTCTTTTGACTTCTTACGTACAGCATATCTGCTTGCTGCTTTTTGCAGTAGGCATGATTATTTCACTATTCTATTTATATGGCAACTGAGAGGTGTTACTATTATGTGACTTATTCAGAATGTGCCTCCAGAAAGCCCCTTCAGCCCCTCAGGTACCCTAAGAATTGCTTTTGCCACAGAAGTGCATTTGCTCTGAATCAACTAAGCAAGGAAGTTAGTATCTTTTTATTAATATACTCATAGAAAAACTCCTGAAAGAAAGAAAATCTGTTCCTGAATCAACTCACTCAGATAAAAATTAACATTATAAAATCCACAGGAAGAAAA
Organism: Clamator glandarius; assembly: GCA_033459285.1. Lineage (NCBI taxonomy): Eukaryota > Metazoa > Chordata > Aves > Cuculiformes > Cuculidae > Clamator > Clamator glandarius. Next base: position 8,085,230 of record JAUNZM010000092.1, on the reverse strand, counting down.
ATCATGTCCATTTATGATTTCTCATCCAGCTACTTCGCATGCAAAAAATAGCACAATCTAGATTATGGTTCTGATGAATTGTGACAAAGGGGTTTTGTTTGTTTGTTTTTTTTTTAAATGAATAAATAAATTAAAACTACAAACCCTCAACTATCATTTAAATTTCAAGTCTTATAACCATTTTGGCTGATCTTTATTATGTGAACATAGGAAAAGAGAACATTAAGAAGCATTTCTTTGTTCATTTTACAGGATTGTGCTACTTAGGAAGCAGCATGGGGTTGTGTTTTGATGGTGGTTTGTTACTTCTGACCATTACTTTCAAATTATGCTTCATTGTGCCTGCTACAGGATAATGATAGTGTGTGCTTTTTACCAGAGTGATGCAGTCAAATGCTTTCCTGTTTACCGGATCAGAGCTGGTGTATGCAGGATATAGAAAGTAATATCTAACCCTTTTGCTAACAAGAAAGACGACCAATACAGGGGTGGAAGTCCTAGATCTGACCTCAGTATTGAGTAATCTATTGACTTCAATGGATGAAAAGGTGGAATGAGCCTGCCAAGTACCAGTGCTCTGTTACTGAATTACAGGAGATCTCATCCTGACAAGAAGGACGAGTTGCTGCTCAGAACATTGCACTGGGTTTGACCAGCCTGCTTGGAAGTAAAGGAAAATTGTCATTTGGTTCAATGTAGTCCTCCTAAATAAAGCAGAGACTTTATTCCAATGGAAATTGTCATTTGAAGAGGGAAATCAGATGATGGATGAGATTCATAGCCATTATTTTTGCAGAAAAATTGTTTAATTTAGTTTCCACCTAAATAGTCATATATATCTGAGCCTTAATGTCTAACAATGGGCTCAAGACAGCAGCTTCCCACCTTCTTAGTGAACATGATATCTGTACAAATAACTGTCTTTCATATTAAGAAAATGAATAAAATTCAAGAAAAGAAAGATTTCTTTTTCTGATAGACTAGAAACACTATTTCTACGGGACTTTTTAATTTACCTTGAATGAAGAATCTATATATATGCATACATTCATACAGAGTTTGGCTAAGTGCTATCTTAGACTGGAGCTAAGTGTTTTATAGAATCATAGAATCACCAGGTTGGAAAACACCCATCAGATCATCGAGTCCAACCATTCCTATCAAATACTAAACCATGTCCCTCAGCACCTCATTTTAGCTCCTTTTCTTCTGGATATTAAAATCAAAGGAAGAAAAATCAAAATGTAATGCCAAAAAAAGCCAACCTAAACAGAAAAAATAAAAGAAAATTTTGTTAAATGATCACTAAAATATTTTGATTTCTTTCAAACGTCCCTTTTAGTGTATTTACTATTTTTAGTAAAGAAATTCACTGAAATAAAAATAAATGTGCTGAACTCTAATTTTTACATCAACCTGAATTTTCAGAGGAAAAAAAATAATTATTCTAAAAATGGCAGCAACTCAGACTGTCTTAAAATCACTAGTCCTAGGAAGGTTTGTTACATGCACTTTAACTAGAAAGGATTCTGTCTTGTTTTTTGAGCTACAGCTGCAAAAGCACACAACACACTTTCCCTGTCCTAGACTCATTTAGGAAATAGTTTCTGATCCTTTAACAGTTCTCAGTAATGTGCAGTGTCAGACAATACATATATATACACCTGCAGTAAGAAGCAAGGCAAGAGCCTCGCTTTATACAGTGCAGAGCTCTCTTTTCATTCCCATTTATGTTGCACTTATCTCCATAGGCATCTAAGTGCAGCTCTAGTTCATTTGTTAATCAATGAATGTCCAAATACTTGTAAGCCCATAAAATGAAATGTGTTTCACTCTCTTTTAATGGAACCGTGGTTGTAAAGTCACAGTCCCATGGTTTCTTCGCCTAGTGCTAGCCTTTAAAACTTTTCGTTTAAAAGAGATTATTTAGTCTTCATAGTGACTGAAGACATATGTTTTGTGCGAAATAATATTTCAACACGTATTTCACAGCCAAATTGGCAAAAGAAGGTCATGGTAGTCAAGAAAGAAGCAGCATTTCTCTGCTTTTGGGATCCTCTTCTGCAATGATGCACATCACGGGCAATTGGTTGTTATGTGCAGGCTGAATCCTACAGTCTTGACTGATCAAAGAACAACTAATACCACTGGACCTTGCATGGTTGCTTCAATAGCTTCCACAGCCCAGATTTTTTGAGCTATTTAGCTATGTAATGATGCAGGTAGATGCCTAGAGATTTTCAAAAGCACCTAAGAAGATTAGATCCTTAACTCCTAGCTGCTGCAGCAGGGCCAGGAATTCACTCTATGCCAGATGTGGGAATGAGGGATTTTTCAAAACAGAAATGCTGTACTTTGAACATCATTGATAAGCTGTTTCCAACTTCCCACATGTATTCTGCTTGTTTCAGAGCACGCTTATTTCCTTCTGCTGCAGAGTAGGTTACGAACACCATAGCTTACCCAGGCAGCACTTTTGAGATGGAAGAAGGGGATTTCTATTTAAATGAAAAAAAAAAAAGAGACAACTTAACAGGTAAAAGAACATGTGGCATTTCAATGGTATAGAAGTGGGGGAGACAGACTGGTTGCTTTTCTTTAAATGTCTATATTTTTCTTTCTTTATGGGTTAGAATTGACTCTATTGAATCTGAGGTTATTCTAGAGTGATATTTGCTTTAGTTTTAAGTCAAGAATGCAAAATAAAACCTTTCTAGGCAGAGAAGCCTGCTGTGTTTTCAGTTTGAGGTGGATTAAATAAGTTTAAAAATAAAATATATTTCAAAACTCGTAAGAATTCTGAAAGTAAGAACTGGCATGGGTTTTTCCGTCCAGAAAACATAAAAAAGCCTAAAGCAATTTAACAGTCTGAAGGCTATTTTTGCCTGATTCTTTTTGCCAGAAACAGTGGCAAGAATATTCTCCCAGGAAGCAGTGTAGCACAACATGTAAACATTTTGGATAGGAGCTGAAGGAACATCCCTAGTTGCTGAGGGAGTCCAGGTGTCAGTTTAGAGATTATTGGCAACTTGAGAGGCAAGATTTCTCCTAACCTGATGAAGTCTAATTTCTTTATAAGAGACAAATGGAGTAAATTATCCTCTGGAGGTATCTATCTTTTTACCTCTACAAGTGTGTAAGTGGAATATGCTCAACAGTCTCCTGGGTATTAAGTAGAATTTCCATGAGCGAATCATACTGGTGCATCTTTCTTTTTTTTTTTTTTTTCTGTGTTATGTTGCTTCAATATATATGCCGAGGACATTGTGTTAGTCTACTTTGAAGAAAAGGAGGCTGAGGGGTGACCTCATTGCTTTCTGCAGGTTACTGAGGAGGGGATGTGGAGAAGGAAGGTCTGAGCTCTACTCCCTGGTACCCAGTTATAGGACACATGGGAATGGTTCAAAGCTGTGCCGGGGGAAGTTCAGGCTTGACACTAGGAATCATTTCTTTGCAGAGAGAGCCGTCAGACCCTGGCGTAGGCTTCCTACAGAGGTGGTTGATCCCCTAAGCCTTTTGTTCAGCCCTGAAGTGTTCAGGCAGGTGGACTAGATGATCGTTATAGGTCCCTTCCAATAGAAATATCCTTTCCTATCCTATCCTATCCTATCCTATCCTATCCTATCCTATCCTATCCTATCCTATCCTATCCTATCCTATCCTATCCTATCCTATCCTATCCTATCCTATCCTATCCTATCCTATCCTATCCTATCCTATCCTGTCCCATCCCATCCCATCCCATCCTATCCCATCCTATCCTATCCTATATACACGCATACTTCTACATGTATGTATACAAATATATATGTTGCATAACCTAGACTATGACCGGCACTGCGGAACTTTCAAGACAGAGTGAAGTTCTTTCTTCTAGTCCCTGGAACTCTCAGCTGCTATGCATAGGGAACTTTCCCTGGTTTATCGAGATACGTTTCATTTATTTCCTCCTGTGCCTTTCACTGAAACCTGAATTTTTCTGGTCAAATGTCATATACAAATCTTTCAGCTAGATCATATTGCATTGAGAGTGGAGTCTTGCTCCCACAGGACTGAAATAATGCAGATTTTCAAAGGGGAATGAAAATCTGCAGCCAGTAGATTTGTGTCAATGAGAACAGGACCTTTTCTGCAGAAAAGAAATCAGTACAACACAATAAAAAAAAAGAACAGTGTCGTTCATGGCAGATGTCTCTTCAAGCCTCTCGTCTTGCAGAAGCTTCTGTGCGCTGACCTTGTAACGGCTTGTGATACTAGGCTGGTATATTGAGTGTTAAAGGTGAGAGAGAAAGAATACTTGTCATTCTAAAGATTTTTGTACCTTTGATAACAGCTTCAGCTGTGATGTCTCCGAAGACCTATCTTTGTGATGGTTTTTCTCCTTTTGGCCAAAGAAAGGAGGAACAATTTAGTGAGATTTAGCTGTGTTCAAATCACTGCTACCCTTGTCAGATACCCTTTAAAATGCAAATCACCAGTGATTCCAGTTAAATCCCATTCTGCTCCTTTTTCTCTCTACTTCTTGAAGTGTATAAATCCTAAACTGTTTAAACCCCTCCAGACACAGGCATTCTCCCTCACTCACAAACAGAGAACCAAGTCTTGCTTTAAAAATACAACAAATCCTGCTTTAATGTCGAACAGAGACAGAAAGAAAAATCTGCTTGTCTACTAACTGAAAAAAAGAAAAGTCTAGATTTAATGTGAAGCTAAAATATGTATATATGCGCACTCACACACAGGTGTTTCTGTAAACATGGACAGGAAAAGTTTGGTTAAATAGATACAGTATTGGTATTCAGACACAGATATGATTTTAAATTCAGCTGTACTCTTGGAGGCAATGAAAAGTTACCTTACAGGTGAGCAGCATGGAGTTTCAGGGGATCTGAAAGGATCAAGGTTGCTCCTGCCATCACTTCTGTGACATGAAATTTTGCTGTCTCCATCATGCATTAACTACAGACATGCCTTGTGGATTTACCTGGAATATTAGAGACCCTACTGAAATATGTCACTTTACTCCAGCTCTTTCACATATTTTTTGATGAGTTACTAAGGTCAGTCATTGTTTAAATCTCCATGGATTCTTCTTGCATTTCAATGAAGCAGAGGATTAACAGGTTCTTGCCAGGAATTATGGTCTCTGTCGTAGTCCAGAGAAGAGCAACGAAGCTGGTGAAAGGGCTGGAGAACAAGAGGAGCGGCTGAGAGAGCCGGGGGTGTTTATCCTGGAGAAGAGGAGGCTGAGAGGAGACCTCGTTGCCCTCTACAACTACCTGAAAGGAGGTTGTGGAGAGGAGGGAGCTGGGCTCTTCTCCCAAGTGACAGGGGACAGGACGAGAGGGAATGGCCTCAAGCTCCACCAGGGGAGGTTTAGGCTGGACATTAGGAAAAAATTTTTCACAGAAAGGGTCATTGGGCACTGTTAGAGGCTGCCCAGGGAGGTGGTTGAGGCACCTTCCCTGGAGGGGTTTAAGGTGAGGGTGGATGAGGCGCTGAGGGACATGGGTTAGTGACTGTTGGGAATGGTTGGACTCGATGATCTGGTGGGTCTCTTCCAACCTGGCTATTCTATGATTCTATGATAATACCAACAGAAAGAAATACATGCTTGTTCTTGTGGACTGTTCAGTATTTTAGTGTATACATCAGCCTGTGAGCTGCATCAAAAGTGTAGAGAAAACTGCAGCAATTGCAATACAGAGATCTCCGTATAGGAGAGGGGAGGACTGCTGGAAAATATAACATCTGAAATACCCACAACTTTTACCAGAAGCTCTGATCTTTTCTTCCTCTCCTTTTTCAAACACAAGGATCACTACCTCATGTGTATTATGAAGATAAATACTTTAAAAATGTCGAGATCTTCAGCTCTACTATCAATGGGAGATAAAAGAGTCCTTCAGAAACATCAATTCAACCAGCTCTCCTGACTTCTGACAAGGAAAGATTTCCCCCTTCCAAAGGTCTACATCCCAAGGCAATCACCAAGATTTTAAATAGTTTGTCTAGATAGAACCAGAACTATCCAGTATTAGTCGTGGCACAACATAGTCAAACTAATGTTCACAGACATTTTTCATTGATTGTCATCCATCAACACTTCCACCTTCAACACAGCTTTTAACTCTGCTTGAAGTTGACTCGAACATGACAGAACATCATCTCTCCTGACAAAAACTATTGCTGTCATAGGATAGCTGAAGTTTTAACTTACCTAACAACATGGAAAGAAAAGTTAGTGCTACCCATTGGAGTCATAAATGCCAGTAGTGGAAGTTCGGTGGGGAAAATAATCTCAGCCATTGCTGTTCATTCACTCATAATGAGAGCTACATCCAATGTAATTGTTGTACTGGGCAGAGTGAAACTCTCTGGTATAATTACATTTTATTTCCAGAAATAAAATCATACTCATTAGGCCTTCAAGAACTCGAAGATGACAGTAGGGAGATAGACAAGGAGTAAGGATACTTCATTTTTAATTGTTAGATTATTACCTGCGAGAACTCTATTGGCTAAGATAAGGGCTCTCCTATTGATTTCAGTGTTGATAGCCTCATTTAGTTTGGGGAAAGGACTTCAAGTTGCTCTGATTTTTGCATCAATATCACAGAAGTAGATAGTGATTTATATTGGTAAGTAGAAGACATTATAGCTTATACTCTGAGAGAGAGAGGTTATTCAACAATTGGTTGTTGGTAGATAGGCCACTTCTCAAAAGGAGTAGCTGACTTGAGCTTTCATTATTTCTCTCACTCTCCCTGTCAAATTCCCAATCTTCTTGATTGCCAAGTTTTTTTTTTTTTCCCTCAGAAAAGCTGAGATTCTATGGGTGGACAGATCCTATAAGGGAGACACCTCCTTTACTAGTTCCCTCTGTGATGAATCTGATCTGGTTTCCTTACAGATTTGGTACTGTTTTAGAAATTAAGAGTTAGGGTCCTTGAATCACAGCAGCACACTGATAATCTAGACAATCAGGCAGGGATGAAGCAAGCAACATGGGAGTTTAAAGTCAAGCCCATAAATGTACTGCTTTGGCTTTTCAGGAAAAACGTGGGTATTTGAGATCTTGGAAAAAACATCTCACAGTTACATTCGAGTAGCTGTCACAATTATTTTCCGGAGAAAAATATTTTTCCAAGACTAATAGTTCCTGGGAAAATACCTGACAAGTTTCCCAAGCAATATCTCATCAAACTGGAAAGGGAAGCATTAGCCAGCCCTAATTCAATTACACAGACCAGAATTCAAGGAAGATGCTTGTGTCTGTAAGTTTTGCGTTTTGCATTTACAGAGAGAAGCAGGTGATATTTAATGGGCAGTATGTTTCAGCCTGACCTGAGATCCTAGCCCAAGGCAGTCTGCCTGCAGATGGCTCCTGTCTTATGAGTAACACAAAGGGATTTGTTGTTTTTGTGGGACATTTATTTATTTATTTATTTATTTATTTATTTATTTATTTATTTATTTATTTATTTATTTATTTTAAGGAGGAATAGATTTACTAAAACAGTTTCAGAAGGGTTTAGCAACGGGCCATATGAGAAACAAAAGCTAGATTCTCGTTGAAATGATCCTTACTAGAAAGATTATGCTGCTTGCTCTTCTGTAATAAAATGTGCAGGAGAAAAGACAGGAAATGAATAGAGTATTTGTCATTTTTTTTCATTGCGGTTTAATGGCCACAGCACTAAATGATTTAATCACTATAAGGTGCTGGTGTTTTTTTTTCATTTTCCTCACAGGCAGCCTCTTCCTTTGGTGTGCCTGGATCAGATGGGAAATTAGGAGCAACTTGCTGCCATTGCTGTAGGCAAGCGAATGAATGACCACTGAGGTGTTACACAGACTGTTTGACTGATATCCAATAAGTTTTGGAAGAAAAGGAGGTCCTAGTGCCAGCCTGCATTACTGCCAATAGTGTTAAAAAGAATAATACTTCTTTCCACCAAAGACAGCAACGGGATTTAGCTCAACAAGCTGTAGGAAACAAAAGGAATATTATAGGAAATGAAATAAAGTACTTTTGATTCTCATTTGTGCTGGAGGTACTCACCAAATCCTGGGGAGAACTGATCTACTGGGACTGTGGATCCGGACGTAGAATAAAGGTAACTCAATGGATGTGCAGGTAGCTGTAGTTTCTCCTTGTTTAGCCTGGAGAAGAGGAGGCTGAAGGGAGACCTCATTGCTCTCTACAATTACCTAAAAAGAGGTTGTAGGGAGGAGGGAGCTGGGCTCTTCTCCCAAGGGACAGGACGAGAGGGAATGGCCTCAAGCTCCACCACAGGAGGTTCAGGCTGGACATAAGGAAAAAATTTTTCACAGAAGGGGTCATTGGGCACTGGCAGAGGCTGCCCAGGGAGGGGGTTGAGGCACCTTCCCTGGAGGGGTTTAAGGTGAGGGTGGGTGAGGTGCTGAGGGACATGGGTTAGTGATTGATGGGAATGGTTGGACTCGATGATCCAATGGGTCTTTTCCAACCTCGTGATTCTATGATTCTAATTGGCTGAGCCAAAACCAAAATTTCAGTTCAGCTTTGTCTGAAGTAGCAACTACTTGGATCAGTGCATTGCGGCACAGGAACAGATTGGAAGAGAATGAGATGGGACAGGTTGCAGATGAAGTCCAGGGTTTTCTTGAACATAAAGCAAAGATTGTAAAAGACAAACTGGATTGGGATGAGTGATAAACTATCTCCTCCACCCTAACACAATCATTTTTTTTCAGCTAATAAATGTGAGGCTTACTTGGCAGAACTACAAAATTCACTGTTATGTGTGGGATTGTCAGTGTTTAAAGAAGATCTGACTACTTTACATCACTGCTCTCATTCCTTCTTTCCCTAGAAAATATAAGCAATTAGCTAAGTTAAATATAATTCCATTGAGACCATCTATTCATTATTCTAGAGAGTATATTGAGTTAGGTTGAAGAAAAAAAATGATGCAAAAAACAGAATATGAAAACAGAAAGGACCACAATTATTAGTGAAATTGTTCCAAATTTGGCAGATAGTGTCAGCACCTCTCCTCTGTACCGAAGAAGAGGTTTATGGATAATTTATTTTTAAAAATTAAACCTATATAATTGCACTACTGTTAAAATGAAAAATAGTACTGTGGATGCTAAAAATATCACATTTTGGGAATTTTTAAAGAAAGTGCTTTGAGTGGTTTTAAAAAAAATTATTAACATGAAATATATTAATTTTTTTTTTAAAAAGGAAAATAATTGGTAAAAGCCAAAATCAAATTAATCACTTCATCAGGGACTGAATACAACATCAAGAGAAGATCTGGAATGAACACAACATTTGGAGAGGAGAAGGCTCCACGGAGATCTTATAGCAACCTTCCAGTACCTGAACGGCCTACAAGAAAGATGGGGAAGGACTGTTTACAAAGGCTTGTGGTGATAGGATGAGGGGCAATGGGGATAAACTGGAGAGGGGCAGGCTAAGACTAGATATAAGGAGGAATTTCTTCACTATGAGGGTGGTGAGACACTGGCCCAGGTTGCCCAGGGAAGCTGTGGCTGCCCCATCGCTGGAAGGGTTCAAGGTCAGGTTGGACGAGGCCTTGGGCAGCCTGCTCTGGTAGGGGGTGTCCCTTTCTATCACAGGGGACCTGGATCTAGATGATCTTTAAGGTCCCTTTCAATTGAAATTATTCTATGATTCTATGAATCTATGATCTATGGATGGCTTCCATGAAAAAATAGAAAAAAAAAGATAAAGAAGGTACCTCCATTTTTATTAATCTACAGCGTTTGTTTTTCTCTGGTTTTTGTTTTGGTTTTTGTTTTTTATTTTTTCAAGTCAGCCACTGAATAATAGATCTGCTCTTCATTGTGATCTAGTTGCCATCTGTACAGGGCTACATGAAGATAACCATAATATCTTGACCTTACAGAACAAAATCAAAGCACAGAGAGAAAAAATGACTTTCCAAGAATGCACAAATCAAGTGGGGCATAGAAGAAAGATTACCTACACACCAGCTGAAACAATAAACTTGCTTTATTGTACTGCATGAAGAACAGTGAATGAGCTTCCAAATTGCCATATACCAATAAGTTCCTTCTTTGTGCCAAATAAGCCTTGCCTGCCTAGAAGTAATTTGCCGAGCATTTCAAGATATGGGTTTCACATCACAAGTCCCCATATTTGGTCACAAGGCCAAGTACCTGTGGATAAGACAGACCCTAATTTATCATTATCTGTTTCAGTGACTGAAGGCAAAATTTCAAACTTGCTTTTTTTAACCTGGGCACTTCTGATGTCCTTACCTGTCTGTGAAACATGAGAGAGGTTGCCCTGGGAACGGTGTGAGCATTTTTTTCCAAACGCAGTGCAAATGAATCTCTGCAAGAATCTGATGTTTCCTAAAAGGTGTGCTGCCTAGAAATAATTTCTTTTGGGCAGAGGTGGTCCAGCTTCTTTCCTTATGTCTATTAATATACTCAGAAGTTGGTCTTTCCATTACTGCTGTTCTAGCTACAAGAATCTCAAGGTTAACAGCAAAGACAAGATGAGATTTTGTTTTCATTAGGATAGATCCCAGCTCCATTGAACCAGTGACATGTTGACTAATATCGTGAGACACTGAGCTCCTTCACTCCTGCAACAGCCAATGCTAAGGGAATATCTTGTGAGTTCGCAGGAACATCATACAACCAAGGCAGTAGAGAACACCAGTGAGGTCAATACACAGTTCAAAGGGAAGTTTAAACTTCAAACTCTCACTTAATTCAAAAGGGACTGGGAATACTCTATATGGCACTTGCTTTCTAAAGAAAGTTGGACACTGAGATATAAGCAGAACAGCTAGTTACTAATAAGCAACAGAAGTGGGATGGGAGCAAGATAGTTCTGCATGGTACCATCCTAACTTGTCTGCTGAAGGCACCAAACGGTATTCAAGGCTTCACCGGCATTCAAGGCTTCACTGATTATTATCTGCCTGCTGCTCTCTCTGCTTTCTCCAAACGCATGGGAAGAATGGAGAAGACACACATGGTGAGCTGGCCTGAGAACGAGAACAAAACCGAATTGTGCTTACGTTTCTGAAACTTTTATATTGGTGCACTTTTGGGGATAGAATACAATGTTGGAACTTGGTCCAATAATGCTGCTCTAGCTGCCTGCCCAGCACTCCAGAAACTTAAAATCAGCTTCTTGGTCTCAAAAGCACCTGCTGCTCTGGGACCAGTAACATAAACTCTATTCATTCTGTCAAAAGCAGATATATTGTCCTTACCCACGATCATATTTGTGCTGTGAGCATCAGCACAGTGAAGACCTAAGTGCTCAGATATAAGGTGGCTTTTTCATTGCCAACTGAGACAGGTGCTGCTGCTGCTGCAGTCAGTGGAGATTTCCCCTTAATATATGACAGGAACTGTAGTGCGTCTATATTTTAGCTTTTATTTTGACTTTCATTCAGCGTCTTGTAATGACCAGTGTAAAATCTTTCAAATCATTCATGGACCACTGCAGGGGAGGAATGTCTTTACAATTCCAGAGAATCATGACCTTCTTGTGCTAAGATCAAGATCTTATTTAACTGAGATTTCAAGCCCTTTTTGCAGAAATGGCTAGGCAATTACTCCCTGGCTCCTGTCTTGGTATAGAGGGAACTTTGGCTTTCTGAAGTACCAATTAAAAAGTCCCACAACTCTCTCTCTGAATTGCTTCATTGCTCCTGTTAATTGCCTCGTTTGAGTCTCTGCCAGAGTGAAAGTACCTTGTTACAGAGATGTGAACCTGCAATCAACTTTGAAAACTTCCACTTTACAAGTCCAATCTCATGGTTTGGGTTTTTTTGGAACTTTCAGTGGAAATAAAAAAAAAAAAAATTAGGTGTTTCCTAAATCAGTCTTTAATAACATGTTAATCTAAGTTATTATAGATTCTGAAAAGCAGTTACAGACAGCTGAATTTTTCCGATGGCTTACTGTCAAATATACAAGAGAGTGTTTGGAAAGCCTGTAAGCACTTTAATCACGAAAAAATATATTCTACAACGGGATTCAAAATTTGCAGTAATTATGTACCATTTAGTTAATCTGCCTACATTATTTATGATGAGTATTTTTTAGTTAAATACTTGAAGAGCTGACAGGGTAATGTTCAACAACTACTTGGATCAGAAGTGATGGAGAGGCAGTAAAAGAAAAAAATACAATTTTAAATGACCGTGTTCATTTCTATGTTTGTTTTTCACTTAAAGACAGAGTGCAAGATCTTTTTTTTTTAAAAAAAAGGAAGATAAAAAAGAAAAGCTCATTGTCTGTATGCATGTGTGCATGATTGCTGTATATGTCTGTAAGCCAATGACTACCTTAGTGAGACAGAAATAGCTTGGGTTTTTTTGAGAGAACCTCAGCTACCTGTCCTTTCCCACACTCAGCACCACGGACGCAGTTTCTCACCCCGATTCTGCATTCATAAGAGGGGAAGACCTAGATATTTGGGGTCCCATGAGAGATTAGTGTTGTAACATGTTTTTTTGACCATGCCACGAAACATATATGGTTAGGCATTGGAACAGTCTGCCAAGGGAGGTGGTTGAGTCACCATCCCTGGAGGTGTTTAAGGTTAGGGTAGACGAGGTGCTTAGGAGCATGATTTAGGGATTGGTGGGAATGGTTGGACTCGACGATCCGGTGGGTCTCTTCCAACCTGGTCATTCTGTGATTCTGTGATTCTGTGATATATGGATACACGCATGCATTAAACCCTCAGACTCCCGTGTTAGCAAAGGCAAGCAGGAAAGACAACAGGGAGTGAAAGATGCTTAGTTGTTCTCTTTGCCCTTTTCTTGCTGCTGTGCATGAAGAATACTGAGACAATTCATTTTCTGTCAATGAAACCTGTAATCTGGGAAAAGTAGGAAGGAGAGATGGCTCTCAGATGAAGACAATGAGAGTAGAAGAGGAGGAAAGTGTCACATGTACACATGCTATGCCCAAAAATGGGACTGACTGATAAAAAGTCAGGTGAGCAGATATTACTCCTGAATTCATAGGAACTGCTGTTGTAATTTCTGAAGCTCTGAGAGGCAGGTGTGTGTCTGTGTGCAGGTAGGAGCTGGATGAGTGTGTGTTTATATATCCTCCCAAAGCACAGACTCTACCATCAGCTGGGATAGGCTCTTAAACTATTTCCCCTTATTCTTTTCCATTCCCTGAACCCTGAGATTAACTGACTTTAGCACAAATTCCCAGCTCCCTCTGGGGTTTCCTCCATGAATAAAATCTGCTTTATTTGCCCACGTGAGCTGTCTGTACAGCACATACCAGATTCATTCTTTGTGTATAACCCTGTGAGACAGAACATGTAAATGCTGTTCCTTCAAAACCAAGTTAATGCCACTCATTGTAAGGTGCGTGGTGACTTACCACCAGATAACAAGTCTGTTGAACCCAGGATTTATTACCTATGCAAGTTGGTGGCATGAGATTTATTTTATTTTTATTTTTTTTAGGAAGCTGTAGATGAGCACGCTCACACTCCCAGCAGGGAAAAGTCAGTCAGTTTTATCACGTCTCACTGTGCATGCAAAATTATTATTTTTGTAACTGATTCACTGACACTCATGGTTATATTGGATGCCTGTAAGGCATTGTCACTAACAATACTTTGTGTAGGTTTGGATGAAGTTCATCTTGAGGCAAAAAGCAGTTGCTGTCAGATCTGACAAGAAACAGCTTTTCCACATCCCACCTGGGCAAGGTACTTACCACATGTGGCCAGCACGTGGAGAGAACATGCAACTGTGAGGCAGCCTGCACCATGCTGGGTTTGAAAAAGTTCTGGAAACTTATCCTGAGAAGAAAGCAGCCTTTGATAGAAAAGCTCCATAGAGCCACAGACATTATCCATTTATCATTTATTTCCTTTATTCAGAAGATTGATTACATGACCAAATCCCAGGTTTGGTCAGGCATCTTCACAGAGCAAGTACTTGGCAGGGCAGGAATTCTACTTTATTTTTCCTTCTGACTGCCTGTTTAGTGATATGGAACATGTCTTCTAGCTCACTTTCTACATCCATAATATTGAGGGGTTTTCAGTAAAATACTGCAGGACTTGCTGATAAAAAGAAATTCATAATACTTCTTTATGAATTCAAATATAACCCTGAAATATAATCCACAGATATGACGTACACAGAGGGTTGCCAGCTTCTACTGAAAGCCTCACACAAGAGCTGCCTTCTCTGTCTCATCAAGAAATTAAACTCTGGAATCCATTGGAGCATCACTGCTGTTATTACTGTTATAATAAGAAGGATGAAAGAGAATGAACTCATCCAGATAATGCCTTGTTTGGAATGTGATAGGTCTGCCACTATTATTCCTAACGTATCAAAAGAAGATGACTCCTCGGTGGTGCCTCAAGCACAGCCTGTTGCTATTTCTTTTCCTGAAGCAGAACTTGGCATTTTTGCTCCTGCGTTGAAATACCACATGAAGGAATCCACTCTCGTTCACCCAAAAATATGAACAGAAGAGGGGGGTCTCACTGTGCACTTTTTCTTCTCTGCCTCTTCAGATGACTCTTAGATGCACCCCTGCCTTCCCATATGTGATCCATAAAAGAACATGGAAATATAGAAAAGGGACAAGGACTCCTTCCCAAAAGAACTCTAAGTCAAAATCTGCATTGTGGACACTGAAGGATTTGTGCTTTCTGTATAGCCTTGGATAAACTAGTTTAGTCTCAAGAGTAATGAAAGGGTCTGGAGTGGAAGGGAGCAGTTATAGGAAAAGGAGTGGTGACCAGCTTCAGTGAGGAGAGAGAGTGGAATGACAGTGAAACAATGGGGTTCACCTACAGTGCAGTTGTTGTGATAGATTGCAAATAACCAGTTGCATTTGCAATTGTTATTCAAGCAAGAAGTATTTAAACTAATTTTAACCTGTCTAGCTGAAGGCGGTGTTAGCTGCATAGCTGTAAAAGGACAGAGTTTGGCAACTGCCTTAGTATTCACACAGGTTCTCGGGGAGCATTCATGGACTCCTTGGTTTTGCCACCAGTTTTCCCTCAAAAGCATCCTGGATATGGCTTCCCTCTCCATGCAGAGATGGGGAGAAGGTTACTTCATACTTTAGCTAACGCAAAAAACGCACTCAAAGTAATATTACTGGCTGGTTCCCTCCTGCTTCTTGTCATCTCCATCTTTGCCTTCCTTGGCTCAGCAGCACACTAGCAAATATAGAGCCTGCTCTGACTGAGGAGACCTGAACCAACCCTGAAAACTGAGGAAAACTGAGGGATTTCTTCTTCTGATATTTTGGTTTTTTCCCTTGCACAGTTATACAAACCTACAGGCTGTTACAGTGACGAGGAAAATAAATATGCTGTAAAACTAATGATGTTAAGCTCCCAGCGGTTTGGAGTCTCTTTCTACTTTTTCCTCTTTGTTCCTGGCATTCAAGTTAAGTAGGATATTAGGAGACACTGAACTTCTGGCCGCGAGGCCATCCTCTCAGGAACAATTGACATTTACAGTAGGAGTCAACAAATACTTTGAAAAATGGTTCCTATCAGATTCACCCTGTGATTTTATTTAAGTGGTTGGATTTTTTAAAAAAAGGAATGCCGTGAAGGATCAATGACATGAGAAAGCAGTTTAGTAAAAAGGAGCTGACAGGTTTCCATGTGCTAAGCAGGCTTTTCATCCCAATTGCAAAGAGCGACAAACACATACAGACAAACAGACTACATGTAGTTATTGACATTCAATGATGAGCCATAACTTGTTATGCTATGACAATGGTAACACACTGTTTAGGTTACTGTAGCTGTACTCTCTGTCCACTGTGGAAGTAAGTCTGTCTCTGACTTGTTATGAGGCTAAATAAAGAGATGATTGCTGAATGCACAGATGCTAACATGACAGGCTTCAATTTTTATGCGGGTCTTCGAAATCGGAACAGTGCTACCCGCAGCATTTAAAGTCTGGCCTGAAAATCATATTTCTTTTTTGCTATTCTGCTCAAAATTAAAAAACTGACACATGGCTATTTCTCATTTTTTTTTTCTAAACATTTTTAAAATGTTGAGCTTCCAAATTTTGACCTTAAGTATTAATGCATTATTTTTAAGGAATCAAATAATAGTTGCATACTCTAGTAAAATCAATTTGTGACCACAGAAAGATGTTTTGGCTTTTTAAAATGAAAATTCATTGAATTATTTAAAATAGGAATCTTGAAATAACTTTTTACTTCTGCAAATTTTATCACAGAGGATGTTTCACAGTCAGAAATGTAAACTGGATCTAAGTTTCACATCAAGTGAGCATTTGTCTTTAAAAAACAGCAGAGAAAACGGAGAAAGAACAGTTCATTTCCAGGATCTTGTTGGTTTGGTTTTGTGATTGTGAGGTTTTTCGGAGGAAGCAGGAATAAAATCACTAGTCCAGTTCTGGGGACCATTCATATTTTGAGTGTGGCTTTGACTTTCCCCTGTCCAAAAGAAAGATCAGCTCTTCAAAGGGTAATATTCCCCCTTTTTATAAGCCAAACAAATTGGAGACACTCAGTTATTCACTGACCCTTTATAAGTTTCACAGGGACTTTCTGGGAAATGTCACTGGTCTTTGGACATTAGCATGTTCTGGTTTGAGCTAAAGCAGTATTAATTTTCTAAATTTTCAGCTAAGCCTCCTCTAAGTAACTTCTTTTTCTGAAAGTTAACTGCATGTTTTTTTCACAGTGTCTGTCTCTAAAAGTGATAACACTTAAAATTTATGACAACCACCAAAGGAACAGGGCATTGCTATGCAGAAATCTTACATTTATCCCTATGGAGACCAAGGTCACATTCAAGTCAGTGGAATTTTGTAAGTCAAAGATGCAAAAAAGGGTCACACCTGCAGGGAGAAGCAGACCGGATAGGTGGTCCAGAACAGACGAGCAGAGTATTCCATCCCATAAACATCATACCTAATATAAAACTGGGGGATCATGAGGGTCAAGCTCCCTTCTTTGATAGCCGGATTCTAACCACTGTTCTTTTGCCCCTGACACTAGATCTGTGCATTCCTGAATCCAGGTTTTGAGTCCAGCTCTCATCTTTCACGGAATCCAATCTGGGACCTTTCCCCATGCCTGTTCTGCAGCATTAGTGGTGACGTAGAGTCATTGCGGAGGGGAGGTTATTTAAATATATTTGCAATTATTTTAGTATTTTCTTATTAATATTATTGTCTTATCACTACAGTTGTCTCATTAAAGCTGTTTTATTTTTGGTTTCCAGTCCACAATTTCCCTTTCCCTGGGGTGGAGGGAGGTTTTTGGATCACAAAAGCCCACATTGAGCTGCTGACCTGGCCAGCAAGGCTAAACTGTCATATATGTGAAGAAGCTGAATTTGGCAATTACATACGTAAATGATGACATCTCTCACAGGCAAAACTGACATAGATTCATTGAGATTACCAATTTTTTTTTTACACTGAACACATGAGCATGGTTTTAGGATGGAA
The DNA here is from genome assembly GCA_033459285.1 of Clamator glandarius. Taxonomy (NCBI): domain Eukaryota; kingdom Metazoa; phylum Chordata; class Aves; order Cuculiformes; family Cuculidae; genus Clamator; species Clamator glandarius. The sequence goes on along the minus strand of JAUNZM010000092.1, from coordinate 8,067,720 downwards.
ACTGAATGCACACATAGGGACAGTGCTTGACATGTCTCGGGAAACTGGAGTTGCTGCTTTCCTTTTGTTCCTTTTAAGGTCTCATGCTCATTCCAGATACGAAAATCTAATGAGCAGTGAAAAATAAAGAGCATTGTTTGTCTTGTTTTTTAACCTCAAAGGGATGCTATTTAAGAATGAGATTTATGAATCGTGCTTCAAAGTCCTTTCACCAAAAGGCTTTAACAAGGAATATGACAGGTACTAGGATATATTTTAACCCAGTCAAATAGATAAGTAAATAAAAGATTTGAAAATTTAACTTTGTTCTGCAGGTGGACGTAAGCAGTTTGACATTTCAGACTGGAATCCTGGATTGTCTGTTGAACTCAAGGATTAAAAAACAACAAGTATTTTTTCCTTTCTTGTTTTTGTAAAAGAGCTCGAAGGAAGCAAGAGGGACAGTCCCAGAGAGCAGTAAGTGAGCATAACAACCTATTTAAAAGGGCACAGAAGAAAGAAAATAAGGAATCTGCTTTCTCAGGAGTCTGTTGAGTCCCTTCTAAAGTGACTTGAGAGAGTTCACCGTTGTTTTATTTCTGCATTAGAATTAAATTAAAAGCTTTAATGAAATGGAATTTTGTTAAAATACTCCTTTCCAAAGTAAGACGCTTGAGATGTGTATGAGCTTCAAGGCCCTTGGGATCATCCAAGCTGTCCTCTCCATGTCTTAGGAATGTTTCTGTCAACAGTGGCATTGATAGACGCATTCTCAAAACCTGTTTTGAGTCCAACAAAATAACAGATTTTGAGTTTATGGTCTGAACAGCCCTGCAGGTGACCCTCTCTGTGTAAACTAAGTCAACGTGTACACTCTCAATTGCCTTGGCTATAGATACAACACTGCGGGCCTAAATCTCCTTCTCACTGCCATGAAGGATTAAGTTCTTTATTAATAAACTACTTCGGACTCCATTCAAGTAAGACACATTTGTGGGTAATTTTAAGCTGTGGATAGTCATCTTGTCTCCCTCTTAAAGTGGTTCAGTTTCAAATACTTTGCTCGAGTAAAGCCAGAATGCTCAGCATTTTGAAGGATCAAGTCAATAAGCAGCTTATTGAACTGCAGAAGTTATCGGCTGGAACTCTCTGGCATATGCTCTGTAGGTCACACTGGATGATGATAATGGGCCATTCAAATCCTAAAATCTAGAAACTGATGAGCTTAAGTAGACTGCTAATATGCCTAAGCCTTTTCCAGACCAAGGCTCGAAGTAGCAAAAAATAGAGAAAATTCAAAGACTGGAATCTGTGGCTGCCTGCCCATCAATATTTGACTCCTTCACCTGTTTTGCATCATGCAATCCTGGCCTTTTTCACTGAAATTAATATTAGACCCATATGAATTTCCATACGTACTTGATTGTCACTATAGATATACGTCCTGGAGGAGAAAAGGGAGCTGACTGGTTACATTATTTTTTCTGCTGAGCTTTACCACTATTTCACTTTGCAACCAATGTTGCTTCCTACCTGGAAAAGCAAATGTTAAAAATGTTTCTGTTCCTCCTCAGTTTGTTAGTAATTTTTGTTGTTGGTTTTAACATAAAATCTAAATTTTGGAACTAAAGCAAGTGAATATGACTTTTTTGTTGTTGTTTTTAAGCTAAAAGACCACTCAAAGGACAGAGTTTTGAAACACTGATGGATAAAAAAAATATTTGACATTTGACTGAGATATCTCAAGGAGAAGTCTCAAAATGAGAAACTGTATAAAGATAGAGATTCTTCCACAGTATCTCAAGTGCTAAAGATGGGAAAGTTGGCCTGCATGTTTTAAAGGCTAGAGAGATAATGAAAAAGATAAATCTTACGTATATCCCAGGTGGCAGAAAGAGATTTGGCTGTACTCTCAAAGCACCAAAGAACCAATGTCCAGGACCTGTTGCAAGTAACCTGGCTGTCTTCCCTCCACTTGTCCTTATTTTTTAGTAGAGCTTTTAAATACATAATTGTTTTCCCTCTTTTTTTCTTTTTAAATTTATTGTGATTTTGATAGTGGAAATGTTGAACCCATCTCCTCTAAGAACTAGTGGCTACACAAACAGCTGGAGTAGTTATCACATCCTCAATCCTCCTTATATCTCTAGATCTGACTCATAATTCTTGAGATTTCAAGTACGTTTGAATAATAATGACCTACATTTTTCTAAACATCTATAAGTAGATACATGACCTCCATTGTCCAAGGGCCCCAGAGCACATGAAACCTACTAATTAACTAAATCTCACAATTGCTAAGCACAATGAGCATGAGGCTGACATTTGATTACTATTTCTAATTATATATGGGATGCCTGAGGTACAACAGTATTAAGGGAAGCTTAAAATCTATTAGAGTATAAAGATTAATCTCACTTTCCTAAAGGCAGAGCTGTGAAAAAAAGCTCTGGATTCTTGCCTTCTGCTTCCTGGCTCAAGCCATGCACATGATTCCTTTGTTTAACTGTTTGCCCATTACATCCCTGATTCAGCGATGTCCTTTATCACAACTATAATGTGAAGACTACAAATAATTTAATTAACTCTGCATTGCACCTAATACACTTTAAGACAGGCAAGTACTTCTGTAGAAGACTTGGTTGAATAAAGCAGTTAATGGTGCATCTTAGGTTTTACAGTTAAGAAATTCCTTGATGAATATGTTTTTAAATCATTCTGCAAACTGGTCTACTAATCAACCTGCAGAGCTTCTACTGCTTAAAGCCTTTAAAATATGTCACTAATACATGATATTTCAGTGCAACTCTTAAATGTTGACACAATTTTTTAGCACATTTACAACTCCATCCGCAATAAATAGAGTATGTAGGATGGTGCAGGACAATGCGTCCACTAAGTAAATACACAAGCACTGTTCTATAATAAAGATGGAAAATGTAGGTTTATTGTTTTCAGTAAATATTTAGTGAAGCTGTTAATGTACACCACATATTCTGAGATTGTGTTTTTATTCTCTTGCCTTAACTTTACAAATGCTTTGCTCAGAAGTACCCGGTTTCAAAGGACCCAGAATGCTGCTCCTTGTCGGTCTTTCCCATCACACTGGTCAGATGAAACATTGACTGGAAACTGCCAGTGCCGGGGACACAAAAACATATGCAGTTCTACAGCCTGTATGATAATGCTTTCATTCATCTGCAGAAAGACTTTGCTCATTACAGAACAAACATGATTTGTGAAATCACAGCACTGTGGACCATTCATAAACGTTGTTCTTCCCCACTCAAAGCACAAGGAACTGAGATTACATGAGATAATGCTTGAAAAGCCCACATTGGACACCAAATTAGACAAAATCATTGGCTCTCTGGTCACTGAATGTGTTCTCTAGTAGTGAGCAATCCCAAATCATTAGAATCAAATACTTTCATGTAGAGCAGAACAATGACTGGGTCACCGTGAATTAGTGCCACTTGACTTAATAATTTATTGAATAAATAGAGACCTGAGAGACATTTATCTACAAAGATTGTTTTGTCACTTCTGAATTGGCAGTGAGATCACTTTCCTTCTGTCAAATTTAAATGGAGTTGGTCAGTGTATTAGAAAGATAATGGTGAGGACGGGAATCCAGGTTAGCATGATATGACCCCTTTATGCTTGCATGTGCACCTCTATGTGTATAGACATTGTGCAGTACACACAAAAATACAGTTGAATCCTCAGTTCCTTGCTAGAATTGTATGTTGAGAGAAAGGCTGAGTGTACGTGGGAGATATCTCAGTTGAACTTTCCACTCTTAGCCATATAGAATGTATATTCATTCTGTGCTTCATGATAAACTTGAGGCTCTCCCTGCCAGGCATCTAGAGTCCAGTAAAATTACTTCCATGCATTAACTCCCATGATGGTCCCTCCTTTGTGGGTTTTCAGTTCTGTGTCACAGAGCTGAGAGATGAGGAAGCCTGGAGGTCTGCAGCTGCAGTTACCCACAAAGGTACCTCTAGAATCCATCCAATGGAGAGAAATAGACTCACTTTGCATATGTCTGATCTGACTTATATTGGCATTTCCTTTAGTCTGAGAGGAATTTTGCCTCTGAAGCATCAACGTGTGTCTCACCGAGGGGAACCTGTACAAGTCCTCATTTGTGAAGACCACACCTGCAGACTGTTGAATCTCAGCCAGGGAAGTTGTTGTACGTTGGCCTGGACTACTACTTTGTTCTACTGTCCTACACAGGGAATGTTTCTCTCATCCCAGTTTGGCAAGCACCACTTCAGACTTTAACAAGAAATGCCAGAAGCACTAGACAGATTGTCCTCGCTGATCATTTTTCCTCCATCCTAACCTTGCTGCCTCACAAAAAAAGTGTCTGCTGTGCTTGGACTTGACCAAGCCTCTATGGTCATAGCCTGCTGCAGGGTCATCATTAGACTGTAGTAAGGAGAACTATGTGTGAGGGACAGCTGACACTACAGAGACCAGGGGCTTTACAAATAAAGAGCTTGAGATAAGGAAAAAATTCTTCATGGAAAGGGTGGTTAGGAATTGGAACAGTCTGCCCAGGGAGGTGGTTGAGTCACCTTCCCTAGAGGTGTTTAAGGTGAGGGTGGATGAGGTACTTAGGAGCATGATTTAGGGATTGGTGGGAATGGTTGGACTCGACGATCCAGTGGGTCTCTTCCAACCTGGTTATTCTGTGATTCTGTGATTCTGTAAAGAGTTGGCTCCACATTCTGCCAAAGGTTTGCTGCTTATGTTTAACCAGACAGGCCATTAAAACAGTGCCAGGGGCCTTTAGCACTTCATGAAAAAGCACCAAAGCAGTAAAATGGGTTTTACATTCAGAAGCATCCCTTCCTGTCTTAAAAGAGCGCCGTTTCCCTTCCATCCATGTTACAGCATCTCTATCCTTTCACAGCTTCTAGGAGGCAATCTGTGACCGAGGAGATGGGAAGTCCAAACTCATCAAATTGGCTGGCAAGACTCAGATAGCACAAAATCATCTGTGTGTGCACGAGGTTGCCACTTAACTGGATCTGAAAGCAAATCAATCCATTAACTTATCCTAACCATGGTCCTGATTAGTTGCATATGTATAATCAGCATGCTCACAGGCATCTCATAGGGAAGAGGGGGCTGACAGACACAAATTTGTTATATCGCATCTGCTGCCAGATTTGTGAAGTCTGGAGGTTTTCTAGCTGAATTAAAGCAACAAATCTCAAATAAATTTGCCAGCTGACACTGTCCCTTTTGAATAGATAGCTGGGAAAACCGCCCTTGAAGAAAACCCCTTTAGACAGGAGGACAAAAGAAGTTCACATGTAAAATGAAGTTATTTCTGAAGTGAGGAGCAGAATGTTTTCTCTCCTTGGCTTATATATTCATCACAAAAAACAAAGCTAAACTCAGTGCTTTAACACTTGATCCTATGCAGATAAACCCTACATTGGAGAGGGCTGCATTTGTATATCAAAATCCTACATTTGGCCTGACCAAATGTGCATGCTGAAAAGATGGTCCTCATAAACATTAATCCTGAAAAAGGTAGGTGTAGAGGGCTGCAGGTCATCTATATTAGAAATCATTGATTTTTATAGCTTACAATGATGTTTTTCTTTGCCTAATCATTTTCATCTGAAACCATAATGTATTATTCAGCTGAAAGAATCCTGGATTATTAATAAAAGAACATGTATAGATACACCTGTGGGCTCACCAGTGTATCAAAAGTAGACTTTTCTTCTATTATATTATTTTTATTACATAAATTTATTCAGTAATTCGGTATGGAAAAATAATAGCTTCGTTTAGAGCCCCAAAAAGCTTTAATCATGTGCCTCACAAAGTTCATCTTTGTTGAATTACGACATTAGCGTGTTTTTTCAGTCCATGTGGTTTTAGGTTGTTATTTTTTTTCTGCTTCTCCTGACTGCATGTTGGAAGAAAGAAGCTAGCTTTATGGGCTCACTTATATTTGATTTTCCATAATTATGGTCCATTTTGTTATATTTTCCACAGTGATAATCTCCTTGAAGATGTGTGGCCTTTTTTTCTTCTCTCTTTATCTCAGTTGGATATTTTACACATTTCAGTTATTATTAGGAGCAAAAGATATATTCATAGAGGAAGACTTATCAAAATATCTGTTAATGTTTCCAATAAATCTTAACATAGTCATTATTAACCTGCTATAAAAGTTGGAACTGTAAGTAAGAAAAAAGGCTAGCAAAAAAATTCACTATAAGCAATGATATTATTCATTGGTGACAGGATTAGACAGTATCAGTTTCTATTCAAGGAAATTTTAACTATTTTTAACAATACTGTTTAATTAGTTCTGTAACAAAACCTCAGTGGAAATATATTGTTTTCTCATTAAACCAGATAGCAAACAGCTGTTGTTTTGAAAAAAAAATTGTGAAAAAAGTGGAGTTTTTTCTAAAGGAGAAGTATTTTTTCTTTAATTTTTGAAGGAAAGAATGTATTATCACAATTTCCTACTTTTCACTGGAAATCTCAAGTTAGAAATTAATGATTTCCCCAGAGAAATTTACTTTCATTCAGAAAGCATTTCCTTTTTAAAGTATTCATTATTTTGTGGCAGAAATTAATTGATCAGTTAATCTCTTCAGTTTCCCTTTGAAAAAACTGAAATGCTGTGGGGGTGTTCTCTGCAGAATTCTAGGGCAAAATCTGCTACGTTGCCTTGGAAAGGAAAGGGCTTGTAACTGAAGAAAAAAAATCAATAGTTCTTTGCAAAGAAGGGTGAGACTTAAAAAGTGAACAATACTACTCTTAGCAGGAACCAGGATGTTTTGAATGGTCAGTTCTCAAAAACCAGATCTAATTTTATCCTACAGCTGGACACCAATTTGTTTGCTGGTTGAGTCTTTACATCCGAGTTCTTTGGAACATCACCCTTTGTTGAAAGGGCATCCAAAAAATAATTTCAGCTAGAGATGATCAAAACAAAACATCAGAAGATTAAAATCTGATCACTAAACTTCCTCTGAACTTCATGGACCTTTATGAAAAAAAATCTTATTTTCCAATGAATTTTATAGTGAATTAATATTCTTGGCTCACACTGATGCCACAGAAATGTCAACAATAATGAAACACTATCCAGAGCTGCCTAAAGTGAACTCCCCAATAACTTCATAGAAGCTCCATTCCAGGCAAAATGTCACAGTAAATCTCTATCAGGCATTCGCTCAGAATTTCTGCTAGAAAGGGGGATATGTTTCTTCTTAGAACCTCCTAGATATACTAGAGTAGACATACGTGTCCTGTTAACAAGAACAGCAACAGTAAATTGGTATGATGAGCAGAAGATTCTTCAAAGAGCACTCAACTCAGAAATACATTCAACCATACCCTTTACTATACAGTTGAGATAAAGATTGGTGAGAGCTCATCTTCTGTCTAAAGAAAGGAACACTGAGAGCAAACTATGCCAAGGCACTGAAGTTATTGTGCACAGCTGGTAATGGGGAGATGCAGGAACTATTCCCTTTCTGACCTTATTCAAAGGGGAACTTTATTCTGGGCACCTGCCTGAGCGTCTCAGCCAGCTGATTGTCAAGTCAGCCTCCTGTAATCTTTTATGCAGGTGAAGGTGAGTAGCCCTGGCAGCGAAAAATGATGAATGAGATTTCTTTCGTGCTCACTCATCTGACATTCCGTCCGACTTGAGGGAACTTTTGTCCACCTGACATATTTCAACAAAAGCAATTGGTTCCAGTGAAGCAGATTTTATTTATACACTGAAGATTTGCAGAACCCAGTCTATGCAATGCTTTTCCTTTTGAAACAGCCAAACATAAATAGGAGAATGAGTAATCAATGTTTTGTTATCAGAAAGGCATGAATGGTTGTTCAGGAATAGGACAGTGTTTTACCAACAGTCAGACAGCAGAGGAGCTCACAGACCAACCCAGATGTCCTCCCTCCTGGTTCACTGCTACAGCAGAGTTGTATGAGATCCTGTATTTCTCTCTCCATTTCTCCATTATGTGGGTGGCCAAGAAACTTTTGAAAGGTTTGTAAAGCTTCAAAATATATTCCTGTGCGGATAGCTTAGCTGCTGACATCTTATCTGGTGATATTTATGTTATTTTTGGATAAGTCAAATTTAGTCTTAGAAAAAAAGAACTCTCACAGACTGTTTTTTGTTCTATTCTAATATTTTGTTTGACAAAATAAACTCAGTCTCCATGTTACTTGATCTGACAAGATGACTCCTTTGGTACTAACTTTTAATATCTACTAAAATAAAGAAGGGCTCAATTAGCTTTTCATTTTCCACAGATAAGGAGAACGATGAGCAGAGAGGAAGTGTTTGATGTTTCTCAGGTCCATTTCTCAGTCATTAATGAAATCCCCAAAGCTCTGACATCTCCAATTAGTAAACTTATCTGTTACTTCTTCTTTGTTCAGTAACTCTAGTCTATTAGAAAACGAAGGTAAACCAGTTCCTGGTTAAGTAATATTGTGTTTACACAGAAGGGACGGTGTAGGAGGAAATAAAAGGGAAACAAACAGGGATGTTAGGATTACTGATTTAGTTAATTATAATCTTTAACTGTTTGTCAGTACACATCTTAAGGCAGCTTTCCAGATCGAGCCCTGGACGTGGGATACAAATCTTACCAGTTATCCTAGAGGTCTGATAACTCAAAGCCATGGTTAGGCATAACATGGGAGAAGGTAACACCTTTGCCTGGAATACCTCAGTCCCCCCACAGCCCCCGGAATACATTCCTCAAATCTTGAAACAGAGGAAATAATTAGGTCTTTAAAACTTATAGCAGTGAAGAAAAAAGTGCACTTTCTTTCTCTGCTGTAGCAAAGATGAGTGCACTCGTTAGAATTTTACTAGAAGATGCTTGCCTTGACCTAGGAACTTGCTTTTTGACCCCAAATAAAAAGCTATCAATCCAAACCCATCCTGAATGCTGAGGCTATGTAAAGAACCGTTTCATTTATGGTCATTTCTCATTATATAAATTTCTCAATTTACATTTGTTTACTGTATCCTTACAGGTGTCGGAGAAAGATGCTGATGGTGGCTTCAGATTATCATGGAGAATTTAAAAAGTAAATACATAACAGAATGAGAAAACCTATTAACTAAGATTTATATGGTGTTAACAAGCATCAATAGATTTGACAGGCTTTATATAAGGCCATCCATTTTTGGCTTGCATTCATGAATCGACCCCTTATTTTCTGGCTCCTATTTTTTGCCTAGTAGTGAATTTAGGACTTCAACTTGAAATAGATTTTTTTTTAAAGGCTCTTTAAACTACAGTCATATCTAAACCGAGAAAGCAAATCCTTCCATGCAATGAATAATTGCCTAAGTGATACTAAAACAAATACATGCTTGACTTGCAATTCTCAGCCTAATACGGTATTGCTGGGAGAACTGCCAATAATGAAAATACAGTAAGTTGCAATAAGAAGAACCTGTGTATTATGAACCAGGTTTGGAATCAAAGCCAGTAAACTCGTTTCACCGAATTCTGGTGATAAATAATTGAATTCGTTATTAAACTTCACTGGCAACTAACATCAAATTGATGGTGTAATCAAGGGTAAATGGAGAAGAATGCAGCTCACCCATGTTTAATCTTAGCGATATATAGAGGAGACAGAGTTTCTCATTGTTTGTTTAGGAACAACAGGTTGGTAAGTTTACTTACTTTTTCATCAACCACTTCACTAATATTACAGTGAAATTTATCTTTGTTAGCATAGCTACCTAAATCTCAACTGTAAAATACAGGCTAGCTGTCAAGGTTCCCTTTTCAGTGAATGGGAGTAAGTTCCTCTCAACTTAGTCATTAATTTTAGAATAGGATGCATCATCTTACAGAGGTACTTCACCTTACAATTGCTTTACAATAGATGCCTGCCTTTAATAATGTAAGATTTTGGATCTTCTGGCAAGCCCGTGTTCTAAAATTATTTTTTCTTCTGAGAAGAAAAGATTTCCATACTAGTACGATTATACTGAAATAATGGAACTATTGAAATAATGGAGTAGAACATGAGTTGCTGTGTTCAAAATTGATGTTCCTTAAATCAGAGAAAGGCAAAAGCATTCTCACATTTTAGAAGTCCTGCCTTGTTCCAGTGGGGATTTTATACCAACTTATGTGAAGTAGTAAGTGTAAAGCTCATGAGTAATGCATGTGTATTTACATGTTATATTCTGTACATAAGGAAAAACCTCCATGATGGATTGTACTATCACATGAATAAGTGGCTTCCCATTCCATGTACTTTCTCCAGCAGTCACTCAAGTGGGTAATTACCTGCCTTAATTATCCTTTGATTTAGAAATGGACCTTGTGTTCTTGCTACCTGATTCGTACAGTTATCTCTGTTAATAGTAAGATTTTGCCTTATAAACTTTGAACTGGTTGAGCTAAATAACAGAATGAAAAGCATGGAAAGATGTCATGGGTTTTTTTTTAGAATCACTGAATAATTCAGCTTGGAAGCGACCTTCAAAGGTCTCGGTTCTAAACTACTGCTCAAAGCAGGGCTCAAAGTTATAAAAGCTTGCTTGAGATGTTGTTTAGATAAGTTCCAAAAATCCTTATGGAAGGATAATTCAGATTCTCTAGGGTAGTCTGATTCAGAGCTACTGCCATGGTAAGTTTTCTTTTCCCCTCTAAATAAGTGAAATTCCCACTGTTGCAGATGAAGGCTGCTGTCTGGTTCTTTCTCTGCACTCTGAAATCTGACTACTACTTCTGCTTAATGGAATGACTGTTCAACTCTTCTTGAAAGGGGCAGTTTGCTTTCTTCTTAGCCTTCCCTTGTGCAGGTTTGACAGACCCATCTCTCTCTCCTGGACTTGGATCAGTATTTTTCATGGGTCAGTGCCCTGCTTACTCTGATGCATTTAGTTGTTCTCTCCTGGGTGCAGGACTTTGCATTTGAATTTTTTTAACTTCCCATTGGCCTACTTTCTAACTTGCCGAGGTCCCTCTGAACAGCAGTCCTACCCTTCAGGCACCAACAGCTCCCTCCCCATTGCCTCATGAGGTACCAGCCGTGACTTTGCTGATGGTGCATTGTTTCCAGTCAAGAAGGCAGCCAATGAACATGTTAAATGCTACTGCCTCACGACACCTCAGGAACAAAATCACTCTTCAGACTGTATTGTTTGAACAATACAGCCAATTTTTCACTCATATTGTGGTTCATTGACCCAGTTCCTGTCTCCCCAGTCTGGTTACAGGGGAGTAAGTTGAGATGAACTGTACCCGCTGCCCCCCTCTTTATCATCAGAGTCAGTCATTTTGTCAGTGACCCTTTTCCTTCATCTGAGTGTGGAAGAGAGTGGGGTGAGGAATACTTTCCATTAGGAGTGTTTGCATATACAGAACAACTCTGGTGTCTGTTTTCCAAATTATCAAAAGAAACCTGCAGACTACTGCTGAATATTTGACAGCCTCCACATGTGAAGGGTTTAATCAGGCTATTATTTACATGATGGGCAGCCCAGAGCAACTTACAGTGACAAAAAGTAGCGCAGGATTGTGAAATACAAACTTTTTTTGTGAATCTGAGCCAAAGAGACTTCTGAAAGCCTTATTTGGGTCTGTGGCCTATCATTAGAAACAGCTCTGATGCTGGGAGTGAGGGGAGCAAGATGCAAGTCCCTCTGCCTTAGCGATCAGTAAAGATTCTATGCTTCTCCTAGGGCTCTGGGTACACTTGAGCACAAGTCCTTTATCGGCCCACAGTGTCCCCTGCAATTTCAGCTAAAGTCTACTTTTGCACTCCACAATACTGTGATCTGTTGGAGATCGTTAAACTGCAATGGGATTAAAAGTATTAACCTTCTAGGGGGAAATAAAAGGAGAACATTATCGGTACATTATAAGCGTTTATCTCTGATCACAATGCTTTAACTGTCCTTCAGAGAACAAACAAAGAGACAAGCCTTGGTTCTAATTGCAGCTAATTTGCTATAAAATGCATGCTTTATTGTCATTGCTTTCTAGTGAGTTAGTCAAGTTTTGCACATATTTAAATAATATCTGACCCAAGGAATCTATTAATAAAGACTTTGAAAAGCACACCACAGCATGGTAAATGATCAGTGCACAATTCATCATAAAACAACTTTTAAGCCTAAAACATTCCTTGAAGCTTTAAAACTGAGAGACTCCTTACAGCAGTGACCTGACTATGTTCATCACTCAATGGGAATCAAGTTGCTTCTTGAACGCAGGGCAGAAGACTCATAGCCCCTACTGTTTCTGGAGGGGAAAGGAAAATGTATATGCCCTGCTATGCAAATGTTTCCTCAGGCAGTCAGTGGTGTATTCTCTTCAGGAAAAAACACACAATGTAATGTGACCAGCCCAGTGGAGTAAAATTGTGAGTCGGGTAACCTCAGTGTGACTGAAAGGCTCACGACAAGGTGCCTGTGACTTTTGGGAAAGGGGATTCCTCTGCTTCCTCTGATAACCCATCAGGGAAGAAAAAGAGTCTGTGGCTGACAGCATTACAAACCCTTTTCTTAACACCTTTGCTTCCCCACAAGTCTCTAATCCTGATTCACTGCTCTTATTTGCCTCTTCCAAAGGCCCCGGCTCATCTTTTTGAGTTGCTCTCATGATACTGTACCTGTCAGGCTGATGGGAGACCTGTCTGTGTGCCTCCTGCCCTTCTTTGAAGAGGCTGCGAAGGCTGCTGAGCTAGTAGGGAGCTTCCCTTTCTTCATACTGACTGCAAAGGCCTTCTCTACTCCTTTCACCTGTTAACTCCACCCTTTGAAGGCTCTTCCTCAGTCACCCACTCTACAGTGGATTAGGAGGGGGAAAAAAAGGCTTTTCACACCATCTGCCCAGTGGAGAAGGTGCTAGGGGATTTTGTAATAATGCCTTGAATTTCCGTGGTCTCTCTCATCAAGAAGCTCTGAAGGACTTTTAGATTCATTAAGCCTCCGGATCCACTTGCATTTTTATCCCCTCTTAGAGATAAAAGCAGGATTCTTAGAGTAATCAGAGTAGATAAATGACATATCAGGACTTAAAAAGGGGGTGTCTCACCTCTCATTCTCTGATAGTAACCTTAAAGAAACATGGCTTTGCCAAATCCCTTGACAGAGCGTTTTATGTTTGACATGACCTTCACACAGGACTACAGGATTTATTTTTATACAAATGTTCATGTGAAAGGTGCATAACTTTCTAGGATCAAAGGAAATACGTGATATTCTTAAGGCCAAACCAATTGAATGTCAAGTTAGATTAGCAATTTCTTTTTATGTTGTACATAACGACAAGACTTCAAGACTTTAGTATGTAAAATAATTGGATAGATTATCTCATTTTCCACGCTCTGTATTCCAAGCTGTTAATCACAAAATCTACAGAAGGAACATGAAGTAGGAGGAAAAGATGATGCTTGCAGCTCGATGCAAGAGACACAGCATCCACCCTACTCCTGACAGAGTTTACTCAGTCATGGTAATCCGCGTGTGCATTGACAGAATTGACAGTAACTACAGAAGGTAATTTCATTATGATCTACAGCACTTTATTGGTAGGAAAGTGACAATTCTAGGAAGTTCGCAGTGAAAGAATACAAATGTCCTGCTCAGTCTTGCTTTTGTGAGCACAGACCAACAGGCCGGAGGCTACTTACTATTGCAAAATCTGCTGTAGATTTATAGCTTTACCTTGGGAGTGGAACTACTTTGTTTCCTTTCCTACTTTATCTATTACAAGAAGAGTCAGATGAACTCATAGTATGATTGAAAGCAAGAAAATGGCCTAATCCCTGTCATACCATCCAAAATGAGCTCCGTCTTGGCTTGTAAGAAGAGTCAGAAATAGCACATACCTTCTCTCTCACTGTATAAGCTCACCTGGTTTGAAATAGCAGCCTTCTCAGTTCCCAGTCACCAGGCACAGCTGGAACAATAAATAATCAAAATTATGCATTGGCTAGGATGAATAGCCTCGCGCAAATAAAAATGGCTATTCAGACTTCCAGCAAAATACTGACTCACTGAACAAATAGCAAGGCGATGGCTCAGGGAAAGCTCACCAGAGAGCGTGCTCTGAAATTTTCAGAGGAAGCAGGAGTCTGCCTGGTCCTGCCCACTCCTCACTCAGGTGTGATCTACAGCTTCCATCCACCCAGCCTTGGCTCAGCTGTGGAAACAGGTGCTGCTCTCAGTGCAATACCACACTCTGTGCATGTTCCCTTGTTCCCTACAAATCACTTTGGGTGAGCCAACAGCCATTTCAAACTTCCAAAGCAGCTTGGTTTTATTCTTCAAGAAAGAGTTTATAGCTAGGATTTAATAAGACTGTAGCGCTTTATATTTTGGAAAAAAAAAAAAAATCACATTCTGCCAAATGCAAGCTATATAAACAAGGGCAGTGATTATACATTTGAATGATGGAATGAATGTGATGTTTATACAGTAGGATAATAGACAGAATATTTCTGATTAAATTGGTGATTATTTCCCATCACCAATAGAACTTTTATTTTATTACAACAGGCTCTGACATTTTCACCCTGGAGTAATTGTGCTCACAAATTTGGCATCTATCCAGTCTGTCTACGAGATATTTTAGCCTAATACTTTCATACTCTGCAGCAATTAATTTTGTGAGGCTGTAATGTGTGGTGTTTATTTCAGAATTTAATTTTTTATTTTCCCCTTACACCGTTTTCCAGCACAACTGAAACTGACTCTATTGGTATTAAACATAGTGTAAGACTATCTTTCTAAGCCAAAATTCTCTCTTTTATCTTCTTTAAATCAAACTGATAATGGTAAATAGCCACACACACTAAAAATGGGTGTGCAATAATAATACTTATTTCCTGTCACTTCATATTTACTTTTTCTTCTCTCTTTTCACTTCTTCCATCTCCTTTGTTGTTGAAATATTCTTATTTCCTTTATTCAGTTCCTACCTAAGGGAAAGAAACCACCTCATTTTACCCTCTCTTTTATTTTCCTCCCACACTCCACTTTTTACTAACAATAAAATGTAAACTATCAGGCTTTAACCAGCCTTAATACAGAGGTGTACAGGATTGCCCAGAGCCTTTGATCAGAATCTTACTTCCCCATCTGAGCAGAATGTCGATTAATCAAAGATTATGAGTTGTGTTATTTTTTTTTCTTTACAGACAACAAAGAATAAAGCAAAGTCTTCATTACAGATATGTCTATCAGACAGATCATGTCACTAAAGCAACTACATATTCTCTTTACTGTGTAATGAACCTGGGAGGAGTTGAGGAAAATGTGCAAGCAGCCAAGAAATTACTAGAATGTATAAACTTGTTCCACTTAACCACAGAGATGATGGAGCCTTCTTGATCTTGAAGTCAGAACAGTTTGAAGTCAGAGGAGAGATAAAGTATCCTGCAGAACAGCACATTAATAATGTAGAATATCAACCCAATGAAGAATAAATTTTTTGTCGATTCTTTTGTTTATCTGAATTATTTAAAACTAAAAGGGACAAAACAAGAGACTTCTACCGCATATTCCAGATAACTCATATTAGAGATCAGGAGCACTTCCCACCAAAGAGTTTTTCTTGCTAGCTGCTCTCTACTTTACTAATGCTTTAGGTTGGAGAACTTCTATAACCTGAAGCAATACTCCTTTTGCTCAGGACTTTTCCTGTTGTATTTTAATACCCTTATAAATCTCTCTGTGACCTCTGTAATGGATAGGATTTTTTTTTGTTTACCCTTCCTTTCCATGCGACCAGGATGATTGCAAATGTACATTATCCGTAATATCTATAAGAAAGTAATAGCATGAGGATCCAGCACAAATGATTTGTATTTCTTTTCTCATCATAGCTTTTTTTCCCTTTTCACAAAAGACTTCTGTTTCTTTCCTCATCATAGTTTCTTTCCCATTTCACAAATGACTTTTGTTTCTTTTCTCATCATGGTTTATTTCCCTTTTCATAAAGAAAAAGGTTAGTGTAAAGAACAGATGAAGAAGCTGTATCAATCTGTCTTTCCTGCTCCACACACAAAATTCAGAGCTAAAGTGTGCACAAATCCCAGCTTTTGTGGTAGGAATATTTAGACAAATGCAGAATCAGAAAAAAAATCTGGAGGCTAATGAACGTGCATTAGTACTGTGGCTTTATTTTCACGTTGCTGGAGGACATCTGCCTTAAAGTCTGTCGATGAGTGAGGAGTTACTTCTGCCAGTGAGGAAATTATTTGTTCTGCTTTCTATAGATGAGAAAAGTGACTGTTATTGTAGGCATTCATAAATGCTACTCCCACAAGGCTGATATTCATCTAGCATGGGTTTTCAGGGTGACTCTTTTTGGAGATTCTATCTTCCTTTTGACAAAGGAAAGAGTTTTGGGGAGTAATCAAAGATAAGATTTCTTTTCCTCACTCTGTTCCTAGATTTCCAGGATTACAATTGACAGGGCGTATCAGAAGACAACTTTAATTAAGGAAAGCAAACAGAAAGTGTTATCAGACTTGATTGAACAATATGGTTTTCTTTCCCAAAAAATTTTGAGAAAACTGAAAGAAGTATTTTTGATAAATGTTTCCAAGGAAATCTTGGAAACTCAAACCTTTAACCTAGATTTTTAGGTTAAAAAACCCAACATGTAACATTAAAATGTTTACTTACATGTAGATTTTGCATTTTCTATATCCTGTCTTGTTAATTATTAATTTTAAAGTACTAAAATGGAATTCATATTTCTCGTTCAAAAAAAGAACCCCAAAACATTCTAATGGAAAGAATGTGTATGGCTGTACATTTTTTTTTCCTTCATGTCTGTGTTATCACTTGAGGACAAAGTGCAAGCAGAGGAGGTCATGTAATTCTAGACTAACTCTGCTATGTGGCTCAATCTGTTTATTCATCTGTACCTCTCAGAGGACTTGCATCCCTTAATTCTAAATAGCAGAAATAAGGCTATTAAAAATGTGTATTGCTCAGCCATATAATGCACCAATGTGTGTATTTCTTATTCTTCTAGTGGTTGATTTGCTAGAAGATAATACCCTATTATTGCTACCAGCTGCTCATTAGCTGCTAATTAATAGGTTGATAGGCTCTGAAGCCAGAAGGGACCATTAGCTAATCTAGTATGGCCACAGCAGTTTTAACACGTTCCACCCATGCTACCAGAACCTGTGACAGGCTGTTAAAGCCAGTCTTTGGCAGCAGCAACCATGCTACTGAAGTCACCAAGAAATGGAAAACCTCGTGATTCTTTTACAGTTATTCCAAGAGTAAGATATTTAGATATTGGTTCTCAATGAATACGTTTTCAGCTATTTTTTTGTTCTCTGCCAGAGCAAAGACCTTTCTATTATCTGTTAATCTCTTCTCATAAAATTTTTCATTTGCTGTAAACAAGGTACCTCTCCATCGCACGTTCCACTGACTAAATAGACTGTTCCCATTGACTGCCCACCAGATTACTTATTCATCTCTGAAATAATTTCCTACACTCTTTCTACAATATCGTTAACATTTTTTTTAAAAAAAACCCAACCAGATATGCTAGAATATCTGGAAGGTTTTACTAGGTGAAGGATTGAAACAAATCCTTATGAATCTATCACCCAGAGATGTCATTTAGAAATTATCTTGAATTTGCCTTATTACCACACTGCAAGCTGTTTTGCAACAGCTGTACCAATCATTCAGTCTATTAAGAAATATCTTCACTTGGAAGGGTTTTTGAAACACAAAGAAAGGTAATAACACCCTGCACTTCAAAAATGGCTTTAATTCTTCCCAAGAACATTCAAATAATCATTCCTCTATGTTGTACCAAACAGAAGGAGAATGCTTTTAGTTTTAATATGTGACCAATAGGTGATAAAAGAGTTATTTCCCTGGAAGCAAACTGCTCAGCAGGGAAACTGTGGATTTGCTGGTTCTTGCTCAAAGGTGTTTGGTTTGGCATTCTGATTTTTGAACCTTTTATTGCATCTTCCAGCAGAGGTCACATTTTCATTTTTTATGAAAGTAGCCCTTAGTAATTTCCCTGTCTAACTTCATGTTATCATCACTTTCCCCAACACTATACTCCACACCTTCCACTAGTTTTTTGTATAATTACTGGAATTTTGTTGAGTTCACTTATGGCAAGTTGTATATTATTGTATACTTGATAACATATAGGCTTGTAAATTGTTTTATAATTTCTTTCCTACTACTTTTACTTTCTCAGTGGTCTCACATCATGTGGAGGGAGGTAACACCAAAGGTACTCATCTTGGTTTTGTACATTATTCTCATGAGACAAACGTAATAACATATGACTTGGGTATTATTTATTGATCGGAATTGTTGGACTTGATGATCCTGTGGGTCTTTTCCAATCTTGTGATTTTGTGAGTGAACAAAAATATGCCGGGAATGCAGTGGCAAAATAACATAACAAAGTACCAAAAAAGGTGCATTAAACAACGCACAGCAGGCAGGATAACTAAAAACTCTTAAGAAAATTTTGATGAGCTGCTTCCCTAACCCACTTCAGTGCTATGCATTCTCAAAAATCCATAGATATTGTAATCTTTGTATATTAAAGAAGTTTTCATCATGGAATAAATTAACAAGCAAAGCTAAACCACTGAATGTTTCATTAGAGCTTCTTTGCAGTTTCTCAGTTCCCCACTTAGATCTTCTGCCATGAAGAAACAGACACTTCCATTTCCAGTAAATAAAATTAAATAGATAAAAGTTATTTAATAAACCCCATAAGATCCTCCTAGAAGAAAAAAAACCCGCACCCTCAAATACCTAGATGCACAACATTAGCCTGTTAATGTTTTTATGTAGATTGGTTTGGTTTCTTCATCCTCTGGCTTTGCTGTATAAATATATTTACCATTTTTCTATCTTCCTGACCAGTCCTGTGCACTGAAGTTCCTATAACCTAAAAGATACTTATTAACTCCAGGAGTGCAATTCTTTATAACACACTCTTACTGAGTGGCAGGTTCTACAGTAATTACCACACTATGATGATCTCAGCTGACAGAGTCTGAATAAGATTGACTGGCAGTGCTGTGTGTTCAGATCAGTGGAGATAAACAGCTGGTTTAATTTGTGTTCACATGGGTTGGCCACAGCTATCTGTTGCTGTTGTTTGAAACAGAAACAATCAATACGGTGCTGCAGCCATTACTAGGGATGGCAAAGCATAAAACATTAATTGTACTGTGTGCAATCATTACCAATATAAACAGGCAAGAGCATTTCCTAGTCCACTGGATGTTTTACTGAGGCATAAATATATCTTCTGTCTTAGTCTGAGACAGCAAGTCCCCATATCCCTATTTCCTGAGACACAGTGGTGCACTGATTCACCAGATTCATACCACGAGCTAATATAAAGGCTAGAAATTGTATCTAAATGTCCTGTACCCGGCTAAGTTACTTGATATAATAAAAAGTATATCTGGTTTGTTCATTGAGACCTACAAACAGTCCTGAGGAAGCATAGTACACAATTTTTAGAGGTTCTATATGATATAAATTACTCCATACACCTGGAGTAATTTATATCATATAGACATCCAGCCCCGCATCCAACCGAAGGAAAGGTCAGTTACAGATAATTGGATTTATTATTTACTGGTATCCCCTCTCTGAGCTGTATTATAAACTATTCTTTCCCCAATATTTTGGGCAAACTTGCACCATCCTTGCCTATTTCCATGACGAAGAAAACATCCATTACCACAGCACAACCTGATAGTTACCACCGCATTTAAAAAACTGGAGGAGGAAGAGCTTGCCAGGAGGCAGGTAAGTGTCCCCCATGGACTGCCAAACAGGGGTTTTCCAAAGGAAGGAGCAGCGCATAGTATTTTTTATATGTTATTACTCCTTTATTTGTGAATTAGGTAGAATGTATTAAGGATGTGATATCTAGGAAAGCTTGAGGTGCAGTGGCAGTAGAGTTTCAGATCCTGATGGAAGCAGGGAAAGCAAGTAACAACATAAAACCTCTGGATACCAGGTAAGACTCGGGCTTCATCAGGAAGTGGGGAGACAGCATCGGTCAGTTTTGCCCAGTTTATCAAACTGCCCAGAGACACTGGATTCTCTGTCTGTGGCTGCAAAAACTGGACTGAGTAAGGGCATCTACATCTAACTTTGCAGTTACCTCTTTGAATAAGGGTTACAGACCTCCAGAAATCTCTCCCAATCTAAAGTATTCTGTGATTTATGCTATAATATTTTCTCTTTCTTTCTCTAATCACACTAACAGTTCTGTCCTTTCAGATCCCAAACAGAGGACCAACATAACTTTCTCTGTTTATACACATACTGTGAAAATGCTCATATATTATTTGCCACATGATATATCGACTTAAAGTTGTTCAATGCATCACACTGCTGGACTAAATGTCTGCTTGCTTTTCCAAATCAGTTCTATGCAATACCCACCTATGATAAACTGCTCTCAGCTGCTGTGCTCAACAGATAACAACAGCAGGGTTGTGAATTAAGGTCTTGTAGTAAAAAGAATAAATCTATGAATTTTGTTTCAGTGAACCAAAATTGATTTTTATATTGGTTGCCTAATGAAATAGAGTTTATATATTCACTCTTGGGGGATGAATTGTTCATCTATCTAACCATTCTCCCTAATAAATTTTTTTTATTAATTCATCAACTACAATGAAATGAGAGAAAAGGTCAAATGGTAGAGGTCATGAAGATTAAATTGCTACAAGTATTACAAAGCAAAATTCTGATCAATCAGAAAGTATAGTCAGCTCAGGAAGTGCTGCCATAAGATTTTGAATTTTATTAGAAACTGGAAAATAGACGCAGGAGAGAGCTGTGAGAGTTCCAACCATGGAGAAGGCTTCACCAGGAATTCACTGCTAGGTAGCCGAGGGCATAACCACAAACCAAATTCACTGGAAGAGCCACCTTTCTTAGTACTCTTGCACACTGTGCAGCTCATTTTAAAAATCTGTGCTAAGGATCCACCGCTGCATAGTGTACGGCTTGTTTTAATCATGTTTTGTGCTACAGTTATGGAAACAGGGCAAGTCCTGGCCTACCAGTGAAATATTGTGTCATATGATTGCTCTGCTCTTATAAGAAAGGAGGAGAGGACCTTTTATTGTTGTTTGACTACTAAAGATACAAATCAGTATCAAGTACAGATAAGCTAAGGTTTGATTTTTTTAACAGAGTCTGTTTTCCTACTTCTGATATTGGTGACCCCTTTCCCAACAACAGATCTCAACTTTCTTTCATATAAATGTACAATTTTACAGACTCCAGCCTGTGATAATTCAGAGAAATTACAGCAGCAGTAGTTGCTGTCTTTTGAATATAGTAGCATCTCAAACTTATTTTAGTGAATCCTCTTTCTGAGAAAATGATTCCTCCTCTTAGAGACAATTTTTTGCTTCTAGCTTACCAAATCCCGACTCTATCTGTAAAAAAAGTAAATATATGTATGTATATATGAATATAAAGAGATAAATATATATGTTAACAATTTATTCTTTCTTATGAGTGGGAAATAACAAATGCAGACACAGGGGGAAGGTGATAAATTGTTTTTATTGCATTTCTTTTAAATGCACAGTATGTGAGTTCAGCTCCAAGAGGCATTAAGTGAAAGAGCCCCAAAGCAACATAAACAAATTCAAGCACAAATAAAATCAAATTCAACAGTCACAAACAACCCTCAGTAACTTGACTTCTCCTTCTGAGTCAATTGTGCCTAGGGAACATTTGAAAATGAATTTGTAGGCTCCTTACATTTCTCTGTTTCTGGGTATATCATCTCATAGCATCTCAGGATTTTTTTTTTTTTTGAAAGCCAGAAGAAGACCTTCACAATTATTTGTTGTTAGGTATAACACAAAAAGAAATACCAAAGGAAGGCACTGAAATTGTTGAAGGGAATGCAGAAAATAAAAGAAAATCTATTATGGCTGTAAGGCTCAGTAACAGTAATTAAGACCCTTATTGTGGATTATGTTGCAGACTTGCATTGCTTTTTTTGTACTGAATGTTTCTGGCATGTACTTTGTCTCTGTAGTACCTATCAGCTCTGTGGGGAAACACCAAATGTATTTAAGAAACACAAAAAAAAAAAAAAAAAAAAGAGAGAGGTAAAGGTATTTATGAGTAGATTTCATAGATGGCCTAAAAAAGGCTCATTATTTCCACCAAAGTCAACAACATCTTCCCACACTCTACCACACACATGAAACAGGCCTACGAAATGTCCCCAAATTATTCTAATTAATATCAGAAGATCCGATCCTTTAAATACTCTGAAAAAAATAGTATTTCTGTAGGTCTTGCTGGCCTGGTTTTGAAAGAAAAACATCACCATCTTTATCAAAAAGGTGGCCTTCCACTGGAATAGCCTTACGTCTGCTCCAAAAGGAGCACTTGCTTTGCTGCTCAGGTGTCTGGGTAATCGTGTTCTGGAGTAGCTTAGCCAGTAGATCTGTGTTGATTTGCATATAACAGCATAGAAGACAGGCGGATCAAACCTAAAAAGAAGAAACAGATAGAAACATTTACACCAGTGGAAATGGGGACAAAATGAGGTTTGTGTTTTTCAAGAGTAATGTGAAACCACAAAAACTTGAAATCTTTCTGTTGTGGTTGGACTCGATGATCCAATGGGTCTCTTCCAGCCTGGTTATTCTATGATTATTCTATGAAAACTGTCTTGGGGTTTTGTTTATTTGTTTGTTTTAAAATAGATATAAGACACGTTTTAGCTGTAACGTATCTGTGTGTCAGTAAAGGACGTGATACCCATCCTACACAAAAACATCTCCTTCTTACTCTAGAAAGGAAGATTGCAAGTTTAAAGTCTTTTAAACTGATAAGAAAGATGTAATGTGAATATGTATGATTGTGGCACAAACACAAAGAAACTGGAGAGAGGCTAGAGGGAAAATCCCACAAGGGATTTTTTTTTGTGTTGTCTTTGACAACCTGGGTACAAAGTCATTCCATATCCGATGTAAGATGCAGTCAGTTATGATGCAGATACAGTGTGAAACGCCAAGTCAGGGACAGAAAAACAACTTATTTTCTGTCCAGCGCTGATGATGTGCAGTTTTACTCTACCTGTTCTCCTGGCTCGGAATAGGAAGAGGTGTAACAGATTGCAGGGAAAGTAAAGGAGGAGATGGAAAGTGTTGATATGGACATTTATTCCACAAAACGCTGGAGGTTTTATGGCATACAGTCCAGCAGAGGCATACTGCAGAGATTCTGTCTTCCTTGTCTAAAAATGAGTGGCTGAAAAGAGATTGAAGTCAACCACTGTCTAACCCACTGGTTATGCTAGGAGGCGGAAAATTAAGAAAATCACGTTTAGTTTCTGCTTTAGCATCCAGGTACTTACATGACCTGGATGCAAAATGAAGAAATTGCTCTGTAAAGTTTCTCATTCAGTAAATGGGGATAAAAGTACTTCCTTACTTAGTAGTGATTGTGGGGAAAAAAAACACATTAAAGATTATGAGATTTTCAGCTAGTGTTTTAAAAAGGTCCACGTGAGCCTCATTCTTCAGGAAGCTGCTACTAGATGTAATGGAAACTGATGACTTGCAGTGGAAGATTTAGTGGTTATTAAATTGATGTAAACACTTAATGGGCTAGTATGGTTTGATTTGAGCTGCCTTATCTGGGAAACTCAGTTTATTACTCTTTGATTTTTAACTTTTTGCTACGTGCAGCTTCAGATATTATATTACTTAAACACACTTCAACTTCTAGGGCTCTAACAGTCAAGCCAAAAAAAAATCTAGTGCTGAGGAAGCGTGTCCTATTCGTGCAGTAGAGTAATCCTGTTTGCTGAGTTTGAGCATGAATTATTTTACATGCTGTTAGTACTAAACAACACAGCTACGCGTAGGGTGCAGCTGCAAAGCTGAACTTGTGCCATGCCTGATGCCACAGTGGGTGCCGCCCACACTCATCATTAAACTCAGCTTAACATCCTTGTGCTCACACAATAGCTGGTGACCTGTCAGCCTTAAGCTCTCCTCGATTTAATACTAAAAAATTGCTAGGTGACTCTTAAAAGGCTACAAATAGTAAGTGGAATTAATGGAATTAAGAGGGAATGGGAAGAGGACAAGGAGAGGAAAATATCTCAGATTCCTTTTTCATTTAAAATGCAGTCTTTTGGGAAAATGTCATTTATTGCAGACAAAAATGCAGCGCGTTGCTGAGCAGCTGTAAGTAATTTTATTTAATTACTACTAATGGGTTTTTCATGCATGTGAACCAGCTGAGAATATTGAATGGTAAAAGCATGTGGAAAGAAGGTGGATTTGGAGAAGGTGGAAAGGAACTCCTTCAATAGCTGATCACAGTGAGTTATCTGAGATAGGAAGGACATTGAGAATATCCTTATGCTGTTTTATAAAGAAGTTTCCGTAGTGAGATGTTGGAAACAGGCTTTAAGAGGCACATGAAAAGCAAGAATAATATTTACAGTGTTTTTGTATGAGAAATCAATTAGAACCAAGACAGGAATAGCAAGTCGCATTATCTGGCACCACACACCAGTGTTTCCTATAGGGAGCCAAAGCTGTCTGTTAGTAGGATAGACTAGTTAGGCTACATAAGAGATTAAACTCTTTGTTGTTAAATGTTTGGGAACAAATTTTTATTTTTTTCTAAAAAAAAGAAAAACTGACTTTGAATAATTTTGTTTTGTGGAGCTCAGCTAGAGACAAAACAAAGGACTTTGATGACAACTTGTCAGTCTTCAGATTCAGAAATGCAGGAAAACTTTATAAAGAAGGCCAGAAGGAAGAGAACCTGTGCTGTTTGTGATCTTACTGATCATACCTTCAAGGGCAAGTCATGCAGTCTCCCTCTGACTTCACATTCTGCTCCACAGAGGATAAACTTCTAACCTAGATCAATTAGAATGTAGAAGATGCAGAACTGTGTAAAGGATGAAGCCAGTTAAAAGCTTCTCAGTAGTGGAGACAACATTAAATTATGCTGCCAAGACACTTAAAAGGCTGGCCCCAGACTATTACAGAAAAGGGAAATAAAATGCGAGAGACAGAACTAGGATAGCTAGCTAACAAGAGAGTCATAGAAAATCATGCTTAATTGAATTAATTAATGTTTGCTGCCCCTGCCAGCAAGATAGAGGCAACTAAGGGATTCAACTTCTCTGCTGGAATGGGTCATCTCTATGCTTTTCAGCAGAAGCTGCCACACCGCAGGCCTCTGTACTTCCCGAAACAAGGAGCATCCACAGAGCTTTCCAGGGCTTTGGCCAGGAGGAAGTAATTTTGCTGTTCCCAGACAGACTAGATAAGTGGCTACTTACTTTTCCAAGATAAGCATTCTTATACCAAACACAGTAACAAGATGGTTCTCTTCATGCTGTTCACCAAAGTTAATCATAATTATCATTAATATTGTGGCAATTATTACTCATATGCATTATCTTTGTGTAGCCCACTCTGAACACGATGGAGCAAACCCAGGAACATGGTAATGTTTATACCAAAAAGCTGGACAATTCTGATATTGTCCTGCAGAGGACGGCAACTACTTATGCTTTTGGCCATCATCCTGTCCTCTTTGGCTTTCTTCTCTAAGGCACTCTGGTTAATTGTCAGTTCCTCAGTTCTGTTGAATCATGCGGCAAAGCATTTATCTTGTTAAAATCAGGCAAGCAGCAACTTAACCGACTGAACATGAGCCAGCAATGTGCCCAGGTGGCCAAGAAGGCCAATGGCATCTTGGCTTGTATCAGGAATGGCGTGACCAGCAGGTCCAGGGAGGTTATTCTCCCCCTGTACTCGGCACTGGTGAGACCGCTCCTCGAGTCCTGTGTTCAGTTCTGGGCCCCTCACCACAAGAGGGATGTTGTGGCTCTGGAGCGAGTCCAGAGAAGAGCAACAGAGCTGGTGAAGGGGCTGGAGAACAAATCTTATGAGGAGCGGCTGAGAGAGCTGGGGGTGTTCAGCCTGGAGAAGAGGAGGCTGAGGGGAGACCTTATTACTCTCTACAACTGCCTGAAGGGAGGTTGTGGAGAGGAGGGAGCTGGGCTCTTCTCCCAAGTGACAGGGGACAGGACGAGAGGGAATGGCCTCAAGCTCTGCCAGGGGAGATTTAGGCTTGAGATTAGGAAAAAGTTCTTCACGGAGAGGGTGGTTAGGCATTGGAACACTCTGCCCAGGGAGGTGGTTGAGTCACCATCCCTGGAGGTGTTTAAGGTGAGGGTAGACGAGGTGCTTAGGAGCATGATTTAGGGATTGGTGGGAATGGTTGGACTCGACGATCCGGTGGGTCTCTTCCAACCTGGTTATTCTGTGATTCTGTGATTCTGTGATTCATGCATGGGCTGACTGATGCTTTGACACTAGATGTGGTTTCGTACCTCACATTGTCCTGGCTGAGATGCCCATCAATTTCTGTTCTACTCATGAGTCCTGTGGATGGAAGGACTTCAGAACACAAAACTTACCCCATTTGCCTGATGTGTTGGCATGCAAAGGGTGGGATATACAATTCCAAAAGGTCAAGGACAAAAGAATGTTGCTACAGGTAGGTGGACATTATCTGGTCTGCATGAAGCAGTGCTGTCAGCAGCATTAGAGATATGTGCTGAGGAGAGGGATACCTAAGTTATAATCTAGTTTATCTCAGCTAAGACAGGTGATGCATCGTTCTTGGAGCAGCAGCATTGAGGGACTCATCCTTCATGCAGTGCAGTACTTGAGAATCATTTCAATGGTTTATGGCAGCAAGTAGAAAACCAAGATTTGGTGAGGGGAAACAGGAATCAGCCTGAAAAGCAGTTTGTTTCGGTTTTGTTTATTTTTAAGGAGGAAAGGAGAAATGATAAATCTGAGAGACTTGCTGTGCATTTCCAATGTGGGACACGGTCATCTCAGTGTGTTTAATAAAGCCACTGGTCTCCACCTAGCAGCTGGATTCCTTTCCTCACTTTATGCACAGTAACTTATTATGTGTGTATGCCCAGCTCCTCAAACTGCAAAGTAATCCAGGATGGATTACAGCAGCTGTTTTACTCCAGGCTACTGCAGGCTAAACTACATGCTCTCTGGCAGCTTCTGATTTCTCTCCACAAAAAGCATTAATTTTGAAATTGCTATGTTAACATGCCACATGTTTCCTCGAGCTTGCTCTCTGTATACATACTGAACCGTGTTCAGAAGCTCCGTAAAAATCTCTGAAAACTTTGTTATGTGCCTGATGACATCTCAGAGCAGAAAACAGGAGCACAGACTTGTGGCTACATTGCATTTATGCTAGATGTACCCTTTTTTTGCTTTTTGTTTAATGCTAAAACAATCAGCACAGTGACAGTATTGAAAAGAAGGCTTTGTAGTACTCTGGAAAAGAGCTTTCTTGGAGATAGGTGACCTGACCTGTGTAGTGGCATGCAGTGTTTCTATATCATGTTAGGAGGACCTGAAGAAAGAAAGATCATAGATATAACACAGCTCATAGACACAGCAAGGAAAAAAACAGAATACTTGAGAAATACTTGAACTTGGGCTGTCAGAATGCAAGGGCAAACTCTCCTCTAATTTCATCCTGTAAAACCATACATAAATACATCAGTATCTCCTGTTATCCTGCTAGCATGTTGCTCAGCAAAATCAGAAATGGATATTGATGCTAATTAGGATGGGGTTCAAGTTTTATTTAAATAAAATCCTGTGAGATCGTAATTTGTTCTAAGTGAAGTAGCAGGGAATACCTCAGTCCCAAAGAGAAGGAGAGAGCAAAAGATATTTCTCAGGGTAAGAGAAATGCCAGATGGAGAAGTTTCTCATTGAGTCTGAATCTATACCTCGGTTAACAGAGTATCTGTGGAAGATTCTTACAGGGTTAATAATCTCTGCAGTGACCATGAATGTCATCAGTACAAAAAATGCCAATGCAATCCGGTGATATACAGGGTAAAATGTGAGGAGTACACTTAACTCTGCTTCTTTTGAAAAACTCTGCTGGCAGCCAGAACAGCAGTCAGGCCTTATGTGGGAGGGCTGTACAAGCTTTCTTATTCCTTCTCTTATACCTTAATAAAGGATTATCTGCTTTTTCCTCTGCTTCTCTTAACTTCTCCCTCATTACAGCGAGTTTCAGAATAACTCTATGGGTTTTGTGACAGTTGTGTCCAAGGGTTTCAGATTGCAGTGATGCTCAATTGCATCAGGGCCTCCTTCAGACCTGGGAAAAGGCAGTTTTCTATTCAGTTCATAAAAGGGATGTTACTGCCAGACAAAGGACTAATCTAAACCAGCAGGGAAAGAACTTGCACACTACTTTGATAATGAAGCACAAGAGTGTTAACTGGCCTGGACGAGATCTCAGAGAAATTCATGGCAGTGAGCACCAGATCTGACTTTTGAGGAAAATCTTTCTTACAAATGTGCAGCACTAGGTGGAAACAAGTGAGAGATTTAGAAGATCATGAAATCCAGTAACAAAGCCTATTGAGAAAACACTTCTTTTGGCTGGGCCCTAGACTCACTTCGGCTTGCTAGGACCAAACCCTTCTCCTTTCTCCAGGATAAAATACAGGGTTTGGCACAGATAAGTGGTTGGTTGTGGCAAATAAAAACAATTCATCCTAATGCATTTCTAGTGGGGAGGGGACAGGTGACTTTGGCATGCGCTGCAGGGGTTTCTGGACAGGGGTCGATGAATGCAAAGGAGGAAGAGATTCCATCCAGCTGGTCAAGCTCTGCTCCAATTTAGGAGAAGCCTGGCTGGAAAGCTGCCAGGAGGAGAAGGACCTGGGGGTGTTGGTTGACAGGGACTGAACATGAGCCAGCAAGGTGCCCAGGTGACCAAGAAGGCCAATGGCATCTTGACTTGGATCAGAGACGGCGTGACCAGCAGGTCCAGGGAGGTTATTCTCCCTCTGTACTCAGCACTGGTGAGACCGCACCTCGAGTCCTGTGTTCAGTTCTGGGCCCCTCACCACAAGAGGGATGCTGAGGCTCTGGAGCGAGTCCAGAGAAGAGCAACGAAGCTGGTGAAGGGGCTGGAGAACAGGCCTTATGAGGAGCGGCTGAGAGAGCTGGGGGTGTTTAGCCTGGAGAAGAGGAGGCTGAGGGGAGAGCTCATTGCTCTCTACAACTACCTGAAGGGAGGTTGTGGAGAGGAGGGAGCTGGCCTCTTCTCCCAAGGGACAGGGGACAGGACGAGAGGGAATGGCCTCAAGCTCTGCCAGGGGAGATTTAGGCTTGAGATTAGGAAAAAATTCTTCACAGAGAGGGTGGTTAGGCATTGGAACGGTCTGCCCAGGGAGGTGGTTGAGTCACCATCCCTGGAGGTGTTTAAGGTGAGGGTGGATGAGGTACTTAGGAGCATGATTTAGGGAATGGTGGGAATGATTTGACTTGACGATCCAGTGGGTCTCTTCCAACCTGGTCATTCTGTGATTCTGTGGTTCAATTTAAGGTCTGATTGACCTGAACCACACAAGATATCCCCAGCATTTTATCTCTACCTTTGAAGGCTAATTTGATCTGTAATACGTAATAGAGGAATATTTTTGCTTTCTTACACAGCATTTTAGACTTAAAACTTCCAAATAGGCTCTCTTTACCTTATGAACAAGAAGCAAAATATATCATCACCCTCCTTAAATGCACTTCCCTCATTCTCAGTGAAGCAGCAGGCTGCCTTTGCTTCTCTTTTTCCCTCTCCAGTCTTTTAAACTTTTAAGCTGGGAATTAGACCTCATTGTTTCTACCACTTAAGGCACTTTCCCATTAGAGGTACATAATTACATTAGCAAGAAGGACAAATTGTCCTACTGGATCTTTGAAGGAGCTGTATGCATCACAGGTGTGTCTCATGCTGACCATATAAAGCAGTGTGGATCCCCCATGAGCAATGAGATGCATAATGCAGTCGGGTTCCTGTCCTCAGCGGTGGCTCAGCTTTCCAGAGAAGTGACAGACCCTTCCTGCACCTGACTTCAGCAACCTCCCCTCTCCCACATCCCAGGGTTGCTAAGCAACCTCCTGCACAGCAGAGTGAACAGGAGCTGTCAAATTTATTAATTTTTGTCTTAAAGTAGCAATGTTTCCTATGCAACCAAGAAATTATAATCAAGAATTAATTGCTAGTTTAACATCACAATGAAGCCTGATCTCTTCCTCCTCTCCCCATTCCCTCATTTGGATTTCTGCTTAATTTCAGAGGAACCAGGAAAGGGTTGCACCCGAATACATGAAATGAAATAAAGCTTGAAGCCAGCTCTATTTTTCACATTTGCAGCTGGTTTGGAAGTGAGGGTACCAACTGGGTCTCCCATGCTGTTGAATTTAGCATCTGACAAACTACAGGAATTTTAAGCCAGTTATGCACAGTTGGTTGTATTTGCCAAAGGCAGGGGAATTATATATATTTTAAAATAAAACAAGACATAGATTTACCACACAGCTACAATATATTGCTCATAGTGATGGGCATGTCTAGCCTGTTCCAACTACGGTTCTCCTGAACCAGCCTTACAAGGTGGCAGAAATAACTCCACAGCAGGAGCAAGATGGTATTGACATCTGAAATCATTTAGCTTTGTGTAGGCTCACCTCTATATGTGCTATATATATATATATATATACACACACACATATTCATACACATATATACAAGGAATTCAGTGTTAAACACTCATTCAAGATGATTCTGAGCTGTACATTCAAGTCTAAGTTTGCCTGTTTGAACAGTGGGACGCAGGAGAAGACAATGACCCATAACCCCTTCATTCAAACTAGTGACTAATTCTCTAACTCTTGCCAGACTTCTGGAGTTTATCTGGCTTTGGAGTGTTATGGAGATTTTATAGTGTGTGTGTGTATATATATGTGTGTGTGTGTGTGTGTGGTGGTGTTAACTTTTTTGAGTACAGAACATGTATTTCTTACAGCTAGGAACAATCATTAGAAAAATTCCTCCTCAAAAATAACCCTCCTTAATTTTTTTCAATTCTTATCTTTGCAGGAGTTTATACAATTTTCAAGCTAAACATGTAAAAAGTTCAGGTAATCATACAGCAGGTGTACCTTGGGAGGACTAAATTATGTGAGTCAATAAAAAATTATAGGGTAGGATCTGGATGACTGAAAGAATGTTAGCAGCACTAATACTTACAGAAAATAATGATTCTGCTTCATGTGTAGGTCTTTTAATATCTAACCTATAGGCTTACAGATCCAAAGGTTTTCTGTGTTTGAAACTTCATATCTAAGATCATTCTTGTTGTCTTAGACTGATAAGATCTAGCTTTGAAGTACTGAAAGTCCATAGTGTCACAATAGGGAATAGAGACGATCCTTATGGAACAAGATGGAATAATTTACATTGATTTCAAGAAGATTTACGTGATGGAATCATGACTCTTAAACCAAAAGCATTTGCCATGAAATTCAATAAAGTCTGGTTCCGAACTGTCACATCTTCTCCCATCACTAATGTTAAAGTATTAATCTCTCATATATGGAGAAATGTTTATGCATAAGGTGAACATTCCCATCGCTGGCTGTGAGTATAAAGACTTGAACTCTTCAGAATGTCAAAACTCAAAAAGAATAATGTTTCAGGAGTACATGGAACCATCAAGGATCTTTCTATGGGAGGATACATTTGCCCTTTCCACTTGTGGTCATCTTATCTCATTGTCTGTTACAAGTGTCTTTAGTGACTAAAAAGATATGAGCAAGGTTTGAAGCATTTTGAATGTCAGCACTACCATTGACAGAGGAAACCATTCAACATTGAGAGAAGCAGTAGTGAGGCATCAAGATCATTAACAAATATAGATGAAATTGCTTAGGCAGGATGGTGTTGACAGCAAGGATCATAATAAAAAAATCATATTATTCTTAGGTGACTTAAATGAAAAATAATCTAAAATATGTGGTGCTACGTAGTTTAGAATGTTAATGAAAAGAGAATCTAAACCTGATGATTGAATCTTGGTACTTTAGCCACAGGAGAAATGAGATCCCTGGACTCTTTCTTTTTTGCAACCTCTGGAGTATCTTTCTGTCATCCAGGATATGAGAACAGATTCTTCAAACTGTATGTCTGGGGGTGCAGTGCCTGTGTATGAATTAAAATAGACTGAATGATAGAAGTGATTGAGCAAAATGTTGATAGGCTTTGATTTTCTCTGCTTGTTCTTGACAAAATAGACTAAAACCAAAGAAAAGCATAAAAGCAGGTAGAAATGAGGATGCTCTACTGGCAAGATCTGTTTGATTCTACAGTTTTCTGCCCCAGCTTTCAAAAACGTCTATGTCAATGTTTTGCAATGCTGGTAGGTAAATCACTACTGTAGACCATATTATCATGTGTTTTCCCAAGACATATATTTATGTCCTTCTACACTAAGTGAAAACTCCAACTACGTTGCAATGCCAAGATGCTCCGTTGGTGTACAAAGACCTCTGGAGCACTTTAACTTCCCTTATGATGTACCTCATGCCTGTCAATTTGGAGCTGGACAACCTCAATTGCTCACTTGCTTCCAGTCATTTCTAAAAATCTCATGCCCAGCATACAGTGACTGAATGAAAGGCTTGTGGCTTTGGTTGTCTCTCGGCAAAGTCTTCTCCTCACTTTATGTAAAAGTAGAAAGAACGGTTGTATAACATATTAATCTACTGGTGACTCCAGGTGGCAAGAAGGGGAATCCACAGCTGTTATATGATACACCCCTCAATTCTCTGTAGTAATTTCTTAAATAAAACCTGTGGTGGAAAAAAATTCTTTCTTCCAAAAAAAATCTCACTTTCCCCTCTAAAAACCTCTACCTTAACAAAGGAGTGCCCTTTTTGATATGAATCTTTGACAAGGGTTCTGTTGACTAAGAGGACATAATTTGGGAGTCAGAATCTCACCTGAAAGAGCATTTGTAATTAACTTGGGATGGAAACACTGCAGATACTTGCCATACAGGCTCTTAACCAGGATTGATTTTCAGGTTCAAAATGTCCATCTTAGATTTTTATACTGGCAGAAGTTTGAATCTAAGAAGTCTAGTACCAAGGGTTTTCTTTTTTTTATGGGATTACTCCCACACAATCCGGAGACACAGAACACTTTGAAACACTCACTGAACCAGTTAGCGTCTTTTGCTGGTGACAAATACTGTGGACCTCACCAAGTCAGGTTAAAGTCTGATGGTTTGTTGTAGTCAACGAAAATGCCAATGAAAACCGGGACAATCCACAAGTTCATGAACACACCAGTGCTCCCTGCTTGAGCAAGAATGAATAAGGAAGCCTCAGCCCTAGTATAGATAACAAGTTTGTTGATATCAGCCAGGTTATTCTGGATTAGCTTTTACAAAGCTGAAGCCACTGTACACATTACAATGCAAGAGAGGGGTTGAAAAGCTCTGTGTAGGAAAAAAAGTAAATACTGTTTAGCCACAGACTGACTTTTAAGGTTAATTGGGCATTTAGTTATAGCTGCTGTCACTATAGATCAGTCATATTACACTATAATCAAAACTAACACCTTCCAGTAGACTTGTTAACTGTTCTAACACAGGAGGCAATCGTTTCAATAATAGCAGCAAAGGTAAGGAATATTCCTTTGTGTATTTGCAGACATTTATAACAGCACCTGCACCTGTCCCCTGGAACTTTGAGCTGTACTGTTGGTGAAGGAAAGACCTGATTTTTTTGTTTACTTGCTTGCAACACCAATATAGAAGTCTTGCTGAATCAAAGCGATTCGTGGGAAAAGGTCAAAAAATAAAGGGCTGCTTGGTCCAAACGATCATAATAAGAAGCCTTATGAATAAAACCACAGACTGCAAGAGTGCAGCTGTATTTTTAAATTGAAATCTGTCACATTCAAGCATCATACATAGATATGATACAAATTCTTAGAGAGAATCGAGGATCTGAGGATAGAATAATTTACTCCAGAGATGCGTCTTCAAGCAGGACTGAAACACGGCTTTACCCACAACCGCATTATACAATGAGGCTTATGTTTTGGAGCAACAGAAAAGAAGGGAAATTACACTCTTTTAGCACCTCCACTGCGTATCTCTGTCAGGGAGTGCAGCCCAGTGAAGGTCTCCTGACAAGAATTTCCCAAAGCTGTATCATACATTCAGCATATCACTGATACTCTGATGGTAGCAGATTTGTCAGCTCATAGAATCATAGAATAACCAGGTTGGAAGAGACCCACCGGATCATCTATTAGCCTTTTTATGTCCTTCTCAATTCTCACCATGGTTGGAAGGTATCCACATTTTCTTTGGCCAGACTTGCACTAACTACTAACAAAAGAAATTAACTGGATTCTTTAGACACATCTAAATGGTAGTGGAATGATTTTCTTGTCGATGTGGTGTTTGATGAATTCCCTCTGTGGACTGAAAGGGATCTGTGCAATGCCTGGAAGCTACAGAGACCTTCAGACTCCTGGAGTCATTCCATTTCTTTCCAACTAGTTATTATTATTATGGATTTCCCCAAATCAACCTTCTCAGTCATCTTTTGCACTAGTGGTAAAGAGTAAATTTAGTATTCGGTCTCCAGAGCAACAAGCATGATTAACTATTTCATTACTTATCAGAACCTTGTCTATGTGCTGATAAAGCCTGAGTTTTAGCTGTGTTAGAATGACAATGGATTATGACCTTGGCTGTTTGATTTAAGACTGCTCATATATCAAAGCTCAACTTTTGTCACGGCCCTCCTGGACATACTTTGTTGTGAAAACTTTCTCCTTGTGGTTTTGTATAAAAGGATAAGAAATATAGAGACACACTTAAAAGAAAGACTTAAAAATTAAATGGCAAACATGAAGCTAAGGAGAAGTATAGAGGTGAAATGAGAAGCAAGTTTTCCTGGAAGAGACCCACCGGATCATCGAGTCCGACCATTCCTACAAAACACTAAATCATGCCCCTTAGCACCTCGTTCACCCATCCCTTAAACACCTCCAGGGAAGGTGAATCAACCACCTACCTGGGCAGCCTCTGCCAGTGCCCAATGACCCTTTCTGTGAAATTTTTTTTCCTAATATCCAGCCTAAACCTCCCCTGGTGGAGCTTGTGGCCATTCCCTCTCGTCCTGTCCCCTGTCACTTGGGAGAAGAGCCCAGCTCCCTCCTCTCCACAACCTCCCTTCAGGTAGTTATAGCCAGCAATGAGGTCTCCCCTCAGCCTCCTCTTCTCCTGGCTAAACACCCCCAGCTCTAATGAACAATAACATAAGAGCACGACATTGCCTAAACCATATTCATTTTTTTTTTTTCAAGTGAGATTCCTCTACAAGATGAAGCAAGACAGGAAAAACTGGCTTAGGAAACAACCAACCAAACATCAGTTTCCAGGAGTTTCTATAGCAGTGCATCACACCCGAAAGACACCTGAGTTTGTCTGAAGATGCTTTACTTTCTTAACAAAAAAAAAAAAAAGACATTTACTAGTAGAAGCAGGAGATCTTCATAAATACTGTTTTGCTAATGACTCAGTTTGCAATTTGAGACGCTGCATTGACAGACATATATGCTCCTCATCAATACATGACTAGGTCTTGCAAAAATATTGTAAGAGAATTTAAGGCAATAGGAAGAGAATTACTGTAATGAAATGGAAATATGGTCTGCCCCCCAAAAAACCCCAAACAAAAAAACACCAAAACCCAAAGTCCCCACATCACCAAAAAAATCCACTAGCAGTGGAGAAGGAAAACCTAGAAGAAAGATGCTATTTGGTGACTAAGACTGAAGAAGGAAGAAGGAGAAGGCCATGGTGAAAACCAATAGGTCTTGATCTGAATTTAAGACCTCGTTGTTATGTAGCTGTAACACAGAAAGAAATACGGTTTACATGGCAGCACCAGTAGAGCTAAGAACTGCTTCAGCTTCCTTCATTATTCTGTGCCTGAAACCAGAAAACAAAGAGCTTCAAAGCAGTTTTGCTCTCCAAGCCCATGATTCAGGTGTTCCGATCATCAGAGTGTCTCCCCTCCCCTCAGGCTTTTTTCTTTGGCAGCTGCTCAGCTTTTCTGTTATGATTTGTGTCTTATTGCATGTGCTGCTGATAAGTTGTTGCATACACAGCCAGCTTCACCAGCTACTGCTTGAAGCTGCTGGCAATTTCCTGGTAGGTAGAAATTAATTCTTCAAAGTAGGGAAAAATCTGTGGTTTATAAATATATCTTTTACTACTCAGCGTGCAAGAAACTTAAAGCAGAAAAACATTTTTCTTCTATACAAAGTCGCTGCCTAGCTTTTTTACTTTCTTGACTCTCAGAAGATGCTTTTCTCAATAGAGCTGCAGCTGATGCCTCTTAGATGAACGGAGTCAGACAATGCTTTACCAACAGTTTCCTTGATCGTTAAAGAGCAGCTCATATTCCTTTGTTGGACCAGGAAAATCAAGTTTCTCCAAGCACAAAGAAGCAGTTCTTCTTCAAAAAAAAGTCAGAAGAGCTCTCTTTGACCACACGCAGGGAAAGGACAGAGGAGAAGAAGCAAATTATGAACAACCAGGCTCAGAGCCTCCAGCTCTGTCTTACATGTTAAGCTCTGGCCTTCTGGCAAAACCTTCTATAAACCATCTTCCCAAAAGCTGGATACTGCCTTCCGCTGGCAGAAACATAGTGTGCCCTTCTGTGGACCCTATATCCCCTGAGTTGTAGGAAAAATTACTGGCCTGGGAGATGGCAAAGGGCTCTCCTCTGAGCCATGTGCTGGATAGTAGCCACCTCCAATGCACATGACTAAAACAGTACATGTTTGTTGATCCATGGCAGGCTGGTTGGAATTTCATAACTAAGAACACACTCAAACTCACAATTTCAAGCTCCCTTTGCAACAGCAAACTGTGCAAAAAGACATTCAGCCTCCAAGTGAGACTTTAAGGAAAACTAAGCAGAGAAATCTGGGCAAGCATCACTCTCTAATCAGCAATTAAGCTTCCCTATGAAGCTCTAGAGGGCTTGATTAAAAGCAGATGTGGATAATCTTAATGAGGGAAGAGGTATAGCTGCCAGGAGAACAGAAATTTTCATGGATGGCCCTTGACTCTGTAGTAGACCTTCATACAGGGTTAATAGATTTGGGCAGGTAGCAAGCTACAGTTTTATGCTGCTTTTTATTAATCACAGGAGTTGTGTGTTGCACTGCAGGATGAGCAAATGGAATTTGTTAAAGTGAAGCCCTCCCTAGCTGCACGGCTCTAAAATTGAAACACAGTCTTGTGATCACTTTGAGAGATTTAGGAGGCACTTGTCTTCCAGATATCCAAGAGGTTGCAAGCTACACTTTTGCAGTTAGGGTTATCTCCTTGAAAAAGTGGGGCACAGAAGAGAAGGATTCTTCCAGGCAAATGCTCTAAAAACAACACATGGTGAGGGAGGCAGTTTCATTCTTCCTGGCTGGTGATGTTTGTGGCTCTCTGCCCACTAAGGGGCCAGGAATTGAGAGGAGGAGATGCTCACTTCAGATGCTTCCAGCAGGGAAAATGTAGTGAAGTTTCTGAGGTAATTAAAATTTATCGTCAGCTACTGGAAAAATAAAACACAAGGGGAATACCTTAACTGGCAGCACTGTGGAACAGGGTATTTCTGTTTACAAAAGAAAAGAGCAGTCCACACGTCAGTAATTGAAGGAGGTTCAAGAAGCCCTGGAGGGCTTTGCAACCAAGCAATTCTAAGATTCTTTATGAACTGGCATTTCTTCAGGTGCCTAACAAGGGTGTCCCAGACATAGTCGTACCTCACAGAGAGTTCATAGACCACAGAACACTACACCTGCATCTGGCTGTTCTGATCATTTCCACCTTAAAAGGCCATCTGAACATGTCCCCAGGTTCTTTATACTCACAATATTGCTATAAGGCAAAATGATACTTCAGGCCATATTTCAGACTAGCTATTTCTGACAGACATGAGCCACTTTCCTGTCCTGGGTACACTTTCCATGGCTTTGGTCAATAAAATGTCTTTTTCCAAATTGCTAAACTACTAAGAGGTGACATGACACGGCTAAGACTTTTTTCTCAAAAGATTTTTTCATTTTAAAGTACAGCTTTATTGAAACTGTAGAGAGTTATTTTGGATGAATTTTTAAGCTAAATTTGGGCCAATGTTTTCCAAAACTTTGCTTTAACACTCATAAAAGGAAAAAAAAACCTGTTTCAATTTGAAGTGCCTTTGTACATTAAGCTAATTTTAGTCAAGTTTTTTTTTTTTTGAAGTCAACATCCAAATGAATATTTTATTATTTCCATTATGAAGCTTCTCATTGGGTTCTGGCAGAACACAATTCAGCATGACCAGTTTGGAGGGAGTTTAGAGGTTTGTATTTTTCAGGTTTAAGGTGCGATATTTAAAATAACATCTTGAATTTGTTTTGCTCAGAGGTGAATTTTCTTCTTTTTTCTTGACTCATTCTTCCCTGTCCTGTTCACTTGGGAGAATACTAAACAAACAAAAAGCTTTACCACTGGAAGTTTCTCCAGGTGATCAATGCAAGTTTTTCAAATGGCCCTTCATGCATCACAGCCTTACAGCTGTAGAAAACTGAGAAATATTTTACATAATCAGATATGCATTTAAATCTCTGTTAAAACAGTTGCTCTTTCAAGGTAGAATATACTTCATAAAACTTTAGGGAAAAAGCAATAGTCTTAATGGTAAACTGCTTTGTGTACCACCGAGTCCAAATCTCCAAATATGCAAATAATCTTAGAAGACCCTTTTTTATCGAGTAAGGCATGTATCCACTGACTTCAGGGTTTATGTAAATTCATCAAAGGCAGCTTGGATTCAGAAAAATGCATAGGAAATGTGTCCTTTTCCTTAAGGATAAGAAAACTCTAGAAATACCATGTACAAGCAGTAAAACCTGAAAGAAAGTGTCCTTGAAGCTGGAAAAAACTGTTATGAAAATGTCTGGTGATGGAGAACATATCTGTTCTGAAGTAAAGCATGTGCTGTTTCCCGACTTAAACAATAGGGATGATTTAGGGAAGACAGTGGAAATGAACCCAAGCTAACTTTATAAATGATTAAGTGATAATATTTCAAAATGAATTCAAGTCTGCATAATTTAGGCATGTAATTTACTACTTTTCGGTACTCAGTGAGCTGATTTTCCAATGTAAGCGCTTGAATTTCCCCACCACATCAGCAGCAGCAGGTGTTCTCAAAGATGTCCTGACTGATGTTCTCTACCAAAAGGAAGCCTCGAGACTTAGGCTTTATCATCTGAAGATTGTTTCACCAAGAGCTGCTGCTAGGCAGAAAGGTTCTAGTGGTTACTGTGGTTTTGATGACCTGTGAAAATCTAACCTCAAGGTAGCCACAAGCCGGATTTAGCGTTCAGGGTTTCTGCAGCACATCCTTGAGGGCTGTCCTCAGATCACACTAGCTAGCAGAGCTTTTCCTGTAGAATTTGTTGCAGCAGTGGAATAAAATAGTTTGTCGGCTGATATTTATCTGTTATGCAATAAATCTCATTTGCTCTAACACAGACACGTATTCCTCCCAACTGTGTTTACTCTGGAGCTAATTTCTACTTGTGGCTTCTGCTGTTTATAAGGAGAACTAAGCGATTGTTCCTAACAATTCTCTAAAAATAAATGTGCCGCCTTTACTGGGGTAGTTAGAATTCTAAATAGTGCGTTTCTTGATCATTTGTAATGCAACAGCCTTAATGAACAGTGCCAAATCGGTCTTAGTGTTCTTGAACCACCCATTGCTCAGTTCCCCTTTCTTTTTCTACTGCCTTTGTGGAAAGAATAACAATAAATCATTTTATATTTAGAAAACTCTTTTTTATTCAGAATTAACAGAAAGGATTAATAGCCCTCTCTCCAGTTCTCAAGCCCTCAGCACAGAAAAAGAAAATGTTAGCCATAACAGGAATAGGACCAACTTCAGGAGCAGCACTTACTACAGAAGAATAGACTAATATGTAAAATATTCTGGGTTACCACAGAACAGAATTTGGCTAGACATTTAATATAAATCTTTATTCTTGAAAAAAAATTGTCTTGAGCTTTTTAATGACGTGAATCAAAAATTCCTTTTAAAAAAGGCTTCTCTAAAAGGTAATGGGCTCCAAAGAGGTGTCCCCATGTATGGATCTGTAGGTTAAATTGTCCTCCAAGGCTCAACAGGACCACTTACTTTTATAGCAAGGAACTCCATCCTAGCCCGTTAACTACCTCTGTGAGAAAGGTTACATACTTTTCAGCATATTTGATGTGAGTTTGCTTTTCACTAGAGGTAAAGCAATTGAATCCAGTGCTCTGAGTTCTGCTTAAAAGGGACACTAGCTGAGAAGAATGAATGGCTAAAAGATATTGATGAACAGTGTTGGATGGAACAGTGCTTAATAAAAATGAGTCACACTTTGGCAGCTCTTGGGAACGACCCTACAAATAATTAGGAAATTAAACTTACTGGAAGGGATTCTGGTGCAGAGTCAATTTTTAGTTTGATTTGTTCAAATTCAAATTTCTCTTTTCAACTACAACCAAACACCCACCCTTCAAAGAAGCCAGGGTGTGGAGGAAAGTACTTGATCAATCAGTTCTAGAGATAAGGGTTTTTTTCAGTCTTAAAAGATAGTGGAAACTTTAAGCATGTACCTCTTGGTTTACATGTAACTAAACACTGAAGAAGTGTTCACAACTTCCCATAGTACAAATAAACATGTAAGTTAAAACAATTACTTACATATATATAACATCGGTTAACATAAAACAATAGTAAAACAGCTAAAAAAAAAACCCAAAAAACAAACAGTAGCAGTAGACAACCAGGAACAGTTAACATTTCACAAGTAATGGAAGAAATACAAGATTGTCTGCAAATTTTGCTAGCTGATGAGACAGACTCCAGAGCTGTTATCCTGGGGATTCATCCTGGTATCACAGCCCTTTCAGTCTTGTGCATTCATTTTCATACTCTCATGAAATATTACTTGACTAGTTTTATAGTCACATATATAAACAGAGACATGTCTTAGTAGTTTCTGATTCTATTATATATGGGAGGTTTTTTTCCTCTGTTACAGAAACAAGTATCGAGATGTCAAGGATGTGTTGGATGATGGTTTAAACTGTTTTCTGGCCATCGGTGTCACACTGACTTCTGGATTAAAGATCAAGACTCCACATGTGGTCCACTTAGAAGAAAACAGCTATATCCCCCTTTGCAGCCCTCCACACTCTTCAAAGAGGCATGCACGATATATAGGAAATTATATAGGAAGTAAACCTGTCATTCCTCTTGAATCAACTCCAGAGGTGATGCTAATTCAGCTGAATGAGGCAGAAAAGTCCTGGGGGGTACAGGAGCTAAGGCAGCTGTATGAAAAGTTAAGCTTGTGATACACTGGCATAAAGAACTGCAAAGAGTAATTACTGGAAGGGGAACTCAATTAACTGGAACAAACAACTGATTGTGCAATTAGAGAAAACCCTGTAAATCATTACAAACCTCTTGTCATAACAGCATTTTCCCACAGTCCTGCTGTAGTGGCCTTGCTCTAACAGCTAACAGTAAGGGCTAAGCAGCAATCATGTTTTCATTGCTGTGTTATGAACCACTAATGATGTTGGCTTGTGTACTTTTCTTAATTACCTTGAACAACAGTGCACATCTCTAACCCTCCATTCTACTAGTGTTTTGGCATGTGAGAAAGTGCAGGAAGCCATGCAGAGACACGGAGCCGCCCATATACTACATTTACGTTTACCAGTTTGCATTCGTACCTTTCATACAAAAGATCAGCTGTCCTAGGGAAGGCACAAGGTCCTTTCTTGTCAGCCCCTGTAGCCAGAATGCAATAAATGGTTGTATTTTGACTATCAAATCTACTCAGACATCATTGAGTGGAAAACTAGATTTGCACTTCATCAATTATAAGTTTGCTTCTATTTCGAAGACAAAGGAAGAGAAAAAAAAAAAGATCTCATTTCAGTATTGTTCAAAAAGAGAATAGTAGAGAAAAAAGAGATATGTAGAGAAAAAAACAATAGTGGGAATACGTGAAAGAAAAGGATGTACAAACTAAGTTGG
This sequence comes from Clamator glandarius, assembly GCA_033459285.1. NCBI lineage: Eukaryota > Metazoa > Chordata > Aves > Cuculiformes > Cuculidae > Clamator > Clamator glandarius. The sequence continues at coordinate 8,025,615 of JAUNZM010000092.1, read as the reverse complement.
CAGGACTGTCTGGAGATAAGACTCCTTGAAACTTCAGCTTTATGAGCTTACTTGCAATTGTTTCTGTAACACTTTCTGATGAAATTGTTGTGTTGACTGACGCCTCTGGCTGAGGATATTATTTTTTTTGAGTCCCTAAAATTACATCAAAATTGTTTACACTATTTATGAGACTTAGATAAGAGAGGGAAATAAAATGTTTGTGGTGCATTTTGTCATAGCTTTTCCAACTACCTGAAAAATGTACATTTAAAAAAAAAAATCCTACCATCATTCCTCTGTGGATTTCCTAAGGGGTTACGGTTTGTTTGGTTTTGGATTAATTTTTCCTTCCAATCTTGAGATTGGAATCAAGAGAGCTGGGGTTGTTCAGCCTGGAGAAGAGGAGGCTGAGGGGAGACCTTATTACTCTCTCCAACTACCTGAAGGGAGGTTGTGGGGAGGAGGGAGCTGGGCTCTTCTCCCAAGTGACAGGGGACAGGACGAGAGGGAATGGCCTCAAGCTCCACCAGGGGAGATTGAGGCTTGAGATTAGGAAAAAGTTCTTCACGGAGAGGGTGGTTAGGCATTGGAACGGTCTGCCCAGGGAGGTGGTTGTGTCACCGTCCTTGGAGGTGTTTAAGGTGAGGGTGGATGAGGTGCTTAGGAGAATGATTTAGGGATTGGTGGGAATGGTTGGACTCGATGATCCAGTGGGTCTCTTCCAACCTGGTTATTCTGTGATTCTGTGATTCTGTGATTGATACATCAAGAATATTTTCTTCCAAAGCCTGCACCTACTTGCTCAGAAAGAGCATGCCTTCTTGTTAGTTGGGCCATCACTGTCACATGGAGGAACGAAGACCTTTTCCCCAACCTCTTTTCTGTTATGCTGAAATGCGTAAGCGACTTCTTTCTGAAAATACAACCACTGATGTGTTCTCCAGCACTGGCTGCTCTGGAGAAATGCCATCTTTGTACCCACTGAATCGTACAAGCAAGTACTTATTACCCTGCACCCTGCTAAATTAATTTCTAAACTATGCTAGCAGAAATAATCTCCAAGGAAAATTTGCCTTCTATGGCCCATTGGTCCTTGGCCTCGGTTTAGAGAAGTTATTTATGAGGATCTTGATTAGTGTCAACTCTGTCAACAGGGTGTAGAATCATAGAATCACCAGGTTGGAAGAGACCTTGTGGTAGACACATCTGGCTAGATGCTTTGAACTGGATGCATACTCAGTAGCCTGACCCGTTATTTGCTGCTGTGCAAAAGACTTTATATTTCAGAGACCACAGGATCATTTATCTTCATTAAGCCACAATTTCTCAAATCAATAATTAATGACAAATAGTCTGGAAATGGCTGTGCAGAAAAGGAAATACTAGAAGACTAAACAAATTCTGAGGAGAAGCACAAGCTGGAAGAAAAGAGACATGAAAATGTCTTCTTTGAAAGCATTTTAGATCCTGCATGGGCACTTCAGTGCAGACTGAACCACTGATATGTTCTGATTGAAGGGTGCAAGACCATTGGATGGGTGAAGCTGTCTGAACGTGTGCGGGTGGACACAGCTGGCAGAGGACAAGCTTTGCAACTTTCATCGCTCTCCAGGTATGGATTGCACTGATTTCTCTCATCCTGTCCCTTGTTATTGTCAATAAGTAGCAGAACCATGACTTATAATCTACACGAGGAATGGGAGGTGGCTCTTCATGCAAGAAGTAGACAGGGATTATGTCTTTTCCTCTGAGTATTTCTGTGAAATCCTAAATTTCATTCCAACCTTGCTATACTGATGCTGCTGACTTTCTTGAGCTACTGGAACTAAATATTCCCTGTTCCTCTAAGCAGGGCACTGCTTCCCAGGTACCTTGGTATTCAGACTCTGTGAAGGAAGCAGACAAGGCACAGCCGTGAAATCGTTACCACAAGATTTCCATAAAGAAATCTTCAGTGAGAAAATATTAACAACTTCCATCTACAAAGGACAAGAAAGTAACAACAGTCTTTAAAAAACACTTTAAAAATTCAGGGCACTCAAGGAGCAGAGCAGAAGGAAGCCTGGTAACCAGCTCTCCTTGGCATCACAGGCCTCTTTTACAGTCTGCCCTAAAAACCTCAGTGGCCATAGAAAGAAGATGATTTCTAAAAGCTGTGTTTTAAGATAAGAGTGATTTTTTTTTTCCATTTACTCTTGTATTATGCTAATTCACATGAAGAGTTGAGAATGGAAAAGTAATTTAAAAAAATGTTGATGGAAATTGCTGATGAGTTTGGTCCGGTTTGTACAGAGAGGATTTTTCATAATTTCTGAATTTTATTTAAGAATTCAGTCCCAGCACTAAAAATCCACATTCTTACCTAATAGCTTTATGCTACTTCATAGCCTTTTTGTAAAATCGACGTTTATCAAAATGAAGGAAAGCCTCTAACATTCTCCTTTCTCCTGCTTCGCCAAGAATGGCAGATGAATTCCCTCTTCTCAGGGCTTTGAAAAAGTTTTAACTTAAAAATGAGAAGATTCCTGTATCAGCAAAGCACAGCAAGGTTTTAGACAATCTTTGAACTGGACTAATGAGGTGAGAGATCCACCTCACTTAAAACAGCCTTGACAAGTTTATAATGAGCTCGTATGTGGCAGCAACCTCAGGTCACAGAGGACTGGACTTGATACAAAAGGTTTGTTTTAGTTCCAACTTTTAAATATGGTGAATGCTGGTTTAATGAAATTTAGGAACACGTGACCACCTTTTCTTTCAGTGTTTTGGTGCTTTTGAAAAATGAGCAGTATCCTGTACTTAATGAGAAAAAGTGCAAGTATATAACAGTAGAAAAAGCAGAAATAAAAATTATAAGGAAGAAAATAAATTAGATTTGGGTTCATTCAAAGGCTTCTATTTTCTGTATTACGGGTAACTTGTATTAACCAAGCATTCACAGACTACTGCTGGCCTGCAATAGCATTCTAAGTGACTCACAATTAACTGGTCAAAGAAACTGTGTCACCTTTCTATAGCTGAAATTTAGCAGTAACTGTTCATAACAGACTATGAGAAATTTAGAGGCTTGTCAGGGGATTCCAAAGGCTTGTAACTCAGTTAAACTGCCTTCGTGAATATGATCATTTTCTATTTTACCATTAGGATGAGCAAAGGAATACATAAAGGACACAGAAGAGTAAAGCAGCAAAATCAAGAAAAGAAGCAGCTCACCCACACTGCAGTGTTTGGTAAAGCATAGGAAGGTATGACAGATGCGGCTGCCAGAATTTCAGAGTCAGGTATCCTCCAATGATCATGCTGATGTTTTTCTTTCTCCTGTTATAGTTTGGGAGCAGCTACAATGACATTTGCGGGTGGGGTGGAAAGGGAAGTGTGGAAGATGCAAGAAGTAGTGCAGGAAGAGGAATCCTGAGATTACCAGCAGAAAAAGAGAGGGGGGACACGACAGTGAAAAAAAGAAAGAAAAAAAATCACTCTCTTAGCAGGAACCAAGTCTACTTTCTGTAGAAGTTCAGACGTACAGCATTCCTCATTGCTCTCTACAACCACCTAAAAGGAAGTTGTGAAGAGGAAGGTGCTGGACTCTGTTCACAAGTGACAGGGGACAGGACGAGAGGGAATGGCCTCAAGCTCCGCCAGGGGACGTTTAGGCTGAACATTAGGAAAAAAAATCACAGAAAGTGTCATTGGGCACTGGCAGAGGCTGCCCAGGGAGGGGGTTGAGTCACCTTCCCTGGAGGGGTTTAAGGGATGGGTGGACGAGGTGCTGAGGGACACGGGTTAGTGATTGATGGGAATGGTTGGACTCGATGATCTGCTGGGTCTTTTCCAACCTGGTGATTCTATGATTCTATACATTTCAGGGCACTTGGACAGGAAGGTTCATGCATGGTGGTTCCCTGGCCCAAGAGGCGATCACCCTGCAGTGCCAGAGCTGCATGTGATCTTCCTCAGACGTGCTTGTCCAGAGATCCAATCACCTAGTTATACCTATCCTATACTGCAGTGAGAGGGAGGGTCCCCTCCCTTTGTGCTGAACCTTGGAGATCACCTCCTAAAGTGATCATAGTGACATGGTTTGCAACAGTATGTGGAAAGAGGTTGACAGGCAGCTCTACTATGACCAGCTTCACACACCAGTAAGTACAAGAGATGGAATTTACTTAAGGCATTTGACACGTGATGGAAAGAAATCAGAAATCCTATTCAAAACTATCGCCTCCCATATGAAAGAAATGGTGCTTAATACTCAGCCAACTGACCTCCATGAACAAATTAACTTTCTATGTGTGTGTTAACTACCAGTCATTGTGAAGATCCAATAAAAGCCCCTGGGCACAATCACAGTACTAGTTATTTCAGTGCTATAAAGCGACGTTGCTATTTATTACCAGTTAAAAATCCAGCAAGGTTCTGCCAAATTCCTCTTGTTCCTGTTTCTCCAGTGAGCACCAAATCTGGTCATTGGTCCTCTGCTTGTTAGAAGCAAAACACTCAAATGACAAGAAGTAGGAAACCCTTATGAATGTTTTCCCTTCCAGAAGGCTATGAAGCAGATGGCTTGGTTATAGCATCATTTTCCTCTGCAATAAAGGTTTTGCTTTAATTCTGTAAGTACAGCTCATCTGTCTCAGCCGAGGGGATCCTAGAGGCTTTGTCAGTTTTGTGTGTCTGTTTTGGAGGCAAGATAGAAAAACTGTTTTCTTGCCATGGAAAATAAATGTGCTTCAGTAGAGCAAAACAACACGGAAATAAAAAAAAAAAAATAGGACGCATCATAACCAAAGAAATAACAACTTTTCATGAGGAGAGGATGCAAAGTATAGATAGGGTGTATGGGGAAACAGGGCAGGCAGAGCCCAGTCTTGTGGTAGAAAGGCCAGTTCATGTTTCCCTGGCTGTGCATGAGCCACTGTGCCCCAGTGTCAGTGTTCTGGGACATTGCTTTGTGCAGCTGGCCTTTAAATATTTAAATGTATTGGACTACAAGAAAGATGTCTAGCCTTTGCCAAGCAGCTGCCTATAAACAGCTTTCTAAATTGCAAGTCTAGACTGCACAAGCCTAATCCAGAAGAGAACAGGAGGAACTGTGTAATTAACTTTTCCCTTTCTCTCAGAAAAGAAACTCTATGCTGGGAACATAGGGGAGGGGCCCAAGTTTAGAAAGGAACTGAAGGGACACTGAGCTTTTTCAGTGTTGGTTTGTTCAGTCTGGGACTATGCTGTGGTCTAGGCTTCATGCTGACAGCTCTTGCTAAAGGTAATTTTTCTAGCTCTCCCTTGCACCCACAAAGTAGATGTCTCTCCAGGTACTTTCATATTCCAGAAAAGTCACCCCAATCACCTAGCTGTGGGCAGACAGAAAACTATCATTCAGTGACCACGATTTGCTGTTTTGGGATCTTCACAGTCCCAGAGCCACAGGAATACAATGTAGAAATCTCTTTCTCTTTTTTTTTTTTTTTAATTTTAGGGTTTTTTCCTAGTTGGGGACTTTCCGGACACAAAGATGGATTGTCTGAGTACAGCCTATTTGTGGAAGAGTCTGCTTTAGGTTTCTAAAAAAAAGATTGGAAATCATTACAAAGTTCTCTCTTAAGCCTTCTCTTGCTTTCTTGCCTCTGTTAATGAGTGTTTATACATGAAGAACACGTTCTCTCATGTCATTTTGTTACCTTTCCATCTAACAATGATGTCGAATGAGTACAGAGAAAGTGAAGTTTTTGCATACTCATAAGTTTATTAAAATCTTCCTTCCAGTGGGGTATTTCATTATGAACTTGGACCAAAACTTGTAGACTACTTGAGTTCATCCAGGTGTCCTCAAAAACAACCTCCTTGAAGACTGACCATTTATATTCTCTAGGTTAAATATGGCTCTGAGGTGGCTCACTTCTGCTTTGCTGTGAGCTGACTGGAATCCTTCACCTCCCATGAATACCTATGCTCAGTGTGGCTATGGCCATGGTTCACTGGTCAGCAACCATGTGGCTTCTTCATGCTCTTAGTTCAGAACCTTAAGGGTGGGTATTTGCATCATAAAGTTCAATGTCAGCTTATTAGTGATCTAGCAAACAGGATAAGGACCTGTCATTGTAGGACCATGTCCTACATTAGGACATGGATTCCTAAGAAAATAATTTTAAATATTTTATGCAGAAATATTCTACACACATCTGTTCTGTAAGTACCAACACTATTAATAACAGTTTTCCCTACTGAATGCACCTAAAGGATGTCAGAATCTGCTGTACTATGCAGGACATGAGCAAGACTTGAAGGAAAGTGTCTGGCTTAAAGATCTTCAGGCTAAACACAAGAACAAGTGAAAACAAGAAGAGGAAGACCATAAGCAGAACTGTGAAAAGGATCTAGATGTTTAAACTTACAAAGTCACATTGGGCCACACTCACTTCCTTCCCTCCCCTTTAACCTACGCTTTTTCTTCCTTATTTAGTGTTCTTTCCCTACCTGCAAAAGGTGGTGGCTCTGGAAAAGAAATGGCTGGAAAAGAAATTAAATCAAAAGGAAAAAGTTGTAATTTATGCTGGAAATTCTTGGTAGAAACACTGGAAGGGCATTCTCTGGAAGATCATGTGGTACTGGGGAATCTTTGAATTTACGGAGTGGCTTGCTGGGATGAAGGGAGGTGAGGTTTGAGAAAGCCAGATCCTTATTTACTACTCAGTGTATGCTGACGCCTTTTCTTTGATACTGGGGAAGTGTGATTGTCTATCCTAGGAACTTTGAGGGATGCAACAGAGCCTTGACTAGTGGAAATGGAAAGCACAAATGCCAATAACATAAGCAGGATGTGCAAGTTTCCCTGTTTCTGCAGGAATGTGGAAAAGTTTTTATTCATTATTTTTCAAAATTTTCTATTTTCAGTTAACAGGCTGCTTAAAAATACTTCACAAGGATTATTTTCAAAAGGTCAGAAAGCAGCATTAGTCAGGTTGGTTTTGCTGAGCATCCTTTGAAGGCTGTTTTCCTACCGCAAACAAAAACTTGAGAAATCCCTAATTGGCAATTAAGTAGTTCTTGTGGACTTCCCTGGTTTTGGTTGTTTGGGTTTTTTTTTAAGAGCATTTAAAAAAACCCCACAAACCTGGTATGGGAATAAAGTTTCAGCTTGGCTTACTAATGTTTTGGATAAGTTTGTTCTTAGTGTATTTCACTTGTGTTATTTGCAAATCTGTTTACTCAGTACTCAGCTCTGGCTCCAGCTAAATGATATTCTTTACAAATAATATTATTCATTATACTTGTCCCCAGCTATTTTGCATGTTTTCTTTGCTGATACTTATTTGTTGTTGTTCACGTTTTGTTGCATTATGCAATGAACTTACTTAAGAGCTTTAGGCGAGCAAAGGTCTTGCAATTTGAAGAGGCCAGGTCCTTCGCTGGAGGAGAATGTCACAGCTGGGAACCATTGCTAGTAGGTGCCAACACTTAAATCTAAATAGGGTAATTTCATAATAACCTTCAGTCAGCCAGAAAAATGTAAAGCAGTAGAACTCCCTTGTCTTTCCAGATATCATTTCCTCCTGAACCCCATAGCTTTATCTGTATATTCTGTAACCTAAAAAAAAATTTTCTTAATTTCTCTGTCCCTCCCCACCTTTTCCCAAACAAATTTTCTTGCTTTTTGTCTACACATTCCTGCTTCTGCTTGTCTCACTGCTGACCACGTGACTGAACATTTTTAATTTATTCACCATGGATCAGCTTAGCACAGCTCCTTCCTCTAATTCACACTGAATCCTGCCTGCTATTGAATGTTGTTTAATTCTGTAAAGCTTTCCATGTTACGAGCTGCTATGCACTGTGTCATCTTAGATTAGCATCTTGAATCTTTAATAAAGTTGTTCTCAAATGTTTCAATAAATGAAATGTACCTGCTGAGATGAGATTCTACATATCATCATGATGAGCAATGGCATTTAATGAGATAGAATACAGAGACAAAAGGAGGGATGAAGTATCTTAGCAAGAAAGAAAAAGAAGCTCCCCACTGTTTTTTTTAGCATTCAGTGATTTCAGTTTCTTTGCCTGAGATTTCTCTCACATAATTGTCAAATTTAATTATTTAAAACACATATCCAATAATGCACTAAGACTAATTCCCTGGGAAACTGTCAAACATGTAAAAAAGAGTGGCAAGAAAAGCCCTGGAGGGATTTTGTTTAGCATGACTGCAATTCAAAAAAAAAGATGTGTGCACCAATACTAAAAGCTTGGGTATCTGCATATGCATATATTTATACATATTTATACATGCATATGTATTAATTTGTATACTAAAAAAAAGCAAAATTCCTATGAAATAAATAAAAAATAGGTGTATATAACCTATCCCTCTTCAGACAGCAAAAACCCAAGAATATTTCATGTCTGACTTTGTAAGTTGTTACACAGTTGATGGGAAGATTAGTGCTGAGTTATTTGTGATGAAGAGGTGAGATTTGGTTTGTTTTCTGGGAGACTCCATTATGTTATAGATCTTTACAGATGCACAGGCACCCAAGTACAAATAGGAAGATGTTCTGTCCATCTTCTTAAGAATCTGAGCCTGAACGCCCCATCACAGTGTTGGTTTTTGGTGTCTACGGGCTTGGGAACAAGACTTTTCGCAAAGATGCTGCAAATAGAGAAGAGATCAATGTCTGATGCTCAGTGAGGGATAGATAATGTGCTAAAGCATTACTGCACTCCACTCAGCTCCCTGGCATCTTCCCTGTATCCCTCAGGATGCGCAGAGGTCCACAACTTTGAACGAGCAACTGAAACAAGTTAAGTACGGGGATCAAGCCGAGTTAATCAGCTAGAGAAGGGCAATGTCAGGACAGGAGACAGCTGAAAAGTAGGAATGTGAGTGCAGGACAAGTGGTTTAAATTAACAGCTTTAGTCCAGGTATTTCCACTGCACCTTGGTTTATTGGTCGTGATTAGCACCGATTTACCTCAAAAAGGTGCAAGAGGGGAAACGCACCAGAGCTGTGATGAAAAGAGTTTTTGACATATCCTAAATGACATTGTGGGGAGCCTCCCAGAAGCCAGACAGGTAGAAATGCTCAGCTGAATGGCCTCAGAAGAGCTAGGAGGATGGATGAAGCCAGAAAGGATATTCCTCATCTCAGTTTTACTGTCAGAGGGCACAAAGACAATGTTTGGTGAAGAGGGACTTTCAAAGAGCAGAGCCCAATAAGCCAGCCATGAGCCCTCCCTGTCCTGTCACTCAGATTAATGAGATTTTCAGCTACCCAGAGCTGTCAAGATAGATGCAGAAAGGAAGGACTAAAGCAGACACAAATTTCATGTCTAAATCACTGTAAGATTTTCAAGTCTGCAAGACATGATGGAGCCTACTTTTTAAGTGTCTTGTTTAATTTTCCCCTTGATTTTTGCCAATAAATTCAGGATGTCAGAGACTGATGACATTATCTTTGCTAGTCTTTTCTTTTCTCAGTGACTTTTAGGGCTGGTCAGTCATGCTTTGTGCATGTATGTATATATACGCATGCATGAGATTGAGGAGTCTGGAGTCTGTACATGTTGTTTTATACAATATATCAATAAAACCTCAGACTTTAGGAAGAATAAAGCTGGGAGAAGGGAGAATCAGGACAGACAGTAATAGCTTCTTCTAGTGGTTGTGATTTGGACAGCTACCAGAAACTGAATCAGGGATGCTTAATTTTTTGACACTATAAAATACTGTTCCTGGTCACTTGCTTTACTCAAGAGTACACTGAAAACTGGAACTGGGGAGAAGTGATTAATATTATGCTTCTCAGGTGTTAAGCAAGTGTCTCCTGGAAACAATTTCTACTATTCAGAATAAAATTAGAGCCTGCGAAAGCTCTATGACCTAGTATTAAAACTCTTCCATTCCCTAAATATTCCTTGATTTTACTATACCTATGAGTATCCTGAAAGGAAACCTTTGTAGTGTAATTAGAGCTGCAATGCACCCTTTTGGTCCCAGTTTTGACCCTCAGGGCAGCTCAATACCATAATCTCACTTCTGGGATGATATATACATATGGCTTTCACTGAATTACTGTTGATTCCTAGATGCATCATGTGCTGTCATTCCAGATCTGCTCCGTCTCTCCCCTCTGCTTGTGATATTGCTATAGCATCTCAGTAGAATCATAGAATCATAGAATCACCAGGTTGGAAGAGATCCACTGGATCATCGAATCCAACCATACTGCATCAATACTATCAGATCCTAAAAAACACCTCAGCCTAAAATTAAAATCTCCTTGCTCTTGCAGCTGTGAGCTAAGTCATGTTTAGCCATGTATTCTCAGTCTGGCCAGGATGTATGATTGCAGACCAGTCAGTGTCAGCCTTTCAGCCGGTTTCAAAGGGGGAAAATTTCCTTTCTCTGTCTTAAGATGCAGACTGAGAGTCTGTGAGATATTGCAGCAGGGAAACGAAACCCAAACCATAGTCTACCTTGATGCGAAACAATTCTTGAAGGGGCTGCTGTTGACAGGGCTACTACTGACCTTGGCAATATGATGGATTGCCCCAAACTGTCTGTATTACCCCAGGGAAGATGCAAAGATATTTTCTCTTACACATATCTTTCAAATCACTCATTGACATGTGGACTATACCATGAGGCAAGAGCTGAGGTTTTATTGCTCTCCCCAAGATGTATCTGTTTAATGAAACACAAGCAGGCAAAATGTAGATGCGTGTTGTTTGCTTCGTAGAAAAAAAAAATACATTGTGGGTCAGATACATAGATGCTATCCTACTAGCTTGACAGCCTATAGTGAGTATGTGCTGGTTTAGAAAAGGAAAACAAAGACACAATATTTTTTGCTCAGTTAGAAAGTGTAGGTTGTAGTAACCACAAGACCAAGAAGCATAAGTGCTGAGGTAAGCATGACAAAAGCCTTCTGGGTAGCTAATAAGAGTTATATCCTAATGTGGTAGAGAGTGTGGTTAAAGGTTGCTTAGGAAATGAATACGTGAAAAACTGCAATAAAGTGTGGAAGGTAAGTCTGAGGGAGTAGCTGTATGGAGTTTTCCATGGGTTAATATTTCCAGGTGTCATAGCACCCAGTATCTGGCAGGTTTTGTTCCGATAAACAAGATGCAGAACTGCTTTGATATGCAGAAATTTTAACTCTGCTTCCCGATTTCTGCTTAAGCAAGCCTGTGACTTTAATAATCTTTGTGCGTCTGATCAGAAGCAAACAATAGGTATTGGGTGAGGTAATTTTGCTCCTTAATGTCAGAGTTACCTGATGTTTCTTGATTCTTCCCTGTCCATGTAGATACCTTGCTAAAGCAGGCTTGCATTCAGTCCAGATCTCCTTTTGAATACTGTTATTAGGAGAGGGATATTTAACTCTGCCCTAGGTGATATAGTCATTAGGAGAACAATCAATAAAAGTGATCCTGTCCCTTGTTGGGCAGTGAAAAGTGTCTTTGCCTAGATAGCCTTTCTAAGGGGAGCAGCATGAAGGAGGGAAGGAGAACAGCATCCCGTGTTGGACTAAAAGTGACCTGCAGGCAAGAACCAAACCACCTTAAAAGGCTACAAAGTTAAGGAGAGTCCCAAAGCAGAAGTTACTCTCGATAAAAGGAAAGGATTCCTCCAAAAAACAGCAAAGGCTGCGGAAGGTGGGAGGAGAAACTCACAACTAGTGATGGCTCAGTCAGCCCAAGTTTGCACCTAAAAGAGATTATCTGGGTAAATACTCTGGCAAAATCTGAATGTAAACACTTCTGGAACAGTTGTTCATATACCTTGAGTTTTGTGGAAGTCTGCAGGCAGCTTAACATGAGGTGTTACAGGCTAAAACCAGCTCTTGCTCAAATTTATAGCTCAGGGCCTTTTTGCTGCTCAATGCACGTTGACATGGATTTGAACTAAAGGGAGTGTAAATTCATCTTATTTCTTCCCTTACGTTAGGTTGTTCTCCCAAATTGTAACACCATATATTGTGCATTTGCCTAGGAATTTCATTCTGCACATCTCAAAATAGTTTTTTCTTATTGTTTTAGCCTATGGTCTATATTTGGCTTCGATTGCCTATGTAGTACATAAGGATGAAAAAAAACTCAGTTGGCCTCCAAATATCCATGCAGAAGGTAGTTTTCCAGAAAAGCAATGGAATTCTAAATTCCACTGGAATAAAATGTCTGGGTTTTATGACTCACTGAAATGAACAGGACTGAATTGTTTCATAAAGCTGTTTTTAATGACTTCTAAGACCTAGTCTGAAGTAAAGATTGAACTGGGCCTGAAGGATGGCAAGGAGCACTTCAAAAAGTGGAAAATTCATTTTCATTCTGAACTAGTGACTTTTTCAGCAAGTGAGTCTTCCTCTCAAATACTTGTAGCACTTACAAAATTTGGCCATGCCACTGAATTAAAGAGTCTTTATTTCAGTTTGGCAGTTTTATCCTTTAATTTTTTATCTTTCATTGAGATTGCATATTGCATTCTCATTCTGCGCTGACTATTTTTTAACTTGTAATTCAAAGTAGTTCTGCTGTACGCTGAGCTTATACCAAGAATGCTGGAATACTCCACTCACAATGCAAAATTGAGAGGCTTTATTAATATTTTGCAATATTTTTGCATATGTCTCATTATGTATGTAACACTGATACCTAAGTATATGTATCAGCAACATGCAATGCAAAGGATATTAACTTAGCTACAGAAATACAGCTGTATCTAGTATATTTCAAAAATAGCTAAATATTCTTTATCTCCTTCAAAGACAACGCTTCTGAAAGCTGTCAATAAATACGACAACTTCTGGATCTAATGGGTATTACTAATAAAGCTAATCATAGAAAATGTGATGGAACCACAGTCATTCCAGGTGAATATTTTTGATTCTACTGAAATTGAGGTACTTTGACTCACGTCAGTTTTCTAGTTAAAGAAGAAAGAGTTAGCTTCTAAGAATGTGACACAGTTTTACTTTTAAAAATTGTGAATCTTCATTTATTAACTTCGAAGTCATCACTTCCTCACCTTTATGTTTTTTTTTTTTTTCTAAAGAGAAAGAATATCTCAAACAGAAACAGAAAAAGAGATTTGTTTTGTTGGAATAAAACATTTCTGAAGACCCCAAACAATCCACCCTTCTTCTTCATTTCTCCAGGGAGACGTTATTGCTCTTAAGAGCTACCTGAAAGGAAATTGTAGTGAGGTAGGGGTCAGGCTGCCCAGGAAAGTGGCTGAGTCATAGTCCCTGGAGGTGCTTGAAAGACCTGCAGATGTGGTGCCTAGAGACATGATTTAACAGCGAAGCTGACAGTGTCAGCTTTAAGGTTGGACTCAATGATCTTTTTCCACACTAAATGATTCTAAGATTCTTGGTCACGAGGTAGACTATTTCCCATTTCCTGGGAAATTTCCAATTTTTCAGATATTCTTTACGCCTGGAATGAAACCAGTATGTGCAGCTCCAGTTAAAATACAATAGCAGCTTTCCTCTCTCTACTTTTCCTCTTGCATAATCATCTGGCTTGCAAATACTTTATTTTTCATAATATTATTTACCTTTCTTCACAGTTCCTGTTTCAGAAAACACAGTTAAAATTTTAACCCTTTATTCTCAAGTTATCTGCAGCTTGAAAACCTAGATAATCATGGAGTCATAGAATCATAGAATCGTTAGTTTGGAAAAGACCTTCAGGATTAACAAGTCTAACTCTACCTGTCCACTACTAAGTCATATCCCTGAGCACCTCAAGTTGCACCACTAGGCATTTCTTGGCTTGATCTAATCAGCTGAAAATGCTTTGCAGAGGTAAAGCCAGTGGACTTATTTTACCATGAGATTTGACTTCTATGGGCTAAACCTAAAGGTTTTATCTAACTGCCTTCTGACCCCAACTGATGTTCCATTTCTGACAGCATTCTGCTCATTTGAAGCAAGAGGTGGTTTGAATTTCACTATCTACCTAAAAGCTGTTTAGAATTCAAATCATATTCTGATCTTAGAGGCTACTTAGAGAAGTCTGAAAGGCAGCAGCCTTCTAGCTCTAGGGGATGTGCTTCTTAGCTCTGTGTTTATGACTTTTTTTTTTGTTATTTTCCTGACAATAATACTATCAATATCAAGTTAAAGGGAATTCCCTGGCTGAACTTGGTTTTTTCCACATACTTCTTATCTATCTAATCATTCATCTGCCCACAGCTTAGATCCTGCCCTAAAGTTTTATAGCAGTTGTTTTTGTCAGATACTTTAGAGGGTTTGGTTTTTTTTATTAACATTCTTCCCTTTCTTCATTGAAGAAGACTGATTTTCATGTAAACTCCATAACACTATTCATGTCCCAGAGTCCCTGTGCAGGTGCATTTCTAAAGAGTATGTGGAAGAAGTGACAGAACTAGGGTCATTCTACTGCCCCATCACAGTTTGCTGCTAAAAAAAATATCTAATTCCATCACTACACTTAAGCTTAGCTAGTGATATTAGTCACTTCAGGAGGTAAACACAGATTGTGTTGGAGTGTTACTGGCTAGCTCACAATGTCTAAACACTCTTTACTCTATACACCCAGAATATGAGGAGACTCTCCTAGACATTTTATAAATATTTTATTTAAGGCACAGAGTCATTACTGAGAAGATATTCGCAGTGAACACAAATAAATTAATTTTCTTAAGCTAGAGCAAATAATTCAAGAAAATTATGATTTAACATACTTGACACTGTATCATGCAGCTTCATTGCTGTTATAAATTGATTTAGATATTTTTTTTCCTCACTGGATCTACACTTATTTGTATTTTTGGATAATCTGGCCACATCTCTTGGTTTGTGTTAAGGTTATCTGTGTTGTCGAATGTCATCTACTGCGAAGATCATTTAGTGTGCATGGAAGTCAGCTCAGGGACAACTTGTCAAATCATATTATGCCTGTCTGTTGTGGTAAAATGCAATAAAAAATGCAGAAAGTATCTCTCTTTCAGAAAGGTGAAAGAGCAGTACAGAGGAACAGAGACATACTAATGCATCTAGAAGATGTCATCGTTCCTAAAATGCGTGCTTTGATGGACTGTGATTTCAAAAAAAGTGATATGTCTTTGTATATTTTAGATATGACTGACATTTTCTTGATTTTTGCTTCCCTCTCTCCTCAACATTTTAACAGTAAAAATTATTAAAAATATTTTATTAAAAACTCTTACTAAGAATCAGTTCTTATAAAATTTCACTGATACAGAAAGTGTGTGTATTTTCAGATTGTAATTTCTTCAACTCTGTTATAAGAGATGAGGTACTTAGGAGCATGATTTAGGGATTGGTGGGAATGGTTGGACTCGACAATTCAGTGGGTCTCTTCCAACCTGGTTATTCTGTGATTCTGTGATTCTGTGAATAATTTCTGGCCTTGCTTAAGCCTCTTTCTCCCACAGGGGTAGGGGCTTTCAAAATTTTCATGGGACTCAGTTTCCTACTCAAGGTACCAATGATGCTGACATTTTCAAGAGGAAAAGCACTATGAATACACAGAGCGTGGAGTAGTTCCTTCAGAAATAAGTCAACAACAAGAGAATGCCATGGGGGAGTTGTGCAGTCCATCAAAACTTTACATGAGTTTAAGCTTCAGTGTTACTTGCTATTCATCATCCTATTCATGAGTCAAAACCCCAAAGAGCCTGGGCTCCTAATATCCACTGTATTGGTATCTCATTCACAAAAACGTCCTTTTGTCTGCAAGAAAAACGTTTTCTTCTCCAACAAGCTCCCATTTTCTTGACAAATCAAGGGCTAGGACTCTGAAAAGAGCAGATGTCCCTTTAAGTGGCATTTCCTTTCGTGAATCCTACTCCAATCAGTTCATGTCTCTCCTGTAGAAATCTCGAGCTCTTTCCCGTAGCGACACCGCGCAGAGTCTAAAGTCACGTTACTAGAGGACTAACAGAAGCCGTGAAAGGTCTCCCAGTTACAAAGGAGCAGATTTGGTGTTTAAAGGGAGAACCACGCTGAGTCTCAAGGTTTGTTAGCAAGTGAGGACCTGGTATTCTCCATCTTCTGCCTGAGAGGAAGATCCAATCATCTGGCACGTATTTACAGGGCATGAAATAACAGCTTGGCTGTCACTTTTCAGGTCAGATGCCTTCAGCTACTCAGCTTTGAAGAGGTGGTGGGGAAAAGGCAGGAGCACTGTGCATGTATCACAGAATCACAGAATAACCAGGTTGGAAGAGACCCACTGGATCGTCGAGTCCAACCAAGTATATGTATGTGTGTGTTATTTTCTCCCATGCTTAGGATTTGATATAACTGTATTAGCACCTGCTGAATGGAAAACCGAATTCTTCCTGCCTCTTGAATGACAACACTGTCAAACCGGTGATGAATATTTCTTTCAAGGCTGATAAAGTAATCTCTCAGTCCTGGCCACCACTGAGTCTCTGGGAAAACTTCAAATGCAATTTTCCCTGTGTGGGGTTGTACTTATTTTGATATTCACTGAATTGCATCAGAGTGAAACTGCCAAAAGAGGACACATAAAGAAAGGAAAAGACTTCACTGGTGTGTTTCTGATTGACTGTGTAGTTCAATATTGTGCTGTGAGTTGCTTACCATGTAGGCTCATCCCTTTTCAGGAGGGAAAGCAATTTTGCTAAGATATAAAAAGGACAATGAAATCCTGATGCCTGATTGGAATCGGGTCTTTGACATGGGTGAGACAGAGTAAACCATATCCACAGTGAACCTGGATACTGGCATTTACTTAAGAACAAATGAGATTACAGCTTTACCTTACTTGATTATCTCACACATAGACTACTATGCTTGTTCTCCTCCAGTACAGCATTCACCAGGTCTCATCTTCCCTACAATGAGGTGACGTTACCAGCCAAGGTCACTGACTCACCCCTAGCATTCATCTTCCTGATCTCCATGATATTCTTCACATCCCACATATTTCCCTCAGCTGAATCTTCACCTTCTTTCTGGCCCCACTTCCCTCTTCTGGGGGGAAAACCTCTTCTTTTTGGGAACTCTTTTTTTGAACAGCCTTCTTTTTTTCCAATCCCTGCAACTTCGCAGTTTTCCCAGCCCAAAATGCTCTACATGCAGAATGGTGACTATAGAACATAATCATTCCAAAAGTTCAGTTTTGGTCATTCTCCTCCTCGCAGCTGTACACCCAATTATTTGCTGCCTGTTGGCATTCACTGTTCAAACTACTTTTTTGCCAATAGAAGTTTCAAGTGCTGAAAATCAAATTCTCCCCCAAAGTCAAGAAAACTGTCCTGATCTCTGCCAGTTCAGAGTCTGGCCTCAAGACACCTTGCCTGTGTTCCACAAGTGGGAAAAGGTGCTTGAAATATTTTCAGATACATTTGTTCAGCGGAAACCAAACCTAGACCTGGAAAAGCCCTTTCCTTACTTACTTGAATATTTGTGCTGCTGTTTTACAACAGAAATATTATTTTTTCTCATTAAAATTTTGCATACAATATTGTTTGAGCATTATGTAAAGTCTTTGAATAAAGAAGATTTATTGCTTTTCCTCTTCATTTTGCTCATTTAGCTCAAGTCCTGTGTGATTATTTTAATACAGAGGTTTGCCACTGAGAGCAATTAGAAATGCAATGCTTGCTACTCTTCCAGCAATGAGACTACCTCCATGAATCCTCAGGTGGAATCTGCTTGAGTGCTTTGCCCCATTTCTCAATATTAAAGGGAAAGCACAGACAGGAACAGAGGGGCATTTTGCAAACTTTACAAGTTACCTTGTCAAGAATATGAAAAGTTATATTGCCCCCATCCCTTCTATATTACTTTCCAATGTGCTCAGCATCATATATCTCCTCCTTCTTAACATTTTTCTTCCTTGTGGTGAATTAAACCACTAAAATACAATGGCAGACAGATTTGGAGTTTAATGCTTACATATCTGGTCTCAAAATTTTGCAAGATTTGTACATCCCCCCCTGCCCCACAATTCTTTCTCAGATGGTTTCACAGATGAAAGAAATGTTGAGTCTATATGAGTCCCTTGCCTTGTACTGCGTGTCAGTAGTCAGATGAATCCTTGGGAAAATAAGTTTAGAAAATGATGAGATAATAGTGCATAAAAGACATGCCTGTGTATGTGTGCAGACAGACATGAATCTCACTACTGATGTTTTGGGCTAAATGCATGCTCTTCGGTTCAAGAGATTTATAACCACATTAGCTCTGTTTGTGCTTGATATACCTGCCTTTTAATGTATTGCCTGCCTTGGCAACCTTCATGTGAGAGCAACCTCAGCTAAGCAGCAGAGGCTAATATCTGAGTGCCCTTGTCTGTTAATAGTCTAAGAAAATCAAAGATTATGTACAAATCTTATGAGGAGCGGCTGAGAGAGCTGGGGGTGTTCAGCCTGGAGAAGAGGAGGCTGAGGGGAGACCTTATTACTCTCTACAACTACCTGAAGGGAGGTTGTGGAGAGGAGGGAGCTGGGCTCTTCTCCCAAGTGACAGGGGACAGGACGAGAGGGAATGGCCTCAAGCTCCGCCAGGGGAGATTTAGGCTTGAGATTAGGAAAAAGTTCTTCACGGAGAGGGTGGTTAGGCATTGGAACGGTCTGCCCAGGGAGGTGGTTGAGTCGCCGTCCCTGGAGGTGTTTAAGGTGAGGGTGGATGAGGTGCTTAGGAGCATGATTTAGGGATTGGTGGGAATGGTTGGACTCAATGATCCAGTGGGTCTCTTCCAACCTGGTTATTCTGTGTGATTCTGTGTGTGAGAGATTGCCAGTTTCCAATGATGTAAGACAAGGTTTCAATTTCTCTATGGGTTAGGGGACTCCTGCCTCCTCTTTTAGGAACGTTTCGTTCCATGGTTATCTAAACCACTGTAGAGAGCAAAAGCAAGCCCTGTGCATCTACAGGGGGCCTTATTTCACATTTCTGTGGGCAGGGTGCATGTATTAGTTGGTGTTTCTACTGCATCCACTAAAATAGGGAGCAGCCCTGCAGCTGCCTCATCCCCCTGGTGGCAGGAGTTGCTCAGAAGTCGCTTTGCCCCCTGCTAAATGAAACAACATCTGGATTGAGCAACTGGGTAGCATTAACTGCCTCTTCAGAGCCATGGTGACGTGCAAGAAACACAGCTCTCTGTCTCCCTCCGATGGCTAATTAATTAATATCGGAGCTTACAGCTGGGGGTAACTTCTCTGCTCCACTTCCACCTTGAGCAAAGCTTCCCAAGAGGGCTCTTTTCAAAAGCCTCTGAAGCAGCTGCCAGAACATTTCTGTCCAGAGTTTTGGCCTTGCAACTTTGGAACTAATCTGAAAAAAGGTGGATTTATATGCGCTAAGGCTTTAGGACAGGGCAGTTAATTGCCTAAGCTGAGACCTAGGGTAGAACAGAGGGCTCCAGCCTCCCTCTCTGAACTGTAATCACACCACACAAAGGCTTTGCCTTTTCATAAACTCGTCTAGAAAAAAAAAGCTGGTAAATACAACTGGGACGTGCGAATTTCTTCTACAGCTCTTCTTTGATGCAAGAAACCAGGTGGGATTTGCAATGTTCAGTAGCAGCAAGGAGTCGGCTTTTATCTCTCATCAGAAAAATATCCAACAGTACAGGTCTCCTGTGTGTCCTGCTGTGGCGTTGGGACTGTCCTGCAGCCCGCTGGCCCGTCACCGCTGACGCTTGCAGCACCCTTGGGCTTCGGGAGGGTTTGGTGCTCCACCGCCTGACCTGTGCGTGTGTGTGATCTGAGATGATCACAGCCTGCAGGAATACAGCCACGGGCAAAACCAGAGATTTGCTGCAGCTCTGCCTGTTCTGAAGCAGAGATGGGCAGATCGTGAATCGATGTAGACAGAGGCATAGTAAGAGGAATAAGGCACTGACAGGAGCAAGGGTCTGCTCTCTGGCTCAGCTTCTGACTGATGCCAGCAGACCACAGCTAAGGTCAAAGTACTATTCACACCAAAAGGAAAACAAGTGGTATCAAGAGATACACCCAAACAAAAATATCACAAAAGACATACCTGGAAGACACTTCCAGTAAAAAAAAAAAAAAGCTTTGCCTAGAGATGACCTGCAGTTTCTGTAGTCAGCATCCCCATGTCCTAGAAGAGGAGAGGAAAAAGGGATCAGCTACATCTCAAGGCCACAGCTCAGCTTGACTTCATGCCCTTAAACTCACAGGTAGTCCCTGTACCAGCTCCCCTGCAGCATCTCTCTGTCAAAACAGATAGGAGGAAATATCATCATTAACATGTTCCAGCCAGGGACTGAAGGCAATAACATGCAAAACGGCAGCAGTTCTGAGAGGGCAAGTAAGCGCTCATGAAGTCTAAACCTAGGGCTGACCCATGAACATCTGCTAGCATTGACCCAGCAACTCTGCTGCCCAAGGGTGTTGTTCCCATCACCTGTGAGTAACAGCACCTGGGAGGCTGGAATCCCGTTGTTGGCAGCTGATGACTGATGAATGTGGGATGAATCCTTTTCAGCTGTGTGGCTTGTGGCTGTTATTTGCCTGTTAAAAAGAAAGTTCCAGGGCAGGATTACAAAGCATGGACTTTTTATCCTTTTCAGTACTTCTGTGGGAAAACCCCTTATACCACAGCTGTCAAGATGATGGATCTTCTTCCATAAAATTACTGGCATCTCTAGTTATTCATGTGTAATTATAAAGCTGTGCTTAAATCAGAAAGAACTATTAGTTTGTTTGTTAAATAAACACACACATATATATGTATGTATAAACATATAACAGGAGCCAGTAAAATCCAGTGTGGGTTATTTATGAAATATTATGTTTTCTCCCAGAGTACCTTCTATCCATTGCATAGTACATATAATAGAGCAACAGAGTTACAGAGCTGTACGAGGTAAGCATGTAATAAACCCTACCAGAGCCGGCTCTGGTATCTCTGTCCTGAAACCATCTTATAAACATGCATTCTCTACAGGCAGTGGAGGAATCAGGGGGCATAACTGGAAGTAGAAAATTCGCGTAGCAGCCAACATGAGCCCTTCCAAAGCCCATTCTGAGGACAAGCTCTGAATATTGCCAAATGGACAGGCATGGCCAGGAACAAAACACAATGAACTTTCCTCACTAAAGACTCATCCTTCGAGCAAAAGATCTTAGAAAATCTGAACTAAGAGTTGATACTTTTTTTTTGTTTTGATTGTTTTAAAATCAACAATTTTTTTTATTATTTTTTTTTTCCTTTAGCTCATGGCAAAAGGTGTATTGAGCCCAGACAGAGAGTATGCTCAGAGAAAGAGAGATTGTAAATTCTCTTTCAGATCACATTAGAAAACAAAACCACAAATAATCCATAAACTGACCCATATCCTGACTCCAGCCGGAGTTGCAAATTAATATTTGCTTGTCTCTCCATTGCCAGAGCTAAGACACTTTTGACTACCCCTTTAGCAGAGCTGGCAGAGCAGCACAGAGCCACAGGTGTAGAACATCTCGAGGTATCAATCCCAAAGATGTTTTGTCCTCTGTCGTGATCTTCTGATCTCCTGAAATGATGCATACAAAGGGAAATGAATAGGAAAAAATACAGGAAGAGAATTAAAAGCTCAGTCTATGCTTCCAGTTGAAGATATAGTTTGTACTGCTGGAGTAACGTTCATCTATAGTGGGACAATCATGTTCTGTCATACAAACTGATGCCAAGAAAGCTTTGATCAGCTCCCTTCAGGACAACTTCAGGACAACACTTTGTTTCATGCACCATTGGCAAAGGACACTGAAGAGCTATTGTGGCTGAATGATTTTTCTTGTGATTTTGTCAGCCAGATCTGTTTATTTCTTCCACCCTGTTCAAAGTAAAGACTGTTTTGAAGGATTTATATTAGTAACACGAGTGTGGTATTCATTTATCTATGTGGACATCACCACTATGACTACCAAATTTTACTTCTAAGCTATTGTTAGAGGGTTAGAAGTTACTATCAACAACTGGCTGTCACAAGTTGAGTAATTAGTGGTTTCTGTTTTATTGGTAAAGGCATTGCTATTTCTTATCCTCTGAAATAAGTGGAAAAATCTTAATGTGTTTCTCTTTGTCAGTGAGCAGCAGAAGTGTTATGCATCCTGGTAAGGTGTTTTTTCCTGAATTACTCTGAGATGAAGCAAACTTTGTCAGCCACAAAGATCCCTCAAACAACTCTTATGATCAAAATATCCCTTTCTGTTCACCAGCTTGAAATAACACAAATGCGTTGTTCCAGGTGGTCAGTTCCTGATGTACCCAGAATATTATACAGGAAAGTTATCACAGCTAGAGCTCACAATGCCCAGCACTGTGGTTCGTACTGTAGAGACTCATGACTTCAACTGGAGAAGTCTGCCTATGTCCCCAGTGTTGGCCATTAGTCATCTTATGGTAAAGATTTGTCTTCAAAGAAAAGTGATAGGGACTTTATTCCATTGGAGAATGGTGATTTGTTATATGCAAACCACTTCACTGAAACATGCTGCCTTTAACTTCAGAACCGAGATAGATTTGATTGAAATAAATTTTGAAAATAAATGATTGAAATAAATGATTGAAAAAAATTTAAATGAAATGTGAAAATGGTGTCAAAACATTCTATTTGAAGCATTTAAAGCAGAATGTTTCAATCTTTCATTCCTTTTGGTTTCTCTTTTTTTTTTTTTAATTTTTTATTTATAAAAAATCATGAACCAAGTCTGAATGAAAAGCCTGACCTGTGTCAAAAAGGAACGTCTCCTACATCTGGACTTTTCTATCATGATTTAAGTGGCAAGAATTTTTCTACAATTTGGTTTTGGAAACTCAAACATTTAAGATTCACTCTGAATTGAGATTTTTTTTTTTTTTTAAAGCTCTAGTTTGTTTCACAGGAATGTTTACCAGAGCTTGAATCTGAAATGTGTAACTGCTACAGGGACAGATTTTCTCCTTCCCTTTTTAATCAGACTTCAGGACAGAGTAACCTTTAAGTTTGTTGCTTTTTGGGTTTTTTTATTTTTGATTTTCTGCATAATCATGTTTGTTTTCCCACCAGCCCAGTGTCTGGAGTAGCAAGGAAAATGAGTATATTCTTTCATGTAGTTAACCATCTGTATGTAATAGAGAGAATGGCAAATGTCCAGAGGACAATGCTGTATAGCATTTATTTTAAAATAAAAAGTTCATCTCTCCTTTGCAAGATTAGAAGATTTCTCAGTCCTCCAGAAATGAAGCCTTTCATCCATGGCATGGATACCAGAAAAAGGAATTTCTGTTCAATATTGAGCTGAAAGTCCTGTTTGGATCATCACGACATCAGTGATTATCGTATATACTTTGTTGAGATCCAGGTTTTAGACTGGCAGTTAGGAAATATTTTCAGACAGGTAAGAGAAGCCAAAGAAACATGGAGGCAAAGCTCTTTTCAAGCAACAACTGGCTCTTATTAACCTAAATGGGAGGGTTGTGGAATTATGCTCTGCACACTCAAAGACACAGTTGCAGCTATTATCTTGTCCCCAGGTGACTGGAACAGAAAAGTTCCATTTTCTGTTTGTGGCAGCACTTTCCAAGAACAGTGGCTGTGCAGCCCCACAGATCATAAAGCACTTTGCAAACACTACATCACAAAACATGCAAGTGCAGGGAGTATTTCATCCCAGCTTTCTTACTGCACAAATTAGGGAGCCGGCAAGCCCAGGTAACTTATGTGCTACAGCTCATTAGAGCAATTCACAGCGAAGTTAGCCTTGTTGCTTCTGAATAAGAAGGCACCGGCAGAATAACTGCGGAAGATCTTTTTTTAGCCATTAAGAACAGAGGACCAGTGATTGGCATCAAATTGCACCAAGGCCAAGGAGAAGCAACGCGTTTGCCTCTGGCTGTTGCAGGTTGCCTGGTTGGACTGTTGTAATTCTTCCTGCACGGGATCAAGGGTGTTCAGGAAGACGCAGCTGTCTTGCCGTACAGTCAGTCTTTAAAATTATTTGAGATAAAAATGACTGCATCTCGGGTGTTTGACAGAAATGCTGTTTTCCAGACAGTTAGAGGAGACAGAGGTATGTGGATAGGGATAGACCGAGACCTAGGAGGAATATAGGACTGTGGAAGTAGCTGCCTGAGGTAAGCAAGAGGAGGAGGTAAAGTTGTCCTAGGAAAGCAACATAAAGTCCAAGGTCTCCTGCTGTCACACGGCTGAACCAGGAAAAGTATGCAAGTCTTCTGAGTTAAAATCCAATTTTTTTAGTCCCTAGATCACACTTGCAGCTCAGAAGAAGGGCTACGTCTAGCTCAGATGTATAACTCCCTTTTGAAATGCAGAAATTTCTTAAATTACATCTCTTGCCACACTTCCTCATTTCAAATGGGAATCTGAGTATTTACAGCCTAGTTTCCCAATCACTAGGCTAATGCACAGGACAAAAGTGATAATTTCTTGACTATTTAGTTTGGTCTGAAAGTTGATGAATGAATTCAGACTATTGCCCCAACCACATAGCCGTATTTAATGCCTGACAAACGGTACAGTATGTAACAGCCATCATACTTCGGAACTTCAATGGAAAATCAGGAAATCTGTGGCATGGTGATGAGTATCTGCTCTGCTAAGGTGCTCTGCATGCAATATCTTTTTTTTTTTTTTTTTTTGCTTCAGTTTCTTCCACTGAAAAGAAAAGGCATTTTCTCACTTATCTCATTCACAAAGAGCTTAAGAATTGAAAATTATCATTAATGCATAAAAATACCCCTATCTTTGGAAAAGAAAAAATAATCAAGGAATTGAGCCTGTATGCATTGTTCCAAGTAGCAATTTACATCTCATTATCTCCTAGAATATTAACTTTCATTATACCACATATTCTCTTTACACTCTATCCTTTCATACTTAGGTTGACTGTAATAAAAAACCACAGGAAAATCTCTTTCTTGTTTGGTTCAAGTTAATTACACAATAGTTCAGGTATTTTGATGAATTGATACTTCACCCCTGTCATCTTTGGATCTGGAGAGGATGGAAGAAAGATTTTCTTCTTAATGTATTTCTTTGGAAGTGAGAAAAAAAAAAGAAAAAAAAAAAGGTAATTCTTTTGCATCCATTATAGGTGATCCTGCTCAGGAAAACCATAAATGGCTGTGCTACTGATGTCTGGGCTCACAAAGGTGATAGAGACTTTATTTATGAAAGGGTCAATTCTCCTTCAAATGAAATGTGATAGTACATTTGGAGGAAAGGACATGGATTCTCATTCTGACCTCTTTGGATATTTTTATAGAGGCTCAGTTATCCAAGGTACATAGATTGTGCTCTCACTGTTTTCACAGGTGGGGCCTCCATCAGTTATGGATCATGCTTTTATATGGAATAGCAAGACAGGAGCTGACTGCCCTGTCCCCCTCTCTAAAATGAGCATTTTGAGCCCATGGCCAGCTGTAAAAAAAATGTTGAAATGATTTTCATATGGCTCAGCCTTGTAACTTTGTGAAGAGCTGCCAAATCTGGCCTCCTGTTTATGGGCTCAGTCCACCAAGATGCAAAGATCGTGGCTGAAAGTGCCAAGAATTGGCTTGCAGGATCAAACTTTAGGCTCACTATCAAATTCATGAAAGGAAAAAGCTGTCAAAATCCCACTTTCCTAATTTTTAAGGACCGTATTCACCTGTTGGAAATCAAAGCAGTTCATCTGATTCAGAGTAATCTTTACAGCTCAGCAGACTGTCCTTATACTTCTTTGATAGGCTTTTTTATTAATCAACATGTCCCACCTCTCCTGTCTCTCTCTGCTTTTTTTTGCAAGTCTTTCATTCAGCTTGATGCAGCAAGATGATTTACAATGCTGCAACCATCACAATTAGCATCATACTAATGTATAAAGAGTATCGCGGTCCTCTGGCCACTTGTGGTGCCTTTTGCACCTTTTCTTTTTTTACAAGGGTATATGTACACAGGTGGATACAAACAAGTGTGGAAGATGGTTATTGTGTATTGAAAAATTGTTTTAAGAAATGATTTTTTTTTTGAAAACATACTTTATATACTGAACAATACTTTGGTTGCTCACTGTTTTCCACCCTCTTTATTCTCCTGGATTATCAGAGATATAGGCAGTATTTCATCAGAATGGAGATGTAACAGGTATTTCCCTTTAAAAAAAAAAAAAAAGTTAATAAATAGGCCTAAAGAGAGAGGGGAGGTTTTTTCCTACAAAACTTTAGTCATCTCTGCACACACTTTTACTGATATAGGATGTCAGAGGTGTGCAACTCAGTCCTGTATTGCTGCTGATTAATTTGGCACCAAGAATGGTGTGCCTTGTAAATGACAGTAATGCTTTCAGGAGATGTTAAATGTCTTTGTGCGCATTAATGAACTAACCAGAGCCCTTCATCTGCCTCTAAGAGAAAGACAATCATTACCACAGCTGGATGAACTAAGGCACGGACAAACTGAGTTGTGAACTGTCACACTTGGAGACAGTGGAAAGGCTCGGTCTGCAACACCCACCACATGCTGATTTATTCAAAACGTGCGTTACCTGCTGAATCAACCAACATCCTCATCTACTAGCCTATCAACATTCCATTTTCAAGCATCAAAATATTTTCTAGCAGAACAGAAATTTGAGCAAAGCAGATTTAACCTTAATGATTTTGTTGGTTCACTTTTGTTGGTTCTATTAAAGATGCAAAACCAATTTAGTGGCAAGAGACAAAATGAAGGATCCCTCTGCCAGCTAGATGGCAAATCTCCTCCCATTCCAGGCAGGCTTTAGAGGGAAATTTATTTTTTTGTCTTTCAAATGGACTGTGATAGAACACTTCCAAAATCTCCTACGTATAGTTGCAGTTTGCAATAATATCACTGCTGGGTTAGCTCATTCCTTCTCTCCGTACTGGAATGGAGGGTATTGCTCTGTGATAAAAGAGTGTGTACAAATTCCTAGATTCTATTCAGAACTGTATTTTCAAATTTTAGGTTTCCTGTTAAAGCACTTGGCAGTTTGTTTTGTCATCTCTGCTCCAAAAGAGGCAGAAAACTCATTTCTCTATTTGAAAAAATTTAACTTAAAACCAGAAAAAAAGCAATTCTCACAGAATCACAGAATAACCAGGTTGGAAGAGACCCACCGGATCGTTGAGTCCAGCCATTCCCACCAATCCCTAAATCATGCCCCATGCTCCTTACAAAGAGGGGCATTTTGTTAAATCTGAATGTTAAAATGAAACCCAAAGTTAATTCGGGAATGACTATATTTCTTCCTGTTATTTATTTTTACTGCATCAGTTACCCACTGACTGGAGGCACTTTTCAGCAAGTATCGATGGGGAAAGCACTAGGAAAAACACAGGAGCACTGGGAAAAAAAAATCAACAGCTGGGACAGAGCACAGACATCACTGAACAAAACTGCTGTGGAATTGCGGTTTGTGCAAACTGTTTTTGACACCGTAGCTTCTCAATGAGATCTCAAAATGGCATCAATAGGAATACCTCCAAGGAAGGTGATGATGGTATCAATAAACTAAGCTGTATCTTAGTCTTTGTCCCCGCCCAGGTGTAGGACCTTGCACTTGCCTTGTTGAACCTCATGAGGTTCCCCAGCCTGTCCTGCTCTTGCGGTGCAGCAACTGCACCACTCAGCTTGGTCTTCAATAAGTATAGACATAGTTAACTGATTTCTTCTATTGTTTGCACAATTTTGATTTAACTACCATCACTTTTACCTACAACAAATATTTAATTTCCTACATTTTATTATTTTTATCTATCTTATTTATGGGGGCAGTTCCTCAAAGCTGGTGAAGGGGCTGGAGAACAAATCTTATGAGGAGCAACTGGGAGAGCTGGGGCTGTTTAGCCTGGAGAAGAGGAGGCTGAGGGGAGACCTCATTGCTCTCTACAACTACCTGAAGGGAGGTTGTGGAGAGGAGGGAGCTGGGCTCTTCTCCCAAGTGACAGGGGACAGGACGAGAGGGAATGGCCTCAAGCTCTGCCAGGGGAGATTTAGGCTTGAGATAAGGAAAAAGTTCTTCACGGAGAGGGTGGTTAGGCATTGGAACGATCTGCCCAGGGAGGTGGTTGAGTCACCGTCCCTGGAGGTGTTTAAGGTGAGAGTGGATGAGGTACTTTAGGGATTGGTAGGAATGGTTGGACTCGACGATCCAGTGGGTCTCTTCCAACCTGGTTATTCTGTGATTCTGTGAAAATAGCTCCAGTTAATCCAAGTTACAAATACTTACATTGGGTGACTGTTCATCTTACATGATCTTTTACTCAATGTGCAAATAAGAGGTGGAAAGCAACAAACAAAAAATTTTTCAAAATGCAGATCTGTGCATTCCTGATTCAGCATATTTGGCTTGCTGTTGCAGAGCAAATATGGACATCTTTCTGCATGCCCTCATATTTAATGCGCTTTCTGAGTTGTAACTCCTTTTTTTTCCTTTCATTTTTCTGACTAGCATAGGGTATGTGAATGTTTTGATTTGGCTTATTTGCTCAAAAAGATCATTTTCTATTAGTGGAGAAAGCTTTGGTCCTTTTCTTAGATTCCCATAAAACAAGCAGCCATAGCATAACCTGTTTGCTTTCTGTGTTAGACATTCATCAAGTATCATGTAAAATGGTACTTCTATCCAGAATTATATTCTTTGTGTGTTCATGATAAAGTCAAAACACATTGTCAGATCAACAGAATACTGGATAAAGACTCAGAAGAATTGAATGAAATGTCTGTTTAACCAACTGACAGTTTTCAAGTTTTTTTCACCACTATATATCTTAACTCTTTTTCTATCTACCATCATTACACGAATTTAGCCTCAAAGCTGACTGATGTAGGAATCGTTTCTTAATACAACTGTGGCACCATACGCAGACAGGCTTTACCTACATTGGAATCTCTTCTCATTTACTAATAAATCAAAAATTCTATCATGGTATTACGAAAAGTTTCTACATATACTGGATAAGGACATGAGGAAAGGAGGCTTCCAGGTCTTATGCAGCTGCTTTATAATTATAGCAAAATGAGCCTGAGCCGTGATGGAATTCTTTCTCTAATACTGAGCACAGCTCATTATGCTTTCTGTTTGCTTTTTGATTCCAAGTCCTGAATCATCAGCGTACCTATCCCATGCAACCGTCTAGAAAAGCCAAATGCAGAGGGGAGGACAGTTTAGAATAATGAGCTAATCACAGTTAATTTTCTTGGTATTTACTGTAATAACGTTAATTTTGATGAACCTCTCCATTATTAATGTGAATGTCACAAGTGCTTCTATAGCTTTTCCACTTAGATTCCATATTAATTAACTGGGCTGTTAATCTAAAGTGTTACTGCAGGAATATAATAGAACACAACTAAATGAGGAAAAAAAATAAATAAAGCAAACAAGATGTCTTAGTTAATGGGAAGATATGAAATAATAATAATTAAAAAAAAACATTAAACAATCTTCCCAGTGATTTCTCAGACATGGTAATGTTTTAGTATCTTGGACAGAGTCATGGTCCCGTAATGGATTCCATTTACCAGTCTGCAATGTGATGATACATGGCTGGATTACCATTTGAACTCATCCCACTTTACATGTAATGGACATAAATTGCATTTATGCTCACTTTATGGCCCACTTTACAGCCACCATGGAAAAGAGCTGCTAAATGAGAGCAGATCTACAGTTCTTAACCAGTTTTCAAAACATGGACCAATTTGATTTTTCCTAAGGTGTTTGGAGCTTACCAGAATCTCCAAATAAAGGATGGCAAATCCATCTATACTAAGTAGAGTGTCACGTTGCTATAAAACCATAGAATCATAGAATAACCAGGTTGGAAGAGACCCACCAGATCATCAAGTCCAACGATTCCTATCAAACACTAACCCATGTCCCTCAGCACCTCATCCACCCGTCCCTTAAACATCCACAGGGAAGGGGACTCAAGCCCCTCCCTGGGCAGCCTCTGCCAGTGCCCAATGACCCTTTCTGTGAAATTTTTTTTCCTAATGTCCAGCCTAAACCTCCCCTGGTAGAGCTTGAGGCCATTCCTCTCTGTCCAATGCCCCTAATGACCCTCTTTATGAATATTGTATATTGCAAGCAACAACCTGGGAGCATTCTGTAGTTCTGTAACTGAGCCAGATATATTATACTTTCCCTTTATTAGCCATCCCACATCCTTCTAATATAGATTATCCCAGAAAATTTAGATACCAGGAAAAAAACCCATCTCTACCTCCTTTGCTCTATCTTTTTAAACCCAGGCTGAGTGGGATAAAAGTGGATGTGAAGCAGCACTGTGAATGTCAGTTAAAATGTGTGTTATCTCCTAATACTCTGGTTGAGATACCCTTCTTTCTCAGATTTTGGTGTTATTATGCATTTTCATTGACAAAATCTAAAGTTTTCTCATATTCTGTCTCTGCACTCCAGGAGGACCCCTTGCCAACTGCTTCTTCAGACCCATTTTTTGTTTTCTCTGGGTCCTCCTCCTAGTGCTCTGTCTCCAGCCTTCATTCTACTTTTTCCTTTCCTCTCTGGGTACATATCTGAGCCCATGCCTTCTTGTCCTGTCCCCTGTCACCTGGGAGAAGAGCCCAGCTCCCTCCTCTCCACAACCTCCTTTCATGTATTTGTAGGGAGCAATGAGGTCACCCCTCAGCCTCCTCCAGGCTAAACAACTCCAGGAGATGGACACAGATGCATGTGTGCGGTTTTAACTCTGGGAGACTCTATATTACTGATTTTCTGTGTGTTGCCTTCTAAAGTTTAGGAAATATCAGCTTTCTACTGTGTTCAAACAATGTTTCGTCTTATAGAGAAAAATCCAAGTGTGTTTAGCATCTGTCGCGCACTGAGTTCGTCACAGTCCCGGTTGAAAAGAGTGATGAATAAAGAAAAGTGAAGAAGATGTGATGAATAAAGAAAGCTGCAAAAACATAATCAGTCTTATCTGGCTCTCCTAGCACGTGTGTGTGAAGAATTATAAAGACCTTTCTCCTCAGCTTCAGCCTTTAAGATCACAGACCTTGACAGTCAGTCTTTTCACACTCAGGGTTGTTAAACATGTTATGGTAGTATGATGATGTAACAGATGGCGGGGGGGGGGAGACATCAAATGAATTTGATTATATCCTAAGGACGCTGTATCAAATATGACAAATCTAATTTCACATATTCATCTAGGCCTAACAGCAAAATAACCCTGTGAGAGCTCAGCAAGAACGTTACCGAGGCTCAGAAAATTCAGTGTTGCAAACTGCTTCGCTCACCTGTGATAGAAGGTACTGTTTATATTTAAAATAATAAGACTTCACAATACTAATGGATTTCTTAAAGAGAGAAGCAAGAGCTGCCAAGCATATTAATTATTAGGGAACAGATGTAACGATGATTTTCAACTTCTGTGAGATATAGACTGGATCAACGGAGTCTCACTGCTTCAGAGGGGATTTTATTTTAAAGAAAACAACCTTACTAGTCACCATGGACTGTCCTCATCACTTCTTATGATCCTCACAGAGTTTCACACACCAGCCAAAGGCATAGTTTAAGTTGTGTATTTCCCTCAAAACCAGAAGATCTACGTAGATTTACAACAACCAAAATTCTGTCCCTTTTGAGAGGTTGTCCCTCACAATAATGTGTAACAGGATTTACAGAATTGCCAGCTCAGTTTTATTATGAAACTTGTTTTCGTGACTATCTTCTGAACAGAATTTTATTGTTTGAATTCCTTTATTTTATGAGACATTCCTTTTCATCAAGTGATTCACCTTAACTGTGTTCATAAAAGGTAATGTTGGATTAAAACCCCTCCAAATTAGCAGTCAATTTCACCTAAAAGCATAGAGTTCTTACTGTTTAGATAAAGACATAGCAATTTAAAGCTCATTTGTGAATCCTTTTGATTTTCAATCACAGATTGGTGTTGCTATTTCCAATGAGGTCTCCTGGGCTGATTGAGAAACTGAGTTAAAGACAGGGCAATTAGTTAAAAGATTTCAGGTGTCAGTACACTCAGTGATGGCACAAGAAACCCTGGTTCATCCAGAGACATCAACAAGCCACTCGGAGGGCAGCCACAGTGCTTGCTGGTCCAAAAGTTGTTAACGTGCCCTTACAGGGGAGCAGACAAGGTCTCTGCAGAGAAACCTCCGTGGTAAAGCCAGATCCTTAACTGAGTAGATGAGAATCACCATCCAGAAAAAGCAGGTTAGTGCATTTATTGCATTCCTTGCTTTCAGCTTTCTCATTTTGCTGCCCCATCATGACCTACCGCTAAATGCCCTTTCTATCAGCTTATTACTACTCAGACATTGTGTAAAGTGCTGGAGTATAGGCTGAACATATCCAAGAGCTTATTAATGACAGATTTAACCAATTAACAAGCATGTTTTCTATGCTCTCTGAAAGCCAGGGCAGGCATATCTTAGGCTCCAGTTCTTGCTCATACTGTATTTCCTCCTTACATTTGCATTGAGGGGTCTCCAGCTCATGGCTGCATTATAAAATGTTTGCATATACGCTAATTAAAAAGGATTTATCAGGTTGAGCTCATGATGACTGAAGGATCCTTTCTTCCTTGGCAAGGTTTGAATATTTGAATAGATCATTAATGCTCCTGCTTTTTCTCTATATAAGAGGAGACTGAAAAATGAAAGAAGGGGATTTGCTTTGCAGCTTTAGATTAAAGGTTGCTTCATTTATTTTTTAAAGCTGTCTAAAGAGGTTAAGGCTTACTCTGCCCCTACACCAAAGGACAACTTCTGACCCCCCATTAAAACAATTGCTCATTTATTTTGGCAGGCACCATTTATTTGCAGAGTTTCCTCAATGTAAACAAGAGAAAAAATTTGTCTTCTGAAAGTGTAAAGTTGACACAGCTTTTCTGAATCCCTGTGAATCAGGAGTTGCCTTAGTTGAATTGGTTTTGATGTAACTCGGACCATCATAGACTTCAAATGACAGGAAAATACTTTCATTAATGCCACCTGGGGATTTTGTCATTGGGCTAAGGAAATGAAACCCTGAAGGGCTTGTTTTTAATCTTATTCTGCCACTATGCACCCCCTCCAGAGTTACTCTGGATTTACGTTGCCACAGGTGAGATTACTGCATCTTCAGAACTGACGAAGAGCAAAGCCCACATAATAGTTACAAGTTTCAAATTCATTTAATATACTGAAAACCACACACATATATTTAAAAATCTCTCCTATCAGTGTTAATCTTTGGCGCTTGGCTGGATTGTTATCTCACGAAGACTATATCCCTGAAAGATTTAGTGCCCACTATGTCTTTTTTTTTTTTCTTTCCAAAGGGCTTGAAAGATCCCACTGAGTCAGTTATACACAGTATCTCTTAATAATGTCCTCTTTCTGGCACATCATTGTTTTCCTTTATGTTTATTTCAAAAGGTTAAATTAAACACAGGAGTAGCAATAAATCCACATTATGAATTATAAAAAGTTACCACATGCTTCTGAGAATGCTTAGAATTTTGATGGGGAGGATTAAGCGTATTGTTGACCTGAGGAAGACAGTACTAGAGAAAGCCAGGATTGTTAAAGCAGAAGAAAAGGGTGTATGGACTTTGTTGTTTACAAGTCAATCCTTTTTCCTGCACTGGGAGGATGATGTCAAACACCCTCTTCCTTGCTTATTCTGAGCATTTAATTTGCCTGCAGATACTCATATTACGAAAAAACTGAACTGATTGCTGAAGAGAGCAGGGGAGAAATCCCCAATGCTTAGGAATCTTTAGGAAAAGTTTAGTTTAACACCCTTCAGGAGTTGTTTTGGAGTTGATCCTCCTTTTAGCAAGACGGTGCTCAGAAACACCTCCAGTTCTGTGATTATCTGAAACTCTGCAACACAAGCATGGAGTAGTCATGTGGGCTGGAAGAGAGACAAGTGCTTCTTCATGGGAACAGCAGCAATGGCTTTCTCAGTACTACTATTAAATTCCATAACCTTTCCTGGTGCTAGAGGTGTGCCACTGTTCTTCTGACCAAGCAGGGCTGTAATGGAAACTGGATTAGCCTGGAGAAGAGGAGGCTGAGGGGAGACCTTGTTGCCCTCTACAACTACCTGAAAGATTGTGGAGAGGAGGGAGCTGGGATCTTCTCCCAAGTGACAGGAGACAGGACGAGAGGGAATGGCCTCAAGCTCTGCCAGGGGAGGTTTAGGCTGAACATTAGGAAAAAATATTTTTACAGAAAGGGTCATTGGTCCCTGGCAGAGGCTGCCCATGGAGGTGGTTGATTCACCTTCCCTGGAGGGGTTTAAGGGACGGGTGGATGAGGTGCTGAGGGACACGGGTTAGTGTTTGATAGGAATGGTTGGACTCAATGATCCGGTGGGTCTCTTCCAACCTGGTTATTCTATGATTCTAAGACGTAATGTAAGTGCATGGCTCAATTCTCCTCCTCCTTCTAACAAACGTATCAAATCGTTTGCCCTCTGACTTCAGCCTACTTGCATTACCTTTCCATATCCACTGGGTCAGGATAAACAAACATAAATCAACACAGCCATCAATAGCCCTGCAGTAATACATTCTGGTGTAACCTTGGGACTGCTCCCTTTCATCTCTTGTCTTGAGCTTTACCATTTCTTCACTGTGAGCTGTGAAACAATAGCCATGTCTCTCACACCAGAAGCAGTTACATCTCAGTGATGAGTGAAATATTCCTCATACAGCCATTTACTAAGAACATAAAGCACCTTACGAGCCTTCGAGATATAAAAGTTAATATAAAAGGAAATACTAATAGTCCCACATAAATATTAAGGGAAAACTGACATTTATTTTTTGTAAAAGCAATATCCATTCCTGACTTAGTATTTTCTAGAATATAAAGAAAGATAAAATCTACACGCTCACGTTTTATGTCTATATTCCTATCTACAAAATTTCACCTGCAGTTTCCTCACCCTCTTCATTTCCTCCTCTCCTCCCCAATAAATCGTTAAAAGCAATAGGGTTTGAAAACCTGGTAGAGTACAGGGCTCTGAAAAACTTGTAAAAAAGGTCAGGAAGGAGAGGTTTGCTTTGAGAGGTAAGTGGTACATGTGAGAAATGAAAGGAAAAAATGCAACTTTTTTTTTTTTTATTGTTGAGTATCTTTAAAACTATTAAAGGTAGCCAGCTAGTTATCCAGGTCATTATCCCTTTCTTGTTCTATTTTCTGCTTTCCCATTGCATGTATCACCCGGAACTGGTGAAGTCTGTGAACTATCTGGGACTGCTTTCATCTCAGTGACACTTCATTAGTAGTACCAGTACTTCCATTTCCAGTTTTTTTTCCATCAGTGGTGTATCATGAAGAAGATGTCTGTAACATGGAATGGGATGTGGGATTATGACAAGTAGCCACAAGCATGTGCACAGACTACTTTTGATTTCCATGCCTGTGCCAGGATTTAAATCAAATAGTCTAGTTTACAGCATTGCGGAACACGAAACAATAAAGGCTGTGATGGATTATCTGAGTCAAAGCCTTTTTTCAAGACTGCATCTTTCTCTAGTCACATATCCATGCAGAGACGTCTAGATATAAACTGCCTGTACCACTTAGTTTTGGAAATGGCAGTAGAAAAGAGAAAAGTGAGCTTGAGGTGGTCAGGCTCTCGCTGCTATATGAGCCGCTACCCCTGCAACAGGGACAATAGAGGTTCTAGAGGTGAATACTCAGCCGTGCCTCGTGGATCAAGGAGCTGTGCTCCTTTTAGCTTTGGGGCTGCTCTGTTGTTGTTGCCTGAGCATGAGTGGAAGGGCCCTGAAACGGTGAGGTTAAATTCAGCTGTGGAAGCAGAAATGGTGCAGGAGGTAGCTATGAAAATTTAACACACAGAGGAGAACCTCTCTAGGTGTTTCTCAGTAACACAGACAAAATCTGAACTACTGGGAATGAAGAATCAGGACTGGACTGCTTCTGCCACAAGGTGGGAGTGAGAAAATGGAGAGACTTGCAGCTACATCCAAGGATGAGGATTTCAAAGGAGGATTGCTTGTCTTTTACTTCCCTTCTTTCTCAGGAGGGGAGGCTATCAGCACAACCCAATTCTTCCCTCAGCACCTCTAACCTGGGTGTTAGGAATTTAATGTAAGCAGTTGGATGAATGGATGTTTTGGTGTCTCACATGCCTGTTACTCCAGGCCGCTTCTTATTTTGCTTGAGCCTATAGCTGTGGCTGGAGCAGTCCCTCTGGTGCTACCAATTAATGGAATGTCTCAATTCCTGTGGCGTTGCTTATTAACAAGACTGTTATACTTCCAGAATGACATAGTATGACCTTCCTCTTGTTTTCCCCGGGAACTCTTTCTTTGCAAAGAGATCCAAATTGTTTTATTTAGAAGTGTAGTAGAAGTCAGGTCAGATAGCCATTTCTGAGAACCTTGTGATTTTGCTACATTTTACAAAAACAGGCTGAGTTTACATATTTTTCTTCCATGAAACCTATTTTTTCTTATGTTGTGTTTCTTTTTTTTTTCTTTTTATTCTTTTGTTAAAGAACAGTCTACATCTTTAAATACATCCTGTATCCTCCAGACCTGGATTCTTTAACTTACTTATATAGCTCTGTTGACTTCTGTAGAATAACTCATGACAGAATACATATCATCTTCAATCCATCTGCTTTATATTACAATGTTTATTCAATGTTTACCAGTGCTGCTCTCTTGTTTGTTTTCTGTGCTGACTGATTATTAGTTATATCAGCCCTGGAATTTCCTGAAATGACTACTGTCCTTTAAAAATCCTCGTTTTTCAATTCTCTAATTGCCCTTAAACAAAGCTATTCCTTTAGAACTGTTGTACAATGACTTGCCGACCCTAACACAATCTGATCTGTATAAACTCTAATTGAAAGTCAAGATATTTTCACACAATTCTATTCAGATATTTCTGGATTGGAACATTTTGATTATAAAGAAACCCCTCAATCTTTCCTTAAGTTTCATGAAAACTAAGCATTTCCTAACTAAGCTCCAATATTTGGAGGGTCCTGGGAAGATGCTGTCCTCTCTTTTCTGCACTTGAGCTATGTTGTTTCTCCTACTTTACGTGAACTAATGGGTTTGTCTGCAAAGTTCAAATGAAGCTGAAGGCTGCCTTGTCAAATATTTTTATAGACAGGATGAAAGGCTAGCTAAAGCATCTTTCCCCATCTTTAATTCAACTAAGCAATTCTCAAAGGGGGTGTTCTCTGAGCTTTGGAAGAAGAAACTGAAGAGACCTATGATCTGATCCTTCCAGAGTTTCTTGATATTCATGAGTTACTGAGAGTGAATTAATATTAACCTTGAGTAAAAGCTTGAAAATGAACTTTAAAAGCTGCAAATTGCCCTTGTTAATGCTTAATGATGATTTCCAAAATAACAGGTGGCTGATTGAGTTCTTCAGCTGTCTTAAAAGGTGATAAATTATGCTAGTTCTTTTCCAGGAGCTGTTGAATTCCCACATAACCCTCAAAAGACGCGTATTTTTCCTTTAGCTAATATTTCATGGGATGTCAGAATATTTATAAAAGGTGTCATATTACTGAGCGGCAAACAGCTAAGAATTACAAAAACCATTAACAGTGAGGGATAATGGCCCCAAACTAATAAATGAAAAGATCAAGTAGTCACAGAAATAATTGTTTACCAAACTTTCTACTGAACACATTCCAAGTACTATTTTTCTTAATTCAATCTACCTTTTTGCAGATGTTATTTCTCCATGTCCATTTTTTTTTCTCTAAATGATTCTCACCAGTTTAACACTTTACAAAGTGCTGAAGTACAGTTCTTCTGAATCATTTTGTGCTGTTTCTTTATACAAAAAA
This sequence comes from Clamator glandarius, assembly GCA_033459285.1. NCBI lineage: Eukaryota > Metazoa > Chordata > Aves > Cuculiformes > Cuculidae > Clamator > Clamator glandarius. Next base: position 7,987,835 of record JAUNZM010000092.1, on the reverse strand, counting down.
GGCAGGCCTCTGATCAAACCTTTACAAGACTTTCACTTTCCTGGTTTGAAATATTTTTAAATTCTTCTTTCAGGAGTCCTGACAGAAGGCCAGTTTAGGCCTTTCTTCAAGAATACATCTTGTAATTCTTCGAGGCTTTGCCTCTACTTCATGGCTAATATCACCTGAGCACTTCTCCAATTCCATCCCTCTGGAATTCTTTTGGAAGAGGCTGCTCTCTATTCCATATGTCTACAGACAACGGGTTTGTTCCTGGAAAATCATCCAGAACTACTCTTCTAGAAAAACTTTGCTTACAAACTGCCATAACAGGACAGCTTTGATTTAAACTGTTATTCCTTTCTTGTATCAGCTGTCATCATCAATTGTACTGAAACCAAGAGAATTTGTCATAAAAGTAAGATTTTTAACATGTACAGTTTGGGTTTTTTAAAAAAAAAAACAATATATGATTAGAATATGTTATTTTAACTCAGTAGGTTTCACAAACCCATTGAATTATATCTTTTATACTTTCCTGGACAATGCAACTGGCAGTTCAAGTGGCTAAAGCAGAAGGTGCTATTAGACCACTGCAGGCAGAGCTTAAGCATGACAATTCAGTGCAGTTGTTCCTGAACTGAACTAACCATCTCTCAGCTTAGGTTATCTCACCTGGAAAGGTACCTAGGTCTTCAGAAAAACGACTTCCAGAACTGCAGAATCAATCACTTTCTTAATTTCTTACAAAAAGCTGCTCAGTTTTGATGCTCAAAGTCTTTGTCTTGCTTCTCATTCAGAAATGTCCAGTTTTAAACTATCATCACTCAGTTGTCATTAGACATTTTTTGGATAGATTAAAGAGCCCTTTAAGACTTGGTATTTTCTCCCTATGAGGATATTTAAACAGACAGTCAACACACTGACCTCTCAATTTGGGGTGCACATTTAAAAGCTTTGCTCCTTAATTACTGGAGACAAGCAGCCAGGGATTTCATTGACTCAAGTGACCTTGTCATGGATTAGAGGTAGGATAGCTGAAAATAGAAGCGAGCCTTCTGGGCTTTGCTTATGTGCACTGATCATAAGCTATCTGCCAGATAATATTCACACTTCGCTGGAGTACACAATCACGAGTGTATTGGATGAGATGTAATATATTGTGGCAACTAATGGAAGGTAATTTCAGGGCAAGGGGTGGAATCCAGCCAAGAGGAGACTTAGAAGAGAATTTGGCCCTTCTGCATTGAATTCCTCCACTGCAACAGATTTCTGCTGTGAACTTGGGCATGTCAATTGTATTTGCTGTATTCCACCTAAAGATGTAGCGCTGAGCATCCAGTGTGGTAAGAAGAAAAAGGTGTGAGACACTCCAATTCACCCTGCTGTAACGGGAATAGTAACTGCAGAACAGCTCCAGTGCAAAGGAGGTGAAACAGCCTTTGTGATGCAAATCACAATATCTGGCTGGATCAAATGTCGCTGCTCTAAGTGTTTGCATCACAAAGTCTGGGTTGCTGAAAGTACACAAATACGAGACTCTGTTTTTAATTAAAAATAAGTGGTTCGATCCTTGTGTCAAGAAGATGTGAACCATAACAGCTTAAAACCCAAAGCAATATTAATAAATATAGTTTCTTAGTTTCATTTGCTTTTTGCCACTCAATCGGTTTGTCATGGATATGTTTGACTGTACCAATGCCTAAGCTAAAAAACACAACTTTTTTTCAATTGTCTGCTACTGCTGAGGGTTTATTCCAAGTAAGGACTTGTAATAGTATTTCAGACTAGGGTTTTTCAAGTTTTTATTTTATTTTGTATATAGAGATGCTGTTAATATTTAGACATTTCTTTTACTCAAATACATGCCATAGATTTCTGGCTTTTATTTTCAGACTGGTTTTGGTTCATTCATTGTCTCTGAATTTAAGCAACTCTACTTTCAAACACATCCCCATGCAGAGGGCAGATGGTTCTGAAAATGCAAATTTAAAAACATGTTAAAAAAACAGACCTGGATTTAGAAAAAGTGATATTTTTCACACACATCGATGCTCCATCTTAAATCATGTATTTATTTTTCTATCCAGATTAGGCTTTTGAATATCCTATGCTTTCCTAGTTTAACAAACGCTATGCTGCATTACGTAAGTACTCAAGTGTTCTCTTTAATGGACAGTATTTATTTCAAATAATGACTTCCTGGAGGAAAACAGCTTTAAACAAATGCTGATGCAACAGCTGCTTCTAACTTTGAGCTGAATTGTGTCTCATACTCTGCAGCCCTGACTTGCCAGGACTGAAGGTGTGGCTGCCTTCTCTGTGCAGTTTAGCTGCTACCTTCACACACATTTCTGTACCCAAGATCATATTTTAGAAAAAATATTGAGTAGCAATTCCTCTGGGTTGTGATTTAATGGCTTTAAACTGTAAGAGAAGATTTAGATTAGACATTAGGAAGAAATTCTTCATGATGAAGGTGCTGAGGCTTTGGTCCAGGTTGCCCAGGGTAGTTGTGGCTGCCACGTACCTGGAGGTGGTCAAGGCTGGGTTGGATGGGGCTTTCAGTAGCCTGGTCTGGTGGGTGGTGTCCCTCACCATGGCGGGGGGGTTGGAATTAGATGATCTTTAAGGTCCCTTCTGACCCAAACTTTTCTCTGATTCTATGATAATACGCACACAAGTATGGGCATTTGTAGACCGGTCACGTTAGATACGATTTACAAAGCACACTAGGTATTGGATCAGCTAATTATTTTACAATACCCATGAGGAAATCTCTATGGAGCAGGGCATCCCACCAGCTCTGTCCCAGCACGGGCGTATAGATCTCTGCTGGAGAGCATCAAGGCCTTTTCTTCTGGAAACTGGAAAGTGATTTACAAATGATAATTAGCTGCAGATCACAGTTATCCTTGGGAGTAGCCAGATATTAACATCCTTGCTCTGAGCTCCCAGTAACAGGAACCATGTGTCCCTGTAAACTTGGTACTAGTCACCGAGGGGGCAGAAGCAGGAATGGCCCCCACTGCAGGGTACTATAACTTGAGAAGATGATTGCTCAGCTATAAACTGGTGTCTCTAGAGTTGTTTGATCTCAAAATGAGATGCAAACACTGTAAGAACAGTTAGGAACTAACCAAGAAAACAAGTCCCTATTTGCACGACGTGACTTAGATGCATTACTGGAGAAGCACAGCTCAACAAGGTGCCACAAGCACAGCAGCGCAAAGCTCTGAGGCAATAGCATGTAGTCTGCATCTGTGACAGGAAGAAAAAGGACCCTCGATCTGCTAACAGCCTCCGGTGGGTATCTGATAATTCAGAAAGATGTACTATTGTAAACATACATTTTGTATCCCTAGAGATAGATGTTGTGCCATGGGGCAAATGGACAATTATTGCCTTTACCCGGCAGCACAACTAGGACGGGAATGTTTTGTTTGCCACACTGGAGCTCTAAGGAAAGGCATGTACTGTTTGCAAGCACACGGCAGAGGAAAATAAGGATTTACAGTGGTAGCTCTAAAGTTGTCATTAGATCACATGGGTAACAGCTACCACTGTTTTCCTAGTGATGGGTTGCCTCCACTTGAGTCTCAAGGCACTCTTAAATGTTTGTAACAAGATATTCCTCCTACAGGTTTTGGTACAATTACTTCTTTTTCCTGGTTTAGAAGTGGGAAATATTTGACTTTTGATTTAAAACCATCTGCTCTCACACTCCTCTTGACAGCCTTGAACTGCAAGGAGATTGTCAGGGCTGGAGCAGCCCATGGGGTGGACCTGCCCTGTGCTGCAAACACATACGCTCATGAGAGCTGAATGGAGACTGACCTGAAATACAGCATTGCTGGTACGATTATTTCCCCCTGACCACATTGCCATTCATTCTGTGATAAAATAGATTAAGACATCTTGTTTGATGTTAGAGAAACCCATAAAAAAAGCGAGTAGCAAAGATATTAACATTTAAATCTTTGCTATGGCCAGAAAGCTGTGAGAAGTTACAACTTTGTCACTCTAGTTGCCTCCATATTTTCACCATAAGCATTTATATTTTCTCAAAGCGCTCCTAACAGAGTAGAGTGAACAAACAATAACTTTTTCCACAAAAAAGATGTCAAATATGGAAACTGGGGAATGTCATAGCCATTAATCCATTCAGATATTCTCTTGACTTCTCTATAAAAGTATAATTTTTATGTATTTAATAGCGGTAAGGAGAAGGAAGAGAGATATGGTATGCATTTTTCTCCCACAATTCTTCCACTTCTGTCTCCTTTCATCTTGCTACTGAAAACAGAGAAAAAGAGAAAGAGAATATTCAGAGACAGCCTTGAGGTGGGGAGGAAAAAAGTGTTCCTTGGAAGTTTTCTGTCTAGGGAAACAGGCTGTTTCTGGAGGGGGGAGAAAGACCAAACTAAAAATTTTAAATGAGTGTTACACAACTTGACATTTCAGACTTTTATGTCTATTGCTGTAGGGTAAACACTCAATAGATAATGTATTGGAAAGTTTTGTCAATCATAAATCTTAAACTAGTAAGAGAAAAAGGTCATGTATAGCTGTAATTACAAGTGTGAAAGACTATTGAAATGGGAATTATTTGATTTTAGGTAATAGTACTGTGATCTACACATGAATAATTAGGCAGAAAGATTTATTACCAAATTTTAACTGTAAAAAGGTTATTACTTGCTTAGTGAAGATGGAGGTCAGAGTTAAGGCAGTTTGTAGGTTATTAAATTAAGAAAACAATCACTGTGAGGTCAATGGGAAAGAAAGACTATTTCAGCCTGGAATTTTATAAAGAGAGGAAGAACGAGAAACTAAGTAGATGAAAAAGAAAAAAGAGTTTATGAAATAGTGGGGAAAATATAAAGGAAGTCAGTTTGAAGACAGACTGAACAATGCGTGTTCTTTTGTTCCTGAGCGCAGTCATTGCTTTGCCTGGTGATCACACTCCAGAGGTTCTCAAAAAATTGAAGCTGGAGCTGGTGAGCCTCAGAAATGCGATTATCACAAATGGGAAAGCATTAAGAGAGGACAACATGTAATGAACAGAAGGAAAGGATTCCAGATGGTGAAATTAATTAGAAAGTGAAACACGAACGTGGGGAATTAATAGGAGCCTCATAGCAAAGGTCACTGAACATAGGACTGAACCAGGCATGGCAGATATTTGCTGAGGGATTGTTCGCGTCCAGCCATGGTTTATCCTGCTACTCCTGAAGAACTAGTTTTCTTTGGGAGGTAAAAATCTAACAGAGTTAACATCAATAGTCATTCTATCAATAGATTGAAGGCCCTCTTGTCTTTAAGTGGCAACATGTAGGCAATAAAATCATTTATTCAGTACAGCTGATACATAAACATAGGTTAAAAGCAGGACAACAGGAATGACTTTATTACTTTATACATATAGCAGGATGTTTTCAACTGCCACTCATTAGATTCCTGAAACATGGGGAGATAACTCCTGTTGGTTTCCTGGAGATCAGCGAGAGTTTTCTTTGAATTTTCCTGTGGCAGAGCTGGTGGTTTTCCTGCAGTCTAACCTGGGGTATGAACACAGAACATGATTTATTCAGAAACTTATTCTTAGCGCTCGTACACGTAGCAGGTGAGGATTATGAGAGCGAGGCAAGGTGCTATAATATGAACATGGTTCTTTTTTCATCTTGCAATTAAGCTCATAATAAGCCTCAGGCCAACGCTGCCTCAAGGCAGAATGATACGCAGAGTCTTCTGATGGCAAATGATACTGCACTAATGTACTGCATTATTTACCTTCTAGGTGGTGGAAGAGGGATTTACAACACCTAAAGATGTTCATGGATTAAGAAGATAGTCATCCTTTTAAGTACTCTGTGTTTACAGGGGCTTCTGGGAATGCTTCTAAAATACAGTGATTTCCAGCATTTTTTTCCTGCACAGGTAATACTTTTCTCTCTAAAAAAACTCCACACAAACAAATGAACTACACCACGAACTTAAAGTGAAAAATAAATATTTCTCCACTACCAGAAACAAAGATTTTGGGAGAGAATCTAATGAACCTGGGAAAAAAATCAATCATTTCAATTTAGTTTCAACATGCACCACCTTTATTGTATATTGATTTTCCAACTTCACAATCAGCTTCACACCAGAAAGTTAGATATGATGATGATCCATGTCCCTGCTTTACCACTATCAGCTTTTACAAAAATCCTTGCTGTGCCAGCATCACTGAAACAGGTGTTACATATACACAGTTGCCAGAGAGCCTTTATAATTGAAAAAAAAAAAAAATACTTGATATTTTAATTTTAGGGAAATATTCTCTTTAGAGCAATATGTTTTATCTGTATGATGAATACAATAGTGGCAGTGTCATGCTTCTTGATGAAAAGGTTGATTCATTCATGATTTTGTAGCATGATGATGTGACAGAAAGTGCAGTGTTTCTCATTCCTGAGAAACTCAGGAGTGAAACTAGAAGTACAAGTCAATGGATTCTGTCCTGCTAAAAGAGCTAATCTAGACAGATGCTTGTGATCATCAGTACCAACAAATGCATTTAGTGTTTTGACTTTTCAAATGAGAATCTTTCTCTCCTGCTCCCTTTGCATTCTGTATCCTTCTACTCCATTTGCAGTCAATATCTGGGCAGGTCATTTTTAATTTTCTCACCAAAAGGGATTTTATTACTAAAAAACGTATTTCCTAATCAATTCGGAAACTTAGCAAAGCCCTTTACTCAGCAAGCAGAGTTTGAATCCCACACTGAGCTTTCTCCAAAAGTCAGAGTGATTCTTAGTCTTGGAACTGAATTTCTCCTGCCCATAGGTTCAAGTGTTGCAAACCAAATTCTGAAGCAATTCTGAGTTAGGGAGAGAAGTGACACTTCTTGCCAGCTTGTAGAGTTAGTCTAATCAAAAAAGAATTCCTTACTCAAGCAGACAAGAACTCAACCCATCATGATGAGAGGTTACCAGCCCAAGAGAAATGCTCTCTCAAGAGCTGAGGGAGAGAGTACTTCAAGGGCAGTGAAAGTTCTACCTCCAGAAAGAAAAAAAACCCAAACAGGTGCTTACTGCACTCTGGAATAAGTTTTAAAAGGTGTAAGTGGCAAAAGAATAAAAGCTTTATGTATTTCATATACACTTGAAAAACCCAATTTCATAATCAATATTTTGTGACCAGAAGCAAGATGGAAAGGGAAGCAATAAACAAACAACCAATAAAAATGTAAGCCAGAAAAGAGAGTTTTAAGTAAGGTGGTGGCCACCAATGCACTTAAGGGAAGGCAAGGGTTCTCCTTGAAAGCCAACCTAACTATCATTAAGTTGTGTCAGGAACTGAGAAGTCAAAGCTAAGATATGATAACAGGAGTTGTACAGGGTGCCTGTTACATGGAAAAAATAAAATTTCCTTCTGATGCTCGTAGTGAAGGCAAAAGACAACTGTTCTGTTTTAGTCAAGTTATAGGAGTAACATGAATCAAGGTTTGTTGATGTCATACCAAAAATTAAATAATCTGTTCATTATCTATTACTATTTAACGAAGTGAAAGGTTTCTGTCAGCCATATAATAAAACTGTTAAATTAATGGACACATACAAGACTATGCCAAAGATTTACTTGCTTTGTGCTCTAAAATTTCTCACAGTTTTTCCCAATCTCAACATTTTCCTCCTAAATCATCATGATAGAGGTTACTCTTATTTCTAAGAGGATTGTGCATAGTAAATCACTTCTTTACAGGGGTACAATAGTGTCTGCTGAAAGTCTCCAGCAAACTTTTTCCTAAGCAGAAGAGAAACACTTTGACTCTCAGGTTAGAGTTCCTGCAGTTATTCCCCTTCTATAAAAATACCTTTTGAGCATTAATAGTCAGATGAAGAAACACAAAATCTATCTAAAATGTCTTTAGATATTTATATTTTAGGGACCTACAGCATAACTGTTGAAAGCTGATCTTGCCAATATTAGCTCCTTCTAAGTGGATGATTAAAGTAAACGTCAGCATAATATAAGAGCATGCCAGGACTAGGAAAACAGTAAGAAGCAAGATGTGCAGATGTCCAACAATTAATGGCTTAATGCAAGGTAAACTGCATCTTTCTACACATCTTTCTCAAGATATGAAAGTAAAATGTCTGAGTATATTAAAATATTGTGAATTTTAAGTAGTAAAAATTGAAAAAATATAGTTGATATTTATTATGTGAGGTTTATATGTATATATAGTTTTATGTACACAGACATATGTATGTATATATGGAGATTAAATTTGGAGAAGCTAGATCAAACACGCTAGACAGATAATAGGCAGACAGATTTCATGGCTGATGGGAAGACTTTTTCCTGTGGCTCTAAATCAGATCAAGTTTGCTAGAGCATAAACACCCAATCTATTTTTTAGGGTAGGAATGAAGAACAAAAGATGGAAAGGAGACTTGCAAATGTGAAAAAAATGAAATTAAGCTGGCCAAAAGAGAATAAAAGTCTGGGGTAAACTTCAAACTTTCTGTCCTATCAAGTGCTTGACATACTTGCCCCAGGCCTCTCTATTTGTGAGTCAGACGCTTGTGTTGCTGCATCACTACAGCCTGGGGTAAAATCTTCCAGTGGGATGAGCAACCACTGAGCAATTCTCTTTAAGGTTTGCAAGCCAGCCAGATTTGCTTTCAGCCGTATGTATAGGGATCTCTAGCTTACCTGTGATTGTTACTAGCTCTTCAGCTTTGCAGTTTTCCTTTCAGCAGCTGGACTTCTTTCATTTGAATTTCAGCATAATTAGGCTACAAGAGTTTGGCAAACTTTGTCCGTTCCTATTATTGCAAAATGGACTTCAGGGTATTGCAGAAGCCTGTCCAAGTCAAAGAAGAGAATATTTGCTGTATTTGCTTAACTGGAAATTTTACAGTCTTCTACATGATCATAAGATTGGCTCAACTAATAGATCATCCCTAACCACTTAGCCCAAAATCTACTGGTCAGCTTTATGCTTCTGGAAGCCTTGTCGAACATCTGAGCAGGAAACAATCTTGATAATTTTGAAATTTTCACTTTCCAGACATAAACCACAATCCAAATGATTTCAAAGCCGTTTAGTAAAGCTGAAAATTAGAATTTGGGTGGTGATGGAGTACCTACAGTGTTGATCTAGGTGTACCGGCAGCACCTTTCGTAGACTTTGTATTGAGTTTGTACCAAAATTCTCCTCGGACGCTAAATGAAATTGAATGTTAATAGATGTGTGGAGTAGCAACAAAGTAAAACCAACAGCTTTGGGTCTTACACTCATAAAAATGGTTTTTGTTCACAGTAAGGAATGAAACTAACATCCTTTTCAAGTGTTAGCCAAAACGCCTCATCTTTTGCATAATTAATTACATTCTACTGTTAGTCTTTAATATTATTCTGGTTTTGTAAAAAAATCACCTTGCATATGCCCAAGCAAGCGTGTAATAAGGCAAGTGTATAATATCCCAGAGTGTATGCCTTTGCTTTGTAAAGCTTTTTTTTTTAATTACTATGAGTTAACCGCAGCAGCCTGAATCAGCCTGTTGTCCACTTTATCCTGTCCATGATTCCATCACTCTTCTCCCTTAAAACCCTGCATCATTAAAGTGCCACATTTGCACATAAGGGAACCCATCAATTCATGTAGCTCAAAATAAGAATCATGTTTTCATGACAAATTACTCAGAGCAAGTCTTTATGTACAGTAAGTGGGAATACAGGCAAACAGCCTCAGAGTACCAACAAGGGGAAGTTGTTTGGAACAGCTGTAACTTGATTATTAAAAAAAAATAAAATTTAATGGGCATAGAAACATAAAAGCCGCAAAGGCTAGAGATTCTTTATGCATAAACAAACATTGGCAGCCTTGGCAATAATGAATGGTTTTCCATGCCTAATCTGTTCTGTTTAGCAGGTGGTATTTCATACTCAGACTTCATCAATGGGATAATTTTCTTGTTAAAGAAAAAAGATATTATCTTAAAAAGTAACTGCTACTTCTATGCATAACTGGCTTAGTAGGCTAAGCAGCAGGGGTGGAAACCTGGCACTATCAATGTAATACACATTTCCCTGTATGGTGTATGAGAAAGGCTGTCGTGGGCTGCATAAAGGAAAGCTCCTGAGAACACGGTCTCTTATCTTCCCAGGTAGGTGTTCAGCAGCAGTCTAATCTAGTGATGCAGATGGCCAAATCTTCATCCAAGAACACTGTTTTTTAACTGGCTGGAATTAGAAGAAACACAGAACAATTTTTAAAGTCATTTGCACTCTAGCATCATCTCTAAGTCCAAAGTAAAACTCTGAAATATTTCTTGACAAACATGTAGAAAATTAGTCAGTCTCTTTCTAGGAAAGTTTACTGTCTGAATATGCAGGGAAAAAAGGGATGAGCAAAAATATTTGATGTAATTTGCCGGTGCAAGAAATAGTGGAAAACGGAAGCCAGATCCACTGAATGCTTATCTTGTCTTGTCACACTTGCTGGAGCATGTCAAAAGAATCATAGAATAGAATCATAGAATCACCAGGTTGGAAGAGACCCACCGGATCATCGAGTCCAACCATTCCTATCAAACACTAACCCATGTTCCTCAGCGCCTTGTCCACCCGTCCCTTAAACACCTCCAGGGAAGGGGACTCAACCCCCTCCCTGGGCAGCCTCTGCCAGGGACCAATGACCCTTTCTGTGAATAATTTTTTCCTAATGTTCAGCCTAAAGAAGGGCAACAGGTCTGGTGAAAATTCTGGAGCACAGGGGGCTGGGTGAATTAGAGCTGTTTAGTCTGGAGAAAAGAAGGCTGAGGGAGGACCTCATTGTCTTTAACAGCTACCTGAAAGGAGGTTGGAGTGAGGCCAGTGCTGACCTCTTCTCCCAAGTAACGAGTGCTAGGACAAGAGGAAATGGCCTCAAGCTGCCCAGGGAAGGTTTAAACTAGATATTAGGAAATATTACTTCACCAAAAGGGTTGTCAGATATTGGAACAAGCTGCCCAGGGAAGTGGTTGAGTCACCGTCCCTGGTGGTATATAAAATACATGTAGATGTGGTGCTTAGGGATGTGGTTCAGCTGTGAATGTGGCAATGTTAGGTTTACAATTGGACTTGATGATCCTAAAAGTCTTTTCCAACCTAAACCATGTTTATAAGAGCAGAACACTCTCTTCCTATTGCATATACAACTTAAGTGATGTATTTTGGTTGAAATCATTATATCAGATGCAGAATTAGACTCAAAAGCATCACAGAACTGTGATTAGAGCTAAAACGTTTAACATTTAAACATAACTCTTTAAAGAGTTTAACAAAAAGGGTCACTCATTCACTTATTTCCAAGTTTCAGATGTCTCAAACCATCAGTCTAGCAAGAGGTCAGCTCTTGTGACTACTGATTGTATATAAATACAAGTTTTCAAAAAAAAGTGTCAGGAGTAAATATCCATCTCATGTTGCTTTACTGGATGCTCTCTCACAGGCAATAATGTAGTGCTTGAAAAGCTCACTCATCCCCCAATGACCTAGAAAATCCCATGAGCTAGCTGCAGCTGTCTGTGAGATCCTCCCATACTGGTATTTGGCATTCATAAAGGTCTTGGAGGTCCAGCAGCCAGCACTCGGTGTTCCTGATACCAGTATCCCTTCTCCTTTAATACTTCTCCTGTCACAACACCACCCACCTATTTCTATTCAAAAGATTTTTTTTTTTGTAGAAAAATTGGATTCGGCAGTCTCAACAGTTGCTAATAAAGCTGCTTGATTGGAATTGCCAGAACGACCAGTTGCTTCTGTTATCCATCACTGAGCTCATTGGTTTTAGCTAATCCTCTGCATTAAAAATGCTGATGAAAATTCAGTGGTTGCCAGGGAACAAACATTTTGGAGGAAGCTGAATAGTCTTATACTGTGCTTAAAAATAAAAGGAAACTTGAACAGAACCACGCATATGTAGCAGAAATTCCCAGGACTGCAGAGGTGTCATGCAGTTGCATCACGCATATGCCATAGCACGAGTTTTGTCAAACTGCATTTATCCTTAGAAGAGAAACATGGAGAAACTTCTCTTTCCAAGGTTACTAGGAGAAGTGTTGATTTAATTTGAATAGGTAGGATAAAATCAGAGGTTTTCATTAGCATGGTGACCATTAGCAGAAATAAATTGCTGCCTAGTCTGCTGCTTGTCTGATCCTACTAGTAGGAAGAGGACTGGAAACCTAAGTGCTTCTACTGATTTGAAACTCCAAAATGTAAAGTAATTGAAAACGAACAAATAATGTCATTAGCTCATATTTTTTTCTTAGTTCAGAACTGAAGTATCAGTTCCCTTGTTTGGCTAGAACACCAAGGAGAAATTAGGAGGGCAAAGAAAAAACAAAATCAGAAGATAGCATAATGTATATTTGTGGAAGTTATTAATGATTTAAGATGTCATCAATGTATCATCTATAGTCTTCCTTATCCTAACAGTTATACTTTCCATTCTTTGTATTCTATTCAACACAGGATTTATATCATATTTCAGCAGGTGCCATTTAGACTGGCACATAAAGCAGGTGAGAAAAAAAATAAGGAAGGAATTTCTAAAATTCATAAGGACTAAGTGTTAAGTTCTGAACAGAAGATAATAGGTTTGCTTTCTTTACTATTGATGAAGTGAAGTAAGTGGTTTTGGTTTATTTTTTGTTACCTTTCTAGACCAAACAGTTAAACAAACTCCTTATGCTTCTATACAACACATACAGTTTCTGAAAGCAAAGGGAGACTTTTACTTGCTTTGCTCCTCTTCAGATGAATGAAATTTTGATTAACATGAAAATCAAAAACCTTTATACCAAATGAGCCATATTTTTGAGCTTTTATATTTTAGTAGGAAAGAAAATATGGCAGGTTTTTACACCCACTTATATACTGTTCTTTCTTTCCATCCACTTATATACCGTTCTTTCTTTCCATAAACACACACATGTACCTGCAAAGGTTTTTCCTGTTCTGTCTTTAGTCAAGTAAAAGGATATAACTTTTGTCTCCCACACAGTTTTGCACTTTATCCACTGTGACCTGTACTTTAAGGATGGAGAAAGTCATGACTTCATCACTTATTTTACCAATGCTATGAAAGCAGCTGCTATGCTACAATTCCAAAGGCACAAACGTCACTTTGTCACTTCCCAACAGAGCAGTCAATAAGAGCCAATACTTCCCCACTTGCCTTCATTTTCAGGAGACAAAAGATAATCTCTCTGAGCTGTCAAATCCATAACTCCTGCTCCACAGTGCCAGCTTCATGCCAAACAGGGTGTGTTTATGCCCAGCGTGTATCTGGGAGCTTATTGCCAACCTCGGGCTAGGCAAGTCTAATTAATTCATCTGTGAGACCACAATGTAAATTAAAGACTGGCTTCGTTTGACTCTACAGGATGTTCTCACAGCTGTCTCCCCCTTCACAATCTGTTTCACCTCAGAACAAGAGAAATGCAAGGAAAGCCAGTGTGCGTGCTGAATTATGCATTCAAATTGCTTATGTTTAAGCCCCTCCAAAAACCTTAATGGCCTAATTAAGCTAGAAATTGCACAATGCATCTCCTTAAATCTTCACTTCGAAACCACTCTCTCTTCGAAGGAGCCAGCAGTGTGACAGTAAGTCCAGAGCATGACTAAGATGAGAAGAAATTTTGTGACAACTTTTCACTTTCCCATTTAAATTATCACATCAGACATTGGACAAGGAAATATCTTGACATGGAAGACCAGAGGAACCACTCACTAGGATAAAATGAATACCAGTGTGTATTCTTCATGTGTGCTAAAATCTGTGGTCCCCACAGCTCTTATCACTTGCTCAGTAGAATGGTAAAGTAAGGGTCCTGCTTGTTAGAGAGGTAATGGACATCTTCAAAAAAGAAGAATGTGAAGTCTTGGTTTCAGAAACTTGGCATAAGGGGATACAGGATAGGATGGGATGTGTGCTGGAGAGTAGCTGTGAATGGAAAAAGCAGGAGGAAAATAGACAGAAAGTCCTTAATAGAGAAAATAAACCATTGCAGTCTGAAATTCAACATTTATCCAGTGTGTCTGATTTTTTTTGTTGTTTTTGTTTTTTTTTTTTAAACTTGGATTTCTTTTTAACCATTGGTCCAAACACAAAGCAGTTTATTAGAGCATTTTAAACATGCTCTTGGGTTTCAAGCTTGTCTGTAGTGATTAACTAGGACAGCAGAGTCAGGGCCAGGACAGGAGGACCCTGGTGGCCACCTGAACTTGGCTTTCTTATCCCATTCAGATGTTAATTGGATGCGCAGGATGTTAATCTGCACTCCTATATCGTGTTAGCAAACCAAAATGCCTTGTGACAACATGAATACCCCATAGTATTACTGACTCTCTGAAATGTCTCATCAGATCTTCACAGCTGCGTGCACTGAACAGTGTCGGGTCTGGCAGAAGTGGACATGGCTCCTCTGAATGCTGAGTGCCTGTAGCCGCAGCAGGAAGGCTGGAATGCAATATCTGCTTTGCAACAACGCTGCTGGTTTCCTGACTGTCTTATCCAGGTCAGATAGATACTGCCTGCAAACATATGTGATAGAAGGAATTTAGGGAAGGAGTGGACGAGGTGCTGAGGGACATGGTTTAGCGTTTGAGAGGAATGGTTGGACACGATGATCCGGTGGGTCTCTTCCAACCTGGTTATTCTATGATTCTAAGTGAAACAGTAAGAAAGTCTGCTGGATGAGAGGCTAAGCTTCTAACATTGCTCCCCCATCTTTTGCAGAGATCTACCATGGCCTTCCAAACCACTTCCTTCTTGTTTTCTGTATTTCCCCAATCAGCTTTGTCTGTCTAAAGGTCTCGATAACTGGTTTTGCAACGCAGATCCCACAGCATTTTGTTTACCCATCTAGTTAAGTATCTGTTTGAACAGTTAAATATTCTTCCCTTGACAGAGCAGTATTAAAGTATTCCCACAGACATCAGTTAGACTAGTACTCTGAACCTGCCCTAGGCTAAGATAATTGTAAAGATCATCTTTTTTACTTGTATTTGTTGCGTCTTAAACACTGACCAAGTACAGGACTGCCTGTGCCTGAGAGGTTTTTCTGTGGCTGCTGGTTAACAATGAGAAGGGGAGGCATAGGAACAGGCACTGCTCCCCCATCTCACCTGTAGAGGTTATTCTGGCAAAGGGTCTGTTGAACTGCCAGTGAGCCTGGAGGCTCTGGCCTCAACTCAAGAACCATCCCTGAAGGAGCTTCTGCACATGCTCCAGTTCAAGAATTTGCACAGCAAGACCACCTTGGACTTGTTTTTCAAATAGTGCATGCCAAGAGGCCATGGAAGGCTCACCATTTACTTCATGGAACTGTCCTGAAGAGCTGCTGCTTGGCTGTCCTGAAGAAGAACTGCCAGACCATGTGTTCCCAAAGAATTGCTGCTAGAGGAGCTGCTGCCAGATGGACCACATTTTCCAAGGAATCGCTGTGCCCTGTTGGAGTGGTGATAATTTATCTTTTGCCACTATTGCAACACAATAGGGCTTTTGCCTACATAGACTTGTGTCATTCTGCAGCAGAGAATACATTCTAATAGGAATAGCTGCACATGTTGCACAACATCCTAGTGTTTCCTCTTATATAATCGCTTTGGTTCATATTCTAGAAGCAGCCTCTCCCTCTGTTTTATGGAAAGTGACATGAACAGTGTGGTGAATTACATGGTGTCAATAGGTAGATATTTTTCATAACTCTTCATTTAGTAACCAAAGGCTCAGCTAGTTTGGAGATAAATAGTTCTAGCATTAGTGGATTATTGATGTTCTCCTACAAAGGAAGCAAGCAGTTCCACAAGGCAAATGGTCCTGGACCTTGGCTGTGCTTCTAACGATAGAAGAGAAGTGCCTCAAGAAAAATGGGAGTGTCCTCCTGAAAACAGCAACCACAGCAGCAAGTCATCTTGAGAGATGTGCCCTTTCCTCTTGTCAACAAAATGAATGGTGCAGGTGGCTTGGCTTAAAAAGGATTCTGCACCATAAGGTGACAGATTTTCTAGTTGAGACACCCAATTAACAGAGGTGAATGAATCATTTAACCCATTTTAAACATCCTCTGTTTCCCTTTTAACAGAATTGACAGGCAATTAACTGCAAACCCACTCGTCATTTTTTATCAATGCAGATTGTCACATGGTAAAGTTCTTGATTTAAAATAGGTAACGGGTACAGATGATGGGGTCACGAAGCACATATGTAGACCTACACATTCAGTTCACCAACTCAGGGAGGAATTTGATTTGGAGGATGAATCTGAATTTTGGCATCTTCTTTTAAATGTAGAGGAAATGTGTGAAATTTGAGTCAGTACCTGAACTGTTACAGAGATCTTTAGGTGTATGGATCCATTAGCAGTGTAGGGCCAGCTTTATTTCAAGCTCAGAATAAATGTAGGTATATGAAAACTTTAAAACTGTAACTGTAAAACTGTGAATTTTGCTTTCCTGAACGCTGTACTGCAGTTTTACATGTTCATCCTTAGCTTGAATAAGCCTCGATTATTTCACTGAAATCAGCTTGGGTTCATGTTTAAGAATATGCTTTAAAACTTCTCTGGGTTGAAGCCTTGTCTGGCAATTCCAATGAGACTCTCACATCTCCATGCATTTAGCCAGAAAATTCATGGAAAGGCCAACACAGCAGCCTCCTGTCTGGAGCTGTGAAGCTCCTGTGAAAGCTAGGAGGTGTCTGAGCCAAGCATGTAAAATATTTGCTTGAATTAAAGATAATTTCAGAAACTGAGTAGAGTCTGTACTGTTTTTTAAATATATATATTTTTTTCTCAAAGTTGGAGCAGAATACCTTGTGTAACCGTTAAAACTGAACAATGAGTGGAATGCCCCATATACTTATTCACACATGTGTGGAGAAGAGTTTCTAGTACCTGAAGGGGCTAGATCAGAATCATCTATTACAGAAGAGTACAATGAGATCCAGCTGGTGCATCCAGCTAACAGAACTTTAGACTGGGACTGGATTACTGAGTTTTACAGTGAGGGTGATTAATCAATAGAACAATTGACAGAGGAAATACAGCATCTTTTCCAGTGCTGGTAGCCTGTAAAACTAAGTGCCTAGATATGGTATAATCATAAGGAGTAGAATCAGCAAAGTGTTTCCCAAATATAATTGAAACGGTTGTTCTACATAGTTATATTAGGTTCGTATTGCTTTAAAATACACAACTGTTTAAGAAAAAATCTTACTGCGGTCCCTGATTCAGTACACGGGATACCTAGACAGCCCTTAGGACAATATTTCAACATTGAGTTTGCCGATGTTGAACCTTCTTCTGCCTCAGCTTGTGTGCTGCTCTGGCTTAATCCAAAGTAGCCACTCTCTTGTCTCTCCTGGCCCAGACAGACTACAAGGCATTTAGAAATCCAGGTCCTTTGGTGTTCAATTGGGTTTCAACGTCCAGTTTTCTAAAGCTTGTTAAAAAGTTGCAGGCTAAATCGATTTGCTACCTACAGTCGAGGAAATAAAGGACTAAATACTGCCAAAGAAAATGCTCACATTGCTAACTTCTGATCTCTCTCACACTGACATTTTTCCTTTGTCATTCCAAGACAAATCAGAATCTGGCCCAACAGTTTGCAGCAACAAACCCTGAACACAAGAAAGGACATCCCTGCTTGATAATATAATTTCTCGTCTCTGTCAATGTAGTTTAAAGGCAGCTTGATCTTTCTCATTCACCCTACGGCCGTTTAGTTGTTATGAATTGCTACAAGTTGCTTCAACAGGCCAAGTTTTCAAGATGAATGTGTGTTGGCAAACATATTTAAAGAAGCTGCAGCATATTCTGAAAGGCTCTGGGTGGAAATAAAGGCAGTGGGAGGTCTATATTTGACTCCCTAGTTTAGAAGTATGTTGGCACACAAATCTCCAGTCAGCTCCTTGTAAGTTTTCATCCAGACTGAAATCTCTGTACAAAGTCTACCATGCAAAAGAATATTTGGCATGAGCAAGGGGGTATCTGTTGTCCTCTGAGGATTTTGTTCTGTACAGAAGTTAAAAAGGACAGCTACTTATGCGGTAACTAGCATTAAACATAAAACTGAGGCTAGAAAACAAAGCCAAAATATCTAATAATTTCAAAGCTTCATCGTGATCAGGTCCTAAAATGCAAGTTACTTTTGAATAATGTATCTCAGACTTGCATTGAAGCAAAATTTGGGATTTGAACCAGCCTGAACTCATAGTCTCCCCTACAACAGGATGTGAATTTCAGATGGTTTGGCACTTCTTAGGGTAGTTGATTAAGAAAACCTTTCTTTAGTAGAAGAGGATCCATGCATACAGTCACCCCTTCCTTACAACTGCAAGTAATGGGTCTCTTCCAGTAAAACATTTCTCGTCTTCATCTGGATGCTATTCTGGTCCCACCTGTGGTATTGTAGCTGCTGTAATAAAAAGTGAATAGATTGGGGGATGATTTTTATTCCATCATATTGTGTTCCAGCTTCAATCTTGAGTGTTGGTAAGTAACTGCAGCCCTGATGTTCCTTTTATGACAGCACAGCAAGTTACCACCCATCAGCTGACTGCAGATACCTTAATTTATCCCCAGGGTCTCATAAAATGCAGTAGTTTCGTGGACGTTCCTTATACTTTTACGAATTTAACTTTACTATATATAAGTGCAAGTATTTGGTGGTTCGCAGCTGAGGATAACGTGAAACTAAGATGTTATGTCACAAAAACTAAACTTGATCACAGTAAACCTTCCCTCATATTCCACTTTTGACCACTGACAGAAATAGGATACGGAGCTAGAGATGCCTTTGCTTCTAATAGTTTAAATACAGAGAAAGATGTCCAGTCACTTTGGCAAAAATCACAAGCTCATAGCTTAACAAAGAAAGGAGTTAGAACTACTTCTGAGAGGGGATATTCACTAGGAAAGGGGGAAATGTAAAAATAAATTGCTTTAAAATTGCTACCTGGCCATCTGCTGATCCATCTCAGCCTTTCCAAGTCTCTCTGCTGTAGGTCGGCTATGGGCTAGAGACCTCATTTACTGTTTCACATTTGTGATGCTGCTGCAGACATCACCGAACTGCTTTCTCAGTCCTGTTGGTTGGAGCATAGGATTTATTCTGTGCAAACAGATGGGTTAGAGATTTGTTGGTCTTCCGTGAGGCTGCTATTGCTGTTCTGTAATGGCATCAGTTAAATAAGCATTAAGGCAAATGGCTGTGTTCTAGAGAGGAAGAAGGGGAAGGCAGTCATTTAACACTCATTAAGAAAAAGTCTCTCTCCTCACCCCGCACCTCCCTCTGTCTTCTAATTGCTGAACCTAGCACAAATGTCCTAAGAAAGTCAGTTGGCTTCTATGGGGACTTCACTGTGCTACATGAAAAAACAGTCTATGATTTGAAACTCTCCTTTGAAAGGTTCCGTGTCTAATTCTCCAGCTAACTCTCCTCTCATCTTTCTGAGGTCTCATCATCTTAAATGTTTACTTAAAGGTGCCAAGGCACTATTACACAAATATTAGGTTTATCCTACACAGGAACAATATGGGAATACAGACTCATTCCCCTGTGCTGGATACAGTCATATGAAGTAGGAGTCCAGGCTGGCTAGAGAATTTTCCCTGTACATCTTAATGGGTTATCACGGTTCATTTTTAAAAGGATTTAACTTTACCTTTCTAGATGCTCCATCTTTTGCATTTCCAGATGCTCAGGACTCCCAGGCTAATAAGTCTGGCTGAGATATCCAACCTGGCTCCACACTTTCATATTTAAATTTATTTCTTGTAATTCAAAAAAATGACCTGCTTTAATCTAAAGAGGAGAAAAGAATAAAATCTTCCTCAACAATTTTTATCAGCTAAGGAGGCCACATTATCTGGGCATTTGCAGCCACCACAGCTGACTTTTGGGATGTAGAAAACATTGTTCCCTTTTATTTCTTATCACATCAGCCTTCAGAGGATTCTTATTAAACAACCAAGAGGAATCCTTGGTTCTAGGCCCTATACACATGCAAATGGTTATCATGGAGAATTTCCAAGTAAAATATGCCACAAAAGACAGCTGGAGACAGTTTCAGCCCTTTCATAATCTAAACATTGAGGTAAAATAAGCTCACCCTCCTTCATTCCTGTCAGTGACCTGGCAGAACCCATGGATTGAGGGCAACATTAATTTTGAAAACTGCTTCTTAAGTAAAATAGTTTGTATTAACAAACTAGGTAGACATGTCTGATTTTTTTTAAACCAGGTAGAACAGCACGCTTACAGACAGTACGAGAATTTAGTAGAAGAATCAGGCAGATACTGTCTGAAAGCCCCAGCCACTCATGGAATGGTCCAGTGGGCACTTCCAAAGTGATGGCAGAGGCAGGATTTGCCATGACCTCTGCTTCCCAGGAGGGTGCATAGAGGTGCAGAGTGCAGTTAGGGCAAGGAATATCATATTTCCTTTAATGTTAATTTCTATTTAAAGAGGAGGGGTGGAAAAAGAGAATTATAGATAGCATGTTATACGTTAGACATTTTTTAATGAGTAAACAGTTATCAAAATAAAGAAGGGTTAGGGCAACCCAGAACACCTGCTTTTCTCAGTCAGAAATTCATTCAATATAGTAAAATATCTTGGAGGACCCCTCTGTCCTATATTCTGCCATAGAAACTGCTGACATTTCTTATGTAGAATCAAGCAGAATGTTAATCTGATTCTTACTCTAACATTATAAGTCTTATGTCTTAAGAAGAACCTGTGCTGATAGCTCCCTGACTGAACTCAGCTTCTTTTTCTGTACACTGAAGTCTCAAAGATACTGGCATTTCAGAAGTTTAGCTCGCTAGGCATGCATTTCATCTTTCTATTATTTCATCTCACCATCTCGCTGGATTTCATCTGCCTTACTCTCTCTCCCTTTTTACCTTCTCACAGTGGTCATCTTTTGCTCTGTTTTTCATCCATATTCTGATCATTATATGATTTTGCTTTCGTGTAGCCAAAAAACCCAATTACAATGACCCCAACAACCCAGAAGTCAAGCCATCAATATAAGTTTGGAATGAAAGTAATGCTGACTGCCAGTACTTCTGTAATTTCTAGCAATCCACTCTAGTCTTTTCTCTCTTAATGGCAGATGGATAAACCATTTGACTTCACTTTTCCAATCTATACAGAGGCCTTCACCACCCTTTATAACCCTGAAATTCAGACAATTAGGACTTGATTAAATCCTATCATCTCTCAGGTCTCTTAAGCCAAGTAATGGCTTCTTGGAGAAGCCAAGTAATTTTACAGCTTCTCCCATTCCCTCCCTCTCCTTTCTGGTCCGTGTGCATTTCTGGCTCCAAGCAGGAGCTTAATTAAATGTACTTGACATCCAAAATAATTAAAGAGATTATTCCAGGCCTTTAACACAGAAGCTATGTTTTTATTAGAAATTTGGCTAGGAAAATAAATATTTTTATCTATATATTCACATTCATATTTGGATTTAGATTTAAATTTGTGTTTGTGTTTATGTATATACACTGCATATGTAGACATAGACATATATATATATATGTAGACATATATATATGCGCACACACACACATGTAAGACAAATCCATAGGTCTGCACATCTTCACATTGGCCTTGTGCATGCAAACTAATTTCCCTGAGAAAAAAACTAAACAGAAACACGGATCCAAATGTGTTCTGCATCTACAAGGTTATGCCCCAAACGATGTGGCACACACCCCGCAAGTCCCTCACACACATGAACCTTCAATTTTGTTGGTTGCACTTTCCTAGGCTTTCTGGACACGTGCTTTATAAACGCCTGAGAAAACCAGTGCACGTGTCCCGTAATTGCCAGCTCCCGACAGACTTTTCACTCTCTGATTCTCTGACACCCCAGCTCTATGTCCTCAACCTTCCTTACCCTCTGCTTTAATTTAGTTCTGATTTTATTCATCTTATATTATTTTGGCAATGCCCTTCATAGACAAGTTTAATCTTTCCTCTTGTTTCACTGTTTCTGTTTCTATAATTTTTTTACCCTTGTATGTTAACACCTGCATCTTACACTCAGCGCCAGTATAAGGGTGGTAAGAACTAAGATCTGCAGGTAACAGCCTTGTGTGATGGTTGCATTGATATTTGCACGATCTTTGAGTCCTCCCTTAGCAAGTTTGCAGACGACACCAAGCTGGGAGTAAGTGTCGATCTGCTGGAGGGTCAGGAGGCTCCAAAGGGACCTGAACAGGCTGGACTGCTGGGCAGAGACCAACGGCAGGAGGTTTAACAAGGCCAAATGCCGGGTCCTGCACTTGGGGCACAACAACCCTAAGCAGAGGTACAGACTAGGAGAAACCTGGCTGGAAAGCTGCCAGGAGGAGAAGGACCTGGGGGTGCTGGTTGACAGCGACTGAACATGAGCCAGCAGTGGCCCAGGTGGCCAAAAAGGCCAATGGCATCTTGGCTTGTATCAGAAACGGTGTGACCAGCAGGTCCAGGGAGGTTCTTCTCCCCCTGTACTCGGCACTGGTGAGACCGCACCTCGAGTCCTGTGTTCAGTTCTGGGCCCCTCACCACAAGAAGGATGTTGTGGCTCTGGAGCGAGTGCAGAGAAGAGCAACGAAGCTGGTGAAGGGGCTGGAAAACAAATCTTATGAGGAGCGACTGAGAGAGCTGGGGGTGTTTAGCCTGGAGAAGAGGAGGCTGAGGGGAGACCTTATTACTCTCTACAATTACCTGAAGGGAGGTTGTGGAGAGGAGGGAGCTGGCCTCTTCTCCCAAGTGACAGGAGACAGGACGAGAGGGAATGGCCTCAAGCTCCACCAGGGGAGATTTAGGCTTGAGATTAGGAAGAAATTCTTCACGGAGAGGGTGGTTAGGCATTGGAACGGTCTGCCCAGGGAGGTGGTTGAGTCACCGTCCCTGGAAGTGTTTAAGTTTAGGGTAGATGAGGTGCTTAGGAGCATTATTTAGGGATTGGTGGGAATGGTTGAACTCGACGATCCGGTGGGTCTCTTCCAACCTGGTTATTCTGTGATTCCGTAATTCTGTGATCACGACCAGGTACAATTTCCGCATCCTAAAGGAAGAGCAATACTTGCTCTCAATCTTTAAAACCTTTATCAATGCCTATTATCATGATTGTTGGTGGAGCCCTGGTCTTGCCTAGGCTGAGGGGAAAATAGGTTAATCTATGAGCTCTGCTCGGGTAAGAAGGAGGCATGGAGTTCTGATCTATTTGGAACTGTGCTGAAAATGAATGCACAGGAGGGGAAAGTTGGACATAGGCAGTCTCTCAGATCTCAAATAGAAAGAGCACATCAATTCCCAGATCCTTTTGGCTCACATGTCAAGAAGACAGTTTTAAGAAGGCAGAAAACATACACCAAGGCTTAAAAAAAAATATGATCTTGTGTCTTTCATGGAAATGAAGACAGAAGTGCAGACAGGATTAGATTCACGTCGTGCACCTGGAAACATGTGAACGTGGTCCCCATTAATCCCAGAACACGCTTTGATAAGGGAAGCTTAAAGAGCCCAGCTGTGCCTTGTTTGCCCTGCAGAACAGCTGTAGGCTTCTCTTCCCTGCCCACTGCTGAAACGCGATGATATAGGGCTGAAAGAAATGATGGGAGTGGGGCTATTTTTAGTAAGCAAACCATAGGCTGTCAGTCTGTGAGACAGCGATCTCCATCTAGAAATCAGAGAAGCAGCATTACTGGATGTGAGAACCAGTCAGTTTACAGTTAGGTTCCGTTTATAAATTGTTCACCGAGAGCTGACAAATGACTGAGCAAAGTTTTAGTAAGTGATTGTACTTCAGTAATGAGATGAAGCAATCGTGACATGGAAACATTAATAACAAATACTAATTGAATCTCTGACATGCTCATAATAGTATGTATTATAAATGGGATAGAATTAAAAGGATTCAGCATTAAATAACACCTAGAAAACTACACGTTGCTGCTTCACTTTTCCATTAGCTTCAGTGATGTTACTGGGTTGTTTTTTTCTATCAGGAGTACACAGCAAGCTAAGAAGAAGCTTGAAAAAATTTCTTTGTCCATCCTGTACTCTAAAGACTTTGTTGGCTTATTTGCACTTTGAGACACTTTGCTTTTCCAGTTGTTACAGTCTAAAGGGACAAAGGGTGGTCCAATAGTCAAACTTGCCCTTTTGGGTCCACGGAAATATAGATTCAGTTTCCTGCTCCCTTATGGATCACTTGTAAGACCCTAAGAAAGTTGTGATCGTTCTGTAATATCAAAGATACCATTTCTCTAAAGTGAACCTGCACCAAGAGTTTGAAGTGAGGCCAAAGCAAGGATCGTGCTTGGATGCAGCACAATGATTATAAATGAGCACTGCAGGGGAAAAACAAATAGAAATCTTCATTTCAGGGAACAATCATATTTCAGTAAGAATTAGCATGCCATATTGAAAACCAGCATTATGGGGGTTTTCTTGTTTATCTTTCTAAAGAAATTACAGAAATATAGTAGTAAAAAAAAAGAGAAAGAATGTGCAAGATCAGTTTTCAGCATGTCAGAAGACTGCAATGTGATTCATTAAATAAAAGGTCAATTAAAATTAACCTGGATAAGGACTATAAGTAAGTCTGTTGTCTAAAACATTTCTACATTCTTTCTAGGGGTACCTTGGGACCAGATATGTGTTTGTTCTTTTCCATTTCTAGTTACTGTGGTGCTATACAGAGTCCTGAGACAAAGCTTGATCTAAAGCCAAATTGCTCTGGGGTAAAAGATCGCCTTTCTTTTTGACACAAAATAGATGTCTCTGAGAAGACATAAGAAAGGATGAAGAAAACATCAGTAATTGGTGCTTTGCAAAGGAAAGCTCCAGGGCCAGCTGACTTAATTATGCTAATCATCCTATCAATCTTAATGGAAGAGAGACTGTAAGCCTAAAAATACAGTCAGTGATGTGCCAAGAAAATTCCTGTTTTTTCTTACATTTGCTAAGGCCACTAATCACATGGTGCCATTATAAAGGTATCACCTTGCTCAGAGATAAACCTTAACTAATTCAGATTCATTCAGGTGGTCAGGTAGGTATCAGCAGAAATGGCTTGTACTGACTGCCACAGGAGATAACGAGACTGCTCCTAAAGCTTGTTATGCAAAAATCTCATGGAGGAGAATACAGCCAGAGACAAACTTCTGTTAAACTTTAAAAAGGCTGTGAAATCCCTCTCTCTCTCTTTTTTTTTTTTTTTTTTGTCGCTTTCTGGCTGTCTTATTAAATTTTTCCCTCTTTTGTGCTTTTTCAGGCAATAATGTAATTCAGACCATGGAATGAAAATGAAGCCTGAGCCACCTGAGGTATGGTGCTTTTACTCAAACCACAAACCAAGATTATTACTAATAACAGAGGTGGATTTTTCTGAAGGGTCATGTATCTCATGTCTCTTGTCAGGTAAGGAATAAGGGAAATACCTGTGAGCATGGAGGGGTTAAGCACTGCTCTTCACACCTCATACTGAAGGAAGAATGAGAATCTGATTTGACGTATGATCAGGCTGTTCCTACTATTTCAAAGTAATTTATATTTTCATTTAAAAAAATGAAAATATATGAATGAGAAATATATTCACATGGGTTAAAACTGTTATAAATTCTGCACAAATTAATAAGTAGTTTTGATTGTCTTGAAATGGCTCTGAAAATAAACAAATAATGATGGATGCACATTTTGTGCAACCTAGGTTCAGAGGTTAACTAAATATGTTATTTTAAAATGTACACTATTATATGGGTCTATGGAGAAGATGTAAACCATAAACCCAGAGTTGATCTTATTTTCAATGCATTATGACATTTTTTAACTCTTTTCAAGTAAGTTAATATTAAATTGCTGAGTTTTAACCACTCGACACAGCCAAATAAGATCATCCTACCCTGTTATGTAGGATGTACCAGGGTAAAAAACAGCAAAAAAGGGTTTTTATCTTTCGTCCTAGGCAGGACTTTTTCCCTGACTGCTAATGCTGATGTAACAACCTGAAGGCTGGTATCAGGTTCTTTGATCTACGGTACTGAAAATGCACAATGATTTCATGAAATTGTTCAGTACTTCAATAAGTCTGGCCATATATTTCTGATTAGAAGGTAATCTAACATCCTGAAAGCTAGAGACACCTCTATAATATTTTACGAAATATATAAATTTTCTACTTATTCCTAGCTCGTTTGGGATTTTTTTTTAGAGTAGATCAATTGCTATTATTGCAATATGAGACACCTTACTTGTATCACGAGACAGCATAATGAACATCCTATTTCTATCTCCTTTCTGGCTCAGAGTACTTAAATAAAATCTCTATTTGCAAAAGTCCTTTTTTTTTCTAACATATTGAGGACTGTGTGGAAAAAAAGAAAGTGGTTCCTGGAGTTTATTATACATAAGCAAATAACATTTTTTGTTAAAACCTAAGTCATTTACACCCTACTGTAATATTACTCTAGCTTTAATGATTCTATGAAATTCATGATAGGACGTTTAGCTGAAATAAAAAGAAAAGATATGAGAGATTGGCATTTCCTATGACAGGTTTTCTGCTATGTCTTCAGCTATCTTTCTAAATATTTGTCATACTTTGCAAGTAACAGGGCTTTTTGTCATAACGAAGCAAAATTAAGAGATTAAATTTCCCACCTCTAGCAAAATTAAAAAAAAAAAAAAAAAAGAATATGCTTGCTTAAGGAATTCTTTGGGTGGATTAAAGCTGCACATGAGTATGGGACAGAGAAAGAATTCAGCAGGAAATCAAACTTTAACTGCTAGATTGACTCTACAATGGAAGAAAAATTACAGTGTGAAGTTAAATTCAAGACCAAATAATTGCAGAGGTTAGTGCTAAAGTGCTTCCAATGTTTTTCCAGCTCAGACCTTCCCAAATAAAAATTCTGTGCCTCCACAGCAGAAGGAAAAAGCTCTGTGTGAGTTTGCATCCCCTTTTCATGGAAACGGTTTTATGCCCATCCTGAAGCTGAACCTAAAAAGCAAGGTAACATCATGCTAAGAAAAGTGAAGGAAAAAAAAAAAAAGGGAAAAGAAAGGGAGCATTGTAATACTTGATTCTTTTTATCTGGCTACTTGCACATAAAGCAGGTGAAAGAAAAGCTTTGGTGTAATTCACACCAGCCTTTTGAGCAACAAAGAAAAACACTAAGTTCTTGTCCATTGAGTTCTGTGAACCTGGTTAATTAGATCCGCAAAACACATATCCATGTATGCGATATACATATAGAGGAAACGTGGTTTCCTGTGGTGCAATACCAAGAAATTC
The DNA here is from genome assembly GCA_033459285.1 of Clamator glandarius. Lineage (NCBI taxonomy): Eukaryota > Metazoa > Chordata > Aves > Cuculiformes > Cuculidae > Clamator > Clamator glandarius. The sequence continues at coordinate 7,960,509 of JAUNZM010000092.1, read as the reverse complement.
AAGGTAAGTTTCACTTAAAAAGGGAGAATATTTTCAGAAAGCAACACCTCTAAGAGAGCACTCTCAGCAAAATCCACTTTTTATACATAGCTGCAAGTTATGCTGATGTGATGACCCCAACACCCTCATAGATTTAGACTATATGGAAGGTGCTACGTGTAATTATCTGAAGCAGCCAGAACATTTATTATGATAATTAAAGTCAATTACTTTTATGACAGGATCAAAAAACAAACACCACCTCTAACACTTCCCTCATTTTCCTATCTCTTGCACAATATAATATTGCCACAGTAATTACTATATCTTACCACCCTCCTAGCAAATTCCAAAGGCAGGGATATCTTAATTTGCTTGGCTAGCTTCCTTCTGCATGACTGCTTCACTCAGCGGCAGTAGATGAATATGTTCCTTAAAATGTTGGTAGTGCTCCTGACTTGGTTTGCTTTATAAAATGAGTATTTTATTGTTGTCAGAACACCTCTGGATAATCAAGGACATGGTTTGAATTATTGCTAAGAAATTATTAATTCATAAGCAATGCGACACATCCTAATACACTCTGAAATGTGATTTTATTATGACTATGGGAACAATGCGAGACTGAGAATATCTTATACCATTCACTTCTGTGTGCTCTGTTTGGAGTTGGAGCAGATAGCCGTCTATTAAAATAATCACCAACTACTTCTCCTCTTGGGATTATATTCAGGGCCCAACTAATAGATTAACAAAGTTTTTGAGAGTATTTAGAAAGTTTAATTTTCAAGCTTCTACTGACATGTATTTCCTTTTTAAAGCAAGATGCTCCATTTAAGTTACATGAGGTTCCTTAGGGAAATAGGATGATGTGTTGTGTTACCATCTATCCTGTTCAACATCAGCTGCCTATTTCTCTGTTTTTGTTTTGTTTTGTTTTCTTGGCTTCTCTTTGCAGTAGAAGCAGTAGTTATCTATACCACAACAAAACCTCTTCCAGGCCTCATGTCAAAGGTCATAGATCTTTTGTGCTCTGAGCAAAGCCTGCACTTTCTGAGAAAAATTCCTTCTCCAATATTGCTTGTTTGTTAAATAAAGACATAAGCAACCCACCTTGCCTAGCTACAGTGAAGCTTAGTATTTATTCACACTTCAAAGAGGAGAAACTTAGAAAAAAAGAGTTATTATAAAGAAATGTTCATGGAAAAGTTCCCCCATTATAATGGGACAAAACTCAAGAAAAATAATAGCTGTTCTTCCATCTGTCGAAAGTAGTTCAGAATTGTTGGAACAAGTGGGATATTGAGCAAACGCCTGCAGTTCTTAATGACATTATGTCTTTCAGTGGAAACTCTTCACTGATATCTGAAGGCCTTATTTTAATAGAGAAATGGACGCAAGAGGCTGCTTTGTCAAAACCAGGTTGGTGTTTTCTATATCTCTCTCCTTGCTTTTGATGGAGTATAAATCACCTTGTGCCAGAGATGGCATGGACAGGGTATGATCAGGAGGGGGAGGCATCTTTGGGAGTTGGATACTCTATCATGTTCTTACAGTAGACTCATTCTAGGGCAGTCAACAAGCCCACCTGGAAGCGTAAATGTGAGATCAGGGTCTACTGCAGCTCAGTGTTGGTAGCTAGGCACGTTATTAGGGCATAGGAGTGAACGCCTTGCAGAACATTGTGGTGTTGTGGAGGCTGGAGCCTCAGCGCTCTGCCCCAGCAACGACCACAGGCCATGAAAAAGAGCTTAGACTGGGATAAACATATTGAATATGTGAAGAACCTTCTCCCCCGAGGATTGGACTGTGTTTAAAAATAGATATATTTGTAAAAGGTACTGACGAAGCCCTGGGTCCTGATGTAGGCAACACCAGAAATATATGCAATTGCTGTGAGGCCTCGTGATTTGCCTACATGTTACACAGTAATATTTGGAGTGGGCTTCAAGCTTCAGTGATAATGTCCAAAGTTAACCAGCAGGTCCTCCTACAGGTTAGTCTACAGCATTAGTCATGCCTTAGCGCACTTGGACCATATAGAAGACATAAATGGAAATACTGTGATGGACGGTGACCCTTAAAATTATCTCTACTTGAGGCCACGTGTCATTCCATGAGTATCCATGCAAGCTAAGATGAAGATAAATATAATAGGGTAAAAGTCAATGTGAAGTTCAGTAACTGACATTAGATGATGTAACATTCCTTTTCATCCCTTGACTGTCTTTTGCTTTGCTCCTACCTTATTAATCTTTGGGTCTCTTTATATTCCATAATAGGGTGCTTTACTTTGAATCTGTTCTTTCCTGAAACTCCTCAGCCTCTTTTAGGAAGAACTTCTCTGTGAATTAAACTGTTCTTTGCTTATAGATCAATCATTTTTAAAAATAATAGGACATTAACTAGATACATCTATGTCTCTATTAGTAATGCAAGAGTGTTGAAAAAAGTATTCAAACATTGATTAATGAATTTAATCATTTCCATAGAAAATGGCATAAAGAATAAAAATGGCTCATTAGAAAAGAGTCTGTGGAAGTAAATGTTTAGCCTCATAAAGTTTCCTGGGAAAGTAAAGATCTTAAACACCAAAAAAGTGATAAAATATTCTTAGATCCAATTACAGCGATGGTGAAAACCTCTCCCTTTTTTTACTGACCAATCTCCTAGATTTGTCAATGTTCAAAGGGCTCATTAGCTCAGGTTCAACTCTTCCAGCAGTCAGCCAGGACTATAAGGCAACCACTCTAACACACGTATCTACCTGTCTGTCTGTCTATCTTTCTATCTGTGGAATTATCCCTCATGTTTTATTCCAACTTCATAGCAACAAGATGACAAATTGTATGCCAAGGAGAAGAAAAATCTGCTTTCATCCTCAGCCACATGGTGACCTGGACTTATTTTCTGATTTCTATGAGCTGAGACAATGAGAAGGTACCAAATGGTGGATATCTGCATTTTCAAAATGCCTTCCAGGTGGCAAGATTATGGAAAGATAAATGATGAAAGTTTCCTAGGCTACTACCATCCCTGTGCAGAGAATATTTTCCCTACTGCTTCATTAAGCAGGAACGTGGTAGGTTTTTGCTTGTGATAGATGTTTCTCAGGCATGTTCTTTTTATCCCTTTGTTCTCACATTCAGATTTGACATTTCTGTGGTTCTACAGGGCAGTGGCAATTCTATCATTAAATAAATTAGGTTTAACACTGAAAGGATTACTATTACATGGTCAAAATGCAGGTATTGTAGAAATCAGATCCTTCCTAAATAATTTTCTAGAACATACTAACTTAACAATTTACAGTAGCACGTTGGTGGAAAAGGTATCAAGAGTTCAGACATTTAGCCAATAGCATTGTAACCCTTAAGTAAACAGAGCATCTGACCTATTGAAACGATTACTGCTTTTGGACTCACTCTTCTAAGGTACTTAAAATGCATATCTATGCTTTTAAAACTAAGCCGGTCGCTGATACTGTTTTGAAGACAATGAGATCATAAGACAATTGTAGAGTCCTAATGTATTTTAAAGGTAGTTTAGCTCCTCTCCGTTTACAGGGCCAATACTTGAACTGAGATAGGACACTTTAGAAATATAACCTGAATTAGTAGAGGGCTGGCAATAAGAGGCCTCTGAATTGCATGAGAGGTCACATCCCTAGTGAGCTTTTTCATTGGACTTCCAAACTGCCTTGTCCCCAAGACAGCAGTGGTTGTAATTCTTCATTAAAAAAGAAAAAAAAACCATTGAAGGTAGATCACTCAGTCTTAGATATCAAGAAATGGGAGGAAGAGAGTGCATATGGCACTTGGTATCTTTCTGTAGTTCCACTGATGTGAGAAAAGTTTGTAATGATATCAGCAACCTAATTTTCTACTTAACTCATCATTGTCTTCATAGCGGTTTTCAGATGCAATGGATCGCTCTATTACTCACTCCAGAGAAAGACATTAATTATGAAGGAAATCTAATTCAGATCTGCAATGATAAGTATCAAGACAGTTCCCAGGTAGTGGGGAAGCAAAGATACTTAGGGTATCCGTAAACAGAGGATCTGCCATGTTTTGAAGGCTTCCCCACCTCTTCAGCACAGAGTGGGTTACACATCCTCAGTGAAGAGTGGAACATTTCCCTCAAACACTCATCTTGCTTAGATTGAGGGTCAAGCTGCTCTTCAGTGAAGAGCAAGGCTTCTGGAGCAGCACAAAATCTCAGTAGTGAATAGCCTTTATGAACTGGTAAAAGGCTTTTCTGTTAAGAAATTGAATGAATCAAAATCAAACTAAAAGAACAGTTGAACAAAAGAATAAAACTTTACCCCCCACAATCTGAGGAGGAAAAAAAAACCTGGACCGTGGGGAAGCTGGGCAGGGAACATGCAATTAACTGGTTGGCATTTATGCAGGACCCTGGGAGGAATGTAGGCTCTCTGCTAGTACTGTACAGGCTATTTCTGTTTAAAAGGATCCATGTTCCTTCCCTGGAAGGTGTTGGTTTAGTGTTTGATAGGAATGGTCGGACTCAATGTTCCCTTGGGTCTCTTCCAACCTGGTTATTCTATGATTCTATATTCACAGGACCTGGGAGTTCTTTGTTATGTTACCATTTTCATGTAGTCAAATAATGATGACAGAAATGCCAAGAAACAAGATCAAATGCATTGTGGGTCAATACTGCTCTTTTACCAAAGTGCTTCTGGTGTTTGGCATCTGGACCAGCTCATCAACATGTGAGAGGTTAAAGAAAATAATAGTCTGGGCGCTGTAGGAAAGGATAAGAAATACGTAGCATGGAGGCAGATAGTGTTATTTCTAATGTTATTTCCAAAGGTTAAGGAGAATGAATATTTCTCCTTTTTTTAAAATGTCAATTTAATCTGAAAGACACTGAACCTCAAATAACATTTCAGACTAATATAGAACTTCTGAAAACAAGGTACTCGCAGCCAGGGATTTCATCTTGAACTGGTTGTTACTTTCAATCCCCTTGTTGATTTACAATGTAAATACACATATTGGGAGGAGAAAAAAATATGGGAAGGGAAAAGCAAAGAAAGATTCAAGGACAGCTGCTGAGCCCTTGGCAGTGGTGAGCTACTGAACTGATGTGCTGAGATTTGAAGAAGGATGTATCACCGCTTGCTTGGATATTTTGTGATCTTTCCTCACCAAACATAGAGACTGCAACAGAAAAGCCTTTGTGCTTTTGTTGATAGGAAGTCAGTTGCTTTAAAGATGATGAGCCTTCCCAAAGCAACATAGGAAATCCACAGCACATCTGAGGAATCCACATGCAGTTTTTTACAGTTGGATGTTTCTTTTAGATGTTGTTCTTACACCATAACTAACAATCATACAACTTCTTAAATCTCTTCAAACATACTCTGTACCTGTCTTAAGACACGAAAACACACTTCAGGTTTTGCTGCTTATGAGTCAGAAGGTGACAAGTTACAGGAATTTTTGCTATCAGCTGATGTAGCGGGAGATGTTCAGCTTAAATATTACAAAAAACTTCTAAGCTTGAGGGCTGCTGGAGGTCAAGGACAGGCCATCCAGATGGATTTTGGAGTCTGTCTGGAAATTTTTTATACTCAGATATTCAGATGCCTCTGCATATTTACTCAATTATTCACACGCTGGGAATGAAGGTATGGACACAGTAAAGTAATGGATTAAATGCTGACTCTTTCAAGTAACAGTAGTAACAGCGGAGAGTTCAAAGCACTCACTGTGTCACTGCATGCTCCAGATGTCTGTCTAGAATTTAAACACTCTAATTTAAAAACATTCCCTGCATAACAGCTGAGCAAAGTCAAGGATTTGTTAATTTATTTTTAGATATAAGTCATTACCTCCAGGTTAACAATAAAGCCTGGTTGTAAGTTAGTTGTTGGAAATGTTTTGAGATCTCAGCACAACCCTGATATCAAATCAGTTGTTCGAAAAAGTGAATCAGCTGCTGAGAAAGGTGAAGTATGTGCTACACAGAGTGTTAATGACACTGTAGATTCATGCTTATTTTAAATACAATCCACAAATTAATGGCTTACAGTAAAGGGCCCAGGATTCAGAGCAGTCTGCTTGCAGTGATCTTTTTCTTTTTCACAAAGTAAAATGGCCTTTATACAGAAATTAATATAATAGTTTCATCAAATTGGTCCTGCTGCTATTTATGTCAATAGCATGTTGAAATGAGCTATTTCTGTTTAGGAGTATCAGGGAAAGCATGTAAGGAAGATTCAAAAGAGAAAAGAGATGCATAATGCATTAATAGAACTCTGATGTATAACTGTGCTGTAAACTCATCTAACATTTTTTTCTTTCTGTATTAAGTGCTCTGGAAGTGTTGATTGTCAGCTTTTAGAGGAAAAAAAATCCCTGTCATTATCCACAAATCAATGCTATATGAAGAGTAGCACTGTAAGGTTTTGCACAAACCATTATCATTCAGTGTGGTCTAAGTCCTGAACATCCCAAGAGGCAGAAATCATCTATTGCCGTATTTCAAGAGAACAATCTGCATAATAAATGTGGCAAGTGATGATGGCATTTTGTGATGTGTGCACTCTCTCAACAGGAAATATTCCTGGATTCAAGATCCAAAACTTCATATGAATTTTAAAATAGCCTTCGTTCCTACAGGTACCCTGAGTAGGATTTAGAAGAAAAATTTAAAATGTAAATGCACCTTTCCTTGCGTCTTTTTTAAGGCTTTGAAGGTGAATTTTCTACTGTGTTCACATACTTGTGTGTATTGTTTTAGAACTGTTCATCCGCTGAAAGAAATCCTGGTAATCCACCTTGATCAGAGACGGAAGTGGTACACTAAAACCCTTTGAGAAGAAGAATGAGTATAAGATCATCCAAACACTCAATCTTTCCCTCTTTTTTGCCACATACAAGCTAAGAATAATGAGAAAGGGAAATACTTGCCCTTCTGTTAGTTTTTCAGACTAAAAACACTCCTGTGCCCTGTGACATAGCTTTTCTTTTTCCAAATATATATTTTTGATAAGGACTACATATATATTTTCAAAGTTACTGCTGGTCATTCAATAATTATTCTGAGGCTCTTTGCAAGAACAAATTAATATTTGTCAGATATAAAGACCGAGGATCTGATCAAAGTTTCATAGTATCAGGACGAGGTTTTCTATTGTCTTCAGTAGAAGACAATAGAGAAGTTGTTTGGAAGTTGTTCTAAGCACATCTTAGACATGATAGTCTACCTATAAAGCTCTTGGAAGCCTGTCTAGATTAATTCAGAGTTAATTGGGCATTTTGGGGGGTTAAATTAGGAGTGGTGGATTCTTTTATACTTGGAATAATATTTATTCCCAATCATGTGAACAGGAAGACTGATGCATCGGCTTTGTCTGTGGGTAGCCAGTTTTGAAGAAGATAGGCCTTTGGTGAACCACAAAATATAGATCTCAAAATTAAAATTGAAAACCTGTTAAGGTGAAAAAAAAAAATCAAATTTTCTTGTCTTCTAAACATGACCTGGCTTTTCTGACCAAGAATTCACCATTATAAAGTAAAGCTTGTGACAAAAGTAGCTTAAATCCGTGAGCGAGTCATGAACCGTGTGTCTTCAGACAAGGTAAGCAGAAGTACAAACTTAATCAGACAGAACCAGCTATCAGGAACAGGATCCTGTGATGGGATTTTAACAAAACTGGCACATACACTGTAAATGGGTAATATGACACACTGTATAACACAAGTTACGGTTCACTTTAAAAGTTAGGGAAGTATTTTTGAAGAGGTAGAAAATGCCTCCTCTGGACCCTGCAGTGTGAAGAGCTGATATTTTGGTAGCACAGTCCTGACATGACTAGCTCAGATTTTTATCAGATCTTTAACCATGCTTGTGTTTTCTCTCCTATGGGAAGCATGCTTTCTAGGTACTGCTTTATTTAAATTGTACAGCAGGATACAACATATTACAAGACATGTATATACTTGGCACACATTGATTTGTGAACTTGCTGTCTATGCAGTATATAGCTATGGTGTCTACACTGTTGTATTTATACCAAAGAAAAAGCCAGCTTCTATATATTACTTAGCTTGAATACTGAGATTTTCCCAGGTTAGATCCACTCAGCTGTAAATTATGAAAGGTACAATGAGAATGAGTTAAAGCATTATGCCAGCACTGCAAAAACTTTATTGGAAGTGAGTTATCAAGTTGTCTTCCATACATAATTTATTAGATATGTATCAATGACAAATGACTCCTGGTGATAGACTTATAAATGAGTCCAGCCTGTAAATTCTTTCTTATCTCTATTGGTACTAGTATATCTCATCAATACTTTATCCATGTATATGTACATACTCATCAATAACTGCCAGAAAAAGAATTAGATTGTGCTGTATTTTTGTACAGAGAAAATATTCATGGAGTTAATTAATCAGGTTTGTATTGGGTGTTAGTCAAGTGTTTCCTGCTCCTCTTTCTGTAGAACAACTCAATGACTGAAGGGACATCTGGCAATGTTACCAACAGATTTCTTCCTGTGTGAGAATGGCTGGTGAAGGGGGCAGCTGTTTGCCCCTCTTTGTTTTGAACACGTTTCCTTCATCGTATTTTTAAAATCAAGGCTCCTTTCAAAATACTTGTTTTCTGGTTGAATAATCCACAGCTCTCTTTAAAGGTCAGACCAAGGAGCTGGCATTCCAAAACGTTTATGTTTCAGACGTAGTAGTGAACTAAGTTTTCAAGGGCTACTTCAGTCACAGTGATGGAAGTTTTGATAGGCCAAGAAAAAGCTTTACCCACATGTATATTTTTTGTATGCATTTCCAAGAGAGTCTCAGAAGTTACTCCCATTCATTTTTCTATCCAAGATCCAAATTAAGAGTTAGAACAAGTCAGCGAGCTCTTGTCTCCAAATCCTACGGGTAATAAGCAAAAAAACTCAGAAAGAAATGCTTAACCCACAGCAAATGAGTTGTCCTCCATTAAAGTTAAGGAAAAGCATTTTAGGGAATCAGCAAAACTGTGCTTACCCTTGCAGTTTTTCTTACCAGTAAGAAGTCTTTTGAGCATTGTTCGGTTTCTTTTCCATGCCCCAAAGCTTAATCCTTCTTCTGAGGTAACTGGATACCAAGCTTTTAGGAAACGCTGATTTTGTGGTTTTTCTTAGGAATACCTTTGCTTTCTAGTGACTTATATTCACAAATCTTCACCACCCTGCTTTGCTTTCAAACTAGGGTTAGATATGATTATTTTATTTCTTTTTTTTCTCTTGGGACAGATTTAAGTCTATTTTTGCATTATTTCTGACATCTTAGTTTTTATTACATTTTCCAAAAGTTGTTAATAAGGGCAGGTAAACTTATTTCAGAGGCAAAATAGTTCCCAGAATGCTGTGCCTTTCAGTGTAATTCTTGGATGAATTATGAGTTCCTTCTTCCACTCTCTAAACACAACACTATGTCATATCCTAGTGACCTCCAAAGAAACATAGATTAGGACAAACTTTGCCTTCATTCTAAAATTATTTTGAAGAATGGATGATAAAAAAGAAGAATATAATGTTTATAGGAACTGTTATTTTTCAACTTTCAAGTGATTTTTCACACCGAAGCAGGACACTTTCTGAGAAAACCATGAGCCTGGAGGTGGCTAGTAGATTTTTTAAAAACTCAAAAAATAAGTTGCTCATATACCCCTATATTCTTGTTGCATGTATCTCTCATGGACTACTTTCACCGAAGCTTAAAGTTCGTAAGCTTGAGTCTTATTGCCTTGTTTTGGAAGGATGTGTGGCCACCATGGCGTAGGGACTGACTATTGCTGTGCCTGACAAAACTTCCACTTACATTGAACATGTTCCTTTTGTCTCCTTTTCATAGGTTGTACAAGCTCAGTTGAGCTGTCTGGCCAAAGAAAGTAGGTAAAACATGAATGCAGGCTGTTTAGATTAACATTTGCATGTCTGAGTTACGAACTCGCCGTCATGCACTTCATTTATTTTCATGGCAAATGATAACATGAGAATAACCATGTCTAGTATGATTACCAAGGAACAACACACAGAAATAAATAGATTGAGACCTGTTGAAAATTCCCTGGGTGGCAATGTCTTCCTGGATATAGGAGGAAAGTTTGACTAGAGGACTTCCTAAGAAACAGTAAGGTGATTAGCATGAGAAGAGAAGTAATATTTTTGTATTTAGTATTGGTGTTGTTGGAAAGCTTTATGGCCATTCTAAACTAATGTGCCTCATGGGTGTAAGTGTGGATCTGCTGGAGAGTCGGGAGGCTCTGCAAAGGGACCTGAACAGGCTGGACTGCTGGTCTGAGATCAACGGCATGTGGCTTAACATGGCCAAATGCCGGGTCCTGCACTTGGGGCACAACAACCCTGAGCAGCTACAGACTAGGAGAAGTCTGTCTAGAAAGCTGCCTGGAGGAGAAGGACCTGGGGGTGTTGGTTGACAGCCGACTGAACATGTGCCAGCAGTGGCCCAGGTGGCCAAGAAGGCCAATGGCATCTTGGCTAGTATCAGAAACGACATGACCAGCAGGTCCAGGGAGGTTATTCTCCCTCTGTACTCGGCACTGGTGAGACCGCACCTCGAATCCTGGGGTCAGTTCTGGGCCCTTCACCACAAGAAGGATGTTGAGGCTCTGGAGCGAGTCCAGAGAAGAGCAACAAAGCTGGTGAAAGGGCTGGAGAACAAGACAAGAGGCTGAGAGAGCTGGAGGTGTTTATCCTGGAGAAGAGGAGGCTGAGGGGAGACCTCATTGCTCTCTCCAACTACCTGAAAGGAGGTTGTGGAGAGGAGGGAGCTGGGCTCTTCTCCCAAGTGACATGGGACAGGAGGAGAGGGAATGGCCTCAAGCTCCGCCAGGGGAGATTTAGGCTGGACATTAGGAAAAAATTTTTCACAGAAAGGGTCATTGGGCAGCGTCAGAGGCTGCCCAGGGAGGGGGTTGAGTCACCTTCCCTGGAGGGGTTTAAGGCACAGGTGGACGCGGTGCTAAGGAACATGGTTTAGTGTTTGACAGGAATGGTTGGACTCGATGATCTGGTGGGTCTCTTCCAACCTGGTTATTCTATGATTCTATGATTTGCCTCCTAAATTATTTCACGATCCCAGTCCTCTGCAATGCTTGGATGGTCGATTTTGTAGGTAGATTTTGTTCGTATACTCTTCATCAAGGTGTCATGAAGTGTCATGACTGAATGCCAGAAAATGCTGCATCTGAAAGTTAAATGAACTAAAAAAGTACATTTGAAACTATTGTCACATGGTAAGAAGTTAAGTATACTTACTTTTTGCCCTTTTGTTCTACATGTTGTTACATTCATGTTGAAAGAGAAAATACGTACTGCAGGTAGCTTACAAAGGTCAGAGACTGGTAGAATAAACAATGGAACAAAGACAGCAAATTCTTTTACTTTCTGACAAAGAGAGAACTTGAAGAGAAAAGACAAACTCATGTTTACATACCTTGTTGAAATGTAGACATTGATATTTGAAGCTCTAGAGACTGTAGTGCACTTTCTTAAGAAAACTAACAATACCGATTCTCACATCACAGCTAGAAATCCAAGAAAATATCCTTAAAGTGGCAACCTGCCCATACATGAAATAAGATCTGACTGTGGATATTCACACTTGCATGTTTTGATCTATTTATAACATCGTCAGAAGATTTCCCTGGTATCTCATTAGCCCTTTTATCATTATCACAGAAGCATGCTCTCTCTGCTACTCTGTTTAGATCAGAAGAGCAAATAAGGTACTTAGAGTTCTAAGAAGAAGAGAATTTTTAGTAAAACTACTGCTTGAAGTTGCCTTCTGCTGCAATACAGAGAAGAACATATAAACATGTTTTTGTCGTTGTTGTAGAAAACATGATTATAGATAGCTAACTTATGGTTAGCAATACACCCTGGGTCCAAGCAGCAAAAAGGATGAGATATAAATTAAAACGTACACTAATACAGCTAGAAAGCCAACTGACCATGTCACTTTAGAAAATTGTACAATTTCCAGGAATAAATATCTGGTTTCAAAATAATGACATTATTATCCTCAAGCAAAAGGATGCTCAAAGACATACAGAGCTTTCCTTTCTCCTAAGAAAAAACATAAACAGTTCAGAAGATAAATCAGAATGCCAATTAAGAGAATGGAAAATTTCCAGGTCTGCCATAATTGTGTTAGAATTATGAGTAACAACCCTATGTATTTCATGGAACTGTATAATACGCTGAGGATGATCCTTTTTGGCAATTTTTATGTTGGATTTTCAACATGTTGGCTAGCCACTACTCTCTCCTCTAAGCAAAGAAGGCTATGTCATTCGATCCATTTGCAGATCTAAGTTTGGTTTCATGAGAGGATTGTGATTTTACCCTGTTCATCAAACACTGTCAGAACTTTAATTTCCCTGGAGTTTGACACAACAGCAGCAGGCAGGCAAGCAATGAAAGTTTTGATTCATTAAACTCATTAGTATTTTTGGAGTTTCTGTTGAGCCTGGTCAATTACCAATAAGAGCAGAATGGCTGTCCTTGACCAAAATTCTCCTGAAATACTAATGGAGAGAACAAACCAATTGCGTGGATTTTACAATGGCATTACATACAAACAGTTTTCTGCTTACTTATTGGAATTCTTCCCATAATTATTGTTGTGGAAAACGTCCTGTGACAGACATTTTTGGAGGTTGGCTTAAGAGCCATATATACTCTATTTGAATAAAACAACCCACCATATAAAACTAAATTTTGATAACCTGTAAGAAGGTATTCCAGTTGAATACAAACTTCAGAATTATCCCCATCCCCGGAGATGTTCCAGGCCAGGCTATGTGAGGCTTTGAGCAATCTGACTTAGTCAAAGTTGTCCCTGCCCATGCCAGGGGGGTTGTAAGTGGATATTCTTTAAGGTCTCTTCCAACCCAAACTATTCTATCATTTTATGATTCTAAGTTGAACTTCTGCAGAATTTAAACATGTTATGTAAACCAATTCATAAAGTGCAAATAGAAAATGGAAGATTTATTATTGAATCGGTTTTTCTCAGGAGCAAAAGACAAACATTTCTGGAATTTGATAAGGAAAAATCCGTAAGATTTACTATATCTTGCGGTTTGTGTAAGTAACTACCACTTGTGAATTTGCTTCTTTGGGAAAGGGGCTAGCACATCTCACCACCCCTTAAATATTTATTAAAATATATGGCACTGTACAGGCAGCTCTTAATTAAGGAAAGGCTTCTGGATAAATGAGGATTACCTTTTTACATGAAAGTATGCAGGATCAAGGCTTTGTTGTTCTGGTAGGCTTGGCTGAATAAGATCCTCAGAATGATGTCTAGCCTTATACTAGAACAAGTTCAGTGATGGAAATCCTACCCAAGTTCCCCTGAGAGCATCATACATTGTCCTGATTGTTCTTCTACCCAAAGTATTTCCTGATGTCAAACCGTCATTTTCCCTGCAACATCCTAAACCCATTAGTCTTTTTTTGCCCTTGATAACAATAGAATAATTGGTCCCTCTTCTGTCTGTAACATCGCTTTATGTATGTACAGACAGTTATTTCTCCTCTCCTCTAAGTACTGAATGGTCAATTCTCTTTATTACCCTTGCAATTTCCACTCTCCAAGTCTTTTTATCATTTTTCTGCTGTTCCCCTCTGGACTAACCTCCATTTGTTTGCAAGGTCCCTAGTAATCCAGCATGTAGAAAAGAACAGTATTTTGTCTCTTATGAAGTGATGGCTACAGGAACAAGTGGGTATTTTATCCACTTTCTTTATACCATTCATAAAGAAGTTCCTGAGCAAAATAGAAACATCATCTCTTCCCAAAGAAAAATAAACATGTTGAACAGATTTATTGACTTTTTCATTTGTCAAATGGAGTTACTGTGATGATGTCCAGGCAAGCCAGCTCAGGTTCACAAGCCTTACTGTTGAAAATATCTAAAATGAACTTTATATTAAGCAAGAAGAGAACAGGAGTGATGGTCTCCCACTGAAAACAGAAAAACTGATAACAAACATACTGTATTAAAGAAGCAATTCTTCATTCATGGGTAGCTAACTATGAGTTCTAGTGCCACTCTTTTCCAATTACAAAGTTCAAAGCCCTTGGCCGAACTTGGCACAGCTGAGAAGTACAAGTAAATGCATCAACCCACACAAATGAGTTAAACTATTCACAGCATCTTTAATGATAATACCATAATGCAAACCAATGGGATTTCAATTTTAAAATATTACTACTCTAGCATTATTCCCACCAATTTCTCTAAAATAATTCTAGTCCTTGGAAGATATTAACATTTGATGTCTTCCCAGTGTGAAATACAAGTATTTTTCTGCCATTGGTTGTGGTCTAACTATGTGGAATTAAACATATTTGCAAGCTATTATTTAATTTCAGGGACATATGCACTTACAAGCTATTCAAACATTAGTAACAACAACCTATTTGTGGCAAAGTTATGCCAGCATGAAAATAAACTGTTTTATTCCTTGCATTCTTATACAAGGTCTCAGAACGTGCTCTCCATATTTTCCAAGTCATGTTTCAGTTCAAATGTCGTGGCATCTGAAATACTCCAATATTGTCTTTGGTTATGTTAGAAAAGCAACCATTTGGAGCAATTATTTTTTGAAGAATCATTTTATCAGACAAAGGATATGTAGCATCTAAAGCATTTAGTGAACAACCAGCTAAGATAAAAATCTATTTAGAAATATTTTGGTGTTTTCCTCTGTGCTGTGCTCCCCTCCCAAGCTCCTGATTTGCATTCACATTTATTTATGCCATGTGTTGTAAGCAATGATTGCCCACCTCAAGGGTTGCCATCAGCATTTCTTTAGATGTAAAAAAAAGATGCAAGAAGAATTTTTAGAGGTATACATCAAGGTCTGTAGGGTCTTTGAACATTCCCCTGAATATTTACACCAAACTTGTCAAACGTTATTTCAGTGTGCATTCAAGGGGAATATCATTCCCTAACGCTCATGTATTTGTTTACTGATGGCATATCTTCACATTTCCTTTTCTGCTACCACCTCCACAGGGGTCAACTGCTTCTCTGCTGTTTTCCATGTGCAAAATGTGAAAGGCTGAGTGTGACTCATTGTACTTCAGTTCCAGTGAAGTAGCCTTGACAGGCTGGGTGTTCACCACTGCTGTTGTCAGATTTTATATCTCTAGCTTAGTTTAGAGATTAATTCTTCCAAGAAGAAAAAGCTGCTATCTGGTTGTAGAAACGCCAGGAAAGTTAAGCTGAAAGTCCATCTCCAAAGCCTTGCAGAAATGATGTTATCTCACATCTCATTCAGGAGTGCTGAGCACTTTGTTCATGGAGTTTACAGATACCCAGAGGCTCTGAAACCCAGTGTTTTGCCATGTGTGAGAAAGGACTGCTAATCTCAGCCTTCTGTTCAGCTACAGTGATCATTGCTACTGTAGTACATGGAGATCAGAATAACGTAACGGGGGGACTGAAGCATGGAAGATGAATAGCACTTGCCAAAACACACAGCTTCTCTAGTCCCTGTTGTACAGTGAATTCAACAACCAAACAAGGAATGATCTGCAAAGCTATAAATCAATGAAAGTTGTATTCTGTTAAAAGAAAACAAGAGATTTGCCTTCCAGCCACAAGGAAATAATGGAAGTTGTCTGTAAGATTTGCTTTGTATTTTATAAAAGACATTTGATGATATAAATATTACATTTGCAGTATTCTGAAACTGGCCAACAGTCACAGTTATTGCAATAGGTTGTGGCAAGACATTAAACATGGTGTGGTAAACTGCAGGAGTGAAGTGGGATGTAGCATTAAGAAACCTCGTCTCTAGCTAGTTTTGCTCATCATATCTGTATTAACATATATGGAATTGCTGCTGTTTTTACCAGCTGAGACACAGACCACTACAAATACATCCAATGAGTTTTTCAGGGGAAATGGACAAAGAAATTTACACTAATATTGAAGAAAACAGTTGGAAAGTATATCGAATGTGACAGCCAACATTTACTCTCATATAGCACTAGTAAAAAATACCAGCCAGTTAATATTGTGAATTGGTGAAATTCTCATTCATGTGAGATTATCAGAGTAGAGTTGTGGACTAGCTATATTTTACAATTGCTATATCTTCAGCTTTTTCTTCCCCATAAGCTCTACAGAAATTCCATACTTCACTATTAACCTTGCACCTATGTGGCAGCCAAAGCTGAGAAACTATTTGCATGTATGTTAGAATTCTGCTGCAAATCTGGGTGATTGGAGTTTGAGTGTTACAGGTCCCTTCCTTTGTTACAAACAAAACAAAACAAAAAATCCTGCTGAGGATTTTTTAAACACAGTTGTGATCCTCAATTACACAGAATTGTGTTACTATGAAAACCCATCAAAGCATTCAAAAGCTGTATTCAATGATTTTTCTGATACTTTGAGAGACAAAATTTATTCCAAATAACTTCATGTAAAATATTTAAAGGAACTAGATTTTACTCTCTGTACTTTACTTCCCAACTTTACTTAGTTTTATGGGTCCTTGGTTTTGTAACTTTCTGTAGCTGTAGGAAAAAAAAAAGTAGTGGAAAATGCAAAGCCTCCAAGTTACACATACGAGGAGAAACAACCTGCCATTCTGAATAAACCCTGTAACTGATAAGCTGACAAAATTATATGATTAACGAATAGCACTATAATTTCACCGCTAGCTTGTTGAATATAAGGTAACTACCTGTTTTTATCTTATATGGACTAACCCACCCCCAGTTTTCCAGGCCCCTCCCAGCACTGGCTTGTTTGAGATTTGGACTAGGGCATGTGCAGCAATCTACAGCATCAATTATTTTTAAGAGTTTCCTTCATATTACCATGAATAACTTAGATAGAGAGCTCATCAAACAACCATGTAAGGCCTGCTGAAGGCTAGATCTATGGGATGTTTGTAATGTTTTTCCAGACATACCAATGTGGTCTTTAAGTTTCAGGTTTTACATGCCCATTTCCAGTTAAATGGGTTTGGTCCCAGGTTTGAATGTGCAAGCTAAGAAAAAAGTAAGGCAAAAATAATCCATTTTTTTTTGTAGTCAGCTCAGCATACCAGGCTTTCAACAGAAGTTCCTATATGTTGATGTTCATATTAATTTTAATTACACTGATGCTGCAGGACAATTGAAGATACCTTACCTCAAACAGTCAATATACATAGAAAAATTACTTTCAAAATATACAGGCCATACTTCTTTATTTGCAAGTTTCTTTGGTGGAAGATAAAAAGGATTGTTAAAGTAACTGTAGAACTTAAGACCCTTAATAAAAGTTTCTTTCTTTGGGAACACGTGTATATTTTTTAATTGAAAGCATAGCAGTAGATCATTTTACACTGAATTAATTTAGATGTTTGTGAAATAGCTCATTAACAAGATGCTTTATCAGAAGCAAAGAAATGAGTATTTTTAGAATATTAGATTGATAATAGCCCTTCAAATTTGTAGAAGGCCCTTTCCTGCCAGAGTCTTCAGCTGTGTTGCAAATATTTATTAAGACTTAAAACCCGTGTGGGAGGCAGGTGCAGTATTTTATATTCCTTCAGGATAATACACTACGGAAAATTCCTGTCCTTACTAAGTGCTTGTTGAGGATGCTTAGACTACTATTGTTAAGCATACAAGTGTAGCTTATCCTCCTGTCTGTACAGCTTCTCTTATCTCAATTACATTAGAATGTGGATTCATGTTTGTCAATCTTCCCTCCTGTTCCTTCAAATAATCTGGTCATAAACTATCTGGTACTGCCAAGTGGCATATGTGTGATAGAGATTGCAGTCACTTGACTCATTATGCTTCCCTCCCACATGAAATTTTGGCTGTAAAGAAGTCATGAAAATGGAAAATCTAATTATATGGATATCTGCCAAACCTCAAGACATAAGATGAGCCCCAGCAATACTTGGGTTCAAACACAGAGGAAATAAGTTTGACTCTGTACTTACAAAGTGGGCATTACTTAGTCTGTCAGCGCTCTTGAAGGTAAAAAATAATGGAAAAAGAATGAAGGTTCTCAAATTTCTGCTAGATGCAGTAAGATACTAGCAAAAGTAAAAGGGCTGTGCAAAGCATTTTGCCTTCTGTACTTGTTAGGGCTTAAGAATCATTCCTTAACCCCACCGCAGGAAGAAATATTCCTGACAAAGATCCCTCAGGCAAAGATCCTTGTGAAGAGAAACGGCAAGAGAACAAACTTAAGAAGTACTGGTAGAAATAACCAGTGATGAAGATTTCAATTCCCTAGACATAGACACTTTTTCCAGGCTACAAGATACTGATTCTTAAATAATCACAGCTGCAACCTCACCACAAATATAAAGATCCCTTTTCTAGGAAGCTGTGATAGACCTGGACAACCACCTCTGTTTCAGAAATATGCTACCGCTACTAAGGAGAATAAACAGCATCAATAATCTCTAAGGATAAGGCTATAGATTACCCTGCTGCTAGATAAAACATCTGTCTAGCGGTAACCAGTATGTAAATACATTATACCTAAAACATGAGATTTTCAGAATAAGTTGATATCTCTTGATGAAATCACTTGGTACCCTATAATCAAGATTTAGGTTTTTTGCCTCTTAACATCTGGCCGAAATAGGTACTAATACCTTTTTTTTTTTTTGACACTGTCCCTTAGCTCTCTCCCTCCAGCATTTTCTGGAATACCTCACTTGTCTGACGTGTTGAATTTTAAAAGATGCAAAAAAACTTGCTGTAGTATTTACTCCAAAATAACACCTACCTTTTCTTTAAAAATGTCTTCATCACTAAAAATAAAAAACACATTTAGGAAAGGAGGTTTATTTAGGTTCTTTAACTTGTGTTCCAGTGTATTATTGGAAGTGAGAGGCTCTAAGTTTCAGATGTTGCTAGCTAAGACTTTTTGTGTTTAGCTACAGCTAAGGAAGAGAAGGAAAGAAGGAACAAGCAAGTGTGGTAGGTACAAGACAGCTGCTCATAAATCTAGGCTGGGATAGAAATTTATGTCTGCTGGAGAACTGGGGTTCTAAAGTGACGGAGACAGAGTAAGCAAGTGGATTTGATAGGTAAGAAATATTCATGAAAAGAGACATAGGTAGTTTCGTGCAGTGTCAGGGGACTGTTTGATCACTTATTGTTCTTTGTAAGCTTGTGTTTCAATTTACTTCAGAGATTTATGAACAGACTTACCAACACTGTTCAGTACTGCTAAACCTTTGAAAGTAGATGGATTATCTTAAGAATCTGGGACATAAAATAAATGCACAGTGATGTGACTTATATATCTTCACAGCTCAAAGAAGCTATAATAATTTCCCCATCAAAAGATGTTTTATTATAATGAATCTCAAGGAACCAGTCTTAAGGAGTGTAATTTCTGTTTGCTGTACTATAAGCTGTAACTGCAGGTTGAGTTTGGTTCTTCACTTTCTCATTCACAAGCTTTTTACCTTAATTTTCCTCTCTGTGCAATGTAGGGAATAATGCTTTTTCTCTGAGGACCAGTTCATAGACGTCCAGTGATTGTTAGGGAAATGAAATTTTAGTCTTTTTTGACATTAGAAAAGAATCACTGTTGTGGGGCATGGCAAAAAACCAAAAAAAACCCAAAATAAAACCCAAACCCTCAATATTTATAGACTCTGTTCTAAGAATAAAAGAAATAGCAAGGTTATCAAAGAGACTAACTGAGGAGGGGAGATGCATTTTATCACCGCATCTGCCCTAATCTGATGCAAAATCAAAACTTCCCTGAGAAACTCTTAGAACCAAGCATTCTTCCCTAAGATTCATTTTTCTGAGCAGTTGTGCCACAACGAGGATTGCTGGGGCCACTTGGTGAAGAACAAGGTTCTGGCATATAGTGTAAATCTTTATGTCTACAGTTACGTTGCATTTTAAAAATCCTAGAATGCAAATCTCTACTGTCTAGCTTGACAAAGTTAGAAGCTCTTTCCCAGAAACAAAAGTGAAACAGCAGAAGGCTTAACAGAAACGTTAATGTAGGGAGTCAGAATAGCGGGGCCAGTGCTGGAGGGACTGGAGTAATTGCTACCAGGAGTAATTTCTGCAGCATCAAATGATTGTTATGAAGTACTCTCCTTTAGGATCCCCAGGGTGTATCTGCAATAGCAAACAGTTTAGGAAAACAAAATGTTGTACAGCAATGAAATACAGTTCAAGGACCTGTCATCCCTAGTGATTATTTATGTCACCTAGGGCTAGGCTGGTAATTTTATTTTGAAGTCTGATTTTACAAACTGAGGTTTGGGATATTGCATTCATGGTCTTTGCCTGACTGGTATGCAGCTTCCATATGGCTTTCTGTGGGGGAAGTCCAGCTGAGGGAACTGCTAAACAGCACGTAAAGCATTTCAAAAGTAGATACCAAGGAGCTTTGCGTCCGAAAAGCACTGACACTGCACAATAAATTACTAAGAAAGATGCACCCTCATTCTGATTCTTGTTTCAGTTCTATTCCTGGCAGGTTGTAAGTAACGTATTTTATTCCTCGTGTTTTAGGGCTGTGTGTATGGCCATTCAGTTGATGTGGTACCTGAAACTGCAGCTATTTTCTCAAAAGCCTTTTAAATGTTGTTTGCCGCTTGACTGATCCTCTAGAGCTGTATCAGCTTCTTTTATGCTGCTACTGGTTTTTCCCACTCAGGTGCTCTCATTCCCAGGAAAAACCTGTCAGTGTGTGAAAGGGTAAAAACCTAGCCTGTTCTAGACACTGTCCGAGCCCATATCAGGAGAAATAATAGCCTGTGTTGGATTGTAGGTACAATTCTGCATTGGAGGCTAAGATGCAATTGTGTTTTAAACACTTCAGAACTAGTGGAAGTGCCAGCAACCTCCTAAAGACTGAGGTGATAAAAAGATGTGGAAACACGGTCATACCAATGCATCAAAAAAAGCTTCTTTGGAAAGAGCACACATTATATGTTAATGTTTTTGTCAGGAACCGCATGCCCAGTAGCGATGCAGTTGGATAATGCAGCTTGCTGAACTTGGACCTTATCTAGCACTATTAGTAGCTACATCATTACTTTGATGCTTAATACACTTGTCACTGTCACTAAGCTTAGAAAATAGCATGGACCAAAGAAAGAAGACAGATTTTTTTTTTTCCAGACAATGATCTATGCAGTAATGATCCATGCCTCTTCCGTTATTCAGATGTTCACTGGGTGGCTCTGACATGTCAGCCTCGTGTTCTGCTTATGGTTGTAAATCTGTGCTGCCACATTGCACTCAGATCAGTAAATGCTCCTATTGAATCACAGGACTATCCAAAGGAAATGGTCACGGCTGCTTATTACTTTGCAGATTTGCAAGCTACCTTTTATGCAGGGATGGGTTACCTGTCACTGCCAGCGCAAGGTATCTAAGAGTCTGTTATTTTGTCAAGGTCCTTTTAAGAGCCGTAGTTCTGAACCTGCATTTTATTGTGGTGACAGCAATACAAGGAGACCAAAGGAAACTGTCCATACCTCAAACGATTTATAGGTTACACATAAAACAGGATGCGCCTTGAGTCTGTCTATAATATGAAAATACAACTGTGAGTTTAGGGGTTTGGGATTAAAAAGAATGGTTTATCTTATATACCTATTCCATGTAATTTATCCTCCACAAAAAGAACTAATATATCTTTAAAATGCAGTTTATTCTACCAATAAAGGTTTTTGACTACATGTACCTTTGAAAGCACCAATTACTTTCATACCCTGAGCTTGTCATTTGGAAGTCTTAATATATAAAGTTAATAAGAAGAACCACTCGATAAGGCTTAACTGAATTCTGGTTGTAGAAGCTGAAGGCAGTAGGAAGGATAAGAAAATCTGAATATCAAGCATGTAACGAGGAATTTTCTTATGGGTTTAGCCACTTGTTCCCTCTCTGGTCCCTCCTTCCCTCCCTCTCCCTGATACTCCCTTTGTTTCATTGACCTAACCTGGAAAATTGGGTCAGTTGTATGTGATCAAACAGCAGATTTTGCTCAGGTGTGGGGAGATCAGAGGAGTTCTTGCTAAATAGGCTTGACAACAGGCAAGAGTGCTACAAAGCACAGACAGAAAATGCTTGTTTTGGTCTGCCTGTGCCCCACATTCATTTGACTACATGCATAATCCCCTGACTTGACTGATGAGTGCTGTTGTAAGGCCAGACCCTGATTCTTTGAACCAAAAGCCATTGCACAAATGAAGTCAGTAAGACTCTGATGGGCTATGTTTACTTCAGCAGCTTCCTCATAACTGACACTAGGAAAACATCCATAAGCTCAGTTTTGATATTTTTAGGGAAGAAAGGTCCATATATATTTATTATTGCCTACTGTGATGCTGTGTATCTGCATTACTAAGCCCTTTGAAACTCATTTAAATGAAGCTATCCTAAAAACTTTCTTCCATAGCTGCAGGCTTTCCTAGGAAACCATGATCTTTTATCTCCAGTGCTTGATGGTGCTGGTTCTTGCTTTTCTGCTCAGGTGGGGAGAAGCGGGAGAGCTCAGTCACTTTTTAAAAATCACAGTTTGAAATTCCAAGGCAGGATGCTTTTAATGACATTCCTTGTGAGGGCTAAGCACACTCCGAGATCAAAGTTATCTAGCCACCCGTGTCTTTTTAATAGCAAATTATAACGGGTTTAATTCTTCCCTGAGCACTGATTAGATGCAGTATAAACTGCAGTGACAGCCTCCTGCCTCGTAAACTCTGGCAGAAAGCGCAGTCTTAAAATTCACATAGGATTTGTCTCTAGGACTCTGTAAGATGAACTGGGAAGAGTGGCATTCCACATACTCAACGATATGCAAATGCTGACTTTGGAAGCTAACATAGCTGTTTTCAAGCAGAAATAAGACTAAACTTTAAAAAGATCTTTATATCTAGATCTCAGTACCCGCAGTGACTCCCAATTAGGCCTGGAAATAAGTGACCAGATGTTGCACTTGTAGATGCTGGAAGCTGATGGCTGCTGGACATTTTAAAAATCTATTCTGATGTAATTTGAGAACTCAGAACTCTTTGTTTATACGCTCCTACCTGCCAAGTGTTGGGGGTTTTGCGGGGTTTGCCTTTTTTTTTTTTCCTGTCACTTACCTCATTTATACCCGAGTCTTAAAGTACTGCAGAAAATCCAGAAATAAAGTTGCAACGTGACTTCTGGTTTTCAGCATAGCAAAGAAAACAAATTTCCTGAGCATCTCGCTTTGAAAGATGAAAAACATTTTTAAAATACTCATTTAAAAAGGAAGTCTAAACGTTAAAAAAGAATAATTGAAATCATTTACTTGCTGTGCAATTCAGATGCAGGACAAAGACGTGATCAAAAGTTTTAGATTTTAGTATTTGGAATAGATTAGCCATTTGAGTTAATGGGACCTCTATGACTTTTTTTTTTTTCCAGTTTTGGAAATCTGTGTTTTGATTCTATCGGCCTTTAAAATTCTGGGGTTGTGAGGTCTGGGAAACTGGTTTCTTAGGTGGGATGTTGAGAGGGAAAAGCAGTTTATATACACTCCCTAGCAATAATGAAATCCACAAGTGATTAGGATGCCTTAGTGAATGTATTTTAAAGGACTGGAAGGAGAAATAAATGTTCTTTTTTTGTTCTTTTAATGAGACCACTCCCTGGCCAACATTTGCAGAGTACATGTAAGGTCAAGCAGAATGCTATTCACTAGGCAGAATAAAATGTGCAGTTAAATAAAACATGCAAGTGAATTTTTATACTGACTGCGTAAACAACATGAATTTGATCTATGTAATAAAGGGCTTTACGCTTAGACAAATCAGCATTTGTCATATGTGGTTTTGTTTTCAGTGGCCTACATCAGGAAAAAAAATAACATTCATTGTGACTCTTCTTTTTTCCAAGGGCTCAGCAATGCACTCTGAAAGCTCTTATACCAAAGACTTAAGGAAAGAGAGGAGAGGTAAATGCAGAACACTGCTAATAAAATAACCAACTAAACATTCCTGAAATTGCAATTCATGAGCTTTTCGTTGTCGACACTGTGACAGGGAGTGAGAAATACAGAGGCAGAGTACAATTCCCATGATTGTGACTCATAATTATGGGAAGCTTAGTAGGCTACACAGTTGGGGTGTCCATGTTATAGGGTTCGTAATGCTTCACTGACATTAGCTTTGGCCTCTTCTCCCAAGTAACAGGGGACAGGACGAGAGGGAATGGCCTCAAGCTCAGCCAGGGGAGATTTAGGCTTGAGATTAGGAAAAAATTCTTCATGGAAAGGGTCATTAGGCATTGGAACGGTCTGCCAAGGGAGGTGGTTGAGTCACCGTCCCTGGAGGTGTTTAAGGTGAGGGTGGATGAGGTACTTAGGGGCATGATTTAGGGATTGGTGGGAATGGTTGGACTCGACGATCCAGTGGGTCTCTTCCAACCTGGTTATTCTGTGATTCTGTGATTTGTCTTTCAACCAGGGGTTGTGGAGGTCTGCGCTGTGCAACCAGACTATGATGGGCTTCCCCCTCTGAAAACCATTGCTCATCTCTGTGCATGCACAGTGTCTCTGATAAAATGGGCAAAGGAAAGAGGGCTCCAGAGCAGAATAATCTCTGATTGGTTTCTGTGTTGTTCTTTCTTCAGAAAAAAATTCCTGTTGTGTTCAACAGCAGGCTTGCAATGTTTTAAATACTGCGCTTTAAGTTAAAGTCAATTGTATTGAAGAGGAAAGAAATACAGTCTTTTCAAAAGTATTCTGTTGCGATCCCAAATCTTCTAGAAGATCAATTTCTGAAGGCATAAGTTTGCTTCCAATTATTGTGCTACATGGAAATTTCACATAATGGCATTTATATGGACTTTTCCTTCAAACACAAAGAAATAAATTATGTAAGTAAATTACTTGGATCACTAAAACCTGCCAGAAAGGATGATTCACAAAGATTAATCTACTGTTTTAAAACACCAAGCAGCCAATTAAAATTTTCATTCAGCTATAAGCTGCTGCAAAATTAAAACTTAGCAATCCTAATTCTGTGTATAGTTGAACCAGAAAATAATTAAACGATAAAGACTTTGTTATGACCATCATTATGTTAAAACAAACAAACAAGTTTTCTTCAGCTGGTTTTTTTTTGTTGGTATTTTGGGTTTTTTTTCCAGCATCCCTCACAAAGTAGGGGAAAAGATGCAGGACTGCAAGCTTAAGCAGTAATTAGCTTAACAGATGCCTGAAGGATGTATTCTGGGTCAATAATCAGCACCTTCCTTCCAGTGAAAAGAGTATTCCGTTAATATACAAGCAAAATGGACCGTATCTGTTTACTGAAAGCATAACAATGCTCCATATTCTAGCTGAACAGAGATGAATATACTTTCTACCGATGTAAATAAGTTCTAGTCCTCTCGTTAGGTAAGGTCAATAAAATAAATCCTTATGTTATGTTGGAAGTGATGGAGATCGGGTCTGGATTTGAAGTGGACTGAAAATACTGACTGTACTCCATGGAAAATACATAGGTTTCAGCTATTCCAGTTACATACAGAATGAAACTGTTTCACAGCCTTCATACAAAAAAATTGGTTGTCACTTTTAAGAAGTGATATTTTAGAATCAAGTCATGAATAAGTTCTTGAAAAGTCACTAAAGTTGCACATACCTAAAATTTGAAAGAACTCCCTCCTCAACTTGCTTTGGGCAAGTCTGTATTGATAAACAATTTGTTATACAGTGAATTCCACATTGTTTGTTAAGCATAAAACCCCGACGAGTTCTGAGAACAAAAGCTCTTTCATGGCATCAGTGCTTTTTGCTTTGAACGTAAAGGCTTCAGCACTTAGGTAAGAGCAGGAGTCCATTATTTTGCCACAGTATTTCTATCCTACTGACAAGTATATGTTTCTGCTCATGTCTGAAATAACAGTTTAGCAGCCTTTGGTGACGTGTTTTGATGCAAGTGATATTAAGTGACATGCTTGTGACTGTGTTTCAGCTCCCCACGCTGGACAGCATGACAGGACGAGGCTGAGTACCAGAAGACCTTTCATGAGTTCTGCTGACTGAGGAGCTGTGGGAAGGAAAGCACGTGCTTGCATTCATTAACAGCAGAAATGTCTTGTTGCAGGCATGTGGCTGGCCCAGAGACGTCAGGAGCAACCTGGGTTTTGCAGTCATGACATGGAGTTACCTTGTTGGGTAAAAGGAGAGTTGCAGACCTTACCTCTTTCTTGTAGTGTTGGAGACATTTCCTCCCAATTCCAACTCTATCAAACTACAACTAATATTTTTTACATAGACATACTCCCCTTCTCCTCCTCACATCCTTTTGAAATAGTCTTGCATGTGATTCTCGTCCTGTCCAAGGTAATTTGCAAACATGGGTGCAAAGAGAGACTATTTGTGAAAATTCATTTTCCTGGAGTGGCTGCTGGGTTGCACTTGTCTGTCTCTAATGTTGCCCTTGCTCGGCTGTGTCTCTCTGTACCAAGAAAGGGAGCTGTGGTCTCTTTTACAAAAATGAGAGTTTTCTGAAGACATTCTTTCCAGTTTTGTTTTGGTTCTTTTTTTTTTTCTTTCTGAGCTTACTGGGGAAAAGTAGACAGAAAAAATACTGGGCATTTGAAAAAATAAATGTAAGTTGGTGAGCTGTCAGTGGCAGGCGTGCTGTGTACATATGTATAACCCTTGGGTCATTCTAATAAATGCTGTTTCTCGCCCTTAAGTCTTGCATTTATATTCAATTTTTACTGTTCACTTTCAAATCTTTTTGGCTGCAAAAAGAGAGAACATTTTCCTGCTGATTTAATGCCGGCACAGTAGAGACTACTCTGTGTAGCACTGCAAGCCTCTGTGGTGCATCCAGCTAATCTGCCTAGCTTGGTACCTTTGGGATGCCTACTTATTTCTTCAGTTTTAACCGATTCATTTTTTTTAACTTCATGTCTTTAAGCACATTAACTTTGTGGGAGATAGGGTTGCAAATGTACTGCTTTTTGTTTAGTTTTTAGAAAGGAAAATGTAAATTTCTTCACCCAGGAGTAGCTGCTGTCACAGGACAAGCCTTCAGGATGTTAACTGCTACCTCCTCCAAATGTAAACTGGGAAGAAATGGTCTCTTACAGGAGTTAAAATAGATTCACCATTAAAAACAGAAGTGGGATGCTACTCTTATTCTGCATAAAATGAAAATCCAACAGGAATGAGAGTTACAGAGCAAGGACTGTTCCTGTGCTTTGCTCAGATTTTGTGTGGAGTTTGGCTTTGTTTATTTTTTATTTTCGTTATTTTGTTTGGTTTTTTTTTAAATAATTTAAAATGCTTGGAACGATCTGTAATATTTCCACATATAATGTTGCTTCTGCAGGTTTGTGAGATCAAAGCAACAGGGACATGTATTTTTTAAGAGTTTTCATAGCCTTTTTTCTTTTCCCTGTGAGATTAAGAGGTGGTTGCTGAAACAACAAGC
The DNA here is from genome assembly GCA_033459285.1 of Clamator glandarius. Classification (NCBI taxonomy): domain Eukaryota; kingdom Metazoa; phylum Chordata; class Aves; order Cuculiformes; family Cuculidae; genus Clamator; species Clamator glandarius. Next base: position 7,933,037 of record JAUNZM010000092.1, on the reverse strand, counting down.
AGAAATATGGAAGCTAGATGTGAATAGATCGCTTTTTGCCACAAATGAAATTCCAAGAACATGCTGTGTGAGCCAAATGTTGAAACTCTGTGTTTGTGAGTTCAAGATTTTGAGAGAAATTTTTATCAAGGAGATTTCAGAGGCCAAGGGCTTGGTGTTCACTTCTGCCCACTGAGAGACTTTCATATTGCAGAACTCCTTTGTGCTTTTTAGCAAGAAAACAAGAAGTTTGCACATAATTTTCTATAATGGAAAGATTTGAATGAGCTTGAAAGGCAATTTGTTCTAGTGTGGGACAAGAGCAAACTGACCTCTCTAAACCTTCATGATCCGAGCTACCATGAGGTTTTCATGAACCTCTTAAGTTTCTTGGCTTTCCTGATCATTACTTTTTCAGAATTCTTTAAGTACCATTTTGCATAGACCTGTCTTTGATAGACTGCTGAAGTCTCAGTGCAGTAAATGCAAGAATGAAATGAATGGCTGATTGGAAAAAAAAGCTGTCCTAAATGCAATAAATTTTGTTTATTAATTAATGAGCACCACAAGAAGAACTACAAAACAGCCAGTGAAAATTAGATGGGTTTATGCACGTGTCAGAAATATCTGAAAGACAGTTTACCCTAGTAGGGAAAGACTCTCTTTTAACATGTAACTAATCCTTCGAAAAGTGCTGGAAGGACTTTTCATAAGAAGAGAAGAAAATCGCTGAGATTTGAATTGCAAATATTTGCAGCAACTATTGTTTTCTTGAAATATCTGTTAAGATGGTTTCAAATTTTGACTGTTCCTGTTTATTTCCAGGTATGACACATCAGGATAATCCTCCCCCATCAAAGTCTGAACAATACAAAATGTGCTTTTCACAAAATCTGTATGTTTAGCTGTCCTTGGCTACTGAGATTAGAAAATCGAAGGGGTGTGGTTGCTGAAACTCAAGCAATTATAAATTAGTTCAGAGAAGCCGTTGAGAAAAGACAATTGTAAAACATTTTTCAGAACTAATGAAGCTTTATTTGTTCTTGTGATCCCTTTTTGTCACAATTCACCATATTATATCTGTTCCATTTAACTACAAATAAAACCTGACAAGTTGCTGTTCTGCTGCTGGATTTTTTCTTTTCTTTCTTTTTTTTTTTTTCTTTTTTTGCCAGTGGGCTAGGTATGGCTGTTGTTTACTTCTATTTGAAGCCAGCAATTTCAGTCATTCCAGGGATCTCATCTTTATTTTCATGATAAATGAATAAGATAGCTAGTTTAATCAAGGCAACCAGACTATGTGACGTGGGAGCTGAAGAGCGCCTGCAACAAACAGTTTTATTTTGTCAAAGTCAATGAGCAGTCACAAAAACAAGTGGGAGATATTCATTTAATTAACCCCTTACTGGAGAACAGGTGACTGATGGCATCATTTTAGCTGCTACTAATCACAACCCAGTGGTATTCACTTAACCAGCGATTAAGGTGTAATGGGTTGTTACCTTGGAGAACAAGGTTCACTGGGGTAGGAGTCAGCATAGAGAAGGAAGAGAGATGTGGGCGTTCACCCTGGTGACCTTCAGGCTAGGTGTCTTCTTAAGTGTTTTGGGGAAGTGGCTGCTCCACCTTGGAGGCAACGTTAAACCAGGATGCCAGCAGGGACCAGCAGCAATTTCTAGTCCACCTAGAGGTCAGTATCTACCAAACCTTAGGAGGTTTTGAATCACTAGGAGAGATGGGAAGCTACCCAAAGAAACATGGATTTTGTGAAGAGAAAGGAGGAAAGAGATCTGTGAGGTTGAGAGTAGCTATAGTATTAATGCAGGCTGGGTTTATTTCATGTGCTGGTTTTATACGAGGAGCCTGATGCTAATGCATTCCTACTATCTGGTCATTTACTGCTTTTGCAATGTGAAATCTGCATTTTGAAGGCTGAAGGCAATGTCTGCAAACCATCCAGATAATGACCAAAGGGACATCAGCAATTTAAACGTTTTCTCAGTGCTATTATAAGAAGTAGTAAAGGCTTTTTCATTTACACAGCAATGTTAATCCACCTTCCCAGAATATACAATAATTGTTTCTTATAACTGAGTCTATAACATAATTGAATTTAAATCATAAAGTTAAACCTAAGGCAACTGTGTATTTGACCTATAACAAGATGCAACTTGCAATATAAATAGTCCTGCAATTAAACTGGCAATTTCTGTATAAACAGACTTTTCTTGGATACTAAGAAGCTCTAATTTCACTGTGTTATCATTTCATTGTTATACCTTTAATATTTAGGGCCTTTGAAAAATCTGTTAACCAAGTCTGGCAGAAATGGTTTGGAATGTTAAATAAAGTCCTGTTCTCAGTGACAATGAAGCAGCTTCCAGACTTCTGCTCCTTTCAGCATTCCTGTACTGTGCTTGAAGCAGCTGTGACCCAACCCAGAGAACGTCCCCAGCTGTTTCACAGACCTTTTAGTCTGCTCCTAATTTTCCTTTAAGGGTGGCAATATGACTGCTTCTCAGCATGCAGTGATTTCCAGACCTATTTGACTTAAATTGGTATTAATTTAAGGAAGAGGAAATCTACTGGTAATTTGTCTTGAGTGTAATAGGTAATCTGCTGCTGTATCCTACCTATGGACTCAAAATAGCTTTTGTTGTTATTTTGTATTCACTGCCCTCCAGGTCCAAATGATTTGGCTAATAGACTGGTAAAAATTACAGAAAATTATTCAGAGCTGCTTAATCAGATTAAAAATCAGCATATCTAAGAACAAATAAGCAATTGGGATTTTTTTTGAATATTAAATTATCTAATTACATTTAAAAATGTAATCACTTCCTTTTGAGAGAGGGGAGGTATATAATAGATTCACTGTACAAATATTACTCTATAAAACTATCTGAGTACACAATTGCAATTTCTCAGGCACAAGAGCGCTGATATTTAGAGAAACATTCTCTATCATTAGCAACACTGGAGGAATTGAAGCCTGGTGTTAAAGTCTCCTCTTTTTTATTGTTGCTTTGCAAATGCAAGCACGTTGTTCGTTTCTGGAGTGCTGTATTCTTAACTCCGTTAAACTTGTGTTCTGAGATATTTTATTTTCTCTCTAGTTACCTTATTTTCAACTCAGTCTCCTCTTGCCTGGGTTAACACTTCTCTTTGTCTGTCCAAGTCAGCTACCAAGAATATATCCTCCTTAATCTTTTCAAATCCTTTATTTCTTCAAATATATATGCAATCACTTATAATGGAAAATGTAGATTTCCACCATGCATAACAGGCAGACTGAAGCTGTTTGCTTGGCTAAAGGACACAGCGTTAAGGAAATTGGTGTTAACACTTGAATACTAACAGATAAAAGCATTCTCATTAGGAGCTAAAAATGATTGACTGAGAGATGGAGCTACCAAGTGTTTACTGGAATGTGTGAAGGTTTATTAACGCTGGCACGGGGATGGGCCTATTTGTCTAGACATTTACAAAATCTAGTGTGTCTGGACTATGATTTGTGGGAATCTTTCCCCTTTGTAAACTGTGCTTTGTTCTAAGAGATAGACACAGCCCCAAGTCCACTGTGATGTTGGCCTGGAGCATCAATTGATTTTGACAGAAACCTGCTGTTCACAAATAACAGGGTAAAATTATTGCCTTGTTTGGTTGGTTTTAATTCTCTTTGGGCTAGGGCTCTGCTCTTTCCTTTATTCCTTATAAAACATTGCTTTTCTGATGCTATTGTTTCAGAATTCCAGTGTCTGGAAGAATGTACGCCTGAGGTTAGACCTTTTTGTAAATTATCACAGACCGCTTTGTGTCTGGTCCACAGGTATTTGTAAACTCATCTTCTTCACAAGGTCATGTAATGGTTAAATACCTGCAGAAAAAGTCTAGAACCCCTTATTCTTTGCCATTCATCTTGCTCCTTGTTTTAAATTCTAAATGCATCCTCTCACTGGTGTTTAACAGAAAATGACTGCTTTCAAAGCTTCTGTGCACCAAAACACTACAAACATACACTCCCAGGTAGGTATTTAACACTGTTGCTCTGTTTTAAGCTAGACAGTAGGACAAGTGCTTTCCAGCTTAAATGTAATATTCATGATTGGTGAATGTATTGTCAGTGCCTATTGAAGTTGTAATACCACAGCAATTTTTTTCACAAACCAGTACAGCTCATTTGACAGGGCACCTTTGACTGAGAAGAGCCGTAGTGTGGGTTTAAATCTGGCTTGCACAGAGGTTAATGTGGATAATGCAGTAAAAAAGCAATGTAGCCATTGTTCTGGGACGCGTGCCTCAAAACAGGCTCCCAAATGGTGGGGTTGGGCACGTTGCTTGCTTTATACTTTGGAATCAGCACGGAGTTACATAGCAATATTAGTACAACAATATTTAAATATACATATGTAGAGAGGAGGGAGCTGGGCTCTTCTCTCAAGTGACAGGGGACAGGACAAGAGGGAATGGCCTCAAGCTCCGCCAGGGGAGGTTTAGGCTGGACATTAGGAAAGATTTTTTCCCAGAAAGGGTCATTGGTCCCTGGCAGAGGCTGCCCAGGGAGGGGGTTGATTCACCTTCCCTGGAGGGGTTTAAGGGATGGGTGAATGAGGTGCTGAGGGACATGGGTTAGTGTTTGATGGGGATGGTTGGACTCAATGATCCGGTGGGTTTCTTCCAACCTGGTTATTCTATGATTCTATGATAGGCCAGACAAACAAGATGCTGTTTTTCCTGTGACAAATGGAGCACTTTTGGAACTGTGCAATACATGTCTCTCTCATTACCATTTCATGGACTCAGGTGAGATAAACAAGAAAGAAATTTTACTAGGTACCCCAATGCATTAATTTTAAAAACAAATAAAACACAAAATAAATGAAGAAAATAAATACCTTTTAGATGATTTAATAGATAAATCTCTTTAAATAGTGAAAAGAAGTCGTCTTAAGTTTTTTTTTTATCAGTAAGCTTCCAGAAAAAGAAGTGAAAATTGATAATGATTTGTGGTGGTTATAGTTGGTTGGTTTTATTTCTGGAAGGTTTTTATTGTGCTTTTTTTTTGATTTTTGGGGCTTTTTTAAATGAAAATGAATAGAATAGGCTCTTAAATGCACACCTAGGTTTCAGGAAATTGATTGTTCTCTGGCAGATTCTCCCTCCCCACTGACCCAGACCTCTTCATTTACTTGAAACATTTTCAGTTGCCATAATTCATCTGGCCCCGATCACTAATTTTCCCAGCAAACAGAGACAGGACAGAATTCTCCTGTGCTGGTGAGGGACTTCAGCAAGCTTTGGAGGGGCCTGATGTCACATTCTGGTTCTTTTGCTGTGACTAAAGCTGCAACTGTTAAGGAAAGTTCAACAAAGACATTTTTTTTAAAACAGCCGCTTCATTACAGCCTCCGTTCTTTGAATGACACCTGGTAACTTATTGTCCTGTTGCAATTTTGCTGTCAAAATGGATGGTGGTTTGTGGATAGTATATCTCATGGAAATAGATTGCATAGCTCGCTGTAGAAGCAGTTAGTCAACAAAATGCGCTCTGGCACTTGGTGTAGAGACTGTAATTATTTGACTGGTGGCCAGCCTAGGTAGCTCTCGGGAGCCATAAATAGTATTTAGGGGTTGCTGCAAAAGCTTCTTAATTTGTTACACAGGAGTTCATTTACATTGTGTACCATACGTCAAGGCAAAAGCACCCCCTCTTTGTAGAACATTATGCGCAGCACAATATGTTATAAACACTACTTTTTAATGGTCTCCAGAGTAGCTGTAGATGGTTCATCCGGGAGGCTGTTCAAAGATTAATTTCTTACACGGCTGGAAATCCGAGGTCACTTCGTTTTAGCTAATGAAATGAGTCAAGATTCACCCCGCATTTCAGATGGGCACATGGCCCATCAGCAGTTTAATCTCAATAATGCGAAGCCATTCGTTACAAACTAATGCAGGAGTTGTTACTGTAATTGGAGAACACACCCTTTGGAAGCAGAGGAGGAAGATCTCCTTTTCAAATGGAGAAAATCTTTGGATGAACTTGAACTTGTTGCTGTACAGCTGACGTGAAACAAGAAAAATGCAACTCCAGCAGTGTGTTGGGGAAAGGTTACCTGCATGCAGAAGGTAATTAGCTGTTGTCTAAGGCTACATGAATGTACCCCATAATTCTGTCAATTAAGTTCAAGAAGCCTAAATGGAGAGAAGGGCAAAGAGAGACTACAAAGAATGGAGTGTGCATTTTCAGGAGAAGATGGAAAGAGCTTATCTGGCTTAGCCTGCAAATTGAAGGCTGAGAGGCTATAGGATTATTCTAAATAAATGCAACAGGGAGGATTAAGATGAGGGAGAAAGAACTATATAAACCGAAGGACAATGATGGTAGGGAAAAAAAAATTAGGCACTGTACATTAGGAAACCTATTCTAGCATACGAATGATTACTAACCATTAGAGGAATAATTTCTGCTCATTTCACCCCCAGGATGCTAATTATGTGTGAATGTGATGGTAAGTTTAGGGTATGCACTAACTTTACAAAATACAGGTGGCACAGTGACAATCGATGCTTAAAACAACAGCAGCCTTTGCTTTTATAGTCCAAAACTAAGTGATTTTTCTACATCTCTTGCAAAGGAAGCTCCAGTTCACCAAGAAACTCTGGACAGTCTAGGGTCTATATCACCCATTTGCATCATCTCAAACCAACTGAGGAGACTTCACTGTAGAAATCTGGTTTGTGTGGATTTTTGTTTTCCTTCTTCTTTCTGCCCAGTAATTTCTAAGCTTTTACTAGTGGAAACAAACCTGTCATATCTGTATTGGTGCAGGGCTTGGGCTTGGTTGAGCATCCCCAAAATGTTAATGTGCATGCTGCTTTGCTGTCAGTATATTTCCATGTGCTTGTCTTTGTTTCCATTTGTTAAATGACTGTTATTCTCAAGTCTATTTAATTTTCAAAAGACTGGTAACTTTCTGTAGCTCTGAGAGTAAAAAAAAAAAAAATAGTTTTAAAGCCATTGTTACTTTCTCAATGGAATTTTGCTATAGTCTTCATTACAGGCAGAATTATCCAGTTTGGTTCCTCAAAGTAAGAAGGTTAATAAAGAAATATGTCCAGTTTGTGCAGAATCACATCCTTCCATAAGCATTAGTCAATTCAAGATTCTTGCCAATGAGTTGTAATCAAACTCGTGAAGCTTGCAAAGACATTATACATCTCTGGCAAGCCTAAAATCTGCTCCTAAAGTCAACCCTCTATGTCAGGATGGATATTCTGGTCTCGATGCATTTTAACTTGTATTTTGAAGACTGTTGCAACCCTTATGACTTTGGGTTTGGATGTTTCTAAAAAAGAACATTTACTGGGTGATAGGATGAAGATTCCTACCACAATGCTCTGCAAGGACTGGCTGGATGTTCAAACATAGATAGAAATGGCTCTGATTGTACTGATATGTTAACCAACTTAGATTTGTAAAACTTCCCTCCCAGTAGAAGTGTCTTTTGTGGAAATGTAAGGATTCCCTCCAGGGACACGTGGTTCATTCAAAGCAGAGAAGTAATTACGCTGACCTTCTCACAACACTTTGAAGGAGGTTGTTAGGTGCACATGACTTACCATGCTCATCCCATGTGAAACCCATCAGTTGCTAAATCCACCTTTTCAAGCTGGGGATGGAGCCAGAGGAATGAGTCAGTCACGTGGAGTAGGTGTGGTTTCCTGCTTTCATTAATTTAGATAATTGCATCTCCTCTTCAACAACATTGTGTCTTATATAGTAAGTCCCTGTTTATAATTCCAGTCGCTGGGGCTGCTTGATGATCAGGTTTAAAAATTCTTTGCTTTTCCTTTATGCATGTTGACTCTGTCTGAGTGCCCACTTGACCAATCAAGTCCAATTTCTGTTCTAATGAGCTATTGAAAACATGATTAATTTTGAATGCCAAGGACTGGCAAGGAATTACTGTAGTTCCCAACTTTGTTCTGTAATTTTTTCCTTCTTCAAAGTTCTTGTTGCCGGAGCACTGCAAGCGAGCTCAGCTCTAAAGAGATTTTGATTGTGTAAGATGGGAACATACAAACTGTAAAAGTAAACAAATAATTACTGGGGGGACATGAGCATTATGTTGATTAAAAATGGTTTAAAGACAGTGCTGTGATCCAATTTAGAAAAATGGGAACGGTGCATTTAGGTGCCTAGTGCATTTAAAGGTTAACAAGCAATTGCATCTATTTTCACACAGGGCAAAGGAAAATCTTGATTTCTCTAATTTCAGCCGTCCTCAAAATTCACAGACATGGATACTTCTGAAGTAGTTTTCTTTTCCTCAAAGACTGATGGAGTCCTGAAATACTTACTTAACCAAATTTTTCACATCTGTAAATTATAATTCTGAGCTGGAAATCCCATAGCGCCAACAGCTGAAATCTAGTAATTGAAGTCAAAGGATTTGTGTATGCATAATCCAAATGTGTGTGTTTGTATGTAACACCAAACAATTTAAAAGGAAAGTATGATTTTATGTGAAACTTTTTGAAGTTTTTTCTGCCTTGGATCTCCAGACTGCTATGCAAACATGTACATTCTAACAATTTTATCATTTTTCACTGCCAGTATTTCATGTTAGACTTTTTTCTTGGTCTTTATACCAAGTTTGCAAATCTGCTTTGTGGTTTTCAGAGCTATGCCTACATTATCCTTGGGCTTGGAATCAAGTAAATTTGTTACATGAATATAACTCCTGAGTTTATTTGGATATATTTAAAAATAATAATAGAAATGCCAATGGATATATGGAACATTGTAGCTTAGTGAACTGTCTCTTTCAGTTATGTTATTATTTTAACTTTTTTAGGGTTATTGTGTCCTGTTATAGTAGTGACACAACAATTCCAGAACTCAGCATTTATGCTCATTCTGTTTCAAGGTGAAACTTGCAATCTTTCTGAAAATACACAGATGTATTCAGAGGAGCTTTAATCTTGTAAATCAATTAACAGACCCAGGAATATTTAGATTACTGTGATTAACTGTTCCCAAAATAAAGGACAAGGATTTAACTGAATCACAGAATAACCAGGTTGGAAGAGACCCACTGGATCGTCAAGTCCAACCATTCCCACCAATCCCTAAATCATGCCCCTAAGTACCTCATCCACCCTCACCTTAAACACCTCCAGGGACGGTGACTCAACCACATCCCTGGGCAGACCGTTCCAATGCCTAACCACCCTCTCCGTGAAGAATTTTTACCTAATCTCAAGCCTAAATCTCCCCTGGCGGAGCTTGAGGCCATTCCCTCTCGTCCTGTCCCCTGTCACTTGGGAGAAGAGGCCAGCTCCCTCCTCTCCACAACCTCCCTTCAGGTAGTTGTAGAGAGAAATAAGGTCTCCCCTCAGCCTCCTCTTCTCCAGGCTGAACACCCCCAGCTCTCTCAGCCGCTCCTCATAAGGCCTGTTCTCCAGCCCCTTCACCAGCTTCGTTGCTCTTCTCTGGACTCGCTCCAGAGCCTCAACATCCCTCTTGTGGTGAGGGGCCCAGAACTGAACACAGGACTCGAGGTGCGGTCTCACCAGTGCCGAGTACAGGGGGAGAATAACCTCCCTGGACCTGCTGGTCACACCGTTCCTGATACAAGCCAACTGTCAGCTGTGTTTGCTCAGTGTCTAATTTCCAAGCTGGTGATGTTAGAGGTAAGAATAATATTCAGAAATTTGGAGACCTGCTTACTAGGAGAAGCACTCCTGCATTTCTGTGGATCTAATTCTGTGTGCAGTGATCCCGTTGCAGCATTTGTGGGTCCTGCCTAACGAGGCTGTGGTGAAAACTGCACCGACTTCCTCAGCTTTGTTGACTATTATGGTCTGCTCCAGGCAGTGGTGAGCGACATGGCTTGGAGAAGAGAACCATTACAGTGAGAAATGACAAATCCTCTCGGATGCTTGATCGGCTAATGTTCAACTTGGGGATGATTTCACAAATGGAGGCCAAGGCCTTTCGCAGACGATGTGACAGGAAGCAAGATAATGTAATGTGGCAGGTTCTGCACAGAGGAGAAATGGGGTCGTTCAGTCTGCCCATCTATAACGCAACCTTATGGCATAATTTAAGATGCTGGATTGAAGCTGTTGAGAAGGATCAACTGCTGATCCATGCATTTTATATTTCTGTTTATTTAAGATAAAGTCTCATGCCAGAGAGCGCTTTTTTTTTTATATTAAGCCCTTTCAAAGCTGTAATTTCCTTTATTTGTAGATGTCTCTTTTATTTTTTTTTCCCTCTACCTCTTTTTAAGTGACTAGAAGTATTTCTAGAAGCTAGTCTGGCTTTAGAAGCTGCCCTATAAAGCAGGACAGAGATCTATAGAATTGAACCATAATTCCCTTGCTTCATTGCTGTACTACACCCAAGAGGAGGTGTGTTATTCATTTAGAGGTAAAAGTAGAGAAATATCACTTTTCAAGTATATGGAGGTGATTGCATGTTCTTTCTTTTTAAACGGTGAAATTCCTCTTAAAAACTGGTCATTCCCGCTCAAATATTCCGCCCTCAAACTTGATCGTCCTGTTTCCAAACACTAATGCTATTAACTGTGCTTTCCAAGAGACTAATTTCCCTACCCTGGTTATTATGGGCACTCAGTGACCTTTAACAGATGAAAACCTGAGGCAATAGTGAATGAACTAGCTACCCACAATCAAAGCAAAATCAGAGGAATAATAGTTTTATTAAAACTTAACCAATGTTTTAATGATAAATTTACACCCAAAGGCACTGGTGACAGAAAGGCACTGTTTTAAGCTATTAAGTTTCTCACCTGGATCCCAAGAAATACAGGAGAAGGTCTAATAAGTATGGGTTTGGGGTTTTTTAACATTAGTTTTCTCACCTTTATGGGTTTGGGGTTTTTTAACATTAGTTTTCTCACCTTTATACAAGGGGATCCATATGGGAATATGCAGCGTATGTTGTACATGCCATGAGAATGGGTGTCTCCAGATATAAGTTACTATAAAATGACATGTACAAGGACCTGAATTTATGAGGATGATCCTGCTAGGACAAATGGCCATCAATAGCCACAGTGTGCTAGGAAACCTTTGTCTAAAGACTCTCTCTTTTGGGGTAGATATACAATTCTGTATTCCTACAGTTCTTGGCAAAAGATTGGTGGGAAGAATGCTTCAGCAAGGACTTTGAATGTCTAAGCAGTCTCATTTTTAGCTGATCTTTTGTGTACAATCTAAAACATCTCAACATATGAAAGCACACTTTCAGACATCAGAAGGCAGATGGCTCTGGGAGGAAGGGCCTTATAAATCAATATGGATCACTGGAAAGCCAAGGCCACTTGGCTGCTGTTAGATAAGTCGGTGGCTAACTGGGAATAGAAATGGAGATTGCAAATTATCAGTGACATTAAAATAACACAATGGCACTAAATGGAAGTCTATCTGGCAAGGCGGTTTTATAGCCAGAAGAAAGGGAACATTGGTAGAGGACTCTATTTTTGATGAGGTACTGAGGCAGCTATAGTCTGAACCCTTCAGCCTTAATAGCCTTAATCCTAATGCTCCAAACTACTTTGGTTTTAAACGGTTATCACTACAAGGTTAAGTGTGTGTTTCAGACACTCCCCTCCTAACCTGCTGCGTGACGAGGTGTTCTGTTTAATATTTTCTTCTGGCAGATGCCTTTCCTCTCAGCTAGTCAAACAATTGTTCTGTGTCCAGCCAGGACAGTGAATGTCCTGAGATTCTGACTGTCTGCGTTTGTGTGTATTTGATCTTGATTTAGGGAGTTTTGTGTTCACTGACTTCTCCTTGGAATGGAATAATGTGTATGCAATTTGCCTTTTCCAAGTTATTTTGTGTACCAAGCGATTTAAGGTTTTTTTTTTTTTAAAAAAGAATAATTTCATCTTAATGTAATGACTATTTAAACAGTTACTATATTTAGTAGCACAAAATAAGGAAAGAATATTTTGTAAGTAATTGAACAGTATCTTAAGTACTCCAGGAGGTTTGCTGTCTGGTTCATACATTTAAATCTGTCTGATTTCCTCTACACAGTTTCCAAAGAACAGGTTCTTGATAAGGGTATAAATCTATTTCCCATATATATATGTTTTTCTCTGGAATTCCATTCAAATCAAATTTCTCCTTCGGTGTTGAAGGATATACGCAATAGAGTCCATGAATTACTGGAGCCAAAATATCATCATATTTCCTCAACAGATTAATGTTTACCAGTTTGTAAATGCTACTGATGTCTCTTCTGTATTGACAGAGAGTAAACAGAAACCTTTCCTGAATGTGAATGTGAAGCCTATGGACTGATTTTGTAGTTAAATGGACTATAGCAAATGCAGTGTCATATCCTGCATTAGTGGAACTTAGAGCTCCTGTAGCTGGGCATGAATTTTTCAGAAAAAAAAATACAGTAAGAAAATGTTGATTGGTTAAAGCTATTAAAGAATTTGGATGTGATTTGAAAACTTTGGTCAGGAAAGGTTTCTCTCAGCTCCAGGATTTAAAGACTATTTTGAAAAGAAATATAGCTCCGTAGAAACATCCTACTGATTTTTCTCCCCAGCTTTGTGGCAGCATCAGGTTTTACTTCCCACTATGCCCCTGTGACACATTCCTTACACTTGTTCCAGACCAGTTCTGCTACAAGCAGAATAAATAGATATTCAGTGGAGGAGAGGAAAAAAACGCTGCAGAATCCCTACCATCTATGTCGGTGACTGGACATGCCCTCTACGTCTTTATATGAAAGATACGCACACACAAAACCTCTTTGAAGGAGGAGGAATTCAGACAGCCAAACTTTGGTCATTTGGTGAATTTTTCCTCTGTAGATTGAAAGGCACCTTCAGAAACATATTCAGAGTAGGAGCCTGTGTTGTTTGCTGATCTCCCTGGCTGCTGGAGTTGCCTCTATCCCCAGGGACCAAAGGCAGCTTTGATTAACCTGCTCAGTCAAGTTCCTGAAGTCAGATGGATTCAATCTTCTTTTTACACAGAACCTACTGTGAAGAGCACAAGGCTCCGATCTACAGAGAGAATTTGATAACTAACTTTCCCGTTTAAAGATATTAGCCCACTGATATCAGTAAGAATGCTGTACATAGATATCTCTGGATCTTCAAATTTGCTGAGTAGTGCTGACATTAGGAAAACGTCAATCTTCTCTCTCCTCAGACTTTCATTAATCTATAAACCATCTTTATTACATGAATGTAAATTCATTATGGAAGTATATGTTCCTCATTACTTCTTTTTGTTATTGAAGTGTTAAATAAGCACCCTAACCTTTTTGTTTGACTTCCACAGATATATTTTTGGTGTTGCTGTAGCTTGCTAACCCCCCTCTTTATAAGCATTATGTTTGTCTGTGTTTTCTCTGGACCTCTTTGAGGCTCTCCTCGTTGGCTAATAACAGTTTGGAAATCCACAAACCAGCAGGACTCTTCCTGCCTTGCAATATCTTGTGAGTGGCTGTCTGCTGTCAATTCACCTGCAATTACCAATTGCCCATGTACTAAGAGAGAAAAGCTGTCTGGGATTATTAGCTCATGCCTTGCTTCCCCTCCTGAATTAATTTAAATGTAGGTGTTGTGTTGAAGTCCCTGAAGCTGTGCTGGCAATCTTTGTTTTGTGAAATAATTAATTTGAATGTTTGTTGTTGTTTTTTCAGGGATGGTGGCGACGTCAGCTGTCAGGTTAGGTAAGTAAATTGCTGCCACATTTCCAGAAATATTGGATCCTTAAGAATTGAATTGGGCTACTTTTATTATTTACACCGAGAAAGGATATTGCAGAGGTTCCGACTGTGTTAATCTTCTCAGCAATGAGAGCCGCAATGAGGCAAGAGAAGATCCTGCTTCCCATATAACAGGTTTCCCTACCAAATTCAGTTGTCATTAGTGGAAAGTGTGGAATTGATTTCCTAAAACAAGGGAAGGCTTGTGCTTTTAAAATGTTATTTTGACCTAGAGTAAACAGAGATTTTGGGAGAAAGTATCCTGTCAAATCAGACTTTCACCCATAAAAACCTGAAAAGATTTTATTTCCGTAAAATGGAGATCACTTATTTTTTTGTGTGAAATTTATGTGCATGTGCACAAAAATATAAATGTATGTAGATCACCTAAACATTTTACATAATGGAATTGTTTTGAATAAGATAAAAAGTTTGAGAAATCAGAAAAATGAGGCACTACAATATTTTTTAAAAGATGCTTTAAAAATAATCAAAATAGCTTCTAAAACATTTTGCTAGGAGGAAAGCTGAATGTTGCTTTTTGTATAAGCAGTAATAGATGTTTGTCTTGTATTTTGACTTTAGAAACTTACTTAAATATGATGAATAATATGTCCAAGGTGAGCCAAGAAGCTTTTGGGTAATGCAGAAACTATGTTAAGATGTTATGAATTTTAGTCTGTAGCTTTCAGTTTGCTTTTTTCTTTCATCTCAGAATCTGTTAAAGCATTTATCTGCATGGTAGGATGTTTTCTAGTATTTTCTCTTTCTGTGGTAGACTGGTCGAAACTGAAATTATATAGATACACATAAAGGACATGTCGGATGGCCAAAATCCCAGGTTCAAACTTTTATGGCTGGGTCTATAGTGCTTAGAAACAAGAGACCTTGCACTAAACTCCTAGAATGTTGGAAATACTGTGCTTTCAGTGAAAACTTATCCCTGGTTCTTCTTTGATATCAGCTTCACTCAGGATTCTGCCTCTTCTTTTGATCCTTCTTGTGCTCAGGGTTGAGAAACTCCATGCAGAATTGCCAATTTAGTTGAAACTTCTTACTAAGGTGGTTGTTAATGTTCACTAGTAGATGCAACGATAAATCACCAGGCAAAACAATACTTTAAGAATCAGACTGCATCAGCATCTGTCGTTAGTTCTACTACATCACCGAATTAGCTGCCAACCCCAGCTCCCTCAGGCAGATCAATCATACTGTTAACAGGTTCCCACGATACCATTCCACAGGAACCAGGCTCTATCGTTTATATCCCACACAAAACATCACCAGCTCTTCCCGTGTCTTTATACTAGTTCCCAAATGTTTAATACACCAAAATCCCTGTAACAATCTGCCCAGAACAAAGGGATGCCACCAGCACCAGGGTTGTTTTTCAAGTGTCCAGGCGACCAGCACTGGCTTGTTTCGTTGTGTGCCAACTGGCTTGGAAGAAGAGAGACAGATTTCCTCCTGGGTAACCAGCACTGCTAAAGCCATCACCGACTGGTAGTGAGTCTAAGACTGCCCTGTCCATTTCCATTCTCAAAACATTTATATGAAATTGTGGCCATGTTGCATCTGGTCACTTAGGGAGTGTGCAATGAGCTGAGCCATTTTCCTTGCAGATGACAGATGGGACTGGGGGAGGAGAAAGTGATGAATATAACAAAGAGCTCTCTGTGACTATCCTCGCATCTTGTTGATGGTGGAGGTAAAGCTGGTATAGCTTGAAGCAGAGGGAAGGCTGTCTCTGAAATTATTGGGGAAGCAATATGGAGGGAGCAAGAGATTTTCACCTTAAGCAAACAAAAATTAATAAATCTGTAAACCTCACAAATACAGAGAGTTCAGCAGTCTTTTGGAAGGGTTTAAGGATATTAAAAAGGGTTCAGATTGGATTATCACTGAAATAAATAGACACAGAGGGGAGGAGTTAATGGGTAGCAGCATATTCATTTTCTTGATCAGCAAGAGGGGGGAGTCTCTACAAAGATTTGGGTCCTAAGTCTGTGTGGACTGATGCCGATGGGAAGCAGGTGAATAACTATAAACAATTACCTTGTGTGGCATTAAGGTATAAATGCATGTTTATACAATACAAAAATGCTGTTATGTCAGCTGTGGCTTAGGCTCTCTTTGTCAGTGGAGAACAACACTCCAGTGCTCAGAAGATTTACACCGTGGATGAGATGGGGGACAAGAACCCTCTATTTTGACATGCAAACATCGCTTACTGTCTGTATCATCGAACTGATGCACTGTTATGGTGGCAAGGCATTGCAGTCTTCCTTCCTCCTTGTTGGTTTTGCTCTTCATCTCCTGTTTGGATGTTTGGGGTGCAAGAACTGATTCACACTGAGAAACTTGGGTGTAGCTGCCACTTTTGCAGCCCCAACAACCTCTACAGCCTGTCTGAGGTAGTGTGGTCAGGTTGGTAAGGGAGGATTATGAAGTGGATTACTTCTCAGTTCTCAGTGAAGGTCAGAGTACAGCACTTCTCTCCACGGGGAGGTTGTAAGTCACTGTGGGTTCAGTGAAATAAACATTCATCTCCACAACTTGAATCTTGCAATGAGTTTCCCAGGTCTGGTTGTGGTCTACTTGGCTTTTGTGAGGAAGGGTGAAAAACATAAATTCTGCTCCTCCAGAGACAGAAAAAATGATATTTCATACATTTAGGAGCAATTTTTGTTTTATTTTCATACTCAATTCATCCGGCTTCTGCAGAAGCAATTCCTCCTTGCCTCTCACCCAAAGGCTGGAGCTCAGACCTGATGGTTGTTTTAGCTGAAGCTTGCAGGCTTGCCCTCAGCAAATATAGTTCAAGTTCAAAATTTATTTGCTTCTCTGTAGTGTGTTGGGATGGCAGGACTCAAACTTAGAAAGCTACCTGCAGCATCAGAGAAGCTTTAATGCTGAATGTAATGGATTTTAAATGGGAGAAAGTTGGTGTTGCTGGAATATCTTTTATTGTACATTTACCATGGGATTGGCATCTCTGTGACTAGGTGATTAAGAGTGCCTGAACGTGCTATGCTGGAGTTTTATCAAATCAGATCTCAAACTAAGAAATTCTATTCACGTGTGTGTTTTCTCTTAGCAGCTGAATGTTGTCTCCACTAGAAAAAAACAGCATAAAGTTTAGAAGGAATCTCGATATATATGGAAGATGGTATGTCTCTTATTTCTATCCTGCAGATATCTTGCCAATTAATGTTGCTGCAGTTAAATTCACAGCAAATGGACCCTGGGTCTCGGCTAATGCAACAGTTATTGAAGTTTTAGCAGTTCAGTTTTATCTGAGCAAATGCAGGCTCAAACCATGTGAATTATCTCTGAGTTCTTAAAAAGCAGTTTATTTAAAAAACTGAAAGGTAAATGACTTTGGATAGCAAGCTGCATCAGGAGAGCTAAATAAGGAAAAAATATTGTTACAGTGACAGTAATATTAGCTGCCACAAACAAAATCAGTCAATAAAAGCACTTTAGAAAGTTAAAAAGCCAAATGAATGAATAAGCCTCTCCCTAAATTCAATATTCTCTTGTATAAAATATTAGCACTCGGACTGAAATCACCTCCTGAGTATAGTATTTTTTCTGTTTTATCAGCAGTCTTTTTCTTCCACGTAGTAAATTCATTTATTTGTTCAAAATTGCACTGTGTTGCCAGCACTTTCCAATACAGATATATAAGATAATGTACCCTTCATCCACCCTAAATCTCTCATTCCACAAGTTATTGATTTAGTCATACTGCTGTGAAGACAAACAGCCAAATTCTCTGCCTTTCTATGAGTCAAGTGGCCAAGGCTTCTCTTGCTTGGTGAAATCTGCGTCTGATAACGAGGGCATCGGGGATTATGTTTGCACGTGGCCAAGCGTTGAGCCAGTGTAGGAGAGTCCCTTGCCCACCATCTGAGAGGCTCTCAGTTAAGGTTATGATGTGATACAGGCTCACGCTGAACTGCAGAGGCTTTCTGAAGAGGGAAAGGCCAATCTTTGTCCGTAGACCTAAGTAGTTCATCACAAAGAGCAAGTAGAGGCAGAGGAGAGTTCTTCACCAGCAAATCTCTCAACTATTGGCTAATAGTCAGCAAAAGGGGTAATAAAAAACTTCCCAGAGACTGTAATGCTCGCATTTGCTTTAAGGTTCTGTTTCTCTTAAGAACATAGAAACCCTACCAAAAGCACCAGCTCTGTGAAGAATTAACACTGTCTACATGAAGAATTTCTATCTTAATGGTATGTAGTGTGACCCCTCCTGCTGCCAATGGCTCTGTCCAGGACTGTGAGCCAGCCAGGTCATCTCCTTTTTTGAGTAAAGCTTCCTAAGTTTCATTACCCCAACTCCAGGTCTGCAGGAGATTGTGAGGTCTGTATTTTCATGCACTTTTGAACATAGTTGGATCAACAAGGCTTACCTGGAATTTTGTCTTTAAGACACACTTGAATTTGAGCATAGTTTGACCTAGTTGACTGCAAAATCTTCTGAGGGCAGGAAGGATAGTAGGGAAGATAAGAGACCGTGGCACTTTGCTTTTCCTTTTCGGCATGTCCTTTTTCAAAATCTTTCCAAGACAAAACTCAAAAGAAGCCACATGTGAGAGATTGACTTTTGACTGAATATAAGGAAGCCCATTCTTGCAGCAATCCAGAAAGAAAGAACTGTTTGCAGTTCGCTTCCAACTACCAAATAGTACCGAATTTGAAGGGGGTTTGTTTGTTTATTTATTTTCTTTGACAAGGACATCTGTTTACTAGAACTCATCTCCAGCTTCAGTAAACATCAAAGGGGATGTCTATGAGACTGCAGCTGGATTTAGATGGTACAGAGCCCTTCAAGTGACTATTTAAAACTCTTCTTCTTCTGCATCCCCAATTCCCAAATAGAATTGAGTTAATTTTAAATGCATCTCCAGTCTTTGCAGTTTAATTTGATGTGACTATCCTAAGTTGTGTTTTAGGGTCACCTTTGGGGTTAAGTGTAGCATTTATTGTTTTAAAAAAAGAAAAGTAGAAATAACATCTGTCCTAAAATGCATACATGTGTCCCTTTTCTTCAATAAAAGTCTGTCTCCGGAGAGGTGCGTAGGGGGGAAGTTAGTAAACTGGGGAGCATTATTCTTTGTTATTCCTCTCCTCCTAGTACCAGCCAGCATATATTTAATATCAAGAAGATCTGATTTAGGAGTTCTGTCCTTTCATGTTGTACTCCTATATGACTGTTTATTTAGTTGTGAGTTGATTGATTAGGAAATAAGGGCTTTTCAAATTGACAGTATAAATAATGAAACTTTATTAGTGATATATGTGACGCATTTAACAATGCTAATTTTCCGTGCTGCTCTGTGTAATTCACTTGCCTTTTTTTTTTTCAGCAGGCTGTAAACAATAGAAGGTTTGAGGGAAATCGCTGTTTTGTTGCCTTTTTAAAAGGCAATTGAAAGGAATCCAGAGCTTAGAAATATTTCCAGAGTGCCACCTAGTGGAAATAGAAGAGAACCCACAAGAAAATTGAAAAACGCAACTTTGGAGAGTGGAACTTCATACACTGAAGTTTCCTCTTTTTCCTCTATAGCTAAACACAGACAGCTACCAATGGCTTTTATGCAGTTTAGTGATAAAGTCAAAACTTTATTTATTCTTTTTTTTTTCCTCTGTATTTAAACTATATATTTTATGTATGGTAAAAATAATGAAAATTAATGCCTCCTCTGTTTTTAGCTTTTTAACAAAGCCTCTATAGTCCACTGTTTATGGGAGATTCATTGCTATACTCTTAAAAGAAAGTTTCTGCCACCACTTAACATGTCATTACACAGGTAATCCTGAGGGTGTCAAAAAAATCCCTGACCCAGTTCTGCTGTATCTGCAGATGAAAATGTTGCGAGGGTAGCCCAGGTACTAGGGGAGGTTGTGTTTTCTAATGAGATCAAAAGAATAGTTCGAGCATTTTCTGCAACAGACTACAATATCATCATTACAGGTAGGTATTTCCTTATACCTAAGGGCTCTTAAATTCTTTGGAGAAGAACATGTTAATCATTTCTTTGGAGATGGAAAGTAGGAAACATTTTCCTCTAGGGGTATTTTTCTTTGAAAGACAATGAGCTCTAGAATAATTACTTTATAATTTTATGGCTCTTTGTACTGTGTCTCATGGGGTTGAGATGTGTGACTGAGATCTAGAAGGAAAGAAAGGGATTGGAAAGGAAGCCTTGAATGGTACAGACCTGTATCCATGCAATATGACTGTTCTAATAAACAATAAGGATCACAATCTTCTGAGTGCCACAGATCCTACTTTCATGTCTGGTATCGCTCCATGCAGATCATTGCAGGTAGGCACCATAAAGTGACAAGCACAGCTCCTGAAGACAGCAATGATCATTGAAGTTGCACTTTTCCTGTATTTTATTTTTCAGTTTCACTCCTGCTTTTCCCACAGAGGTTGATTCACTCTGCTGCGGTT
Source organism: Clamator glandarius (assembly GCA_033459285.1). Lineage (NCBI taxonomy): Eukaryota > Metazoa > Chordata > Aves > Cuculiformes > Cuculidae > Clamator > Clamator glandarius. The sequence continues at coordinate 7,912,815 of JAUNZM010000092.1, read as the reverse complement.
TCAGACAGATGGATTAGATCCTTCTAGCCTGACTTTTGAAATCAACCTGTTAGAGAAATATTCTCAGTTTTCACAGTTATTGCCAAATCATTCCAGCTTCAGTCTTGCCATGTTCTTGAAGGACTTGTGGAGGCTAATAGACTGTGACCTTGCAGAAGCAGGAACTCAAATTTTGTGCCCTTGAAAAGAAGGGAAATTTGCAGTCTTAATGACAGAGTTCCTTGTAGTCTGGAAGATCCTCTGGTGTTTGACTCAAAGTATTTGATGTTTATTCTATAGAAAGAAAATATCCTAAATCATGTCTGAAGGTGTCTCCAATTGATTAGTTGTAGGTATTTTTATTCCCTCTGAGTCTAGTTTTATTTCACTTATGGGAACCATTTATACAAGCGAAAGGACATGTATCCTCTTGAATTATTTTTGTTTAGCTAATACCTCTAAAATATTTTTTGTAACTGTTTAAAATATGTGACCCGCACTAAAAACATGCGCAAGTACACTGTGATAAAAAGGTTTGTGTGTGTCATTTTTGCATCTGAAACTAACCAAGCAGGACAGAAGATGTTTTCTATTGCAGCTGATTTTCTTATCTTCCCCCTTTTCCTTATAGGTCACTGTCAGTGCAGATTAATGCTACCTTACTAACTGTTGTGCATCAGAGTCCGTTTGTATGTCTCAATATATTGCTTCTAATCTGCTGGTTTCGAGCCTCCTATTTCTTCAAGCTTTACCAGCATTTTTCTTGTTCATGCTTAGAAGGTCAACATTGCATTCAAGAATCTGTTACCGATTGCAGTTCTTCGTAGTTGTCATTAGATTGATGAGTTCAGGCCAAAACATTGTGAAGTTCATGAAGTCTTTGCATTGGTTTTCACACTTAGCAGTGTCTGTGCTAGGTATTCATCTCAATGAACATTAAATCAGTCCCCTCAGAATGCTCTCTAAGATTATCCAAAAGTGGGTGTAAGGACCTATGGAGCAAAGGGCTCAAACAGAAGCCAATAGGCAACGATCTTCTTGTTGCAGAAGAATTTATTTCACTTTTATCCAAATACGAATCTGTAAGAAAATCAGTCTGGTAAATATTTCATTAGCAATCATAATAAAATATAGATTCTGATTTCTTTATTAATCTGTATTATTTTAATTTCTGCATTTCTTACATTTTTAATAATTTCTTAAATCTTTTAGTGGTTGTATCCTTCTCTACTCCAGGATGGGAGAAAAAATAACTATAGAAACATTATTCTTCCCCTCCCCGTTCCATTACTTCTAATCAAGTTAATTTATACCTCATGTCATAACTTCTGGTTTTATTTTATTTTTTAGACATTAATATAAACTAAACAGTTAATTTTCTCATGGATAAAACCTTTCCCTGTAGCTTTAGGTCTCCAAAATTACTATTCATAATGTAAGCTAATTAGCACAAAGCAAAATAGCTGAAAGGATGCTATGCAAAAAAAATCACAATCTCTTATGGGGAAGGGCAAAGAATTTTTATTTCAGAGACAAGTGGCCTAATTTGGTAAAAATGGAAGCGTGGATGAAAATCAAAAGCAATAGCTGGAGACAAAGGAGGACACAGAAGAAGTTAAGACACACAAAGTTCTTGTTCCTTGGCCTGTTTCCTTGTAAACATGGTTATGTATTAAGTTTAACAATCAATATATCTAATTTATTCTCGTACAAACCATTCCAATAATAAATACATTACTGTTTCTTAAGTCAAAGCAGTGCTCTGACTAAATATGCTAAACATTTACCACTATTTGTAATTACAAAGTATGAGTTTAATCTCATAATATGTTCAGTAGTACATTTACACAAAATCTGCTGATTGCTTCCAATTTCTTTTCTTCTAAGAAGCTGGAGTATAGGCTGGCTGTGCCAGTTCCTCAGTGGCAACTGTTTAATTGCACACCAATAACTATATAATGGTTTAGAGATTGGTGGGAATGGTTGGACTCGACAATGTGTTGGGTCTCTTCCAATCTGGTTATTCTGTGATTCTGTGATAATGGTTAAATAGCAGCTAAATACTAAGTAAACACTTGGAATATGTATATTCACCTTGTTCTTCTAAAATCTGGTTTAAATGGCCAGTTGTAGTTCCCTTGCAGTCAATTTCCTTGGAAATAATTGAGCTTATTCTACAATTCCTCTTAGTACTGAAGAAACCTGCTAGCATTGAAAGTATTTAGAGTAGTTGCATCATAAATATTGAAAAAAAGATATTAAATATACCAAAGTCTAACTGGCAGACACTTGGCACAGTATTTATGGCACAGTCCTGGTCATCAACCCAGTGAAAGCAGTAGTTCATGCCCAGTGTAGCAGCTAATTTCTGCCACATGGTATTTGTCTGAGAAATTAGCCTGGGAGTAAGCCAGCCAGCACTACGCAGTTTCGCTAACTTTGCAGCTCTATTAGTCTGAAGTCAGGAGTTCAGACCTGGCCTTGACAAGCACATGATTCTGTGCTGCGCTGCCTGTCCTGGGAAGCTGTTTGGTTTTTTTCTATATTTAACAGATGAAAATGTCTCCAGAGTTCATCAAACACCTACTCAAGGCATCACAAGCTGCAGCTGTGAGCTCTGTAGTTCAAGGTGAATGGGACCCTAATTAATAAGTATGTAGGGTTGTCAGAACATGCAACACCCACTGTTTTGAGCAGAGGAGGAGGGCTCTTCACCAGCTACCTCCAGCTCCACTGTGGTTCTCATTCCTCCATCTACCCACAGGCTTCCAAGGGTCAGTGTTTGAAGACCTCCTGCAGACACAGTTGTGAGCACCAGGCTAGCCTTTCAGGGTTGAATGACATGGAGAAGAGTCAGGTCTCCTTCAGAGGAATTCAGATTCAGGCTGTGGATTGTTTTGTCCCCTTCCAACCACTTTAGAACCTTGTTAGTGCTGCAGGCTCCAAACCCGCTCAGCAGCCCCAGGTTATGTGAACTATCCTAATGTTGGCAAAAACTAGCAGAGAACAAAAGCCTGCGGAGTAGCAGCCTCCTTTCCAGTATCAGCAGAAGCTGAGGCTAGAAGAGAAGACAGGACTGAAAACTGCTGGACACAGAGTTGCATGATAACCAGGGAAACATCCTTCTTAAAGCAGGAAAGAGCAAGATTAATGTGCATTTTACCGAGAGATAACGCTTTCACAATTCCTGCTGAGCATGTAGAAGTCTCTAATTCCAAATACAGATAATTTACTGTAGATCTTCCCACTGACTGCCATATTTTCAGTAACACTTGGCTGTAAATTTAATAGCTGCAGGAAAAACTCAATTCAGTGTATGCAGAATCACACCCTTCAGAGGTCTTTTCATCTTTCCAGCAGCCATTATTTCAGGATTCACAATCACATTTCTTTGGGTAGAAATACCATCTGTATAATTTTGAAATATCCAAGGTAAATCTGGGGGATAAAATTAAAAGCCAATTTTGATGAGGTTGGTTCTTATCTTCCTTGTTGTTTGGCTATCAAGGACATCAGTTCTTTAGGCGGCTTTAGATCTGCCATCCCATTATTCCTAATAAATCCAGAATTAGTAATTCTGTGTTAGCAGAGATCTCAAATTAATTTTTGCCAGAGACTCTTGAAAATGTAGGTTACACAAACTCATCTGTGGTTCAATAACTTTGCTGTCTCCTCCTATAACTGTGTGTTTCATTCTGACCTAGTGGATTCTCTATTGCATTCTTCCTACTGCAATGTATTATCCTTAGTTTGCAGTCAGGCATTTGCAATGTATTGGAGGAAAGGTGAAAGCTTCATGCATCACAGAAGTAGTGTAAGAAAGAATAATTTACTCAGATGTCAAAGCAGTAGTTAAGTCTAACCAAATACTATAGTCTGTGAATATTCAGAAAAATGTACAGAAATTCATAAGCTGAGGTTCTGTGGGCATGGGGAAAAGTGAAGATGCCTTGTAATGGGGAAAAAAGACAGCAATGAGTAAAGAGTATAGCTCTAACATTGCTTCAGGAATTATTTCAGGTTGTATTTTTTAAAAAAAAAGAGATAGCTTTGCTTTCTTCCACAAGCCAGGAGTAGAATTCTGCTTCTCACTGGGTCACTTTTAGAGAGAAGACTAAAAATTCTTAATGATATCAGCTGAGATTCATTCATGTAAAGTTGAACCTTTGGGCCTTGGAGGAGTACTGCCTTGATGTGAATTACAGTGGTCATATTTCCATAAAGGCTGGCCTCTGGAAAGGACCACTCTTGCGTTCTCCTGGTGCTGCAGCACATACGTACGGCTGCATCGTGGAGAAGCTGACACCAGCTAGGCTCTTATGAAGAGATGGAAGGAAAAGAAAGGTCAAAAAGGGTTTCACATGATCACAATGAGTCCATATTAGGATATGTATTTCTGAACCATGAGGGTCTTATTTGACTGTGCCTGCAAGCACCGCAAGGTAGCGTGCAGAGATGGGTGATGGTAATGAGGCCTCTAACCAGTCTCTGGGGACTCAAAGTGGCCAAGTCTGCTGGGGAAGATAGGATTTGATACCTTGACAGATGTGCCATAAAAGCTTTACCTGTTGGATCTTGCATCTCATTTTTGGTCACAGCCAAAAGCACCAGAAGATCCGTTCCTCCTGGCGCCCAGTCTTAGACTTTCTCAGCTGCCTTCATCACTGAGGATTTTCACTTGTGTTTATTGTTTGTCTGACAAATCAATTTATGTAATCATAGGCAGGAGCAGATCTAAACACATGCAGGGGCTACTTTCCTGCTGCTATCCCAGTAGCACAGGTGGACTCCAGAAAGAGCCACACCATTTTCTGTGGGATGGATGTGGCTTTGAACGTGAGGCGATGACTTTTTGTCCAGTGGATGTAGTTCTAGCTTTGTCCTACTGAGGTTTAATTAGCTTCACAGAAATGCAAGCAATGAAACTGTAAGCCTGAGAGAGTTGCTTGATAAACCTTTGGGACTCTGGGATTTGATAACTGAAATGACCCAGTGACATTACAGCAATTTTCTTTGTTAGAAAAACACAGCCATATTATTCTCAACTTATAATGTTGAGTTGCTTCTTAAAATGTCTCTCTAGTTAATACCAAAGTGCAAGGTGATGTTAACCATGATAATAAGGTAGCAAATACTGATGGAAATTTGATTGCAAATGAACGATTTGTGTAGCAAATAAGAATTAGGTACCCTAATGTGTTAACCAAATAAGAGTCAGGAAACACTGGGGAAATTAATGTGTAAAATAGACAAAATAAAGCTTTCAAGGCACGCTGGTTCCTGGAAGTTTCTTTTGTTTTCCCAGTTGTCAAGCCATAGAATGAAAGTTATAAGTAAAGGAAGTGAGACCACGTCTTTTGTATTGACTTTGTTCACAGGAAGCTGTTTTTCAGTTTTAGAAATAAATTGTACCAGAAATTCCAGTGTAAGCCTGGGGTTCTTGTAGTCACCTCAGATAGATGTGTTCATTCTGGCATTAGCTAACACTAACCCCACAGCTGTAGTTGCTTCCTCAATGTTTCTAGCTACATCACCTGACACAGTTTAAAATATGCTGTTACATCTGAACACCTAAGAAACTCTTAAGAATACAGTTGTGCTCAGTTAAAGATTTTATTACCTGAGTATTATCTTCAATAACTGTCTTTTTGCACTAAATTTGTTCTGTTTCTGCTATGACTATTTTGAACTTTCTGAAAGTATTTTTCTCATACCGTCATTTTTTCTACCTTCAGATAGCAGAATCCTATTATCTTGGTAGCCACGGAAAACTACTGTGCTACCACTGTAAGCAGTGAACATCTGTGCACTCGGAATAAGACACTGACCTCCTCAAACAGGCTGTAATTTGGAGGCACCAGGCAGAAAGAAAAGCCTCCCTCCGTCATGTTGAATGAAGGATTAATTGCATGAATACGCAGGCTGATTGCCTCACGACGCATAGGTAACCTCTAGCAAAATGGACATAGCATACAAACCTCCCAAGTTCCAGTCCAATATCTTCTCTGTTCTTCCACCATGCAGCTCATGTTGCTCTTTATCAGGGGTTCCTTTGATAAAAGGTAGGAGTTTACTTGGCAAAGAAGGTAAGTCATAAGGCTTAATTTGTAGTTTCCCATTCTCTTCTTGTTTTCCTTTTACTTAATAGTATATAAAAATTGTTTTAGAGCCTCTTAATGAATCCAATACTTTATATAGTGCTGTAATTACTTTGATGTAAGTGCCTGAAAACACAGCCAATCTGTCTTTTACATGGTTTAAATGCAAGTGAAGCATTTATTTCTCCAGTAAATCTTCTGCGCCCCTAACAGAAACTGGTTTTAAAATAGGGAGGGCGGGGAGACAAAAAAGGGCATTGATATTCTTACAAGCTGTCTGCAAAGTATCATTATAAAAATAGTTGCATTTTCAGCTAATCAAAGATGTGTTTAGAAGTACTTGGGCTGCAGAGATTACACATTCAGAATTTAGACAGAGCTTTCAATACCTCTGTGCCTTAGTCTTTCAAAGAGGTCAGGATATGCTATTCAGTTCAACAGATTCTTATTTTCTGAGCATGCTTAGATTGATTGCTGCTTAATGAGATAACACGGTCTTTTCTCTTCCACACTTCTCTCACTACTAGCACTCAGGGTATTAGGGGAAGTTATGTATGGATGAAAAGTAAAACTAATTTAATCCCATTTGATGTCTGGCAGATGTTGATCAGCAGGTAGACAATCTAAATTTAATACTGAGTGACTTTTTTTTTTTTTTTAAATGTTCTAGATGGTAGAACTATTTTCTCCCAGAGGACACAAAATGATGTAGATGGTCTTCATCCAGGTTATTTCCTTTCTCTCTTCCTGGGAACAAAGAAATTATTTTAAAGAAAGACAAAAAGCAAAGATAATTAGTTCATTGACAAACTCAGCAGAAATGTCAGGATCATTCCTTGCTGCTTAAGGTGAAGTTATGAGGCTTATATACCTTGTATTTAGCACCTTTGATACTTGCACACAAACACCCAGACAGTACAATTCTACGTTCTTTCCTGGACTCATCTGGTCTTCAGGATCTTGATGCCACAGAATTTTGCTTGCAGTGGCTCTGCAGTTTCTTGTTCATAAGCATTACTCAGAGATACCGTGTAGTGTATACTGATCAGAAGTTCACTTCCCTGTTGTTTGCTCTCTGACGATTTAACACCAACAGCAATGATAATCCAAGCTTAGGCAGGCGTTACGATGGAAATCCTCCAAATGAAACACAGAGATTAGTGACTCCTCAGCAGATAACTTTTCCTCTGATCGTTACAGTGACACTTCCTATAAAATAAGGGAATATGCATTGAAGTGCAGTGTTGCCGCTTGCTTCCCTCAAAAATAAGTTTTACAGGCAGTTCACTCAGTCTGAAATGTAAGTTGTAAATCTATTTTAGTCATAAGAGTTAATTTTGTCTTTGTCATCCTCATATTTGAGTTAGCTTCTCTAAGCTGTCTTCAAAGATTTGTTTTGCATGTCAGAAGGTCTTGGGAGGATATGTTGCTCTCCGTGATACTTGAGTTTTCTTGCTGTGCTGAGAAATGCCCAGTGTTTCAAAGAGGCTGGAATATCTAACAACTGAATGGGAAAATCCCGTTCATGTGGTATTAGAATACGAAGGGTATTCTTCTTCAGAGACAATGCAATTTAACAGAACTTGCATTTCTGCTCTCTGTTAGCTCCTTCTAGTACAAGAGGATAAGATCCACATGTTTTCCTCCTATTCACCCGAGGCAAAATGTGAAAGCAGTGAAAAATAGGGTTAACATTTAGTGCTCTGTTTGTAGTTTCGTGGTAACTGCGTAAATGTTCCTCCTACTTTTGTGTGAACTATGGAGCTGCTGGAATAACTCCAGCAGAGACTGGTGTCTGATAGAGCCACGCTTTTCCATGAGCTGTAAAGGAATAACCAAACAAGACTGAAGGAAATATCCTTTCTTCTCTTCTTCGTGGATAAACTAAAGATCACCTCTGGAATCAAAGAATTTAAGATTAAAGCCAGAAGTAAGTGTTAAGATGAGAGACTGCCTCTGAAGTCTCTGCAGTGTGATACTCTGGCGTGCTGCATGTTGCTGACACATCCAGAGGAATATGATCAGGGAGAGATACAATCAGGGCTCTGCACTGGTGAATTCATATAGGTGAATACTCCAGGTCTGATTGTTAGGGGATTTAATTTGAGGTTTTTTTGTTTGTTTCCATTTTTTTACTGTGCAGTTCTTTCTGTTGTAGAAGGACGACATCAGTCCTCAAAGAACCTTTTAGAATCATAGAATAGTCGGAATAGGAAGAGACTTTTAAAAGTCATCTAGTCCAACCCAGCTGCAAGATCTTCAGCTCGATCAGGTTCTTCCAGAGATGTGGCATTGACCAACTCTCTGGGCAATCTGTTCAGTCTGTTCCTGTATTTCACCACCCTCATTGTAAAATATTTCTTCCTAAGATCTAGTCTTGAATCTGCCCTCTTTTACTTTAAAACCATTACCCTGAGATATCTCCTCACGGGTTTTCAAACACATTTAGTCAATATAAGGGGCAGGAAACCAGAAGATTGTATGTTCTAGCTTTAACCATCCAACACATCTCATGGTATGAAAGATTACATAACAAACCACAACAATGAGTCACCTTATTCACATTTCACTTGTACTTGCTTATTAAAGTAGATGGTACGTTTATTGCTAATTAATTAATAATTACTTTATTACATAGAGCTAGTTGAAATTTACTAGCAGTCCAAAAATGTATCACGTAGATAGTTACTCATTTACTATTTTCTTTAGTAAAGCTTGGCTAGAAGTGAATTTCAAATGCCTTTATTTGTGAGCGGGGTCAGAAATGGAAATACACAATGTTCTCTTTGAGTGTTCTGATCTCAAGGTAGCTTTTTCAAAGTGGGAAACTGTGAAGAGTGAAAAAAATTAAATTATTAAAAAGCTATTTTCTTTTTTTACTGTATGAACTGACCCACAGAGGCTTCATAAGATTATAGCAGGAATGATGAATGATCTTGCTTTTTCTTTCTATGTAATTATTTTTTTAAAAGACGACATGATTTCCCTTTGTTGTGAGTTGACCAATGCTTCAGGCTTGCAGGGCTGTTTTTCTAAAGCGGAAACACTGATGATATCAGTCAAATAAGCTTTATACATTTCCTTTTTTTTAATTTGACTATAGCATGCATGGAAAAAAAAATGTAGGCAATTTCGTTGTTCAGAAATCCTCACCAGCATGAGTCTAGTGAGCTCTGTGTCAGATAAAGCATCTTTGTTTCTTACTATAATGTTCTTTCTCACAACATTTTTTTCCGTCATCTAACCTGTTGCTACCTCCAAGATTTTACGTGAACTACATATTTGTCTGCCCATATAACCAACCATTCATGCCTTGAGTGATGATCTCCTCTTTGTCTGTAGTTTTCTCTACTGAACACAGGTTTTTCTTTCTCCAGCTGCTAGTTACATAGAGGCAAATGGTTCTTATTAGTGGATAAAATGCAGTCATTGTGTTCAGCACCCTCATCATAACAAGTTTTTTCTTTTGTAATGGTTATTCTACACGTCATGACAGGGTTATAGATCTAAGAATATTATACTGATCACTGAATGTAAAAACTTTGGGTTGAAGGATGTTACCAGGGTACCACAAATATCTATGGGACAGTTCTTTGATGTTTAATTATTTGTGCTAATAAGTGGGACGCATGAAACAACAGTTAGTTTGGTAATGGTTATCAAAACTTTTAGCCTATTTTATTAAAGACTAATGCTAAACATGATGGGACATTACTATGTTGGCCATAAGTCTGGATTCATATGGCAATAGAATGTCTGTATTCATTTCTCCTGAAAAGTGATTTTGTTGGTCATAATGCTGGTTTTTTTTAGTTTTCTGTGTTTCAGTTATTGCATATCTGAATTTACTGATCTGATATATAGTTTGGAAGGGAAGCTGAAGATGTACGGTTCTAACAGAACTTTTCCTGATGGGGAAAAAAAAAATAGCACAGCATCTCTTGTGACAAATACAAAAACTTCAAATTCAAGAAGAGTTTGCTTTGACCTGCTTGTTTTTAGTGTAGTATAAAAGCCCTGGAAGCAAGAGAAGAGGCTGTTTCTAAAAACTAAGTACCTGAGTTAGCTGAAATGCCTTGAGTTTTGACATTCTCAATTAGAAGCTCACTACAATACCTTTCTCAAGTCTTAGTCAAAGAAACATCACAGCATGCTACTTACTCTTCTCTATAATCCAGTAAAAAAAAAAAAACCAAACATTTTATGAGTGCAAGAGATATTTTTAGCTTTCCATTATTTGCCCCTTGTATCCCCTTCCTTGTATATCAATCAATAAGTAATCTGAAAACTAAAACACTACGTCTGGTTTAATTGTTTCCGTACAACAGCCATGACAAAAGACAAAGAGAAAATAGCCTGGAAACAGTAAAATCAGAACATTCTGAACAGCATTTGTGCCTAATAGATTTGGTCTGGTCTACATTTAACATGCATTTAACATGGGTTAGCACTAAAACTGATCCCAGGGAGATTTTCACTTTTCATAGCGTGTATTTAACCTTATACACATGATTAGGCTGTAAAAAAGACAGGCTGCTATGCAGGGGCTGAACAGCAGGACAAAAGAGGAGTTTCTTTCCACAGACACAGTTCCACCCATTATCTGCTCCCCAACACACGTTGTATTCGTTACTGGCGACCTTGAGGTCACAAGCCACCTAAAAGGGGCAGGGATACGGATTAGTTCTGGGACTGCAGCTGTAATGCTCTGGTATTGCAAATCACAAACTTTCCAGATGATGGAGGAGATTCTATCATAAAGTAACTTAAAGATCAGGAGTTTTAAAATGTGACAATGCATTCAGAGCCTCTTTTAATTTGTCTCAGCCTAGTATAAACTGGATGAGTCTACTGATACTGTTTCTTTTCAAGCTTTTTTCCTACAGATCAGGCAAGCGTTTTGTTTTGGGGTTTTTTTTGGTTTTTTTAAGAGGATAAGGTTAATGTGTTTAATCACATTTGTTTTCAAATAAAGGAGAAAAAAAAAACCAAAACCAACAAACCATAACAGAAAGCAAGAAAACAAGAGACCTGTATTTCACAAGAGTTGACTGGATTATGGAAGCTTTAGCAAAGGCCAATCTGACTCATTCATGTAATTCAAACATCTTAACAAATAACAAAGTAGGAAAGTGCATTGCAAAGGCTTTGGTAGCATAGAGGAGGGAAAAAATTAAATCAAGCATAAGGGGTTGTAGTGATATTTCTGTGTCTAACCTGACAGCTTTTCAGGATATTGCTGAAGTCTCCTGCGCTAAAATCGATTTGAATTAGCATAATCCCATTTTATCCATGAGTTTATTGTTCTTGTTGCTGTCTGTTAGCCTGTCATTCATTAGTTCTGAGTTTGTGACATTTAGTGCTGAGTGGTACTGGATTATGCCTCTCTTCCTTGTTATTCTGGTCGGGCTGTACCTTATGAAAAAGACTATGGAGGAGAGATGTGTGATGAAGATGTGTGAAAGTAGCTACGACCCCTGTGCAGCCACAGCACCTTTCCAGTATGATGTGGCAGTTACCTTTCATTCAGAGACAGGCCATAGATGTTCGTGTTCTCTACAGTGTGAATTGCCTTGAGCTGAGGCAAATCAGAGTGTATTTAGAATAAATACGGGACAAAGTTCCTTTTCATTGAGTAGAAGGAAAATAATCAAGTAGTGGCGGATTTCAGGTATTACTAGAGTTCCCACAGGCTTCATGTGGTTTGTTTTGTTTTGTTTTTTTCTCCATCAGGACTATTCTTTGAATCCAAAGAGTACTTGTGAAACAGACTTGCTGCAGCAAGAGATCGTCTTCTGCTAAGTGCACAAGTGGCTACTCTTTGCTAGCAGGGATAGTAATAAGCAATTTTACCTCTCCCTCAGTCATTAATTTCTCTATTTATTTGTATTTCTATGCCTTCATTATAAATCCAAGCCTGTATGAACAATCTATAACAGGCATATATTAGTTGTGAGGCTGCTTTGGCTTTAGATACCTAGATAAGTCTTGTTTGATGTGATTGTTGTTCTAGTAGATGAAATCTTCCCTTTTGTAAAACCGGTGTCAGAAAAGATCAAATCGGTGCACAGACTAATGAGGCTGAATAATTATGGCCAAGCCTAAACCAGGTCAGAAATGAACTTCTGGCCTGCTTAAAAATCTCTCTTCACAGAGCAATTGTAGAAATGTGAAAATGCTCTTTGTTACCTCTTATGCTGGATTTTGCTACCACCTGCCACCATCAAGTGATAGATACTTATATTCAGGAGTAGAGAAACATCCATGTTTTTCTTAACATGCTTATCCTGCATTAAGAAGAGTTTAGTGACTGGCATATATTTAATTCCTCCCACTTCCCACATCCAGCTGCATGTACCGTATTGCTGAATTCAGCACAACCATGACTAGAAAACTGTTTTGTCTTGGGAAAGGAGTGCTAATTCTTCCTTCAACTTATCACTTCAATAACTGTTCTGAGTAGGCTCTTTGAGAGTGACTTGACAAACATCGGTTTCCAGAGCTAACCAAAAGCAGCATTTCAAGGGTTTCTACGATTACTGCTGGGAAAATGCAGGATAGACTTGGGCTCTGTAGACTCTTACTTGAAGATGTCAGGCTTGAGGAGGAACGTTAGCATTATGCTTGCTGATGTTAAGTCCCCTTTTTGCAAGAGGATGGACTTACAGAAAGTGTGCGTTCCAGCCTTAGATTTGTTTGCAAGCTTCAACCTGACAAAAAAAAATAATATTTGGTTGGTAAGGAATCCGCAGGGGTTTCTCCAGCACAACTTGTTTTAAAATTCATTTCTCTCTCCTTACTGTCCTTAGCTCGTAACACATGGGGACAGCGCATCTTCAGTTAGATGTAAATCTTTATCTGTAACTGAAGCCCTCTTTTTTTTTCTTTTCCTTTCTTTTTTTTCTATTTTTTCTTTCTATTTTCCTTCCCCAGAGCTACTAGCTGGCAGCCTGCCTCTGCTCCCATGCGTCTAGGTTGAAGTTCAAGAGTGTCCTAGAGCTACTTAGCTGAATTAGTAACATGTAATATGACCTGTTAGCTGAATGATAAGAGAGAGAATTTTCCAAGACAGTGTACACCAAGCAAGCTCTTTTTCAAGTGCTCCATTATTACCTTAATTAAATGGTTATAACATCCTTGCTTTGGAGAAAAAAAAAAAAAAGCATCTCATTATTTAAGCTTAAAGATGATTCCTTCTTCATATCACTGTTACTTGGAAATGCTCAAGAACTTCCCTGCTGTTGACCTTGAAGGCTCATAATGTGGAACTTCTCATGACTCAAGGGAAAAGAGGTGAGCACTGAGCCAAGGAAGGAAATAGTTCTGTCCTATTTTATTATGTTCTTCTCCTCTGTGTGAGGTGATGATATTGTACAATTTCAGTATGACAGGTTATGCACTGGAGAAGGGTGCCAGGTGTCAATCTTAATGTCATTCAGAAATGACATACCTTTTAAAAAGTAGGGAAAACTCAGTATAAAACTGAGGGAGATAATTGAGAGTTTTAAAATACATGACATTTAACGCAATGGCAGTGGATGACTAAGAAGCCAAGACTACAATAGGAATCAAGGTTCCAGCTTTAGAAGAAGTATAAATCTGCCATGTGAATGCTGATCTGGATTGTTTGCGTAGGCATTAGTGACAGTACAATAGTCTTTCTCAGATAACATAACTGGCAACCTATTCCACCTCTACGAATAGCCTACAACACCACCTACAGCATCTGCGTGCTTTCTTAAATTAATGCATGAATCTCCCCATCCCAACAGAGGCCTGGAGCACCTCTGCTATGAGGACAGGCTGAGAGAGTTAGGGTTGTTCAGCTAGGAGAAGAGAAGGCTCTGAGGAGACCTGATAGCGGCCTGCTGGTACCTGAAGGGGACATACAAGAAAACTAGGAAGGAACTTTTACAGTGGTATGTAGTGGTAGGACTAGGGTGAATGGCTTTAAATTGGAGTGGGAAGAATTAGACTAAATGTTAGGAAGAAACTCTTCATGATGAGGGCGGTGAGACACTGGGACAGGTTGCCCAGGGAAGTTGTGGATGCCCCCTCTCTGAAGTGTTCAAGGCCAGGTTGGATGTGGTCTTAAGCAGCTTGCCCATGGCAAGGAGGTTTTAACTAGATGATCTTTAAGGTCCTTTCCAACCCAAGACATTCCTTGATTCTATGTTTCTATGATTCTACGAAGTAGTGAGATGCATTTACCGCTGCTATACATGCACAGCTCGCTGCGGTTTCTAACATCTTTTTTGATGCATTCAAGAATGATTAAGTGTTTTGGCTGCCTTGCCAGCTCTATGCTTTGGGAGTAAAAATGATAAAAACCTGACTAGTAGATGTTTCATTTTAAAGATTTTTTTTTCCTCAAATCCATAATCGGAGTGACTACCCTATTTTCTTCCTTTTGAATATAAATCTTTAACTTGCCCTAGACTCGAAGAATTTTGTCTCTGAGGAACTACATGTTTAATGTACGCTGTTAAGTACCCTATGCAGACAAGTGGCAGTATGTGTCACTGGAATGTTATGGTGTCATCTGTGGGGCTGTTCCTTTAGCTTTCTATTTGTATTTTGTGATAATTTATAATGCAGACTGAAAGGCTTGGGGAGAAATTAAGCTACTCCATTAAATAGTGTTGATTGTGTTTGTGTAGCTTATTTACATCTTTGAAATGTAAATAAACAGACAGCTTAATGTTTAGTTTGAACATGAACCTCAGCTACTAAGACACCCCCTAATCTCTGATTTTAGAGAATTACATTTGAGTATTAATAAATTTAAATAGACTAACTTGGTTTTATATGGTAAAATATCACATTTTGATGTTAATCCAATAACTGTGGATAATTTTTTCTCCTTGGATTTATTTTGAAGGCAGCTGAATGAATTTTCCTCTCCTCTGATCAGAACATTCACATTACATAAAGCAGCTTCCTGAACTTCAGTATTTTGAATGTGATTTCAAAAGCATTTTGGTTTCCAAACCAAGACTGTGAAATTGAAAGCTCATTTTATTCTCACTGCTCTAATTGGGGTTTCTGGTTGTTATTACTATGGCTTCGTATCACTACTCCTAAACTGGGGCTGATGTGGTTGACAGTAGTGTTACAAATTTAGAGAGCCTCTATGCTTACATATAAAATAAAGGGTCCTGATAGAAGAGTTAGGAGAAAGCTCTGGCTTTGCCTCATTTTACCTTAAAAAAAAATTTTAAGGACATACTTTCCTGTAAATTAAGGGAGTCATAAGCACTTTTTGGATTAAGGTTGGTTTTATAAGCATAAAGTCACTTTCCCATAACATGTATTTTTGGGGATTCAAAAGATCCGTTAGCCTTTCTGTTCTTTCAAATGAGTTTTCATCTACAACCAAGATTACATCCCTATCTCCTAATGATGAAATAGTTGTGATTTAATTAATGTATGAGCTTTGCAGCGCACTAAAATAGAAGATGCTGCAAGCTACTACATATTGCAGGTTTACACTTTCAAAATCTACCAAAGGTTCGAACAACAATGAAAATAATCTACCAGGAATAAAAATTCCTTTGCCACTTTTGTTTTCTCCTACCTGCAACCACTCATCCTGGGAACAAGCAGGGGGCTGGCCTTTTTAAGACCTGAAGTGGCTGGTCAAGAATAATAAAGATTAGAAATTAGAAGACTGACCAAACTCTGAGAGAGCGCTGTGGAAAATCATGCAGATCTATTTTATTAATAGCCAGGGCTGCTTTTCTATCCAGGTGTACCTGGCAGGTAAACTCCACCATTCCTTCCATAGCCAGCCTAATGTTAAAGTTTTAAAGGAAATTGTTACAGAGAAAAGCTGAATAAATGCCTCCTTTGCCTTCTGTGGATCTCAGTTTATATCCAAGTGGAAGGAGACTAAGCTCTGCCATTTCTAATACATTACACATAATTTTTAAGTGCCCTTGTGATCATTTGTATTGTAAACGAAATCTAGGCATTATTCCACTTTATTATAAATCCTGAAGTGTCTCCTACTTTCCTCCTCCCCATATCTTCAGAGGGAAAACTCCAATAAAACTTCTGCAGGACTGGTGAGGTCAGGGCTGTGGCAGTTCCCTGTCCTCTGTTGCTATGGTGGTTACTGATCTGAGCATCCTTTCTGCAGAGAAGGAAGCTACGTACAATGAGAACCCAAGAGAACTTTAACTTTACATCTGGGGTATTCTGTACCACCAGGTAGCTGGAGTCAGTGGTCCTTGAGTGCCAGGTGATAGAAAAGGACAAATATTTTCTGTGCCTTAGCCTGGAAGGGCTCAACAGGCTCATCCTGCTGAGGAAGGGTGTGAAGCAGGAAGGGCACACAGAGAGATGTAACTCATCACACCAGTGCTTAAAATACTGCCTTGAGAAGGAATTAGAGAAGTTTGAGGCTATGCTTTCCTCCTTTCGTTAAATATCTCAATATTTCTGCTTGGGTGTTGGGGTATTTGGAAGTTGGATGTTGGGTCTGCACATGAGGATGAGGAAGAAAAAGAATAAAGGAAATAGGGTAAAAAGATCCAGGGACAGATTTTGAATTTTAAACCCCGTTCTTAGGCTGATTTTTCTCATTGTTTGCTCAGCTGCTTTTCACAGCAGCCTTACTGGCACAGACAAATCTGAACAGCTTGCAGAACAAAATGACAGGAAGATGGAAGGATAATATGTGTTTAAATATCAGTGACCAGCCTCTTTCCTGGCACTCTCAGCATGGGGAAGGCTTGTTATAAACCACCTCCTTTAATCATTTCAGACAGGGCTTTTTCTCCTGCCTATCTATCAAAAGGAGAGAGGATCTTCCTCCAGTTGTTAGTTGGAGTGATGGACAGGTGAATTATTGATATTGTTTGCCACTGACTTTCCTTGTTATTTTTATTTGTTAAGTCCCCAGCCAATGTGACCCCTATTTCTTTAGCCTGCTGAAAGTCTAACCCATTCAATCGCGTGCAAACTGCACGTGATCACCAAACAGACTCAAATCTGAGATGTTTTGAATGAGCTCAGGAAAAAAAAAGGAACAACTTTGTTACTTGGAGCCCAGCGAAACAGAGCTGAGAGGATCTGGAGGAAGGCTGATAATACACAGCCTCCAGTTAATGAACTCACTGCCAAGAAATTCAGTGTCTACGGACTCCCTGGGACACTGATGTGTGTCAAAATAACGATCATACACCTTTGGTAAAAACAGACCTTTGTTACAGCTGGCGTCTGAAATGATTAAAATTTAAGCACATCAGGGATTGAGATAAAGAGAAAAATGGCTCTACCCTTAATTGGACATTGTGTTTGTCTCTTGCTTACTGATGAAGGAGGTTGTTTATTTCCTTGGGCAGATTTTCCTTACTGTGTATGAGTGTGTCTGTGTGTGTGGATATACAAGCTTACTTGTCTAGACATATACAGAAAATTCTATATGAGAAGTTGGAGTTGTTGACTGTAGTTAAGGAACCAGTGGCTGAATGTTGCGCAAAGTATAATTTTATTCCGTGCAGACCAGCTTTATTATTCTTATTTAGTATTGGAACCAGTTAAAATTATAAAGTGCTTATTTCTGTGTAATGTTTCAAGAATAAGAGACGCTGTAACCTCCATTTTACTAAAAAGAAGTTGAGTCATAATGAAATCCTTCATAACTTCATTGTCAAAATAAATGGAGTTACTGATTTTGAGTGCTTATGCATTCAGTCTGGCTACCTGAAACCTGCGTTTGAGGCCCCAGGCTGGGTGCTGAGGTGCCCTATTCAGCACAGAAGAGTTCCAGTGTCTTGTTCCAGTGTACTGACTGGTTTTGCCAAAAATCAAATCATCCCTGACCTGCCCCAGGGGAATCTCTGACTCCCCTAGGCAGCATTTAGGGATACCGGCGAAAAATATCTAAGCTCCTTTTCCAGAAGCTGAGGTTACCATAGTTTCCTAACTATAAGGTTGCCATATTTATTGTATTTTATCTTCTAAACTTACAAGAGTTAGCAATTGTGTGTATTTGTGTGTGTCTGTGAATGGGAAGAGGAGAATTTTTTAACCAAATTAATCAATTTTCCAGACTCTTTCCCCAAAATGGTCAGTTTGATGCAGATGCTCAGACTTAATTTTCAGCCTAAACTCTTAGAGCAGCTGAAGAGAGGTTGCCTTACCTCTGTGCACACTAAATCAAATATTTTAGATAAGAGCATCAACTATCTTTAACAGTTCTCTCTATGTAGAAAAACATTTAAGAAGGATAATGTTAAGCATGTGCTCATGTAACTTGCTGAACGGGGGAACCGTATGCTGTAAAAGGCATGTGGAATGTGGATGTGAAGTGGGTAATAACAATAATGAGCATTTGCATAGATTTCTGTCCTTTCAAATGGATGTACGAGCTGTAAGTACAGAGCATCAGGGAAAGGAGGAGATATGAAAATGTAAGGATGTATTTTTAAGCTTTTTTGCCTTTCTAAACCTTACCTTCAGTTAGAAAACTTCCAACCCCAGTAAATGCAATCAAGCTGGATTTACCAGCTAGGCAGGAAGAGTAATTCAGTCCAGTAATGTTGGAAAAGATGTTTGAAAAGCTAAAACCTCCTCTCTCTTATTATTAGTTATTTCTATTTTCCTATTAACCTATTACAGAAAATATTGCCTTACCACGATCTCTTAGCTCTTCTTAGAGCTCTTCTTAGCTCTAATACAGCTCGTTCAAATCAAGTTAACCAAAGATGATATTCCTGGCCCTGTAGAGTGAATTACACAAATTCACAGAGGAAAACATCTGGAAGAGAGGAGGGAGAAAAAAATAAAACAACAGAGATA
This sequence comes from Clamator glandarius, assembly GCA_033459285.1. Classification (NCBI taxonomy): domain Eukaryota; kingdom Metazoa; phylum Chordata; class Aves; order Cuculiformes; family Cuculidae; genus Clamator; species Clamator glandarius. The sequence continues at coordinate 7,893,931 of JAUNZM010000092.1, read as the reverse complement.
TTTAAGGATATAGATCCATAAATTGGGTGTCTTCTGGAAAAGTGACTATATACACCAAACCTTAAAATCAGTATTTAATTAACCTCTTTAAAAAAACCGTTAAGCTCGCTGGTGTGTGACGAACAAGCACAGCAATGAACGTTTGGCAGGATGCCAGGTAACATCAAAAAAACTTTAGGAAGACGAGACTGAAATTAAAAGGAGAAGTTTTCTTTGGGAAAGTGTCTCATTCATGGGTCTTTTTTCAGAGGCATTGTAAACAGGAGCCTGAGAGCAGTTTCACCGAGCCAGGTCCGGGGAGGTTCATAAATTGCTTCTAAGTCTAGCTGGATGCTGTAAATTCACCCTCCTCATGAAAACTGAATGAGGCAGCTCACAATATCTGCTGCGGGCTGTGGTTGGAGGTATGTTATGGGGTGGGTGGACCTGTCAAGGTTATATGAAAGCAAAAGCAATGAGAGCTTGAAACAGAGACAGGAGAGTCTGCACTGCCCCTCCTATAATTCAGGGAGGCTGCTCTTTTCGCTTTCCTGCTGTAGCCTCAGGGTCCATCCCCAAATACTGCATTGACTTTATCAATTAAAACCAGTTTCGTTTAGTAAGGAATGGACATTAGTGGGAGTTTTTACACTGGCAAGTGAAAGGTCTTTCACTGGAGGCACCAGGCTTGCAAAAGTGTGAGCATAACTCTGATACAAAGTCAGATTTCTGGGGGAATTCTCCATTCTGGACATCCCTTGGGAAAGAAAGGGGGTGAACAATTGCACTGGAGAGGAGGAATATGCTGCTGGAGACCTGCAGCTCTCCAACATTGTTGTGAGTGAAGCCACGTAGTTCACAGCAACTCAGTGGAACAGAAAGCAAAGGCACAGGCTCTGTATCCCAGAACAGGCTATTCATCCAGCCAATTCTATGTTTTAGATGAAACCAGCACCAACTGCATTTGACACATTGACAATGTACTTGTTCTTGTTGAACAGAGACTCTTTCTGCTGTGATTTGATCTTTTGTCAGCATGGAAGGACATTTTCTAAAGGAGGTAAATTAATTAATCAACATAACCCTGAGATGTCTAATGAGCGTTATTGTATTTAACAACAAGTGAATTTGGCAACTTCTAAATAACACTTGAGTTCTGTTTCTTTAGTGACTGTTAAAAAAAAAAAAAACTAAACGAAAATAAGGGGAGTTGATTATGTCAGGATAACAACATTTAATTAAAATGGAGGGAATAGTTACCAGTAATTTGCAACAAACACAGAGAGGAACCAGATAGGAGAGTATTGTGCAAACCTGTGAAGTGTTCCAACTTTTAATTAAAATTGCAGTCTTTAAAATAACCTTGTGTCGTGTGGATTCTGGTTAATTGCTGTCAATCCTGCAATGCAGCCAGCAGGATTCTTCAGCGGCTTCATGTCTTTAAAAAAAATCGGTGTGTCAGGGGAGAGCTTTACTCACAGAATCACAGAATAACCAGGTTGGAAGAGACCCATCGGGACGTCGAGTCCACATTGGATCTGTCATGCAAGGTCCCCCCATCCCTCACTGAGGATGATAGCGCACATAACAATACCGTAGCTAACTGTATCTGTCAGAGATGTGCTATCTATTGATGGAACAAAAGAGATGTTGCTAGTTAAGTAAGCTTTGTGTCTCTTCATTTAAAGACTGATACTTTTGTTTGCACTTTGTTGTGATACTGATGCTCACGCAGCTATTGAAAAGCTTTTGGCAGTGATCTAGGATCAAGAGACCTCAAGTCTGTCATGGTTGATCTATTAATTAGCTGTCAGCTCTTGGTCATCTCTTTTATCTTACCCATAGCGCTCTATTATCTGCTGTGAAATAATGATCCGTACAACCCAGCAGTGACACGTGAGATCTACACATAAAACTATCATTCTGGTAAAACCAGCACATGCACACACAGAAAATGTGAGGTAATCGGGTAAATTCACCGGAGAAACAAATAATTCATGAACAACTTATGGGGTCTAGAAAAGTCAGAGGTGACTATAGTAATTTTCTGAAAGAGATTCATAAAAAGGTATCAAAGAATAACTAAGTAAGAATGAGATGACATCTATATAGTGCTGAGAAACAAATAAATTAAAAAAAAATCACTTATTAAATTAACCGCCATATGCATATATATATATACACATATAGTTACTCATACTAGTATAGGGGGTTTGTTGTTTCTTAAACTATAAATATATACAAACACACACAAACATTCAGAAAAAAAAATAAATTGGGATTTAGAAAAAAATAGTCAATTTTTTAATATAATTTTGCTGATTCAAACCATATCGGGCAAAATCTGAATTTTGACTTATGGTACCTTTAGAGGTGACTGCATTCTCTCTTGAGATTTACTTAGTAGTTTGGTGGGTTTTGACATAAAACCTCCTAGAAGTTTTAACTTCAGCTGCCCTAAAATCTTGTTCTCTGTCTGCTGACCCTGTGTTCTCACACTTTTACCTCCTTGGTGTGCAGTTAGCAACTAATAAAAGATTTTTTTTTTTACAGTTTCATAGTTTTGAAACTGTTCTGTATCAAAGCAATTATCTTATTGCTACAGGCAGAAGATAGGTCAGAAGTATAAGTCATTGCATTACCAGACTTGCATAAACTGTAAAGAAATCTTCAGCTGCAGAAAATTATTTTCAGGTATACTATATTACATGTTTTCAAAGGTTTTGGGGTTTTTTTTTCTGTTTTTAGAGCAGATTTCTTTAAGTTGAACCTAGGCCTTTGTTGTTTATCATAGAGAAGCCAAAAAGCAAAAATAGAACCACATCTATCTAAATTTAATTTGCTTGTCCAAACCAAACGGTTTATGTATGTTTATTTAAATAATACATTTTCTAAGGAGCTAAAAATTCACATACTGCTCTGGGATAACTTCATTAGAATCAACTTTGAAATCCCTTGGTTGGATTCTGCTCCCATAGAAATGGTCGTGAACCTGTTCATTTAACTCAATCTCAGAAAGCCAGAACTGGCCACGAAATTATTTATTTATGGCTATCACAACCCCATCATCACTTAAAAGTAGATGTTTGTATGTCATGTTCTTGATTTTCCTGATTTTTAATCATTCATAGACTATCATCAAATATAGATGTTCCATCTATTAAAAATGCCATCAATAAATAAGCTACGTACACAGGCCTGACCAGAAACACCATGGCCCAGGATTGTCCAGTTCTGTACACCAAAAACTATCTTCTGTTTGATGAAATATTCCTCTGAGCCTGGAAGGTTGTGGGTAGATAGTAGACATCTACCTTCTTGGTTGCTGTACCATGAACATAAGAAGATATTTCTCATTCTCATGTTTAAAATAACCCAAGGAATATCTGAAAGTGAATATGAATAACAACCAAATTTCATGTGAAAAACAAAGACTTTTTTAAGTATTAAGGACCTTTCCTTACTGCCTGCAGTGTAAATGCTGTGCCTTGATTCACAACTTTGGCGCAAGAAAAATCTGAAAGCAATTCGATCACTGAGGCTACTTGAACACCCAATTCTGATCTGTTATTACTGTCTGAAATTGCAAACAGGAAGAAATAAAAAATCCTAGCTAAAGACCAACCCTTTTATATACAGCCTTTTTACTACATGAGATTATCTTCTTTAGAGAAAAAGTTTATTACTATTTTCAGTTCAGAAGATACCCTTAAAAAACCAGACTAATTATAAATTCAGCACAAACATTTAGTCTAAGAAGTGCTCTGTTCCTTGAAGGCTTTTAAGAAAATGGATCCACTCACAGACTTTATGTTTTGCTCTTCGGTTGAATTTTTACCTCCTGTTGGCTGCCGTAAATGAAAAGATCTGCCAACCTCTACACTAGCTCATGACATGGTGTAACAAAATTATTCTAACATTTTTATTTTTTCTTTCTGAGACATGTTTTTAAGCAGAGATGGTTCCTTGATTCTTAGAGATGCTGTAGGAGAAGGGAGGCGATGATTTGCCAAGCGTGTAGACTCTACATGAGGCCCTGGATTAAAAGAGCCCCTGCTATTGCAATGATCCAATTGACTCTTAGGGGTACGGTCATGGGGTAGAGTCCTCTGCGTGCAGTGATATGCCCATGACAATTCTGACAGTGCCTGTGGGAACAGAGCATATGGGTACAGGAGGTGAACTAAGCACCAGAGAGCTGCCTCATGGCCCTATTTCCAAAAGGCTCATGCAGTCGCTCAGTGCTTGTGGGTACGGTTGTTTTCATATCTCTCTTGAGTCTTCCCTCCTGCCCTTCATTTTTTATTAATGAAACTGCTGGGCAGTTCCGGTCATGCTTGATAAGTCTCAAAGAATCAGTTTCTTAGAAGCTTAATGCGAATTGGCAGCTGGGTAAATAAGGGAGTCCACAATGTGTCTTTGCATCCCCTGCCCTCAAGGTCATCACAAACTAGGTCACCCCTAGAATGGTGCTATTGCCAATACACGGTTTTGTGAAAGAGCAGTGCCACGAGTCCTCAGATTCCCTCTCCATGGCCTGGCTCAATTCAGTGGTGAGAAACTGTGGATGCTGGACTTTTCCCTTTGTCAGGTTCTCTGCCTTCATGAGAAAAAAAAACTAATAAATCCATGAAAATCTAGGCAGCCGGCTATGTGGAATCTTTTAGTACCTTTTCATCTATGCGTCCATGGCTCTGTGGTGACACAGCTGCCGTCAGGTGATTTGCTGGGATCTCTGTTCTTTGTTGTTTTTGGTCTTGGCATAAAAATTTCACGGCGGTAAGTGAGATCCATTGGCCACGGCAACCCTTCCCTTGTGCATTGAGTGCTAATTAGTGTCAGCCTGTCACAATAGCGAAATGAGTTGCAAAATAAAACTGTCAAGTGCACTCTGATTCTGATTTATTACTTATTTTCCTGTCACTGTGGCTGAACAATAATACCAGAAAAAAGTCACTCTGGCCTCTTCTTTGGCTTCATGTGCTATGGTGATGATTTCCTTGTAATTAATGAGGTGCATTATCTAACTCCCTCACCTTGCAGTAGGAAGAAAAGTTATTTTTTCACTCTTTCATTGTTTCCAAAGCAAAACTCTCTGAAAGCCTTGGAAAAATACAATCATACAGAGAAAATGGCCTAAAAAGCAGGCTCTGTTCATGGTTCTGCACAATTCATGGTCCTTTTGTTCACCAATTTAATTAGGTTTAGTGTGGAGTCCCTACCCACATCAGTAAACAGGGCATGAAAAAATGAAGTTGTGAGATAGGGTGTTGGGACCTTATCGTTGTATTTCTGGACCCCTTTCCACAGCTCGGTCCTTATAGCACTGAATGAACTGCTACAGTTTTCTAAAGTGACACAGATTTCTCTTCTTAAAAATAGTTTTAAGAAAACCTGTATGTGTGGAAGTACTCTGGAGAAGAGATCTTTATTGTAGTTTTACCTGGAATGAGCCTGGTGACAGCAGTCTTGCTCTTTCAGACTCAAGATACCAAGGCTGAGATCAATCTCACGTGATCTATACATTTTCATGCCAAACATTTTTTTCTCTGGGATTATTTACCCATCTCCAGCAGTGATTTTTTGCAAAAGGCTTGATAAGTATTTATTGTATGTTATAGAATCTGTCTAGATAGTGGTGATCATGATTGTTATCAGAGCAAGTATCCTACTAGTAATAATGAAGCAGCAACATGAGAGTTGGCATAAAATTCATACGTGAACATTCATCTGTGTGTGACTTGAATATCAAGAAGAAGAGGAATGTTTATGGGCTTTCGAAGAGGGGACAGGCCTCTTGGGTGGAGAACAGGAGGGAAGTGAGATTGTGTAGAGAAAAAATCAGAAAGGCTAAGGCTCAACTAGAAATCAGATTGGCAAAGTCTGTGAAAGATAACAAAAAATCTTTCTATAAATATATAAATAATAAAATGAGGACTAGGGAGACCATACAGTCCCTACTGGATGCAGAAGGAACAACAGTGACAGGGGATGAGGAAAAAGGCTGGGGTACTTAATGCCTTCTTTGCCTCAGTCTTTAATTGCAGAGAAAGTTGTTCCCTTTGTGTACAAACCTCAGAGCTAGAGGAACAACATGAGGCTCCCATGGTCCAAGAGGAGGTGGTCAGAGCCTTGCTAGCCTGACTAGACACCCACAAGTCTATGGGGCCGGATGGAATTCACCTGAGGGTATTGAAGGAGCTGACGGGTGTGCTGGCCAAACCCCTTTCCATCATCTTCCAACAGTCCTGGAAGCCTAGGGAAGTTCCACTGGACTGGAGGCTGATGTTGTGCCCATCTACAAGAAGGGTCGCAGGGAGGATCCAGGGAACTACAGGCCTTAAGATCTCACATAATGTGTCCATAATTGGAACTGCTAGTGTGTCCATGAGCTTTTTTTAATACATTATTTTTCTTCCTCATGCCATATACTGCTGCTACAGCAGAAGCTAGCAGAGAAAGGTTTGAAAATTTAGAAGCTCTGTTGCTCACTGCTGTCTCACTCTGCTTTAATATGGAGTTTCATTTATTTAAGGAACAAAATGACTTGCCTAGTTCCTTGAGTTTTCCTTGCTGCAGATAAAGTTCTTCAGGAAAGTTCCCCAAAACATCCTGAACTTCCTTTCACCTGCAGGAAATTCTCTTCTCTTCTCTTCTCTTCTCTTCTCTTCTCTTCTCTTCTCTTCTCTTCTCTTCTCTTCTCTTCTCTTCTCTTCTCTTCTCTTCTCTTCTCTTCTCTTCTCTTCTCTTCTCTCTTCTCTTCTCTTCTCTTCTCTTCTCTTCTCTTCTCTTCTCTTCTCTTCTCTTCTCTTCTCTTCTCTTCTCTTCTCTTCTCTTCTCTTCTCTTCTTCTCTTCTCACTATAAAGTGGGAGTGGGAGTGTGAAGCAATAGTTGGAGTAATTGCAGAAGAGGTAGATTGGAAGTTGAAAGTAATTGTGATGATCAGAGAGGTTTTATATAACCTGAGGTAAGTAAGATTTCAATATGATTATTGTTTTAAATTTTTGTTTTATTGATCACCTCTCAGCCCTAGAAAAATGACATTACCAAGGTCACACAGGATCCTGTAACATAGTCAGGTCATGAACCAGGGGCTCTTGTGTTCCTTTCCAGTATTTGAGCTACAGGTTCAGCTACCTTTAACAATGTTATGGTATTATGCAGACCCTTGTGTTCCTAAGTTTTAATATTCATTGGATGGTTAGTCTTTAGTTTGGGGCAATTTTGTTTTGCATCATCTTGAGTCTTAAAATGCTCCCTCAAATGTTCTTCTGAATCATGATGACCCATGTGCTGAAAAGCCTACAAAATAGAAATTGAATAGCAGAATACCCATGCATTTATTTTTGTCTGAATTGGAGTACATCTTAAATGAAGACCTGGTCACCCTGCAGTCTGCACATACTAGATATTTTATACAGCCTTCCATATTCAAGGTGTGTGACAGTTGTATTATTTTATAGAAGACGTGCAAAAGCATGTCTCTGCTGAAATGATACTCATTTTTCCAGAAATAGGTCAGAGGAAAGAGCAGTCCAATGTGACAAAGCCTTTGTTTGTTTAAATGTCTGAAACAAAACTAATTGATTAAAAGAATGAAAGCACAGAACAAAAAGAATCCTGCATGACTGAATAAATAGCATTTGAAAGAAGGCACAGTTTGTTTTCAAATGTGTATTTAAGTTTTTATCAGTTATGCCCTCAAAAAATTTATCTTTTTCAGTTAATTTGGTTTTAAAAGCACATAACTTGTTTTATCCATTCGGCATGGACTTACTGTGTTTACATAAAATACTCTACCAAAAGAGATTGGCAGTGTTTGTGTTGCAAATATAGGGATCTTTTTGGTTAATTATATGCAAATCAGCTTTGTTAACAAACACCTAAATATCTCTGCCTTGTCTTCATTAGCCTGGGAGATACAGTACATTTCTCAAGGAAGTAGATAATGAATATTAATCAAAGCAGCTTGTATGTTTTAATGAGCTTATTAATTGTTGACCTCAGTATTTCCAAGAAGTGCTATTAAAATTGAAAGATAACTGAGATATTATTGTGGGGAAATATATGGGAAAAAAATGTCATGCTTAAATTTGGGTCATGCAAAATAAAACCTCAGTCTAGCTGCAAACATATTGATAACTCATGTTTTTCTATAAAATTATATGCTAGCTGATGAGAATTTAAATGCAGAAACATTCTTCTTGCACTAAAAGAACATTCAGTGTTGTAGACGAAGACAAGTAAATATTAAATTCATTATTTAGTTAATTATTTAGTTTTTCAGATCAGTTTTTTTAACTTCCCAAGGAAGGCAGTGCTGTCATAGTGCTGAATATGCTTCCTAAATGGACCTCCTGAACATCAGGTGATTCAAGCTGTTATTTCTAGTTTGGTCAATCTGTTAAATTAAAAGTAAACTTGAAGAACAGAAACAGAAAATGAACATAGGAGCAAGGCTAAGAAAGGCCTTTGTTCTCCATGGCCAGCTGATATTTTCATACTTTGCACAGCAAACCCATTAATGATAAGTGGATGCCTAGGGGTGAAGTTCATTGATGCCTTCATTGAGGGAAACACTTAATTCTGACCCTTGGCAGTGATTAACTCTTACTATCATCCCTCCTAAACAGAGGAATTTACTGCTTCACATGGCTAATCCTAACGTTGTGGAGAAAGATGTAACCCTCTTGAATTTCCTTTTGCTGTTTTTTCCCACCTCAGCTCGTGCAGCAGTCTGTGTGCAGGAGCAGACTTTGGTGTAATTAATCCACTAATTCCTGTCTAATTGTGGTCTAGCCATGTGTCAATAAACAAGGAGGATACATGACATAAAAGCGACGGTCAGAGCAACATGCAGTGTTGTTTCCGAGAGATACACAAAAGAAAGGAGAGAAAGGAATAAAACAAGAAAGAAACCAAGGCAAACCACAGACCGAGTCTAAAAGGGAAAGACAAATTTCTTGTTGCCAGATGATCTTCCCTACTTCAATTTGATTATTTCCAATTCTGAAGGATAAATGAGTTTCCAAGGTGAGAGGATGTATGGCTTCTGGTACTTGAGTTGCCTTGACCCTTCTATGGCAACAACAGACGATAGCATCTATTTACCTTCTACAACTGCTGTCCACATGAAGCTGTCAAAAATCGTTATAGATTCACTCATAAAACAGATTGTACCTGTGAGGCAGTGAGTGCCAAATCTGGCCAATGAAAATACTAGAAAGTAGAATGTACCACATTTCATCCAGAAGAAATAAAGATGAAGCTTAAGACAATGTTCAAATATTAGCTAATAACCTGTTAAAAAAATCTAACCACTCAAACTCTCATAACATAGAGAATAAATTATGGTCAAGCAGTTCTTACAACCACATTTCAGTTTTAATGGGAGATAAATGAGTACGATATATTTATACCTGTTCTACTAGGCTCATTATGGATGAAAAGGAAAAAAGAATTGAAGAGACTTTTTTATTGAGGCTTTGCTAAATTCTGGAATATTAGAGACCCAGGAAAGCTCAGACAATCATCTGTCCAGAAATCACACTGCTCACGGAGGACAGAGCTACACAGCCCGTATTCTTAATTAATCTTTGTTTTCTGTATTCTAGTTCTCTCAGGGTTTAGATATCTCCTTGAGTTTTTGAGACAGAGTCATAATAACTGCAACTTGTCTCAGTTTCATGTCTGCAAAGTGCTTGTGCCAATAACTCCAAGTGACATAAAACAGAGCTATTGCATGTGTTGGGGGTTATTTTTGTTCCATTTTGCTTGTTTTTCACCATGAAAAAAACATTCTGCTCTCAACAAGTCACAGATGCTCTGGAAACTTTAAAGGGCTAATTCAGTTTCTTTTTTTTTCCATTTAAAATCTATTCTATCAGCTCTTTCTTCTTATCATCCTTACTGCCATTGATTTATTTCAATTTAGATTCTCTTGTTCAAGTACCATAATTAGCCCCTGTCACTACTAATTCTCATCCTCTTGGATTATATAGATAGAATTAAAATACATGTGGACTAGTTCAGCAGCATTTTCTCACCTGAAAACTGGAAAAGAAAGAGTCTGAAAGTTCTCAGTAAGGGACACTTGAGACTAGGAAAATATTTCCATGCTTTTCTCACTGAATTGTTGAGTCTGTATGTTTTTATTTGGTTTATGTACTTTCTTTCTGATGTTATTATCTACATGTCTTCCTGCAACCTTCTTTAAGGGATGGAAACAAACCAGTAAGTAACTCTTTTCAAGGGGCCCTGAACAGGTCTAATAAAGATCCATTACTCTGAAGTGTCTGTGAGTTTCCAAAAAGGTGATACTGAACCGAGTTGTTAAATATGCTTTGGATGTAAATATTTTTGGATGTAAGGAATATGAATAATACAAGATACCTTGAGTAATTGTTTGTTATGCTAGATCAACTTGACCATATCTCACTACATGTCAGACCTTCAGTGGTGCTATGAGATACCCATCATCTGACAGATCTTTCTTGGTGACCAGCTCCCTCCTTCCACTTCTTGCTTTGGGGAATTGCAGTTTGACATCCCCATGCAGCTACCTTAAGCCTCCTGAGAAAGGTGGCTCCTATTCACAGGTGCAGTGAGCTGTAACAGGGTCGGTGTGCAACTACATCAACCCAAGCAAAGCCAAAATAGAATGTACGTTATTATGATGTGCACAAAGAACACCTAATTGGATGGAAAATACAACAGGGACATTTTTTCCTCTTTTAGCCATTTTATTTTTTTAGAGCTTGATGTCCACATTGTGGTTCCACTAGCTGGCTTTTACCTTCTTTTCTTATTGAAGCTAGTGTGAAAGCCCACACTGTTCAAAATGAGACCTTTTCATTTATTGCTTCTCCTGCCCTGTAGGAAAAAAGCCATTAGAAAGCAACGTGGAGAAATATGTGCCTCAGACTCCTCATACGCATACTCACGCTGAGTTTATTGTAAAATCTGGAGCGAAATGTTGTTGCTGTGAGGCTCTGCAGTTTCAGATGTTGAACATTCAGGTCCAGTGGTGTAGAGTTTGGGATGCTTTTCACTTTAGCTGAATAGGAGAGATGAATCTTGCACCTTAAGATATTTTCCAGATTGATGACTCACTAAAAAGATAAGGAGACTTGTAATATTGATTGGATTAAGAAAGCGTCAAATAACCTTTCATCTTTATCTGATCAGCTTTCTGTATCAAAATGTGAACATGAAAGTAAGAGCATTAAACTGAGTCTTTCCATCTGTGCTGAGGAAAACTTAACTTGGACTAAAGTTGCATTCTGTGCCACAGAAAGCACCTATATTTGGGGCCTGGGATTAGGCATCATTTAGGAATATTTGAATCCAGGACAGATTTTTGGCCTCTCTCAGTGTACAGAGATCTGATTTTTTGATTCAGATGAAGAGAAGGACCCCAATTTTCCTCTAAACTCAGCATTGTTTACATCACGATAATGTAACATTTCTATGGTTAACATATTTCAGAGTAGTTTTCCAAGGTCTGAAATAAGATGAAATTAATTGGAAAGTTTAGTCAGGTAAGAAAGGTAAAAGTGCTTATACTGCTTATATGCCATTTTCATACTGAAGCCACAAGCCTCTTATTAAAGTGAAATCATTCAAAAATTGCATACTTTATATTTTTATATACATGTGGATATATATACAGACAATGTATTTCAGCTTTTAAAGTTAGAAGTCAACCATGAACAGGCACTGGACAGACATCTGTGATATAACAGGAATACATTTGATGTGAGATCAGTTTAGTGATTGGCAGAGAGGAGAAAAGTGCACCCTTAGCCATGTGGCCAAAGAAGAAATTAAGCTTTTTTTCATGGCCATGGTCAAGCACACAAGGATACATGGGTTTAAAAGGTATCAGAATAGGCAAAAGTGAGAAACAAGGAGACGCTGGTCTAATAAGAAGACTGGAAATCTCCATCATTGCAATTATTAAAGAACTACTTGCAGTGAAAATTATAAAAATGCATTACTTATATTTGATTCTTACTTCCTGAAGCTGAGTGGATGAGGTAGTCATCCTGAGGTCTCTTTTGATTCTATTTGCTGGATTTTTCATAATTACATTATAGAAAATGAGTCATTTTCTGACAGTTAAGCATGAGTGCTTTTGTGCGTGCAGGTGCATAGGCAGAGAAACCTGGAGAGTGTGAACACAATGCTTGTACTGCTAATTATTTTAACTTTAGTATGGAAGAAAAAGTAAAACATCCTTCAAGATGATTATCAAATTAGGCTGTCTCATCAAAAAAGCAGCTTGGTGTCTTTCCTTCCTGGTAGGAGGAAGTATTAATAAAAGAACAACACGAACACAACAACTACTTTAAAAAAAAAGTGAAAGACAACTTGGAAAGTTCCTACTTTCACTCTGCTTGTATTGAAAATGAATGCACTAAGGAAAAGGGCAGGAAAAAGCTTTATATGACACAGCTGTGTGCGGTTATTTTCAAGGGAATGCCCTGAGCTACAGTTCTGTTGGTCTCTGGGGGCTGGGAGTGTGTGTTCATGTCATGGTGTTGACACCAGCAAGTGCCTAGTTTGCCGCTACAGGACTTCAGGGATAAATTCAAAATAAAATCTCACTGTAAAATCTATAAACATCTTATTCTTTGCTCCTGTCTTTGAGATCTGAATCATATGCATACAGAGTTTCCAGTTGGATATCCACAAAGCCAATGCATACGGACAGTGGTATAAATGTCCAGGTCTTCTTGGAATGTAAGTAACTGTCACTATCACCAAATGAAATCATAAAATTTGATAGTGGTGTGAAAGGATGCAGAGATAGTTTTTGCTTGTTTGTTTGTTTGCTTGTTTCCCCTAATCTTATTCTGAACGTGGTCTGATAGCAGTGCAGTTAAAGGCAACAGGGGCTGTGAAAGATGAGCATATCTGAACTTCTGCCTTTGTGCTTCTGAAAATAGTAATCAAATAAAAAGTTAGTGTGACTGAATGTGGCACCCAAAAATGCAGAATAAAAAGAAAAATAACTCTTCTGAAAGACTGAAATTAGTCAGATTCCCATAGCAAGTCCTTCAAAAAAAAGTAACACGAAAATCTTTATTTCTGCCTCTCAGTAACAGCTGCTACAGTGGCACATTTTCATTTCCTTCTTTCTCTTCTCTCTTGGATTGGATCTCAAGAAGATGTTCCTATCTGGGATTTAATGGCAACTGTAAGAGATGAAAGTGTTTTAATTAGCTATTAAAATGCACACCAATGTCAGGGCTTTAGATGATGTGCTCCTGTGACATGTTAATTCATTTTTAATGTGGACAATTAAGGTTGAGTGTTGTAGGTTTTTTTAAACAAAAAAAAAGGTGTGTGAATCATTGCTTAATGAATTCGCCAGATCTGCTTGGTCACCATATAATTTCACCTTTTATGTTGCTGGACCCTTTTCCCAGGGTTAAGTCTGAATAATGTAATCACAGAATCACAGAATGACCAGGTTGGAAGAGACCCACTGGATCGTCGAGTCCAACCATTCCCACCAATCCCTAAATCATGCTCCTAAGTACCTCATCCACCCTTACCTTAAACACCTCCAGGGACGGTGACTCAACCACATCCCTGGGCAGACCGTTCCAATGCCTAACCACCCTCTCCGTGAAGAATTTCTTCCTAATCTCAAGCCTAAATCTCCCCTGGTGGAGCTTGTGGCCATTCCCTCTCGTCCTGTCCCCTGTCACTTGGGAGAAGAGGCCAGCACCCTCCTCTCCACAACCTCCCTTCAGGTAGTTGTAGAGAGTAATAAGGTCTCCCCTCAGCCTCCTCTTCTCCAGGCTGAACACCCCCAGCTCTCTCAGCCGCTCCTCGTAAGATTTGTTCTCCAGCACCTTCACCAGCTTCTTTGCTCTTCTCTGGACTCGCTCCAGAGCCTCAACATCCCTCTTGTGGTGAGGGGCCCAGAACTGAACACAGGACTCGAGGTGTGGTCTCACCAGTGCCGAGTACAGGGGGAGAATAACCTCCTTGGTCCTGCTGGCCACACCATTCCTGATCCAAGCCAAGATGCCATTGGCCTTTTTGGCCACCTGGGCCACTGCTGGCTCATGTTCAGTCGGTTGTCAACCAGCACCCCCAGGTCCTTCTCCTCCTGGCAGCTTTCCAGCCAGGTCTCTCCTAAAAAAGTTACAGGTGAATTTCCTTCAAGCACCTTCATAACATAAAGTTACTGGGTTTTGCTCCCTGACTCTAGCCCAGTTTGTTGCAAGTCAAGTTACACAAGTTTCTCACCTAGGGTTTTTTTTTTCATCAGTTGTATGTGATGAGGAATAAGTGAAAAGATGAGAAGACTGGTTGAGGTTTGTTAAAGTTGTCAGTAGCAACCAGAGAATAATGAAGACTGCTTTAAACATCATCTGTTGCTTTAAGTATCTTTTATGACAGCTAAGTCCACAGTGTGGATTATCTTTGATCAAGGTAATGATTTAAATAATAGCAGAAGATAATTTGCACTTTCTCAACATCCTCTAGATCCACTACCAAGATGGGCTACTTCAGCTTGACTTTTTTTTTTACTTTATTATTTGGCTTTAGAAATTATCCCTATAGCACAGCCAGAAAGCCTTTGTTGTTTTGATACTCTAGTGAAGTTGTGACTCCCATATAGACCACTGAGAGCCATAAGCAAAGTCTATTCTTATGTGAGCAGTTCTTTACTCGTGAAAGTAGCTCTTTGGAACAGAGAAACAAGATACCGTCAAGAACTGGATACAACAATGCATAAACCAATAATTTAACTTTGATTGATTCTCATTGTTACCCTAAGAGAATGACTGTGTGGATTTACACCATGAACTGTGTTTGATTTAGTTGGTATCTTTCCATGTTATTTAAAATTTCTTTACACTTCAGTGTTGCAAGAAAAATACTCTAAAATATTTCAGTAGCGTGCAAAACGAAGTGTAAAGTACAGGGTTTATAACAGAATGAATCTCAGTGCTATGGAATTGTAGGTTTGATTATTAGATTTGCTCCATTTTGACTTGTGTCTTATTCCCCCTCCAGTGATGCATCCATTGTTAAATGTCAATATTAATATTGTTTCAGCCAATATGACACAGTTGTGCAACAGGATTATAGCCTTGGCAATAGGATTAGAATTTGCACTCTCATTCACATGCATGAAAGCGTCAGGGATTTAATTCTCAGATCACACGTGATTCTGTCAATTGAACAGGACAGAGTTATCTGCAATTTATGTCTCCTGTGCCTACGTTACAGCCACAAGCATTGCAGAGAGGATAGCAGGGGGGTAAATAAATACAGCAACCAGTGGCAAATTCATGAGATTCTTCTTGGAGTTTCTTGTTGTGGGTTTTTTTTCCCTTTAAGTTTTATCAATTCCAACTCTGAAACCGAGAGAGATCGATCATTTCCCGGTAGGTAAGCTTTCTGATTCCTTCAGAACCATAAATGGTTTGGTAATAAAACTGTATATTTAGATTGGCCTTGTGTGAAGAGTTATGTCAGGCAAGAAATTATTTCCTTCCTCAACGAAAAGACTAAGTTACCCTTTGAGCCTACTAAATCTCATCTTTGCTACAGCAAAGATGCAGACCATATAAGTTTAGGTTCTGTAGCTCTAATTGTTCATGCTGTGTTCTTATCCCACCTCTTAAGTTTAAACTGAGTGAGAAAGAGTCTGTTCCTTGCAATGGAGGAACAGAAGCAAAAATCTAGGTTATTCAGAGGACATTTCTCTCAAGCTGATAGTTGAACTAAGATATTAGCCTGCAGAACTGGAGGCCTTTGCAAGAAATTTTGTTTATCTGATGGAAAGATGTAATACTGCACCCCTGCCTACCTCCAACTACAATAATCTCCCCTCTGCTTTCTGCTTCCCAAACTAGAATTTTCCATTTAGCGTAATGCAGTTTCAGTGATACCTCTTAATTCCTGCCACTGTCTACATATTCTTTGCTACCTAGTCTCATTCCATCAATGGTTTCTGTTTCAATTAGGGCTTTGTAATAGCTGTGTTAATATCAGTATTCCAATGAATAATGTGACTTATTGATTCTGTGTTGTTTTTTTCAGCTTCCTACGTGATTTGTGTCTTATTGTCTTATTCTGATAGAGATTTTAAGGAAAAAAATCTTTTTATTGTTATATTTTTAATTAAAAATAATAAATTTTTTTTTTAGAGAATTATATTTTAAGACAGAGTGTGAAACTGGAGGAGAAGAGGAGACTGTTTCTGTTACTTCTCGGTCTCGACTATAGTTTATTATGCAGTCCTGGGATGGGTCCTAAAATAATCAAGTTCTGTGCAACAACATCTCTTGAGCTTTTGGCAGAGTCTTTACATTAGAGGAAATGCTACTGTAATTGTTCATATGTGACATCTATTAGCTGTATCTCTGTTTTGGAGCGAAAACGATGGACTGAATTGTGACTTCAAAAGATAAAAATATAGAAGCAGCCACCTGATTTGCCTGATGCCAAGAGGAAGCCGTGATAGAGCATTATTTATACTGAGTTACGATTTTACTGTGTCCTTAGTATAAATTAAACTTGGACAATAAAGGAAAAATGAGTCAGAAATACAGAAAAGTGTTTGTCTTTGCAGGTTTCTTCCCTGGAAACAGGAGGTCTTAATGATTCAGGCATATTCCATTGATTTTGCTCTGGGAAATGAGGAGGAAGGAAGACTGAAAGATGGTGGTGGTGTATCTGGGGAGGAAGTCTGAACTGAATATTTGTCTTCTGTGGGCTGGAGAAAGCTGGAGCTTGAGGTCCCTGACATAGAAGGGTTTCATTTCATCTCAGAGAAAATGTATCTTGCTCATTTTCCAGATTTGGAGTCAATGAAGGTCTTTGTCTTTCTGTTCAACATTATTATTTCTTCAATGGGGTAAGGAAGAACAAAAAGGAACTACTCTGTATTCCTTTCTCCCCAAAACCAGAGAGATCTGTCCTGAGGCTAAGAACATGTATGAGCTTTATCTCTTTTTTAGAAACAGATTCCCCTAGCTCAGTGAGGAGATGCAATATGAATGTATAGCCACTGATGAATATTTAACAAACTACCTTCTAAGACTGGAATATTAAAAAAAAAAAATCTTTCCATATCTTTCCCTCCATCTTTAGCCTTAACTAGGAAGTAAATAGCTCCAGAACACATTTTTGGAATGAGTTTCAGTATGTTTTTTCTTCTTTATAGCCTGAGCCACATCTTCATGAAAATGTACTGTCACAGCATTCTAAGATACTCTAGTAGCTTATCTTGTTTAATGCTGCTCCATCAAGGTTGCCACATGAACACAATCTTCTAAATGAAGGAGGCAAGGCAAAGATGATAAGTGTCAGATTTTGACATACATTACATGTTTTTTAACATCTTTTCTCCATGGAGATCAAAGGCTGGAATATACTGCCAGCTTAGCAAGGACCATGGACGATTTCTTCCTGTATTTATTTACAGATACCAGAAAAAAGGAAGGTTTGCTTCAAAAATGACAATAAAATTAGTTTGAGTATAATTTTTTTGGCTGATGTGAGGAGTTTGAGTACACTAATGCTAATGGAGGAATCTCAAGATATAGAGAATGTCCAGCACAAAGATATTTTATCTATGTAACAAAATATTTCTTCCAAATGTGCAAGAGAATCTTGCAATGAAAAACTGCAAGTGTTGTGTGGCAAGATGAAGTCTGCAGTCCTCAACATTTCGGTGTTTGATGGATTAATTTTTCATCAGGGTTATGAATTCTATTTTTGTGGCTATGTTGACTAGCCATATCTTATTCCCTCCAGGCTGGGAATTGCATAATGAACTCTCACCCCATATTACCATGTGTGTTTGTAGTCCAGTTTGTTTGTTTCTTTGGGAGCAAGAAACACAACTGGCTGGTTTGACCTGTGGTCTTGTGATCAGATTTGATGAAAGAAACTGTGAATAAAAGTGATGGCAAGACACCTATGGTGGTAATCTGCAATGGTCAGTCCAGCTGTTATCCTGTAACCTGATATTACAGCTGTCAGCCTGCTGCAGGACCTGGAAGTTTCTTTGTGGCACTTTCTGACATACTGGAAAAGAATATACCTGAAATACTTGGTTAAATCTACACTCATAAATAAAATAAATTTCTGTTAGCTGTTTCTGCAATAGAACAGAACTGCTGACTTGAGTTGGCTTTCTCTTCTTGCATTTTTTCCTAAGATAAATTTCATGCATGCTAAAAGAGTGTTTTAACATCACTTTCTCTGGAAACCTTTTAAATTCAGATAAGACCTTAGAGATATATCAGAACCGAAAACTGTGAGATGCATAGCTTGTCATGAAATCAGATAAATTCATAATAATACACCCAATTTATACAATATCTGCGATGTTCAAAACTCAGTAGAGATATTAACTCATTAAATGGGACAGTGGTTAGAAGCTGCCATTGCTTTGATTTGTAGAAGTCAGTTTAATTCTAAAAAGACTAGAATTTCAACTTCCTTGCTCTGTGGAAGTTTGTTTTTTTTTCCTGTGTTTGCATGTTTGTGTGTCTAAGTTTGTGCAAACTATACAAGCAACACATTATTTTGTATTAAAAATATGACCCAATGTTAGTAAACTAAGAAAGGGAAAGCTCTAAAAATAAATTCCATTGCCCTTTATTTCAGCATCCACACATATTATTGGAAGGTCACAGCATAAAAAGCTCAGAATTGTTTCTCTGCTCACTTTCTGTGACTAGGGCAGAGAAAGAAGTCAAAGTACCATGTTCCTGTGCAATCCAGAGCTGGTTTTCAGGGAAGAGGTTGATTCTGTAGTTTGCTTTTTAAGTTCAGGTCAAAATTCTGAAAATTAGAAATCCAAGATGTGATCCCAGGACCTGTTTTAAAAGACGTTATGATCGGGGGAAAATCTTGGATGAGTTATCTCTCTTAATTTTGTGTGTTCACATTAGAGATATCTCCGTCTCAGCTAGTGTCCCCGGACTCACTGGTATTCAATAAAATTATGCCTTCTCTAGACTTTTGCACAGTTTCATCTGACCTCTTAGAAGTATCTGTGGGTTTTGTTTTCAAAGAGTTTTTGACTTAGGAGTTTCTTTTGCCTATTAACTATGAATGGATCTTGAAAATGCTCAGTCTATGTATTAACCTCTGGTGTTGAGTGACCTGAATCCAACTTATGCTTGCCAGAATTTTGAAGGTTATTCCCTACTTCCAATGAGATTTTAACACGAGGTTCACTGAACAAAATGAACCTTTCTTTTACTGAATTTTGTAACTATTGTGTGGAAACTATTGACAGGGGACAGGATGAGAGGGAATGGCCTCAAGCTCTGCCAGGGGAGATTTAGGCTTGAGATTAGGAAAAAATTCTTCATGGAGAGGGTGATTAGGCATTGGAACGGTCTGCCAAGGGAGGTGGTTGGGTCACCGTCCGTAGAGGTGTTTAAGGTGAGGGTGGATGAGGTACTTAGGGGCATGATTTAGGGATTGGTGGGAATGGTTGGACTCGACGATCCAGTGGGTCTCTTCCATCCTGGTTATTCTGTGCGATTCTGTGAAATCCCAAACTGCCTTCCTTTCCATGTTGCTTATAAGTGTGCTGGTGTCTGTTGAGTGACCTGAGGAATATCACAGCCTCTTGGTTTGTCTGAGAGAGCAGAGCATATCCTGGTGGCAATTGCTGTAAAGAAGGTTATGGGGAAGGCGGTCAGGAGGAGGTGAGAGAGGTGGCTGAAAAATGGAGGTGCTGGGGTTGAGGGCATGTCCTGGACATGGGAAGAGGGAACAAAACTCAAGATTACTCAAACTGAAAGGTTAATGTTCCTAAGACAAGAAATCAACAATGAATAGAAACAAGACTGCTTCTCATCACAAATCTTATGTTTGCTTTCTTCAGCTACAGGCTCTTCACGGCTACTGGCTTCTCTTGTGCTCTGTGAAAAACCCAGTGAAAAGATGTGCCCACTGTTTCTTGAACCCCATTTTCACTATTATTGTTATTATTTTTATCTAGTGATCACCTAAATTTTTCCTGGGAAATTACAGTCATCATTCATAGAGCATCTTGTGAAACACAACCTCAGAAATTTTCACTTACAGTTAACTATATGTTAAGTTAATTTTTCAACATTTTATTCTTCTTTCGCTTTATGTCTGTAGGCCCACTATGCATGCACACATGGTTCCTGTGACAGCCAAATGTATTAATCATGCAATCATCCTGTGAACAATTTCTTAATGTATGACAGACTGCTGGTTGTTCAGAAACTGAGTTGAGAGAAACCTCTAAATGAGTCTCTAGTGCAAATCAATGACAAACATCGTCCCTTAAGGACGTTGACAGCAGTCTGACCCAAAATGGCAGGAAGACGTGGCAATCTGTCTTTGTCATGTCAGGAGATTTCTTTTCTTGCCCTTTTCCTTTCCAGACTTTTATCTTCAGCTGAGAAATCTCAGGAATATTTGATTTTTAGGAAGACTTGAATATTCATGTTGAAAGCAGACTGACTGGATTTTGTTTCAGCATGTTATGCAACATGAAATGCATTAAATAGTAAAACAAAGCTAAGGTGACTATTAGTACAGTGTCTCACCAGAAGCTTCCCACTGTAGGTTGGTCAATAAAGATTCTATTGGCAAAGGCTAACACTATTCCCTGTTAGCATCGCTTGCTTTTGGAGGCAAAGCTTTCTTATCAAGCTGCATATGATAATTTCACAAGTAGAGAGCAGCTTCTCTTGTACGTCAGTTTTGGTTAACATGGACACGGCCATAAAACATGGGATTTCTATTGTTCTTTATGAACAGTTTATGTGGCAGTGTTCTTTGAAGAAGCAAGGAATACCCAAAATCTGTGTCTATTAAAGATATATCACTAAAAGTATGTTTTTCTGTAGGCCCTCATCCTGAAAAAATATTATGAAACTTGGGGATTATGCCATAAGAAACAGGAAAATTATAAATACTAAACACTTACTGATATTGTTCCTATTGAAAGCAACAAATGTGCATTTCATCATCATCCAAGAAAATAAACATGCCTGGTATAAGTAAAATAACCTTTTGCATTTTCATTTTCATGCTCAGCTCAGTCAGGAAGGATAGGACCCATCTACATTCTCATCTTGTTTGGAAACTTCATTTTCTTTTGCTTGCTTGTAGGATAAACTCCTTTAATTGCCTTTGTTTCCTGAGTTACTTTTGGGAGTTGATAAGAAGTCGCTTAATCTCCTGTTTTAAAAGCACTCAATACTGCCCTTAAGCAATAGGATTCCTCCAAAGTTCCATCTTCTTATCTCAGCATCAGCGAAGGGAAAAGTTATCTGCATTATTCTCATACAGATGACTAACTGAAACTTCTGGCTATAGGGCACAACAACTCTGATACCACACGATGTAGTTTTACTGGGTTTGTTTTGCTTTGAAGGTGTAGCAGCTTTGCGATAAAGTTAATGCTCAGAATTATTTGCTCCTCCTGGCTGCAGGAGAATGCGGCAGTGGGGAATGCAAAAGCCAGATTCCCCTTGCTGCAATAAATTCTTCATGTTCCCTGTTATGTAGGAAGAATTGCTCCCTCATATTTGCAGCAGACTTGGGAAAGGTGGATAGGGAAAGGAAATTTATGCTTTTTGATTGTCTGGCCATTTCTGCTGATGATCTAGAATTTTACTTTGGGCAGGTCTCATGCAGCCTCCGTTCTCCAGCTCATTCCTGACACTGCCGAGCTGCTGCCTTCAGCCCTAAAATACTCTGAATGACACTGGAAGGAATGGACAGTGTTAATGTTGATTGGGCCTTGCTAGAAGTGGAGAAAAAAGTGGTCAAAGTGAGGAAGGGAAGCCTCAGGTACAGAGACAGGATCAGCATCTTCTCCATCTACCCAGCCTGTGAACCCTCCAGTGCAGTTAAGTGGAGTGAAATTGTACCATATTTTGGTGTCTATCTTGTCCGTGATTTTCTTCTTGCTCATGAGGAGAAACGCACAGTAAAGTGGATATGCAATTGTTCTTTTCCTGTTCCTTTTCACTCTTGAAAATTTGCATTGTAGTTGGTTGTTCCAACCAAGTCATATGTGTTTTGAATATCTGGCCTCAACAGTGGGATTTCATGACATGGAAAGCTGACCCTCAAGTTTTCAGAGAGGCCAACCCTCTGGGCATACGTCCATTTGATGATATGTTCATTTGATCCATCTGTAGTCCTTAATTAGGTGTTTAACTGCTGGCTATTGATCTGTGGTCCATTTATAGCTAAAATTGAAATAAAAAAAAATAAAATGAGAAAAACAAGACTAAGTAGGGGAGAAGAAAGGATTTGCTTATACGGCTCTTCCTTAATGTGATGGAAGTTGCTGCTGCTATAGGGTTTCCACACAATTTGACCTAGCAGTAGGGAACTCAGATGACTTAATGGCCTAAAATTATTTACAAAAGGCTGCCCTAGCATTTCAGACTTCTTTACAAAAGTATTAAATATTAAAACATCAAAGCCACAATACAGCAAAAAGAATTATTCCTCTCCCCGCTTTATGCTGTCTGACCTGTATGTAATCTCTCTCCTAACCTACCCCGACCTCTTCAGGTGATATTCTGCAGCCACTTTGAGCTTACAGAATAAAATAAAACATATTCCCGCATCAACATGGGTTAGTCTTTGAATATGTATGCATGAACGTGTATGTGGCTCTCTGGGGTACAGCAGCAAAACACAACCTTGAGTGTTTGTTTGCCAGTGATGTCTGTGCACTGGGAACTGAAAGTTCCCACTGCATTCATTAAAATATATGTTTTGGGCTGAGGGCATCATTAGCAGCTTGGTATTGCTTGTGGCTCGGAGTGGAGCCATTCACCACCATACGGAGTGTCAGTGGGGATCACGTTAATGATCTGGAACAGCAGGGCGAGCTGGGCACTCAGAGGGACGTCATGCGTTTCAGGCAAGGCTATGGGGAAGATTTGTTTAAAATGGAAACACAGCTGTAGCAGGACTTCTTGAATTTTGATAAAAACATATAAGTTTCAAAAGTATGTTTTATTAATATTTACTTTCTTTTAAATAGGCACAACATGATTTATATCCGATACATATATTATTTTTAGATTTGTAATTAAGAGCTCCTTACCTTAAAGTCCTACATTTTCTCAATATCTCACATTTGATGGAAAAATTTATATATTGTTCATTTACACAAGTTTTTTACTGGACCGGATTTCTTTGCTTCCAGTGGTCCAAGTTGGGTGAAGGATAAAGTGTGGATTTTAGTGTGGTCCATACCTCTCATTCAGGACTCCTTGGGGAACCCCAGAGGTCTAATCCAGTATTTCTCCGTATTCTCAGATGTGTAGAACTCTCAAGAAAACACATATATATGTTAAAAGTGGAAATGGGAAGAGAGAGACAGTGGTAGGGAAAAGTCTGTTGATTAATAATTAAAATAAAATCCAAAGTAGTTCCACTTTAAATCTTCATCTTTTCTGGTTTTGGTCTGGTTTGGTTTGTAGGGTTTTTTTCCCTAGAAGAAAGAAAGCAGAACCAGGAGGAAACTTTCCAATTTCACTTCTCTTTTTATGAAAGAAAATTTCAGATGTGTGTACGTGAATGCTTGCGTGCACAAAAACATATATACAAAAAACGACACATTAATAGAGTTTATTTTATTTTTTATTTTCTATTTCTTTACAGTATTTTTTAAAATAATCTTGATTCTCAGCAGCAAATATTTAAAATTTATGACCAGCGCTGTGCAACTGGAAATCTCACCAAATTCATACCTGTCCACTGGAAATTGGACAGTGAATCACACGTGAGGCGAAGCTTCCATCCTGCAGCCTTCCAGCCAGGCCAGAAACAATAAACTCCATATTTTTCTGGCCTGTTCTCTCCATAATAGGAAATGGTGAATGGGGAAATAATGAAACAAATGTCAATTTCCCCTAAACTGTATCAGCCTGGTTTGAATCTAAAGCCAAAATTTGTACCAGAGCAGCTTCTCAGGGAAATGCAAAACCAAATAGCTTTAATGAGTCCAGTTTATGGCCTTGCCTTCATTTATTATTTAATCTGAAGATGCCATATATTCTTTACTAATTACATGTTACAAATACCTTACCATGCTTTGCTCATTAAAGCAAAGAAAGGCGTTCAGTACACACAGGTTAATGACTCTTGGATCTCTTCAAAAGGTTGTTCTACCAGTACCTCAAGGTCAATGGGACATCTTTCCATGCAATTAAATTTCTTGAGATTGGACTCCATGAATTAATAAGCAGGTAGAGTAATTAACAAATTATCTCAACCAGTAAAACAGGAGCAGGTTCTGAATCTGTCCTCTATTTGACCAGGAGTGATTTGGCAAAGGGCTGGAGGCATCAGGAACTAGTTCCACTTTGTCATCCTCTGCTGATGCTTCGCCACTTCAGACCTGCTGAGCAGCAGGCTTGTAAACAAACATGTTTACATTTCCACCTTGCAAAACAAAATGCTACTGGCTTCAATTTAGATGCCATTAAATCTTCCACCAGAGACTGTTGTGTGAGGTTTTTGATTTTGCAGACATAACAGACTATAACTCAATGACAATGTCTGCTCTCCATATCATTCCTGAGCAAAATAGCTCTCTTAGCCACGAGGGTGTTGATGACAGATGTTTCAGATCAATCACTGGAAAGCGATAACAGTAGAGTCTCGTATCATTACAGGACATGAATCTTCAGGAGTAATTATAGGTGGTAACAACCGGTATGACAATTGAGTCCCTCCAGTCTGTGTTTCACCATAGAAAACAACTATGTGTTGCATTTCCCTGTAGGAATGTGCTGCCGACTGCCAGATCCTGCTGGTTTTGCTGTGAAGTCATGTTGTGCATCCTAAAATGGAGAAATGTTCTTAATACAATATTCTTTTTAGCACAGCAGACCTAACTGGAATCTAAGGAATGTGGCAAAGCAATTGTATTATACTTTCTCCTTTCCGTATAATTAAAAAAGAATCAGTCTTCTGTTTGTGTGCTGTGCTATTGAACTGTCACATTTAGTACATCATACACCCATGATGTATTTTATATAATCTTTCTTAACAGGGATATTATCTACAATTGCTCTTTGAAGAGCTGAATTCTTTTTGGCTTCAGTTAGAGCTGGATATTTACAGATTAAGCAATCAGGAAAGACTTTAGGATTTGGCCTTTTCATTAGAAGATATAGAAAGATAATATTGAATCAAATTGGCCCTTTGGATTTTAAACTAAAAAATCATTCTATTGGTGTTTGGTCACTTCAGTTTGATTTAAATATTGCAACACCTGGTCTGTTTATGCACCTCAAAGAAACCATTTTTAAATCCTAGTTTTAAAATGGAGATATCCTAGTGTGCCTCAGTGTAGGTAGAAGCAATGGCTGGAGTCACCTCTTCTGCATCCTTCTTCTCTTACAAGCACCAATTTCAAGCAAAAGCACCTCAAAGTGAATCTAGTTTAAATTATCTACCTAGTTTAAACTAACTATACTTTGGTTATCAATGCCAAGCTTTGAATTTAAATTAGAAAAAGAGAAAAATAACTTATCTAGAGAAGAGGCTCTACAGCAGGCTGCATTCAGGCAAAATTGGTGAAAGGCAGCTAGGAGGATTTAGGAAATATCTTTGACGCTAAATTAATTAATTGTGCTCATTCTCAGTGAATTCACACCATCAGGAGTCTGATAAGGGGCAGTTTTTTAAGTGACTTCTTAATGAAGTGCTTCAGCTAGTGACTAATGGGGGAGCTGAATTGTGCTGCCTTAGCTTGAAAGGGCTGGCATGAGGTGACACAGTATCTGCAGAAAAATGCAGCAGTTTCAGGTCAGGGGTGAAGACTCTGCGAATGTTTCTGGAATGGTCTTTATGCATTGACTTTGTCTTGAATAAATGCTGTTGATTTAACACGAGTGTGCAGGAGCAACAGAGGTGTACATGGCGCTCTCAACAGGCTCAGAGGGACAAAGAGCCTTCTCTTAAAAATGTAATGTAAAATAAAATTTTGGCTGCTTGCAAAGTCACTGTAGGGTTGAATTTAGTACTAATTTGCCTTGTCACAGTGGACATTGTGTGTCACAGTAGCACTAAGTGCCAGACTACTACAGAACTGAACAAAACTCTTGTAACAAATAATTTGCAGATCCCCTTTCTTTCTCTTTTATTGAAAAATCTCGCAGCCTGACAAGTGCCTGAAATGGTATTATTCATTTAGCCATTCTATTCCGTCAGTAATGTTCTCCAACATCTTCTGTTCTAAATCTAAAACCATTCCTGGTGAAATGGTCCTATTTTTGCTGCCTGACTAGATTAAGGGGATTTTTAGACAATGTCCACGTGAAAAATTCTGTTTGCCAGTCTAATGTTTATTTTATGTGAGATCTTTTGGTAACTTTAGCTTAAAAGCTGTGAGAGGGGTTTTACTGCTAACCCTTTACAAAACAACAAAAAAAATCCATCTAGACCGGTGACCAACAGAAAGAGCCGACAACATTTTAATGATAACAATCTATGATTGAATGCAACTAATTTAAAACATTTAAATACAGACTCTAGAACATATTCTGCTAGAAGGATTGTCTCTATTTCCTCCAGTTACAGAGATGGCAAAACCAGTTTGGCTACTCTGGAAGCATTCTTTTCCATGTCTCCCATGGTGTTAAAAAGCTCCTTTGATATTATTTTTCAGATTCTATTTACAGTGTAGGTATTACTAGGAGGGAGAGGGCAGAAGCAAAAATAACAATAGAAACAAAGACAAGAGGCAGAGGCACAAAGGGAGATGAGAGAGAAAGAAGACAAGACGTAAGGATGGAAAAAACTATGTGCAGAACAAGGAACTAAATTAGGATTTGGTTGTTGCTGAATATTGGAGCTCAAGTAGAAGGCAAACCTCAGTTTCTTCACTGTGCATAGACTGGGTTTGAAATATGTGGGAGTATGTTTTCTCTGTATATGGGAATGTCTACTCAGCACACTGGAAGACTTCCTTCCACTTCTCTACATTAGACTAATGCTAAGTTTCTGCCTGGAAGTGGCACAGGGTTTTTTCAGTCATCATTTGTTGGTTTATTTCATTTTTCTCTATCTCTAGATTGCATTTACATCTGTGATAGGTGTTTGGTAGACTTGGTTAGAACAGCATTATGCACAAGTGTGCTCACTGTGTTGTGGCTGTTATTCACATTTAGTGTGAAGTTTTTTTTTTAGTTCCCAGCATAGATGGTCTAAAACTAATTCCAATTCTGCTCCTAAGGTGTTCTGAGATTTAACTGTCCTAAGGGATGAGCTCTAAAAAAACTTTCTCAGTTCTATGAGAAGTTTTCCTCTTCTTAGATGACTTAGCACTTCTTCGGAGTGCTATGCCAAATCTTATAGGGCCAGACTGCAAGCCCAAGCCTGTTTATGGCTGTCACTGTGAGAGAGGTTTCCCACACTTCACTAAGTTACAGTTTTCCTTTCTCTAAGTTAAGGGCTTTGTTTCTTTCTTTGCTGATTCCCCATGACGCAGAAGGTAGATAATCCGTTAAAATAAACCGTTTGGTGCAGTTTGGCTCGAAGGCTCAGTGAGTTTACCATTCAACCAACATCAGCTGAAGACCTAATACAAAATTCAGCAAGGAGTAGTCAATGGAAGAGCAGTTCTCATCGTCTTTCCCAGCCGCTGGCCCAGCGTGCAGTGTGTTCACCCTTTAATTTACTTCTTGCAATCCTTTACTTACTTGCTATCAGATTGAATCTCCTTATTGGCATGTTCCTGGGAGAGCTCTTGTAGAAAGCCCACATAAGGACAGCTTTTAGTACAGTTGACTGGATTAATGTCAGAGAAGAGCTTGCTGTTCGTTTTTTTTCCAGGAATTTGCAAATGCTGTGACCAGGAACAGAAGCACTAGAGAAAGGTGGTATCTGGAGGTGAAATGAGTCAGAAACTCTGAAACAAGATGAAAATATCAGTATTCAAAATTGAGAGCATGTTTCTGGTTAAGCTGTTGAGGGAACCTGAGTTCATTTAAATTGATCCCTAAGTTCCAAAGACTTCTATTATAGTGTCTTTGGAAGGGTGAGCAGGTTAGGGAAAAAATAGTGATTCTGGGAAAGTAAATTAATCCTAATGCAATAACTTATTAACATTATTTACTTTATAAACATAGTCAACGTTTCTTGACCATCCAACATCCTGAATCTCTTGGTCATTTAGGTCAGGGCCTGATGACTATTATTTGTATTTTGACTCCCAACTTCCTTGTGTCTTATAGAATAAAGTCCTCATTGACTAACAAAGTGATAAATTCAGACAGCACATAAATTCAGGAGAAGTACATTCTGTTTTGATGTCTGATTAGAAATAAAGGGCAGAGACAGAGGCACAAAATATATTAACAGTAAAATATAGGCTTTTAACAGCCCAATGCCATTTTATACCATTCCCTCCGGGTGCAAGCTGTGTTCCATGTCAATGTCTGGGTACCCTCTTCAGTGCAGGGCTTGAGCTAGTTAGCTTTGGGAGCACTAATTTGGGTGGTTGAGTGTATTACTTTGGGATGAGCATTTTGTAAGAGTAGGTTTGTATATAAGGACTTGCAAAACCTGCAGATCAAATTCAGGATTAGACTAACTGGTCACTAGAAGAAGGAGGAGCTCTTCAAAAGAATTTCAGAGATAAAGTCAGTGTAGTATTGAATTATTCAATAAAATGAATCTGAAAACCACAGGGGATTAGTAGTCAAAGGAAGTCTCTGTTTAAGTTTTATAATTATTTGAACATATGTTGTTTCTTTTGTTTTCCTTACTTGAATGTGGGTTTTTTTTTCTGAAAACAAAGGTGGAAATAAAAAGTCATTATAAGACAAAGAACAATATAATCCCTTTGGTTCATATTTTTTTCCTAAATGAAATTTCAGCTACATAGTCACATCTAAGGAAAATCTGATGTTAATGGTCAAGGCATTTTTGACTGCTTTCAAATTTAATTTCCTGTTGTAAATGCTACTCCCAACACCTGTCTGTATGGAGTGTATGACTATACACTGAACAGCAATACAAGTTACTCTTGGGTTTCATGCCTATTAATGGGCTTCATTTCTTTTGTTTTTTACTGAGCAGTTGCCATTTCCTAATTCTATTACAATATAATATAATCTTCAGATATGAAGATCAGTGCCAATAGAGATGTTATTTGGCTTTAGTTTAAGAAGTTCTCTTGAATTTTTAAAAATGCTATGTGTCTGTTTAGTATTTATAATTAGTTGTGCTCCTGTTCCTGCACTTCTTTAGGAAATTGTTATAGTATATCCTTGTGCTGTGTTGGGTTACTAATAAAGAACTGTAACTCATTGAGGCATCATGTTTTTCTGGCAGCTCCAAGAACATGCCCTGCTCTGTTCAACTTAATTGAGAGGTGGGTAATTTGCAGACTCTGATTTGTTGGTGGCTTGCAATTCTGTTTCACAGAGCCTGAGACAGATTATAATTTTATTTCAAATAACACCAATATGCATATTAATGGATGACTTACTAAAGACAGTTGAAAGGCCCCTCTGGATGAGGAAAAATGCTCTTATCCTAATCCTATAAAGCATTCAAAGGAGTAATATTGGGGTGAAAATATTTTTTTTTGTGCATCACTGTGTTTGAACGTGTATCAGGATTTTCCAAGTACAATCTCCATGGTACTTTAGCTTTCTTTCTGCTGTGGGACTAGAAATGTGCCGTTAAAGGGACTTTTGAGAAGTTCTTGAAGCTGTTGGCTGATATCAAAATGATAAACGATAACAACTCCTATGACTTTCAGGTTGTGTTGCTATAGTTGTGTCTCTGGGAACATTGCTCCTTTGGACAAGATCTGCTCTCACTGCTATCTGGTAAGCAAGCAAAGTGTTTAGCATAAGTGACACTCTGTCTCTCCAGTTTGCCATGGGTAATGATCTTCCTGTAGATACAGAAGGTGCCCGAAAAGTCTATGGTAAGATTTGTCCTTGATGGGATAAAAAGATAAAGAAATGTCACTTAGCTCCTGAAGTCAATACAAGGAGAGCAAGGCCACAAATACTGGTGTTTATCCTCATGAAAAACACATGCAGGAACAGTCAGATCCCAGCAGCACCACAAGGAGCAGCCAAATGCTGCAACGCTCCATCCCTGTTTGACATACCCCTAGACTGGGCTGTGGTGGGAGTGTTACCAACTGTTCACTAAATCACTTGCCTTCTCATTTTTTACCTGTTCTTTCCCCTATCTCCACAATCTTCCCTTCCAGCAAACCCACACAGGGGAATCTACCTGCTCTGCTCAGTCTCGTGTGTGGTTTTCAGGTGAGAGAAGGGCAGTAGAACAGAGCTCTTCAGGACTGACACACATCATCTTCTCCCACAATGATCCCATGAGAAGGTATTGGGATAACGATGGGAAGCCTTCAGTTTAGTCTTCCCTGCTCAGAGAAGGAATGGCTATTCTTTTTTACCCCATCAGTATATAATTGTAGTAGCAATTACAACTTCAACAGATGGTTTGGCTCATAGAAAATCTCTGAAGAAATTAAAAGATCAAAGGTTGTTTAAAGAGGCAGCTATCACTAGCAGATGAGCAGTACGGCACACTCAATGAATTTTCATTTCCTAGCACCAGTCAAAAGATTTGTTTGTGTATGGAACAGTCCTAGACATTTCTTAATCTTCTGAATTTACCTGTTTTCCTGATCTAAGCCCTCTGACAGGCTAGCACCTCCCTTTTCCACACCACTGTTGCTTTTTTCCACACCACTATTGCTTTTTTCCACAAGGGTGCTGCATTCTCCATTTGAGGGCTGCAAAGCAAAATGCCTTAACTATCTGTGCTCAGAGCCTGAAAACAAACAATCTGATGCATTAAGAATCAGTTTCAAACACCATTTCATTAACAGCACCCTTGGACAGTAAATTATAAATAATTTCAATAATTCTAAACATCAAGAATGCTATGAATTATGATCTTTTCATCAGAATAATATGTAGGATCAATAGAAACAGAAGGTGTCTAGATAAGCACATTTCATAATTACTACTTACATCTGCACAAATCAATTTACTAGCACACTTCAAGAAAAAAAGTGCAATTTTTTTAAAGATGTATTAAAATAATGGTATCTTGATGGAAGGGTACATCCCATCTCCCGTTTAATAACACCTTTTAAGAAAATTTAATTTCAGCTTCAAAAGGAGCTACGTTAAATATCAATCCGGTATGAATGGTTCTGACACATTAATGTTTCATTATTTTATTTTATTCCCTTCTCTTTCCCAAAGGAAATGAATCAATCATTTTGTTGCTCTTCAGTTCATCTTACTGTTTCTTCTGCAAAGCTATCTCCTTGAAATAATCAGGCCTCTTTGACAACCAGTTAATAAACAGATGAATATTCTTTTCTTACAGCCTAATAGGCAGGCAATGAGGTTGAAAGACATAGCATAGTGCACATCATACTTGTTCCTTTCCTCAGATTAATCCAATAAGCCCTCAAGCTCTCTAGTACTTTAAAGAAGATTTATTTCAACTGTTGAATCTATCTGTTAAGAACAAAATAGGAAAAATTAGTAATTTAGCTACGAAGTTTCTTCTGTTGATAGCTTTGATCATGTTTTCTTGGAATAAATCTCATTTGATTGGGTTCAAAACAGGGAAACATCACTATGTCATTCCATGTGGAAGTGGCCATGAACAATACTAGTTTTCCCAAGGAGTTTCATTTATAGAAATTTATTTTCATTGGTCTGTTGTGTTAGGGTAGGATGGTGTAAGACTGGAGACGAACAAATATTGCATATTTAGTTAAGAAGTGGAAAATGATGATGCAGGCCCTTTTGTCAGTTCTTTGTATCCCTTGAATATTTAAAACACTTCAAGTAGAAAGAGTCGTTCAAGAAGTTGAAGTGGCTGAAAATTGGGATCATATGGGTTCCCCAAAGGCAAATCAAAAAAGTCTAACTTAATAACTGCATTTGATAAGGGAATTTCCCTTCTGGAAAAAAACAAGTGATCTTGTCTTTAAAAAAGCATTTTATAGGTATCAAACAGGGAAAAAATATAGAGAAGGAAGAGAAAAGAGGAAGATTAAAAAAGGAGTATTATGATGGAGGAATAAGAAATCAGAAGATAACGAGCAGTGTTGAAAGGAGGTATATGAAGTTTGAAAAAAGCTAATAAAGGCAGTTCATAAAAGACACATTTTGGAATTGATTGTACCTAATATTTTCAATGATAACCTTGTATTAACACACTTCCACTTCTTAGGCCAATATGCTGATGTAATGAAGATGGAACGTACTGTTAACACAGATGGTCAGGTTTTCATACAGAAAGAATTCAAGGACTGGAGTCTTAATGTTGGGATGGAATTAAGAGTATGAAATAAAAAGTACATGTAGAATGTATGTGTTTAGGAAATAAGAAGGGGGCGAAATTGAGTTTTTTATCTGGAAATAGCACAAGGAAGATGTGAATACCCACAAGAGTCAAGTATGGCTGCTAGCCAAGGGGGTGCGGCACATTAAAAAGTTAAATAC
Source organism: Clamator glandarius (assembly GCA_033459285.1). Lineage (NCBI taxonomy): Eukaryota > Metazoa > Chordata > Aves > Cuculiformes > Cuculidae > Clamator > Clamator glandarius. The sequence goes on along the minus strand of JAUNZM010000092.1, from coordinate 7,861,420 downwards.
AATCCTAGGAAGTACCAAGCTAGGTATCTATGCTGTTATACAGATGTTTCTGTCTATTCCGGAATGTAATAGTAGTTCATAGAATTTTCCTTTTTTGCACGTGCAATTTTAAAAAAAAAAATCAGATTTTTTTTTTCTTCCTTCTTTCAGTCTGGACTTAACAAGAGAAATAACCTGTTTCACTGAGGCTCCTTCACAGCTGAATTCACAACTGCTGACCCCATAAAGGGAAAGGATTATGTGAAGCTTTTGGTGTTAAACCAAACTTTCCCTTCTTGTACAATATACTTAACTACTGTAAATGAGAAATCCTCAAAGGAGGAGGAAAAAGGTCTCACCTGCCATATTTTGTCCTCTGACTTTAGTGTCCTGTTGGTCTTTGGCTTTGGCTTGGCAAACTGTTCTGAATTTCTCAGAAGCAAAAAAGAATCAAGCCTATAAGATAAATGTCAGGCAAAAATCTGTTCATTCAGATAATAAGAACAGAACTGAAAAAGACCCAAGATATTAGACAATACTTAATTCTTCATGGTCTTTCTCTCTTTTTGTCCTTGACTGTCTGCTTGCCTGTCTTTCTCATATCTTGTATGTTAACTTCTTAGAGGAGGGAAAGAAGAATCTTATTACATTTCCCCATAAGTATCTGGGTATGGTTTACAACTAATATTAACAGATATATATAAACTAGGATTAAAATCAATAGCTCATACTACTCTTCTTCAACTCATAACTCTTGGTATTGTCCTCAATCTCTCTGACATTGCCTTTGGCATTAAGAAACAGTCAAGTTAAAATTGAGATTGACAGGAAAAGCAATGTGATACTGCTGTGGGGTTATTTGTTCAGTATTATTATTCCAGTGAAGGTTGGCAAGTGATTGAATTAGGCATATTTCCAGTCAACCAATGTTGAAGTACAGTTTATGAATTGCAGGGACCCAGTTCAACTATGTTTTTTTTTTTAAATGCTTCTTGAGGAAACTGCAAAACAGAGACAGAAATAATTAAAACTTGAGTCACTTAGAAGTTTGCATAATGAGGTTGTTCCAAATCTTATAAGATTATCTTTAAATTATCATTCAGAAACTTTCTTATCATGCAGTAACTGTCTCTTCTCCCTTACCACTTAGAAAGAGCTCATGAAAAAATGCACCACTCTCAAGAATTACACACTCCTTTCAAACAAGGAGACATCCTGTGTGTATATATGAATGGGTCCATACCAAGATAAGGGTCTCAGATTGTAACTCTAGGCACACCAAGAATTGCTAGAATATGAAAAGCTACAGCTGGTGCTGGTTTAACATCATATCTGCTGTGGTGACTAGAAAAAGAAATGTCTGGACCTCTGTGATCCAGGGCACAAAACTAACAGCCAAGGAACGTTACTGTGTGGGGTGGCTATCTCCAAAGTATTAGGGAAGCAGGCTGGATAAGTGTATGGTGAGGTCTTCCTTAAAATTGCAAACTGTCTAGTATCCACTCCCTGGAGACAGTGCATACCCGCGTGAGTGATCTCTCTCAATCATTTCATCTCAATCAATCTCAATCTCAATCAAACTGTGTTCAGTTCTGGGCCCCTCACCACAAGAAGGATGTTGAGGCTCTGGAGCGAGTCCAGAGAAGAGCAACAAAGCTGGTGAAGGGGCTGGAGAACAGGCCTGATGAGGAGCGACTGAGAGAGCTGGGGGTGTTTAGCCTGGAGAAGAGGAGGCTGAGGGGAGACCTCATTGCTCTCTACAACTACCTGAAGGGAGGTTGTGGAGAGGAGGGTGCTGGCCTCTTCTCCCAAGTGACAGGGGACAGGACGAGAGGGAATGGCCTCAAGCTCCGTCAGGGGAGATTTAGGCTTGAGATTAAGAAAAAGTTCTTCACGGAGAGGGTGGTTAGGCATTGGAACGGTCTGCCCAGGGAGGTGGTTGAGTCGCCGTCCCTGGAGGTGTTTAAGGTTAGGGTAGATGAGGTGCTTATGGACATGATTTAGGGATTGGTGGGAATGGTTGGACTCGACGATCCACTGGGTCTCTTCCAACCTGGTTATTCTGTGATTCTGTGATTCTCTGATTCTGTGATTTTATGGTTCATTGACTCAGGACTCATAAGAAAAACATAGTGGCTTATCTGTCTCTGCTGATTTGGAATAGGTTAAACATCCTTGTCTCAGCACACTGGTTTCTCAAGTATCAAGCAGAATGAATGTGTGTACACCTGTGAAAGCACCTATGTATACATTTATGTGTATATATCTATCTCTGTGTATATATACACACTTATATTCCCATCTTTATTTAGATGCCAAGGATAGAGAGTTTTGCCTACTATGAATCTACCAATAGCGTTTTTAACACAGTGTCTTCTACAAGGTCCTTTGAAAGACTAGATGGCTTTCAATGCTCTTCTGAAATAAAAATGATTGTTTTGATCTAGCTTCAGTAAAATTGGTTCTTGGTTATCCTGTGTCAAGTAGAGGCTGGTAGCTGTGTTGTCTTATATGCTCAGTGGGTAGAAAGAGGACTTGAGCATCCAGTGCTGCTCAATAGGTAATTTTGCTTGCAATTATGAGAGCATCTGGGGAATTTCGATCTCCTGATTACCTGAATCTTAGCTTTGTCTGGGACTGTGTTCACTCACAGTTTTATGAACCAGGTAGTGACTCATCTTTGGGATTGATACCAGAGGCTACCTGCGCAGTTTTACAGGAAAGGTACATCTATCCTGCATGTCCAGCTCAGGTTTGAGTCAGAATTTGAGCTGACTCATCCTGCTCTTATACAGTTACTCTTTCTTTAAGTAGGGTTGTGGCATTGTCATGATCTCTGTAGTCAGAGAAGTGCTAAACCTGCTGAGTTCAGTCATGGGGCTTCCATGGGGTGAGCTGGTTACAGAGATCAGAATCCTGACGGGGCAAGTAAAATTTCTTTCAAGGTTAACATTGCTTTTAGCAGGTCAGTCACTGCTTTGACAGGAAACTTTAGCCCTTGCAACTTCCCAGAATAAAAGTGCATTTCTCTGTCCTTACTGTGTGGAATCATGCAGATTTTCTAGCTCCTAGGGATTCAGGATAGAGATAAGACTCTTGGTGTAGCTGTGGACGTACCCATGGCCCTCTCTGCCTGAGCATCATCCACTAGCAAATACAGTTATTTACTAATAATTGAGCTTTAAGACAGACATCAAGTCTGACAAGGATAAATTTACCCTTTTCAACTGACTTCTACAGAACAGAAATTCTTCCTGGTGCAAAAAATCTGCTGTCTGCAAATGGCTAAATCACAGTAAGTCCCTTGGGCTTGATTCTTACTTGGGACTGTTATTACACAGATTATAGAAGTCCTTTTATCTTTAAGAGCATCACTGTTCTAGGAACCATTGTACCGTGAGCGTGAGGCCATAATCAGAACGTGTATGTAGTATTTAGCAGCTGTGGTGATGAGTACTTTTGAAATCACAGGATTTTCCTGCCAATAAAGGTAAAATGTCTTATATTTTTGCTGCAACCTGTTGAGATACCCATTATTTTCCACAATCAGATGAATTTTAATTTTTGTTAGGAATTCAGATGGATAGACAGCTTCTTGACTACTACTGTTCTACAGCTTTTTCAAGTTGACGTGTATAATATCATTTATCTAAGGATATGTGCAAAATACCAAAATTTAGAATACATATTCAGCCTAATTTCACTTGAAAATTACAACCTGCTATCCTGACACTAAGACAGAACTGTCACGGAGGGACAAGTCTGCAAGGAAAATGTGTTCGAATGAAGCACAGATCTTTTTTCTCAGCAGTCTTCAACCGAGACATGAATCCTGTCTGCTTCTTAATTTTCCTTCATCTATTTATTTATTTTGCCCTTAAGATATTGAGGAAGGCTTGCCAAAAACTTTGTTAATCACTAGAATGTGGGGAGCAAACCTTACCAATCTGTTTACTCTGTTCAGAAGAGATACCCTGCGCCTGAATTAATGATCTGTTATAGAGTCCATTTCCCTGAACTGAAATGCGGTATATAACCACTGAATCAGATCAATAAAAACAGAGTGATTTTGAAAAAAAATGTATTTTAAATAAAGCAGATTATTACTTTTCCAATGAATCAAATTTTTAGCTAAAATTTAGCTCATCTCATGAAAAGATGTGACAATTCTTCTTTCCTTCATCCCCAAACCAATCTTTATGTGAAAGAAAATGTCTTTAGAAATTGTTTATAATGAAAACTATGTTGGGATATAATTTTAATGATGGAAAATCCCAACAGTCGCTAAATTAATCCTAAGAAATTTCCTTTCTATATCAATATTCATGGTACTCGTGTAGGTAGTAAGAAGAGAACTGTCAACATAAAGTACAACCTGTGTTTAAACAGTTATTGAACTGAATTTGCAAACTAGGCACCATAATTTTCAGCTACTACTTTATGATTTACATACAAATGTATCACATCTTTTTGTAATTTAAATACCAAAGTGAAACTTCTGCGCCTAGAGGTTACAACACAATATTTGGGTGTAAAAGAGAATTTTTTTCCATTTGAAAAGAATATCAAAAAAGACTCTTGATAAAGTCCAACTGAATTGTTTCATCTGAGTTTCAATATCATTTTAGATGAGTGGGTTGGCATCATTCCAGTTTCTTCTTTATGCTTGTGCAAGAAAAATATAAAAATATCGAAGTATGATTCATTATCTCAGCCAGGAAAACATTAACAAAGGTGCAACCAGCTGAACTAGCTCAGAATAGCATTTCTTGATACTGTCTCACAACGGTTTCATCTGGTTTCGCTGATGGTAAGTGGTGTTAATGAGAAATTTTTGTTTTCCTATTTGTTTTCCACTCTGGAAAAGGGATAATATGAAAACTCCTTACAGGTTAAAACATAAAACATAGATAACACCCTTTCAAAAGCCAAAAAATGTCCATGGTATGTTCTGATGATGGTGGCAGTGACAATTCTGTAAAACACATGAGTAATTATAAGGCAGTATCTCTAGTCTGCTGAACATGATACAGATAAATAATGATCCGTCTTACCACTATGATCCAGACAGAGGGCTCAATGTCCTGTGTATGTAGTGCCGTAACAATTACAATAATTCCAGTACTGATATAAGAAAAACAGCATAACATAAATTAGCTGCATTAGGTCAGGCAAAGTCCCATCAGTCTCTTTCTTGGTTGCTAATAGCAGATGATGCTGGATGCTTTTGAAAATAATTGTGATATGCCCCTCTCATTTCCAACAACATTGAACTGGAGGTTAGGTCCAGATTAAAGATTTCCGCAGGTACAAGTGAGTCTACATCTTATTTAACTTTTGCTTTAATCCATCAATACTCTGACCATCTGAAAAATACTGTGTCAACAAGGTCAATGATTCAGTTATGTGTTGGGAAATATTCTTCTGTTCCAAGTTTTATAAGCTCTGACACCCAATACTAACACTGTGTGTCTTCACTCTCTTCACATAATATGTGCTTTTTCCGAATCGACCATATACCCATGATCCCTGTCGTCTGCCTTGGAAGCTGAAAATTTCTAGGCTTTTGACTGCCTCCTGGCACAGTTGTCATTCTCACTTTTCTGATAAATTTTTCATACTTTTTTTGCCCTTTTGAACACACCCTTTTTTTTATGGCATGGAATAAGAGCCTCACTCAGGAGTTGGGATAATAACGTATCATTGAGGTATGCAGTGGCTTAATAGGGTTTTCTTTTTAGTTCTTCATGGTTTTCTTGATAATTACTCCATTGCTTTCACTATCAATCTGGTTTTTTTTCAGGGAAATGTCCACATATACTCCATAACCTTTCTCCTGAGGCCTGAACAAATATCATTTTAGCAAATCTATTTTGTAATACCTTTCATGACCCCTCTCCATGCACTTTCATTCACCTCTACTAGAAGTCAACTCTTGTTGCTTAATTATTTCTCTTTCTATACACTTACCCAGGTCTATGAAATACTTGGAAGTTAATAAAAGTCACAGAAGCTCTTTCACTAAACAAGACAACGTGGGCTTTTTAGATAAATAAAAATGAAGAGGTGGGTATGATTAGCTGGGGGCAGGCTTAAGTCACTCAGATTTGCCACAACCAGATAATTTGTCAGAAGCTTCCTGCTGAGACCATCACTAAATGTATACAGCTGGAATTAGTGTTACCAGGTGCAATATTTTATGCTGGCTCTCACTGGATGTTTTATAATCATCTTACTCCATATCATGACATACTCCATAGTTCCTCCATTTCTGCACCAGTTTTAACTGCCTTAGTTTTGTCCATCAAAATTGCTCATGATCAGCAAACTTTGCCTCATATTATTCACACACTTTCCAGATCACTTATGAAATAGTTAAATAGTGGAAGTCCTGGCACAGATTCTGATGGGAATCCCGTGTTGATTTCTGTAGTCTCCTTCAAAAATTATTATCTTATTTATTCACTTGGATCTTCTTCTGATTAGTACAAGTTAATGTTTCATAGTTCCCTTTCTCCATGAGTTTTTAACAATTTGAGAATCTTGACTTAAGCCACCAGGTATATGACCTTCAGGGTATATCCTGAATTATGAAGAAAGAATATAGAGTTGGACTCCATGGAGCTCTGGTGTAGATGTGTCTGTTATCAATATCTGGAGGTAGCCTGTTATGTAATGTGTGACGGGTAGGTCTGCGCTTGAGGGTCATGCTTAGGCAATAATAGAAACCAATGTATTTCAGAGTGGATTTTAAAAAATATATATATAGCTCTTCCTACTAATTTTCCAGAGGAGATTTTGATTTCTAGATTAGGTACGTTTCTGGAGAAATCTTAAGAACTTGTTTTTAATGTCACCTTTTATGAGCTGCCCAGCAATAATGAGTCATGGGCTGGAAGTTCTTCTAGAGAAGACCCATGGGAATTGTCAGAGAGAATGGATCATTACTGCCTCTTGGGTGATCATAGAATCACCAGGTTGGAAAAGACCCATAGGATCGTCGAGTCTAACCATTCCTATCAAATACTAAACCCTGCCCCTCAGTACCTCATCCACCCATTCCTTAAACACCTCCTTGATGAGACATCGCACTGCTGTATTGCAGCACAAATGGCGAAATACAAAAGGTTAAGAACATAAAAGGATGTTTAACTTCCATCAGAGATCCAGGGCTTCAATACTGACAATTGTCAGCATCTTTAATTTTATTTATTTTTTTTTTGTTTATAAAAACTTGAATATCAGAAGTGTAGCCTGACAATGCATTCTGTGTTCAATTTTAGGCAATGACATTTATCTTCTCAGGACTTTGCAGACTATTCTTTTTCTCGAATATTATTTCAAAGATACAACAGAAACATAACTTCCAAAGCGAAGAAATGCAATTAATGTACACAGATTTGCTAGGCCGAGTATAATTTCATTATGCATTCCAAATGCAAATTTAAAATACTTAGAGAGAGATGGATGGTCAAATTAGACATATGTGACAGACAGGCAGATAATTAGTGATAATGACTACAATGAAGTAATGAACAATTTAGCCTGCCACCGTGTGACAATTTTGCAGATGAAGTCCTGAACTCGCTTTAGAAAAGGAGTTTTCTTGTTCTTTCTCCCCTGATTCCTCCATTGCCCTCCAGCATAAAACCAATGGGCATGAAATGATGTTCCTTGTCTGGAATGAAACCAGAGCAGCTTCATCCTTGAAGCTACTCAGAAGTAAACACTAAAGTTATAAACAACATTTATCTTGAGAACTAGAAGTAGTTAACACAATTTAAAGACTTGAAATAGAAACCAAAATTAAATGTACTGTTTAAAGGATTAGACAATCATCTTCCTCTACAAACAGCATAAACAAGGAAATCCTATTAGCTCTTAATGTAATTAGCTGAACCCAACAGTCTATGGATAAAACCTTTCTATGTATGTCTCAAAAAAACAGGGCAATTTTGGGAGGACTTAGAACTTGACAATTTGCATGAATTTCTAATGAGACAAAATTAATTGAACTTATTAAATCAAATTCATCCTATTATCTAATCCACACAACTGCTAGCCCCAAAGAGATGAAAGCTTTACCTACTTCCACACTAAGAAAAAGCAGCAAAAAATGAAAAAAATGTGACTACATTATGACCTCAATTTTTTCCTCCCTTCTTCTAAGCTGCATAATATCTGAAATTGAATTACTTTATTTCTCATTCAGGGCAGCACAACCTTGGGAACATTTTCAAGCTAGATAAACACACCAGGGACCTGATCCAAAGGCCACTGAAGTCAAAGAGAATTTTCAAAGATTTCAATAAGTTTGCATCAGAAACACATTCTGTGATATTTCTCCCTTAAAAGATGGCATCATTCATTAACAGTTATCAAGAGGTTTATTTGAAGAGGATGATGTAGGTTGTGAAACTATAAATAGATAGAAAGATGTGGTTTTTTAAGGAACTCCATAATCACAGCTAGACTAATCCAGAAATTTGATTTCTCCTACCATATAAAATCTAATATGTTGATTCATTTTTTATCTAATTGGGAAGAAAAGACAAAGCACAGAGGCTCTTTCCTGGAACAAAATTTTTTGAACAGAATTCCATTTAGAAATGTGTAATTTTGTCTTGGAGTAGATCCAAAATTAAATTGTCTTAGTGGTGCAATATATGGGGAATTCTCAGCAGCAGTGACTCCATGAGACAGGTAGCATGGCCATAAAATCAGTTCCATAGAGGAGAATGTGAGGAGCATTTATATGAAATACACTTTCTGTTAGGCAAATCTAACTGAAATTAAAAAATGTTTTGTTTCCATTTGGCTTTCCTGCCCAAGGGGAAAATTGAAAATTGTAGGAACTAATCACATCATCCAAAATGAAACAGCAATTTTGCAGAAGCCAGAATTTGTAATGAACTAGTTTTTCCTATAAGTAATATACCTAACAAGCTCTGATTTTCTGTGAGCTTTGTACTTGATTGTACTATATTGGATTCCCTACTACATCCTCCGTATCATCACATCCTTCACAAGCCAATAGTTTTGTTTCCCTTTTGACTTTTGCTGTTTGTTTTCCTACTTGTTATGAAAAATATTACCTGTACAAACCAGATTTGTGTGGATGTTCAGGGACCACACAACTATCCTGCACCCTGTAGGATTGCTGAGTGTAGGAGTCCTATGTCTCATCAAATTAAGTTGAAGTTGACCAGTAAGTGAGAATTCACATAGGAACAACAGAAGAAGCTGTTTTGTCATACAGTCTTCCTTACTCTTATCAGGTTTGGGGAACTGAAGTGAAAAACAGATTTTAGTGAAAAAAAAAATCCTAATTTCACAAGACCAGATTAACCAGATTATCCACTATTATCCACCATCTTGCAGAATATGCACATTACTCTTCAATAAATAGTGAATCGGAGAGAAACATAACTGATCAAAATAATGCTGAAACAAATATTTTCTTAGGATTCCTTCCTCAGCAGAATGACTGGAAACTGCATGATGTCCAGCTGCAGAGATTAATGGTCATTTTGGTTAACAAAATAGTTTTTGGACTACCATTGTCTAATATATTGCTTTTGTAAAGTACTCAGAGTAGGAGTTAGACAAGGACCACTCATGTTATAGGGTTGAGGAGGTTTATTATCCACAACCGGGTACAAACATCATACCTCAGGAAGCCAACAAATAGCCCATTTATGGGAGAGAAGAAATAAAATGATGGAAGCACATTTTGCCTTTACAGTCAAATTTTGTATATCTGACTGTGGGTAATTCATGTGACATGAACGAACTTTTCAAACCTACTCCCACATCCAGTGTCTCATCCCCCTTTATAAAGTGGGGCTGGTTTTGAACTAGTCTAAAGTTCTGCGTCTCTGCAGAAGCAGGAAAACAGAAAAAAAAACCCCAAAAACCAAAAAACTAAAAACCAAATCCAATAAAACTCAACACATTAAATTCCTTTCACAATGGTGAAGAGGTGCCAGGGGCAGCTGTTATATCTTTGGATGAGTGGCTTAACGCCAACAACACCAATACATCTGCCTAAACCTCTTGAGCTCTCCCAGACTGGGAAGATGCCCAAGGTAGTGCAATAGTCAGTGGAGGAGTTTTTGCCTCAGCAGGAAGAGGGATCTGGGAGCAAGAGAAGCAGGGAGTAGAAATGAAGCCTGGAATAAATAGTTAGACGTGATATATGGCACTAAACAAAAAATCTGTGGACATTGCAATGTGTCTTGGGTGGTGGGAAGGAGAATCAAGGCAGAGCTCTGACCAGGAGAGATTGTTTAGCATGACAACTGCAATACAGCAATCCCTTGAGTCCAGAGACTGATGTGATTGTCTTGCTGCCATCACCCCTACTTGGGGTCTGTAAAGCTCATTGACATGAGCCCAAATACAAGGAATGAGCACCCGTGATTCCTGGGTTTGCTGAAACAGTAAAGCAACAACTAGCAACTCACTCCATTGCTACGGAGAGCTCAGATCCTCACCTAAGTGTAACAATATGTTATACTTCACCCCTTCATAACAACTCATTAGATGGAGATCAAAATAGACTGAATGCTATTATTGCATGGAATTGAATGTCTCCCTCTTATTTATTAACCCTGCTGAATTTCCTAAACTTGATCTTAAAACTATCATGATAAGGAGCCTCTTGTTATGACTCCATGCAGATTATTGGGTGGTCTGTATACATATTACAGGGCAACCCATACAGTGCCGACTGGAACACTGAGGTGTTGCCAAGCAGAGTGAGAAAAAGTATCTGCACATACTGGATACAATCCTATGACTTGTCATAATCTCAAATTTAGCATGGCTGAGGACAGCTGTTTTTTTCTTCCAGTGAAAATTAGACTAATCAAGTGAGAGAACTTCTAAAAAGATTCCATTCCAATGAGTAATGGCTAATTAAAAGCATTACGACAAGGGTGTAATTCTAATTGCTATCTTAGCATTGAAGCAATATTGTGTGCTGTGGCAACTAATGCACGAGAACAGTAATTGTACATTTAAAGCAAATAAATACATATATTTTAGGAGAGCAGGAATCTTCCCCAGTTGAAATGGCACCAACTTTCAAGCAGCATTATGACTCAGATTCCAACAGGAAGAACACAGAGGGGCAAAATAAAATAAAATAAAATAAATTGAGTGCTTTGGTACAGAAGTGTGAACTTCCCTCCTGGGTGGAAAACTGGTTGTATGGCCGGGCCCAAAGAGTTGTGGTAAAAGGAGTTAACTCCATCTGGAGGCCAGTCACACGTGCTGTCCTCAGGCCTCATTGCTGGGTCCAGCCCTGTTCAATGTCTTTATCAATGACCTGGATGAAGGCATCGAGTGCTCCCTTAGCAAGTTTGCAGATGACACTAAGCTGGGTGGAAGTGTGGATCTGCTGGAGGGCAAGGAGGCTCTGCAAAGGGACCTGAACAGGCTGGACTGCTGGGCTGAGACCAACGGCATGTACAGTGCTAAAGATGAGGGGAAGAGTGGCTAAAAAGCTGGCTAGAGGAGAAGGACCTGGGGGTGTTGGTTGACAGCCGACTGAACATGAGCCAGCAGTGGCCCAGGTGGCCAAGAAGGCCAATGGCATCTTGGCTTGGATCAGAAACGGCGTGACCAGCAGGTCCAAGGAGGTTCTTCTCCCTCTGTACTCGGCACTGGTGAGACCGCACCTCGAGTCCTGTGTTCAGTTCTGGGCCCCTCACCACAAGAAGGATGTTGTGGCTCTGGAGCGAGTCCAGAGAAGAGCAACGAAGCTGGTGAAGGAGGTGGGGAACAGTCTTATGAGGAGCAGCTGAGGGAACTGGGGTTGTTTAGACCTGAGAAGAAGGGAGACCTCATTGCTCTCTACAACTATCTGAAAGGAGATTGTGGAGAGGAAGGCGCTGGCCTCTTCTCCCAAGTGACAGGGGACAGGACGAGAGGGGATGGCCTCAAGCCAGGGTAGGTTCAGGTTGGCTATCAGGAAAAAACTTTTTCACAAGAAGGGCCATCAGGCACTGGAACAGGCTGCTCAAGGAGGTGGTTGGGTCCCCATCCCTGGAGGTATTAAAAAGACAGGCAGAAGACGTGGTCAGGGACATAGTTTAGTGGCCGATAGGAATGGTTGGACTCAATGATCCAAGAGGTCTTTTCCAACCTGATGATTTGATGCTTCTATGATTCTATGAATAAAATCACAGAAGATGCAGTAGCTGTCAGTTGTGATGGAAATATATAAATCCTTGCGAAGATTTAGCTCTGAGGAAAAGCTGTAAGAAGCATGCACAAGTACTTTTCTGTGTGTGGGTAGCAAAATGTTAAATTGAATGATTATATCAGAGTTTTCATATTTAGCTCTTCGAGGTCCTTTCCTGCCTCTCTGTAGAAACACATAATGGGTTAAAGCAGATTTGAACAACAGTGAAATCCTGTCACTGCATGCTACTAAAGAGAGATGTTCGGTCTGCTAGGCAGAAGGAATCTCCTGTGTAATTTTCCTTCATGATGCAGAGTAACAAATTTCATCAGGTAATTTTGTCCCCTCTCCAGCCCAGCTGAAGCATGGTTCTGCCAGCTTAGTAAATACACCTCACTGAAAAAAACACTTGATTTCAAGTTTTCAAGTGATGGAGTATCTGCTTTGTTCCATGGTAAATTGAGCAAATGATTAGTGATTATGAGTCTCAAAAAAACCCAAAACTCAGGGTCTGTCAAGAAATTGAATTTGTCTGGCTTCCACTGCCGATCCCCACCTTTTGCTCTGCCTGTTCCAGGATATCTGAGAACTTTCTCAGATATGAGAAATATCTCTGTAAGTGACCCAAATTCTTGGGTATTTAATATGTGCTCAGATGTATCAAAACCAGGCAAATTTTAAGGGAGTCTGTGGTGTCTAGCAGGTCATATTGGTATAAGGAGCAGGTCCCTTTGGATTTAAACTTGATTTAAACTTTTATTTCATAAAAAGAAAAGAATGTGTATGAAGCTTACTTAACTGGGTCTTGTTTTTCTCCTATGAAATTGTTACTGAACTAACAGCTGTTCTTTTCCCAACAGAACTTCTCACACTCTTATTTCTGTTTCCCTACTGTATCAGCTAAGAATATAAATTCTGACAATTCTTTTAAAACTCTTAAAAGTAAATTTCCAAAGTGTAGAGACTGAGGCAAGGATGGAAGGGTTTGGCTCTTCAGTTACTGGATCTCCCATAAATATCATCTATAACATTGGGTTGATCATATAATCCCTTTGTTTCCTCTAGTGTATGAAGAGAATCATTTTTCACTACTCCCTAAAGTTATTATGAAGAGATTTCTATAATTAATCCAGAGCTATTTATTAATGAAGCTCATAAGGGAAGCTAATCAGAGATGCATTAAGGAATATTTCAGACGCAAACAAAAAAGTAACTCTTGTTGTATACACTGCGTTATATACAAACCCTGTAGTTTGTTCATAGACGATAATTCTGATGAAAATGGAGTAACTGTTGGCTACACAATCAATTTCATTGGCAAGTCTTGGATAGGGTTTTCTCCTTGTGATGAATTAGCAGTGGAAAGCAACTGAAGAGCTAGAAATTCATGTAGCTATGATGCAGCAGAACAGAATGTCTAAGGGCACCTGTAAACCCAGTGTCTTTTCTGGAATACCTTGAATAAGGTCATGATTTGAGTTGCCCCTACCTTTACCTAAAATTCCCTCCCATATGCTACCAATTTTACTGTCCAAACTGAAATGCACAGCCTTGCACAAAGGTTTTATTTCAGTAGCTTTGCACACTCTTTTTGCTAGAAAAATGTTTCTAATGTAAATCCACCATGAGTTGTATCCATAGACATTCAACACAAAGGGAAGCTCTGAACATCTATTATGACTTAAAAATTATACAAAACCATTCCACTCCGTTAAAGGTAAATAACAGGAAAAGGAAGAAAATGCACTTCTGAATTTTTTTTAACAATATTCACATTTTGATAAACTCATACAGCATTGTAAGAGGATTCTCATGTTATCAGAATCAAATAATTCACATCCTTGTTCAGCACAAGTAGTGAAGAGTACTGTCTATAAATCCCTTTGGATTACCACATGGCTTTGAGCATGCAGTAAATCTCTTCCCCTATCCCATCACCTTCTAATCTGCTAAAAGTCTTCCAAAAGATCAGGACCATTAAGATGTCATTTCATTATGGAGGAATTATAGCCTAATTTAACAAATCTTGTCCTGAGGTCTATAAACTAGGACTAAAATTTAAGAAAGAAATCCTGTGTTGAATTCAATCACTGCTTGGGATTTGTTGCTGGGAGAGCCCATTCATTGGCTTACTAGGTCCCAGCCTTGCAAACTGGCTGATTTTTCTTTCCAGGTTTGAGATGTTCTGTTCTGATAACTGCTGTGCCTTACCCTACTGCTTTTTTTTTTGCTTTTTTTTTCCCAGTCATAAAAGCGAACCAAATTGTAGAACTGCCTTTTGAATTCATTTCTATTAAAAAATAATAATTCCTTTTGTAGGCTAGATTTTTCCTTTCTCTACATGTTTCAATGCCCAAACTTGTGCATAAAGCTTTGCCATTCTAAAAATGACCATTAAACCATCATCAAGGAGCCTTCTAGCTTAGAAATTCATAATTCTGAGCTTTCTTATAGTGCAAAAGAAATACCTCTGTTCACATAAATGTATTTGTGTGGCAAATTTGTATGGTGCTCCTTACAGATAACTATCTGGGCTCATATGTATTTCTATACCCTATGATTTTTCTGCAGTCTTTACTACTGTGCACCCTTCATTTTCATTAGAGCTAGTTGACTGGAAGGGTTTGTAATTAGTATGTATTCATGGCTACTAAGAGGACTAGCAAGACCTCGAAGAGTTTAGAAAAACCGATTACTCCGATATCCTTTTCCCATACAACACACTTTCTTGTAGGCTGCCATGTACATTCTGGCAATTGCTCAGGTTTCCATGGAAATTATGGAAATTGGACCAGCAATAGCTGTAAATCAAGTCTGATTTCTTGCCATTTACAGATGCCTTTGCCTAAGGTGGCAAAATAATAAAGATTGCCTTTTTCTTCTCTCTCTGTCCTCCTGTTTGGTACCACCCTCACCCTTTAAGAGCCTGAAATAAATATGCGCCTGTGTGAGAGGAATTTTGCTTGAGGAAAATCAAAGGAAAACCCTTGATGAATTCAAGAAGGACTGGGTCGTGGCTGTGGTACCACTCACCAGCTTGGAGGATGACTCTGTTCAGCCCAGTGGCCTCAGTGATATCAGTGACAGAGAGGAGACAATTTCAAATGGCTTCTCCTTACAACAGCAGCTTTTTTTTTCTCCAAAACATGAATATTTATTGCTCGTGCTTAAAGCTTGCTGTGGTAGGGGTCATATATTACTAGTCCTTCCCCAGATTTGATCTACTGTGTTTGACTAGCTGACCTCCTGTGAGACCACAGCAAATTATTACATGAGCCAGTGACACGTGGCACAGCAAGACTCTTCTGTTAATATCTTCCAAATTTCCCAGCTATTAATTCTACTGAATAACCTCTTTATTACAGTATAATCTTTCCTTAAATTTATAATAAAAAGTTCTAGGAGCAAAGGCAGAAAATGAAATCACAACTTCAGCCTGAAAGTAGAAGTGCCTGTACTTGCAGTTGCATTTTTTTATTCAGGTCTCTCTGCCTTATTCAGGTCCTGAATGAAGACTTATGTCAGTTTAAGGGGGTAAACTAAGGAACACTTCTTAGCGTAATAGCTCAGGCACTCAGGATGCTTGGAGCAATTCCTCTCTGTACTCTTTTTCTTGAGGTTTTCTGATGTGCCAAAACCTTTTATAAAACCATGACCAAGAACTGGGTTTAGTCTCATGTGGTCCCTTCGGTGATGCTTTCTCTCCAACTTACTGATGTTAGGGCATTTGAAGCTTGATGATATCATTTTTCTGCAGTGCTTTGCACTGCATGACAGTGCATCTTTCTGTACTGGTGCACAAATAACTGGTATGCCCAGTACAGACCAGACAAAGTAAGAGCAAAGCATCATAGGATCTACCATATGCTACCAAAGCGGAGAATGCAGAACAGGACCAGGATTTGAGCTTGGGAAGCAACAGCCTGGTCAAGTGTCTTTAAGGGGTCAGTGAGAAGTTGAAAGGGGGACGTGATGTGTAATTCTGTTCCTCATACTCAGGTCAAACTGCTAATTGTCACAGGAAGCTGGAGCCACCTTCTCTGCTGGGATCCACGCGGGGGGCTCAGTGACCTTAATGAAAATCTGGGTGATATTTTGAATTCCTTGTGTTCTATATGTCTCCTCTTAAATCCGTCGTTTCCCTACTTCTCCCAGGAGCTGCCATCAGGAATTTTTAACACACATGAGAGACTCATTCACTGAATTATATCATTATTACTTTTAATATTTTCTGACAGGGGCTTTAGTTGAAGTTTATGCATCTAGTCACCGTACTCTCCTGCCATGTGGCTCCTGTTCCTCTGAGTTCATGCATCTATTGTTAGTGTGTGGGCGATTAATAAGAAATACCACGTATATTATTCATTCAGTATTCAGCTGTCTGGAACTGTGTGATGAAAAGCCAATTACATGAGGCAATAATACATTTTTTCATGCCATAAGATGCTTATAGCCATATATATATAATTGTAAAAGGAGCATTACCAATAACACATGGTTTCATGCAGTTCCACTGTAGAATTGCCTCTACAGAGTAGGATTATTTTAACCAGTTTCTAGAGTCATGTTTATAGCTTAACTTTTGGGAACTATTTCCACTTTCCTTACAGGTGAATACACAGTTCAAATGTTTTCCGCCACCAGTTATCTTCAGTAACAGACTTCAAAGCCTTTCAGCTACTGCATTCAAACAGGACTTGTTCCTGTGATGCCTTCATAAGCTTGGCTCCGTGAACTTTAAGAGTAAATTCATTGCCTTCAAGAAGCACTTCTATGTTTTCTATCTTTGTGTAAATATCTTACACATTTTAAAAATCTGTTGAGGACAGAAACTTAGAAATTGAAAAGTTTGATTCTTCTTCCTCAAAACACTTGGGTGTATCTGCCCTTTCCTCACTATCTGCCTCAGTTCTGCAGAAATCAACTATTGTATTAGATGGACCAGATCCACTTCAGAAACCTGGAAATATAGTGAAAGAGATAGGTAACCCAAGTGCACTGGAGTCCTTCAGTTAGACTGCACTGCTGGGACATTTCTCTCCATGATGGTCCTTGCTCTTGTTCAGAATTCCGAAGTGTAATGATTTCTTCTTTACTTTTGGTGGATTTTTAGTTTGCTTTTTAAATTTGAGTCAAAAATGTATGAGATGTGACAAAAAAAAATAATTACATCCTGACAGCATTTTCTTCTTTTTTTTTTTTTTTGGTGACACTGATTATAAGAAGAAATTAAAGCAAAGCTATTCATCTCTGTGAAGAGTTTTCAAGGAGGATAGTATGTGGCAGAAGTGCCAGCAGGCTGTGCATGAAGTAGGATTCGACAGCTGGATATGGAACAAAAAGGCTTTCTAGAGGATGAAGTTCAACTTGTGCTCTCTTACAGGATTGGAGAGTCTGAGGTTAGAAGAGAGCACGCGTAAGGAGTGAGCGTTCACAACTCAGCAACTCCCTTAATCTACAGCTCTCTCTAATGGAGCCTTTCCCTGGTCTGGACCACTGGAGCAAAACTCCTATAAGGTAAAGATCAAATGCTTTTCAGAGCAGAGCACCCACAGGCTAAGCCACCATGAATCAGCTACCTACTTTCCTCTACCTCAATCAAGATCTGAAGGAAGGAGAAAAGCCAAAAGTGATTTTTTTTTTTTTCCATCAAAAAGAGAAAAATGAGGGATTGGGCCACTCCTAAAACTATTACTTCTCTGCGTGCAAAGTAATATAATTAAGACAGCCACCATTTTCCTAATTGCGTCGTGAAAATTCATAGAAGATAAAATTCACTTCACAGCTTACTGACAAGCTTTAAACAGATGCATCTGAAAAATAAAGACAAGGGCTTGTAATATTCTTCTTCGCAGTATGAAGAGTAGAGTCTTGTTTTCACAGCAGGAATTTGTTCAAGATTTTGTTTAATTATTGTCAGGAGCTGCAGGATTGTTCTTCCAGAGAATTAGCAAAAGAAATGTCACAGCTGGGGACTCACATTGAGAATTTGACGAGGCTCCTATCACCATTCCAGTCTTGAAAAGTACATTCACAGTAATGAACATAGAACAACAGAGAAGAGACTGGATTGCAAGAGGCAAGAAAATCAGATTACCTTTTCCCATGGAGAGAGTTGTATACCTACAAGCTTGCTTTGTATTACTATTTGAGCAGCTTCTTAAAATAAAGAGTGTTAACCCCTCCCTACCCCTCTAGCTATAATGAGGAATTCAGTGTTCAAGAAATGCACACAGAAAATTCTCTAAGACAGGTTATGGGACATGTGGAAAGATATAAGGGAAGTTACAACAAAGAATGAATATAAGAAAATCTTCTCTAGTGTGGAGTTTTCAAATATTTCCTCCGATTTTGGTTTTAATGAAAGGTTGATTTTTCTCATGACTTGCAGAAAATGACTGTAAAAATTGGCAGTTTTCTGCAAAAAAAAATCTCTTGTTAAGAATTCATTCCCTGGATTTCTTTTTCTTTTAAATTAAAATATTTAATGTGACCAAAAATGGTTCTTGGGTACACCTAGCAAACTGGCTAGGAGCATAAAGTAATGGGATCCTCCCTCTCACCTTTTTTGTGTGTATTTGAAATCTGGAGTCCTCTGCTCCAAGATGCAGACAACTATGTGGCAAGAATCTAACACTGTTTGTACCCAGTCAAAGAAAACTCCTCATTGCTACATAACTGCTTCATGTTGAACAAATCTTGTTCATAAGGATGGACCAAAAGACCTTTCAGAGTCCCATTAGTGCTCCTTTTTGATTCTAGACTTCTTTCTGCTTCCTTTCGACTTTATATTTTTCCTTTTCTCTCCATTGCTACAGTATTTATTTCATTTCTTGACACTAATCTATATAAATTACATTAACTATAGCAGAAATCTAAATATTTCTGTGCTGCCCCTGTGTGGTGATCACCCAAAAAGAATTGTTAGGAAACTCATCCTTAGTATCTCTCAACAGTCAACAGGGAGAAACAAGGATTTCATTGCACCTTAAGGTCTGTGTTTAAAACAGAAGGAACAAACTAACCTCTAGGGTATCCTACTACTCTCACTGACTATTTAGGGAGTATAGGTGTATAACTTCTAGGCATCTACGGTTAGATGAAATTAATATGCACTTATACTTATTCTCTTTTTTTGACTTTTGCAGTTAAGGGGCGGGGAGGAATATATTTTAAGTGACTTAGTCTTAAGTGAATCCTGAGACAAGAAGAATTGCTTTCTGAATGTGCTCACCTCTCCTAATTGACTGCAGAAGCCCAGGTCTCTGTTTTAGACTAGATAGTCCATGTTTTGATGACTGAGCACAAATGAGGTGAATTGAGTCTGAAGAGAAATACAAAAACACCCTACAAGACAATTATAGTGCTTACAATTGAACCAACACAGGTAACTCCTAAATGGTTTTAGGCACTGGACCATGACTTACATATCGAGTGAAACCAAGAATATCACCTCATACCTTTTTTTTACTGCAGTGCTGAATGTAAGGACAAAGAAAACTTTGAGATTGAGAGGGTTGAAAAGTGTCTAATGTTGGCTTTGAGGGAGAAAAGTCAGATAAATCCCCTGGCTAAAACACTGAGAGTGACAACTGCCTCTAAAGACTTCTGAGCCCTTCCTGAAGCTCAGTGTATGATTCTCCAGCCAGGCAGAGTAAGGAGTGCTGATCATTTCATCACTCTGCAGTGGTAAATAGGAGCACACCGAGTAGCTTCTTACATCCAGATCTCAGTGGTGGAGAGCTGAAAACACTTTATATTTGGAGATTCATGGTTCCCTCACTTTTTAAAGCTGGTGAACCCGGTTATTTCATCTCTGCTTCTGCTACTTTACTTATTGTTCTCTAAACTAGTATTCGTTCATGGATTTCTATAGACCTATAATACAGTCTCAGAAAGCATTACAGGAGGATGAGGATTTGATTAGGGTGAAGCATTTGAAATGTCAGAGGTCTCTCCACCTCATCTAGAGGAAATTGATATAGTTGACAGATATGCTCTGTGATAATGGGAACAGCATTATTTTTACAACATTTTTATAAACTACCTCTGTTTATTCTTTTCTTCCTTCTTTCCCTTCATTTTTCTCTCTTCTGGAATGAACACTGGAAAAATACAGTGAAATACATAAGGAAATAGACTTGACCTTGGTCACCTAGCTTAGTTTTTTATTATTGTTTATTTGTTATTTACATAATATTTTTCCAAATCATTCCTCTGGTAAGATTATACAAATGTCTAAATGTATTTTCTGGAAAGTTTGTTGAACCGCATAGCCAAAATTCTAAATTCTTCATGAGATTGTAATATATTTTCTTACTGTTTCTCCAAATAGCCAAAATGTGGCTGGAAAGTAAAGTATGCCATTAATACTGATACAGTTCTGCCTGAGAAGGATGCATGCTGGAATTTCTGAGGAGAGTATGTGGGTTGACTGCAATCTCAGAGATGAAAGTCAATTGTTGTGAAAGCTGTATTGCCCAAGCAAAGGGAGGTTTCTGCAGCAAGAAAAGCTCGGTGGATCTTCAGTTTATATTTTTCTCATTCCATTTTCCAAGGGGAATCCAGACCCATATGATGGCTCTGAAACTTCTAGTACAACAATCTCTTCTGTAGGACCGAAGCTGCACACATATTTAGACCCTCTGATTTTTAAATCCCTACATACCACCAGGGACCTGGGCTTAATAGTCTAGCACTAATTCTCTTAGTAGTTTATTAGGCTCATTTGTCTTTCATGCACCTGCCAGTGGCTCTACGTTTCCTGTGATTACTTGGCAAGGTTAGGTCTGGGCTTCAGCTACATGTCGTTTTCTGCAGCCCTGCAGAAAGGACAATCAGAGGATACCTGTGATCAGGGTGAAGTGTGAGGCTCTCACTTTCTCTGTGACTTCTAATAATATAAAGTAACACTGCCAGCTTCTTAAAAGAGTAAACACAGGACCAGCTGGTTTGTCTTTATACCCTTTCCTCTTCCCAACCTCGAGGAGCCTTGCTCAGTAGCAGGAGGTTTTTATATCATCTTGAAGCCTTTAGATAGCTCAGGGGAAGCAGGCTACACACAAGTTCAAACACCATGTGGGGACTTGAGTAAATGTTGATCCACTGCTAACTTTTTTTTGCTGACATAACCACTAGCCAATAGCATATTTCTCAGTGCTAAGAAATCTCTGTAACCTTGTGACCTGCTTTTCTGAGTCATTTCTCTGGTACTATGAGTTGTGGCTGGGGAGGTTCATATCTGATATTTGGAAATTCTAATCATTGAAAAGGTTATCAGGAACTGGAACAGGCTACCCAGGGAAGTGGTTAAGTATCATCCCTAGTGGTTTTTAAAAGACAGGTAGACAAGGTGCTCAGGAATATTGCTTAGTAGTGGGCAGGTATGGTTGGGCTTGATGATCTCAAAGGTCTTTTCCAACCAAATGATTCTATGAAATAAGCTGCAATTATGATCTGTATTATTGAATTTGTCACATTAACTCTTCACTTTGAATGCTGACAGTGGTACAATAACATAATGAGATGTGGATTGCAAACTTAATGAAAAATTAACTGTTTTGCAACTACATAAACCAGATCTAAAGGTGTGTGTTCTATGAGAAGTGAAAGGTTTAGAAGAAACAGCCTTTTATTAAGGCTATGGACTTTTATTCCAGATTCAGATATGAAGGAGCCTCAGCCACTAGCAAGGGTCTTGGTAAGGATGGACACTTATGGGTAAAGTAAAATGTAGCAAGTGTTTTAGAAAAGAGGGACTAAAAAGTGTTTTAGACCACCAGGTAAGTAATAAGCTATTTTGCAGGTCTCCTTTGGAAGGAAGTTTTTCTTCTGTTACTGTGGACTAGCTTGGTTAAAAGTGTAATGTGCTGCAGCTGGGGGCTGCATCTTGTTTGACAATCAGAGTCACCCTTTCACCTTGCTTTATAAGGAGTTCCTTATAAACACTTGTAAAACTGTCTTGTTAACCTTCCTCAGGCTTTTTCCTAATCCTTTCTTCTGGGGCTTTAAACAACAAGAATATGAAAGATTTAGTTCCTAGATTTTGATAAGCAACTAATTTTATCACATCGCAGTGAATCTTGATTTACAGCTAACGTTTATTGGCAGAGCTGTAATAAAGCACTTGGGCAGTGGTGGCAACATTTATTCCTCCTCCTTCTGCCTCTCTCCTCTTCTTCTCTCTGCTTTTTCTTTAGCTTGGCTCCAGGCACCTGTTGTGTAAGGGATCTATAAACCCTGGGAAAATAAGCACTGTTTTTCCACATTTGCTCTGATGACCTGTGGCAAAATCCCTGTTATACCCCTAGTCCTTATGGGACTAAGACTTCCCTCTCTACTTTATTCCTTTCCTGGCTACCATGCTATATTTGTGTTGTTGGGGGTGTGGTGTTTGGGGTTTTTTCTGCATTTTTTTCAGGTGAGAACTCCAATTGCTTTATGGAGACACAACCTCTGAGTGTGACAAGAAAGATATGTTGTTATCTTGGTTTCTCTTCTCAGGTTAGATTTAATCTTAGTGTTCATATAAACAGTAAGGTAATTATTCCAGCACATAGACACTGATTAATTTTGCTGTGGGAGGGAGAAAAAAAGATGACTAATGCAAGCCAGTGTCAGAAGACTTCGCTTTTAAGTGACGAGGAGATATCTTAACTAGATGGATGGAGGCTAAAAAGATATTTTTTACTTCTTATCAGTGAACATCATACTGACTATATGGAAAACCAAACACACGGAACGGTGCTTTTAAATCATCCTGTAAGTAAACTCTGAAAAGATTTCTATGGTCTTCCTTCTCTGACTTTGTGAGCTTCACTGTCTGGCTGTGCATCGTAATCTGGCATTGGATTGCGTTTGGATCTGTAACAAAATACAAACCATAGAGGAATCTAATCATAACATCTAGCTTAGATGTAAGCCAATGACTTTCTGAAAGAGAATGTTGTTTTCCTCAGTCTGCATTCATGCAAGTCAGCCAGCACTAAGTATAAGGGTGAGCAAAGGATGCAGCAAATTCTAGATGGAAGTCATAAGTTAAAAACTAGTTAATTGTGTTTCTGTTACTAATTTCCATAAAGTGGTGGCCTTTCATCCATGTCCCACTGCACTTTTAAAATGAGGTAGCTTATATGTTGATACTTACATGCAGGTAAACTATCTGATTGAATTAACTGCAAAGAATAAGTTTGGGGGTTTTTTTGTTTGTTTAAATATAAGGGACCAACTATAAAAAGTAAACAAAACTTCATTTGTAATCTCCCTTACTTCCCCCCCTCCCCCTTTTAGACATGAAGTCAGGGTTTTGAAAAATGTATTATTCGACTAGGTGCAGTAAAACACAAATGAAACCAAGTACCTGTCAATTTTCCAGCACAGGAAAAAGAAAAATGTCATAGAACCAGCATCAAACTCAATAAATGCATTAGCTTGATTACATCCTTTCCACTGGGATAATGTAAAATGATGCTAGTGTAACAGGAATGAAAATAATTTGGGTTCAATTCAAAGACAGATACAGCTGGGGATGCTAGAAAGTAAATCCAATAGATGCATCTTCAGGAAAAATAAAGGGATTACTTTCATGCATATTTTTTGTTAATAGTTTCTATTTTCCTTGATTTTTCATTTAAAATCTAAGTGCCCCAAAGCCCTAATGTTTCTTTTTATATTTGCTTCCATGGATACCATCGTCAGCTTCTCAATATCAAGCAGTTCTGTAGCTCAGCGGGTGCTGCAACCCCAGAAGTAGTTGTGGTCTCACAGTTTCGAGGGCAGTAACTGCTCATAAAATCACCCTGTTGGTCAGGATAATGGAGCATCCAATATCCCAGGATGTGAGATCCAACAGCTGACTACACATGCTTGTGGTTTACAGCAAGCTCCAGTACTGCAGGGGACTGTGGCTAAATAGGAGCTCAGAATGCCAGGTTTCTATGCCTGACAACAGAAGCAGAAGACTGACAATGTGGGTGTGAGAAAGTGGTATATTTGAGTTCATTATAAATTCAGCACTGTCATCTTTTGGTGTACGTCGTGATAAATATGTCTCTTTAAAGCTTGTAGACCCTGTTCGTGTTTGTTGGAGGATTTGTTGTTGAAGATCTCTGCCCATCAACATTTGAAAGTCAGGAAACAAAATCTTCTAGCCTTGAAGAATTAGCAATGGTTGGGTTTCTTCAGGCACTCTAGGACCAGCAAACTTAATGTGCCATCTTTTACAGCTATAAAGCTGGGTAGATTGATTTAGCTTCCTAAATAGCCCTATAGGTAGAAGGAAAATCCGAATGATGTATGACAACGCTTTCATTACAATATAATTTCATTTGCTTCATGTGTGTTAAAGCATCTTATAACTGCTTTGGAAACTTGAAAATTAGTTTTAAGCAGGTTTTAAGTTAAAACAGATGAGGGGATAGCTTAGTTCAAGTATGGAGGTTCTCTATAGCCCTAATTCCAAATCCTCTGAGATTTGATTCAAATGATGGAATCCCTTATGCCAGAACAGAAGAAATTATTTGTATTAAATACAAAATTGTAGCTGTACTTACACATAGCAGACAGAAGCCAAGTTTAAGCAAAGATAGTGTGGAAAAATATTGTGCTTGGCTGTAGTTCAATTTTTTTCATCATCTTTCAAAACAGTAGAAGAGGCAATGTAGCTGCTATGCCTATTTAACTGAAAGAAAGAGGAGAAGCAGTGTTCTGCATAGCTCATGCTGGAGGTTAGTAGCAGTATCAGGAACAATACTCAGATTTGCTGTGAAATGCCAGCTCCACTGCCTGTTGCACAGTCTGCTTAGTGACATTAGTACAGGTGGTGGGCATCATTGCAGGGTAAGTGTAGTTAGGATCACATACCTGGTCCAGAGAGCTAAAATCAATCACGTAGGCAATAAAGGACACCTAGATCCAGTTCTACTAAGAGACTGAAAAAAAAAAAAGAGCATTTTTTGAATCAAATTAAAATGGGTACTTCAAGACATGGGTTGGTTTGTTTTTGTTTTTGGTTTTTTTTTGTTTCTTTTTTTGTAGAGGACAGAAACATTTTGCAAAGAGAATATTGGGCCAAGATCAAGCAAATCTAAACTAGCCATAACGATAGCATCCTGTAATATGGGAAAATGTGTCCTTACATTAAAGATGGAGCTGGTCTGTAGACTCTATAACTGCAGGAATTAGACTAGGTGGTCTTTTCACCGCACTTAATTCAACAATTACAGCCAACAAATATATGGTGCTGAAGAAGATACGTGCAGACCATCCACAAGGGTGGTATGCCTCATCTTTATTCTGATGGCTTCCCAGCTAATAAAGCCTCTGTGGAAAGGAGTTCCTAAGATGCTAACTCACCTTGTGAGATTTGGGTAAGTGGGACATAGTTAGTCCTGCGTATTTATCTAGTGGTTCTCACTGTGCTACAACTTCTTGCCTTAATATTTTTGTGTTCCAAAGCCAAACTGAATCTCAGCCTCCTTGAAAATGATGAAGAATTGTGTTGTTACATTGGGGCTTGAGGAGCAGTCCAAGAGAGACCTAGGAATAAGTTTTCGTTTATAATGAAGATGGTAAGCTGCTGCATCATCAGTCCCATGATTGCTGGAGTGCAATCTTTACTTAATTAAAAATAGCACTCGACAAGCAGTACTTCTCCTCCAGTGAGCTGACACCAAGCTGCTCCAGCATCTTAAATAGGTTAATTTAAGGGGCACCTCTGATGGCATCACTCCCTCTGGTGGCTTA
This sequence comes from Clamator glandarius, assembly GCA_033459285.1. NCBI lineage: Eukaryota > Metazoa > Chordata > Aves > Cuculiformes > Cuculidae > Clamator > Clamator glandarius. Next base: position 7,835,508 of record JAUNZM010000092.1, on the reverse strand, counting down.
ATTGCAGGAGGACTCATCTCACATATGGTGAGAATAGTTCCTATTCATAGAGGCCCTTATGCAAGAGTGGGGGAAAAATTGCTTCTGAGCTTTGGATGCCCATCAAAGATACAGCAAAGATGGTCCAGCCATGAAATATAGAGAGGAAGAGAAGGAAGGTGTCTCACAAGGAGTTAGTGTTTGGTGCCTTATCAAGCATGGATCTTCATCAGAACGAGGAGGAGCTGTTTTAAAGCATCAGATTGGGATGATAAGGCTTTAAGAAAGAGAGAAAGGGGGATTTGAAATGTGTTGTGAACACGCAAAGAGAAGGGGGCTTCACCACGGCCTTTCAAGTCTCTGAAATGGGCAGTTCTTCTGTCCTTTTTCTGCCTATAAACACTTTTTTTTTTTTTTTTTTTCTGGACAAGAATGCCACAAGGATTTGCATATTCAGGTCAAGAACGCTACTTAAATGTTCAGTTTTAGTCATCTACTTTCTGCATCAATCTTAAACTTTTTATGCTTATGTGGACTTCCGTATACTGCCACTCCTTTTGATCTATCGTGTTCATTTGTTGCCATCTTTTCAACAATAAGAATTACGATGGCTGTATTGTTATAGTCAGATCTTATAAAAATGTTCACTGCTCTTACAATCTGACAATGAGTCTATTCACAGAGCAGTCTAACATAGAATCATGTCTTTATAATCCTATTCTCTAAATAGTGTCAGATTGCGCTCTATTTCTTAATTAACAGAAAACTATATTATACTGTATGATCAAAGCTAAACTGAAATCACCCTGCCTGTAATTCATTTATTTACGTTGCAGAGCTCTCTAGGAAGCCTAGTGAATGAAGAGTCTATCTCTCACTCTTCTGTTTGCTTTACAAGGTTTGGCTTAATTTAAAAACTCTCAGATGCTACTTTGGTGATAAATATACTTTTAGGATTTTTCACGTACGGCCAGCAGAAAGATGACGTTGTAGAATGATTTCTCATCTCAAGTGAAAAACTTAATGGAAATGGCATTCAGTACAACTCTGAAGACATAGCTATCAAATTGCAGATAATTTCTTTAGAATTAAAAGAAAGACTAGGATTGGCTCTCGTTTGCACAAACAGTTCGTGTCAGAGCTCAGACTTCAGAACTTTCAAGAGAAAAGGCATGAGATATTATGAGAAAATTGCAAAATGGTGCAACTGGGTGTTGATTTGAGGTGAGGACCAACATTGATAAGTGTGCTGTAATTTTTCCTGTGACCATTTCTCTTTGGCAGTGTGACTGGCAGGATTTCCTTCTTTCAGTAACTGAAAGTATTATTTTTCTTGTCAAAAAAGACTGCATTTTGAATCAAAATCCTTTTTTTTTTTTTTAAGGCATGCTCCATTCTAAAAAGAATAAATGTTACATATTTCAAAACTCAAAACCAAAAGGAAATAATTTCCCTTGGGGGAAAAAATAAAAAAATCCTACTTCTGATTTTTTTCTGATTTTTAGAAATTATTAAATATTGTCCTAACATGAAAGCTCTCTCAAGTGAATCAGTGAATCTGTTACAACTGTTACTCCGCTGCTTATAATGCTGGAACAATTTTATTTTCAGATTTTCAGTTATTTTTTCATTTTGCTTTTTATTGTGCAGTGGAGTGAATTTCCAAGTCATGACACAAATTCACAGAATATTTTCATGAACCTCAAGCTAGTTTCCTTGCATGGAAAAACAAGATGCTTTCAGATATTAAAATAAAAGAAAAGAATTCAGCTAATGCACAATGAAAGCTTCAAACTTTTGTGCATCTGACCCACCTATAGCAGAAAAAAAGGGAATTTCTGCTAGACCTCAGCTGCAGAAGCTGAAGTACCCCAATGACATTGAAGTAAATCAAAGGAAGCCTTGAAAAGCTGGCAGGGAAAGCTGGGCATCTTTTCATGCCAAACGAAAGCCTGGCTCAAAAGGGACTCGTGGAAATAAATAGTTCGTATTCTGAAGGCAACATATATTTACAGAAAATGAAATCTTGGTTAAAACACTTTTTGAAACATGTTGAATTGTTCATTGTAAACTTGAAAGGTCTTTCTTGATTTACTTGGCTCAATTTCTGAACTTTTTTCTTCCTTCTGCTAATGGCAACCCATCGATCATTGGAGCTGTAATCAGATTTCGCAGAAGGCCACGGGCATAATTTTCAATCTTTTAAACTTTGCCAGCCTGCCTCTACTTCTTATGAATCACGGGGCTTAATGCCAAATTATTTTTTCCCCTTAAAAAAATTAGCAAGTGTTGATTGCATCTTTCTTGTTACACCTGACCTTACATCACCAATTAACCATTGAACTACTTGACAGACAGATGGCTGCCTTATGCTGTGTGAGAAACAGTCACATCCAATTCCAGACTTAGCGCTTGCATAATTATCCATGGGTCAGCAGCTCAAAAATTACCTGGGTGTCTAAATGCCTTTGAAATTAATAGGAGATATTTATCTGAACTACGAATAGAGTAGCCGACTTCGGTGTGGGTTGAACAATCTGAGTTCATGTGCTGTGTAAAACCACCTTCCAACGTTGTTGTTAGCAGTAGTCGTACTAACAGTAATATGCTTTTAGCTAACGTAGATGTAATTTAGATGCTTTGCTTACACCTCTGTGTCAATATAAATATATCCCTGGAAAATTGCAGTTAAGAGTCTTTGTTTGCAGGGCAGTATAACTTCACGCTGCTACTCCTTCTGTTTGTTGCAAAGCACAGTTAAGCCATTGCTGGCTGTTTGCATGTGGTCCCCTACTGTGATGCTCATGACAGTGATGCTCTCCTCCCTCCTTAGCAAATCAGAAACAACAGAGTTAAAATGGCATTGTCAGATGAGACTGACGCTCTTTCTCTCAAATTACTGATATCGGAGTAGTCCACACAAATGCTCATGAGCAGATAGGAGTAGCTTTAGAATGTGCTGGACAGTTTATTCGGATAATTGTGATGCAACAAATGGGACCAAAGCAGATGTGCAAGGAAATGCTGCCTTAGATCAAATGGTGGCTGAATTTTTTCTCTGAGCACGAGTGTCTGAATTCAACATGGATTCAGCATTGCTAAGATTTGGGCACTGGTCACTTCTGGCCAACTTTAGTGGCTGCATTTTTGCAGGCTTATCTCTGATTTGGGAGAGTGATGGAACCGAACCAGGCGAATTATAGTTCTCAGGAAAGAAAAAAAAAAAGATATCATCTCTGTATGATGCATAGAAAATAGGAGGGAAAGATATTACAGTGTATTCTCTATCCATTGCTATTTTTATTTGTTTAAAGACCTCTTTCCTCTTCCAGCCACATGTCAGCCCTAGGTGATTTATTCAATGTCCTTTCTCCCAGCTGTCTAAAAGCACAAGCTATTTCATTAGCGAATAACTCTGATGTCCTCTGCAGAATGGGAGCTCACTACTAGTCCTCCTTTGTGGGCCAGCCCTATGGAAGGAAAACTCTGTCACTGTCTTGACCCATCTTCTCGGAGTCTTCTCCCTGGCCATGGAAGTCACTGCGTAGAAGGGCTCTTTCAGTTACAATGTAATCATCTACAGAAGGGGGCCAGCAGAGGTAAAGACAATACAAAGCTTATTTTCACTATATATGCCAGAAATTTTCCTTTCAGATCATGAGCTATAAGACTGTGTTTATTCACTCTGAATAGAGATAACTTCTTATATCAGGTTTTAATTTCCTCAGTCCAACAAGGACAGTAATTTTCTACCCTGACACGTGGAATTAGATCTTGTCTGTATCTGATTAATGAAGTTTAAAAAAGCTTGTAAATTTCCTTGAGTATATTAACAAGAACATCCAGAAATCAGTTATGTAATTCGAGACATTTTTATCAAGTTTTGCTTTTCCAATACACAGTCTCTCTAGTCAAATACATGTAGGCTATTCTTTTAAACCACACTACAAATACAATCTTAAAATGAGTACCTGAAATGCTTCTTTTTAACTGTTGTGTCTCTAAAGAATTTGAATCAGATGGCCTTTGCTCTAATGAAATAAGAAAACAAAGCAGTCATCTAAGACATGGTTTTTTCTTTTTTTTTTTCTTTTTTTTTGCCAGTACATGTAGAATTATGATTGCACAGGTAGAATATCAGCTGCATATGTCAGGGTGATCGGTCTTGTAATCAAATGCAGCATCATTTTTTTACCATAAATGCATTAAATAAAATCAGTCACATAGATTTGGCTTTCAAGAGAGCAGCAGGCTGAGTCCTATTTATGAAAAATCAGCTCACGCTTTGGGGGAAACTACAAATCACTTCCACAGCATTATTCATTAGATTGTCCTTTGTAACCCTCCAAGGAAGATCTAGTTTGAATTCTTATGTATTCTGTCTGCTGTTACACTAACAGTGGTGGGTGGGGAAGACAGAAATAAAGAACAATATCCTTGGAAAGACCAGTTGGCTGCTTCTTTTAAGGGGTAAGTGGGTGTTTTCAGTAAGCAGGTTTTCATATTTGCTTTTCATGGCAGGCAAGCATTGTAATCGGATGCATGGTAGATTATCCAAGTTTGGGTTTATTGATTTTATTATGATTTATCTGGAAGACTCTGCTTTCTAGCACTGTGAACTCATCATTAGCATTGCTATGAAATAGTTCATATTAGTGATGGTGCATAAAACTCTTCACTGAGCTTTGGACCAGTTGTATGTCAGCACTAGGCAGCTCTATATGGTAAAGAGTAATAAATATTCAATAGGAAACTGAAATGGCCAAGTCTCAGTCTATGCCCTAGGAAAGAGCATCTAGAGAGTTTCAAAACTTACCCAAAAACTATGATTACCTAGGAACATATATGCCTCCACCTTGAACAAGCAAAAGGATTATATCCATTTACATCTTGCAACAAAAGGAGCTAAATGCCTTCTCTTCCTCTGCCTGCTCTGCAGTGCCAGAAGGGGAGAACTGCCATGTCCAGACTGGCTGCAGCCCCACGCAACTTAGATGAACTGCAAAGAAAGGTGATTATTTTGCAAGTTGGTCTCTGCTGGGGTCTAGCTGCATCAGGGTGGGCTGTTGAGAAGACAGTGACTCCACTGCTTTGATACTGCTCCAGAAATCCCCACTTGCTGCTGAGCAGGACTGGGGGATGCTGACCTGTAGTTGTGCTCAATGTGGTTTCTCACTGTCTTGTTTACCTTAGAGAGCTGCAAAACCAGGCAACACAGCTCTTTGTGTCTCTAACTCCCGATCTCCATCTCAGCCCTCATTCCTCCCTTCTTCCCAGAACAAGAAGGGACTGGTAACAGATTTTAGCCCTGACAATGCACTTTTGGTTTCACTACTGAAAAAAGTGAGTTGCTGTGAACCTTGTGCTGCCTATTGGAAGGATGGATGTCACCCGCACAGGTTTGGGCACCTCTCCAGGTGGATCCTGAAGAGAATACATCAAGCTTTATATTGCAGTGGTTTGGAGGCAGACCCACCAATGGTTCTGCTGCCTCAGCTAAGGGGGTGATGAAGTCTGGTGAAAGACAGAGTAGGCAGCAGTCAGCGCTTCTCTCATGCAGTTTTTTTATTGCCAATTGCTAGAAGATACAAGTCTGTGTGTCAGCTACTTTACAAAAGACTTATGGAATTTCTCTTGCTTTTTTTCTTAAACAATGCAAAATTCCTACAAACTTCTGTAACTTGAACTTTGTGGAACGTAACTGGTAGTTACTGGTAATGTTCACACAAATGTGTGACATAAATCCATGCACAAGAACTTATCAAGCATCAAAACATAGATTTTCTTCCAGATGGTTCCTGACTCATGAGGAAAAATAGTAGTATCAGAAAATCAGACTATCACTCTAAACTGATAAAGTTTTGCAAAAAAAGGAAAGTACTTAAATGTCAAACTGCCTCAAAAGGTTAGGTTTTTAGAACATTAAATTTAAATCATATATCTAGATTTAGAAGCATCAGAATACTTAAATTTTTTGGTAAAACTGTCTTTTCATTTCCAAATATGTCTTTTCTACAGAGGCTTTTATCAGCTTTGTACAGATACTTTAATTTTTAATACCCACACATGTACGCGTACTCTAAAATAAGAAAAGAAAGATAAGTTTATTTCTATTTGCTCCAAATACTATAGGACAGGGATGGTGATGGTTCAGAATATTTCAAGAAGTAAAAATTTCACTTGAATTTTACCACAGGATTAGATCAGCATCTGTCTGTCTTCTGTGGAGGCAGCTGATAATCCTCAACAGAAGGAGACCTCATGCCCTCCTAGCATTCACTGGCATTACAACCAGAGATACTAAATTAATTTTGTGGTAAGGTTTTTTCCCTAGCTATTTGGAACTAAAAGCCAAGTGGAATTAATGAAACACTAACTATAATTTGGTTCAGCTGCCAAAGCCAGGTGAAACCTTTTCTGCTTGAGTCTATTCATGTTTCCTTCTGAACTAATAGGAAATTCTTCAAGATATTAAAAATGCCCAGATAGAAGTGTAATAGAAATACTTGGGTAGATAATTTAGTGTCAGAACTGCTTCTCAATTGAATGTTCTTTTGGTGATTCCCATGAAACATCTGGGAATCTTTAGATTTCTTTCCCCAGGCACCGAAGTGAAATTGATAGCCTACTGTTTTAAGAGAACTAATCTAATGTTGTGATTAGTTAAAAACCTTTCAGAGGAAACAGATGAAACAGAAATAGCTTGAAAGCGCTCTAGTGTCTATAGGAGTTAACACAAACTTTCTTCCCCTCTCTGTGATTCCTACTAGAATTTTGCATGAAGACGGGTGTAACCTTTCTTCCAGCACCTAATGGAAATATATTGTATCATTGTCCTACCTTCAAGATCAAAACACCCGCCTTCTGTTCCATGACTCAAAAGTGAGTAACAAGGGGAATGAATTATCAAGGAACAGGAACTGGCTTGACTAATGAATTCTGTTGTTGTCACAGTGCTCCTGCAGATGTAGAGTGGGGAGTGGGAGAGGGGCATTAGAGGAAAAGAGATGAAGGAAATTAGCAGGAAATGATATTTCAGGTGATGGGGAGAATCTGAGCTTTCAGGACACTGTGTCTAACAGGCTCAAATTCTTCCTAAAATGATTTCAGTTACTACAGGCCAGTGCTTCATTAGTGCTACAAATAAGAATAAAGTGGATTTCCTGTAATATTTTCCAGCTTTGTCCAGACTACGAGTAACACCACACAGATGGACTTGCAGCTTGAGTTGCATTAATGCGGACAAGCCAACCAACGTTAAGCCCTAATGAGGAAGTCTGTAGACTCCCAAAGCCTGTCATCGGGCTGTCTTGGCCAAGAGCTTAGGGATTCATACAGGCTCAGTCTGGCACTGTAGGAAGGCTGCCAGACCAAACACGCAGGAAATCTTGCTGCTCTGCAGGAACATCTTTAGCGATTGTGGTGGATTCAGTCAAAGGTTCACTATGTTTTGGGGATCCAGTGTTCGTTGCAATCCTGTATGGCTAGGTACTGGTGTGAATTTAAATGAAGTTGCCTTATTTTTGCAGTCACTTTGTAGTAAAATAATTTGAAGACAAAGAAGATTGTAAATTTAATGGTTCTGGACACACACAGGATATACAGGCTTCTTTGGTTTCCATGATAATAAAAGCTAACCTTGAATACTTAAATCAATGCGTAGAAGTTCCAAAGTTGAATTGGATTTGCCCGTTTCCTTTCCTCTTTTTGCACAGTAACTCGGGGGGACAGAGCACTGGAAATGCATGGTCAGCTCTTCCCATCCTTGTCTCAGAGGTTCATCTGGATAAGGTTGCTCAAATTCATTGTGTTTCACTGTCAGTGAACAATCCTCTGAGTTTTGTATGACTATTGCCCGAACCATGCCTGTACTTTTTTTTGAGAAGGAGAGCCTAAAAGAGGAACAGACCTATGGAAATGTAAGCAATTCAGAGGAGGTTTTCCCATCTGCTTCACAGAAACATGTCAGGCATGTTTCTGACAGCACAGTGTAGCAACAGGTTGAAATGCTCACATTTCTCCTGCCTCACACGTCATGGAAAACAAAACAAAACAAAACCAATAAAGTTCATATCCTGATGCATACATTCATTATGCTACAAAAAGTACTGAGGACACTTTATTTGTGTGCTGAAATGAATAATTGATTTTTTGTCCGATACCTGCACCAATAAATGAAAAGAAAAATCAGTTCTGATAACGTTTAATTAGGCAGGATTACTATTGAAACAAACAGAAAAACATTTCTTCTGTATCATACAAAATGTTCTATTTAATCTGAAATATCTTTTTTCTTATTCTATGCTAGTCCGGAAAACAAAGGAATTTATGCTCTCTATTAAAAATCCATTCGAGTTCACTGATCTGGTAACACAGCGGATCAGTACAGCTACATTATAAACTCTGTTCCCAGGTTTAGTCTCTCCCCAGCCACGTCTGGGAATACTATAGACAGAAGGCTATCAAATTTGGTAACTTTTTATTTATGATGGAGAACATGCTTCTGAGTCCTATTTAATTCTGAATCCTATTTCAGAAAGATGGAAGTGACCAAGTGATAGAGTCCAAGTCCCGACCTGCTCAGGACAACCCCAACATTCACACCATGTTTCTGAGGGTGTTACCCAATTGCTACTTGAATATTGTCCGGCCTGGCAGCATTACTGCTTCCCTTCCAGCCCTCCACCATCCTCTCATTGGAGAACATTTTCCTAATATCCAACCGATATCCTGCTGTTCTCTCAGGTCCTGTCAATGATCACCAGAGAGAAGAGATCAGCACTTGCTCTTCCTCCTTCCCTTGTGAGGAAGAAGTAAACAGAGATGAAATCTCCCCTCAGTCTCCTAATTTGAAAACCCATGGACAGGTAAAGGCTTCACCCAGAACAGAACAGGAGGAACTCACCTCTAAGAGGAAACTCATAGGTAGGTTGAAAACCTTGTCCTTAAATTGGTGTCTTTTACGTTTCTCATGTCTTTACAATTTTACATTTCAAATTCTTATCAATAATCATCTTGCATATTTTATCTATCGAGGGCTAGACCTATACCATGTAAGACCTTTTTGTGGGACCAGACAAAGTCCCAGATATACTTTTTTCCCAGCCAGACCTTCTGCACCCCTTTTTACGCTCCCTGTAGCCACATATGATATGGTGCTAAGCAACCCTCTTCTTTTCTAGTGAAAGTCTTCTGTTTTCAAGGTTATTCCCACTGTAAGAACAGGGAGTTTTTCCAAGCTGAACCTCATAGCCATATGCTCAGGGTATCACAATTAAGACAACATATTGTCTGTCATGTATATGAACTGATAGAAGTAATATTGTAGCAGTGATTTGGAGAAGAGCAAAAAAGGTAACGAGTATTGAGCATATGAAAAGGTGTCTTGATGTTTTACAATGCGACTATCCTGATATTGGTAAATCTTTTTTTTTCAGTGTCAGATTCTTGTCTCTTCCATCCTGTTGAATCAGGCCATCCACTGACAGAAGTTGCTATCTTTATTTTATTATTAAATCCCTAATAATCCTCAAAATCCCTTGAGAGATTGTCCTTTTGCCTCCTCTCTCACAAAGTACTGCTGAAGTCATCAGTTTGGTAATTAAGAGTTTCTCTTTGGAGAAGGGTTTTGGTTTTGCCATTGGAACAGTTTCTTTTCTCTAATAAGTAATGGAAATAAGCTTCAGGCAGCTATTGACCAGGAAATTCCTTCAAATATGCTCTGCTGGAAGCTAGACCTTTGGCTGGTACAAGCTGACATGCTTCCTGCAAAGCCTGCAGAACTCTAACAGCCACAAGTCTAGAGCAGAGTAACTCCCACCCTTCTTAGTGAGTGAATAATTGTTCTCCACAGTGTGTTCTGCAACGTTTTAGCTGCAGCTATTCTTCAATGTCTGTTTTGTGCTAAGACCAGTTTGATTATTTTTTTCCCTCCAACTCCCCCATTGATCAGACAAAGCATTGCTTTTAATTAAGTTTTGTACCTACTGGAGATATTTTGCAAGTATAGCGTTATTTTTTATTTCTCTTCATGAGGTGAAAATATATGGGATTTTGAGACAGTCATAAGAAAGTACAGTACAGAGATGTACTTGAAAGTTGAAAGAGTAGAAAGAGAGAAGGTCACAAAAGAATTTCCTTTCCAGAGCTCATTGCCAATAAGATTTTACTTTTATTTGCCTTTTCCTCTAGCTGATGCTAATCTTCCTTCCATGAGTCACCATTTTCAGCTGTTCATTACAGCCCCAGGATTTCCGTAGCAGTTTATTCACCCTTGCTGTGTTTTTATGATGCTTTGGCTATGTTCGGTTTGGTTGGGGACTCTTGTTTTTTTTTCTTCTTTGGTATTTTGACAAAGCTCCCTATTCAGTGTAGTGTGTATTTGCCGGTGTGAAGAGCGCCTGCTTCATCACTGGATGCAAGTGCAGTGCTTGGGCCTCGTAGGCTTATTTTAGATTATATCGCTGCTTATGTGGACTTGCTAATTCAGTTTGGTTTCCTCTGTGCTTCTGTTCCCATATAATACCCCACTCTATATAGAGTCAGCTATGAATGTTCCCCTTTTATACTTTCTTCCCAGCAAATCGGAGACAAAGAAAAAATCCTGTTCAATGGAATTATTCTTTTGATCCTGTATTTCTTGCCCATGTTAAAGCCAGGGGCATCAAATAAAGGAGAACAAAGGATCGATGACAGCCTCCCTCCTCTTCCCTGATTGAACTAAAACCCTAACACAGGTATTCAACATGCAAGTGTCCTTTCTTGTCTTCTAGCTTCCACCACAGGCAAGGGGTGATGAATACTTGCCCTCCCTATCGTGGCATTCCACGAAGATTTCTGAAGGGTAGAAGGGATGTTTTACAAGTCCTTAAGTCATCGGAAGCCTTTAAGATCTTTTCCTCTCTGCTGAAAACCAGAAACTGTTTTGAACAGGAGGTGACTTTTCATACCCAGTTGACCCTTTTGCAGTGAGCGTACTGAAGGTTTTTGTACTAAGACAACTTCTAAACATCAAGCTTAATCATGTAACAATGAAAAGTTGGTTTTGCAGCTCAACCTATCTTCCTCAATGTTTTCAGTAAGACACCAGAATCACTTTGTTTTGTGTAACAGCAGTGGAATTCCTTTGTTCCCTGGACACATTTATCTAGCAGGGTGTGTATGGAAGAGCCTCAGAAGTTACTTATCTCAATTTGTATTTAGGGTCTTGAAATTCTTTTTCATTAAAATCTGCATCGATCTTCTGGATGTAATTACATCTGTCTTCCTGTAACTATTAATTTCTTAATAGCTTTATGAAGGGCTCCTTATTCCATCTTAAGTGCCATTTGGATGCCCTTTTTCCTCTTTCACGGATTGAATCAGTAATAATAAAGCTTATAGAAGTTCAGCAAGTGCTCTACAGATATTGCATGCCGTGATCATTTTGCTCACCTGTGCAAGCATCTCTGGAGTAGAAGGTGCTGAATATTTTAACAGGATCTTATGAGTACAGCATGACTTTATGAAAGAACAGAATTGAGAAGTGCAAATAAGCAACTCATATTTGTACAAAACTTATAGGTCAAAGGATTTTCTAGATTTTTCTGTTCCAGAAAGGTGGATATTCCTTGTCAGGAGAAGGCTTTTCCTCATAATCGGATATCTCAATGAACTGCATCATCTTGAACATCCAAAATTTGAGTCATTTAGCAGGATTTATGGTTTTACAACTATGATGATGAGATGAACCTGTCAATTTTATATAACCATTAAAGACTGATTCTATGCTGACAAGAAAGACTATCGCATTGGATCATATGAGAAGTGAAATGTGCCTATTCTGTGAACGAGGGAATTGCTTGTTACCCAGCCAGAAGGGAATGATTATTCTACCCCTGCCTGTAATACAGAGGTGCTATTTCTCTCATCAAATTCCCTTTGACAAAAACTCTAATGTAACTGTTATTTGTTATGCCATAATTAATGGTGTATTGCCATGTCACATAAAAGTTCCTTAGGGTACCTGGAGAATGATGATAAACACTCAGCATCCTTTGACAGAAAAGCACCTATGTATTGGTTGAGAGGATCCCTTACTTTCTTTGCCTCCATCAAATTTCCTTCTGATTTCCACTTCTGCATGTTGCTACCCAAGGGACAAAAGTAATCAGAGAATCTGTAAAATTTCCTTCCCTTATGTGGGCACAATATGTCCCCAGTCGCTGAGAAACATGAGGTTTTCTCTTCTCAGGGAATGACTTCCCCCTTGTCTTGCTTATCAGCAGGAGGATCATTCCAGTCATTGACAGACACGGCCACAATTGGCAAATATATTGTGCTGTGTCCCCATCCCAACGAGGAGAGCAGCCTCACACTCTCCTGGCAGCTTTCTTAGAGAAGAAAGTAAAGTCTAAAATAGAGAAGGTGGTGATCAGCTCTGAATGAAGATGTACGCACGTGGTTTGAGTGGGACAATTAAAGTTACATTTTAGGTGGTGGTAGGTGCTCCACCTGCTCACCTGGATGCGATCACCTTCTTGCTGACAGGATACATTTGCAGTCAGTGAAGGTTTTACAGATATTTCAGACCTTGGTCTCACTGTCAAATCTTCATTTGTGATAGCATTTCCCACGATACAGACTTATCTCAAAACTGTATTGTGCTAAGAGCCACACTCCACTGTTTTTACGTGAAGGGTATGGAGGGCAAGAAGTGGAAATGGTGGGAATGGTTGGACTCGACGATCCGGTGAGTCTCTTCCAACTTGGTCATTCTGTGATTCTGTGAAGATGATAACAAACACCCATCCATCTTCATAACTTATTAGATCCAGCAACACTGGTTTTGCTGCTAGTGATGTAGACAGGGAAAATCAATACAGCTGTATGATTTGAAATGATTAGGTCACCAAACATTATCAAACTACTTGCAGTTGTACAAGTCCCAGCAACGTGCCTGAGAAACTAGACCTCCTGCCTCACACTAAGACCCACATCATGCAGTTGAGTTGCTGTGTTGCACGAGAACTTGCAGGCCCAGTTTGTAGCTGGATAGCTCTGCACTACAATAATATCACTAGTGTCCAGGTGTATCTTTCTGCTGCCAATGCTCTGAGCTTTGGGAAACTTAAGTAATGTATATCTCTGTAATACCAGCTTTAGTGCTTTGAACCAGGTTGAAAAGGTTGGTAATAAAGCCTTCTTTGAAAATTTTTCTTCTACATGCTGCAATAATTACACAAAGGCATGACAAATCCTATGTGAGAAGGAAAAACGAGGATATACTTTGAAAGTTCTTGACCTGCTGGGGACAAATGGATTTCCTTTTGCATCCCTACAGCCTGTGTTGACTTGCTGTTGTTTAGCTTCCCTTGCTGATATCGGTTAGGTTTTAGTCTGACTCAGAATTAATTTCCAGCGAGATTCTTTCTCTTTCTTTAAACATAGTGAATAAAAAGCCCCAGTCATCTACTGATCCATGGAAAAGCACTAGGACAGGTTTCTTTTGCCGTTCCAGTGGGTCCCACTCAAGTGGCTGAGTTAACAGTTGCTTCTTAGGATCCTCTATCTGTTTGTGGTTTTTTTCCAGGCAGATGTTAGATTCTTTATGTTCTAAATTCCTGAAGAAGCAGTTCAAATCAGCTTTAGAGAAGAAGTATACAGGTGAGCCTGCAGTAAGACACACTGCCTTTCAGAAAGGTTTATTAGTTTGAGCATAGAGCAACTGTTTAGCACCCAAGTTCAGAGTGCACACATTGAAAGATTATGTCAGCCCTTCACTCTATTACCTATTCCCAGCTGCATTCTGCCTTACTGAAGCTGATGGACTTTTTGGCATAGATTCAGATGGGATCATAGTCATACTCGTGTTTCTTGGTGCTAAGGTGTCCAGGAGAACTGGCAGCAATTTTGATGCGTACACCATTTGCTAAGAAACAGATTAGGAGCATGTCCTTGAAATGATGTTCTATTCCACCCCACTGACCATCTCTTAGGTGGCAGGAATTTACTATTTTGAGCTATTATAATACATTTCAGTTTATTTTTCATTTGAAGAGGGATTTGTTGTTGGTTTGGCTTTGTTTGTTTTTTTTTCTTTTGAGTGGAAGACTATGAAGCAACTGCAGTAAATAATGTGAAGCTGTTGTTAAGTAATGATTTTTTTTATACTTTTTTTATTTTATTAAACTAGGAATACAAATAATACTTTTTATGGGGTCCTAGGTGCTTCAAACAGCCACAATTGACACCAGTGTTGACATTAAAAAATAGATATTGCTCTATTTTCTGTCATGTATATCAATATATTTCCATAAAAGATAGATACGTTCATTTGTTTAGATGCACTGTAAGGCGCTGTTTTCACCATGTTTTTAGATTAAAAATACGCCTCTGTGTGTATGAAAGCAAAATTACTTTGTACTCAATACAACTAACTTGCTTGGAAAGATTTGATGAAGCTAAGTGTGAGAACTGCTCCAAGAGAAAGTTTTGAAAGAGAGTGTCTCTTTTCTGAACAAATTACAATTGAAGCATGGCAAGAGGAGTCGCAGAAAGATGTGGACCTCAGGCACTAAGTGTCGCAGTAGCACTGTTCCTAAATATAACAGATGTTTAAATCTCTTAGCTATCCCCTAATGAGGGTAATTCATTTCCCTGTTCATTACAGATCTAGTGCAGTTATTGTAACACTGGACCTGGATTCAAGTTTTTAAATTCTGATCCTATTTCTGCAATGACCCGTGGTGTGTCGGTGTAACCTGATCTCACGTACAGCCTTCCCGTGTCTTATCTTCCTAACTTTCAATAGGAAAGGACTAAATAGCACTGTTGCAAATATGTCAGGATAAGGAGTCTTGAGGTAATGACATTTACTTTTATTCTCATCCAGACTAAAACAAGATAACCTGGGAGAGAAAGAGGAGAAACTATGTTATGCTTACATGAATTTAAAATTATGAACAAAACCCACAAGCTATTTCAGCATTTGATGCCCTTCTTAAAATCTGCTGAACAGATGCCTAAAAAGCTGTTTGAAATGAAAAATAAAAGCAGCTTTGTTACACGTTTCTGTTATATATAACTAAAACTTCTCCAGACCCTCTTCCGTAGTGAAATCTCTGCTGAAGAGGGCATAGGGTGTTTCCGTGCAGATAGATTCATGGAACCATAGAGCAGTTTGGGTTGGAAGACAACTTAAGGATCATACAGTTCCAACCCCCCTGCCATGGGTAGGGACACCTTTCACTAAATCAGGTTGCTCAAAGCCCCATCCAACCTGGCCATGAACACCTCCAGGGATGGGGCAGACACCGCTTCTCTCTACAACCTGTTCCAGTGCCTCACCACCCTCACAGTAAAAAAATTCTTCTTAATATCTAATCCAGATCTACCTTTTTTTCAGCCTAAAACCATTACCCCTCATCCTATTTCTACACTCCCTGATAAAGAATCACTCCCCAGTTTTCCTGTAGGCCCCCTGGCCTATAATGTGAAGCTGCTATAGGGTCTCCTGGAAGCCTCCTTTTTTCCAGGCTAAACAAACCCAGCTGTCTCAGCCTGTCCAGAGGTGCTCAAGCCCTTTGAGCATTTTCATAGCCTTCCTCTGGACCATTTCCAACAGTTCTGTATCCTTCGTACGTTGGGAATTCCAGAACTGGATGCAGTACTCTAGGTGGGGTCTCATGAGAGCAGAGTAGAGGGGCAGAATCACCTCCTAGACCTGCTGGTTACACTTCTTCTGATGCTACCCCAAGATGTAGTCGGCTTTCTGGCCTGCAGACCCACATTGCTGGGTCATGGTTAGCTTCTCACCCACCAGCACCCCAAAGTCCTTCTCTTCAGGGCTGCTCTCAATCCCTTCTCTGCCCAGCCTGTACTAGTGCTTGACATTGCCCCCGTCCAGGTGCAAGACCTCGCACTTGGCTTTGTTAAACCTCATGAGGTCAACACAGGCCCACCTCTCAAGTCTTTCAGGGTCCCTTTTGATGGCAAATTGGGTAGAAATTCTATTCCCACGATACCACATTTTGCAATTACTACTTTATTTCACCTATGTTTTTCTTGAGCAGAACTAATCTCATCACAGCATTTAGATTGACAGAATCTATAAGTGTTGTAATGTAATAGTAACTAGAAGGACTGCATCAAGTGTCTCTGCTAGTTTAGCCATACAATTTTTTAATCCTTTAATTCTTAACAGTCGTGGAAGGCAGCATCTGCAACTAAATGCTTCCCAGCCCTAAAATAAACTTCATGGAATGAAAGAATAACCTGCAGATGGCCATTTAGGCCATTGTTCAGCATTTTATGATCAGTGTTCCATCACAAAGCTTTCTTGTATTATCTCCCAATATTATTTTGCTTTATTGTGTTCTTGTCATCACAGTTCTTATTTCAATATGCTTCACATATTTTCCTAGGAATATAATCCTCTTTTGTGTGGATTTGTGCATGCAGGCTTTTGCAAATGCAATTTATTTTTCAATTGTTTATCAAAGAACACAGTCATCTACCTGGATTAAATGAACTCATCAAGAAATTAAAACTTTTAGCTGCTTTTAAAACACAGTTTATATTATTTCCAGTCAACTGTTCTTTTTCTTCCATGCCAGACTCGTTGGTCTGTAATATAATAAATTATGCACACAGATAAATGAACTGGAACAAAATTACCTTTCTCCTGAGTAACAGATTAGTTTTACTTTGCACATACAGTGGTCTGTCTTCTTGTTGATGTGTCCTGAGGATAGGGAAGAAATTTATGACAGTCCTACTGAAAAGGCTAATGGAAGTTAGATGCATTTTCCTGCCCTTTGGCAGCTTTCTTGGACCCAAAAACAAAAGTGGAAAGTGCAACATATCGTGATGCTGGACATTTAAAGTAAATTCCTAATAATTTTCAGCCAAAGAGCTGCACTCTCATCTCTGAAACTTTGATTGATTTCAGCTACTGAGGAAGAGACATTTGTTTAAGAGATTTTTACCAGGTTTTAGGCAAATGAGTTTTTTTTAATTATTTCATTAGCAGAACTCATCAAATTTAAGAGTTTATCAGATCAATTAACTCAACATTTTCCCTCTGTTTTTTTTTTTTCCCTATTCATTTCTGCTGTGGTATCACAGTATTTTGAAATTCTCCCTGACTTATTTGTGTCTCACTAGATTTCTTCAGCTCAATAGAAAAGATGTGGGATCATCCATTGTACTACAGCACTCTTAAACTGTCCTTGTCTGCCTTGGGAAATGTGAATTTAACTCTCACTTGAGAGTTATTTGAAGAGGGAAGCTCAATTGCTTTGCACATGTCTACTATTGCTATTGCTGGGATGCTAATTCATCATAGAATCATAGAATCACCAGGTTGGAAGAGACCCACTGGATCACCGAGTCCAACCATTCCTAATGCAACCAATGGTGATGTGCAGCTGGGCCTAATTGGTGTTCTTGGGATTAAATATTAATGGTTTTGCTTGCTTCTTCTGTACCTGGGATGGATTCAAAGTAGGAAGTCTTCAATTCATCCAAGAAGCAAAATGTCTCAGTGTTTCATTATTTAGATGGTGAGTTATGGAGGTTTAATAGCAACAGCAGGCTGTTCATCAGTATTTATTGGTCTGAAGGCATGTGGAGCACTTCCTATGCATGAAAACCTTGTGCAGGAAAGTTGTTGTGCAGTCAGTAGGTCTTGGAAATGAATTCCAGCACCTGGTAGCATCTCGCAGCCCTTGTCGATTAAGTATCTTTCCGGTTTACACATTTGGACTCTTATTTGTAAAAATAATTTAGTGAACTTTGCTCTTAATGACACTCACGAAATTGTCCAAACATACTTGATGCTTTCACATTATCAAAATCAGTTGGATACTGGGGGCCTAAATAATTTCATTAGTTTAGTCTTTTTTCTCCTGTTCCTTAAATTCCTGTTTATGTGAAAAAAGTGAAGATAATAACCTATTTTTCTGTCAGAGGAGGATTGTGAAGATGGATACAATAAGATTATGAGATGGTCGCAGTGAAGTGGGCCCAGCAAGCTTCTTCTCTGAATAAAATGAAAATATTCTGTAAGGCAAGTATGCATACACTTACACTAACGTGTTTTGCAGTAGAAGGAAGACTTAAATATGCGCTTAATCTGAAGTTCATGCTTATGTGCTTTGTTGATTCAGTGCCCATAATAGCAATCCATCCTCTTCTTAATACTGTTCCTCCATTCCTATGTTCCCAACTAGAATGAGAAATATGCTGTTTTAATTACACCAGAGCCACCGAATATTGGCATTCAGCTCACCTACAGATAAGGCTTCAGATTTCACTGTCCCCTTATCTAACAGATGTGACATCTTTACATTAGAGTATAACGAGCCTCCCTTATAATTAATTATATATGAAAAAAGCAAGAAAACACAGCTCAGAAAGGTATTTTGCCAATAAAGCTGCAGAAAGAGCAGAACTGCATTTTTAAATCAGCCTTCAATTAGAATTGGGTGACTCCTCACTTACAGAGACACTTAATGGAAAGTGGTATGAAATTTAAAAGGGCATAGCTCTTAAGACATTTCATTAAAATCAATGGAAAGCACAGGCATTAAAAACTAGACTGATTTGGAGACCTACCTTTGAGTTTGGGCATTTTATTTTACAGGCGTACAACTGAGCCTACTGCTGACCTGTCTCCTTGCAGTGAGTGTAACCCAGGTCAAGGAATAAGCTTGATGACTTGCATAAGGCTTCCATCTGAGAGGTGTCTGTAGAAGCACCTCCTGTATCTGAAATGAGTAACGACCGAGTCCCTTCCCCCAGCGAGGACTTCTTGAACTGATCCCAAGCTGACAAAAGGTGAGGCTCAGTTCAGGGTAGTAGGGTCAGAATTGGAAAGTTACTGCCCTGAAAAACAGAAAGGTTTGGAGGTCAATTGAAGGAGAGAAATAACTGAACGAAGGGACAAGAATAAAAAGGGCACAAACTTTTGAAGCTTTCTCATATCTGCTGTAAAAATCCTCAAATTTCACCTTAACTCAGCTTGCAGAGAGATTAGTCAGACTTCTCCACAGCTGTGAAAAGATCACTGCTACAACAGTGAGGTCTAAAAGCTATCCAACCTGCAACATCACCAATTGTGCAAGTCCTGCACAGACATGGACTGAGCGGCATTACTGACTTGTTCACTTAAATATTTCAGGAAACATTGGAAAAAGAAGAGTAGGGCCTCATATCTGTGTCTTTAAAACTAACCAAAGAGAATAGGGAGTGCAACAAAGACAATATGAAAACAGGGATTGAGCCAACAGCTTCACTCCAACCTGACTTTATCTATTGATGAATGCAAATTAGCATTCTCCCCTTGATAGCTTAAATCAAGCTTTGATGAAACATACAAACC
This sequence comes from Clamator glandarius, assembly GCA_033459285.1. Classification (NCBI taxonomy): domain Eukaryota; kingdom Metazoa; phylum Chordata; class Aves; order Cuculiformes; family Cuculidae; genus Clamator; species Clamator glandarius. The sequence continues at coordinate 7,816,166 of JAUNZM010000092.1, read as the reverse complement.
AATCAATTTGTGTATTTAATGTTTCTTGTATAAGCAATGTCAAATAAGACACTGTATCCATGCCCACTGTGCTCTTAGTACATCCTATAGCATGTTCCTACTTGGAGGTATATATTTTATGGGAACTGATGATTCAGGATAGGTACATAATTCATTTAACGCCAAAAAATAGAAGAGTAAATATGATAAATTGCATCAACATATTTTTAATGCCCTTGATCAAATGCTTCCCTGAGACTCTGTCTGCAATGCAGGGTGGTTATGATACTTCCCAGCCTTTAATAACACAAAAGTGTTTAAACAAATATTTGTGGCAGCTTTCGCATTCTTAAAATGCTATGGTATACCTAAAATGCCCATAAACACTACATTTAAGCTAAGACAAGGCTGTACCATCAGACTTGCACACAGGTAGTCTGGCACACTGTTCAATCTTGCTGCCCCAAATCATGTAGTAGTAATTCCTTTTTTGAAAAATGTCTCCAGTAAATTAAAATGTTCTGTGCCTGGCTCCTGATACAGATACAGTTACTCAGCTAGAGGGTGTATGAGGTCCAACAGTACTGGCATCCAAGCCACTGAGAATGGAACAGGGGACGTTAGCCAGTGGCTGCAAGTCTCTGGTATGAGGATAGAGAAGCCCTGAAAATATTAAATGTGGGCAATGCAGTTTTGCTTCAGTCTGCAACGCTGCCCCATGCTTGTCACCTCATCCCAGCTGCATCCACCCATGTTCTCCACTTCTAAACTGCAACAGCACTTTCCCAAGTCGGGAGATATTGAAGAAATAAAAGTTCAACATGTAGAATATGTCAGGGAAAGAGGGAAAAAAAAAAAAACACAGGAAAGAAAATCTTGGGGAGTTTGTATGAGAAGAGCTTATGTCACATCTCACAGTCTGCAGGGACACCTTGCTCATTTTCATCCCTTCATCTAGATAAATTAATCCAGCATACATCTGGATGCCAGAGTTTTAGGAACATATCTAGTATTCATGCGGTTTTAAATCATTATTTTGGTTTGCTTTTCTTTCCAGTGAAATTTAAACTCTGCAATCTGTAGAAATAATTCCTGGCACTCTGCAAATGTGACATTTGCCTTTTTGGCTGAGACGGGAGATTGAAATAGAGATGCTGAGGTTTGCATTGAGGAATGTGGCTTTCACAGCAAGGAACGGCTAAGGCCCTGTGGGGTTGGATGTCACTGAGGCAGAATATGTAATGTGTCATTACTGTGTTTCATACTCATTAGCATGTGTTTGCACTAACAGTGTGTTGTCCATTTTTTAACTTTTCAAGTGTTTCTCATTGGTCAAAAGCATGATTATTCTTATAAGAATGTGAATGACCAACTCTGAGGTTTTATAATAAATGATTTAAGAAAGGAAGTATCACACAGAATCACAGAATCACAGAATCACAGAATAACCAGGTTGGAAGAGACCCACTGGATCGTCGAGTCCAACCATTCCCACCAATCCCTAAATCATGCCCCTAAGTACCTCATCCATCTTCACCTTAAACACCTCCAGGGATGGTGACTCAACCCCCTCCCTGGGCAGACTGTTCCAATGCCTAACCACCCTCTCTGTGAAGAATTTTTTCCTAATCTCAAGCCTAAATCTCCCCTGGCGGAGCTTGCATGTTTTCTCTGGACAGGAATCTAAAGAAGTTGTGATTTTCTCTTTTACTTCCTCTGCAGATAAAAATGAAGCATGCTCCCAAACTGCTGAACACCACTTAAGGCTCTATTTTAATCTTGACATTCTTACCTTGTTCCAAACTCTCCTAGTTTTGAATCCCATGGATTTCAAGTCACCAGAGACTAATAAAATCAAAGAAATGAGGAAAGACAGAATCCTATTGTTCCATAACGCAGCCAATCCCCCATTATATTCCTCTTGTTAATCACACACTGGATGCAATTGCCTCTCACTGGTACAACGTGCTCTAGCTTTACCGTCTCCAAATGTCTGGGTGTGAAAATATACAAAGTATATGGCCTGGTCCTCAATACAGCATCACAGTACAGTTAGTGAATTGACCACCTGCTTAAAAATTAAAATTAAAACCATCACCCAGCTTCAGCAGGGCGGAATTCAACCACAATGCTGATAGAAGATAGATGAAGTGACTATGCGGTCCCCTTCACCTGGCAGGGATTCTGTCCCTGCCCAGTCCAGCTTGCCCTGTACCAGGGCTTCTTAAAGCTCTTTATATCCATTTCCCAACAGCTCCAAACCAGGAATCAGCAACTCTATGCTTTCCCAGTTTTTCACTGCAGCTCTGATCTGCAGGGAAACTGCAGGAAATTTCAGCTTATTGTGCTGTGTCAGGATAAGCCCTTTGGGAGAGAGCAGCGAGGGACCTCATGACTCAGAGGCACTGGGCTGATCACTTCCAAAGATATATTTTTGTCACTGTGGTACAAGGTGCTGTCTATCTCCAACATTTGCTCTTCTCCAGTGACACAACTTTAGTTCCTGCTGTAGCAGCAAGGACTGTACTGTGAAGGATATAAATTAGCATTTCATCATGCTTACCTGTCATACCTTGCGTCAAAAAACCTCTATTTCTTTCCAATATTTCCCTTTATTTTAGTGGCACTCTTCAGCTTTTACCATCACAGTATTGCATTTTACTCCCTGGAGCATTTATAGAGTAAGTGTCACAGCTTTAATGGCTCGGGAAGATAATTATTCTTATCATATTAAATCTTTGACTGACAGCACTTGGACATTTTTTATTTTTAATTTTTTTTTAAACAATAACTTGCAATACAGAAAATATTTTCAAACTCACTACAAACTGACAGGCCAGAATTCTCCTATCAAATACATCTCAAAATATCAAGCTTTACTGACATTTTGCTTGAATTTCTTGCTGGCTGAGAAATGCCTGGGAGCATTCTGATCTAGCAGAAAGGGCTAGTTCCCAGCTGAGATTTGTACTTCTTTACAGTGTTAATCTAGTATACTGTATAATCTAACAGTTTGTTTCCATGTGAATGTGGAATTTACTTGGACAATGGGAGAGGAAAATTGCTAATATGTTTTGTCCAAATATGGGATCAAACTAACTGACACTGTGTAATTTCCTTGACTGAGAGAGAATATGTTGCATTGAGGTAGAAATATTTCTTTTTCCCGAGAATATTTATTTACAAATTGCTGCAGCTTTAGGCTGGTTGAGTTAGTTACACCAAAATATAAAGATCAAAGTCTAGCAGACAGAAAGAGTAAAGAAAAAGTAATAAAATACGAAAAAAAGTCAAAACAATTTAGTCAGACATTTTCAAACAAATAACCATATTTTCAAAAAAAAAAATTAGATTGTACCTTACATAGAAAACTATGTAAGGAATGTAATTTAAAGAAAGGGTAAGAAATGGGTTAAAGATACACCTCCGCAAAACAGAGGACAAAATCTGTTTCTCTGAGGTGATTATAGGTGTCACTTTACCCTTTTTCTCTCGCTGCATAAAATTAAAATAAGTACAATTGGAGATCAAATCCAAATATGTATTTGGGTTTGGGTTTTTGTGGGTTTTTATTGTTGGATTGTTGGGTTTTTTTTGTTATAGGGCAGTTAAAATCCATTACTTGCTGAGTTTCCTTGGAAGGTCAATGAGTGCTGCAAGCCCTACAGTGGGGCTGTAATCATGACATATTCCTTAGCAAATGAAGTTAATAATTATGCACTGATATATCGAGATTTTCCCTAAGGAGGCAGCCCCATACTGTTTTCTATTTTCTGGATGTGCTGCCTGCATGATTGAGTATTGTGTTAGTCCTGAGATTTGCAGGGATGAATTCAAGTACAGATGATAAACACCACAGCTAATGTATAGCTATGGGCAATACTTTAACCCCTGAAGGATATCTAGCAGCTTGTAAGGGTTTGGTATGCTGAAGTAGAAGCCAAACCCAGAGGAAACTTTCACAATAATTTAAGGGCATTACATGCATTCATCCATGTACTCGGAAGACATTTATTTCCCCCCCGTGACTCCTGATAGAGTTCAGGGATGCAGTTCATTCTGGCTAACTGGGAGAGCCCATCTCAAAGGAAGGGGCCAATATTTATGAATAGAAACTTGGCGCACACCAGCCTTCACCTCTGAAAAAGCCATTAGCAGCTTCCAGAATGAAGATGTACCTGGAATGTGGCAGTACTAAGGAGGAATGTGAACAGGGAAGGATATAGATCTTCTATGTGAAATTAGATGAGGCATAAGAAGCACCAGATCCAACCTGTCACTGATATCAAATGTAAATGGAGCTGAAGGATTTCTCAGCTTTGATTTTTATAAGTTGTACAGAAATCTGTATAATCTTATTTCCCTGGGGGCAGTGACTAGGGATGCAGTGAATCACTTTATACAAAGCAAGAAGAAATTAATTCTGCTGGACTGGGTCAATGTATCAAAGTATATTAATACCGATGAGCTTGAAAGGAGGAAGAAAGAATAGGAGAGGAAAAAGTGTTTCCCTTAGCTTACCTCTTCCCAGCTCAACATGATGTCTTTTTTCATCTCAGTATCCCACTTGTCTGCCTACAGATGAACCTGGGTCTCTAATAACAGTATTATGGAACTCAGTCAATGGCTTAACATCATTTTATTTCCCGTGGTCCCAATTGCCTCACCAGTCCACAGCTAATGGGCAGAAAAGTCTATTTCAGTTTTCACATCTCAGAAACGTCTAAAATATAAGCATCTGAGTACTTTCATTGTTGGGGTTTGAGTCTCTTTTAATGGTCAAATGGAACAATCCTTTTCACTTTTTATCTTTTCACTCTAGTTAAAACATTCAGACTGGAATTATTTCTTCTTTTATCTGATTGAGAAACATCTGTTCTAGTTCTCCTCTAAATGAGTTCTGCAGTCAGGTGGCAGTAGCAAGAGCAACAGTATAACACATCTAATGAACTCATCATTCTTTCTAGCCGCTGAGCAGGATTCGCGAGTCTCTTCTCATCACCTCATACAGTCGTTGAAGAATTCACTTATCTAATGAAAGCAAAAGTAAGCGTCATAAAGTTTTCTTGGAGCTCTTCCCAGAACGCTGCCTCATCATGAGGCTTCTAAGTGAGGCAGAAATATGAACTACTGCCACCTGAGTTCTAGAGCAATTTCTTCAGCTGCCCTCGGACTTGGGAAGAGTGTTCTGCTCCTCTTCCTTTTTTATGAGCATGGTACACAGAAGGCATAGTGATCCTCCAAAGTTTACTCTTCCCAGGCACAGTTACTTGCACACCCACGGCTACCCACTAAATCCTTATAAAGAAAGACAATACCATCTTAATATGACTGCCTGGGGTGTCTAAAGAAACTCAGGTGCCCACATTATTGATACTGGATTACAGAACTTCATGTAAAATAGACATACATACATTATTAAGTTTTATTTGAGCTGTTAAATATTAATGCTTTTTTATTGAAAAGGATTTTTTGTCAATTTAGCTCAGATTATAGAATCCTGAAGGCAGGAAAAAGGAGTATGAAACTGTTAGGATTTTCTGGGTGATTGGTGATGCTGTACACAAGAGACAATAATCCTAGTCCCAAATCTTAGTCCTCAAAAGAAGGGAAGATGCCCAAACTCTTTTTTTCCAGCCACAGCACGCTGTCAGAGCACCAAACAAAGAGCATTTGGAGTCCTTTACAAGGCACCATAAATGGCCTCCACGTACATGTTAAAAATAAGGCAAGCTACAAGTAGCAGACACGCCTAGAGGGAACTAAGTCCTTGCTTCTTCCTCTCCATCTTAGCGCTGTGGCACTAAGTTATAGGTTTGGTCTCTATTCAGAAAAGAACTGATCAGATCCTTTGCCATTCTAGCAACAGTCAGGTACCCAAAGCTCCAAACTTCTAGCTGACATTAATCTTTTTGAACAATCTGCTAAAATATGTAGCAATGACTCCATAGTACTCTAACCAAGAGGTTTTTTTTCTAATGCAATTAACACTGCTATCCATTTGTCCCTGGAATGTTTTCCTACATTGTGCTGTCCTGCCATCCTGGTGGTTTTACTGCAGTGTCTAGTTAATTAGCACTCAGTCTGTTTTCCTGATACATTGATTCCAGTCTCATTACATTATGCAAATCTGCATCTTGTTGAGTCTGTCGCGTTTCAGGCCACATGCTGAAATAATCAAAACCCCTGCACATCCCATTGTTGTTGTCCTCTCTGGTTTAGTGTTTTATTAATTTCTGTGCCAGTGCACTTCCTAATTTAGAAGCAATTGAAATCTTAATTTCAATTCTCATATAAACTGTAACACTGGCATTCTGGGTAGATGGCATGAAATGGCCAGGTTTCATTTCTTAAGCATGTCTGCCTGAATGTCCTATTTTGTGATATATATTTATCAAATTAGTATTGAATACCATCTCCTTTATTTCCTTGGTGCCAAATATTTTCCTCCTATACAGAAATACCTGAAACAGACTGTGCTTCTAATCTGCATTTCCAGTGGCCAGTCAGATGCTCTAAGAGGATCGGTGGGGCCAGGATCAGCAGGATAAATGGGATTGCAGGTAAACTTGCAAAATTTTATAGTGCTACACTATTTGGCTTTATTAGTAATGATGACTCCACCTGGAAAGTTCATATAGAGAAACCAATGTTTAAAGGCAGCTAATGCAGAAAATCATCTGTCAACTAGAAATACCTCCAGTGAGTCAGACCTGCTTTCTTGGCCTCTAAAAGGAGATCTTTTAGGTATCTGTCAACAGAGGAGGAGATACTGGGTGTGAGGGTCCTATCTCTTCTCCAGGTTAATAAGGGTGGGGTTGGAAGCCCTTGCCAGGTGGGAAAAAAGGCAAAGTGATACGATTGCCTGCAGCCAGGAAAGGTATTTCCTATCAGTGATGCCATTTTGGGGTTTTTTTAAAGGTGAGCTGGGACCATGGGGGCTTTTGTCTTCTATACTGTGCCTGTTATCCAACAAACACTGTAATCCTCACATTTTTTGGAACCTGGCAATATCAAAGTAGCATTTCTTTCATTCTTCTCCCTTTGAGCTTCTACAAAAGAAGTAACATTTTGAAAGCAAAGATGAAACAAATTTCACTTCCTTATTTGTCTTACTAGAATGTCTCTGAACTGAATGGATCAAACTGATAATTGTAAGTCAACTTAAGCTCAAAGATTAAAGAGAAATTGTTACTTTGAGAGGAGAATTTCCTTGCATCTTCCCTTCCAGAAAAGAGGGAGGGTGCACCGAAACGAGTAATATGGAGTGAAATGACATACTACACGTTGGAGATTTGCAATGATCTGTCACGATGAAAGCAACAAGATCAGCGGCAGCCAGACAAAAATGATAATTTCCTAATTCTTTGAACTGATATGACAATATTTCCAACTCTACAGCAGGCACTTCAGATATCTGAATGGAAAATCTATCTGTGCTATCTCAGGATGGGAGATCAGGAATTTGGTTCCAAACAAGATGCCATAAGGTCACTCTGAGTTGTTCATGAGTAAACTAGTGTGAGATTTGGTTGAATGCACCTGTAAGAATTTTTATGAGAAGTTCATCTTCTGTCTCATGTAACTGTCTAGAAAAGCCTAAATGTTTAAGAATAATTAAGACAAATGAGAGTCTTATTGTCTCCCCCATAGCCCTGCCATAGCTGAAGTATATTGAAAGTTTCAGAGATAAAATACATACAGCAGTTTCTTAAGAGGCAGTAGGCAGGTGCCTGGTTGATAATTTTCAAAGATGCTGTTACTTGCTTTTCTTTTGTGTTCAGTCTTTCATACAGGGGAAACCATTTGTAAATCTCGTACATCCTTCTGACTGATATGAGAAGGAATCCACATTCAAATGTCTCAGCACCTCAGTCAGCAAAAGGGAGGAACGTGTCACTCCTTACCAGTCAACCTTTAACTACCTTTTCTTTGGGCATTCTTCAGACCTTTGCTAATTACCTGCAAAATCACTCATAACAATATTTTTTTAAAGTGTTACCTACCTTATTTCAAAGAGAAGAACATGCCCCCAGAACACTTGTATTCTGTTCCTAGTATTTTCCCCAGCCTTTTTTTTTTTCTTTTTTTTGCTATTTATCCTTTCACACAGCTCTTGTTCTTTCCTCACTATTATCCCATCAATTATGATTGAGTTTTCTGATGCATTAGAAATATAAGTTAAAACTAATGAGGCATTTGAGATTTCAGGTATCATTTGCAATTGTTCTGAGAGGTTACTGAGAGCCATAATGGTGAACTCAATATCCATGACTCCCTTAGAAGCCTCTTGCAAGGATAAAGATTGGAATTCACTTTCAAACATTGTCACCCGGTTGTTTCCAGTGATATTCTGCAGCTATAAACTTGAAAGAGATGTTATCACTGAGAGTACAACTGACAGTATGCACTTGCTGCCATGGTTTGGGCAAGAATCCTGGTGAGAAGAACAAAGTCTCATCACAGGAGATGATACAGCTGAGCAGGAAAGGAAAGAGACAAATGAACTCCCAGCCAATTCGCTTGTTGAGCAAAACTGGAATTCTGACAGAAGCAGCTAATTAGGAAATCATTTATGCACTGATTATCGGCACTGCCTGCCTAAGAACACAACACAGCACTTGTATTGGAGCAAGCAAAGTGTAACTTTATAGTATACTTGTGTTGTCAATTACCTGCCTAATAGGGTTATAATTGAAACCACTATTATAATGTCGTTTCCATAATAAGCAATAAAGCTGTAAAATAATGCATAAAGCCCCTCCAAGTCTATGGAGGGCAGGTATAAATCATGTAATCAACAACAGCTTACTTTGTGAATCCCAAAAATTGATTAAAAATAATGACACTTCCCCATGGAATCCTTCACAGAAGCAGCTCTAAAATTCAGGAACGTTCGGATGAAAATCTGCATCTTGAAATAATTAAAGTCAGAAGTTTTATAGCCTGATCCTAAGCCTCTCTACTCAGTTCATAGCTTGCCTTGACATCATAAAAGTTTGGACCAGATCTTTAAAAGACAAGGTGTGCCTAGGTCTTTTGCAGAACTTCATACTGAATTTTGTACAGAACTTCACTGGCATAAAATAAAATAAAAGCTGAAGCCAGCTTCCCTGGCTGCCTTACCAATGGCAAAGTGATGTTTTCATCTGCTCTGTAACTTTTACTTTCAAACTAGCTGGAGCAGGAAGAAAAGAAGACTTGGGTCTGATATTCACTCCACCTGTCTCTAGTGATACAGTGGAGGTTAGAATGACCTGAGAAGTTCAAGGAATCAGATAATCCATGCATCCTTCCTATAGCATACTGGAGTTCAGAAAGCAATCACAGGCCAGGTAGAATAAGAAAGAGGATAGAATATAGACAGATTTAGGCATTTTACTGATTAAAGAACTACAGTTTTAACACAATCCTTAGAAATCTGGCTGGTAACCAAATTTAAGACATAAAACTCCTTGTAGGGAATAGTATTGCACATGCTTCAGGTTTCCTGTGGTTAACATTGAAACGAACTGCAGCTTTTCCTCCTGGCACTTTTCCTGCCTGTGAAGATAAGAATTATCTCCACTTGTAAACCAACCAGCGAATCAAGCACTTAGTCAACTTATTGCTAATGTCACTAAGAGCATATATAGATAATATATTCTAGGAGCAGAAAAAGAAAACATACTTATCCCCCAGACAGAAATATTGACAAGAAATCCTGACCTTTCTTGGTTTAGAGAAGTCATTTAACAAGCCAGTTCTCGGACCATATAGCAGCTGAGTTAGCTGTAGGAGAAACCTAAGCCATTTTTCTCTTGAAAAAATGAATGACCTGATGACTAACTACTTGAAAGCAGTGCTGATGAAACAGTGTGACCTCTTTTACTTTCTTCCTTCTATTTTAATCCCTTCATTTAAGTGAGAAGATTTGACTTTATAGAATATTCAGTCGTGCTCAAAACTACAAGACTTCCACTCCTTTAGGTCTTTATGATTAAACAGAATGCCTTATTCTGCCTTGGTCTAATTTGTATAATAAATTAGCTCTTTCGCTGTAGATAGTAAAATGATGATATAGATGTAATAGTTGAGTCAGTTAGTTAGTTCTACTTCCTACCGCACAACTAATTCTTAACTTCAAATAACTCCTGGTTTTATATATTAGTGATTGGTTTCTCCTACTAAAATATCCTACATGCATCTCTTCCCTATAAAATGACAATAGTTTTATTTCCTTCCTGTCACACTTAAGTCAGTACCCCTTGTTGTCACCCCACATCCCTTTCAAGGACGTTCAGCTGAGTGTGGGCTATATTCAACTCAGATGTGATTAAATTCTTGATGTCAGTTCCCCCTGCAGCCTAGGAGACCACAGGACCATGCTCAGACCTCTCAAATAGTCTCCCTGGAGATGTGGTAAAGAAGTTGTCACCGCTGGCCTCCCAAGCCTTTCACTGCACCTGCTTCTCAGGTATGTGTCTTGAAAGACTCCATGCACAGCAAACTAAATTTGTGGTGCTTCAGGACCTAGTTTAGTAGGCATGGTGGTGGTTGGTTGACAGTAGGACTGGATGGATGACCTTAGATAACTTTTCCAACCTTTATGATTCTGTGACTAAGACAAAAATCAAGCCTTAACAGAGAAAAATAATGCAATAATGATAACAGTGAAAGCTTCCTTAAAGAAGCCAGGTGCTGTTAAGTGTCTGACAGTGTCCTTTTTCACACCTCCTTAGGAGGATGTGGTGTACTATCTGCACAGCAGTTGTCCTCATACTAAGTGTGCTCCCTACACCTGAAGTTCTTAGCTTTAAGAAGTGTTTCTTTTACTTATCATATGATCAACTGGGAAATTTCAGTACCTACACCTGGTCTCAACTCATAGCTCATTGCAGCCACCTGCAAAATATTTTCCTCTTCAACAGAAACCAGGATAGAAACTCTCTGAGGCTAGAGGAGTAGCCTCCTATTGTTCTGGTGCAGCGTAATGTGTCTTTTTTGGGGGAAGATTGCTTGCAGAACTACAGTATATAGCTTGGGCAGGAGCAGTGCAGATGTTCTCAAAGCATCATGAAAAGCAAATATCCTGTATAATCTGATACAAACAAGCTGTCACAGGGTGTTTGCTTAAATTCTTGATATTTCAAGGCTTTCCACAGTACATATTTGCACAACTGAAGAATATCTGAACCCTGATCTTGGCTGGGTCTTGCACAGTTGATTTAATTCCATTATTAATCCTGTTTGTTGTAGCCCATTTTTTAGTATCTTGAGCTAAATTCTGAAGTGAAAGTGGGAAATGGGCAGCTTTTTTACCTAACCCATTTGTGGCATTTGTCTCTCCCTGATGTGACAGGTAAAGGAGTGAAATAAACTGCCCTGAGAGTTTCAGCCTGTACAGCTGGGCAGGGATTACTAACCTCTGGCAGGTGGTTTGGATCTTTGTTGTTCTGAGAGTAAATATGCTGCCTGCAAACAAGGAGGAATTTGCTTTTGTGGCTTGTTTGTCAGAAAATTTGGTTTTAGAAGAGTTTATCCCGAGGGAATGGGTGAAGGAAAAGATAGGATGTAGACACAGACCAGTGATGCACTGACCTTCCTTAGAAGATACTTTCCCATCTGGATCCCTATAAGCAGCACGTGCTTTGCTCCCAGCTGTGATGCTTTCTGTCTTATTGAGCTCATTTAAAATTTCCCCAGTATATCAACTGTTACACTTCTCTCTGAATGCCCATTTGCAATATCTCTTTGCTGTCCTAGACTGAAAATAATATTCCAGGTGCAGTCACAGTCAAACCATACAGAGGAAAATTATTGTTTGGGTTTTATTCCTATATAATGATAACGTCTCTCTGTCCATTGTCTAAAATTGCATTGTCCTTCCTTTTACTGCTAAATAACACTGCAAAATCATCTATGATTTCTCTATTGCTAGTTCTCAGTCTCTTTCAACAGTACTGCTTCATTCCATTGAATACGGAATTAATTTGTTAGTGTTTACAGACCAGTGAATGCTGTTGTGTGAGAGGCTGGACTAGACCATGTAGAGACAATATAATGTTGATAGCAGCCAACAAAGAGAAAACTGATGATTCAAACTTAGAAAGGAAAAGAGGAACAGGAGAGAGAGTTTGTTGAGTAATAGAACTTTCATTCCTGTGGTAGATCATAAAAGATATTAAAAAATTGCTCAGGTCCTAATGGCAACAAAGTTTGAAAAGCACAAACACAAAATAAAATAATAATCTAGAATTTCACTAAGGTGTTTTGTTTAACTCAAAATTAAAAGTCTTGAGATTCTTCTTGTTGTTAGTTTTTTTGTTTGTTTTTTTTGTTAATTTGGATTCTTTTACTGTCACCTAATAATTTAAAAATCTCTTTTCCAGGGAAAATATTCTTTAACTTTAAAAGTCCTCTGTTTCAATTCTGGCACTTCAGAGACAAAATTTGTAATAATTTTTTGATCTATATTTTCAAAATGTCTTATTCTTTTCAGTTAACAAAAATAATCAAATTTTATATTGGGAGCCAAATTCAAGCCAACTTTTCCATTTCTTTAAAGACCAGTTATGAGAAAACTTAGGTTAATTCAATGTCCACTTAAATACAAATACACAGAGAGAGAAGGAGCTGAACAGCTAAGGGTGCAATGAGCAAGAAAGGGAGAATCAAAGAGAAGGAATGCTCTATAAAAGAAAATGGGGGATGGAAAATAGTTAAGAGTAGGGGAAGAATTTGAAGATTCACAGGGAGAGAAATAGGGATAAAATACTAGAAAATGGGAATAACACAAACCCCGTAATCAATTCCCACACAGTTTTAAGCAAGAATTGACATTTCTGTGTCAGGTTCCCGCATGTCGGGCACTTCCACTGCAAGAAACAGGGAAAAAAAAGCCTGGAAGAACAGAGGCACCTGGGATCAAAGCATCTCTTCAATGAAGACATAAGGTGTTGGAGGTGACCAAGCTCCTCGATTAGACGTTCTGCTTACATGCCTAGAACTATGTGGGATAAAACCAAACAAAGCCTTTTAAAAAGTACACTTGCGTTCTTTTGTTTCATGTTGTTATTTTCACGTGCATCTGGTATGTAAATTTGTGGAAAAGACTGGTGAGTGAGATGGTTTATTTATAGTATTATACAGAGTTGCATCAAAGAATAACTTCCATAAACCCCTTCGTGGCTACTTGATGAATTATAACACCTTACCTGCAATAGCCCTCAGGATACTGGGTTAGATATCTGAGCCTTGCAACAATGGTACCAAAAGACAGTGACTCAGATATCATACAAAGGAAAACTAGAAATTGCCAAGAGCCCTGAAGAATCAATGCCCCTAATTCTGCTGCTTTTTGATCTTGTCAAGAGTAATATCAACCCTCTTTAGGGTTTCGCAGTGGGACAGACAAGCCAACATACTAGTATAAGCACATTTTGGTTGTGGATCTTGGTGCCCAGAGGAAAATAACAGTTGATTATACCAGCTTTAGGCTGCAGTGCAGCCCTGATTTCGTTTAACTGCCCTGGTAATCCTTAAACTTGAGCCTTTGGGGTGAAAAACTTTTGACTAAGCACTGGACTGGGTTGAAAACAAAAATGTTTCAAGGTCCAGGTTATTTTCCACATCCTCTCTTCATTGACTTTATGTAGCTGCCATTCTCCAAGATTAATGCTTTCAAAATATTTATCCTGTCATTTACATCTTCTGAAAAAGACATGTGCGACATCCCACTGACCTCTCTGAAATGCATGTATACAGTGCATTAACGTCACTAAATTGTCAATAGAAGTAAATTACAGATCTTGTAAGACTGCTTTGTTTGATCCTTTTTCTGTTCATGTTAGTATTCAATTGCAGTAATTTCCAGATCTTTTTTTATTTCCAAAAGAAAGCTGACTTCCAGAACAACCCTTTTACATTATTCCAAATAAAACCCCAGCCAAGAGGCTGCTACAGAGTTCAACATTCCCTGCTTTGAAACAGTACAAGTATTCATGTCCTATGAAGTGTTAGTTTTTTTCTTTTTTGACTACCAGAAGATCAAATTCTTACACTGAGCCAATGAATAATAACCCCAGAACCACTGCATTCTTGGGTGGTCTGTCAGTTATCTCCTAAGTCCCTACTACACAAAAGGTACAGACCCACGCTCACAATTCCAGCATGAAAAGCTGTAGCTGCACATTTCACAGAATCACGGAATAACCAGGTTGGAAGAGACCCACCAGGTCATCGAGTCCAACCATTCCTATCAAACACTAACCCATGTCCCTCAGCACCTCGTTCACCCGTCCCTTAAACACCTCCAGGAAAGGTGAATCAACCCCCTCCCTGGGCAGCCTCTGCCAGCGCCCAGTGACCCTCTCTGTGAAAAAACTTTTTTCCTAATGTTCAGCCTGAATCTCCCCTGGTGGAGCTTGAGGCCATTCCCTCTCGTCCTGTCTCCCGTCACTTGGGAGAAGAGGCCAGCTCCCTCCTCTCCACAACCTCCCTTCAGGTAGTTATAGAGAGCAATGAGGTCTCCCCTCAGCCTCCTCTTCTCCAGGCTAAACACCCCCAGCTCTCTCAGCCGCTCCTCATAAGATTTGTTCTCCAGCCCCTTCTCCAGCTTTGTTGCTCTTCTCTGGACTCGCTCCAGAGCCTCAACATCCCTCTTGTGGTGAGGGGCCCAGAACTGAACACAGGACTCGAGGAGCGGTCTCACCAGGGCTGAGTACAGGGGGAGAAGAACCTCCCTGGACCTGCTGGCCATGCCGTTTTGGATCCAAGCCAGGATGCCACTGGCCTTCTTGGCCACCTGGGCCCCTGCTGGCTCATGGTCAGTTGGCTGAACATTTCTGGAGGGTTGGCTTATACTCATGCCCAGGGAAAGTTTGCAAGAACATGCTCTTAGATGCAGGAATCTCTTGTCTCTGCTACTAAATCACATCATTCTCCATTCTCTCTTTAGTGACTTAATGTCCATGAAGAATACTTTCCTTTAACTGATATTGGGCCTGAAACAACTTTCCCTTGTGTCTGTTCTATGAATCCATTGATCCAATATCGAGAAGAGCATTTTTTGCAACAGATATCAAAACAACTGAAACTGAAGTTTTTGATTAACGCGAACTCAGAATCATCTAGCTGCAATAACTATAGGTGTTTTAGTGCTTATTATGTCTTTATTGTGAGTCATCTCACCACAGAGGCAGATTGCACGAATCAGAGTAATTTTACTGGCAATGATGACTTTAGCTGCCTTCACAAGACAGACTTCTGACCTGCTGTATAAAATGTGGAGTGAGACAACACCTCTTTAGTGGCTGAGGGAAGGATTTCTGTCTAGCATCTCTGCTCTTCCCAGCAGTTCTCTCTTCAGTGCCTGTATCTACTGTTTCATTTTTTTTTTAAAAAAAAATAAGGAGACAGAACACTATTTCATTGTATAATGTGAAAAAATTAGAATAAGGACAAATTTAGGAGTCTAAACTCTTAATCTAAAAAAAAAAAAGCAGATGAGCTTTTCCACTCAACATGATATTTAGGTCAATTCCCAATTTTAGTGGAGTCGAAACCTCCTTGCTTCAAAGACTGCAGATTACAGTCAGAACAAGAACTGAGATGCTGGGGCTTTCAGTTTGTTCAAACTCTTGGCTCCGTGGCACAGGACGTGGAAACCCCACAGAGACCATTTGCAAGGCATTCTGAAGGTTGGCTGCCTCACTGAAGTGCAACTAATAAGGGAGCAGCCCCACATTTCACAAGCAGTTTGGCAAGAATCTGAGTAGGGATCTAAAGGAAGTTAATAAAAATAGATCTTACTAGATAATTCATTTTGGTTTCAACAAATCATTTTTTTTTCATAACGTCATGCCTACTGTATTATACTTACAATACCTCACCTGTGATTTTCTAAAGCCTTCTTTTAAAGTAGTTATCTGCAGAACTGACATCCAGCTCTCCAGTCCACATTGTTTCAAAAGCATCTGTAGCTGCAGAATTACACATGGGATCAGATCCCCATCCTGTGTTGGTAATATACTAACTTATTACAAGTCTGATTTCCCCTAACAGTATTTTTTTCAGACTACTGCATCAGTATATTAGTATCCATCAGTATCTATAACTTCTGGTGATGATTGCCAAAAATTTAAAAATATGAAGATATTCTTATAAGTTTGTGGGGTACCTATTTGGTGTCACAAGGACTCTTAATAAAAATGTGGCCCCATAAAATTCAGCCATTAATTTCATCTAGAGTCATCAACTAAAATAAAATGAGAAAAAAGTACTAAAAGTTCTCCTGAGTGATTCTCTCCTTCAGTACATTCTAATATTTTTGGAAGATGTTAAAGCTCTTATTGAACTCTGGATCAAATATAGCATGAGCAGTACCTTTCTTTTGAAGGGAAATTCAGTTCTCTTTGTTAAATAATGGATCTGAGCAAGCCAAACATATCTTGTGAAATTAGATGCAGTCCCTTATCATTCAGGTTCAGGCAAACCTTAATGGCAGTATAAAGTTAATATTGAAGTGAACTTAGATGAGAGTATTTTAATCTATTTATTTATGATAGAAGTGATTATCTTTGCAGCTAGAGGAAAGAAAATAAGTTCTCCACCTGTGCTTTTCTTCCATTCAAAGCCTTTGTATTCAAATGTCAATATGCAATGTTGAAAGATGAATATTTATAATTGCTCTGATTTCATTAGCTAAAAAGCCAGAATTAGATGATAAAAATTTTATTTTAATGAACAGTTTCAACATGAAGAAGGTATGAATTTGTGTCTTGAGGATATCATCATGACTTAGAAATGAGGCAAATTAGACAAGTCCAATAGGAAAAAAAAATGGCAAGGTTGACAGAAGATTAAAATAACTTCAAACAGAGCAGAGAGGTAAAAGGAGTAGAGAAGAATATGGAATTAACTTTAAAATCTTAATTCTTTTTTTGATATTTCAAATTAATTCTGAACAGTGTTGATAGAAATAGGGGAAAAGATTTCAGCATCAGGCAAAGACTGGGCTGGGTAGAATAAAGATATCCTTCAGAACATCTCACACTGCTACTCCCTCTAGCTTTGTATTGAAATCAGTGAGGTAACCTGCACTGAAAAAAGCATCTGTAAAAACTGCGTACATACTACCCACCTGTACTTCAAAATAGGCCCATAGCATCTTTGGACTTTTTGCCTGTGAATGTGTTGAACCTCATCTGAAAAAATAAATAAATAAAAAATTATTGAAAAAAATTGCTTTTCCATATAGTCTGCAGTTGTAATGTGGATTACAACTATACTGTGGTAGACAGCCGAGTTTGACAGCTCTTGGCTGAAGTTTTTAGGAACTGAATGGATGTAACCAAGAAAAAGAAAGGAAGGAATCAGTGGAATTAAGAAGTGGTCTGATTCCTTAAAAGGTCAAATGCTTACAAACAAATCTGAGGTGTCCTGAATCCTACTGCAGCATCATCCTCATTAAAAAGCATCATGATCTGAAGTAAATGCTCAGTATAACTGCATTTTTACTGTAACCATTTTAAAATGATGGCTCTTGTGGCATACACACAGCTCCTTTGTTATACACAGTCATGCAAGCAACACAGATGACTGTTAATGTTACCCTCTCTCCCCCTCAACTATTAAATAAACTCAGAAATTACAATGACATTAAAAACACTTTGAGCAATTTTATGTGATCATTAAGTCAGCATATTCCACTCTGGAGGTTTTTGCTATTCAGCAGCCTTGAAATTACTTAGATCAATTAAGTGCATTAGCTTTTGTATGGAATACAGGAATGTGTTTTTTTGCCACTGCGGGGAAATATAAATAATGAAACAAGGAGAATCTGCAGCAATCTCTTTGTAGTCCCAATGTTCTTTTCTCACTTCTGAATGTTTTCACTTGCCTGGACTTGCATTTTCCTTCCTTGATGAAATAAAAATATTTATCTCTCGAAGCCGAACATTTTAGCATTAAGAAAGCCTAGAAGTCTCCCTTATACTCTGCCATTCTTTTTTCCTTAGGTGATAGAGAAGAGGTATGTAAGCCAATCATTTCCACTTTATAGAAGTGTTTATCAATTCCATGGTCATCGTGGGATATGACCTTGCAGGAAAGGTCATTAGTTATTAGTCATTAGCTACTACTAATAATTAGTGTCCAGGTAGAGTGATTAGCTGGTCAAGTATAATGTAAGAATGACTTCAGAGGACATGTTGCTTTCTGTAAAGTTAAAAAGCTAGGAGATAGTTTTCTGGCTTACAAGAAAACTGATTGAAAGGCTGTGTAATTAAATTCGTTGTGTGCTGTGTCCATCCTGCAGAACATAATAGGACTTACCCAGAAAATTAATCTGATAAACTGGTGCCCAGTTCCATGCTAATTCTCATGTTGTTGTGCAGCCCAGCCACTAAATTATAGTTATGCAAGATTAATTAGCACCATTGTTCATAAAGCTAATATTCAATGTAAATGAGGAGGATTAGCAGGGAGTTATGCATTGACTTACAAGAAAGGAAGCAAATTTTTAAACAGGGATCTTAGGACATATAAATTAAAACCCAAAGGATTTACTTTCAAAGGCTAATGGCCCACTGCATCAGGTATGGTTTTGCTTTGCCTTAGCACAGAAATATGTTTGCAGAGGTAGAGTTGTGCTTTGCTCAGTTCTGCTGAACATCCCTGGGCATTTCAGGGGTCATCAGCTTCTACGTTACAAAATCCAGAAGGGATCCAAAGACAACTTCTAAGGGATTACTTGTATATTGTGGATATTCCATCATGCTTGAACTACATTCTCTTTAAGAATTTATTTAAAAAATATATTCAGGAAAGAAAACAAATTAAAGCAAAATCTACAAGCATTTTACAGTACTTTAAAATTGTGATACTGTGAAAGCTTCTGTTACATTATTTTAATGCTTAATACCTTCCCTATTAAAAATGTATATTTTATCGCATAATTTTTGTTCAACTCTGGATTCTAACCCTGGGTCTATTGTAGCTTTATTCTCTAGAGTTTCAATAGTAAACTTGCCTTCCCCACTGACATGTATATGAAATTATTCGAAGCTACTCCATCGCTCCATAAATTGGATTGGATTCTTTAAATATCTGTGTTTGGGGAGTGTTTTTCAACACTTCACTCATTCCTCTCTTCAGAACAATTTTCAATATCTTTCCTGAACTGCAGACAACAGAGCTGGACATAACATTCCTGCCGCGATAGCAGTACTATCAAATACCAAGGAAATACAGCATCTTGATCTCTACTCAGAATTCTCTTGTTTATACTGTAATACACATTTATTCACTGGAGTCTGTTGTTGGCAGGATCATGTTCACTTGATCCAAAAAATGCTTATACTTGTTTCAAATTCACTACAGAAGATTTCTTCTCTTCCCCGTTTGTGTGGGCTGTAGCTATGTCTATAGCACTCTTCATCCCTCTTCTGTCTATGCTGGGACACATTAGTTGCATACGGACTGATTTACTTAGGAGGTTAAGGTGCAAAGACCTTTGCAGCAGGAACTAGACTGTGTAGGCACATTGAGTGACTCTGTAACTTCATGAATGCTGAGTAGCTCAAGAAGTGACTCTAAATGCACTGCAGTGAAAAGAAAAGGGATATGTTATTTGCTTTCTCTTCAGAAAGCTGGAGGAATGTACCAAGAATGGCTGAATATTTATATTTTTTTCATATTCTTCGTAAGTATCCTGTAAATGGATAACATCTGAGGCAGACAAAAATTTACAGTTTCCAGTAGAGCAATCTGTATCCTCTTCAGCGGGGAGGAAAAGAAAGAAGAGAAATGCTAGCAGGAGGATACGGTAAATTACAGCCCTGTTCCAAACAGAAGCAGGACAAAAAAAGACTCCAACCAAAAAAGCTGTTGAAGAGTCACGGGAATACACAGAGATCTCTTCAAGTGATAAAGTTCCATCTTAAATGATAATACACCTCATGACTGGACTTTGTTTGCAACCCTGCTTTCCCCAGCTGATATATGTGTGTAACACTTACCACCCTGGGCACTGTACCAGAGCTCAAAACACCTTATAGGTAAGGATGGAAACTGGAATGTTCCCTAAGAATAAATGTACAGCTATCAGAGACAGACACTGTCTGTGACTGTGACAGAAAGAATGGCAACTTCCACAACCCAAGGACTTACACAGTGCAAGTTTGTTTATATCCTCTAGTCCTAATAGGCTACACAGTTTGGAAGACATAAGTCTTTAGTTTGTGAAAAAGGTGGGTTGAGGGGTCAAAATCAAAACAGAGCCAATAACTTAGCTGACATTGCAATCCATTTACATTTATCTCCCTCTGTACCCTGCTCTAGCTTTTTTTCTGAATTGTTTCAGAGCACTTGTGATCAGAATCTCCAAATATCTCTCTCTCTCCATGACAAGGAGTATTTAGTATTTATGATGCACAGGGTTAGTATATTTTTCTAATGGGAAGAGGTGCTATGAAGGCTTTTATGTTGTTTTCTTTTTTTATTTGGTTAATATACTTAGTGTATGTGAATGTGCACCTGTGTAATGTTTTGTTAATGTGAGGTTTATTCTCCTTTCCTTCCAACCCCTCTTCAAGTATGTTGGCAAATCAATCAGATTTTGTCCTTAATGCATGTTATCTATCATCTTCTCATGAGCAAACGGTTTATCTTAAGGAGAAGGAAACATTCTAATGTATTCATTCTATTATTGTTCATTGGAAATGATCCAGATTTGAAATAAACCAGTGATTGGAAATGTACAAAGTATTTTAATATCCCAATTATTTTGATTTAATTTCTGCTAATGGTTTAAATTGATGCTGAATTTATTTAGAAGCCATTACAAAGGGATTCCCCCTGCCCCCCACCGAGTATTTTAGAAACACTTAAGCTGAAGACAAAATACATTGTTCAAATTCCAAGTTGCCAATACTATGAGAAGGGGAGGCTTTTGTATGAGAAAACCAGGGTGAGTGGAATATTTTTAAAGAGGCAAACAAAGCTGCTATATATACATTCAATTGTTATTTAAAATTTCATCTGATTTTAGAAAAATCATTACAATGGCAATTTTTCTGTCTTCAGGAGGTGATAATCAGACACCCACCAACTTCCTACACTGCTGGCGCTAACATAGATTTGATTATATGAAAAGACCTGCTCAAAAATCCCATCTCTCCTTGCCTGATCCATTTCCCCCCGTGTTATCTACATTCTCATCCTACTCTTAGGGTTGTGCTTTGCCCTTTTCCCATAAATTCCATCCAAAGTGTTCACAGGAATACTTTGCTCAAGTTCAGGATTTCTCTCAACAATTTCACTGCCTAGATGGACAGAGAAGATTTTAAGGAGATAATGCCTAGCTCTCCACTATATACCTTAGGAATTTTAGAAGCTGTTCCTAGAAGGCTCATTGCTGTAGTTAAGGTCCATGGGATACTTCATGCTTACAGCCTACAAGCTTTGTAAGGAACTTGCATGAGCATGAGAATTTAGAAGTCTTATTCCAGCAGCGGGCTGATCTGTTAAATCAATTTCTTTTCAATAATCCTCCAAAAAAAAGTTACTACACTTTTATATCCTTTCAACCCTAAAAGATTCAATTGCATTACAATAGCATAGAATCAAAGCAGTGGAGGACTGACAAAAGAAGTGAATAGGATCTCTATAATAAGTTAAGAATTTATGGCCTGTTGTCATTTTGAAAATAACTGTAGCTCAACAATAGCTATTGCCTGTAAATGAGCATCCATGGATACTTCATCACTTATGAAGCAAATGACATGAAAGTTTCTTTAAAGATTTGACAGAGCTTTGCTCATTAAATTAATTTTGAAGTGCTAACTTGGCACCATTTTCTAATGCACATTAATTCATGATACAAATTTTGACATGTTCAGACTTTTAAAATAAGTTTAAATGGCATTATAATTTAAGAAATGTACTCCATATAAATATATATATATATATAAAAATCAGAATCACCATACTTTAGCGTTTTATTTAGTTGTAGGTGAAAATACGAGTGTGTTGTGTCATCCTATGTAATTTTACAAGAGCATGTAAATGAACTACTTGCAACTATTTAACTGTATCATCTTGCCACCTAGATCTAGGGCAAAGATACACACTGCTTGCATTAGCTTACCTAGATAATGAATAGTGTGAATGGAAGAAAAAGTCATTCTGAAAAACAATCAAGAATGTTCTCTGTGCTGAAAGAATAGCCACTTAGAATTAGACTGTAATAATCATGAGGTGCTACTCAAGATTTTTAGAAAGAAATGTACTACTGCTCTTTCCTTTGTCTTGAATTACGTCTGGTTTTAAAGTGATTGCTCTAAAGATCAGAAATCTGGGCTCTGGACTAGGAAGGCTCAAAATCTCTATCCTGAATTATGACCTGGATTACTCTGGATGCACTACCCTCTTGCTTTTTTAAGCAGAACCACTCTGCAACCTGAAATGCAAAATTTGTGGTGGGGAAAAATAAGAGGAAACCTTACTGTGGCAGCCAATGCATAATGCACGCAGCTAGGACATGGGGAATTTTGATGTTTTCATCTCTATGTAGCGAAATCAGAAAGGAAGGGAACCAGAGGGCAGATCCTCCACATCCTTCATTCATTCATGCATTAATCATCAAGGCAGAGAGTAGGCTGTACTTGGAGAAGCTGGTTTTATGCTTCTATCAGCAATTGCAAGACTTTCGCAGATGGATCTTCCTGGGTCTACATCTTTATCAAGGACTCTGGCAGCTTTTTGGGAGCACTAAGCCACCCTGCTTCATTCTAGACCATGCTGGCAAGGTATCCGGGCCAAATGAATGCGGTCCTTTATACATGCAGTGCTTAAACATATCCCCATACACAGAACTTTCTATGGTTCTATGGCTTGGTTGGTTTGGTTTTTTTCAGGTTGTCCAGTCGAGCAGCCTGTAAGCTCTACAGTGCTTAGCAATCACCCTCCTGGACTGCGGGCTGGCATTAAACCATACCTAAAGCCACCTTAGAAAGACTCTCTGCACTCTGGATTTTGGTCATGACTATTCCTTTCACTGTGATGCAGTGAAGGGAGCAAAGCATAATTTTGTTGATGCTGTGAGAGACAGGGATGATAAACTAGGCTGATCACAATGCAAAGGCATTTTTTCTAGCTGCGATAACATAAGCAAGGGTTGTATATTTATCTAGCTATCTACCTGTCGGATAAGCAAGTTTATGATTATCTGTATTTATTCAAATTGCTAAGCTATAATCTAAGTTTTCTATTCATGCAATCATCTTTCCCCAAGTCATCAAACATTTGCTGAATTCCTCAGGTTGTTTTAATTCAGCCTCTTAATGCAAGATTTTCCTCCTTTAAATCAGAGAATTGGAGTGTCTCTTTGTCTCTCGGTTCAGTCCTTTATAAGATATGACTAATAATTGCAGTATTTTCCTTTGACTATTTTAGCAGTGCCTCATCCACTCCACATTCTCTTTGAAGTGAGCCGCCCTCACAAATGAGGTGATATAAGCTGTTCTCTTTTAATTCTATTACCTATCCAAAAAAGTTGCTAGATTTTACAGGTGTCACGTTTTCATAGTTAAAACCTATGGAGGCTACTTGAAAGTGTCTAGCCTCTACAAGATGTGGTCCTGAAGAAAGATATCCATTTGAGTAGTCAAGATTGAATCAAAATCAGTAATACAATATAAAAGAGAGTTTCACTAGTTAGTATTGTAGACGTACAGTATGTACACTCATGAGAGATTTCCAGCTGCAGATGGGGATTGGTTGTTTTATACAGCAAACAAGTCTCATTTCTTTCCAAAGAGTCCTTGCATGTATGTCTAAAGCAAATTCCCGAAGCCCTTCATAAGGCTGCTCCTCCCTCTCTCCTTGGTCTCTGCTTCTCCTTTCCTTTTAATAATAATGGAAGCGATTTGTATCATAAGCTAAACATAACTTAATTTCCTTGTACCTTATAGAAAGAAAATAATGAAAATAAATAAAGTAAATGAATTCATGCATGAACTGCTGCCATCTCTTGGCTGTATTCATGACTCCAAGTAGTCTGGGCATATTCATTTAAATCAAGAATATTAGGGCATTTTGTATCGTTTTCCCCTTCGCTTAAAATCCTGTCTTGCAAACAGAAAGCAAGACACCTTTTTTTTTTTTTTTCTGTGATGCTGCTCATGAAATTGCCAGTTACAACTATTAAGACAGTGTTTAAAGGTCTTCTACCAATATTTTTTGTGTGCTTAAGCTAAGTGCTTTGTCTCACTTTTCTGGGTTTTAGTTTTTGCTTTATTTTAATCTCTACATTTGTTAGGCTTCTAAGTGTTCGCTTGTAATGTTTGTACTACAAGAAAGACAGTTAACTTTATTACATTGGCATTCTGATAATGAAACGCATGAGGACAAATGAAGGGAAGGGGGGTGGCAGTGAGGAATCACATCTGCCTGAGTGAAATAAAATGAAGTTGCAACACAATTTTTTTCCACTTTTAAAGAATTACATGCTAATTTTATTTTTTTTATCCCAGATGTATGCTCTGAATAGAAGCTTGCTGAAAATAATGGCATAACTCCAGCGCGCGTCAAGAGCATCTGAACGATTTCTGGTGAAAATCGTCAGATTTCTATTGAAGTTGTCAGTGGAATGACATTGGTTTCTCCCACCCAATACCATTTGCCACAATCACTGCATGTTTAATCAGTTCCCGCTGATTTCAGTAGGACATCAATTGACCTCTTCTAGGTCAATTGCAATGTGTGGACAGCTAAAATATCCTGTTGGAGCAGTCATTAGATGCCCTCTAAATGATGATAGGGATGATGAATGGGAACAAAATCCTGGCAATCTCCCAAAGACAGACACAGAGGCAGGATTGTCACCTTTTTCTTGCTTTTTTTTTTCCGCCGGCCCTCAGTCCCTTTCCTGTTGATGTCACACTTGCTTATTAACGCGTTGCTGAAGCCATGCTTCACCAGGTCCTATGTCCGCAAGACAGCCTATCGTTTCAAACAGCAACTGAGCTGCATCAGCAACTCGTACTGAAAATACAAACGCAGAAGATCTGAGAACAACAGCCTTGAGTTAGGCCAAAGTTACATTAATGCCCAGGCTTTAATTAGCAGATCATCTCACTTTGGTGAGCAAGGAGGCTTATCCATGATCTGTCCGTTGGGGCAGAAGATGTTAGGAACCACCTTGAAAGCAGCAAGCAGTCGCTTGTCATGTCCTTTACGACAAGACCTTGTTTCTTCATTTGGAAGACCAGAAATTGCTTGATCTTTCCCCACATGGCAAGATCCATCCAATCACGGCTGAAGATCTCTTTCCTAGAGGAGCTACATGACTCTGCAATTCTGGGTCCAGTGACTCTATTATTCTTCTTATTGTTGCAGTGACTAAAGAGTGTAATTATATACAAACTCAGCTAAAACCGCTGGAATTAAGTTTGAAAGGGCTTCTAGAGAGGAGCAGTGTCTCCCTGTGCAGCACGTTTTGCTTCATTGGTTTTTATTCATTAGCTCTTTACACGACAACTTGCCACTGCCTGGTTTTCTTACTCACTGAAGAGATTAAAACAATATCACCCTGGAGACTTCTTGTCTGCACAAATCACCACAACCTTCCCAGCTTCCTCCAAAGCAAGGGCAGAGGCCTGGTGTGCTGCAATTTGGCAGACTAAGGTCTATTCTCATTTCAAAATGGAGCCATTCTGTTTTCTCTTTTCAGCTTGCTGAAATTTCTTCCTGATGATTTCATTAAAGGATTTATTTTTTTTTTTAAGCAGGATGGTAATTCTGATCTAGAAAAGCAAAATATATACCATGAAAAGTGCTATAAAGCAGAGTTTCACCCTCAGAGTGGTTCAGAGAGATGTAAGTAAAGTGGTTTGTGCTGAGCTCTGAACTACAATGTTTTGATGAGAAGATATTTGCTGTGGTGAGAAGGACATACAGACATCAAAATGAGTCGAAAAGCCACAGTAGAAGCACAAGGGGGACCATCAGTGCTCAGATCCTATTACTTAAGCAGTACTTTTCTCATACCACTTAGTGCACCATCACCTCCCAGAAGGAAGGATTTTTATGGCTAATTTGTGGAATGCCTTATGAGTAGGCAGCCTGTCTGAGGATGCAGGATCTGTAGCAAATATTGTAGTCTTTTCCTTCCCAAAAAAGGGAAAATAAGTAATTAGATTTTTAGTAATTACATTACCATTCATGGTTTTTTGTTAAAAAAACAACCTAGTGGTTTCCAGACCTCATCCATGGACTCATCTTTCCTGCATGGCTACAGTGGTAGAGAAATGGGGAGCACTCTATGCCTGTTCATTATCACGTTACCAAATGGGGTTTCTGTCATGAGAGCTCTGCACAAAACCCTGCAAAATACTTTATATTTTCTTCTATAATTCACTTTCTTCTGAAAGTTATTTTGTTGTACCAGAAGGATGCAAATACTTTAATTAAGAATAAATGTCTTTCTTTTTACAGGAAATTTCCCATTTCAGGTAGAAACCACTAAGCTTAAAACAGGAATTGGTATGAAATTTTCTGGTTTCTGTTTTTTAAGCTCTCAAGACTTAATCACTTCGTTTTCACTCTCTCTTTGCTGGCTGGAAGCAGGAACAGGCTGAGAATGGAGATACCAGCTAAAGCTGGTACATCATAGCTTGACTGTTGGAGAAGTCTGATATCAAGATGAGCCAGGGTTGCCTACAAAGTCTATATGAGTTAAAAGCAATTTTTTAAAAAGGGCTTTCTTGAAACAATCCTGGACCATCCTTGCTAGCTAGTGTCTTGTGGTATAACCACAATAGGAGATGGAGGAGTTGGGGAGAGCAACCATAGATGAGAAAACCAAAACGGTGGGAGTCTATCTGCTTTATTCTCTGACCTCTGTCAGTACATCGACACTGACCAGGTCCCCGTGCATCCCACAGCTGAGTGCTGAATCTACAGGGCTGCAAGGGCTCATGCTGAGAGGCTTCCTAACTTACCGCATGCAGAGTTCCAGAAGATTCCTCCTATGGTTCATTAATTTCAAACAGATCTCAGATTGAAAGCTAAACTGTCTGTGCTGTGCTTCAAAATAACAGGGGACAGTCTGGCTAGTGGCATGTGTGTTTTCCTAGGCCCTTTGTAGCAAACACCGACTCTCAAAAGAACGAACTCTTTGAAAAAATGACCGTGCGCTGAAAGAGATATCACCAGTTTGGTTCCCACCAGCAACAGCATTTGTGAAAAGCAAAGATATAAATGTTGGTAATTATGATCTAGGTGCATTGACATAATGATGTGAACAAGGCTTAGTGCTTACAGCTTGTGGGTAAATGATGGATGCTGGTTACCAAGGTGGCCAATTGCTAAATTCACTTTTAGAAAAATTAATTAAAATCCCATTTAAAAGAATGGTTTATTTACTTTTCTTTTTTTTTTTCTTTTCATACTTGGAAAGAAAACATTTCCCTGGGTGATATTATAATAATGTTCAAATTCAATTCCCAGAGAACATCCTGACTGAGATATTTAATTTGAAATTAGTTAAGTAGTTATTTGGCTGAAAGGGATTTCAAAAACAAGATCCACTCACGAGTCTTCAGGCTGTGGAAATATTCTAGTGAATTTAATTA
Organism: Clamator glandarius; assembly: GCA_033459285.1. Classification (NCBI taxonomy): domain Eukaryota; kingdom Metazoa; phylum Chordata; class Aves; order Cuculiformes; family Cuculidae; genus Clamator; species Clamator glandarius. Next base: position 7,788,570 of record JAUNZM010000092.1, on the reverse strand, counting down.
CAAATGGTATTCATTACTAACTTCAGTCCAGTAGTAACCTGCAGGTTTGTCTTTTGGTAAATTAACATGTCTGATTGTTAATAGGATAAACATGACCATATTTGTAACAGCTGAGAACTCTAATCAAACAAAATTAATGCTAATAATCATCCTCAGTGTTCACAGGGTTTTTTCCTTGGAGGAACCTCATGGCTGCATTTACACATATTATTGGTAGTGATGGTACTACTTATATCAAAATCTACAAAGTGTTAATATGCTGATGTTTTAGGATTGAACAAGATTCAGAGGGGGAGAGAGTCTGATATCTTTTCAATAAAATTTTCTGATAGAAGGAATTTGCTTTTATTTTTCCTCTTTGTATACGTGTCTTCTACAAGGCTTTAAAATTCTGTCTTCATTAAAAAGATAATTTGGAACTGGTTTACTAAAAAGAAATTATACAGTTTCTCATTCCTTAATAAAATAGCATTGTTTTTAAGAAAATAATGTGATAGATTATTTGGAGGTTTGTTTAGTTTTCTCCAACATCACTTATATTATTTAAAAAAAAAAAAAGAAGATATCCAGTGTTAAAAACACAGTAATGAGTTTTTGCAATGCATGTAGAAAGGGGTTTGCATTACACTCCTCAGTGTTGCTGTTTTAGCAATTAATCAGCAATAATGGAGAGTTAACTTGAAAAGACAGGGGAGGAATCTTCCTTTCAGGAGCCTTCGGGAACAACTTTGTGGAGGAGACTTAGTAACAGTATGAGAGATTAGTGACACAATTTATTAGCTGATAGGGTTTCTGGTGGGTGAACAGAGGGATGTTAAACTCCAGGCAGCGCTTATAACAGGGAATGCATGTCTGAGTCTTCACAGCTAAAGGAGCTTTTCTGAGAACCGTTTCAGCTGAGCTTCCTCAACTGGACCCGGTGTTGTTCTTAGCGCGATTGACTGTCTTCACCTCCTTACCTTAGCTAAGGGTTTGCTTCACTGCAATGGTATCTAAAATATTATCCATCCTTCCAAAAGCTGCCTCTCAGTGCAGCAGGGAAGAGCTGCCTTTGCTGAGGCTGGAGAAATGCTGAAAACCTTGAGATAGTAAAACAGCTCTGCTACAAAACTCTCTGCCTTTTATGTGCTTCTTTGATTCCTGCTTTGTATCTCCCCCAGCAGAGAATTGCTCAGCTGCAACGCCTGTGTCAAAGGAAGCTGGAAAATATAGCACGGGGGTATAGGATGCGAAGAGATAGCATGAATCACCACATCAGATTCCCTTCGATCTTAGGCCATTGCATCAGAGGAAGACCTGGCAAGACATAGAGGAAAGCGATTCCTATTGATTATGGTAGAGAAGGGTAGCCCCCAGGATGGTCTCTTTTTCCTGGAGTCATCTTCTTTCCTTTATTTCCACAGAGGCTTATGGAGTCATAGAATAGTTTGGGTTGGAAGGGACCTTAAAGATCATCTAGTTCCAATCCCCCTGCCATGGGCAGGGACACCCCACTAGATCAGGCTGCCCAACATCATAGAATCACCACGTTGGAAGAGACCCACCAGATCATTGAGTCCAATCATTCCTATCAAACACTAACCCACATCCCTCAGCACCTCGTCCACCCGTCCCGTAAACCCTCCAGGGAAGGTGACTCAACCCCCTCCCTGGGCAGCCTCTGACACTGCCCAATGACCCTTTCTGTGAAATACTTTTTCCTAATGTCCAGCCTGAATCTCCCCTGGTGGAGCTTGAGGCCATTCCCTCATGCAGCACCTGAGTAATGAAGTTCACTCCTACAGTTTTTTCCATCTTGGGTTCAGGAACCCAGGATCAGGTTGCGAATAAGGCAGTTAAGTCCACAGGAGTGGAAATGCTCACAAGGTAAATACTTTCATCTTTCAGATTAGCTGCCAAATTCTGTATGACAATGGCCCTTGACATCTCTGATGGTCTCTCAAGGCTGGGCCTTTATTTAAATCTTTTAAATTCATCTGTTCTTAAAAAAAGAAAGCCTTATTGGTTCTTTGAAAAGATGACTAGAATTCACATTCTGTATGTTTCTAAAAGTCTCCTTTTAACTGTACACTTTACAGTTCATTGGAAAACCACTGAAATATTCAAAGACACCAAAATCAAAGGTGAGCTAGTATCCAGTTAATCCAGCCATCAGGTCCCTGCAGACAGCTGGTAGAGATTCTCTGTAGATAAGATGTTAATGCACTTTCAGGCATCACTTAATAAAAAAAAAAAAAAAAAGAAAAAAAAGGAGAAAAAAGAAAGATTATTATTAATTAATATTGTAATAATTATTATTATTTCTCCAGGTGCTTAAGTCTGAGCTCCTTTATCACTTCATTTGTGCGTAATTTTTCATGAATAGTAGGGAAAAGATAGTAAGATCTGAAAATGAGATCCAACTCCAGAGCTAGAAATACTTATGATTTCTCCTTGTTATTTATTTGTTTTTTGAGAACTGGAATTTGATTTTTCTGCAAGTTTTGAAAAAATGCACATTAGTATCTTGCTATGCACAATGTGGAAAACAGAATTTCAAAAGAGAGTCAATGCAATAACGTATTTTTGGAATCTAGTTTAAACAAATCAACAAAATTATATTGGCTGCCTTCTGGGTTATTATTAAAAAGGATAATTAGGAGATGTGTTATACAGAAGAAGGAAAAGTTGAAATAAAACTAAGGACTGAAACCTGCAACCAGAACATCCTTTGAAATTAGAAACAAAAAAAGTGCAATGATTATAGAGAAGAGAATCATTGCTTTCAATTAATAAAAATGTTTAGATTAACAGGAAAGCAAAATAGATTGCTAGGGAGGGATCATAATTTCATTTTTGTTAAGATCTGCTAAATATAATCTTCCTATATCATAATACACACTGGGTGCTTGAGGAGATTCAGCAGGAAAGTGTTGCTGAAAATAAACTAGAGTTTATTTTCCCCTGAAGTTAATTCCAATAACCCTGACTGCACCTTAGAAGAAATGAGCTTTTCTTGTAACTCTATCAAAGGACTGAGGAACCTTAAAAACCACTGTAAAAGAAATAAGTGCAACTGTTTTATAGATAAAAACTGAGGCCAGCTGAAGGCTGTGGGCTGTCTTTGGGTACCCTCATGAAATGAAAGGAGGGCCCACGGCAGCAGGTAGTCTGGCACATTTTCAGGTCAATGTGGCAAGAAAACGTGGAGAAAAAAATATCCACTAGTGAAAAATGAGTTGATGCTGATGGTCAGGTCAGCCTTTCTGGGGGGGCATTGTTGGCAGCCTAACAACAGAGCTTTTCTCTGCAGGCACATCCAAGCTCAGATGGGCGTGCTGGATCTGACCCTGGTTCAAGCTTAGCTAAACATAGCAGGCAAGTGAGATTAATGACCTGACTGCTGTTTTTCAGGACTTCAAGTGAGGAAAAAAGGTTTCTGGAGTGAGGAAGGGTACCTCTCTTGTCCATTAAGGAAATGTTGTTCAAAGTGTAAACATCAGCTTGGAAACCAGCTGCTTTCTGTGGCTTTTAAGGTTTCCTCCCCAAGCTTCAAATTATTCTGGATACAAGCTGTCTTTCACCCTGTGACAGTTAAGAGTGCCAGGCCTCTAGTTACTAATGGAACATAAGTAATTAACCAACCAGTACTCCTGCAAGCCCATCTGTAGTGGAATCATAGAATTATAAAATAGCTAAGTTGGAAAAGACTTTTGAGATCATCTGTCCACTACTAAATCATATCCTTAAACGCTTCATCTACCAGTCTTTTAAATACTTCCAGGGATGGTGACTCAATCACCTCCCTGGGCAGCCTGTTCTAGTGCCTGATAACCTTTTTGGTGAAGGAATTTTTCCTAATGTCCAATTTGAACCTAGAGCAACTTGAGGCCATTCCCTCTTGTCCTATCACTTATCTTTTGAGAGAAGAGACCAACACCCCCCTCACTATAACCTCCTTTCAGATAGTTGTAGACAGTGATAAGGACTCCCCTAAGCATCCTTTTCTCAAGACTAAACACCCCCAGCTCCCTCAGCCGCTCCTCATAAGGCCTGTTCTCCAGCCCCTTCACCAGATTCGTTGCTCTTCTCTGGACACACCCCAGGACCTCAATATCTTTCTTGTGGTGAGGACCCCAAAACTGAACAGAGTATTCAAGGTGTGGTCTTGCCAATGCCGAGTACAGCGACAGAATCCCTGGACCTGCTGGCCACACTGTTTCTGATCCAAGCCAAGATACATTTGGCCACCTTGGCCACACCGCTGGCTCATATTCAGTGTCAATCAACACCTCCAGGTCTTTCTCTGCCAGGCAGCTTTCTCCTCACTCTCTCCCAAGTCTGTAGCACTGCACAGGATTGTTATGTCCCAAGTGCTGGATGTGGCACTTGGCCTTGTTAAACTTCATGCTCTGGGTTTCAGCGACATACTTGCATCTGCACAAAAAAGGAAAATGCTTTTATCTACACAAACCAACACAGCTACCTACTCCATGAATGGCCCACTCTAAGATTTTGTTCAAGAAATCAGTGTCTCAGAGGTCAGCCTCTCAGAGGTCAGCCTCTCCACTCCTGTGGCTCTGCAGCAAAGTCTGAATTTTGGTTGTATGTTTATTAGTGTTTCTTCTGAATCTCTCAAGCAAGGCTTTTCCAGAAACACACATAGTTGCAGCTGGGCTAGGAGATTGCAGCTCAGACCAAACAGCTCCACTTCACGTATAAGGGCAGAGAAGGAAGAGAAGAAACCTGAAGTCTCTGCTACTGACAGTTTTACCTTCAGGGGAGCATGAAGGAGGATTACAGTGTTTTGAATCTTGCTCTCCCTGGGTGGGACTAGGTAGATGTGGGAAGAAGGGAAGAGTTACTTGTTGGGAAATATCTGATGTAAATATTCCACATGTTGTACATCACCCAATTTTCAGCAGTACCATCTACCCACTCACCTGAGGTGACATCACGCAGGTATCACTTAGAATGCACAGTCCATGTGGTATCTGTATGTGCTACAGAGGTTAGAGAAGGCTTCCACCTACAGCCACAATGCCAAGAGAAGGACTCTTCATGGAGATTGTTTTAGCCCCTGGAGGGACCCTCAGTCTGGAGTGCAGCGCTCACGCAGAGAATTGGAGATACACTGCATCCCAGACTCTTCTGGTGTGGAGATAAGGGCTCAGACTCTCAGTTCAGGCTTTCTCTGTACTGACAGAAATAGGATGCTTCCCATGCAGACAGGGTTAATAATCGAAGAGCTTCTCCCTTAAAACACTTTGAAACACTACATTTAAATGGGCTGCATCCATTATTCATCATTTTCCTGCAAGCACAGGAGGGGAAGGCAGCTGTCAGTCTGATTAGTGCTTCAGATCTCTACCCTCCAGCTGCCTCTGGGGGCATGGTAAGGAACAACACAGTCCATGGGATGAGCGGCCCACACTTTCAGGCTGGGGAGCAATTATTTCCTAGGGTAGCTGCAGTCCCAGAAACATCATCATATCCAGATTTGTCTAGGGAAGGCTGGAGAAGGATTTTGTTATGTAAAGGGAGGTGGGTTTCTTACATCTGTGTTGTACCAAAGGCAGGCAGTAGCTTTGCACATTCCCTCTCTTGCACCTTTGTCTCTCAAGGCTTCTCCACAAAAGATTATGAAAACTACAAAACCTTGAGATTGAAGCATATTTATTCTGCAGTTTGGTGGATACATCATTTCACATGTCAGGCTAAAGATTCTGATTAGGAATTAATTTGAATATGAACCACAACATAAGCAGTTGGCTGCTGTTAGTGATACTTGTGTCCACAAAGGCTGGGAGTGCAACAGCCTCAGAGAATTTGAGTAAATCCAACAGTTCACTGGCTCCTATTCTGCTGGTACAAGTCTGGGCTGTCACAGCTTGGTGGGAGCTCATTATATAAACCCAAACGCAGCTTACTGTCCAAGCACTTAGAGTCGAGGTTAGATATTTGACTGGATGTATTTTGGTTATATCACTCTCTGTGCTAATACAAGCTCGTAAAATTCCTATATAAAAACTCCATAAGTTATCACAAACTTCAAACCTTTCTAACTTATCCCAGCGAAGATCAGGCCTTGGCACAGACAGGAAAGCAGGGAGCTACTGCCCTGGAAAGCTGGCTGATCTTCCCTGTGTCTTTGTACCTCCTACGACTCTAATCACTCATCCTATATTGCGTTATTGAGCCCTATATATTGGGCTGTCTATCTTATTCAGAGCTGTCATACACAGTGCTGAGTTTTTCATGTAGAGATGATCTGGTTAAAGTCCACTTGACAGAATGAGCCAAGATTAAAATGTGACACTCAATCTGCAATACAGAGGTGAGAAAACTTGTTCCCTTATTTTGTTAATTTTATTAAGCTACAATGTCATCTCTACGCCTATGTGCATACAACACCTAGCACTGGGGTGGCTGTACCACAATGCAAACAACAAAGACGACACCTTGAAATTCTCACATAGAGAAATACCTAACAACACAGATTTCCTCTAGGTCCCACTTTCAGTGCAGTAAACAATAACAGATAACTGTATTACCCAGTAGAAAATACAGAAAAGAAAAAGCTAAAGTTAAATCTGCAGAGGAGAAGTATCTCCTACCTGATGCTTTGGTACATGATAACACTTTGATCTATCAATCAGAAAACAATTTGACTTCCATCTTTTCTTCTGGGTATTATGGCCAGGATCATACTAACACTCCAATCTAATAGGATCATTTCTCACATATTTTTTATTCACGTGCTTTATTATTCTGTTTCATGGAGAAATGCAAGGACAGCATCTCATTAATTGAAGGAAAACAGTTTCCTTTTTTAACATCATGAACATGATAGTTCTGCAATCAAGGATAATGTTTAAAACGCAAAATGTACCTAGAGATACAACGTGGCAAGGAAACTTTCCATGCATACAATGAGAGATGACAGCACACAGATAAAATACTAATCCCTTGTTATCAGCTCTAGGTAGCAGACTAAATGCAACTGTCAGAAAGTCTCAGCAGAAGCTGACAGGACCAAGACAGAGCTCATTTAGGGCCATTAGAAAGTCCTGCTTCATTTGCATTATCATTTCATTAAGTGCCTTAAGAGACTTGCGTTCCAGCAAAAGTTTAAGCAATTAAGCGTAGTCATATACTTACAGCAAGCAATTGTTTGAGGCCCAAATCCTCAGAAGTATTTAAACATTAACACCTACTGATTTCCAAAAAAGGCAATCCAGCATCTTAGCCCAAATGTCCTGCTACGTGGAGAAGTACAAATCTCTCTGAAGCCAATAAGTCTGTCCCATCCATATGTCTTTTCCATGGCCATTAAGATGATGGTAGTGAATCAATATCAAATTTGGAAAACACTTTATCTGAGTTTTTAAACCATATTTTAACTCCCTGCTCTTTCTTACAAAGGAAAACAAACTTCTTTATTCTCTCAAGTTATGACAACCGCCTCAGAGAAAATTTGTATTGGATTTTATAAGTATTTGGTATATTCTTTGCTTATTGTCTCAGGATTCAGCCATTAGCAGTGAATCGCTGTATTGTTATACAAACTAGAAAACAACTACTACAAATAACAATCAGTCTCTGCCTCAGGACACACAAAAGGCTGAAAAGAATGATCTGAAAATGCTTTAGAGATGCTTGCCAAAACCAGACTCACTGTTCATGGCCAGAAGAGATGCCTGATAATTCAGGTGTGCTCTTAAACTATAAAAGCAGATTACATCTATACACAAATCTCTTTTTTCACCTGCACTGTGGCCATGGCTGCATCAGCCATCCCTCAAGCCTGAATGAAAGATGAAGAAAGGCTGCAGTGACCGCTTTAACTTTTTAGGCTGATAATTGTAAATATCCAAGGATCTGCCCTGAGTATGACGACTACACACTCCTCCAATAAGCAAACTCATTATTCCTGGACTTGACACATGATACCACAAGCTTGGTTGTTGGTGATGCCTAAACACCAAGATTTTTGTGTGTGTAGAAATTCTTACACCACAGGTACAAAAAAAGACTAAATAACTGAACCAGGAGGCAGTTATAAGAGACAGAACATTCCAGTGGTTTCTTCCTGACTTGAAAAGCAGAGGACATACATTTTCTTTCTTTTTCTGAGCAACATGCATCTACTGTTATCTGGTAAGCTCACGGAAACATCCTATGCTTTATTTTCTTTACATTTAAAACCTGATTAATCAGTGATGTAAATAATTTAGACCTTTCCTCCATCAATATCAGCAAAAGGCCAGTACAAAGATATTTTAAAGGAAACTTTAACAGAGAATGTGTATGGGGAAGGTTAACCACAGGCAGGGAACGGAACTGGAGTTCCAGGGAGCTGCTCAAAGCTCTGCCATTGACTGTCTGGAAACCAGAAAACCAATATCATACCTCTGAATCCATCAGCTTTCCCGTTCAACAATACGGAGCGTCACTTTACAAAGCACTTCTAGGAACTGTATTGTCAGAAGCACACTATCACCATGCTTTTCCACTTCTACTGAACACCTCTTTCTCTTTGAAATTATCATCTTTCTACTGTTCTGATGCTAGTGACCGCAGTCAGAGATAGACAGCTAAAATGAGCAACAAAACCACAAGCCTTCATATAGAGACATAATCTGTTTAATAAATATGACTGTAAAAGCAATAAACAATAGCAATTATACATTACGCTACATTGTATTTAATGAAAGGGAAAAAGAAGATGAAAAAGTACATCAAAAAATGTAATTTTAAAATTAGAAATAGTTCCAACACTCTAAGAAAACTTTCTGATCGGCTTACTATAAAAATAATTTGGCTAACATTGGACTTCAATGGGGAATACTATACAGTTGCTGCCAAAACTTTCCCATCTTTCTTAAAGCTGTAGTTGCAAACACAATAGCAAAGCCATACAAACTGCTGTGTTTCTACCTGTCTTTAGAGAAACCACAGAAAGAGGCAGATGACTGCGCTGTGACTATCCTTTGATTACTATGGGTCTAATGTTCATATACTTGGAATCACATTTTTTTCTTTGATTGGGATTTATGCCTGTTTTGTGGACAGAGAAACCAAAACTCACCACCACCACCCCCTTGCCCCAGGACTCTGTGCAGTGCCAACAACATTGCTTTCTCCTGTTTTTGACCCAGATTGCCATGTGCAATGTCTTTTGAAAAAAACCCACTCGCACCAGGAATCATGGTGCCTCCTAAGCGTGCTACACTGATCATGAACTGGCCTTTACTTGCCTTCACTTAACACAGCTAAATAAGTGTTTATCATCTTTCTCTCTTCGCACTTCAAGCCAAAATCCTAGTGCTTAGGTTTACCTGAGTTGGGTTGGAAATCAACAACTGCGATGACCACAGGTTCCCAGTGTTCTAAGAGGACTTATTTGAGGTATGCTAAGCCTGCTCCCGCTGTCCCCTTGCATAGTCTATGTGAACACAGCCCACAGCCTCATTTCTAGTTGCGGTGTAAGATACAAGCTTTATAATATTGATAAGACATCAAATCTTGTTACAGGAGCAACCTTGCGGGGGGGGGGGGGGGGGCTCAAAATGCCTATCAACAGTCTCAGGCCAAATCTTCCTTTATTCTCCCTCCTCTGCCCAGAGACAGTAGTTTGCATATCTGCAATCAAAGGGGTTTGCCATGAAGGTGCATAGAGTTTTCCCTGCCCCCTGATCTACGGACAAGGTATCTCTCAAAGACATTACAGTCCTTGGAGTGACTCACAAAAGGCAAAGATCTCCTGCCACCTCCCACACAAATCAAAAAATGGGCACTAAATACAGCTGAGGGTGTTACTAGGGCTTTCTCTTGGCCAGAATTGAAGGTGTAAGGCTGGTACAAAGTACAGTGTAAGTTCACGTTGGCAATAACCTCCTGCAGGTGCAGTATGGACAGACCTCCCTGCCTGTAACGCATCCTAGTGCTGTTCTGTCCAAGGTCAGGAGGCAGAAAGTTCTCTTTCAGCAGTGCTGTCAGTGGGGTGCCATGGTGTGAGTATGCTAAAAAAGCTGTTTAAGAAAGAGCCTCCTTGAAGCCATGGGGCACAGGCACCAGCTGCAACTAAAGGAATAAAGGGCAGAGTTCAGACGAAGATATAAACCAGACTGACCAAGAATATTCTCAGTGCCTTTAAACTCCAGTGTGATTTCTTGTGTGTCCTATGAAAGCCTGCTGGGGCGGCTAGCCCTCCTGCAGCCCAAAGTGCTAAAAGAGCAGTTAAATCTAAAGCCAAGAACCCTAACTGCTCCCTCCCACCTCCCCCAGGCATTTCCCCCAACATCCCAACCCACCCCTCTCCCTAAAGAAGAGACCCCCATGCATATTCTTGGCCTATATCATTATGAATTTTCTACAAATTAGAGACAGATCAGGAAAAAAAAAAAAAAAAAAAGAAGTGGAGGGACGAGGGCAAGGGTCGCAGGAGTGAATAGTGGTACCAGTTCCTCTCCCCCCACCCCCCAGTAAAACTGAACACCTGTACAATGCAGTTCCACTATGGTCTTGATATAATGTCCACATGCACAGGCTTAAAGCTAAAAACCCTTTGTCATCTGAAGAATTAAAAAGTCCAAATGCAGTGAGCTCTCTTCTTTTTTTTTTTTTTTTTCTTTTTTTAGATATGGATATATATGGTGTCCTCAATTCAACCATTTACATAGGAAGGGATTTCTTTTGTGCTCTGGGGCTCAGCAGCTGTGGAAATACTTCCTGTGGCAAAGAAAGAACAAAATAAAAGAGTCAGTAAATAACAAGTGCATTTAGCCAAAGAAGATGTTTGAAGGTATCACCTTGCTGGCCTTTGGGATTCAGCTGTTCCAGACTGACAATTCTTACCAGAAATATTTTCTTGTCATTCAAAACACTGAAGATTGTGTCCTGTTCTTTTGCTAATGAAGATGATTCACCCGTATTGAACAGAACAGGGAGAGGTCAGAGCAAAGGGATGGAGGGAAGGAGGGGTTGATGTCCTCAGAGGAAACGTGTAATTCATTTGCAATGATAAGGTGGTGGAGATTTCATAAATAACCTTACACTTTGCATTTGCAATAGAAGAGCTTAAACCACTGACATCCAGAATTTGGAGAGAAAATTAAATGATCCAGGGACATTCATTTGGATTCCTCCAAGGAAGGATCCCTGAATGTTAGTCAGAGGTGTTGAAAAAACTGGCTTCTGAACAAGCATGAAAAAGAGAAACACCCAATTACAGCCTTGCTTTGTTTTCTCATTAGAAAGAAAACTCATTAAAAAAGAAACTGCTGATTGCTAGAAACAGATGAGGTGGTTTGTATAGGATAGTAAGCACCTTTGCACTTTTTATTCTGTTCACACCTAGGCCCAGATCTTTTCATTTCATCAGTAAGCTGTAATTCAGTTTCCACATTCACCTTACTGACTGGATGGAAAAACACTCTAAGGAAGTCTGTTGGACTGATTCTTTTTGATAGAGAATTGCGTCTATGTATCCCACACATTTACTTTTTGTGCTCACTAGTGCAGTTCAGGTGCAAACCATGGAGTTATAAAGACCAATTTCTGGTTCAATACAGTGTCCAGTAGCTTAGCTAAGAAACACACAAAATACTGACTACTGTAGAAAGCCAGAAATGCTACAGTTGCAACAAAGGAAAACCTATCCCCAAAATTGGCTTTTAACTACTCTTATCCTAGAGGCTTCAAGGGATTAGTTTCCAAAAGCAGCAAGAGTAGTTTTGAAACTATCTTGAATATACCTAGTAAGTCACCAGATCTTGCCATTTCATTTGAGTGACCTGTGAAAATAGGTGTTTCCCTACCTCTGGAACAGTCTGTAACACAGTCATTTAGTTCTTTTAGAAAAGAGAAGATCAAATCACTTCTAATTCTCGAAATAGAGTTCCTGGCCTGAAATTGGGTGTTTCTCCCTTAGCGTCTTACATCAATTTTTGCCTTGGTGGCTTCTGGGAGAAAAAGAAAGAAAAACAAAGAAACAAAAAGAATTGTTAAAGTTTAGGACCCACCGCTCCGGGTCTTGGCTTGAAACCTCTTGGTGATCCACAAGCCTTTTGGAAGTCCTCTGTCCAGACTACCTTGGCTGCATTTCCTTTCCTTGGGTTCTGGACTGTGGCCTGGGGTTGCTCTGTATGGGGAACACCACATGGGAAGGTTGGTCCCCTCGCTCCATCCTGTGTTCTGCTAAGAAGGGATGTCCAGGTCTGCTGATGAGCAGCTACTTAAAAGCTTTTAATGTCTACTAGATCCCTCCTTGGTGAACAAATGAGGAGAGATCGGTACCGACTGCAGTGAGGCTTCCAGTTTAGACATCAGTTTCATCAAAAGACTTTATTCTTTTTCCTCTCAGGTTGTTTCATGGGCCACAATCTTAGCACATCACATTCCCTCATTTAATTGCCCTTCCCCTTGTTCACAGTCTGCAGTAGCTTTGGCATCAAGCCTGCTTTAGCAAACGTTCCCATACAATTTAGGGACATCCTAAGGTAGGATCTAAGGTTTGGTTAAGCTGATAAAACAGTGCATATAATGGATCTCAGCTACGATTATGCCTCGCATCTTCTGAGTCAGAACAGCTATAAACTTTAATTCCCCTGAAATAAGTCTATGTCCTTATTTGCAAGGGTCTTGCACTGTACCTCTGGTCTGGGCTTGTAGAATTTTCACCCTAGAAATGAAGCTGAGAAATGCCTGAAATGTTCCTTTAGCAGAACAATTCCCCAGGCTGAAACCTTCCCGATCTGTCCCAACACTTTTACTAAAGTTTACTAAACAAAACATATAAGCATAAGCAAATGTGTGACTGAACCCCAGAATGCCCACTTCAAATCTATTCACTTTAGGTCCTATGAAAGCCTGCTTTAAAAATTTTCAGCCGCAGAGTCCTGTGGGAGAAATCAACCCAAGGACAAACCCGCATGTCCATGCTCTGATCCCAGATTTTTCTCGATTTCCTCGGGGATCAGTCAGGCTAGCGTTGTTATTGGCAGCAAGGTCTGGCACAGCACAAAGGTCACAGCACTCAATATATCAATGAATATTTAACTTTTAGATCTGACTTACCGAGTCACCTGCTCACCTCCACGTTCCAGGTGAGGGTGGCTGAAGGTGTCCTGGATATGCCTCAGGTGTGGGGTTTAGCCCCGCAACTACATCAGTCCCAGCAAAATAAATTAAATTGCCATATAGCGCAAGCTAAATGCTGGCAGGATTTTTGAGAAGAGGAGGGGATCTACATAGAGCAACTAGGAGAGAGAAAAAGCCTAAAGTTGTTCCCCTCCTTTTCATCACGTGGCAGTGAGGGAGGGGGGAAAGTTAGCAAGGTTTTCTGTAGCAAGACTAACGCTGCAGCAGAAGAGGATGGGAGGAGGAGTGTACAGGAATATGGGAAGAGGGGAAGCTTGAGAAAACGGTTAGCCAATTATAAGTAAGAGTCTGACCAACTGTGGGATGCTGCAAATTATTTACCTATGGGCTGGACTTCCAACTTCTCATCTACTAGTTGCTCAGGGCTCATCAGCTCACTTTGAGGGACATTGGGTATGCTTTCCCTCTGACTGACTGGACTGACCATCTCTTGATCTTTTTCATTCTGCATCTGTGCATATATATTAAGGCCAGGAATCTTCCTAAAACATTAACAGAAACCATCATTGTGGGGTACTCTGGCAGGTGATGTAGAATCAGCTTTTAAAAACCAAGAAACAAATCACAAACCCAAACAAACCCAAACATCTCAGTGAAAGCCAGCAATAGGGAGAAGGAAATGGCTCCAGAAAGGTCATACCTTTTGAACTTATAGATTACAAACACGGCTAGTCCCACAAAAACAACAGACAGGAGCATCAGCATAGCTGAACCACTGTGACCGGGAGTGAGATCCACCAGGGGAGCTGCAAGAGAGGGAGATTAGGTTAGAGCTGCTCCCAGGCCTCATCTGCCCACACATTTCATCTCCAGGGCTTCTCTTCCTTTGTGATCAGCTGGACAGAATCCCGGGTTCAGACCACTTGTGGTACTCAGCCAACCCCTTGTTGTGAAGTCCCATAGTAATCTCCTTTGAGACGGAGATGGCCTGTTAGAAGACTCTCTGAAATGTACATTGTCATATTGCAAAAAATTCCCTAAGGCAAAACACAGGTACAAATACTAGCATTTTATGGATGATCCATGGGCTAACCTGTCACGTTTCTATTTTGCTTAGAGCTACTTTGGGTAGCTCCTGAAGCATAGCAAATAACAAGCAACTAAGTCCTCAACTTTACTGAAGCAAAAATGATCCCCATTGCTCTTCCTTCCTGCCCAGAAGTCCAGTGCTCTTCACAGACACAGCCTAAGCATCCGTGCCTTATCATAGCACCTGACATTTTCAGATTTTGACTTCATCCACTTCGTACTCTTCTGAACATGTTCTACCCTCTTTCTTTTTTCAGTGAGCACAAAGATCGTGTATTTACGCCCCACGTCTGAGCCAAGCACGTTCTGCTTCTGCCTGAGCTAGTGAGAAACCTGCTAGCACTTGACTGGAGGCCAGACTGTTCTTTTGCACGACAGTGACTCTGATAGACTGTTCCACTGATAGACTCTGCCTCTTGGTTCAATCAAGGCAGTAGGCAAAGTTTAGTAGCCCAGAAAAGTGCTATAGTAGTCTCCTTTAACTATCAGGACTAGAGCTATCCAGCTTCTAGCGATGGATGGAACAGCAGAGGACCTTCCTCACGCAGAGATGCTCCTCTCGAAGAAACTGCAGGAGGCTCCTACATACAGCACGGAACTTGAATCTAGATTTATCTTGTATTAACGGCAGGGCTGGATATGTGATTGCAAGGGTAAACTCTTTCCACAACATGAAATCAGGAATGTCCCTTCAATAGCAAGAGATACAGGAATACCTAATGGGATTCTTTCTACTTACAATTTTTTTAGAAAGGATATTCAGGGCCAGAGTAGTCATATCTAAATGTTCATTTGGGATTTGATCTTGACTTTACTGAACATTGACCAAAATGGAAAACAGGAAAGTGCATTGCCAGAGTAAATACCCAGAAACAAATTTAAAAAAGAACGATAAGCAATTGCAGGTAATTCCATGTTTGACACTGACATCAAGATGCTTTCAGATAAGTTTCTTTTAAGACATGGACACTGAGAATTTTCTGGAAGTACATGTAGTATCATTGATCATCATTGAAAATCCAGGCCAAGGATTGCTTCTCCGATAACAACTGTAATATATATATATATATATATATATATATATATATATATATATATATATATATTTAAGTCTTAAACGTGAAGTCATGCAATTCTTTAGTGTCATATAGCTATGGCATTTTTTTTACAATCTGCAGGATAAAAAAGGAAATATAAAAACCTGCCTTCTCAAGCTGTTCTGATTTTTTTTTTCTATAGAGATTGCTCAACTGTGCTGCATGTTTGGTTTTTTATGTTTTTCTTTCTAACATGTCTAAATGTAAGCATCTGATCATCTGTTCCATAGCTAATGGAAAGTAGAAACATGCAGCAATATTTCCAGGGCAGATATTAGCAAGTTTTGCTAAGGAAAAATGAAATATTTCAGACAGCAGAGCTTTTTTTTTTGGAGGGGGGGGGGGATTTAAATGCAGTTGCATTACACCCTTTCCTAACAGTCTCTTTTTCCTCCTCTTATTGGACAAGGCAGTGTGTAGACTGACAACAGCTCAGGCAAAACTGCTCAGACCATAAGAAACTTTTCACAGAGTATTTTGCTGGTACAAGTGAACTGAGGCTTTTCGTTTGTATGTTAGCAAAAGAAGCTGATACTAATTGATCAGAATTGTCAGCTGCTCCTGGAGAAAAGGAATTCCTAAGAATCCCGAGCACAGATTTGTTCATCTCATCTCTTCTAATATTTAAATAGGCTCTGTGCTGTGAAATGAGGGTTTAGCATACAAAACAGACAGAGACGCATGTAATTAGATATCAGGACTTTGGAGATAGCTCATTTTGAGATAGGATTAGCTAAAGTCCAAACTGCCTCATCTTATGTTTGTGCATATGTAAATTGATTTTAGACTTTCAGACTGCTGAACAACTTCTGAACTGTACTTAGAATGTTTGTTGACTCTAGAATACCTGAATATATCCAAGGCTAGTTGGCAACCCTTGCACTGTGTGACCCAGGCTGAATACACCATGGTGCTGCTTAGTTGTTGAATATTTCAGAGAAAGCCAAGAAGTATACATTTCTGCTACTACTTATACTGCATTTCAAACAACAGCAGCAAATTTTTGCATATAAGTAAGCAGATTAGCTGTAAATGCAAAAGCCTTTTGGTATGAAAAAGAAAGGAGAGATGGAACAAGCATTTTAATGTCTGCCCATACCCTGAGTTGTTCTTGTGACATAACAATAAGAAGTGTTTAATATACAGCTGATAGCACACAACTACCATCAAGGAATTATCATTTGCTGTGCTACAGAGCAACAAAGAGAGAGTACACAGAAAGAGATTACTGACCTGCTGTTAAATGGGCAGCATGGACAAGGATTCGAACCCCAGGCTTCAACTCAAAATGGACCAGGTTTTGGTTCAGTTTCTGGATCAGTGTTTCTGAAATCTAGAAGAAAGGAGAAAATAAGAAATGCATTACTTTCTTGATCAATTTAAATTGGCAATAGGTTGGTAGGAAATCAAGCTGCACGCAAAGCAAAGATTTTGCAGAGGAACCTACATTGCTGAGGACTATTTCCTATCACATTATAAAGAGAAGGTTTGTGGCATCTGAACACTTCTGCCACCACTCTGAGGTTTGTGTATGGTTAATAACAACTGATGGCAATAATCTGCCCTCTCACAGTCTGTAGGAGCAGTCCAGCAGCAAAAGCGAATTGAGCCCCAAAGGAACATTACATCTACATGTTTAAGTGTCTGCAGGACCAGCCAGTAACAGCACATCGGTGAACTTATTTACTATTCAAGCAAAGAGAAGCATTCCAGTTCTTAACACTCTTCCATCCATAGCAAACAACTTCTTGCTCACTGAGTGGCCAGATCAAGGATCTTAGAGCATGTTCATAACACATGATACATCAAAATACATCAAAATAAATAGTTTAGGTCATTACCCGAGCTTGCACTGAAATGTCAAATCCCCAAACCAAATTTCATGTCATCCAGTTCTGAGTTTCAACCCAGCTGCTCCGTGATCCTTAAATATGTACCAGAACCAGCTTGAATCTGAAAGTGTTTACTGACTACAGAGTGTGGCTTAAACAAAACACATCTTCCATCTGTTCTCACTGCATACACACAGAGATAACATGCTTTAGTAGTCTCTTTTTCATGGGAAAGACGTTCCACAGCACTTTTAGATCACTGGATTATCTTGGCATATATCTGATGACAACAGTAGAGCTCTAGCAGAAATAAAGCAAGCTATTCCTCCTTAAAGGACACAACAGAAAAGATGAGCAGTTGCTGAGATAAGGCCACATAAGATCTGTATTTCTACTGTTAAGAAGCTAAGTTTTAGTCCTATCTGTTGGTATATGTTCCTTTTTTTTAAATCAGCTTGTCACAATATGTGCAGAGCCATTTTCTCCATCTCAGTCTTAATTATATCCAAGAAGTTCCAGGTATGTTGCCATGTAAAGCAAGAATATGGATATATAAATTGAAGAATGGAAGCCTACAGACAGAGTGTTGATAGTTTGTTGTGGTTTTTGTATGTTCACTCACTAGATGTTTCATGTACTTCACATTTTCTTTCAGCAGTGAGTAACTTTCCAATTGAACGTAGCTGCTGTTCTGTATGTTGGTTTATCAGGGAAAGGTGGTTGGAAAACTGCAAAAAAGCAACCCTCCTCCACAACCCTTAAAATGAGGCTGCTGAAAACGTTGTATTTTTATAGACATACCATGAAGAACCACATTCCAGTACTTGCCACTTAATTTAATTTGTTTTAAATAAATCTTTATTCCTTCTTGAAGATTAATGAAAAATTGTCAGGAAAAAAGAACATTCCAATAATTTTTAGATCATCTTTTTCATGTTCTTCATTTTGTCTGGTTGAGTTATTTCAGTAAACGCTACCCAGATATGATTAGATGTTCCTTGGCTATCATTCATCACAGTATGAGATTTATCTGCCTCTTCTATGTTTTTAACATTCTTAATGGTTCTTTCAATACTCCTGGTTTGTACACTTCATTTCTGGCTGCTGATCACTTGAATAGGTGCCTTTGGTCCAATATCAATTTGGCATAACTTTTACAGGCATTTTATTTATATTTTTTTAGTATATCTCTTTCAAGTTTTCAATTTTTCCATGGGTGCCAGAATAAGCAGTAAATATATTTCTTCCAATAGTAAGAAAAATTACCACCTGCTTACAAAGAGCCATCTGCTGAGCTCAGAGCAGCAGGGATGGTGACACAAAGATGTGTCGTACATAAAGAAAGCCTGGGAAGCAAATTATATCCCTCTTTAAGATTCTGAGCACATTAATAACCAAAACTAATGACTATAAAGAGTCCTTCATCTCTAAAACTGAAGCAACAGATGCAGATCGATATGCTGTAAACTGGGTACACTAATGGCTCAATAGAAATAATGGGAAAAACATTGTGCTGGCCATTTCCAGTCCCCTAGCAACTCTCCTCCATACCTCTGGAGTAACTATCTTCCTTTGAGCTCTGAGATACCTCATGCTGCTCGGGCAGCTAAACCTATGAAAAAAAAGCAGCCACAAGACAGTAGACTGAAGAAAACAGTTCACCGCGTCATGTCATTGCTCTTCAATGCACTGCAAGAGCTGCACAAAATGGTCAGGGAAACAGTAGAAGTAAAAACCACACATGATTCCATTGTTACCAGATTGTGAGTGAGGACCTCGCTGTACTATATCCTGTACAAATGCGACTCACAATAAAATGATTTCTGCCTGAAACCATGAATCATTATTCCAGGATGATATGGAAAGTGTCAAAACACGCATCAACTGTCCCTGCTGTTCAGATTATACAGCATATTTCCTTGGCTTAATTAATTATATGCCCTCCCAGTGGCTTTTCGGGTGCAGCGGTTTTGCCTGGGTCTTTATGGAATCTGAACAAGTAAAAAAATGTATAACAGCCTAAGACCTTCAAAAGCACCAGGAGTTCTTGTAAGAATCAGACATCTGCTCCTCAGGCAGCTCTGGATACTCCTGACACACACTTCTGAAGGAAGAACAGATGCGTTCAGACTGTTTGTAAAATGTTTGCTTGCTTGGTGCAACATTTCCATTTATCTTTACGTGGAAAGTCAGATTCTCTTTGGAATAGACATATACAGAGTGTAGAAAGAGGAAGAAAAACTTAGTTATATACTTCTAAAAATTGTTTTAAATAGAAGACATACACAATGGTTTACAAATACCAGTATTTGAGTTCAATGAGCAAGGTGCATGCAGCTAAAGGACCAAATCCACACTGAGGCTGGACACCACTCTCCAAAGCTGGACCTGATGATGTTTCACAGGGACATAAAGTAATGTGGGACCCAAAGCACTCAGAACATTCCCTTTGAGACTGAAGAAGTGGCTCGTCTGCCTTTCTTATCCTATCAAGCGTATTTCTAAGTCAGGGGACCACAGATTATCAGACTTTCACCTATGAGTGGTTTTGACTAAAGTAATTTGTTTACAACTTTAATAAAGTGCTACACAACTCCAATTGAACAGCTAGACCTTCAAGCTGGGGAACAGGTTGGCTTCAGGCCTCTCCCTGTTCCTCTCTCACTCCTGATGAGATAACTAACTCAGGTGAAGACAAAACTTCTTAGAATAGCAAACTCCTAATTTATAGTCTTCAAGAGTCTCCCTTGTGAAAATAATTAGCTTTCAGAATTAGTTTTGGTCCTTAACTGAGCCTCATTGACTTTATCTGCTTCATTTGCAGAATTAAGCATGATGTGCAAAAATAATTCAGTAATAGAAACCATTCTTCATGTATCATTTTTCATCAAAGGACACACAATGAATAATAATAACAGACAATTTGTGAAGGGAAAAAAAGAGATTCTAATTTAAAAATGGAACAAAACAAAAATTAATTTGGCTTCTCTTAGCATTTTGTCAGAATTTGGACTGTGAAAGAATCATGTGCATGAAGAAACAGAATCATTACTTAGAAGGGCGTTTCCCCATACCTTTATTGAATTTTGAAACACCTCTGGTATAAATTGGTTTAGGCTAATCAAACGTGATTCAACTGTGCTAGTACATACTAGCTAAGAATCTTGATAATTTTATAGATACTGTGTAAGGATCTTAACTAATGAGTGCTACGCTTCAATTCATTGAGTAAATCAATAAACAACTAAGGAAAGAATTATGAGCATTGATTGGTAGGAAGCAATTTGAACCAGCACGACAAAAGTGAATCAGGAGTTGAGGCAACTGTGGATTACTTTAAACTGTGCTACTTGCCCTGCATAACCTTGGTTACTTCACCTCTAAAGCTTGCTTGCCTTAGCACTGAAAAGAGCATAATAGCTGACTTACAGGGCCCAGCAGGAATTTCTTGAGATATTTTAATGGAAGATGCTAAATTCAAACTGCTGTTAGCATCCAGAGATACCATGAGAGCTCAAGGTGGAGGACATTCCTGCGGTCGCTCTGAGACAAGAACTGGCCAGCAGAACTGAACCCAGAGGGAACCTGGACATAAAAGCTTTGTTGGATGAATAAAGGTGGCCAGAAGGATTCTGGAGCTCTATACACTGAGCAAAAGATGAGAAGGCAAGAGAAGTGATACTCACATGGTAGGAATTAACTCAATACATATCAAGATGAGATATACAGGCAGCCTCCTCTACAGCAGACAAGCAGCTGATGAAGAAAATCTGTCTATGAGTGGAAGACTGTTAAAAAAAATCTTTCCTAGTAAAAACTACATGATTTACCTCTCTTCCTGGAATTTAATTTCCAGGAATGATTGTCACAATTTTCTGTACTATTTGAAGGTGCTCACTGTCACGATCTTGCTGCTAAAATATTTTGGTGATGGGTATATCTGAAATACACCAGAGGAAAGAAAAGTAGTGAAAGTAAACATGCTAAACCAGAAAAGCTTAGAAGGGTGGATGAAAAAAAAAAAAAAAAAAAAAGCATTAAAAAAAAGACAGAAGCTCTACCAGCTTCAATGAAGCAAAAATAAAACTAAATCTACTTTTGGGAAAAAAATCCCAAGGCATACAGATATAAAGGCTTCCTGAATGCCATTCTCCATAGTGTTAAATTCACCAGGGGTATTTCATCTCTTCAGTTCACCACTGCCCATTTGATGTTCTGTCATCCATGCCATTTCCCCATCTCTTTTTCTGGATATAGATACTGGCCACAGCTGCAACTTTTTGAGCCTAGTTGGCTACCAACCAGCTGGTGTTGCCATTTACCAAAGACTTCATCATGCTTGCTACGTTGCTGACAGCTCTTTTCAGGAAAAAGATTAATATCATTAACTATTGTTTTATTATGCATTCTGTATAAATAAAAAAAACTCTTCAGAATCTTCTTATAGTACACTGATATAAATTGTGTAAAGGTATCTGTATATATGTATTACTGCCCTCTGCTGAACTGAAAGTAGAATATCTTCCTAACATGCATTCATTTTGAATTTGATTAGTGCTAAAATTTACTCAAAAATTACTTGAAATCATGCTGTAATAATCATACTCACTAAGCCCGTCCACAAAGATGATATAACAACTATATTCCAGCTGAAGTGACCAATGGCAACTCTGAGTGGCTGTTTTTGAAAGATTTGGGATATTTTAGTGGTGTTGCAGGAACAACATGAGAAACAAACAGTTTAAAACTGCCAATTGTTTCTAAGAAGGTTGGTAGTCTCTCCTTAGTTGCCGTGAAATGAAGTAGGGGAATCAAGTGACCCTCCTGAAAAACCCCTAAACAAGCAAAGTCACAACATACTGGCCATAAATACAAGATATTTTGGATAAGTGTTAGGGGATTCTGCCTTTTGATTTTTATGAAGCTGTGAAAAATAAGTTTACACTGACTACAGAAAGAGGAGTGGATCAAGTAATCTAAAGTACTCAGAAATTCTATATTGATGTATTAGGTGGAACTGTCCCGTGGTGTACATTGAGAAAATTTCCCCAGCCTCATATGTAGCATTTTTTTTTCAGATATCAAGAGCAATTAAACTTTCAAAAGGTGCTTTAGTCTCCCACAAGACATATCAGGAAAACAGAGTTCACATTTCTGAATACAATTTGCAACAGATATGACAATAATTGGTACTGGGTGTACACAAAACCCCCATAATTTGGGGCACTTGAATGAGAGTTATACACCAGTTCAAGAAGAAAATGACATCTACCATCTAACCACAGTCTCAACGAGACCATGAGACATAAATGCACCACTCTAATGTAAAATTGCATGGTAATGTATATTTGTCAAGTGTGAAGCAAGGTCTAGGACAACTCCCACAGTCCCATTACTACTGTACCCAACAATTCATGGCTTACCGTGTTTAGAATCATAAAATATAAGACTCTTACCAACTGGTATAATAGATTTTGACAAACGGGAATCTTAGATCTTAGTTTTTAAGGGGCAGTGAACATCTAGCTGCCTCTGAGGTCAACAAGAATTATATTTCTAGAGACCACAGAACAGCTGGACAGACAGGTCCAGATGAGCTTATTCTGCCTCAAGGGGAAACTACAAGAAAGTAAGCCCCCATGGTCATTATATATATCTCAGATTTATTGGTACATACGAAAGTCCATGAAATCACATAAACCCCTCGTTGTTAGCCATGGTAGAGTAATGGTCTAGCTCAAGTGATGAAATATGACTCACTTAAGCAAGTTGCCCAAAAACCTCACAGGTGCTCTGCGATAGATAATGCTGGCAGCAACCTCCGGAATTTCATGTGGGAGGCATAGTTTGAATTCCCTCTTCAGCTACTGTTTCTCTCACTTTTCCCCTCCTCCCACTCCATCAGCTTTGCTTGTCCTAGTTAATGAAAGTTAGCATGCACCATCCACATAATTTCTGTGGCTTCTCCCATTCAAACTCAGGTTGGATGAGCAGAATATCAGGACCACAGAGTGTCCCTTGCCTCTGTTCTCCAGCAGCTTCTACATGTGATATGACACCATGAAAAAAGGAACCTGTATAATTAAGCGCTTCCTTACAAAACCTTATTCCACTGCAGTGTTTGTGCAAACTATTTCCATTTTGTTCCTGTATACTGTAAAGTTTCTTTTCCAAATTAGAGAAAAAATCATCCAGAACTATAATTCCTTTGGGTGTGCACCTGCAAACACACAAACTCACATACGTGCCTTTGAATAGCTTGTTTCTTGCTTATGAACACGAATAAAGATTTCTGTTCTTACCAGAAAAATACCACTATACATCACAAAGTACCTAAAAAGTAACTTAAGCTGTTATCAACAAAACCCACCTGATCCCTGTACTCATCCCAGTGACTTCAGGCACAAAGAGAAGCTGCTTAATGGGCTCTGAAACACTTTGGGAAAGGGATAGTCAAGGATTACAGGCCAAATTATGACAGAACAGGAATAGTGACAGAATATGCTTCAGAGCTAAGGGCAGAGACACCTTTTTAGAACAGAACTTCTAAGGGAGAGACATGACATTACACAAATATATGCCAATATAATATTACTGAAGGAAGACAAAGGGGAGTCTCCACTCCTGAACACAGATCCAAAGCCTGTTTCCAGTGTTTGGGAGAAAAAAACCCAAACAAACAAACAAAAACAACCCCAAAGGGAATATAGCACATAGCATAGTCATTGCTTAGTCCCCAGTGAATCAGATGCATTTGTACCACACTTATTTGTTCTAACCTGTCTAAGAAAACCTATATACATACATACACAGACACGCATAAAAACACATTTCTCCAAGTAATGGACACAATACCTGCTCTAGGTCTGCTGCTCTTCTTTTATTTTCTCCTGCGGCATCTTGATACGGTAAAATGAAGAGTTCAGCAGATGTGGGCAGACCAGGGAGTACAGCGACCAGAATGTGCTTGTTTGAAATGCCCGTTGCCTGATACACAGACAATTAAAGGACAGATAAATAGTGGCCACAGCACTGAATGTTGACAGTTTCTTTGCTAAGGCATCACAGGGCTTATACAAATGAGGTAGCATATATCTGGTACAACAGGGAGAATCTTCTTGAAACTCACTGCAGGTCAATTCAGGGATTAATAATTTCCTGATCAAAGCAATTTCTCCAGTAAAACATGCAGGGTCCTAAGGCAACGATGATAATCAGACGTGCTAAAAGGAGCTCCTAAATAACAGTTGTATCTGGTAGGATTTGCTTTGTCTAAATTTAGCTACGTTGAAGTTCTCTGACTATTCCTGAGGTTCATCATTTAGTCAATGGTAAGAAGCCACATGTTAAAGGGCAAGGTACGTGAGCAGAACTGCACTCAAGAGGTGTTATTAAAATAAACATCTTACAAGCCTTGTGGAGACTCAGGGAGAGAGATGATGAATCAAGTTTGAATCTGAGAAGCCAAACAAATTCTTATAGTTCACAACCTGGGTCAGTTCCACAAGTTAATGAGGCTTTTTTTTTTTTTTTTTGAACAATTTAATTTTTAAAGATTATACTAATCCATAAATTTTTACTTCTTCTTCATCTTGTCACTGAAAATCTCAAGCAGCCAGTTTAAACGCAAATACTCCTTCAATACAAATTAGACAAGATTCAGAAAAAATTACCCCACAAGCATCACTACCAGGATCACCTCTTGTCATGAGTTCCAGCTGCTGTTGCCATTAGGCTACACAATCCGGTTGCAGAGGTCTCCTTCAGAACAGGAGGCAGTTTGGCCTTCAGGAAGTTTTGTGTGCCAAAAGCAGCAGCGAGATAGTTTGCTAAATATTTTTCCGTTGCTTCTTGTGTTGTGGATTATCCAGCAAATGCATTTAAATCTCAAAGGTTTGATTTAAATATTAAATTTTCAGATACTGAATTAAATACGTCACTTTTAAAGAAAAACAAAGAAACCCCAGCCCTATAACAACGAAAGGTCTTAAATATTCTTTCCAAGTATCTGTGAAGCAATGGTTTGCATTTTCTGTGCTTGCAGAACCGATTGTTTTAAGATCTCAAGAAAAAGACAGAGCATTACCAGTTAATAGAAATTCTTCCTTTTCTGAGGCTGGAAATGGCTTTTATTTTTTTTGTCTGGAAGCTTTTGGCTGATCTACTTAGTTCCCTATTGTCTTCATCACCAAAAGCAGGAGACAGGACTCAGAAGATCAATGATATGAGCAAATAATTATGATCATAATACAAAATAGGATAGTTTGTGATAATCTGAAATTATCCCTACTTAAGGAGGAGATCTGATTTTCATGAAGAACTATAATTTTTATGCAGAATTTTTATCCAGGTCTGCAATACAAATATAATACTTTAATAAAAGTTTAAAAATTCTATGGCACAGATAAAATTTCCTATTGAATTAGTTATTCAAGTAATTTTTATATGGTTTACTTAACTGCTGTAAAAATCTATTGATTTTAAGTTTAATCTTTACAGGAAGATTTCACAAAGGCTTGTTTAAGTTGCATCATTTAGCTGTATAAAGAGGGATAATTAGCTATCAATTTCATTTTTTCTTACTCAAATCACAAAAAGACTCCTTGTGTTTTCACTGCTCTGCTTTTGGAATGTAGCCTTGGTACAGTAGTTTTATTACCTTTGTTTATGGCTTGATTTTGTTTTATTGAGTTGCTTGTATTCTGAAAATTCATTCTGAAGACAAATGGATCCTTGAATACTTGAACAGACATAAATAAGTCAGAAGAACAAGTTCTAGAAAAATGGTCTTGTCTTTATTTATTTTTTTTTCTACTTTCCTCCTCTCCTCTTATCTTTTGGCTAAATTGAATAAAAAATCTCAGAAACAATCCAGACAAGCTTGTGTGTGCCTGATGAGTGCACAGTGCCCTTACAGTCTGTTTGCACAGATGATGGCACAAATATATACATAAGCTCTCTAATAATATCTACAAGCCTTGTATTCTTTCAAAATCTGAGTATCTTTGTTTAAAAAAATAGCAGAAACCCTTTTTCAAACAGTTCCTTTCACTATTTTTCTGCTGAGCAGAGAAATCCCAGCTCCTAACTTTTCTAAGACTCTCAGCTTGAAATCCAAATCTTCGTCCACACAACAACATGACATTCTGTTCCACAGTTAAAGAAGGAACTTCAGAGCTTTTCCATAGCACTGAGGTGAAAAAAAGCATCCAATCCTGATCTATTAATTTCATGCTATGTGAAAGACATAATACACTTACTGTGGTCCCCTTCTCTGCAATAAAAACTGTTTTCCTTTTGGTCTCCTAAGTTTCCTACAGCATATTTGTAATTCCATTCGAACAGCACTACTTCTCACTGTGGTGTAAGAGCAGCAGTAAAAGAAGTAAGAATTGCCATGCAGCAGTAGAGACATTTGTACAGCTATAGGTAGGTATAAGTAATTTTTTTTCAGAAATATTCCACATAATCCACTGTCATTGAAAAGAATAAACTGAAGGCTGATTCTGAGCACCAGACTGTCACAGGATGGGATAATTTCACCTGTCTAAAATTTAGGATCCTGGTCTCAAACACTATTCTAGCCTCCTTTTATAAGTGGTAGAAACAGAGACACCTTGAGACATCAGCTGATTCAATTCCAATGTGAGCATAAAGCAGAAATCAGAACCATTGTAATGCGGCTTATGCACGTTGCTTACCTCCACCAGGGCTCTCTTAACTACTCTACTAACGTCCTGTCTCCATTCTGGGATATCTGGGTTGTGGTCATCCAGGTTTGGAGAGAATGACAAACGCAGGGATTGAAATTGCTCTGCAGATACAATGACACAGTGGTGAGTAAAGACTGAGAAATGCCTTAATATGGAATGAGTGAGCAGAACCTAGTGAAACCTGATGCAGCTCATGTTATGCTTAATCAATCTGCAGACGATGCACAGACTGTCAGAGAATCCAGCAGTGTGTCTGAGAGATTCACTGAGAGATTCAGAGAGTCTGAGAGATTCACTGCTCGAGTGTCACGGAACCAGAAAGGGTGATCAGTCCTTACTTCCATGGATAAATAGCACTAGAAAGGGAGCTGTTGGGAACATAATTGAAATGCTACCTTAATCTTGACTTCTGAAGCAGGCAAGTCCTGTGAAAGAAGCTGTGATCATACTCTCATAGACCTGCCCTGAACACTTACAATCAACTGGACATAGACAGAGATAAAGGTGGGGAGAGGACTAGCCTTGGAAAATGTACCTCTTAATATCAGTTGCTGTTAACAGAGATGCCCACACTGATCACTAAGACCGCATGCTTAGTATAAACAGCCAAAACTGAGATTCCCAGTGGTTCTTGGACTACATCTACATTATATGACATTTATGTGGCTTAACTTCTTCTGAGGCACAACATCAAATCAATACAGATTTCTGTACAGAACCACAGCACATAGCACTGACTTATCTTTCAATCTAAGCATCTTTTGCATGAGTCAAGAGGTCTTTACACTCCAAGAAGGGGGAGCTTGCAAAATGACATAACATTTTGAATATCATGCACGATGACCAAATAGTGATAGAGCATATGCACAGAACTCTGGGAAGGAGATCATCATCTCAGTTTGGACCAGCATCAGTCAGTGGCCTTCAGAAATATTATGTTGAATGGATAACACTGGAACCAAGCTCTCACTCAAAGCATCCTGGAATAAGACCTTATACTGCTGCCAGTTAACTTGGCTTTCTAGCTTTTAACTATGGAGAGTCCTACTTGAAATGAAGGTGGAAGAGCTCACCATACACAGCAATAGTCTTTGCATCCTGAAGAATGACGTTCCCTGCTGAGACCTGAACGGTGATGGTGTTCATTCCTTCCACAGAGAATGTGAATGTGATGCTCCCTTCCAACGTGATCAGTGGCTGAAAATATATCAGAAAAGAAGAGATTAGTAATTTATCTGTAAAGGAAAAGCAAATACGAGTTTGACTCTCCAGCCTGTTGGGATGGTTTGAGGAGACAGTTCCGGTATGGAAATTTTAGACATAGAAGGCGTTCTGTGACATGAAAGAGAGGTCCCAGGGATCAAGATGGGGAAGTCCTCCTGAAGTTCAAAGCAAGGTACTATAATTTCCAAAGGAGCTAAGTTTTAAAGTGTTTCCATCCTACTTAGTATGCTGGCTGTGCTGGGTTCCATGTTAAAGTGTTCATCTTTGCTGCACCCTCCAGAGAGGCCTGATCCTACTATGAGGACTCCCTGTAAGACTCTTTTCTCAGGTGTCACACTCCTTTCTGAGATCTAGCTGTCAGTCACTTGTTTAAGGTCGCTCAAGGACACTGTCACAGAATGAGGAGACAAATTAAGATTTCTCAGTCGTTCTCCCATATTGTCCTTAGACAAGGAGACGTCACTTTTGGAAAGTTATGGAGTTTAGAAAGGACACAGATCCCCTCAGCTCGTTTCACTGTGCAAAGCAGTTTATTAACAAGTTGTGCTCCCTTTCAGCAGGCTCTGCCCTAACTTCTGGTTTTGCTTATTAATGAACTCTTGGGTGAGATCTTCAAAGCACCCAGTATGAAATCAAACTCTCTTCCCATTGTAGTCTGTAGTAAAACTCTCACTTCAATGAGAACAGAGTTAGACTGACTCTGATCACTTACGAGCTTAGCAGATCAGAGGGAAGGTTAAAAGGTGACAATCACAGCCTGTAAGTACCTCTAGGGAGAGATGATTTCTGATAGTACAGAGACTTCTTTAATCTACACACAAAGGCATAACAAGATCCAACAGCTTGAAACCAAAGCTACATAAATTCAGGCTACAAACTTGGTGTGGGTGCTTAATGCTTCGGGTAATTAGCTGTAGGGAAATAGTTAGAGGAGAGGGTAAGAAAGAGAAGCAGCAAATTCTCCATCATCTGAGGAAAACTGTTAATGCAAACCAACAGGAACACAAAGGCATGTTCTGCCTTAATCACAAAGAGTTAAATAAAGCAGAAAGTACTGATGAAACCCTCTAACCTGCATTATAACCACATGTGGCAGAAGGTCCCTCTTAGCTCTTCAAAACCCAGAAGAACCTCTCCCCTCAGAGACTAATTAGGGTCTCTGGGTACTTCAGCCGTAAAGATACATAAAATAACAGTTCTAATGCCTATGTAGATTTATAAATACTGCAAGCATAGAGGCAACAGAATGTGGCGCATGCTGTTCTCATATCTGAGCAGAGCCCAGAGGCAGGGAGGCGTGTTGAAAACCACTTAATTCACTGATAGCGCACGACAATAAGGTCTTTTTGCACATGTGGTTTACCATAGAGTGCGGGAGCTCAGGACTGGGCTCAGCATATTTAAGGGGATACGCAGAACTTCTGGCAGACTCTTTCTTTGTTAGTCACCAGAGAAACGAGGTTTAAACTCTGGGGTTTGTAAAGTCAGTTCCAGATACAAAACCTGCTTCAGTTTGAAAGCTTAGTTTCCTAAAACAACTAAAAAACCCCAAGATTTTTGTTGTTGTTATTGTTGTTGTTCTTAAGAGCTAGGGGGAAGAAATATATTAGAAACTCTTCTGGATTCTGGTTCACTATGTCCACCTTGGATGCAAATGCAGTGAGGAAGCTATTGGCAATTTGCATGAAACAGCCATAAACCCTACAGCTAAGTCACAGCAACAAAGACAAAACAGTTCTTACATTTCAACACCGATACATCAAAAAACCATGAGTGTCTCAGTCTTCAGTTTATTATTTTCTTGCATGTGTGGCTATTTAGAAGCATTCCCAGACATCTTCCTCCCTCCCTCCTCAGTCAGAGAGCTCCTCCGGTACTATTATTTTCTCAGTCCACAGGGAATACAAACCTCTGTGTTGTTACCAAACCACCAGATGTATGTAAGTGTTCCCACTTGGCTTGGCCACAGCACTGCTGTGGCATTGACCTCCTTGTTCTTTGTGGTGACGAATGGTACAGATAAGTGAACATGTTCCAAGGGGCCTGCAAAGACAGAAGCAGCAGGTGAGTCTTCCTCCTTCTAAAATATCAGCCTGGGAGAGAAGGGAACTGAAGGGATATCCATTGGTCCTTCAAATCACTGTGGGGCATTGCAGCTTGTGTTTCAGCTTGGTGCCATTTCTTGAGAGACAAGCTTAAATCTGTTCCTCATAGAACAGCAGCTACTCCTGCACCTGGAACTGAAAACATGGGCTTTTTACTGACTAAACATCATAGAATCAGGGACATTATATAAAATATAAACAATAGGAACAGAGTCCTGTTATGTGAACACAGCCTTCAGTAGGAAAACGTAAGAATGAGCATGACCAATGTCTTCAATGGACATGAAATATCCACTGATACAAACTGCTATGAGCTGGTGAAATTCATAGTGGTGTATCTGTCTATATCAGCTGAAATTCTATTTGAAGACAGCTTTTCATTGAGTGCCTTTCTTTTGATGTTACCCTATACTCCCTTCTTCTCCTCAATAAACTGTTTTATTTCTTTAGTATAAACAGAACATAATTCATTTGACAAGTGACATTGTGCCCAGAGTTACACTTTTCCCATTTTCTGGAAACAGATGGACCTTTGTTCTTACATCTTGTCCTATAGGATATTTTTTTAAATTTAATCTGACTGTTCACTTAGAGAACAAAGCAATTGCCCTGAAAGTGACAGAGAAAGAAAAAGAAAGCAAGCCTAGGTGACATGGAGACACGATTTCTTAAAACAAATTAAGGCCACATCTACATGTTCTACATCTGCAGGCTCCCAAGTGATGAGAAGCAGACCACAGAAGCCTGGGAGGATGGACTGCATTGTCCATAAGAAATTGTGATACCTCACTAGAGGATCTTAAATATTTCAGTAAAGTTTTTTTTAGGACATAACTCATGCCTGTATCACCACTTAGACCTTTCTTTTCAACACCACACATTTTGGAACAAGCACCCTGTACCCCTACACATAACACATATGCAGAGAGAGACATATGAGAAAAAATTCTCCCAAAGCAGACTGTATAAACAATGTCCGCATAAATAGGGACCAGTGTTCCTGACTTTGGCTGAAATGCAGCTTTTTCAGGATTGCTCTGGCTGCTTAACCTGATGCAGCCCAGTTGAGAGTTATTCACAAACAGAACTGGGCTCATTTTTCCTTTTATAATCAGCAGACAACGTTCTTCTTGAAAATTCATGAGAAGTCAGAATCTCACCCTTACGATTTTAATGACATTCTGCTGCTCAGACACCTTTCCATGACTGGGCAATACCTGCTCTCAGCAAGACCAGCAGCAGCCTCCCAGGCTAAATATTTTACAGCTCTGGTACCTTTTGGTATATTTTCAAAATGCCCAATGTCAGCACAGGTCTCTAAAATGATAAATTTCCTAACAGTGCTTGTAGGGATCATGACAATGGAGTCCACATAAAGTCTAATACATTCTAAGATTACTGCAGAGCTGCTCTGAATGCATCTCAAATGATCCTGCGCTGCAGAGAATGCCCAGCACCTCATCAGACCCTCACCATATGGTGGCCAGGAAGAACATGAAAGAAAAGCTCAAGCAAACCAATTCTGCCTTTGTATTTGTGTGCAAATAGCTGATGGGTCAAAGTGCCTGAAATGCTGAACTATTATTTGTCCAGCAGATGGGGATCGTTCACTCTGGATAGACGCTTGTTTCATAGGAGACTGCTTTCTTGCAGATAAGTTTGAAAAAAATCAAAAAAAAAAATAATTTCTGAGCTTCATGCAGGGCCATGGAGACCACAGACCTCCACTTGTCTCAGGAAAAATCTGCATTCCAGAGAACAGAAAGGGAGAAGCTCCTCAAAAGGTTCACATGGGCAAAGTGTTGTTATTCTGAAGCATTCAAGCAAATGCAAAACTAGTTTCCAGAGGAAAATTTCAAGCTGTCAGGACAGTTCACAGGCAGACTATTGGCTGGAGAAGCGGTTTATATACAATTTACTGTCCATACACTCCAAAATGCTCCTGCTTCACAATAACCTTCATTTCTAGATCCCTGGACAACCTGAAGCAAAGGTACTTCTACTGTGCACCGGCCTCATGCTGCAACAAGATAAGGAGGTCACAGGTTGTTGACTTTGCCCTGGTCTTCGAGACGACAAGCACCATGGTTCAGTGCCTGTGGTTTTCCCCTCAGCAGGGCTGATGGCCACAGCTAGGGAAGGGCGTAGAAAGGCCCAGACCTCACTGCACACATCTATTAGCCTTGTAACAGGAGGTCACCCAGTTAATAGCCTCTCCTAAAGCTCTCTGGATGTTCCCACTTCACATTACCTTTCTGTGCTTCTTAGCAATACAGTGTGTGTTTACTGTAAGGACAGATATTTTTACAAAACTCCCCAAAGACCAGGCTCATACAACCCAGGCAGCAGAGTTAGCAGAGAGCTGAGAGGCAATGCAAGGCTTTAAACAGGATTTAGAACCTTTTGAGGATCTGGGTGTTCGGCTCTGGAGGTGGCTGGATTTAATACATCTCTCTACATCTCTGTCCTCAGCAAATCTACTGCTAGTCTGAGCAGCATCGTGCTCAGTCTGCAACATGTTTTGAATTACTCAATTCTTCTGAAGCAGAGAAAGGTGGTACATAACCCTTAGAGCTGTTACTTCTCCAGGAGGTCAGGCACCTATAATCTGGGTCTGACTTAAGTGATCATGCAGTGTTTAAGTCCTATGCTGGCATTACTTATGCACAACACAGAACATACACTATCAGCTACTAAGTCACACAAACATACCTGAATCTGGTTTATTTCTTGTACGACTTAAACAATCAAAATGGTTCTAAAGCTTTTGATGTTTTTAGAAAATGGATGAAAACAGCTCTGTATCAGAAAGCCACTATGAGTGAGAAAGAAAGCTGGACGTCTGTCTTCTCCTTCTGTTTTGTGCTTGTTGCATGAGAAAGTGGTTGTTGCTTCAGGTAGCCTCATTACTTTGCAGATCGGCTGAGGGTTTGCAGTGGTCCCCATGGAATCATCTCTTGTCAGACAGTGAACGATTACAAACCCTGCTCGCACGAGGCTGTCAGAACCTCCTGCGAAATATCAACCACCAAAACACTTCTCCATTTGTTTCCAATGACCTTTACAGAGTGGGAAAAAAAAAAAAAAGGCTAAGGCTCCTATTGAGCTGACTTTCATAACCAGCAGCAGCGGGAGGGGGATTTCTGCATTCAGAATCCACAGCAGTTCCCATGGTAATTACACAAGTACACATAGGTAGGTAAACTAGAAAATGACTCCAGAACTGAAGAAATTACACGAAAGTGTATAAAAGTCTATTCTGAGCAGAGGTCCCTTTCTGTACCCTACTTGGAATAATACTTAACTAAAAAAACAGTCAGATGTAAATTTACCTTGAATCACCAGTGCCTCAGCACAGAAGTAATATAGGCTAAGCCCCCAAACCAAAAATCCAAGCTTCACAATAAGTTCATTTATAAGTCCAATTATTTTTGCATGATGTTACAAGTTTTTCAAACGCGTGGTGCTTGAAGGATTATGCAACATAGAAGCTTGCCGCAGACTGGGATTCATCAGGTTAGGGAATCATAAACAGTATACAATGATTGTGAAAAAAGATCTTTTTGAAGAGAGGCATTCAGGGAGCTCCTGCTCCTCTAGTACTCCCCTCTTAAACCTCCTACCTCCCACAGCTATAACTTCCACTTGCCCAACTGTTGATACAAGAGTCCACATTAAAGAACCGCCCTTCTACCCTGAAGAGGCAGTTGTCTTCATGCTGTAGGAAGTAATTCTAAAACTGGAGTTAAAGTATATGGAGTGTGCTAAATTATCTAGACATTATATGGAGTTAGTTTGTTAAAGGGTGAGTGGTATCTCTGTAAGCATAACTTTAAGCTCTGGAATTTCTGTGTGGGTTTTTTTTTTTCCCGTTAATCTGGCACAGAAGCACACAGTTGAAAACATAAAATATCAACAAAAAAACACTCATGGCATAAAGAAAACAATAGCCCCCCAAAAATCCATTATGGGTGGTACAAAATTTTAATAATAGGTTGACCCTTTGGGTTCATAACCACGCGCGAGACAAAATATGAAAGAATTGCTTGGTTTATGCAAGGACTTGATAGGGATTTCAGCCATAAATTAGAGACACCTGAAGTATAAAAAGGTTAAGAAGAACAGCAGAAGAGCAATGTGAAGATAATATTTTTTCTTTTAATATTCTTTAATAGAAGATTTTGGTTCCTATGACAACAGAACTACTGAAATGCACTGGTTTACATCCCAGATGTGGTTGTATTTCAATAGAAGGCAAAACACACGTACAAAGTAAAAGTCAAGGCTTTTAAAAGTGATTAAAGAGCCTGTATGCCTTTGTTTTTCTGGAAATGCAAACATTCTAATCAAGGTACATTTCAGAAAGGGCTGGACAGTCCTTTCAGGTATCCTAAATCAGACTACTCAAAATTTGAGCTTGGATACTGTTTAAAAAGCAAATGTCACTGTTGCCTGTGGCTTCTCTCAGTCTGGAGATCTCTGTTGGAGGACAGGCAAACATTCACTTATCTCCTCTCTCTGCTTCCAGATGCAAAGCCCCAAATGTCATCCCTAAGGATAAATAATACTTTTTTTAAAGACAGATAGAAACTGAACAATGACTATGAACATACATACATACATGTTACGTGCAGGTAGAGGACAGCATTGTCAGAACCCAGGCTATTTTCCACCATCACAGTCACTCGGAATATGCCCACGTTCTGGTAGATGTGCTTGATCCCATCTTCTGTTGAGCTAAGATTGGCATACGACACAGCAATGCCGTCTCCAAAATCCACCTGGATAAGGGATTTCTGGAGGTCTCCCTGTGGTGACAGAAAATAGAAAGGTTCAGAATAGACTCTACTTTTCTTCTGAAAGGCGGCATCATGGGGGTGACCCAG
The DNA here is from genome assembly GCA_033459285.1 of Clamator glandarius. NCBI lineage: Eukaryota > Metazoa > Chordata > Aves > Cuculiformes > Cuculidae > Clamator > Clamator glandarius. The sequence continues at coordinate 7,753,541 of JAUNZM010000092.1, read as the reverse complement.
GCCAGGTGGAAGTCTGATGTTACCAGAGGAATGGTGGTCACCTCCTCAACATGCTCAGCGGTCAAGGGATTGAAAGACAGACCTTTCTAGAGGGTTGCTCAGCTGCACTGGGAAGGTAGTGTCCTGCAAGGCATGTGCTGCAAGCCCCGCTTTCCTAATCACCATGGGATAGGATATCTTCTGGAAAATATACTGTCTCCATTCCCTGAGGTTTCCATATAGTGAAGAGCACGACTGTAGTGTGGAATGGTGCTCATCTCAGCAAGCTCTCAGAATATGGGTAACTACTGAGAATGCCTCAGGTGTCTTTGGAACAACCCACATTGAGAGCTTTTGTATTTAAAGCCATAAAAAGTAGAAAGAACTGAGAATTCCTCAGGGAAGGGTCAAGTATATCACAGTGGTAGACTGTCAAAAGAACGGCTTCAGCCTCACACGATAGCACTGGCTTACAGCAGTTTATTATTTGCTCAGTGGCCTGATTTAAAATAGCTGGATTTGTGTTTATTTCAGAGCAGCTACCGGCACTACTGACACTAAGTGGGACCCTTTGTGCCTTCCTCAGAAGGGAAGGGCTAATGAATTGACAGAGCTGATTAAATTCTTTTCTTCCTGCCTAGAGATAATCCCAGTATACCGCTACTTTTTTGACATTAGTCTCCTAGGATGCTAATCTAGTACGTTTCAAAACTGCTACAATAAATTACAACAAATAAATAAAAATCCCAGTTGGGAAACAAAAACCAAAAGAAACCACACCACAAGCCAAAAGCCAAGAATGTCAGGAATCCATTCATGTGAAACAATCCTAAAACAGGTTTTAATCTTCCACTCCTGCAACTGAATTCCACTCTGGTGCACGTAGCTCAACATCAGTCACCCATACTCTTAGAACTCATAAGAGGGAAGTGATGTCATTTCTTCATAATACTTTATAGATTAAAAGTAATCTATTTTTCTTGTTTTTTTGTTACAAGACTGATTAAAAGGCAGAGAAGTGAGTCACACTTGTATACAAAAAAATCACTATATTCTATGTTTCTCACACTAGAAACACCTGTAAGATTTTCTCATATCCTGAGGCAGAGATTTGCCTACAGTAAGAGCAGTTTCTGACAGCTGAGTAGTTATACAGCCTACACTGACCTGTAGAAGAACTGTGGCTGCTATAGATCCTCTCCCTTTCAGGTAAGATACAGCACTTTGTCTTAACTTTAAGTATTCTTGCTCCTTTTCAAAGTTCCCCTCAGTGGCTCTGCAAGATGCTTATGCTGGGTACGTTCACGCCTGCTGGCTGTTGCCATTGAGCAGCTTAGTCCACAGCCTGGCACGCTGAAGCAGCTGCCGCTGTCTGCAAGAATGCTGGTAAATTAATAGCTGAGGACAGTTCATAAAATTGGCTGAAAGGACATTTAATTTACTTTGGTTTGGTTTCCTTTTCTCCTTTTTGTTTTTTTTTTTTGTTTGGGTTTTTTTGTTGTTTTTCTTTTCCCTTGAGAGACAAACAGTCCTCTGGATACCTAACTGGAAAGAAAGGTAACCACAGGAATGGTTGGCATTGGGCAAGTTTCCACATCAGAAAAGGAAATGTGCGTGTGAGTGGGAATTCATAGAATCACCAGGTTGGAAGAGACCCACCGAATTATCGAGTCCAACCATTCTATCAAACACTAAACCATGTCCCTCAGCACCTCTTCCACCCATCCCTTAAACCCCTCCAGGGAAGGTGAATCAACCCCCTCCCTGGGCAGCCTCTGCCAGTGCCCAATGACCCTTTCTGTGAAAAATTCTATTCCTCATGATGCATCAGTCTTTTTTTAACTAGTGAAGGCAGAAATGGTGGAATGTGCTTGAAAGGAAGGCAGGAGGTAGAGTGCTTTACCTGGGGATGGCAAGAAAGACAACTATTCCCAGATGCTCTCTTTTTATAGACTGAAGTTTTAGTCATTACGCTGCCTTCGCACACCACTGGAAGCCTCCTTGCTACCAAAGGGATGAGACAAAAGTAACTGTTGCTCTGTTCTGGAGGATCCCAGACTGAAAGATCTGCCTGGAGGAGAATGACCTGGAGGTGTTGGTTGACAGTGACTGAACATGAACCAGCAGTGGCCCAGGTGGCCAAGAGGGCCAATGGCATCCTGGCTTGTATCACAAACAGTGTGACCAGCAGGTCCAGGGAGGTTCTTCTCCCTCTGTACTCGGCACTGGTGAGACCGCACCTCGAGTCCTGTGTTCAGTTCTGGGCCCCTCACCACAAGAGGGATGTTGAGGCTCTGGAGCGAGTTGAGAGTAGAGTGACTTTTCAGTAAAGTCATAGCGCTAGGACAAAAGCTGTGTGGTTAAAACTGCACCATCATAGCGACCCCACCGGCTTTATCATCTCTGAGCATATTTGCGGTCATGTAGTTGAAGCCTATTTCAGGTTGAGGTATATTCTTCTTTATATTTGAGGAAGCAGAGGAGGATTAAAAAGGTGACAGCATTTTAGAAGAGCTCCGATTCTGCAAGTGTCAAAATTTGTGCTCTTATGAGTATTTTTTCTTGTCTTCATTTGTCCATAGCCGTGAAACTTGTAGCAGCTAAAGGTCCTGCCAGGGAAGGGAGCCATTAGTAAGGCATGCAAGATTTAGATTTCAATTTTTCTTCAAATTCCCTACAGAGAAAATATGCTGACAGAGACATCTAAAAATCTAATTAGAGAAGAGCTTCAGCTGCTGTTCCCTCCATCTTTTTCATTTGTCTTGGCCTTTCCTGTTTTGTTTGAAAACGCTTTGAACTGGAAATACATTTTCCATTCAGTAAGATCCAGGCTATAACACATCTCTGAAAATGCCACATTTTGAAAAGCTGACATTTACAATTCTAGCTTAAGAAGTGGGAGAAAGAAAGTCAGGAAAACAAAAAGACTGCCTTTAGACTTGTTCTAATGTTTTATCTGTGCCAGGTAAGGGCACGGGCAGAACAGCACAGGTAGAGAAAGCAGGTGAGCCAAAATCAAAACATTTTCCATACAGCCCACACCTGATCTACATCAGTCCCAGCTGTCTCAGTCTCAGGCAGCTCTCCAGAGCCATTTGCAAGCAGCTCTTTCACCGAGAGAACTTTTGTTTTGCAGCAATTTGATGCACATACATACATATTGCATAAAACCTCTCTTATTGCTTTTATTCCAGCTTCTCCTTGTCATTCTGACAAGCCAAATACTACATCGTAGGGTTTTTTCTGAGGCTTTTAGCTCGATTAAGGCAGACACAAACCTCCCCGCATTACTTCCATGGCCACAGCACTTGGATGCAATCAGTACCGAGCTGCCTTCGGGAAGCCTCTCTGGCCTTCATTATAAAAGGTCTTCAATGCCAGCGCTCTTAGGCATCAAGGTAGAAATTTGCCAAGTTGGCTGCTTATGGCATTATCTCCACATTCAGCTCCTACTTTTTAATCACACTAAGATAGTCAGCAACCAATTACAAGAGCTGAAAAAATGAAAGTACTTTTGATGGATTTTTTTTTTTTACTTTTTACGATGCATATGCAACATGCACAAGCCTGGAGATAAACTGGACTACACTGCAATCTTGATAAAGGCTTTGGTCCAACCAAAGACTTCAGCAAATGCTGAACTTTAAGCACGAGTACTCCTTTTAGCCAGGGGAGAAGCCCTGGGAATGAAAAAGAAGTTTCCCAAGGCTCCATATTATACCCTTTACCTTTAGTTTTGATATTAAAATGTCAATCTGAAATTTAATGTTTTCTAAGGGATTTTCTCATAAAAATTTCCAGGGGGTTCCAAACATAAACAGAAGACTCCCCTTGCCTGCCCCCACAAGGCAAATGTACATTTTTTTCCTGTATCTTGCCAAAAGAATAAAAGGCTAGAGCATATAAAAGATCCAGATGCTTCTGAAAAGCTCTGTGAAGCTTCCAGCCTCAGGGTATATCAAGAAACAGCCCATACAGTTTGCAACAATATTTTTATGTTTTGATTACTTCTATACAGCTCTTAGTGTTTTGGTGTATGGGAGAAGCGAGACCTACTTAGCAGGATTCTCTCTCAAACACTCCATTTGAATCTTGCCCAGAAGGCCATAATAATGAATTTTCCTTATTGAATTCCAGTATTTTGATCTAAATAGAAGCATTAAAACAATGAAACACAGTTCAAGGTTTTTAATTGTGGTTCCCATGTTTCAGATTTAGTTTTTAAGCCTCCAATTATGCACCGACTTTTGCATCTTCCTTACAGATGTTGATAATGGATTTAATTATCCTGTGCAAGAGACCAACATTACTGATTTTGGATTATCTTCATAGATAATGTTTTTTGCTTTCTTTAGATTAACTCTTTCCCCTCATTGGCATAATCCTGTCACCGTCAGAAAACATCCACCTTTTGATATTTCCATTGCAACTGAATATCTAACAGAGGACACCCTTAGTCTAGGTATGTTTAAAGCATATGCTTAATTGTAAACAGATATTCAAACCCAACTTGAGTTAAGCACTAAAAAACATGCTTCCTTGTGTTAATTCTTACTTTCAGAGAGACATTCCTAGATTTTTTTTAAATGAATGGAAATGTGGTTTTGATCAGAACAATTAGCTTTATACTTTTCACAGGCACTGCTTCTTTTTCTACTCCAATACAGCTAATTGTACTAATCAAGTCACTCATTCTGACTGCCAGTTGTGCGAGCTAGACTCAGCTATGAGCTTTTTCCACAAGAGTAGATCTTCTGTGCTTCACAGGAATCAGTAAGTACAGCCTCTCAGGATTATGCAGAATAATTCAATTTGTGTGACTGGAGGTGCATTAGATGATGGTAGTGCTGTGCATCATCATGAAGGAGAGGTCAACTTTCATACATTTTCATGGAATTTCAGCAGCGAATTTAAAAATGCATGAAAGGCTCTGATTTCTTCCAAACAGCCCATCATCAGCAGTAATACAGAAAATGTAATTCCAATTCCAGTGACAGTGGTATAGGGGAGGGGACGTACTGATCCTTCATTGTGTGTCATTAACAGGAAAGCGGTAGTGTTAGTAAGGTAAACAACCGCAATTCAGAATGTGCAGGGAAAGTTAGGAATGAAGGTTTCCTATTTCTGTAATCATTACTAACTTGCAAGATCAGAATGTGACATCAGAAGAGTGAACACAGCAGAATACTTCAAAAGAATACAGACGATGCTTTTAAGTACTACTAGCTTTGCATCTTTAATTCATGTATATCAACAATCCAAATAATCCTAATGCTAAGCCCATCTCCAGAGACTTCAGCTGAATTGAATTCTGAATTGCACAAAATAACTGTGCTGAGGTGGAAAATGTTGATGGTACTGTCCCACACAGCAGGGTCCCCTCGCTCGTTAAATGTACCTGAGACGTAACGTACCTTGTGCAGCCATTTACTAACATTGTCACTACAAAAAACCATAGCGGTCTTTAGGAAATTCAGGGCTCTATTTGCATATTCACACAGTAAGAGGGAGTACTCTGGCCTTATGAGCATTCAGCACAGAAATGGAAGGCACGAGGGAGAAAGCAAAGCTCTGGTTTCAAATGAGGGAATCAAAAAAGCAGAAATGTTACGTTTCTTACTCAAGGTCATGCAGCAAGAGCTCAGAGTGTAGCTCAGGAATAAATTCAGATTGCCTGAATTCTAGCCCATGGCCTGAACTGTAGGAATAAATGAGCTTTCCCCACACATTAGTCTAATCCAAACACTGTATAGCGGCAGCAAGCCTCAAAAGCTGGCCAAAATCTGCTCCCAGTGGAGTGACTTTGTCAAGTGAGAACTGAGGCAAAGCTGGAATGACAAAGACTTTTGGTTGCCATTTATAAAAAATAAATTAGGGGAGGAAGTTTATCTGTGAATTATCTGTAATGAAACAGCCAAAGCCCTGAACCTTCCTGCCCTGCAAGTCTTTACCATCCATTTTGTAAGCAAAGATGTATGAGCAATCTGATGAAACAAGTTTGAAAGCCATTGTGTTAAACAGCGCTGTTCTGGGGGCTGCAGCTCTCAATGTCTCTGCTGAAGCAGCACAGAAAGCACAAGGGTCTGATGTTCATACAGATAATTCAAACACACAAATAACAATTGAGATTGCGACAGGCAAGTGTTCTAAACCACCACGTGATGTGGAAGGCAGGCAGAAACAACGCCCACTTAATAAAACTTCTCTATTTTCTACAATAGAACAGCAAAATATGTCAATGGCATTGGGTGAAGAACTTCAGCAGGAAAACTGGCTGTGTAATTTTTTTGTTTGGCTTTCTTTTGCTGCTGTGCGAAAATAAAGTAAGGATTCGGGTTGTTTAGGTTAAGAAACAACTCTGTTTTTGAACACTGCTGTGGGAGAGGTAGCAGCCAGGGGTCCATGCATACAGCCTAGGCCAGGAGAAAAGATTAACCTTTAAACTGTCAATTATTCAGTGGAATCAATATCTATTCTATAAAAGGATGGTTGTTCTTTTGTTGGGTTAACTTTTCTAATGAGTGGTGTGATTTTTATTATAGAAAAAGTTGATTTGGTAAATGCTTGAATGTGTATGCAATTATGCTGCAACGGTCATATTTTATTCTCTTGAAGCTTGCATATAGCTGGGCAAATTTCTTCTTTGCTGAATATTACTTTTGCTGCAATAACAGCCTGAAGTCATTCTTGAATTGGGCCAAATTCATCCAAAATTTTGGTTAGTTGCACTGTAAGCTCTTTATATTCACAAATCTAGGAACAGGAGGTCAAGATTCATCTAACAGGTAGAGTAATCAGAAAGGCTGACTATACTGTTTCAGCTCTCAGAGCAATTCCTAAATTCTACTACATCTTCTTTATTAGATGTAGTGAAAGAAGGGCCCCTTTTAGATCTCCTCAGAAGATGACTTGCTAATCAAATCATACTTACATGCTCCCTGATACACGGCATGGGAAAGACAGTGTCTCTTACTGGAGAAGATGTGGCTTCCAGACTCTGGTGAATCTTGAAGGAAAGTTATCAAAAAAGACCAGAACCAACAGAAAACACTGAACAATTCACAGCATGTCCCTGTATGACAGAGTGCTCAGAGCACTCCTACAGGATACGTGAGCTGAAACACCTACAGAAGGGAGAGCAGGACGTTTCCCACATCTCCCTCTGACTGTTGGCATAATTCTTTGATAATATTGTGAACGGCTTCTCAAGTTACCCATCTACTTCTCTAAATCTTTTAAAACTTTGCTAAGAATAAAAGACCAACACAATGAGAGTTTTTTGAGCAGCATATAACATCACCTTTCTTGGTTGAATTTTTTTTCCCTTTAGCCTGAAGACATTAAATCTAATTTTGGAGTCTATTCTTTCACCCTTAAACAGAGAAATCAATAATTTATTCAGATTAAATTATATGTTTATACTGTTATTACAGCATCCACAGTAGCAACATTTTATGACTGTCACTACTGAAATAAAGTGACCACATTTTGGAGAAAATGAACATTTAGGTCAAACAACTCCTTCAGGTTAGAGATGATTTATCATATGCTATTTTTGTTACAAATAAGGACACCTGTTTGCTGGGGAAAGCATCTCATAATAGAGATGTAAACCCTCTCCTCCCCCTAAGACTAGGCTTCAGACATCATCCTTATTTTTTTTTTCCTTGCTATAGATTACATTTATTATGGAGAAAGTCAGGAGTAATTTCCATGAATGTTCTAAGCTGTAAAGGGATCCACATTGTGCCTTAGTGTAAAAGCACAGTTGTCTTAGGATTTATTGACCAGCTACACAGGAAAAAAGAGTGGAAGTTTAAAGAATTCAAATTGAATTAGAGAGGAAGAGAAAATAGTCCCTTTGTGGATGTTATTCTTTGGAAGCCTAAAATTGAACACAGGTGAAGAAATGCTGAGAAGAAACACAGCTGAAAAGATTTTAGACTTTTTTTCCTAAGGATTCAGAAATGGAAGGAGCAGAAGAATAAAGTACTAAATAAGGTACAGATGTAACAAACACATAAGCTCTGATCAGTGTGAATCAGCTTCTCATTTGCAGTCAATTTCAGACATAATGCTGTTGCTGACATCTTGAAATTTGATTCTATGAAGGAACAGTACCAACTTGTGTGATGGGGACAGATCAGCACATGTACCTGCACGTGCTTTTAGCTCTGTTCAGTTGAAACTCAGTGGCAAGTAAAAAGGAAAATTCAATTCTAACAGCAAGAATTCAAAAGCATGGGTAAAGCTGGGGATTAAGATTCAAACTTGCACTCACTAGTTCTGCTGAGATATTCACAACCCAAACTAGTTTTTTGTTTTTATTAGCTTCTCCCACCCATTACCCTTCACAACAAAATAAACGTCAAGTCTCCTCATCTCCACACATCATCAATTACCTCTTCCAAGCATACTCTGCCCCAGATACATCATGGAGCAGACTGACTTCATCCCACAATAGCTTGGTTCACTTCATAGAATCGTAGAATTACCAGGTTGGAAAAGACCCACCAGATCATCGAGTCCAACCATTCCTATCAAACACTAACCCATGTCCCTCAGCACCTCGTTCACCCGTCCCTTAAACACCTCTAGGGAAGGTGAATTAACCCCCTTCCTGGGCAGCCTGTTCCAGCGCCCAGTGACACTTTCTGTGAAAAAAATTTTTTCCTAATGTTCAGCCTGAACCTCCCCTGGTGGAGCTTGAGGCCATTCCCTCTCGTCCTGTCCCCTGTCACTTGGGAGAAGAGGCCAGCTCCCTCCTCTCCACAACCTCCCCTCAGGTAGTTGTAGAGAGCAATGAGGTCTCCCCTCAGCCTCCTCTTCTCCAGGCTGAACACCCCCAGCTCTCCCAGCCGCTCCTCATCAGGCCTGTTCTCCAGCCCCTTCACCAGCTTCGTTGCTCTTCTCTGGACTCGCCCCAGAGCCTCAACATCCTTCTTGTGGTGAGGGGCCCAGAACTGAACACAGGATTCGAGGAGCGATCTCACCAGGCTCATGTCTGGTATGAGTCAAGCTCACATATACCCACAGGGCTTGGGATGCAACATAGAGCCTACCTCTTCCAGCTGCACCAGGAAAGTGACGTTGTGTCCTTGCTCGGCTGTCAGTTTGCCATCAGATGTGACTATGCGAAGGCCCTGGGGGGCTTTGCCAGGACATTGCTGGGGTTTCGCTGTATACCGTTCTCCCACACCATCCGTGCAGTTGTTAGAAACAACTTTCCTGTACCTGCATAGGAAACGAGAAATCTGTGCAAGATGCCGACATAACAGAGTTAACTGGGAAGAGGGGAGCATATTTTGAGGTTTCTTTAGATGAAGGAGATTGGAAGAAATCACATTCCCAAGTATATTTTAACATTTGTCTCAGTCAAGCATTGCTCATGTGTTGAATGTACAGGTAGTTAATGCTGTTCTTAATGGCATGTAGTATTTTCCTGCATAGCGCACCCATATACCACATATTAATAAATTGCTTAAAACATAAAATTATATGATGAGCTGTTACATATTAAATAACCATAAAGTTATAAATAAATGATATACCCATACAGTCTGGAGTGGTTTTCAGTTATTATGCTGTTAGGCACAGTTAAACAGCTTTTCTTACGTGCTCTCCACTTCTCAGTAGTTGTGAAGCAACTCTTTCTAAAGATGCAGCCCTCAAGAGCTACAGAAATAAGAGAGTTTAATAAAAAAAAAAGATTCTGCCTATCTTTGAGTGTGCAAAATGCCAAAACACAGCTTTGGTTCCTTTGTTTGCTTTATTTACTTGCATTGGAATTTATGTTTGAGGTCAATATCTTAAATTAAACTACATTTGCCACTAAATTCCAAAGGCCCAAGGAAAAATCAGCATTCAGGGTAGCTGCCCCTCTATTAATTCAGCTCACATATACATCTGTTTTGTCTCTTTGCTTTGTTTGCCACTACTTCTGCCTCACTTGATCCCACACAATTTTAAGAGGAATCTTTCCAGAGACTTCAATGATTTGGCTTTTGCCTTATTGTTTTCCCCTTAAGTTTTTTTTATCATATAATTTTTCAGGGAAAGTTCTGAACCATATTTGATAGAGAGCTGGAGTGCCAGACTATGCACCCTAACAAACTCAGTGAAGAAGAGGTCCCAGAGGCTTCAGCCAGCTTTGAGATGCCTATAGTAACTGCAATAAGTACTTGTCGTTGGGTTGGAGAGCATATGGGTGCTCTAGCTAAAAAAATCTGGTGTGTTACTTACCCAGTGCTGTTGAGATAACTCTGTCCAAGGCTACAGTCTTTTGACAAGGAAGATGGGTTATACCAGAATGCTGGTAAACACTGCCCATTGCTGTGACGTTCATATCCATAATCACTGTTATAGCAGTAAAAGAAATAGTCACATAAAAACTGAAAGAACAGACACAAGTATTAGCTCATATTCTCCTCTATTGATACAAGCGTAGATTTTCCTCAACCTGTTTACCAAGAATTCTGACTTTTTAAAATTAATATAACAGATTCTTCATCCTGCTTCAGCATTTTGGGGCAGTAGGAGGGAGGAGAGTTACTTTACATAATGTCCCAGTATAAACAAGCAGAATCAGACCAGGGAGTTTGTGAGCTATTGCATTCACTTTTCTCCCTCCGCAGTCCAACAGTGCTTCTCAACTTCAGCTCTAGACTCAAATATAATACAATCTAGAGATCTAAGCAAAGGTCAGTCACTGCTGTCTCAGTCATATCTTAGAAAACTGAAGTGCTAAATAGTTAATTGTATTTTGAAACTATACCGCATAAGCCATAGAGGAAAAAGTATAGTCTTGAAAGAGCTCTCAACGGAAGGCATTAATAGCATATTTGGTAATAGAAAAGAAGGCTAAAATCTTCAATTCTATTTGTGTTTGAAAATCGAAACGCTACAAAACAAAAGTGTTAGAAAAATAGAATTCAAACTGTGATCTTTTGTCCTAATTTGGGTTCAGCTATGACTGAATTTGCTTTGGTTCGTCTAAAAATAAACAGTTCAGTTTGGGTTTGATTCTAGGTAAACAGAGATTCTATTATTGTTACTGCGGAACAAGTAAACAAACCAAACTCTTTAATAAGCATTCTGCTCACATGTGTTTTTACTTTCCAGTCATTGAATAATGAGGACTGTTTGGTTGGAAAATCACTCTTACTGTTTTTGCTAAACTTTCTTCATAGCCTACTATGGAGAAGATAATGGGATGCCATTTCCAAGAACCACTACACCAAACCCATCAGCTCCATTCCCAGATCCCAGTTGCAACACGATCCTTGATTTTAAAATGGCACTTCTTTGCAAAGCAATTTTTTGGTTTGTTTATTATCTTTAATGTCTTGGAATCAAGTAGCCTGATATTCTAAAAGAGGATTAGAATCAGATTATGCCATTAAAGGCTTGTTTCTGTGTATGTAAAGAAGCAGAGAGGGGGAAAAAAGGAGGTAAAGGAATCTCAATAACCTCCCAGAGCCAGTGAAGCCCCTGCCCCAGGATCACCCCAGGTCCTTTGCAGATCACTGAGTGGGATTACAGTGCACAGGAATACAGGGCTCATTATGCCATGCCAGGGCAGAGCATCTAGCATCTCCATTTCTGTTTTCCTGGGTGAATGATGGTCTAGGTCTCATCAATTGGACTCAGACCATGGATCACAGTGGTCCGTGTGCCCACACTTCCAGCAACTGGAATGCGTGCATACTGTGACGGTGAGGACCAAGCCAGACGTGGCAGCAAGTAGGTACTGGACAGACCGGGATGTCTAAGACTAGGCACAGGCGGGATCAATATAGTATCATAGAATCACACAATCACCGGGTTGGAAGAGACCCACTGGATCATCAAGTCCAACCATTCCTATCAAACACTAAACCATGACCCTCAGGATCTCGTCCACCCATCACTTAAACACCACTCTTTACTTCTGCCTGTAACTTTTCCTTCTCTATCGAGAAAAAAAAAACGTTTTGACATAATCTAAAAAAGGAGAAATTAAAAATATGACATTAAACAAAAGCAAAGATTCACTTGGGAAATCTCCTAAACATCCATTAGGCTGCACAACTGTTTCAAAGGAACATTTTGACAGCTCTGGTGCTTGGGATATCTACAATAAATAATTGAGAGCATACTCCAGGAAACAGCAATGAAGTAGATGACCTAAATGGTCTTTTCCTCAGTTTTTTTTGATTGAATTTTCATCAATCTGTTTGCTCAGATGCTAGTGACTGAACACCGCTTAATTGTTTTGGAAGTATCATCCAGCCTGTTCTCCCACTGCCAAGTGTTTCTCTAATCATCCTTGTTGGAATAAGAAAGCTATAGCTGCAGAATACACTTTGTAATAAAGAATAACACCATTCAAATTTGCTTAGAGAAAGCAAATATTTACATGCACGTGGAACTCCTATATTTAATTCATTTGTCAACACTCTGCATCACTGTAGCGCTAAGTTATCACATGTCACTCTAATTAAAAAGCTGTAACACTGTATACACACAATGTTCTTTAATCAGCTAAGTGAAAACAAAACAAAATAATACAGTGAAACGTACATCAGAGGATATCAGTACCCATAGCCCAATTTGATGCAGTAGAGATTCCTTACTATACGTACATTTAGATTCATATAATAGTTTTGGTCCCTGCTAGTGCCTGCACATCTGGACAAGCCAAGTTTGACTTAACTACGTTTGACTATATTTGGATCGCATTTCTCAAAGTCAAGAAAATGAAATCACAGGATTTTCCACAGCAGAAATAGTTCTAAGCACAGAAGTTTCACAGTGTCATTTTCAGGCTTGCAAATCGTCCGGCTCATTAAGGCCCTACAGAAATATCATCCCAGTAAATGACATGAATTGCTGTTCCATATCTCTCTACAGATGCACCAGCCCCCCGTTCACCTCTGCAGTCTTGGAATCTAATGAATTCCTTGGCCACAGGCTGGTGCACACAGAACATTGATGCTGACAACAAATTGCTGCCTACAATTTGGCACAACAGGTTTTGTAGCAATCAACAAGCATTAGCATCAATTGGATTGCCATAGCATGAGCCAGTAGAGCAAAATCCAGAGACAGGGAAGGCATCAGCTTTAGACTGCAATCAGCTAGTGGAATCATTGCCTGGTAACTGGGAATTGGGATTTGCATATATTGATGTTATTTTGTGCCTGCCTGAAGAGAAGTCAGGTGAAATAGATAATGCACCTAGAGAGAAAGTGTAGTGCATTTACCACCAGGGATTAGAATAAAAAGAGTATTTCAGTTGGAAGGGACCTACAATGATTACCTAGTCCAACTGCCTGACCAATTCAGGGCTGAACAAAAGTTAAAGCATGTTATTGAGTGTATTTTACAAATGCCTCTTAACCACTGACAGGCTTGAGGCTTGGGGCTTCAACCGACTCTCCAGGAAGCCCATTCCAGGGTTTGACTAACCCCTGGGTACAGAAGTACTTCCAAATGCGCAATCTAATCATCTCCTGGCACAACTCTGAACCATTCCAATGAATCCTATCGCTGGATACCAGGGAGAAGAGTTGAGCACCTCCTCTCCACTTCCCCTCCTGAGGAAGCCGCAGAGAGCAAGGTGATCGCCCCTCAGCCTCCTTTTCTCCCAACCTGGACTTGTTAGATTTCATTCCATTAATTATAGTCCAGATCCCTCTGCAAGGGGCTGTTTTGTCAGTATGAAGCAGCCTATCATCTGGCTCTCGCTGACTATGGCTTTACCCTATCCTCCTTTATTAGTTTAAACCAAATTTCTATTTGTCTTGGTCAAGTCAGACTGCAAATCCTTCTCTGCAATTAGAGACAGATACAAATTCATCCCAGAATTTCTGTACTCCTGTTCAAAGTTGATGGTAAATTCCCAAAGGTAAGATTATTTCCACAGGTAGCAGTCAAAGGAAAAAGAAAATCCTTAAGGGAATTTATAGTTCAAATACAGACCTGACAAATATGCTATCATGGAAGACTGTAAATCCATGTGAAATTATTAAAATCACACTGGTTTAAGATCTAGAAATAATCAGTTAAATTGGATGATTTCTTGCCATGGTCCTATCTTCTAAAAATCAAGATGACGTAAGATGCTACCACAGGACTTCCTTAACACTAACAGCTTCACCTTGAGGTCAGCTGCACTAGAAACTCAAAATACTCCTTGTGAGTGTGTATGCAGCGCTTTGTAAACTCTTCAGATATTAAATGGAGTGGAATTGGGATATTTATGATTATAGTCCCCTTTTTTTCTACAATAAATAGAGATTTCTCTTAAAGGGAAGCTGTTCTTGCTTCCCAGTACTATGGAATCTGACACAGGGATTATCTCAGAGAAGGATGGATTCAGCAGAAGTTAGAATTATGGATTTACGAAGGCATATGATTATAATTGTATCACAGTATTCGGAGTATAAGGACACCAGCTTGTGTTGACAGGGAATCTAAAATCCCCCAAATCGTTCCACTAAACCCATATCTGGTAGATACCTAGGCCTCTAAAAATCCAGAGAGGCACTGTAGACTTAGCACAGTGAATCTGCATTTTCCACAAACATTCCAAATGAATAAAAAATGCATTTAAAACCATTAATTAACTAACCCAAGCGTACCTCAATAGTGAAGCAAAATTAGCTAGCCTAAGGGTATAAACGTAAGTGTATTTCAGCACTGGCACCTCCACGATCATCTGAACCGATAAATGGTAACGCACAAAGAAAAGAGCCTGGTCATATTCAGTATCTGCCTCCTGCCCCCCCTTGCTTTGTCAGGATAGTTTCGCATGATGCAGGATGCAAATGTTTCAGCGTAAGAACGAAACCTAGCAGGCAGGTCTGTAATTTAAGCGTGAGACAATAAAAAAGAAGCAGCAAGATCCTCGCTGATAACATCGGTGAAATAAATATGTCTGATTCTCAATTGCACAAAGGCTCGTCTGCACCTCGCTGGGTATCCAAGCTGCAAGCACCAGCATCAGCAGGCTCCTGTTTCCCATAAAGCTGTGAGCTATGGGGATACTGATAGGAGAAGCCCTCGGTATTAATGACAGGGGGTTCACAGGGAGGATTGAGGAAGCGATACATAAAGTTTCTATTAAAGGACCTGGGAGACAGGTAGCCAAAGGATGAACGGTGCCGAAGATTTTCATCTGTGTCTCAGAGGTGTTTCTGCCGAAGAGATATTGCCATAATAAAGCTCAAACGGCAGGAAGGAACACAATGTAAGGAAAGCGGGTAAATGATGCTTTAATAACACACAAGCAACAGTGTCATCCATTTACGCAATTCAATTAAATGAAGAAGGGCAATCTCTTTTCCATCCCTCTGCCAGGACAGGCTTGCCCAGGGCTCTCTCCACTCGTTCCACTATTCCTGCAGCGCTGTTGCCCTCTGCCTGCAAGCTGCAGCCCTTCCACTGAGCCCAGCCCTGCACCTCCAGCCCCAGCCCTTCCACCTTCCCTTGGGAAGCTAAAGAAACTACAGGCATTTCTAATGTTGCTCAGTTTTGTTGCTGTGCAAAACAACAATAAAAAAAAAATGCGCTCTTTTCTCTGAGAAAGACCTAGACCAAATACAGATTTGAAACGAACCTGGAGTTTGAGGATATTACCAGGAGAAAAAAACCAAAACACACATTATAAAATCTTTATGTCTTTTATAACTGGCAATTTTCTTCTCCCTGAACTGATAAAAAGACACTCACAGGATTAATAGCAATAATACTACGGCTTTTTTCCCACTTTACCCAACCACACAGATAACTCTTGAGGAACAGCTGAGAGAGCTGGGGTTGTTCAACCTGGAGAAGAGGAGGCTGAGGGGAGACCTCATTGCTCTCTACAGCTACCTGAAGGGAGGTTGTGGAGAGGAGGGAGCTGGGCTCTTCTCCCAAGTGACAGGGGACAGGACGAGAGAGAATGGCCTCAAGCTCCACCAGGGGAGGTTCAGGCTGAACACTAGGAAGATTTTTTTCACAGAAAGTGTCACTGGGCTCTGGAACAGGCTGCCCAGGGAGGGGTTTAAGGGATGAGTGGACGAGGTGCTGAGGGGCATGGTTTAGTGACTGATGGGAATGGTTGGACTCGATGATCCAGTCGGTCTCTTCCAACCTGGTGATTCAATGATTCTTTTATTCAAAGCTCTGCCAAGCTTATATAATAATTTTTTTCCATGCAAATTCAGGGTTTAAACAGCAAAGAAAGACCTACTCTGACTTGGGCAGGGATTATTGTCTTCTTTAATTCTCTATATAAGTCTGGTTCTTTCGGTAACCATTGATATTAATATAAAAAGCCACCCAGTTTATTTCAAGATTGCAAAACCAAATGCAGTTAGCTAAGGGGCTTCTCTCTACCTGAGGGATAACATGAACCCTTCAATCTCCTCCAATTAAGGGCCCTGCACAGAAAAAAAAGAGAAATAAAGAATTCAAAAGCACTGCTGAAATGTCATGAATGAGGATGATGAAAGTGTTTCTTCCTTGTGCAGGAAGGACCTCACAGAGGACATCCTTCCAAAGCAAAAATGCATTCATCCGTTTGCCTCCAAATGCCTCTTTGGCCCAAACTCTGCTGGGTGCATTGGCACTGAAACCTTGCACAGAGTTCAACAAGACAGGTACTGAATGCTGCAGCAGAGCAGTAGTTTTGCCTTTTTTAGTGCATTAAAACTAGGCTAAGAAATTCATTAAAGCCAGGAGAATTGATTTTTTTGTTTTTTTTTTTTTCTTGCCATCTCTTTTCTCCTTCCTTGATAAACCACTGTTTCCTGTTCCCTGTGGCATTTCTGTCCTTCTCTGACAAATCTATGTAAAACTATGATCCTGACTGTATTAAGTAGATAAATAAGTAATGAATATTGCTGGTAAATATTTCTGAACCGGATGCTTAAAACAACATTGCAGTCTTTTTTTTTTTTTTTTTTCATCAGAGGCAGTGGGGAAGGAAACTGAAATGGATAAAATAAAAATCCAGATCTGAGAACTGTAGGAAGAACAAGAGCACAGAGAGAATTGGAGAAGATCATGATAGTCAGCTCTAAACCAAAACTAGTCCCTTCAAAAGGAAGAAGGTCCTCATAGGCCACAGGGCTTTCTAGCAGTCAGGGCACCATGGAGACCTGCGGTATTTTTACTACAATTTTTCTCATTCTGCTTTTAACGTGACGACTTTCAGCAAGCTGTAATTCTTCCTCTTCCAACAACTTTAAGGGGTCTTGTTGCTGCCTGTGAATGTGAACGTCTGCTGTACATGCCCAACCATCCCAGCTTTCTCTTAGAGATTCTCTCACAACCCAGCAGGAGTTTTGGACTAGGTTTCCTCAAAGTGAATGTAAAAGAAACAAAAGCATGTTTTCCCCAGCAAACATCACTGTACTACTTCTGTTCTTTATCTATCAATAAAGTTTTGTAGGAGCGAACCACACAATCAATTTTAATGAAATAAAAGCATACATTCCCAGAGAGAGAACGAGGGGACTTCTGGAAGGAAAGCCTATTTTTATCAAAAGCATATCACGAATGTGCATCCCTTATGAGTGTAAGGGGCTTAAACCACTAATGGACTGACTGTGAGTCAGTCCCACCAGTTATTTTCTTGAGCCTGGGCATGAGCTTGGCACAGCCTTGTACTGCATGCTCTTCAACAGAGTCAAAATCTTCAGAGAACTTCAGAACTTCCTTCATACTCGTGGTTGTTTGGTTTTTTTCCTTCTTTTCTATTTGGGTGCTCTCTTGTTTATATTACTAGATATACTCAAAGAGTAATAGCTGATCAACAATTAAATGGTTAAAATCCAAAACCTTTGGGCACCTGATGATGAACTGCACACAGAACTGAGGCATCTTCTCCCTAACAAAGTCGTCACTGGAAGATTGGGAAATCATCAGGAAACCACATTCAGAGAATGAATGCCCAAGTAGGCTCATAATTTTTATGATTTGGTGCAAGATGATTTACTTCTTTTGACACCTGGAAAGACTGCTGTGATTCTGTGATTTGATACAGAAAAATCAATTTAACTATAGTTATGAGAGACTGAGAAGGGAAATGCTGTAAATGTCTATAGTCCTGGAGTGAAATCATGTAGTAATAAACAACATATTTCTAAGATGAACCTCTTCAGGGTGCATGCTACAGATTCTGGGTTTAATTAACAACATGGCACAGATTTAGTTGGGCGAGGCACAAAGCATGTTTAGCAGCACTGTCAAAATGCTATCATTGCTCTCTTCTGAGGTACTCAGGACTGTCTCAGACTTGGAGAAAACAGGTGATAGAGAGATTTCAATAATGTGGTTCCCTGCCTTTTCTGTGCGAATTACTGTGAGTCAGCAGGAATCTTGAAATGAAACCACAGGCTTAACAGTTTATCACATCATACATAACCCATCCATTTCCTGCAGCATAAAGCAGAGGAGAAAAGGCTTCAGAAGGTGGCTAAACCAAATCATGAACACGATGTCTATCCAATGCTACCACATATGATGCTTCAGATATAACAAACGATGCAGGAATTCCCTAGATACTTGATTTCCAGAAGTTGAAGGGTTACTTTGCACACGCATATATTTACCTTTATACATGGTCCCTTAAGGGGAGAACTTATTACTCTCTACAACTACCTGAAGGGAGGTTGTGGAGAGGAGGGAGCTGGCCTCTTCTCCCAAGTGACAGGGGACAGGACGAGAGGGAATGGCCTCAAGCTCCGCCAGGGGAGATTTAGGCTTGAGATTAGGAAGAAATTCTTCACGGAGAGGGTGGTTAGGCATTGGAATGGTCTGCCCAGGGAGGTGGTTGAGTCACCAACCCTGGAGGTGTTTAAGGTGAGGGTGGATGGGGTACTTAGGAGCATGATTTAGGGATTGGTGGGAATGGTTGGACTCGACGATCCGGTGGGCCTCTTCCAACCTGGTTATTCTGTGATTCTGTGATGTGTGTTTGTGTATTTATAAAGAATTTGGTTTACTTCTTACGCACACTGTGTACATCTTACCTACTACTTTCACAGCTACCTGTAGTCATTGCTGAGGTTAGATGTGCTAAAGAGTCTTAATGTTCCCAGAGCTCTGATATGACCTGGAAAATGGTCTGTTCAGCATCAGTTTTGTGGAAGCCTTAGCAGATTACAGGTATATATCCACCTTTCTTTCTTTTCACATGCCTGCATTATCAGGGGGCAACCTATTTAGCTACTTGTATGTTTATAAACATCTACTCTCTGGAATCACACAGACTCTCTAGTGAACTCTGCAGTAGAAAACACATAGTTCTTGTGCCCACTGCTCACCAGTCAAAATCAGCCTCTGTGCACACACATGGCTCCGAGGTCATGGCCCCAGCATATTTTCCTTGCATGCATTTCTTCTCTGATTTGCGCTTCTTGTAGATCCTTTTTGCTCCCATGATGCAAGCTTCTCCCTGGAAACAAAAGCAAAAATATCTTTCTCTGACACCCACCAGGCTATTTGTATCACACAGATTTTCCAAGCCTGTGCAACAGGACCTGTGACTCAAGAAACAAGGATGGGAAGCCAAACACCATGTCAGTATACTGAAGCTAATTAAAGCTACTGAAGCTTTAACTGAAGCTAAAAAAGCTTTTCCAATACACACTAAGAAATGATCTGAGGTTACTTATTTATCTGACTTGGTTCTAAATTTCTTCCAAAGCCAATAAGCAATTGATGCAGGCCTATTTCTCATTTATAGAGTAAGTTTCACAGAAACTGAACACACAGTCTGATGCCTCTGCAGTCTGAGACACAGAGCAGATCTATCTCTTTGATCTGAACTCTTTGGCAATAGTTTTGTTCAGTGGAAATTAGTGATATGTATATATGTAAATACTTTCAATGGACTATGAGTTCAGGCTTTACCGGGTTTGACTTGTTATGTGAATGCTAAATATTCCTCATCTTTTCACTCCTGCCTTCAGGACCCTGATATGATAAATATTTCTCTCTAGGGAATGTGGCACAGCCTCGTAATCTCAGTGGAAAGAAAATCAAAATGGGATTTCACAGGACCCTTCCGAAAAATATTTCTACAAGCTCCAAAGCCGACATCCTTAAAGACTACCATAAAATCCTTGGCATTTTTGCTAAGCAAGCACAAGAAAACAAAAACAAATATATGGTAAGGGTCTTGTCCTGTTAAATTACTGTAGGTAAGAGAAACTTTTCAAAGCTTTATTTTGCCCATGAAACAGAAGGGCCTGAATGGCAACTGGTATAAAATGCCTCCTTGAATTTCAAGGAAGCTGTACTGATTTTCAGCATCTAAGGATCTAAGTCATACCCAGCAATTTAGTGTAGAGTTGTGCCTTGTGTGAGCAGCTAGTTTGCGCCAAGCTACTTTCATATTCATAATCACTATTAAATTCTTGCCCAGCAAGATATATTTAGAAAGACAACCTTTGGTGATATAAATGGGTGATATAAACTTTAGACTGCAGCGAAGCCTGTGGTGCTTACATAACCACAGAGTTTGGGCTGTATTTTATTCTAACCTAGTATAACACAGGCTCTAGGACTGCAGCAGCTACATCCAGGATTCAAGAGACAGGGCATGGGGGCCCATCAGACTGTTGTATAAAATGTCTCAATCCTACAGCAGAAGTACCACTGCTGAGAGAGACAGAGCAAGGATGAAACCAAGTGAGTGAGAAATGAGGCTAAGAAGGCAGGAATTTGGAGAAACAAGTGCACAAGCAACTAGAAGGATCTTAAGAGACTGTCTCTGAGGACGCAGAAGGATGAAGGAAGAGAAAGGAGGTTAGGACACGTAAACTGGATGGAAGATGGAGGAGTGATGAAGTTAAGGCCTCTCAGCAGTAGTGCTTTTGATGTTGTTGCGTTCTTCAACAACATGAGTCTGAGCTAATTGTCTGCATGAAGAATGAAATCCAAATGGCAGGTGTTCATACTTTGGAGCTCACAGAACGCAATCTGAGAACAACATGTCAACTGAGAGAGCTGGGGTTGTTTAGCCTTGAAAAGAGGAGGCTGAGGGGAGACCTCATTGCTCTTTACAACTACCTGAAAGGAGGTTGTGGAGAGGAGGGAGCTGGCAAAGGACAGGACAAGAGGGAATGGCCTCAAGCTCCGCCGGGGAAGTTCAGGCTTGACATCAGGAAAAAATATTTTATGGAAAGGGTCATTGGGCACTGGAACAGGCTTCCCAGGGAGGTGGTTGAGTCACCTCCCCTGGAGGGGTTTAAAAGATGAGTGGATGAGTTACTGAAGGACATGGTTTAGTGATTGATAGGAATGGTTGGATTTGATGATCCAGTTGATCCTTTCCAACCTAGTGATTCTATGATTCTATAAATAACAAAACAAACCAACTCGTAAAGGACAATCTAATACACCATTCTAAACAGGAAAAGACATCGGATCATGCTGATTTTCACCTGTAAGAGCATTACCTACGCCAGGTCAGATCCCAGCCTCCTTGCTTCTCACCTGGCTATGGAGTTGCCAAGGCCTGTAGTCCTCTTCTGCACACCTCCGATCAAAAATGGACTTGTAGTCTACTTTCACCAGCTGCCATTCCGAGCGGTGGCTGAAATGTCCAAACACTCTACAGAACGCAGCAGAAGGAGCATACAGTAAAAGGTAGCATGAGAGAGCGCTTGGTATTTACAGATGCACAGTCACTCACAAATTTCTAACAGAGACTAATTGTCTCAAGAGTGCCAGTTGTACAGATTTTTACTTGACTAACATGGTGAATGTGAAACTTAGGGTCCTAAACACCTGCAATCCTCTTGACATTCAGATACATCTTTTGTACTATGGATCAAGATCCTCCCATTTGTGTCAATCCCCAATATAAGCACGTAGAGAAGTCTTGACATGGAGCTGGAGACAGTTACAGCCGCAGGAGTTTGATACCTCAGCTGTGAGTTTTGGGAATCACTTCCACACCAATTAAAATCAGAAGGGATCTTCACACATTTCTGTTAACTCAGGTTAGTTTGCAAGTTACATATGCTGTTTTTTACAGGTCAGTCCTTTTTTTTACAGACAGAAGCTGAGTTTTGCTCCTGTGTTTGCAAATTTGATCTCGAGTAAAATGTCACAATTTTTGGCAGAGTGAGTCCAGATTTATGCACTATGCAGAACTCAACACACCACATTGAAACAAATGATAATTTTTCATGAGGCAGCCTGCAGGCAACATTTTGTCATTCATTTTTACAAAAGAATGCCTACATTTTTCTATGTCTCAGTAAAAAAAAAAAAAAAGAGCAGCAAAATACAGCTATAAAAATACTCTTTTTATTTCAAATATTCATATGTCAAGAGTAACTCTGCTTTAAATCACATTCACTTTGAGGAATTGGGTTTCACGTTAAGTGATCTTGCAAGGAACCATACTATCATTCCTTTAATCACACCACAGATAAATATTAACAATTTAGCAACTGAAGTTTGTGTATCCTGGCTTCAGACAGCACTTGGTTTGGTCCCCAACCAGAAAAGCTATTCTATTATGAACAAATCTCAGAAGCTATTTTTGCTACAGTTCCCACCAAAATTAGCATGATGGCCCATTCACTTACGTCATGATTAGAGTTTCCTCTCCTGGTTCCCCTAAAACTCCATCTACAAACAGTGGGAGAGATGTGAAACTGTACTTGCTCCAAGACCTCCCTTCATCAAAACTCAGCCTGGTGGAGAAAGTAGAATTAATACCATCTTTCCTCACTCTCCTCCTATTTTATTTGAAGAAACTCTCTAGCTGATACGGTGAAGTAGGAAGCAGCTTCTATGCTCAGATACTGCATTTTTAGCTTTTTAAATAACTACTTCTTGAAGAAGCATCATAAATGAGAGCATTGATCGAGCTTGTTTAGCATCATACTGCTAACCCATGGCCAATGTGGAAACTAACCAAATTATGTTAAAGATTGATGCTTTAAGGGCAAAACATAGCCTCGGCTAGGATTCTTTTTTAAGAAACAAGTAACCTTAAGCATCTTATTCTTGGGTCTCTAATATAAGATCTTTAAAGGAGGTTAGATTTCTGAAGTACCAGAGCTTTGCCTCTTCTGATCAACAGTCTTCCCTGTGGTGGGTACGAGCAAAAGCTTGGAACCACTCACCACTTCCTAAGATTTAAGTCTGTGTGTTTCAGATCTTGCTGACAACAGTGGAAGTAAATCATGCAAAGCATCATTAAACTGTAATCTAACTAGCACGTACACCCAATACTGCTAACTAGCAAGGACACTTTTGCCTTTTTTACTATATAACTCTAGATTCATTCAACAAAAATCTGTTTCATTATTGCTGTCTGCCACACAGAAGACAAACTCATCAAAATCTCTGAAAATTAAGAGTGCTTTGGTAGCTTAATAAGAGACAAAGCCATAATCCAGTTTGATATTACATAAAAATAAAACTCAAGAAGCCAAGTTATGGTAAATCAGAGAATTCATGGAAGTACAGACAATATCTCAGATCAGGCTAAACTGAAACTATGTAAGAAGGAATTGATAGAATTACTCAGCTTTACCCGAGTTAATGTTTGCTAGCATACTGATATTTTCTAGACTGTAGCTACAGAAAACTCTGGATGCATCCTAACTCCCTGCTTCCTGGCATTTGAAAAGAGGGACAGCAGACATTTAGCACAGATGAGGTCGTTACCAGAGATGTCTAATAGGCAGAGATGTGTGTTTCATGGCAACCAGTACTCCACCTTTATCCAGGTACAGAACACTGTGTTCTTCCTCAAAAATCTACGGGGAGAAAGCATATATTTAAATCTATTTTCCTTAACATCAAGAAAATGTTATAGTTCTTTAAATACAACCAAGACAGTGGACAGGTATGTGCTAAGGAATTTACAGAGTAGAGAGAAAATATTCTGTATAGAAACAGTTCCTGGGTTTTGGTTTTCATTGTTTGGGTTTGAATTTTTTTTCAGTTTTCTAAGCCTTGGAAAACGCATCCTGCCTCTGCTTGATAGAAAGGTAGAAAAATGAATTTTTGCAAGGATCAACAATTTCACTCCTTTCGATGACAGATTTTTGTTTAAAGAAGAACTTTGTGTGTTTGCACATATCTGGCTCTATCTCATGTAAGTGATGCAGATGGAAAAATGAGGGCTGGTCAAACATTGTAAAATAATTAGATTCTTGGAATATCAAATATTTAAAAATATTTTCTTTTCCTGTGTCTTTTTTATATTGGCCTTCTGCAAACATCTGCTCTCTAGTTCATACAGCAGCATTTGTCAGACTGGGAAAGTCACTCTTTCTCTCCATCACTTGATTTCCCATAAAGAAAATAGGAATAATAGAACTTTCTGTTCTCTGGATAAACATATTCAAGTTTACCCTTCTATAAAGATTTGCAAAGAGCTACTCTGAATCTAGAAAAACAAAAATTAAGTGATAGTTTGAATCTACTTTTACGACAATTTCCTCTGATTGCTATTTAAACCTGTGAATCTGTTATTTACCTGTCTCCAAGTGTTCCCAGCATCAGAAGAAATAAACATGCTGATGTCATTTTCTGATAGTTCAGTGCCTATATTACCTGTAGGATTAGCATTGATTAGTGACACAACATTCTAAGAAACAAACAGTAAAATTAGCAAATTAAGGGAGCGGATATATTTATCTTTCACAATTATACAACTTCTCTTTTGGGGAATAGAAAGAGGGGGAAAGAAAAGATTTTCAATTTGAAGAGAATACATGTTAAGATCCAATCCAAACAGCTCTAAACACCTCCATGTGCAAAGATTTGAATCTTACGTTCATGGGAGCAGAGGACTAGAAATGATCTCCCTGGTCTTGAAGGACAGTTTCCATAAAAAATACATGATGAGTTGAAGTTCCATAAGGACTTGCATTTGACACACTGCCTTCCTTCTCAACACTACTAGCGTGACACCCCACACACCACCCAACGCTCTCCACACCCACCACAAACTCAAGATTTCATCGATGTTTGCACATCCCACACAGACGATCTTTTCATACCTGAAGCTACAATAATACTGGGGGCAGTGTCTCGGCTGGCGATGTTTCCTGAGGTATAAGGATTCTCTGAGACCTTCAGATGAAGATGAAGGGAGCAATAGGGCTATGGAGAAAAAGGAAATAAAAGTAAATAGCCGACACAACATGAAATGAGTACCACTAATTCTATAGGTTTAGAAATATAGAATGTGTTTCTGTATCCCTTCCTCATTGCTGCATCCAGACAACCTTAGAAAGACAAGAACACTGACCCGGCTCTGTTGTGAGAGCTTCATTATCTAATGCAACTCATTCCCACTGGCAAATTGATTTACTGGGCTAAAACCCTTCAGCAAGGACAAGATCTTTGAGGCTGTAGCCACAAAGGAGGCAACCAGGATTACAAGGGCAGGTAACAGTAAGAATTATCTAGCTCCCTTGACTCCTGGCTCTCTTGAGAAGCAAGCAAGGCTGCAGATATGACAAAGTGACTCTCAGAGCAGCAGTGCCAGTGCTATTTCTGCAACAAAAAGCAACATAACCCTATTGGTGTGGTGCTAGGTCACCACTAATCAGCCATGGGAAATGACTTAACTCACAGTGTCACACCATTTTTTGACTCTGAGTATTTTTGACACATGACTCTCTTCTGCATTGCAGTAAGAAGAAATACCAGGACTGGAAAGTGTTAGTTTAGAAGTTGTTTAAAACAATGCTTCATTGCCCAATCTGGATGTGTCCTTTGGGTTTTCAGTACAAATACATCCGTGGAAACCTCACCTGTTTGTTATTGATTTTGTATGTCAGGTAGTCAGATAAGACAGGAACAGTATAGAATAAATCAGCTGAGCAAGAAGGTAGGGCAAGACAGGCAGATTTCCAAACTTGGCATTACCATTTCCTCCAAATCTGCACTGTGATAACTTCTGAAAATTTCTGAAAATTTTTGCCTTCAGTAGTTTTTTTTCTTCCAAACCTCGTGAAGAATCCTTCATGAAATATGCTAAGGGAAGGGAGGTGAAAAATTACCGGCCAGAAAACCTAAAGCAAACTGACCTAATTGAAGGGGACATCACACAGGAACACAAATACAGTCAAGCCTGTGCTTCAGCTTGCATGACCCTGGAAAATTAGCAGGAGTGGCTATGCAGAAGGACTCTAAGGAGGCAGGTCTTTCTATCTAATATCAGCTGTCTATCTAATATGCAGCCCCAAATGTTTTGTAGGATTCCTCTGCAGACCTAGCCTCATAGGTCACTGGAGGAAGACCACTGATCCATACCATCTCAAGGTAAGTGCCTATGACTGAAATGAAAATCTCTTCGTGGAAAATGGCAGGGTGGGTTTTTTTTGTGGTTTTTTTTTTTTTTTTTGCAAAGGCAAATAAGGGTGGTTAGAAAGGATGGGAGTTCTCACTTATGTGAGACAGAAAAAGGGGACACGGGGCTGTGCAGAAGGGAACACAACTTGCCAAACGGAATGTACTGAGCAACCTAACTCTAAGTGACAGGCGTATGAGGGCAGCTGCAGGAGCAGCCACGGGGTGCAGGAAGGTAGTGGAAACCAAATCAAGCTGACATGCATGTAGGAAGTGGAAAAGCATTATAAAAGCATAAGTTCATCCCTTTTACATTTTTATACATTGCGAAAAGACTAACTACAGAACATATTTTTAAGACTAACATAATCCAAGCCTACTTCAACATTTTGAAGACAGTAGAGAATGGCAGCAACTCAGACAGTTCCCTGCTCTAACACAGATTAAACCTCATTAGGCACATTTTTTTTCTGCTACTAGAGGTTTTCTTTTAAATTTCTCTTGTTTTACAGATATAATACAAAGAAATGGAATAGGCATCTCAGATATTAAAACCTGGTCACCTGTCTAAGCAGAAAGATGGTATTTTTAGTGGCATGACTTCTTATTGATTGGAGTACAGTAATGCTCACAGCGTCTAGTGACAACTGCTTGTAGTGTAAAAAATAACCTCCCCACTCTAGTCAAACACCTCAGGTTACTGCCCATGGCCCTCTCACGTGCTTTCCGTTGCAGCATTTACTTCTCCACCTCTGATATACACTGTCTCCATCATGTGTCTTTATATAGTTCATTAACAGATAGTTTTCCAGACTGGATAGTCTTCTGTCACACTGTTGATCCCTTTTTGCTTCTCCTCTAGCTCCCACAGCATAACTCGTACACAGACATCTCAGCTTTGATTTTTAGAATTTCAGTCAATTGCCTCTATCGTTCTTGATGTTATCAACAGGCTACTGAAATCAATACTTTCATCAGAATTACCACTTTGGGGTTTCTCTGACATTGCCTAGTACCCAGCAACTCTAGGTGCAGCAGACACCAAGGGAGAGACAAGCACAGCCACAGAGGATTTGCAGCCTACGTGGAAGATAAAGCATGAGTGACATAGCCCACTGCTCTGCTCACTGCCATAGTTCATAGAATAGAATAACCAGGTTGGAAAAGACCCACTGGATCATCAGGTCCAACCATTCCTATCAAACACAAAACCATGTCCCTCAGCACCTCGTCTACCCTTCCCTTAAACCCTTCAGGGAAGGTGACGCAACCCCCTCCCTGGGCAGCCTCTGCCAGTGCCCAATGACACTTTCTGTGAAATATTTTTTCCTGATATCAAGCCTGAACCTCCCCTGGCGGAGCTTGAGGCCATTCCCTCTCGTCCTGTCCCCTGTCACTTGGGAGAAGAGCCCAGCTCCCTCCTCTCCACAACCTCCCTTCAGGTAGTTGTAGAGAGCAATGAGGTCTCCCCTCAGCCTCCTCTTCTCCAGGCTGAACACCCCCAGCTCTCTCAGCCGCTCCTCATAAGGCCTGTTCTCCAGCCCCTTCACCAGCTTTGTTGCTCTTCTCTGGACTCGCTGCAGAGCCACAACATCCTTCTTGTGGTGAGGGGCCCAGAACTGAACACAGGATTCGCTCGAGTTCATTACTTGCTTTCTAATATTTTCAAGCCAGCACTTTCATGCTGTCCTATCATCGGTCCACAGTAAAATTTCTTACAAATATCTGCAAACCCGCTTCTTGGCTGTTCTGCAAAGGCCACCTGAACAGTCTCCAATGGCATGATATACATAAAACAGTTATTAGTGACTGCTCCTGATCAGGAGTGGGGCATTATAACACAAGGATGATGGTAGATACCGTTCACAAAGCTAGGGGTAGTCATGGTATTTGCTCATCTGCAATAGAAAGGAACAGCAAAGGGAGATAAACATTTCCAGAAGAGAGATTCAAAACACCTTACTTAGATGCTTAATCCATTCTGTAGCAGATGGAGTGAATGACCTCCCTTAAGAGAAATGGGTCTTTGCCCTGAAATACTTATAATCCACATAGACAAGATAAACAAAATGTGGGAGGGAATAAACAGATGTCTGGGGAAGAGGCATAGAGAAAATAAACAACTTGCCCAAGGTCACACAGGAAATTTGAGATAGGCCTAAAAATTGAATCAAGATTCTCCTGAGTTTCAGCCCCCTGTTTTAACCACAGGTCCACCCTTGAAAGCTAATTGATTAATTCTCCTAGACAGATGACTTGGCAGCTATTTTATGAACATTAAGCATATTCAGCATAGAAAATGAGATATAAACAAGAAAAATTAAACCTTGGGATTAGATGTAATTTCATTGCTTTCCTCCATCCTCATTATTCAGAGCCATCTCACAAAAATTGCAAAGACACTCTTAGAGCTACTTTGAAAAAAACACCTCAAGCACACTGTCAGTAGAGGGATGGTTCCATCTGGCTTGCCTTGAGTTGCAAGTAGATTTCCCCTTAACCTCCTTGGCTGCCAACTTAGCTGCTATGTACTTATTTCTGCATTAACTCTCCCTTAGTTTAGGTTGAAACAGCAGATGCACAGAAGAGACAGAACTCCACACGCAGGCTGGGGACCATCCTGTCACTCTGTGAAAGGGCAAATCCCATTCTGCCAACCAGATGGAACATACGACATTGCTGTGTCCCAAACTATTGTTAGAGACAGTTCTGCTGAAAACCAGCAGTGTGAGAGCATTAATATTTGCTGTGGAGAAAGGATCACAGAATCACAGAATAACGAGGTTGGAAGAGACCCACTGGATCGTCGAGTCCAACCATTCCCACCAATCCCTAAATCATGCTCCTAAGCACCTCATCCACCCTCACCTTAAACACCTCCAGGGGCGGCGACTCAACCACCATTCTTGGCAGACCGTTCCAATGCCTAACCACCCTTTCTGTGAAGAATTTTTTCCTAATCTCAAGCCTAAATCTCCCCTGGTGGAGCTCGAGGCCATTCCCTCTCGTCCTGTCCCCTGTCACTTGGGATGTTAGTTAAGCTATCATTTTGTGCATTTTTGCATTCCATTTTCTAGCTTCCTCTTCCCCGTCATGAACTGTGGAGCTCAAATCAGTTTTTTAAATAGCTTGGGTCTCTCTTGTAGGGCTGGTTTTTACTTTGTGCTTTTGATGCATTCTCTGCACCTCCCTTTCTTTTGCAGGCAGACAGACTGATCCTTTAGAAGGCCTAACAAGTCATTTTTTTTTCAAATTTCATCCATTTGCTTTCTTGCAAATTCGCAAGGCAAACATCTACCACTCTGCATGTTCATCTGACGATCTCTGCTCTTCTACAATTCCACAAGGTTGTGACAACCTAAGCATGAAGGCGGCAGACAGGCTCAGACAACGAAAGAGGCTTCTTGCCTTTTTACTTATCTTAAGGGAAGAGGAAAAATAAACACGACTAAATATTCCTCTGGCCTCACCGCAGGGACGGGCTGACTAGGTTCCTTTTCATTAAAATTTGCCATTCCCAACAGAATTCCAGCTTGTCCAAGGAGCCTGCAGAGCAGTTGCTCTGGCTCATTTATAACCGTAATGGCAAGCCAGATTTCTCTTGATCAGTGCACAACAATGCCAAGAAAGGCCTTTTCTCAGAACTCAGACTTCAAAGTTAGGGAAAAAGAATAGCACTTACTTTGATTCTTTTACTTGCCCACATGGTTTTGATTTCTTTTGCCTTGCTAAACCTCAAAGTATTACTCTATCACATTGACAAATTTTGTCATAATTTGAAAAAGTCAAGTTGGTTTTGGGTTTTTTTACCACATATGTTTACTTGAGTTAAAATTAGATTACATCTATTTATAACACAAAAGTTCCTACACATAGCCCTTTCTGAAAAAATTGATTTATCTTATGTCTGCAAAGTTTTCTAATCATCTTTTTGGTTTTCATCTTATAGAAAGGTTTAATTTAAAAATGTCCATAGTTACAGTTTTAAAAACTTGAAAGAAGAAAAGAAAAAACAAACCAAACAAATTTAATCATGGTCTGAAATAACTCTTTTCCTTGACCCTCAGTCCTCTCTATTTATTTTTTCCACACTGGAGAGAAAATGAAAGGCTTGCATTTTGGCTCAATCAAAAAAATCAATTATTTGAACAGCTTCAAACATCAAGGCATTTATTCTTTGCTCTTCCAATAATGCATGGGGTTCAGGTAAGAGATCAGTGCAGCATTCAGCTACATATCACAGTGCACAAAATATAATGCTGATTCAGATTCTAACAAACTTACACCCTCAAATGAGAATCATTTTTTTTTTTTTCTTTAAGGGAAAATAACATGCAGGTACAGGATGGCAGGAGGAAGATCAGTGTAAATAGTGTCGTATGTTAGAAGTCATACGATATAAAATCTATTGAGAATCCCAAAGACTAAGATTCTGAGTATTGTCCCATTACAGTGTATCAATTGTATCAGCCGAAAAATCTGTTGAGAACAGTCCAGGCTTTCTAATTTGACACAGATTTCCAATTCCACTCACATTGCTTGTATTTCACTTTCACTTCTGGAAACAGTTTGCATATAATGATTATTAAACTCTTATCTGGATGCTGATCTCTATCAATAATTACAGCGACAGATAAAATATACGCCCAACTCACAGCTATTCACATACTTGAATAAACCAGCCAATTCTCACTTCTGAGCTCAAAGAGGAAAATCCAAATATTAATACTGCTAACAGAGTGGCCTGAAAAAAATCAAAGCTCTCTTCTTGCTTGAGCCTGAAAGTTCCACAGCTCTCTCCTCCCATCTAGCGTCCAGACAATCAACTGCGCAGAAATAGCATCCAGCTTCACCTGCTGTTAGAGGAGCACATCAGTTGTGCAGAAGGGAGCTGATATATAATGCTTCCTTTTGTTCCAGATATTAAATTAAGCTAAATTACAATGGCTGGTCTTGCAATACTATCTGGCAGTCCAAGTTTGATGTATCGCGCTTTTAATGTGCTGCATTCCCTCCACGAGGTACATCAAATGGAAAGAGGAGCTCCCGTCTCCTTCTAGCGCTACCTGGCAGAAAAAGATTTTTATTGGGATGTTCCCACCCCCAAGTTCCCACCCAGGTACTTACTAGGAGACAGCGAATGGGGTTTCCTCTCAGATCAGTGTCCGGAGCCTGCAACAAATTCCAGTCTCTCCCTTTATTGTAGGTGATGAAAGTTTTCACTTGGTTGTCAATCTTCTTGTTAGCCAAGAACATTCCCTTTATCCCTGCTACCTAGGAAAAATTGACATGGCTGAATAATAGATCAAGTCAATGCAAATTCTGCACGCGTGCCTCTCTCGCACGGTCAAACCCAACGGGAATCTGGTGGCTGTGTCAATGTGGTAGATATCAGGGCAAGAATAGCCAAGGGGCATCAGAGGAATGCAAACTGAGGTGCCGGGGACAAGATAAGACCAGGTGGAAAGGTGACAGGTGGAAAAGAAAGCTTATGCTTCATAATCAGCATGGGAACATGGCAGGATGTCAATAGAATTATGTGTAAAGTGACAATCTCCCAGCTGTGTATGCATCCTTCCACCCAAAAGATGACACGTGTACACGGCAATTACTTGTCTCTTGCACTGAGTAGCAGGAAACAGCAGCAATTTTGGCCTTGCAAAGAAAATGGCAACACACACGTAAACTTGCACTTCAGTCCTTCTGTTCCCATATAGCCTGCTTAAGATCTTTCTCTAGGGATCTCAATGTGTTTCATAATCATCAGTGTCATTTCAACAGGATAACTTGGGACACAAAGATATTTTTATTACCATTTTGTAATTTGAGGAAACCGAAGCACTAGTGACTCAAGCAAGGCCACCCAGCATGTTAGTTATAGAGCTAGCAATGAAATTCTCATCCTTTTATTCTTCCTCGTGTTTCACCCAAAAGCTTTATCCATAAACCTGCAGGAGGATTTTGTAAAGATGTGACGCCAATAGACTCACGTTGGAATCATGCCCAAAAGTGTCTTAGTGGGAGAAAAAAAAGTCAACCTCAAACCACAACTCACGCTGCAGAATGTTCCCATCTTCTCAGCACACTGAAAATCAATAGCCCAATAGCTGCTGCAGCTTGTGAATTAATTTGTTAGGCTGTCATTCTGCAATCTGAGTGCTGCAATAAAAAGGGAAGCAAAACTGGGAGAAGGAGGGGGGAAGTGAGAAACTTTTCGGTTTCCAGCAACTCTGTTCAGTCATCCACACCATCTATTTTTATGATACAGAACTAGTACACGGAATCATTCATCGAGACCTTTTATTCACAGAGATTATTACTTCAATGGCATCATCTGGCAAATGATTACACAGCAGATTCAGAACTTGTTCCTGCTGAGCTGATTTAATTATGTGGCTGGATTTGGATGCTACAGCTTCCAATGAGTAGGAACTTACTGCATTTTTAGTCATATGTTGTAGGACTACTAATGTACAGGGCATTGGTAAAGTGCACTGTTACACTTAGTCATTCTGAATAGCACATTCTTCCTTGAACAATGGCACTGAATTTCATTTGAAGTTACATTAAGACTTAGACGTGACTTGCTATAAAGTGCAATAGTCTTTAAAGTAAGCAGTTAACTAACGTATTGTTGAGTTAAGCCTAAAACCATCATATTTTCAATTTCTTATCTGGATTGCTTGGTCCCACTCAACACTCACAACATCTTTGTTGCAGTAGAAAGGCATCTCGAAAAGACAAGGGTACTCTGTCCCCCAGTGGTACAGCACAAGTAGACAAGACTGGAAAAATAACATGGTTCTGCCGTCATTACCAAAGCCTATAGCTCCATTTGTACTTTTCTTTGTTGTTGTCCTGAAATAGTCGTATTATATAGTCCCTGTGAAATGCTGGCCATAAATGATTAAAGAGCATTTTATATAGCAGGTGATAAATGTGTTCTGAAATCCTGTGATTTTTTTTTCTTTTTATGATTCTAGTCATTGGCTGGGACTCAGAATCCTTTCCAGAGAAAGCAGAATCTGTTATACTGTCTCTCTTGGACAGCTTTATCTTAAAAAAAGACTGCACACACTATACATGTTTGTGCACTCTCAGTTGGAAGAGGCATACCTATTGCATCTACACAACTATGACACGCACAACGATCTGTTCATCCCTGCTTTTCACACAATCCTATGAGAAAGACTCATGCAAATAAGTGCATGACCACCAGAGGTCAATCAGCTCCCACACAGGCATTGCAGACAAACCTCATCACCTCAACTGCATTACGTGCAGATACAAACGCTATCTACAGTTTTAGAAAGTTCACACGAGACATTCAAACACACCACTCAAAATACATTATTTTTTCTCACGACCAACTTCATACATCAAACATATACTTGTCATCCAAGATGTATATGGCTAAAAAAGCATAAGTGTTAGAGTGACAGGCATATATACCACAGCTATAGACACGTCTCCTCACACTCTGTTACCACGTCAGTTGTGGATTGTCTAGCTGTGGACCAGTCCAACCAGAGAGTCAAGCAGAGCCATATGACATCACTGGAGAGGTGCAAGAGCTAGAAAGCGCAGCACTCACACCCAATAGCCAGTGACTTTTGTCCTTCCTTTGCTCTAGGAGATGGTCTCTAGGACAGCCCTTTTGTGACTGCGAACCCACTGAATGCCGAGTCCAGCGTGCTGCTCATGAATTGGCACTGAAAGATGGTGGAGAGAATATCCCTACCCTGCTCTACTCAATATCATCCAGTAGTGATCTCTTTATCCTCTACAATATCCTGCATCAGAAGAGCCCACACACTGAGATAACAACCCCTGAGTGAAAGGCTCCTGATGACTCACAGGAGAAAAGAAGAGAGGCACCATGAAAGAACTTCTATTTTTCTCTTCATGCCCAAATGCAATTCCCCATTAAGCAGCACTGAGCAGATTTATCCTTGATGTAGAACTGGTTTAGGAATCTACTCACGCAAACACATTCACTGCAATGCAACCAGAACTTAATTCTAGCACCTGACAAACATGCATACAGACATGTGCACATTAAATAGGTCTTTCTCAGGCATCTCCTCAAATAATCTTGCCTTTCTAAATATACTGCTGTCACCACAGAAGGATTCATTTTGCAATCTCTCCACTTCCTTTTAATTTATGTATGCATTTTTTTTCTTCTCGCCTTCATCTCCATTTACCCCTAGAGCATTCACCATTTTCAGCATCCCTACTGGGAGAATCATGCTGGATGGGTCTCTGTTCCCTTCCAGCTAGAACATCAAATTGAAAGGATGGTTTCTGCCAAGTTCAGTGTCAGCCAATATTCTTTCTATCTAGATAATCAGTAGATATGACATTACAAGTCTGATTCCATAAATTTCAATCCAGGTCACTGTGTGGTGTCAGACTGATAAAACAAAACAAAGGCTTTTCTTTCCCTCTGGGATGTAGGACACCTCTACATAATGC
Organism: Clamator glandarius; assembly: GCA_033459285.1. NCBI lineage: Eukaryota > Metazoa > Chordata > Aves > Cuculiformes > Cuculidae > Clamator > Clamator glandarius. The sequence goes on along the minus strand of JAUNZM010000092.1, from coordinate 7,718,777 downwards.
AGTGAAACTGCTTCTTGAGCTGACGATAATAAGAGGCAACACTTTGTCCATGGGGCTGCCAGTGCCGCAGAGAGATTAATAGTAAAAATCTCCAAGTGGCTGAAATGCCAGTGTCCATTCTCCTACAGTTCATCTGCATTTACGTACAACACTTGGGCTCTCTGGACAATTCAAGGTGGTTTACAAGTAAAGGGCAGGTGAAAGCAAACTGCATCACAGAATTAATATCCAGACGGTGATGGGGGAAATAGGGGAAGCACCTTCATTTTTAAAGGAATGCAGATCAAGTTCACAGCCTTTATTCTAAATGGTAAAAAAATCCTCTGAAGGAGACCTGAAAATAGAAGCTGACCCTCAAACAGCAGCTAAGGATTTTATTTCAACTTAGCTGAGTGCTGTCTCCAGAAGAAAAACAGGCAGCAGAGCAAGAGAAGTACAAGGGCACCTTAGGGGTCCTACTCTTAGGGTCAGTTGTATAGGAGACAATGCAAAATGGCCTTTTTAACATGTGAGTCTAGGCAGAACATGCTTGTGAGAAAAAGGCTAAGGGTTAAATTGGCATCAAAATGAGGCAGGAGAGTTTCCTTGCTCATGTAATAGCCCAAGAGGGGATATCCAAAAACACCTCACTTCCCAGAATAGTCCAAGCTGAGGAAGGTGACAATGACAGCTGAAAACTGCTGTTGCTCCTTACTTCTAAAATAAGGGATTAAGCTATCAGAAATGCAACAAAAATTGGAGAATGATGCTATTCAGATTGTAGGGAGCTTTCAGAGTCACAGGCTGGACCAACGTGGGTCAGCAGGATTTTGAGAAACTTAAAGAGCTCCTCTTAGCGACCGAATGAACTATTTCACTGTATCTTCTGATACATATTTTCCTATGCGTGGAAGAGCTATGATCTGTTCCTCACCTGAGAACCTACAGGAAAATACAGCAGTAAATCTGTTCATATGTTAAGCTGGGTCTAAATTCAACATCTGTGTAAAACCTGGCCTTGAAACTCAGTTGATTGCTCTGAGCCCCTTAAGTAAAAGGAAGATAAAACAATGTGTTTAGTCATTTTTTGGCTGTTCACATACGTATTACAAGACTGATGTGCAAAAAGTAAATGGTACTGATACCACATGAGCTCCTGGGATAGGAATGAGATGTTTGGAGTCATGACATACCTCATAGAGGTCAATCATCACGTTCCCCTCCAGCCCTTGACTACTTTTGACATCTTCCAAGGCCAGGGTGAAGTAAATCCCTCGAGTGTCGGAGATGTACAGATTGTACGTGTCATTCTGGTTCCACTCTTGAACAGCTGCAAACACCTGATTCTCGTCTGTGCTGATAACATGCATGTCCTGAGGAAAGAAAAGAGTGGAAGGTTTCTAGAGGGAGATCTGCTCTGTCATTTCCAAGGGCATCAAAGTAATTGTGGAGGAGCAAGAGATCTGTTTAGGCTGGAGTTTAAACAGAAACTTCAGACAAAGTCCCTGTAAGCAGATAATTCCATTGAGAAATATTTCACACCAGCTCTCTTCTGACAATTTTCAAAGCAGTAATTAACAGATGAGGTGTTAATTGAACATTTACATTGGCAGTACACTGTTATACAACAGCACTTTTCCCCTCCTACCAACACTTCCATTCTGAAGAGTACTTTGCTTAAGATGGAGAGGGGGTTGCTTATTTGGATTTGGGGTTTTTTTGGTACCCCAGTGGTTCTGCTTGTGATTGTGGAATCACAGATATTAAAAATGCCTTTTTTTAAAAAAAAAGAAAGAATTAAAAAACAGCACCTGAAATATCTGCTTCTTGCCTAGCTTTCAGAAACCAAGTATGCCTGGGAATTGATACAAGGAGGATCCAATAGGTGAACATCTGCAGCCAGTATTGCTACTACTTATCATTTCTAATGACAGTGTCAACTATTGGCCCTGGACCACTGTGCTAAATACACCCGCTCCCACAAGAAATATAACAGAAAGACAATCCTAATCGTCACTAGATGCAAACAGGACATTGCAGCTAGATCACTAGTGTTATATGTAAGGTTTTGCTTTACTCTGTTTGTCCTATAGGTTACAGCAGGCAGGAAGCAATGAAAAGTTTGCATAAATAAAAAAATAAATTAAAAAAAACGAATCGAAACCAAGCAAAACAAATAAAACAAACTATTAAACCTCATTCACTTTTTCAATACCTGGAGTAATAAGTACTCATTGGAAAAAGCCATTGAGAGAGATTATTATAATGTAATTCCCAGGTTCTATCTACCCAGCACAAGCACCTTGAGTTCTTTGGTGCCATAAAAATCTGTGGAGGTAGGAAAAGAACTGCAGATTTCTTAGCATCAGGTGATTCCCAGAAGATACAGCTGTTCTGTTTGTTTTGGGCACATATCCTAAAGTTATTCTGCTTCACTGGATCTCAGGCAGGGCTTTGTATATGCAAATTAGGAACTTTATCAAAAAATATAATCTTTGGAAGCTGACGCTACTTCTCCTTTTGTTAATAATAGTCTTTGACAACTCACTTTCTCCTGTTTTGGTAAGGGGACTTAATAATTCCAGAGAGAGACTCAAGTTTCAGTGTTGTAAATGTATATATACATAGGGACAGATCTCTCTCTTTAAACACATGTAGAGATTATAAGCAAAACATGTTTTGTCTGATGGATGTACAGCTTAATTAAACTAATATTTTAATCAACAGCTTTGTAATAACTAGGGGAGAGATGCAAAAAGATATTTTTATCAACAACAGGGAAAACTAAAGGCAGTTTCATGAATGCTTAGAAGCAAATAAGTTAATTTATTCACTGGATGCTTCCTGAGTTGTGACGTAAGATGCAAGTCTAAAGAAGATCCCAGTAAGGCTTTAGGAAATAAAGCCCAGAGAAGTACAGACTCAGACAGAATTAGAATAATATACATTGTACAGAAAGTGAAAAAGTATAGCATTCCAATTGTCTGCTGTTGGGGATCAATGAACTTTTATTCTAAATATAGTCTTGTCCAATAGATGCAGTAGCACTGTAAAGCTTTGCTAGAAAGAGATTAGTATATGGGCATCAAACAAGTCTTTGACCAACATCAGGGATTTTTTTTATTTTATGTTGGGAAAATTAAAATTAATTAGCATATCATATCATATTCACTTCTATTTTAGTTTTTATTAAGGGTAGGTGTTGCTTTTCAGGTGGGAGGAATAATACAATAATACATTCATCTTGATTTGGAACAGGAGCTTCACTGCATTTTCTACTACTATCACAGATTTTCATTTCACCTCCCTACACAGATGGAAGAGGACAGGAAAGTGAAGGAAGGCACCTTTCTCACACAGTCAGCATCACCTTTAGGGGCTTCCTATGCATCTGCCTACTGAAAGTCTAAGCTTTCGTCTCACTGTTCCAGCACATAGTGGAAATGGATTAATATGCAGTTCTACTATCTGTCTCTCTTGCCTTTCCAAAGAAAAAAGTATGTTGCTGTGGATGGGTTTGATCAGGTGTCTACTCAAATGACTAAAAGCCAAAGCTTTCTGAAATACTAAACACACTTCAATTGCCCTTTTGCACTTGATCAGGGAACTTTTCTTCCTGATAAGTTAAATAGCAGTTAAATAGCCTGTTTTATCTTGTCAATTCATGGGACTGTCAGTTCTTTTTGAGGTCTGTATTTAAGGATTATTTTGCAGTTATTGCTTCTTCCATCAGGAAGTGCATCCTGAGGTTGAAAGAAGGTGATGAATTTAAAACAGAGGTACCACACGCACCCATCCCATCAGTATTCAGCTCAGCACCAGTTATGGACAGGTCTTTTTAAAAGAGAAAGTGCTTAGCTTGCTTCAGCATGCACAGATGTCTGCCCAGTGCCTTGATCTAAAATAGAGTGAATATACCCTGTGTGTACATTTACGGTGATTATCACAAGTGACATTACAGAGCTCGCATTGTGGTGCAGTTATACAGAATAGGCAGCACCAATCCACAGCGCAATGTCACTGCAGGAATTAACAGGTCTCAATAAAGACCATCTACTGGGTTAACAAAACCTTTACCGCATATGCAGGCATTTTGTATGGGAGAGTTTCTAATTCAGTTAGGCTTTTAATCAAACTGGCTACCAGGATATCAATGCCAACAACAAAAATACTTTAGTTTTTATTTGCTGCAGGCCATTCCTGCCTGAACAGCAGTATCACCTGCCAAAGTTGTTTGCCATCACATCCCTCCAGTTTAGAAAAAGTGACAGGCAGAGACAAAAAGCTTGATATTTCCATCTTCAGTTCCAGAAGTCGCTTTGTACTCTTTACCATATTTGGACCCTCTTTCTTAGCTGAAGGAGATAAAAGAGAATTTAGGCATAAAAGAAGCTGTTTGTTTCAATTCCTTGAATAGTATAAAGCTTTGTGCATTTTTAATAAAAGTAGCTATCCTACTTTGATAGCTGCTTCCTAGGCAGCCAAAGCTCCACTATAGCTCCTTCCATGCCAAATGCAGCTCTTCAGTCTTTGAAGATGGTCCAAGACTGTGACGAAGTATCTTATCTCCTTAAATACCTGCCTTTTTCTTTGGGTCAGATAACTTGAATGTATTGCTCCAATTCCTATTCTCTGACAACACATTTTAATGTAGTTGAAGTACATTTTCCCTGGCTTTACAGAGATTTCTTTGAGAAGATGGACAGTTGGAAAAACAAGTGTGGGCTAAAGGAGGCAACCAGTTCAGAGTGAGTAGTCTCTCTACAGAGGGTCTGAATCAGCTGTAAAAGATGGTTTTAATTTAGGTATTATAATAATCATGCTAAAAATGAAACTAAGGACTTCAGGAAACACCTGTTTAAATTTGATTTGACTTGACACAGTAATTCATTCCTGCCTGGATGGGAAGCTTCGAACTAACCTATATATACATAGGACTGAAGATCTTGGGGCCGACCACAGGTCTCCTGTGTCAGAGCTAAGAATATATCATTGCCGCTGATAGCGTCCTCGTTGTCCTGTATGCTGGGTTTTCAGGTGATGTAAACAGGAGCGAAACAGTCTGGTTACATCAGGGTCATCCACATAATCCAGTATAAACAGAGCGGTTGGGTTCAGGAATCAAACACAGACAGTTGAGATATCAGCTAAATCATCCCTTTGAATCTTTCCACCTACAAAATCTAGTGCACTTTCAGCTTCTAGCAACAGGTTGATCTTTTAGGTTTCTTTTAATTTTTTTCTTCTTTTTGACAATCCTTGCTTAATTTCTAGGAATTCATTTGCCTCCCGATGTTAGAATCCACTAGATCATTTGCTACCTTTGAGCTTTAGTTTCATTTAAACCAGGCTAGAACAAGAATGAAAGGGCCTCAAAAAAAAAAAAAAAAAAAAAAACCAAAATCCAAACCTCAGTCTTTGTTAAGAAGTGATTAGAAGCCCAGGTGCAAAACGCTGATTTCTTCAAAATAGACCCAACATTTCATACGGGTCTTTTAAAAAACTGAGCTCCAGAAGGCATCAATAGCCTTTCAAGTTCCAGTACTAATTCACCATTGTTCTTAATTAGGGAAGATACAGAGCAGACACATAAAGACATCTCTTTGCTTAGTTCCCATTAAAATATGTTAATCAGCCAAAGTACAAAAAGCAACTCACACAAGATAAGGTCAGGAGAAGGGAATTTGAACACCCAAAAAGGGGGGGGGAAGAAAAAAAAAAAAAAGAAAAGATAGCCCCCTCTAAAACTTCATTAAATAACCATAAAGAAATCGTAATTGACATGAACTGTGGTATTTGTCTACATTTCATGCTGATGTCCTTGACTAGTCAAAGTGCCAACTTTGTTTACAGTCATTTCTTGCTTGCAAATATTCTGTTAAAGAAGAATGATGCTTTCATTCACTGCATGTCATCATGCCGTTTCTTCCATTGTATCAAAGAATTTCTGTACCATCAAAATATCTGTAGGTTCATATGGACATTCCAGCAACAGCAACCTACCTTGGGCAAGGAGTACTTTGGTAGCTTCATCGGTGTAAATGCGTTCCTCCTATAAGAAACGTAATAATGTGGTCTTCCTCCTGATGTCAGCTATGAGAGAATAAGGAAAGCTATCATAAGGATTTTTCTTTTTCATTTATAAGGGAAAATATCAAGCAAAAAGCTGTCAAACGAAATCCCACAGTGTTGGTGGCAATGGCTTAAACCTGCAGCACTATTACAGTTGATGAATACACATTGATCCAACTGACAGTGGCTTAAAAAAAAGCAAAACGAATCCAATTTTCTGCAAAGAGAGTCAAAAGCCAGAATTTCAGGCGAAAATCTGGAGAAAGTGAAGTCCTGGTTTCACTTGGGCCATTATGTCACCCGGTGACACCACAGCTCTCTGTCCTAACACAAAACAGTCTGTTTTTTGCTATTTGCAGAGGTGCCATGTAAGATATTGGTTAAACCAGCATTTGGTACACAAGACACTTGATTCCTATTTCTGCCTCCAACTACGATTCCTGTGTGGCCCGTGCAAGCCATCATATGTATCTGGCATGAGATCAGCTAAGCACTCACAGCTCCTGAAGGCAGGAGAAGTTCAGTTGAGTTGGTACTTCTGTAAATAAGGCCATTTATTTAAGTGATAAATACTGATGGCAAAACCCTGAAAATGCTAGGTTAGAGCAATGTGAGGTTATATTTCTTACCCCCTATTAAGGGGGAGGAAAAAAATAGAAAGAAAAAAAACTCAATGTTATCTAGCTTCCAGTGTGCTGAAGTGTAATCAATGTTTGTAAAGTACTTTGAAATCCTCGGGTGAAAGATACTGAAGAACAAATATTGCAAGAGATTCTCCATGCAGAACTTTGCTTTTATTGCCTTGTATCTGGGTTTATCACAAGTTTTTTTCATAGTAAGGGTTTTAAAATGCACTGCAGTGGTTTAAAATGTAAGACACACAGAGGCTAGTCTCATAACAGATTAAGTAAATATAAGAACTATTTCTTATTCTAAAGCTCTTCAATTTTTTTTCTAAGGGAATCAGGCAAAAGTTAGGGCAAGAAAGGCCAGAAGCACCATTTATGAAAGACTGTGAGTTTGTAAATAAAACATGGTCTGGTAGGAGAAATAAATCCACATTCCCTTACCCTTGTATTTTTGAGCCTACTAATTCTCATTCCAAATGCCTTAGTTGCAGAAAAGCTAGATGGAGAACAAGAACGGTAGGGAAAGCTAGGGAAGGGCACTCCTGGTGTTCATCTATTCTTCCAAGCCTTTACTGTCTGGTGTAGGGCTATTCACTCTTTGAAGAACAGGGCCTGGGAAAAGGTAGGGAATAGCATCAGCTTTGCCTTCTACTTAGCTATTCCTTGCCAGGCAGATACATCCAGGTACACATGTAACCCCTTGAAGAATCCCATTTGAAATTACCAGCCAACAGTGAATTCACTGACTAACTACTTCCAACATATCAGAGATTGTTTCCAGGGATTCCAATATTATTATTTCATACCTGTATGTGTCAATTATTAATGATGGGCAAGTACTATCTCATTCATCTGTTTCATTTTTTTTCTGTTTAAGAGTCCTAAGAGTTTAAAGATTAAGATGGAAGCTTTCCAAATCCAAATATTACATGATACCTTCTCAAACTGCATTATGAGCATGAACATATAAAGTTGTGCCAAGTCCCATTGGACATAAAGGGGAACATCATAAGAGGCTGCCTCTCCTCACATGCTCCTCCTTACACCATGCAGCTAGCATGGAGGTGGAACAAAGACGAAATCTGACAGCACTGGGAGCCCTATACAACGGTTTATAGACAGAAAGAGAAATGCAATAAAATGCAAGGGCTATCCAGATAGGTAAACAATATCCCTAGATTGACTTCAGACAAAGCAAAGGTGGTGGCTTCTCTACAGTGCGTAATAAATCAGGTCAGAACAGAGAAGACTAACAGTCCTGAGGAGCACAAAACCACGTCATGAGTGACGAAGCAATGAATCAATTAATATACGAAGCGAAATTCCCCAGCTCCTGTGTCACGTGATCCACAAACACACAGTCGTTCTGAAATGAGAGGGTATAGCTGAACAGTGATGCTTGCCCCCGATTTCCTTACCAGATAAACATTTCAGTTGTGCCTCACACACACCAGGCACAAAAGCTATTCTGGAGCACACGCCCCAGATTTATTTGTGGATGATTTAAACTGGTGTTTATGACTGACTTCATTAACTGAAGGTAATTATCCGTCTACCCATCCAATTTTAAATATCAGTCCTCTCTCTTCCCTCCACCCCAGCCATTCAGAATATAAACTGTCTGGAAGACCAGTTTAGTCCTAACGATTTCCAGTTGCAAGTTCCCTGCCATTCTGTTGCTACTTTTTGTCCTCTTCAGCTTTTATTAAAGGGACACTAGCAGCAGCCTAATGAAACCCACAGTAGTTCAGATCTATTCACCAGTCCTCAACTGGAACACAGCTTGGCTAAGTACATCTTATCTTCAGCTTTTCACTACAATCGCATCTGAAGCGTAACAATGAAGTCTGATTACTCCTTCTTTTGTTCTTCCCCCAGCCACCCCCCTTTGTACTTTTTTATTTCCCTCTCATGCTCAAAAAAACCCTTTTGTCTACTCCCTTGTAATAGCAGATGAATGACAACTCATTTCAAGCTGGGGGGTTAGAACAATAATCCTACAGTGCTGATGGGATTGTAGGAGCGGCACAGAGCACTCCAGTACATACTGTGGGTGATCTGCACAGGAACTCTATGAACCTGCAGTGGGTCATAAGAAGCTACTACAGGTAAATTGAACACTATTAGCATTGTAATAAACTGCTACGATACACACAGCACCTTCATTACTAGGATCTAGTGTTGTCTGATTGGTTAGGAACTAAAAGGAATCGAAGATAAAATAATATAATATAGATAATATAAAATAATAAAATTAATAAGAGGGTATTCTGCACCTGAACAAAGGCATAATCATCCTGGACAATCAGGGAGTTATGGTCAATATAGCCTGGAAAGGGTTTGCTGCGAGCGGCTTCACTGCAGTTCTGCATCTTGCAGGTGATGTACTGGGCATCTGAAAGAAAAAGAACAAAATCAAAACATTTTTATCCTGAGCACAGACTCTTCCTACTGTCACAAACCTATTTGTTAAGGCAGCATTTCTACTTCCAAGCTTCATGTGGCGTGAAGTAACAGCACCCATTCGACACACAACACTTCTTTCCCTTCCGCCTCTCATAAATCCACCCTTGATTACTTTCTTCCTTTAAATTCCTCCCTTTTTCGCCTCCTATAACTTCTGTTATTCCACCCTACATCAGAAATCACAACTATGTATTGCTCTTTTATACCAAAACAGAGTCGAACATAGGCGATCTGATTACTCCGTGTCACTCTTGTGATTTCATGCTGGAAGCAGATCAGAGGCAGCATTTGCAAGTGTCACAGCATAACGCTTGTGACTCAAGTCTGACAGAAACCTAGTCAAGGGTGTATCATTCAGCATTGTTATGTGCCCTGCTGAGTTTACGGAGATGCTACCCAGGCTTAAGCTTAATGCGAGGAACTCAGGGATGGAGCAACAGAACTGTGAAGGCGACAAACAGCCCAAGTCCTGCAACTCCCAAAGCAACTGTGGCTCTGAAGAGCTGTGTCTGCACTGCAGGACAGATACTCTCTGTGCTGAGCCTCTACAGTTTCCCTGTCATCCCCACAGTGTGTGATTTGCTGCAGAGCATGACAGCTTCTCTGCGGCCACACGCTGACTTTCTTTAGAACATGGAAAAGGTCCAGCCCGTACACAAGTATAAGGACACTTTGAGAAGACACTCACCCCACAGTGGTCCCACTGAGGACCCCTTCCAAACAGCACCTCTGCTTTTGTTACAGCACTTAGAGCCTGAAGAGTAATTCAGATGACTTTGGAAAGTAATTCAGACTGCCTCCTGCTAAGGGGTTTTATCTGCTTCTCTGTTGACAGTGTGGGTGGATGCACCCTGGCAGCCCTGGGCAAACATTCTAAAATTTCTTAGAGGCCTTAGCAGTTTCAGTCAGTCATAATGTTTCAAAGTATATGGTCTACATGCAGCCCTAAAGCCACCTCATCCACTATGCAATGTCCTAATCTCCTATTATGAAGCATGGCAGGGTGCTTATTTAACAATTTACCACCTGAAGAAAAACAATTTGACTTTCTTCATCATAGTAACTTAACCTAGAATACAGAAGTAGAGCCTCAGCATTCAATTTGAGCTCCTGCAGATCAATTAAGAAATTATATTTTGTTTAATAATAAAGATATTTGCAGTAAGAAGGATTTTGGCATTCTAGCATTAGCATTTACATGACAGAAACACTACATGACATTTAATATTAGAACTACTTCTAATCTTTTTAATTGCTGGAGGAGCACAGTCCCATTTTTGATAGGATTACCACCTTCTGACCAAAGAAGTAGCACTTTACACTGAAACAGAAATGGTTGCATTTTTACAATGTCACATTTAACCTTGCTTTTAATTGAAGTCTATCATTTAACATGTCTTTCATGCTCCTAAGGGCTATCAACTATTGCTTGAAGCAGGCATGCAGGATTATGAACCTTCAGGAAAGTTTGATCGAGGATGATTTTACCCCAGCATTTGCAGAGACCTTGGAATATATAAAGTGGAATATATAATATATATTATTAGTCACTGCAGCTTATAACATTTTAAGCTTTTGCAGCTCACTGCAAAACATTAATACAGCCCGGACACCATGGTCAAAATGCATTTACCTTCACAGGGACATGATTTTTTCCACACTAGCCACGAGAGGGCAGGGAACAACATAAATCCCAGCCTGCTTATCCCTGTGAGCTCAGGAAAATGTCCTTTCAGAGTTGTTCAGCCCTGCGTCTCTCTGCTCCCAGGAATCAGAGGGGACACAGGGTCAGAGATTCTTCCACCACCCAGCAGTACTTTGTGTATCTAGTCTGAATCCACCCTCTTTTAAACTATTACCCCTTGCCCTACTGCAACAGACCTTGCTAAAAAGTTTGTCCCCGTCTTTCAAATAAGATTCCTTTAAATATTAAAAGGCCACGATAAGGTCACCCTGGAGTCTTCTCTTCTCCAGGCTGAACAGCCTGGAGAAGAGAAGACTCCAGGGTGACCTTAACCAGGCTGAACAGCCTGGAGAACAACTCTCTCAGCATTTTTTCACAGAAGGGGTACTCCAGCCCTTTGATCATTTTTTGTGACCTTCCTCTGGGCTTGCTCAAAGAGGTCCAATGTCTTTCCTCTACTGAGGACTCAGAGCTGGACACGGTGCTCCAGGTGGGGTGTCTCATTCTGTTTCAAGAAGGTTCCTGAGTGAAATGCCTTGCAATCCTGAACCTTAACAAAGCAGCATCAGTTGAAAAGGCTGGCTGCACTGCCCCTTGAACTGTTGGCAAGGCTGGGTGGCTTTTCACACATGTGATTGATTCACCCAGAATACAGCAATATAGGATCAGACCTCTGCAGTCTCATCTTACTTCCCATGCAAATGTTTCATCTATCGTAAAAGCAGAGGGAGGTAACAGGATGGGTGGTGGTTTTGGGACCAGCCAGCAAAGATGATTAAGAAATCTTCTCCACAAGATATTAAAGAGCAGGCCAGGTTGACACCCATCAGCAGTGAGCGAAGTTTTTTTGATCCTGTTTTAATGGGGGAATGGGAACTATGTTTACTTCTGAACAGGCTGGACTGCTGGGCTGAGACCAACGGCATGAGGTTTAACAAGGCCAAATGCCGAGTCCTGCACTTGGGGCACAACAACCCTAAGCAGAGGTACAGACTAGGAGAGACCTGGCTGGAAAGCTGCCAGGAGGAGAAGGACCTGGGTGTGTTGGTTGACAGCGACTGAACATGAGCCAGCAGTGGCCCAGGTGGTCAAGAAGGCCAATGGCATCCTGGCTTGTATCAGGAACGGCGTGACCAGCAGGTCCAGGGAGGTTCTTCTCCCCCTGTACTCGGCACTGGTGAGACCGCACCTCGAGTCCTGTGTTCAGTTCTGGGCCCCTCACCACAAGAAGGATGTTGAGGCTCTGGAGCGAGTCCAGAGAAGAGCAACAAAGCTGGGGAAGGGGCTGGAGAACAGGCCTGATGAGGAGCGGCTGAGAGAGCTGGGGGTGTTCAGCCTGGAGAAGAGGAGGCTGAGGGGAGACCTTATTACTCTTTACAACTACCTGAAGGGAGGTTGTGGAGAGGAGGGAGCTGGGCTCTTCTCCCAAGTGACAGGGGACAGGACGACAGGGAATGGCCTCAAGCTCCGCCAGGGGAGATTTAGGCTTGAGATTAGGAAAAAATTCTTCACGGAGAGGGTGGTTAGGCATTGGAACAGTCTGCCCAGGGAGGTGGTTGAGTCACCGTCCCTGGAGGTGTTTAAGGTTAGGGTGGATGAGGTACTTCGGGGCATGATTTAGGGATTGGTGGGAATGGTTGGACTCAATGATCCAGTGGGTCTCTTCCAACCTGGTTATTCTGTGATTCTGTGATTCTGCTGTGATCACAGGAGTCTGTGCAGTAGTGATTGTACCACTGATGAAGATTTACTAAGGCAATTCTTGTGAACTTTTACAGTTCAGTTCTCCATGGCTTCAATTCTAAAATGCCAGTAATAGCTACTAAAGGGCAGAGCACCGAAATTGCTTAAGCTAATCTCCTGAACAGCCAAACTCTGAGATGTGCACACCAAGAAAAACTCCCTTTCCTATGAGAGACGGAAAGAAAGAAAGAAAAGCAGGCTACTTGCAGTGCCTGAAACCCTCTTTTTTCCTAAGGGAAGTTTTGCTGTGCTCACATTAACGCAAAGATTGTTTCAGTGCTTGATTCTCATGGACATTTTATGTAATTTCGTTGGCAGGACTTTGTAATTTAGCATTAATTAATGTCAATTAATGTATTCAGTTGCTAAGCTCTGGAATTAATTTCATTAGTTTTCCCACACAGATGTTTTCCCTGCCATAGGTAATTAGGACTCTCTGCTTTTCATTTCCAGAACTCTCACCTCCAACAACAGCTGCTGTTTTTAATATACAACAACAAAGTCATGCTGTGCCTGGAGAGAAGAACATAGCAACTCCCAGCTTTTTACACTCCCGGATACTTTGATTTTGACAGGTTTAGACACCTAGAGTAGGAATCTTCTTGGGGAATGGCAGCTATTTCTAAAGAGGAAGCAAGAAAAGTCACAGAACATAAGAATGGAGGAGACATCTTGTAAGAGACACCTCTGACAAAATTAATCTATTTCAGTGGGGAAAGAGAATTGCAAATGTTAACACATCGTAAAAGTTAAGAGCCGGGGGGGGGGACGATGACTCTATGCCATGAAATATTTTAGTCTTTTCTGTTTAGCTTGAGCTCCATGCTAATAACATTCTCAAAGGAAATGCGTTCAGCCTGGCAGAGACACTTCTTGGCTCGGTTGGTGGAGATGGAGAGTCGTTGATGGCTACTGGGTGTTGGTGAGCCTCTGCAAAAGTACACAGGAGAGTTTCAAACCCCTTTCTAAAGCAGATTGGGACTTTCTTCAGGATACTTGCTGCCAAGTGCTATTTTGGACAACAGATCAAACCCTAATAGCCCCTGCTTTCTAGTCTAATCTTTCAAAAACCTTGTTTGACCGCAAGGAGAGTCAGAGAGAATATTCACTGTACTCACTGCAGATGTATTGTTTCTATTTTTCTTGTCTTTAATGCATTGAGGAATGTGTCCTTCTCTCTACAAATAAATGCACTAAGGACATATCTGGAGTTTATACAATGAGAACCCACATAATCTATAACTTTCTTGTCTTCCAGATTTACAGTGGAGTATCCCAGAGTTCATTACTGAGCAGCTTAGACATTAGGGATAGTTTCTGCTTTTGAAGGATGACTGGCATCCTGTAACTAATGAAACATAAGAGCATGGTAGTAACATACCTTGCTTAAAGACCCAGGCCTTTAACCCCTCTCCAACTGTGACTAACAACAGAAGCCTAGAAAAGGTTATAAGACTTGTGTCTTGGTACTTCAGGTACACCTGCAGCATCCCTAGCCTCCCATGGCAATGAGTTCCACAATTTAACTAAGTGTCCTCCCGTACTTTAATCTTTCTAATCCTTTTTCTGAGAAGCATGCAAAATGACTGTTCGTTATCCATTTCCATCTGGTACGAATGTTGATTTGTGAAACGTTTATGACATGGGAACATATTCACAACTCTCCAGGACTCAGCAACTGCAAAGAAATTAACCGATAATGAAGATGAGTGAAATCAAGTCATCCCATTTACTATTATCAGTACTCACAAATCTGTTTTTATCCTGCTGCTACTCTTTCTTCACTGCATGTCAGACTGAGGGATCTTTTTTTACACTGGGAAATATATCCTCTGCCAACTCTGGTACAAAGATACAATTAGACAAGCTAACAAATGTCATTCTCCCAGACAAACACTAATCATCATCAGAAAAAAAATACTAATCATGATCAGGGAAATATCATGCCACAGGTTTAGGACACTATGGGAATTAATTCACCGCTCTTGCTATGTCAGCAAAAGATCGTCAGACTAGATTGCAAACTTGTTTTTTCCACAGCAGTGATTATTTTATTCTTCCTGGCAATGTTCCGTGAAAACAGAAATTAAAGTCCTAACACAACTTTGTGGTTCACATCTGATTGGCCAGATGCATGCCTGCTGACCCCACGTGAGACTTTGGTCTTACCTGCAATCACAGTAGAACCTGAATTACCTATCAACAAGAAAGCTGCTGTGTAAATCAGGACAGCAAAAGAGAAACAAAGGAAACAAAAGCGCTTTTTAAATATCAGGAGCTCTCTAGGCTTTTGGCAGCACATAAGAAAACCCCTTAGCTTCTTTTATCCACACTTTAAAAAAAAATAATCACATCAATTAAGAATTTTTCCCAAAATCAATTGGCATCAATCTACATGGATGAATATCTCATAAATATAATAGTTGGTTTTCTTGACTTGCATCAACAGAAACTGTCACTTAATCTTCCTCTGAGTCAGCTCTGCCATTCTCTGGGGGGGCAGTTGGTACCCAGTTAGTCTCCCAACCACCTTCTAGCAATTCGTCTTTCTAATTCTTACTAACAGTCTGAATTCTTCAGTGGGCATCACCTGAATAAAAATTACTTACTACACCAATTAGGCTGAAACAGGCCTTACTCTCCCTCCCTAGCTGCAATCAGATAAGCCCCTTAATTGAGGATCTTTCAAGACTCGTATATTTTTTGCAAACCTAAAAACCCTGGTGTTATTAAGTTCAACTTTTGAAAGCACTTCAAGCTGCATTTGAGTGAACCTAGATGTAACTTTCACCAGCCAGTCAGCCAGCTGTCTATGGTGGTGAATGCAACAAAGAGAAGCTTATCACGTGGTTAAGAACTGTAGGGGATTAATTGCCTTACTAGGGAGTTGACGTGAAACCAGACAAAATAAAAATCACAATTCCTACTGACTTTGCCAGCTCACCTTTGATCCTGTTCCAAAATCAAAGTGGAACACCAGGGACACCCAAGTGTACAAATGGAAATGTGAGATAAGGTTTATATGAACTTCTTCCAGCCAGAAAAATCAGTTTTACCACTGTGCTCTCAATCCCAGCTTGATTCAGATTGGGCCTAAAGCCTTTAAAAAATAAACCCATCACATTTGACAAGATGAAAAATTGCTTAGTTCTCGCCAAAATTTATACAACAGGATTAAAAACACGAATGGCAACGATTAGCCCTGCAAATCTGTCTCCATTAATACAACTAAACTGCTCAGTGTGTATACTCAGTTTGTTTATTACTACCTGCACCCTAGTTTGATAAGACATAGTGTGTTCAGGAGTCCAGATTTTTCTGGATCCTGAGGGGAAAAAAAAAAAGCAGGCAAAATGTGTGCTCAGGTACAACATTGCTAGTCAGATCATCAGCAGGTATAAATCAACACGCCACTGAAGTTATACTGATTTATGCTTGCTAAGAGACTCCTATTTTAGTCCTTGTAAACCTTTTGCATTATGTATATAAACACAATAAATAAAACGCACAGACAGACCATAATCAGGGAGCAGGGAGAGAGTTGTTGGTGCTCTAATAAAGAAAGCCTGATAATAAGGGTTGTTGCTGATAGATGTTCTCAACCAACCCTGCCATGGAGATGGGCTAACACCGTACTTTGCTGACATTTCTACTTCTTCTCGACTAAAGCTGCAGTTGTACTACTCAGCTTCTGTTGGAAAAGATACTAGCACAGGAACGAGGGTTTTTTTTCTTAGTTCAGCAGGTTTTTGCTTAGCCCTTATATTTCTCCTTCAGGATCTTTTATTTTATTCTTCAGATTGTGTGCTTCTTTCCACACCACTCACCTTTCTTTTCTTCTTTCTTCCTGCCTTGTTTTGGCAAGCCTACCTTCTTGAATTGAATTTGTACACTTGATTAACTCTCAAAAGAGATACTCCAAACAAGGTATGAATAGGTAAATAAAAGAATATTACAAAAGAGCCACTAAAAACGCTGATAAAAAGTATTTGCAAATTACTTTAATCTTGAAAGAAAGGTGTCTTTCTCACTTAAGCACATTTCTCCCCATCACCTCACTGGCAGTGAAACAACTTCTTCACTCCAGAGAAAAATGGTGTGTTTATCCACTGCAGGGTTATGGTTACCTTTGTCCAGAAACAGGAGGCTAATTTAGTACGTAGAAGAAAGCTCTTATTAGAGATCTGAATATACCAAGTTGGTCATGGAGTGACAAACCATTTGCACACTAGTAGCCTGTCTCAGCCTCAAAATCCTGTGACCCACAGTGTTACCAGAAGTCTTCTGGCAAAAAATGCTGTGATATATTCCGATGTTAGTGCTTCCAGCTACTCACTTTAGTCCTCTGCCAGAGATCAACGCTTCCTGGAACAATGGGCAAAACAGAACATACACTAACAGAAAATCCAATACATTTTCTTATATTGGCAGTGAGCTGGGTGCCTCCTGACTCACGAGTAGATATTTCTTAGTGTTTGCAAGAGGGGTCACCACTGGCAGAAGGTTTGACATCACCATTATATTTACATTAGTAGTTCTGTTGCTGCCTAAATTGAAAAATTTAAGTTGTGCTGCCTCGTAACTAGCCCAACATAAGCACATAGAGTCACTTGGTAGAGCTCAGCTGATAAGCAATA
The DNA here is from genome assembly GCA_033459285.1 of Clamator glandarius. Classification (NCBI taxonomy): domain Eukaryota; kingdom Metazoa; phylum Chordata; class Aves; order Cuculiformes; family Cuculidae; genus Clamator; species Clamator glandarius. The sequence goes on along the minus strand of JAUNZM010000092.1, from coordinate 7,701,567 downwards.
ATTTCTTATTCCACAATTCTTTACTAATATGCATGACTATTCAGTAAGGCCAGTTTCATCTATCTGTTTTTTGATTTCTACCTCAGGAGCTATAATAAAGCTCACTAATTTGTTAAGCACTCAAGAAGTCCTCTGCAGAAATTTCCTACAGCTGTGCAAAACGTTATGATACAGTAAGAATTCAAACAGGACCATCCACGGCATTGGAGCATGGCACTTTCTCTGATAAACATCCATCAAAACCATCACCAGAACATCACTCCTTGAACATCAATAACAACACTGCGTCTTAAGGACTTTAAATTCTTAAATGGTTTATAACAATAACATTTTGTGCTGAGATTGATTCTGTCCTTTTAGAATATTTAATTTGTATTTGGCATGTCCCAAGAAACAGAAAGCTTCGTGCTCCCAGCCTTGTGGCCATCTTCAGGTAAGTGACATCAACAGGGGAAACAACAATCAGACATCACAAATGATAAGAAATAGAAATAATACACTCTTTCACTTCTTCTAATCCTGCATGGCTTGAAATGGAAAAGCCTTTAAAACATTATGGTATCTATCACAACTGTTTCTTTTCAAAATTCATCTTCTAAGAAATTCTCTTTCATGCTAAATTTCATTGAGTAAAAAAACCAACTACGTTACAGTTTTTTTTCAGTCAGTTTTTAAGATTCTGATGATGTAACACACATTTTAAGTAACACCACTACGTTCAGGGGTACAATACAAAGGAGAATTTTCTCCATCTCTAAAGGAAATTGACTGCATCATTAATAATTATATATTGCAAATGGTAAAATCTACACGTTACATTGCAGCAAAGCCGCTATTTACAGAGTCAAAAATGGAATTACAATGATGAGATCTATGGCAGCCAGGTGGAGGATGTATTGCCTGCCTGGGGCATCTGGCCTTGTGGAAAAGAAATCTGTGGAAGATGGTCTACAAAGGCAGTGGAGCTCAAAGATAAACTTTGAGGTGGGTGGAGAAAAGTTCAGTGGGGGGCTTAGGGTGCCTGGGAGAATTCACAGCCAATTAGGAGAATATTTTGGAGTTGCAGGCTTCTGGAAAGGAGAAAAGCACCTCAAGAGGCAAAACAATGAGGGAGAGGAGCTGATGAAAGTGAAGGACAATGACAGGACAAGCAATAACAGTGAAGAACATACTTAGTCTGGTCATTAAGAGGATTCCAGTGTGAGAGAAATGAGATATTTTCAAAGGTAGTACCTTAGGCAGAGTATCCCTGGACTGTTAAAACCATAAAGCTATGAACAATGTGATAATAGGTACTGTGTCAGACAACAGCAGCTAGACTCTCTGACCCAGGAGCTTCTCTCCAATGCCACATTCTTATGAACCAAAATCATGTTTTATAAAGAAAAGTGCTGTATAAACTAACTCCAATTACTAGCTATCATCTATTCTGCCTTATGGTGATCTCAACATTTTCCCTAGATGAAATGACTTCTCTTTTGACAGACTTGCCCTGGAACAGTCAGACCCTCGTATCAAATAACTGAATTACTAAAGAGAAGTCAGATTTCCATCATGCCATTGTATAGTTACAAGAATATGAGGGCAGTCCAGAATACCACAATATTTGGAATGTGAGGTACTTACGACCATCCACTGTCTTTGCCTCTAGGTGCACGAGATCAGGCTCTCTACCGGACCCCATCATAGACCTGTAAAAGACAGATTGATGCAAACGTGTTAAAAACAACGGATAATCATGAATATTTGAGATATTAACTCCGCAGGAGATCCTAATTAGCTGGACATAAATTCATACTCATAGTTAAGAGCTGATGATCTTGAAAACACTGTGGAATTTTCCCTAACATAAACTTGAAATTTTGGAACAAATTCAACCATTTTATCAAATCAATGCTATTGTACTTAAAAGTTCTCTATTTCTGACCCCTTTATTTGATTTCTTTCCCCCTGGAGATTTGTTTCTGTTCTTGCTGGCACTTGACATTTTGATGTACCTCCTAGATTGGTCTGAGGGATGCATTTCAGTTCTTGGTGGGATACAGAAGATTTTAATTGATGGGATAATAGTGTTTGCCAGCATACTAATTATAGTTGTTCCTTTGTATTGGACATTTTATGCACATTTGCTTAATTGGCACTCTTAATGACCAACATTTCCTCATTAATTAAGAAATTTAAAAACTCCATTTCATCCTGAGACATTTTATCACTTCTGATCTAATGAAAACAACGTTCCATTAATAAAAGAAATGTCATATTGACTCAGAAAATGACTGTTCACTCTGAATTAACATGCAACAACATAAAGACACTGCAAATCAGGGGATTGTGGACTCAAGCTTTGCTTCTATTGTTGAACTTCCCCTGAATTGGCACTGAGGTCTTCAACTACTCCTGAGATGGTCCAAATGGCCAGTGGTTTGATGGACAATCTGAATTACAGCGATGTGCCAATCCCATTATACAGCAGCCCCAGCAGCACCTCTGACAAAATCTTGGTCCTATTATCCAAGTCAGAATCGTAGATTAAGGCTAAGGGTTAAACAACCAGTTTCTTGTTAGCTGCCTGACCTCTAAGTTAATGGATGCAAGAGGGAAGAGAAACATTCATTTCCAGTGATAGACAAATTAGATGCTGTTCAGTTCAAAGCCTCATTATTCTTCAGGAAATCAAAAGTAAGGTTCAAACAGTGATATAGACCTTAATTCAGTTCCCACTGACTGCAATCAGAGGCAGCTCCAGCCCTTAATCATCATGTGCATTCACTAATAACCATTATAATAATGTTAACAATAACAAGACTACTTGTGTCCTGATTAATCCTTAGCTTTGCTTAACAAAATCTGTAACAATTTTCTGGCTTGATTTTTTGTTCTTCTTCACTAGGGACTGGAAGTTTCAGAAAAGACTCAGAGCCAGCATTGATTTCATCTCTCCTCCATTTTTTAATAACTTTTGTAGCAATGTCTTTTTCTCTTAAACATTCAACTTCCATTTAAAAAAACCCATCTGCTTCCTGATAATTGGGAGTGGGAAGGGAATACATTCCTAGGGCATTTTTCCTTTGCATGGCACCATCAGCAGATTTAGGGCCACAATGCTGGGTCTGCTAGTTACAATTCAGTTCAAGATAGATAAATGCCAGTGATAAACAGCTCTAAAAAACTACATAAGGACTCAGTCTGTGTTCTGGCATATCTCCTTTCTATTCTTGTTTATTCAAGCAGTCTTCAAGCACACGTGGAATTCGGCTATTGCAAAATATACAGTACAGTTCTGTCAGTGCTTTCCTCCTTCTGACCTCACACAGCCATGTCCAGTCTCCAAAGAAACAAGGATTGTATTCCATAGATTTGGACACTGTTTCTCTTAGAGACACATAGCAATAGTGTTCATCCAGCAAAGAACTTGTTGCCCCAGTTAAAGCCTGAGTCTACAATCAGCTACTTTGTGAATTTCCTCCTCACAGTGCTATTTTGACCCAATGAAACATCTCTATCGCATCTTCTCAGGCAAAGAGCTAATTCAGAACGAGACGTCTAACTGATGGATGGGAAGAGATTGTCACTGTTGTTTTTACTTGTAATATGAGCCATAATTTATATCAAACCTTTAAATGTCTTAAAAGCAGCGTATAAATATCTGGACCCAGCATGCCGTGAAAAGTTGGAAGGCTACAGACACATTGACCTGCACGTTACTTAGCCTCACACTACGACAGCCAGTATTGGGACTGCAGAAGCTTTAGCTCAAGGTAGAATTAAGTTATCAATTGTCTCAAGGATGTACAGAACAAGGGTGGCTGAAACATGACTGGTGATAAATATGATTCATCTACTCGAGGGCTTCCTTTCTGTTGATATCTCCTAACCCCTGCAAATTCGAAAAAGTGATGACAAACAACGATGAAAACTAAGGCTCGGAGAATCTAAGGGAGTTCCCCAAGTCAAACAGGACATTTGAGTTAGAGGAAAAAAACATATCCAGGTCTTCCTATCTGCTAGATCTCTATTCCTACCTTAGGAAATACACATTCCATTGCTTTGATATACAATAGGTTTAATTTACTTGTGACAGCACAAGGACAAAATCAGGCCCATAATATTAAATGATAACACAATCAGTCAAAGGACGGGGGAAATGCAAATACATGTTTGCTCAAATTAATATTAGCTGTACACAGCGGACATCCAGAAACATATCACTCTCATTTGAATTCTGCTAAAAGCTTACTGACCAGAATTTTTTAATGTCACATTTTTCTTGTATCGTGCTGTCTTTTCGTATAGCAGCCCTGTGATATTTCTTTATACGTCCCTCCATACCACTTGAAAAGGCTCATAAAGTAAAATTCATCTTACCCAGTTACACACTATAGATATTTAACTCTGAGCTAAACAGACTCGATTCTCTTTGCAGGCAGTGAGGAGAAACAGGCAATTTTTTCACTGTGGTTCATCTGAATGGTCTTAGATATGATGTAATGAGAAGACAAATTTTATCCTAGAAAGGTCTGTTTCTCTCCATTGAATGTAAGATGTCCGGATACCTACATTACAGGCACCTATATGTGATCACATAAACATCGCAAAGCAGAGAACACAATAGACTTGAAATATGTTTATAACCTACATTTAAAAACATGAATTACAGATAGTTAGTTCCTAAAGCATCTACGGGAAGCAAGGTGTTAGGAACTGTGGAATATATGTCAGAATTCTTAAATTTTCATTATGTCAGCCAGATGTATCACAAGATTACTGTGCATCCAGATACGCTATTAGTGGGTTTTCTAGGCTTTTTCATTTGGCTGAGGAAAAAAATGATCCTCCTTAGAAGCTGAGGTGAACAACACAATTCTACAATCCTGAGTGCTATTAAGTAATAGGGTTAAAAGTGTGAAACAAAACAAACAAACCAAACTGATTACAAAGAAATTCTGGTCCTGATGCATGATGAGATTCTTACCAAAACCACCACGACCAATAAATATAAGCTTCACACATGGAAGAGGAAACTACATGCTGGATTTGCCATGCATAACACCAAAGCCTTAAACTCAGTGTTTCTAACTTGATACAACTGCCCACTCTACTTTATTCCCTTTTGTGCACAGGGACAATGCAAGCTGGTCAATGTACGTTTCACAAGCTAAACAAGGAAAACTGTTGTGTGTCCAAGAGCTTATACACCAAGCACCCTGCAAAGAACAGGGGTACAGATAAACAACACTTCAGGACTCAGTCAATTATTGATTTCTCTCAGAAATTTCTCTAAAAATAAAGAGCAGTCCAAAACTTTGCCATGCCCTATTCTTAGCAACTTTTGTTAGCTACGCTGGCAGCACTTTCTTCTCATAATTTTTAAATTCTCTTATTCCTTTTCAGAATCCATTCTCAAAGACCAATCACTTGTATACCCACAAATCTTTTTTCTTGCCATGGTTTATGTTTTCACTTTATGGTAAAATGCCAGCATGCCCTTTGTCTGTCCTTTTAATCTCAGTTTTCCTGTAATACTCCCTGAAATTTCAGTACAGCAAGGATATGCTTGCAGCACTTTCTGCTGAATGGTGCCTATTGTATTTTAGCAATTAGCTTTTTGAGTTTTGTTGGTACAATTGTCTTAATGTTTTGAAAAAAAGAAAAAGGAAAACAGGAAAAAAAAACTTTTGGGAAAATGAGGTCTTAAAAAAGCCAAGGAGAGTACAAGGCAGTGACCCCTCTGCCTTTAGGCAGGGGATGCTCACATTATGGAAAATGTAGGACTCCTCAAGTCCTATTACAAAGTTGCTTCCTAAAATTTTAATCATCACCAAGTCTGCTAAGTAGTCTGCACTTGAGAGCTTTGCAAAACAATATCAGTGCCTGCAGCTCAGTAATTGCTCTGAATGCAGATTCTACATCCACCGTGAGAAGCAGCACAGGGAAAAGACCCCAAATCATCCTCTGGTTTAGAATTACACTGAACTGAACAAAAGCAACCTGGCACTGCCCACTGCACAGTAAATGCTAGCTGGCTTATTTCTGTAGTGACCAACCCCTTGCCATCTCTCTCTCTCTGAAACATTTCTAAAATCTTGGCTTCCTTGTCCTATAAGCTCTTCTGAGCCAAGGAAATTCAATAGAGACCCTGTTATCCTGACATTTCCACCTTTTCTATCTTTTTGCACTTCTAGTGCAAATAAATTGTTTATGGATACTGGGAAATGATGAGGCTTGTAAGGCAGTCAGACCACTCAGAACTGGAAAAAGGCATCATTGTGAAGACAGCAAAAGCTTCCACTGAGTGCACTTAATTTCAAACTACCGTTCTTTTACAATCAAAGAACTTGAAGGACCAGAAAATACGGGCTCCATCTCAAGGGTTTGTGTGTTCTCTAAAGTAGCTTTGGATGCCTTTGTTTTGGACACTTGACTCCAGACACAATTGTACAAGAAACTCTATGGTAGAATTTGCATACATATTCCTTATGTCACACATCCTCACAGAACCCAAAACCAAAGGTCCATTGAGCTAAGCAATAACAGACAACATTATCTTACAGAATCTTCAATGCAAATGGCTCAGAATGAAAGGCTGGAAAAACAGAAATGCTGCTGTGCTCTTTTCACAGACACAACCAGTAAAAATGTTGTTCATTCTTAATGGCAGATAAATAAAATAACAGCATGACTCTATTAAGGCTGGTGGAATGAGATCCATATGGTTTTGGCCATTTTGAACTTATCGACATGGATGAAGAGTAGGTCGGAAGTGGCTACAATGCAATACCAAACAGAAAAGTGGTAGATAGCTTGGAAAAATCAAGTTTGACTCCCTATCATTAAAAACATCGTCTCTGTGCCCTCTCTTCTTTTCCTCCAAGCTGTCCCAATTCTCTTTTTGGACATCAGACTCAAGTTACATTCTGCAGATGACCTTGTGCTTAACACTATTTATTTTGAGATGGCTCCTGACCTTCACCATTCCTTCTTTACAGCTACAGTTTGAGCACACCTTCATCTCCACATATACTGCATGACACAGAAACACTAATTAGTTGCAATGGAGAGGTGGAAGAGAGAAGACACTCTCAGAGATCCTTATGTCAAAGTTGCCTCACAAACATAAGTATTCTAACAAGCTTTATCCTATCACAATAAAGCTATAAAGTTGCTCTGTTCAGTACATGATAATGGTTTTGTAATTCAATTATTCGTAGAGTTTGCCTTTGGGGATTTATCTTCCCTTAGCCTCAGCACTCATGCGAATCCCTTGTCGTAAATCTTGCCAACAGAAAACCAGCTCCCCCAGTGCCTCTGGAACACATCCTGCCACTTCATGTTAAAAAATCAACAGCTTATTCCAGCTAGTGAATGTCAGGTTTTCAGTTCTGTTTTAAAGGACATGATGAAAACAGCAACAGTGGATGACGTTCAAGGAGTCCTCAGCAGCATCAATTTTTTGGTTCTGCTAATGCTTCTATAATACCCTAAATCCTAATTGCCATTCATAAAAATAGTAATGTGTAGTACCGAACAGGGATTTTTTTGTACATGACAATCAACCTTTAAGTAACCTTCCCTGCACGCTACTGATTTGTTCAAGGCCTACGGAAAACTATAAGTCCAGCAGGACAAGAGAGAAATAGGGGTTGAAGAAAATTTTTGTTCTCAGCTGTATAGATAAACTCCACTGATTAGGTGACGAGCACAGAGACCTCAATGCTTTGAATTGTTATGTGGCAGAGACAAAAATAGAGTCTGAGAGTCCTCTAGGCTCCTTTTTCCTTTACTACTATTCTTTCTCATCGATTAGATGCATGATTTTGTTCAATTCAACTGGCAGGCACTGGACCAAATCCATCCTATGGTGTGTTTTACTTGTTCTCTAGAACTGGTGAAAAATAGCAGTGCAGTGAGTAAAGCGCCGCTTTGCCTAGTTGTGCCACCTCACAACACTGACCCAGAAAAACAGGCGGCTGTTGCTGCTAATACCAAACCAGACAAGCACAAAAATGAGGGGATGCTGTATGTCTTTTTTCGGTCCTTGATGATCCAACATGGGGCAGGCAAGATTGTATCTCAGGAAGCCAGATAGGAGTAAAAACCTAATTCCCTGAATAAATCTTAGAGATTTCAGCCTTCATCTGTACCAAAGAGACAGAACTATATGAGGGTCCAGCTGCCTGAGAACTGTAAGCAGAGGTTTTCACTAAAACTGTTCAAATCGATGATCCGATGGGTCTTTTCCAACCTGGTGATTCTATGATTAAAAACCAGTGGGATCTTTAGTCAAGACTGTCAATGGAGAGCATGTTTCCTCATGACGTAGCACTGACCTTTCTGGTGCCAAAATGGTAAATATCAGGGGCAGTGAAGGGTGACCAAGTGCTCTAATGTGTGTTACTCACCATCAGTAACGTTAGCAGCAGCATGGTATGGACCAAGGAAAGGCACAGTTTCAGATTTACTCTTCACTCTTGTTCTTGGCAGTGTTGCTTGCCTGCAGCTCAACTGGATCTTTAGGCTAGCAGCCATGAAGCTGCCAAAAAATATTAGCAAGGTAAGAGCAGCCTTTGCTATAAAAGGCTCAGAACTCCAGTCTTTCTCCCAAATATTCTCTCAAATGTATGGTGTTCAATTCAGGAAAAAAAAATAAAAATGGAAAGCAAGAAAAATTCACTACACTTGTTATTCTCCACCAGTCATTTGCTTAATTCAGATCTCCTGAAAACTGTCATGGTCCCTCTTTGAAGTGCCCCTCTGGCATGTGCCCATCTCCACCGTACACAAGCTATGAAAAACAGATATTTTTAATTATATTTCTAGTAAGCTTCAACACACCGGGCATGACTTGTGTGTTAGATCAAGCGGATGATTTTCTGGACAGGCTGTCACAATGTCCTTTGATTGCCATCTTTCCTGTTAGCCTCCAGCAGTTGCCCTGCAGTGATTAAAAGGGCTTGTTCAGCACTACATAGCATCATTTGTAAACAGCTCAGATACTATCCATTTAAATTGCCTCAGCCTACCTAGGTGGGCGTGCAACTCTCACCAAGCCAAGATCTGACAAGAACACTGGGACAGTTTGCCTGGCTTTCTCCAACAGCTTGAATATAATGAAGTTTTTAACAGTATTTTGACACTTTTTTCCCCCAATTTTCAACTTTCAGCTGCTCTGATAAACACAGTCAGAGCTTTTAAAATACAGTCTCTAGCCTCCTCTGGAAAAGAAAATATATATACTCTATAATTCTCCTCTGAAGATTAAGTTTCTTTGCCGTTGCTCATAAAAGAAACAAAAATATAGTCCTACCTATTCATCTGTCCTTCCAGCTGCTTACCAGTTTATTTTTTTCCCCCTTTTCAATGTGTGTTCATATCTTTCTACTGTTTGAGGGGAAAGGTTGGTTGGCTGCTTTTTCTTACAACGTTTGCATTCATTTTCTTCTCCTCATACTCAGAGAAAGAAAAAAAAAAAAAAAAGAGTGGAAACAGTAACATCTCTTTACCAAACGGACATATCTCCTGCATTTTCTTCAGGAAACAATTAACATCATGGGCACATGACCTTACTGGAAATGAAATATACTATGATGTGTTTTTACTTCTAATCAGCCTGTTACACCTCTGTAGTGCATTAAAGCCCTGAGCTATGTTTATTTGTCTAATTAAAACAGTCACCTTAGAAGCACAGAATGGTTTGGATTGGAAAAGACCTTTAGAGATGATCTAGTCTGATTTCTTCCCAAGGGCAAGGACATTGTCCACTACATCTTGTCGTTCAAAGCTTCACCCATCCTGACCTTGAACACTTCCAGGGATGGAGCATCCATGACTTATCTAGGCAACTGTCTCATCACGTTCAGAGTAAAGAATTTCTTGGTTATGTCTAATATAAATCTACCCTATTTAAATTTAAAACTGTTCCCCCTTGGCCTCTGACTGTAGTCCCTGCACCAGCACAGTCTCTCCATTTTTCTTATAAGCCTCCTTTGAGTACCGAAAGGCTGCAATAAAGTCTCCTCAGTCTTTTTTTAGGCTGAAGAGCCCCAACTCTCTCAGCCTGCCCTCACAGAAGAGGCATTCCAGCCCTCTCATTATTAAAGCTCTGTGATCTTCTTGAAGTATGGAGTGGTATTTTATTTGTATTTCTCCTATATGCTAGTCTGGATGCAATAATCAAATAAATAAAAAAAAATAAAAATCAATAGTACTAATACAGTTAATGATTATAACTTGATGATATAATTTACTAGCTGAGCTTTTCTAGCGTTCATTTTATGTTAGTTTTTAAGACACTTCTATTGTTTGGTTTTATTCTCCTCCCGCCCCCTAAGTTTTTCAAGGTTATGTTATGAACAGAATTATCTGAGAATCTTTTCAGAAAATGTCTCATTTTGATTAGAAAACAACACATTTTGCAGACATTTTAATGTGCTTTTTAACTTACTGTATTCATTTTTTTTACAGCCACTTTTAATTGTGACACTTAGACTTACTGACTTCAAGAAAATAATTTCTGTTTGAAAGACATGATTTGAACTGTGGGCTAAAGTGAAAATCCAGCTTTAAATGAGCAATTTCTGCATGTGTATTTTGGCCATATTGAAGTACATAAACTCTAGGTTTTTTGCAACGGATGATCATGAATGATTGGATTCGCAGATCACAAGATAACGTGATTGAAGTTTGACTAGATGACCAGATCACTTCAAAAACATAAGAAAAACAGTGAAGTAATATCCAATATGATTGATTCATCAATTCCATTCACATTTGTATTTGCTACAAATCAGTGACTTTGCCAGCAAAATTCCACCACAGGAATATATGCTGAAAATTACCAAACTCAGAATTATTTAGTTAAAACATTCATCCAACTCTTCCAACCAGCATCTAGTTCATTCTCTTCCCCTAATGCCAACCACATTAGTAAACACTGTGCTATCAGCAGCAACCCATGTATATTAATTTGCTGTTTCTGTATTACCCTGCTGAACTAATACTGCTTAGAATACTCCTTCCAAGTAATTAGGGTATTTTCTTAGAGCATAGCTCCAGAATTACTAAGCACCTTGATAACTTACATGCATTTTGCTCTCACAGTACATTTAACAGCAAAATTTCAAGAACCTGCCAGAGAAATAATGAAAAACATGAAAACTGTTGATACAGGGATGAACAGCTGTGCCTTGGGGTTGTAAGCAGTGTGGATTCTTTTATGTTCACATCAGACAAATAACAGATGGTTAACTCTGAGTGGACTATGCTTTCCTTAGTGTACAACTTTTGCATATCTAGATTATGCAAAGAGATATGTTGTAAGATACGTAAATTGAAGCAATTATTAGAGTGTCCATTTCACAGTCATCCTACACTTTAGTTTGCCCATACAAATGTGTCCTCAAAAAATGTTTAAAGAGGCTTTTTTTAAGGTAAAAAAACTCCAGTCGGGTTTGAGTTTATCTGCTCATTCCCCATCTGATATCTTCCTCCACAGAATGACAGGACAATTGCTTTCATCACAAATGTGAACAACCCGCAGAGCTGCAGGTTGAAGAATGAGAAGGTGGAACACATGAAATCTGAATAAATGAAGATTCTATTTTCATGTTAATGACTCTTCTTAATGAAACAGAGGATACAAAAATACAAAATACATTTGAGCTACAAGGAGTCAAGTTGTCTCTACAAAGAGCATTTCCTTAGAGTTTTGCAGTAGGCATCAGCAGATTGCTTTAATGGTGCTCTTCGGGGGCTTAAATTTCCCTGGTATGGTAGTAAGGAAGGGGTGTTTCACAGAGCAGCAAAAAGAAAAGCAAATAAAAATGAAAATTGTCTTGGAAACAGGCATAAGAAATGCAGCTGTGAATGATACTACAGCTTCTTTGACAGCACTTGCAGGCAGAGCCTTCTGAAGAGTAAAACTAGCAATATGAGTGGAGCTTTTTCACAAGACTTAGACATAAACTATTTACAAGACCACATGACAGAGTAAAATAGCAATTAAGATATCAGACAGCAATCAGGAAAATGTATCTTTGGTTTCATCAACCATTCAAATCCATTCAAGAGTCTTTAAAGTCTTGCAGATGTTCTTTGACTGTCAAAAGAAGCAGCGTCAGGAAGGCCTGAAGGCAAAGGCTTTGCTTTTGTGTCTTCCTGATGTTGGAGAAGCCCCAGTTCAGCTTGTCCTGGAAGAAGTCTGTATTAAAGCAACTCCTTAGCCTTCCTTAGATAACAGAACACAGGCTTCATTCTCTGCACAATACAGCTTTGTCCTGGTTGATCCTCTCAAACCCATTTGGAGAAGAGGAGGCTGAGAGGAGACCTCATTGCTCTCTATAACTGCCTGAAGGGAGGTTGTGGAGAGGAGGGTGCTGGCCTTTTCTCCCAAGTGACAGGGGACAGGACGAGAGGGAATGGCCTCAAGCTCCACCAGGGGAGGTTTAGGCTGGACATAAGGAAAAAAATTTTCACAGAAAGGGTCGTTGGGCAGTGGCAGAAGCTGCCCAGGGAGGTGGTTGATTCACCTTCCCTAGAGGTGTTTAAGGGACGGGTGGACGAGGTGCTAAGGGGAATGGTTCAGTGTTTGATAGGAATGGTTGGGCTCAATGATCTGCTGGGTCTCTTCCAACCTGGTGATTCTGTGATTTAGAGAAAGCAGCAGGAACATGGAAGAGTATCTCCACAGTCTGATCCCCTTGAAAAGTTGTGACTTCAGGACATTGTCCTGCACTATTCATTCATGCTCTTAAGAATAACTGAAAGTCATTCTGACTTTTCAGATTGATTAGACTGTGTATATTTCTAAGCCTAATTATATAATAATTAATTGAGAAAACCCAGAGAAAACACAGGGCACTAAGCCAAGCTCTACCCAACATGTACTTCAGCGCTAGCTACAAAGATGTCTCTGTAGAAGTTTGGATTTCAACTGTATATCTGCATCCTCTTATATCCCAGTTCCTTTTTGCTTTTCTTGCATGGGGAGTCAGCCACGGCCATGCTCAAAAGCTAAGGGCTTCTGATTCAGCACTTCAGTGCCTATTTTGTCCTCAGGTATTTGGCTGAACAGAAATGGAAATGCATAGAAAAGCCCATTGTTGCACTCTGTGCTGCACAGGTTCTCAATTACACATGCACAGCTCTGTTTTCTACCGTGGATGGTTTCAAGGACAAATAGTGTCCATATAATTGCAGCTAACTGTTTTTTTTTTTTTTTCCAAGGTGATGATGTTCATAATAAATAAGCCAGAATGAGATGCAACACTGTCCCCACAAGTTGTATTACTTTTACTTTTTATAGCAGAAGTACAATCTAGCTTACACTGAGATGTGTTATGCAAGGGACATTTTGTTCAAGGTGAAAATACAGGCTTGTGGTTTCATGTTTTGTTTATGGCTGTAGGGAATTAGATGGGTGGTTGGAACATCTTTTCATCTTTTCAGCTTACACTTTGCCTTTGAAGTTCCAAGCCTGAGTTCTCTTATTTTGTAGGTTCTAAGAGTCCTTCAAAGTTTGAGCTCCATGGAAAGGGAAAATGATAATTCATCATTATTCTTGTTGCGGGCATCTACCAGCTCAATTCACAATAAACCACTACTGTAAGTAATGATGGGAAACTTCAAAAGGTTTGGAGTGCAGTGCAGGGCACGGGGATCCAGGAAGAGGGATCTTCTTTCCAGCTCTCTGACCCTCTTCAGTGAGTACAATTTTATGGGATGTCTCAAAGACTAGGTGCCTAGATTTCTATGACTTTTCTGCTTTTATTGTCCCAGGGAAAAAAAAAAATATATGTGTGGGGCTATGTGTTTGCATCTGAAATTTTGAAACCCTGTTAGAAGTCCTGCAGGAAAGAATTAGAAGTTATAAAAATATCTATGTGCCTGTTTATACAGACACTCACACAAAAACAAGTTTAAGTTAAAAATGGTATTTAGTTTGTAAAAACTTCAGCTAACACAAGTTTGGAGAAAGGATTAAAAAGCAGGAGCTGCAAATAAAACCTCTAGTATATCCTTTGCAGACCAAATATAAATTCAACTTTGGAAGTAAATTTGACCTAGAGCTAATACTTCTTTAATAAATTAAAAGAAAATATTTGACTACACCACTCCTGAATCTTGGTATGTTAAAAATCTGTGGGTTTGGCATAAGGTTAGATTTTAGAAGCTTCTTCAGCTCCTCCTGATTTCAAGATGACTAATTAATCAAAAACTTCCCTTGTAAAGGCCATATTCGCAGGATATGCGCTAACTTCTGATCTGCCTGCAATCAGAATCATGAGAAGAGTATCAGTTCACCAGAATCACTGGGTAAACCATTGATGACTAAAACGGAAGGAGATGAGACTCAAAAACCAAACTACCGAATAAAGTTGGAACCTATACCCAGGAGTATTTTGCAGTAGCTGTGGTCACCACAAGTGTTTGAATCTGAAAGTCGGGTCATCCGTTACAGACACTCTCACATACTAAAAATTGTGAGATGCTCAGATTCTATCAGAACCACGTAGGCTATCACTCTAAGTAAATTTAGATACAAATTGTATAGCATAAGTTAATGCAGCAAAGAGTTAAGCTTGCATTACTGACAAAGAGCTATGGTACTTCTTTAGGGCAACTTTGGCATAAAACTTTATCGTACAGCCATTACTGTAACTGCCATTCAAAGATTCAGCAAGAAGAACTTACACATGACTGATTCATACAGTTTGAAATCTGACTTGCAATCTTGTACTGCTGCTCAGAAGCAATATTGCAGAGTGATTTAAGCTCATAATGAGCATTATGTGCCTAGTTCGATGCTCATTAACTTGCTCTCTCCCAAGGACTGAAATATATCTAAGTTCAGTTAAAAGCATAAGAACCACTGGAGTACGTTCCCTGCTACCCATGGCAGAAATGCTGGTATCCTCCAAGATTTCAGTCTTTGATCCTCACCGGTAGGAGGACCAGAATGATTTCTTCTTTGTGTTTGGTGCAAAAGCAAACAAGCTTGTGCCAGAGTTGCACTTGAACTCAAAACGTTCACAGGAAATTGCAGAACTTTCCCCTCCCAAATCAATGTTTTCTTCAGCCTATTATTATTCAATATTTTTCAGTTGTGTATCATACTTAGGTCAAAAAAAACCCCGTTTCCGTGCTGAATAAACACATAAGAGGAGGAATAGTGCCCCTTTCACACCAGCTCTAATTTAATCTGCACAAGTCAGCGATCTGATTGCATCAAAACATGTTGCCTTCAAGCACCCATTTCGATATCTCTGTACGTATAAGGAATCCTTTGACTAGGAACTTAGGAAGAGGTTTTGCTCTTACCAGTAGAACCTGTTTGGTGCAACTCCCTCGTGAAGAAGCAGCCACCTTCTGCCGAACTCCACTGAACTGAAGAGCTGAGGACAAAACCAAACAGTCATGAATCACAATAAAACACAAAGGTAACAGAGAAAATGATCTGCAGAAGTCTGTATCACTTCTGAGATAGCGAGTTGTATTTTTACTTCCTGCAGCCTCAAAGGGACACACCTGGGGCAACTGAAAACTGTCTGCCATGCCTTTTATTGGCAGAGGCAATGCTGAGCAGTGAGACATGGGACCCAACTGGTATTACCTGAGGGATCACTGTCTCAGTACATCCAACAACCTGCTATGACCGAAAACTCATCATCTAACTCTTCATGGCACTCCCAGGTAATAAAACTGTGTAGTGTCGGAAGGTTGTCGGTTACTGCTTTAAACTCATGGTGGACACCAAACGTACAGCATAACACAGCCTGGCTCTCACGAAAGACAGACACGGGTGCTGTCCTTGATATTATCTTAGAAGGCCATTCTCCTTCCAGTTACCAGTAGCAAGCCCCAGAGAGCTTGTTCAGTTTGGCACGAACCAAAGAGCTCTAATGTGTCCAGACTTGTCCTGCAGAACTGAATGAGTTACTTGTATCATGGAAACCTGCAATTCTTTCTTTGCTCCTGCTGCCCTTCTCCTGCAAATCTGACACTTTCTCCTTGTCTGGTTACACAAACAATAGCCAAATGCATCAATCATTTCAGAAAATCTTTCCACAATAAATACCAAACCAGACTGAGAAAGGTCAGCAAAAAGGCATGTTACAGGTATTATAAAAACTTTGACATGTCTTTGTGGAATGATATACAAACGTTGCTACTATTGAACGCTGCCAAACAGCTGCTATCCATAAATGCTGCTATCAGGTAATTCTCAGAGGGACAGTAAAGGGAAGGATCACTTGGGTTCTGTCTTCCTTTTGCTTGACTTAACTTCAAATTTCTCATATGGAAATGCTGAGAGGCAGTGAGTCCTGTAGTTTTCTTGCTGATTCATCCTATTTCCCCTCTTTCCTTTGCTCGAGAGACTTTGTCAGTCCCCTTTTCTGACAAAGAAGGTGGTTGGACCCCTTTTTTGAACTGTAATATGACTTTTCACGACACCAGTTTAGAGATCTTGCATAAAATGCAATCTGAACCTTTACGTGCAGACCTTGACTATTTTTTTTGGAACAAAGCGACTGTAGTGGTGGTGGATTAGCAAGGAAGAGAGAGATGGATGCATCTACTTTAAAATGCTAAACTTAAACTTTTTCTCATCTCCTTTTCTCTTGAACACTGTCAAAGAAGAGAAAGGGAAGAAGGCATAGGGGATGGACGATAACAAGGGTGAGAAAAAAATAAAACAGGTTTTGCTTTACGGATAGAAAGGCATCTGCTTTTAAAATTTCAGTGGCGAGTCTATTATTTTTACTTAAGTAGAAGATTCTAGATACATATTTATTTGAAATTTTAAGAGACAAGACGCTAAGTATAACTAACAAGAATTTTGGTTTTGAAAATTAAAGAAAATACTTTGGAACGTGTAACAATTACTTCTGTAAAATGCTTTGAGGTAACCTAATCATTAACTTTGCCACTACAGGAGGTATTTTTCCTCCTTCACATTCAAAATCCATTTCTAGAATTGCTTTTGTAATTGCAGAAGAAATGAAAACATAATAACAATAAGCTATCGTCAGTCTCTCTCTCCGATTTTCCCTTTCATGATAAAGTAATTTCTTCAGTGCCAAGCAACATGTCTTTGACACACAGTAATTTAAGTTTTAATAAAGTTCAGATCATCCTGTAATTAAGAACAGGGAGCAATCCAAACTCAGTAAACACCTCTGTGTTTCCACATCAGGGGTATATAGGATATAAGCTTTCCAGGGACGCTGATGGCTGAAATCACCACAGTAAATCTTATTTTCCTCCTTTAGTATCTCTTACTCTACTCCCTCTCCAGCTCCCCTGAGCATTTCAGCAGGTTACCCCCTCTCTGAATTTGCTGGTGATAATACAGTATCCAGAACAAATGAATTATGGCCTGAAAAGCTTCCTCTGTGCTAGTGTCCCTCAGCAGAGCAGGAGCTGGGATGCTGCCCAGCACTCCAGGCACCTTCCTTTCTCTTTGTGTGTTCCTTGAATGAGACAGGTGATTTAGGCAAAACTTGGAGGAATGCTGGACTTTGTAAGTTTGTTTCAAAGGGAAGAAATGGATATAGCAATTCTACTGTCAAGACTGGCCTCTCAAATTAGAAGCCAGTGCACAGCAGGCTGGAGAGAGCAGGCAACAGCTCCCTGGGAACCCATTCCCACAGCTTTCATTGCCTTTGATGAGCTGCTTTAATAACCAGGCTTTAGAAGATTTTTCATCCATTGCCATTATTTCAGTGCCAATCTCAGCCTTTACTGACACGCAGCAACAGGGATGTAGCACTAACGTATCTTTAGCAAAGGGGGAATTCCCCACCTTATGTGCCACTTCCCACAGAAAGGAAAAAAAATCCTTTGCAGCAAGGATTTCTTCAGATATTTTATTCTTAGTATTATTCATTTTAGACTGAGTTTATTTAGTTGGACCAGAAAGAAAAAAAAAATATTTGGAGGCTAGGTTTTTGTCAAATATCAGTTATGATACAGCTGGGATTATTTTTCCCCATTTAGCAATTATAGTTCTTGTACGGATATTTTTTAAACCCAGCATCGTATTTGTTATAAAAGTTGTTATGAAAGCCTTCTCTCTCCTGGGACTTCTTGTGACAACTCATGCATGCAGTCCCTTCAGAGATGACATTTTATTTTCTTTGGCAACATCACTGTCTGATGACAATTTTCATTATTAGATTGAAATTAGATTATGTCTTTGCTACACTGCTTTTTCAACCACAAATAGAAAAGGAACTTACTACAATTTCAATGTATGTTTTCATGTGAGGGACAAGTAGTGACCTGACATTTCTGTTTTCGCTGAGACAAAACTGTAAGAAATATAAATTCTACATTGATCTCTTGGATCTGACCCTTGTCCATCAGGAAATAATTCTATTTGTTCTCTTCTCTGCTTCTGTCTAATACCTGAGAACTTAACATTCATTAACAGCCTGGTTTTGCTTTGCTTTGCTATTTAAATCCTAGCGTGCAGGGAAGTAGAATCCTACCTCTTACCTCTATTAGGTGGGAAAACAAGAATGCAAGGGAAAAGGAAAGGCAGTTCTGAGGTTGCAAATACCTTCTGAGGCTGAGCAGGGATCCCGATGAACCCTCTGAGCTGCAAGACAATCTCCCAGCTATAGAAAGAGCCCTCTCGTAACATGAAACTACTATCTTCTGGAGTAGGGAAAGCTGACATCTGAAAACTGAACCTGCATAAGAACTCCTCGTGTATTTCATAGCGATAGCATAAGCTTCATCTTAAAAGCCTTTGAGGTATCTGTGTAACAGCAGGATACAGTTGCTATGTAATCTTCTCTTTCCTGCCTAATTTCCCGATCTTTCTAGGACTAATTTTAGACTTTGGTAATTTTTTTTTTTTTTTTTTTTGCATTTCGAGCTAAGGTAATTGATAACACATTTAATCTCAGGCAGTAAAAACATTCTTTTACAGACAGATATTTTAAAAACAAAAAATATTGTTTGCAAACTAAGGATAACTTTCCTAAAATCTAATAAAAATGCAGAAGAAAACTGAAATACCATCACATTTGTACACTGGCATTAATATCAACAAAGTCAATATTAAAAAGTATGTAATATAGATATAAAACATATATAAATACATCTTATACATGGCTTATATAACTGGATTACCAAAAAATGAGATGGGATGCAGAAGGTAATCAGCTCCTTCAACAGCTCTTCTAATGGACACATCTTAGTAAGCAATATATCTAATAAAGAAATACTTACTGTAAAGAACACAACCTTCTCACCATTTTATAGACAAAGGTTGGTGTCTCTACTGAAAAACTATAGAGAAACTTTAATGTGTAATATACAGACTCATCCTTAAAACACCTCTCCTAAAGGGACTGTGTGGGAGTCACAGGTGCTATAAAACATCAGACCTTGACTCACTTTTATGGAGCTAAAACAAATGACACAACTGAGGATTCATCTCTCTCTTTAATTTACCAGCAGTCTTATTTGGCTTTATACTTTTTATTTTATTAGCCCAGGTGCATTTTACAAATTTCAAAACTGATAGCTAAAATGTGAGCTTTGAGGTCCTAAAGTTCTCTAAGCATCAGAGAAATGTGATTAATTCTGATGTAATCATCAATGCTATGAGATTGTGACCTGCAGGACTGTTTGTCTATCTGGTTTTGATTGAATTAGGAAGTTGAGATCTTCTGACATAAATTCACACCTTTAGGACAGATTAAATATGCTGTTAGTGGTTTTTATAATGTATTGCACCCATATATGCATTTTAATAAAATCGTACTGTGCACAACTTGTTTCCCTTACAAACACTAGACTTTCCCTGAGATCTTCCTAGGCAAAAATCTGGCTCTTATGAGGCTGTAGAATTGTTTGTCTGGTTGTTGAATCTGATGGGTAAGAAAACACTCCTCCCCAGTTCCAACGAGCTCTGTATTCCCCAGTACCAGAGGATGACTTTGCTACCAGCATACTCATAAAACTCACCATACCAAAAACTTACACTCCGTAATCTGTACATCATCCAAGAATAAAGACAAATTTTTCCTCATTTAACATCTGACTTTGAAAGCAAGGTTACTCACTCCTACTAATGAGAAACTGAATGACTCACCAATTCTGATACAATAGCCCTTGCAGGGTCATTATCCTAGTCAAGACCTACCACCGCTCCTTCTGTTCTCAAAAGATTAATTCTCCCAGCCAAAGTTTTCTGTCGTATGAGAAATCCCTCATAATTTCAGTTTCATTTGAATACCTATACAAATTGCTGAAGATATGATTGACTCAAAGTGCCCATGACGTTTCATCGTTCAGCGTTTAAACTAATTGTGTATTCTGATTAAATATTCGGTTCTGATGCTTCTTCACATACTGATCTTGAATCACGTGGTAGTTCCACGTGCTTCCTACGCCAATGAGGATATTCAATTATATGCACTGATTTTATGTCATGCACACAGAAATTTGGAATCTGCCTGAAAAAACAAAGTAATTTAAATTGCATGCTGGAAGCGATATGAGGGAAATACTTGGAGAAAGCTAGTGCTTCCCATTATTTTTCTTTTACTTAAGATGTTTCCCCTAAAAACTATTATGAAACACAACATGGAGTCTAAGTACTTGTTAACTGGATTTACCGATTTTGGCATTCTTATATTCAAATATATATATTAATCAGGTCATAGAGAAGCCATCAATAAGGGTACTAAATAGTTAGTGTTTATTGAATGCTGGTGGAAACACATTAAATTTATAAGGCTTTTGTATACCTGTTTCACAGTCCATTCAAATATCAGTGAGGAATCTGTGACTGCCTTTGCTAATAAACCACACACTGTTGTCATGTAGACTTGTACAGTACATCAGTTTCTTTTGTGCCTCTTTAGCAGATCAAAGCCTCTTGTAGATGACCCTCAGCATTTTTCCTACCTATCCCTCAGTAGCTCCGCACACCTTCTCAGATAGTGTTCTGGTTTTGTGTCAGTTAGCGAGTGTATTAGCATGATGTCCCCAGTGCATTTAAATCATATGTTACATAAGTGGAAAGAAAACACATTTTTGCCAGCAGATATTTACAGGAATCTGCCTGTCATATATATTTTAAAGCCAGAAGGAACCACTAGTACCATCAGTTTGCTCTCTTCCTAACAGATGCTGCAGAAGCTTTACCAGTAACTCAAGCAGTAGAGAGAATTATTCAGATCAACAACTGATGGCTGAAATAGACTGTATCAGTTGGAAAGACATCCAATCTCAGTTCCAAGGGATACACACAAGGCGAGACGTTGCAAAGCCTGGGACACACAAGTTTGAACGTGCAAATTCCTTACTACATTTCATCTTCAAGAAAATGCATCAAAGAGAATTGAGTCTGTTGGAAAACTGGCTTGGTTGATTAGCGGTGCCCTGAATATTAACACAAATAGCATAGATTGCTGAAGGAGTAATGCCGTAGGGAAAGGGGGAGTTATTCACATTGGCTAATGTTAGCTTTATGCAAACTAGCTCCCTGGTTTTGTCTATAGTCTGTCAAAAGAGATAGGCTTTTTCAAAGGATGATTCAAAGTGGCTAATGCTCTACCACTCTAGAGGAGTATTTTTTCTCTCCATTAATTTTAGATGCGATTTGCTTCCATCAGTTAACATTAGCCCAAGTGAACAGTGAATAGTCTTTTAAATATTGTCAGGAATGTGGAATGATCATCCTAATGTTGAATAAATCATCCAAAATAATCTTGCTTGATGTTAACCACATTTAAAAAAAAAAAAACCAAACTATGATGCATTTTCTGATTAAATAAATCGAGATTTTCTTCTCCCTTCTTTGGTCTATGTAGGCATGACTGTTACCATTGAAACTGAGAGGGTGTGAGTGGGAACAGAATAATTTCGGTTGAAAGGAACCTCTGGAGGTGTCTGGTCTGACCCTTTTCCAAGCAGGGCCACCCTCAAAGTTAGCTCTTAATGCAATGAAAGGGAAGGTTTTAGAGTAATGTAGCATGTCTAAAACAGTCTATCACATCTCAAAAAGCAAATACAGGCTACATCTATGGCAGATACCCTACTCTTGAACAGAAGCATTAAACCAAACACAAGAACAGATGGGGACAAGTGTAGTTTTAAGAGTTGGCCTGTTTAGTCACACAGACATCCCGTAGCCATACATTTTCTTATCTCAATTTTAAGTTGTTCCTCTTTCTTCTCTGATGCATGAACCCTTTTCTCTGACACTTGAATGCATGGGGAGTGCCCTTTACTGTAGGAAACTGAGGAAGATTGCATGGCTTGATGACAGCAGTTATGTCGTCCCACAAGGAACATAATCCTGATTTGCTAAACTTCATACTTTAGCTAAGGATCAGTCCTAAAGCATTCACCTCCAGCATGGCACACATGGTAAGTAAAGGTAGATTAAAAAAAAAAAGGGGGGGGGAAGGAAATGTAAATGTAATCTTCATTTTCTAGTGCTATGTTGGTGGAGTTCCTTTAATCTGAGGTGTCTTCCTTTTCAAGAGTTCACTTAAAATGAGAAAGGAGAAGTAACAATAATAACTCCATTTTAAACCTGCTTTTTCAGCCTCTATTGTGGCCTTTCCAGCGTTTGAGTGCCTTTGTGCATTTATTCCTGAGCTGGGCAATTACAACCCTGCATTTTGCCCGTCCGACTTGTATTTCCCAATTTCACCTGTATTTCATCTCTCCAAATAGCGGTTATTCATGGCTGATTACTAACCACTTCTCTGTGTGTCAGACCCATCTGAATCGCAAAAGATGTCTCCACGAGAAGTAGAGGCTCTTACATCCCATCCTCTGATTACACAGCAAACTACTTTTGAAGATTACATAATAATACATAAGCAATACTCCCACAAAATACAGTTCCTCATCCTACAAGCAAACAGATTAAACCCACAAAAGCTCACACGTACAAGACCTCCAACAAGCTTTTGCTTCACAAGCAATGTTTTACTGTGTCTGAAGCTTCCTTCTGATTTGTAACTCCTCTTACAGAGAAAATGGAGAAGCACGCAGTAGTTCTGCAATTACGTGGTAAGAATCAGCCATATAACAACTGTACTTTCAGCCAGAACAATGAATGCAATCATAAGGCAATTAGTGCAGGCGACAGATGGTTTGCTGCTCTTTTTTTCTCAAGACTGGCAGGAAAAAGTCATGACTGAATAAGGGACTGGTCTGTCAGAAGTGGTAATTCAAGTCTGCTGCTCAAGGCAGAAACACAGGGGAGAGATATGTGAACAAAAGCAACTGAGTCACAGAAGCTTAATGAGTTATTGCTTGTCAGCTGAAACCCCGTAATTAACCACATTCACCCACACATAACACACAAGAAACTGGGACATAAAATGACTTGAGATTTCCCTACCATTGAGCAAATTCTTATTCAACCAAACAAAAGAAGATCTGTACTACTTATCATGATAGACTCTGTGGGATGTGAAATGATTGAGGGAAGATGCTATGTGACCCGTTTTCTGTTCATTACAACTGAGCAATGAGAGGCATGCATCATCTGTTAGCTTTGCCCTAATCAGTCCTGAACTGGAAGAACCACATCCGAGAACCAAAATAATCCAGAACCAATGTAATTCCTGTCTCTCCAGCTCTTATTTACTGCCTGATTCTCCTGGTTCCATCTGCTACCATGGCAAGATGCAAACAGATGGCAACAATGCCATGGCTTTCTGGAAGGTTTTCTAGTTGAGTCTCACCTCCTTCCCAATTGTCAACAGCAAAATTAAATTACTTCGACAATCCTAACTGTTTAGAATCCAGATTACTCCTTATAGCCTCCATCAATAAAACCTTCACAGCCTCTTCAGTCAGCGTCATCAAAGTCAGTGATATCAGAATGTAAATTCCTTACCATGCAGATACATTTCCCCTGATTCCTCCGTGATCTCTTAGTCAGTGTGCACGTAGTGCCTATGTTCTTTTTCCTTAAATATTGCCTTAGCACGAGATTGCAAAAGAACAAACTGCAGTGTCATTTGTAACAAACTACCCCACAGCTCCCATGGCAGTTATGGAAATACCTGCAGGACCTCTTAATTACTCTGAGAAAATTCTGCCTTTGGATATACAGACATGAAACCAGTGGGAGTCATTTACATTTAGCCACAGGCTAGATTCGACCCTTAGTTTGGGTTACATCTAATTTAGTCCAGGCTCATTAATACTCTTTGACCGTTGGTTACCATCTACAGTTCTTGGCCAAAGCTTGTTGAAGTCACAAAATATATCCACTAGGCTTTAAAGTAGAAACCAGGCCTATAACTCATAGAGAATTTTTCAAAATTTTACTTCTAAAGTTAATTGGTATATAATTTTTTTCTTGCATCTACATTATGGAATTACCAGCAGTTATCCCATTTGCTAATCAATGCCATAACGCAAAGAAATTTTACTGTATAGCCTGCACCCTTCTACCTCAAACAGCCCATACACAGACCTCTGACACAGACTCCATAAATACAGGTTAACACACAAAAGGCCCCTTGGTTCTTATGTCCATATTGGGGTTTTGGATTCTACAGAAGAGCACGAGTTTCCTATGGAATAGTGGCAATATATTTGCTGGTTGCCATCTATCATAAACTACAGGGGCATTAGCTGTATGGACACTAATTCAGAATTATTTCCTGAGCAGGCTGACTACCACAATGGCTGAAATCAATTTTCTACTATATCCTAATTTTATTTTACAAACTTACTATGGAAAATTTCCTTTATCCTCATGTAATACATTTCCTGTTACCAACATATAGTTACTTTAATTTCAAAGGGTCCTAAAAGTAGGCAGATATCAGATCCTATTCAGTTTCATACCAGTCCTTAACATAATAAAATTCAAACTTACATTTTGATATTTACATTAATGTATAAGCTGAACAATTCATCCAGTACTTTGATTATTGATTAGATTCAGATTCATATAGATTCATCATATGAAAACCAAAAAGAAACCATTAAATTATTTTAGTAAAAGTCTTATATACTACTGAGATATTTCACTCTTCTCCCCCTGCTGGGAGCTCAGTAGATTGTTTTGGTCTGGTTTTTGGTTTTATTAAAAAATACCAAAATGTCAGGATGATGGATCTGCCTTTTCTCAGAGCAGTTTGGTCCAATGGCTAATTACTTCACAGTTGAGTTTATCTGCCACTGACTCCCAGACATCAATACTTGTCAGAAGTTTTTTTGCTAGATCAAAAAGGCTTAATCACATGTTTTGTCTTCCTTCATGAAGATATTTGTGCAGAGCAATATAGTTTCCCTTCAATCTGTTGTTTGGTAAACATAAATAGATAGAGCTCTATGAAGTCCTTCACTGGAAGATGACTGACTTGTGAGTATTGATGAGCCTGATTTTCAGAAAGTACAAGCAATACGATCTCTTACAATCAAGTCCCATTCTGTCATCTCAAGTTGGGCAGCAAAAAATCAAGGCAAATCTCAGAGCATATTTATTTGGCTGATGGATTACTCATACTGAAGGAATTGGACTTCAAAGGAAATTGATTCACTGCTACTTTTCTCTTAGAAAATCAAAGGCCACTTGAAAATATGCCTGCTAGATAGGAATGTCTTATACTGTTCTTGGAGCTGGTACTAGGATGGAGGAAGAGAACTGCTAAATAAGAGGACAAGAAGCCTCATTAGAGGTTGTTATTCCTGTTGTGAAGAATAATACCCAACTTCTCTGTCCACTGCTTGTAACATGGTATTGTCAAAAAAAATAAACAAAAAGATGAATAAATACAGACTGTCAGGTCAGTTACAGAGGACCAGAGCCAAAGAACATAGTAGGTGCCCATATCCTATTCCTTATCCTTTACATTGAGGCTTACTCGTTGTTTCTTGCTTGTAAATACCAATTCAGTATTTGCTTTGGTCTATTTTCCAGTTTTATGTATAAACGTCAGAATGTCAGGAAGTGAAATCCAGTTCTGCATTTCCAACATTCCAGTTTTAGTATCAGTTTTGTATTTCCAAAGACTGTCCTGGTACTACCCCAAATATTGTTTTGAATGCTCTGCAGCATTTACGTAGAGAGATGGAGAAATCCTAGGTTGTTCCTAAGCAAACAAAGCAAACTGCTATCAATGATTCTTACCTTTTGATCTTGGCTGTATGCTAAGATCCAGTCTTCTTGCTTGGGGTGGAAAAGCAGACTGTGGATGTAGAAGTTCAGACGGTATTTTTGATAAGTGGCCCCTTCATCAGAACTGATTAATAAGCTACTCTCAACTTCTGGATCAGTCAGCAGCATAATCTGTATGGAAGGGAAAGATGAAAATACAGTGGTGAAGAGAAGACAGATCAAAAAATACGTAAGTAGCTAGGAATTTCAGATATGATTAATAATAAGTCTAACTCAAAATGTTTCAATGTAATATCAAAACTAAGCACAGCCAATCTTTCAGTAAGGAAAAGAGTATATTTCAGCTATGTATATAAATATAACATGATCAAATGGTACTTTAACGCTAGTGAAACAGACTTAAATGAAGCTATGCTCAGGTTATCAGAAAAATCAAACCTGAAATTTGTAACACCAGAGTTCAAACTTACTAAGTTACCAGACAGCCACAATAGTCTGTAAGGGTCTTGCTGAATGACCTATTAGAGTGCCAGACAAATACTTAGGTGTTAAGAAAAGAAGAGATATAAAGAACAATCTCTAACCGTGACCTTTGTTAGACTCCGGCAGAATTTTCAGAGATGACCATTTCATTGTCCGAAATCTTATAACCTGGCTGTCTGCAAGAAGAAATCTTGCTTTAGCAGAACACATTTGATAATGTGCTGAGTTCTTTCTGTCTCAAGTTGCTGTGGTACTGGGCATTACAGATTTGGTAGTGTATCAATATACTCTTCACATATCAAAGTTGCTTTCTTGCTTTGTTGAAGACTGTTAGTTTAAGAGCGAGAGAAGATATACAGCTTGCAGTTGTAGTAGCTACCTCTCCCTATTAACTGTGGTATTAATTGGTCTACTGAGTTGCTGATGAATCAGAGAGAATAATGAAATGCTCCTCTCGTGTCTCTGCATGAGAAAATATAAAGGCTTGAGCAGTAGAGAGAGATCGTTCTTGTATTTCAGCAAGCAACAAAGTAATACCCCTAAGGAATGGGAATGAGAAACCATGAATGATAA
Organism: Clamator glandarius; assembly: GCA_033459285.1. Taxonomy (NCBI): domain Eukaryota; kingdom Metazoa; phylum Chordata; class Aves; order Cuculiformes; family Cuculidae; genus Clamator; species Clamator glandarius. Next base: position 7,674,395 of record JAUNZM010000092.1, on the reverse strand, counting down.
ACACGAAAAGTTCTTAAGAATATTTGCCTAGGAAGGTATTAAAGCCTTGAATTATTAGCATATATTTTTTTTTAAAGTACTGATGCTGCTGTTACTTTGCAGATGGCAAACACTGATCTGTTCTTAAACAAGTCTGAAATGAAAGCGTCCACACTTCACATTTCTCAGAGGAAATTCCTATCTCCATTTGGGCACTGCAAAAACTACACATTATTTCCTTCTCTTTCTTTAATCTAGATAGGAAGAGTTACATATAACTGAAGCTATATCTGTATTCATATTAGCTATGAATTACGAGGTACCATAAGTCTTGATAGACACCAGGTGCTAAAAAACTTTTTGTATGTGAATACACATATAATCTACACAGAAATTGTCCTTTGTTATTGGGTAACTTTCAGAGGTTTTTATCTATCTCAAAAAAACCCACTTGGCAGCATAAAAATTTTGCTTGTGACTTGGATGGTTGGGGTTCTTCAGAATCCATGAGCTTTAACATCCTTAGCGACTTTAGACGCTACATTATCACACTGTAAATCTTACATAAAACAGCATGATATTTCCATTGTAACATAAAGATACATTCTCCTTTTGTATTTCTGATTTACTTTTGAAATCTCGTGATGAAAACAAGTGTTACTAGATTTAAACATTCTTATTTTTATTTAACACTTTCAAATACATCATACGTATCACTGATGTGAAGTCTAAACTGAAGACTGCACGATAGAACATACACAGAAAGCATTAATAATCAAACCATAAATATATAAATCACCTACTGTCACTAAGCAACCTATCCACCTTCTGAAGCCAAAAATTAATTGTGATGTTTATCAGTCAGTTCTTGTTTTCTTAGCAGACTAATTTCTGAGATATTGTTCCTATGGTCAACATTTATCAACTCAGGACTATGATTCAAGCATTATGATTTTCCTGGGTTTATTACTTCCTTCTTGAGCGAGTTTTGTTTATGTTGGTATTTGAAAATATCACAGCACAGCATTAATTTGGACTATAGCAACTAGAGCAGAAATAAGCACAAATCAATGGGCTTGATCCGAGCTCCCTGACATTAATAAGAGTCTTGTCATTGACTTTAGGTTGTGCCTTTAAGGCAAGTTGTTAATCAAGATCCACTCTAGTCTCACGTATTCCTTCTACTTGCACAAGGAACTCATCTGACCTCATCACTGTCACATCCAAGCACATCACCGCCTTAACACATTTTCTGTCAGGCCACTCCTCTGAAGTGTGAAAGTGTTCTTATCTCCATTTCTTATACAGGGAATTGAGAAACGAACCGCTGAGGCGCTGAAGCTCTCGGTCAGCAACAGTAAAAGCACTGCTGACTTTGGCTTTAATCTGCTAACTACTACCTACTGTGTTTTCAGGTGTGTATGGTCTCCAGACGACTTAGCTATTGCATTGTGATAACCAGCCATTCTGTACATATGAACTGTGTCAGGACACACTGGATTTTCTACATACGCCAACAGCAATAGTGCCTTGGATGTGGTGGAGCTGCTGCAAGGCAGTTGCAAGGTCAATTCTCTATGTCCTTGCATTAGTGGCAAGGGCGTACAGAGAGAGGGAATACTCTCTAGCCACTACTCCGATTGTTAATTTGAAACCAACTTTCAGTGCTGGGGCAGCACTGCCTGCTCCATTCCTGTGTTCTGCATTGCCAATCACTTTTCACAGGTGCCATAAACCAAAACAAGAGAGAGTTGACAATGCAGTTATTGCTCACATCACAGTCAGAGTACCATGTGTGCGACAAGATAAGAAAAGCAAATCTGTACTTCGACAACCAAAGCTGCAAGCCCAAAAGGCAGCATTTATTGGATAAGAAGCAGAAATTGATACCTGTATGAAAAAATCTGTCAAAACAAGAGGGAAATGCTGTGTATCTACATGAACCTTTCTGACTGGACCAGGAGTGTGTTTCTGAAATGAATCCCCCCAGTTAGGCATCGGAACAGGCTGCCCAGGGAGGTGGTTGATTCACCTTCCCTGGAGGTGTTTAAGGCATGGGTGGACGAGGTGCTAAGGGGCACGGTTTAGAGACTGGTGGGAATGGTTGGACTAGACGATCCGGTGGGTCTCTTCCAATCTGGTTATTCTGTGATTTGGGGCAGAAATCTCTATAGCAAATCCTTACATACTCATACCACAGCCATCTCGGAGCACAGGAACTGAATTCCCCTTCAAGGAAATTAAACCACAATATACATTTCAGGAGTTGATCCAATGCGCTGCAACCCCTACTGGATATTTAGCTGAGTATCAGGTTAGCACTACTTTAAAGTCAGACCCTCTGCCTCCAAAATGCCAATACTGCAAATAGATATCACCTCAACACCAAGTAGTCCATTCTCCAAATCAGCTTCCACTGAGCTGCACTATATGCAGGTTTATTGCCTAAATTACCTGGAATATAAAGAAGAAAGGAAGGGAAGTACAATCAATTTTACTGGTTTTGTTGTTGCAGCATGTGAAATATGGAGTAAATAAATTTTAGAATTTTCTCTGAAATAACCGAAGCCAAGTTCTGTTTCGAAGTAGTCTATTACATATTGACTTGACACAGTTGCTTACACAGAAAATAAAAGCGGACACAGAGATATTGAGCAAGAAAAACACAGAAAATAAAACCAGCAGCAATAACAAAATGATTCTAAGTTTAAAAGAGATAAACTTTAATATCTAAGAATATCTAAGATAGGACATTACAAACAAACTATTTTGATAAATTTTAAATTCACTGTAGAAAGCATGCTGATTTCCTTAAATGTGACCTTCTAAAAGGAGCAATCATCTTATTCTGTTTCTACAGTGTGTAATACAATATATCAACTAACACTGGTTTCTGGACAAGCATATTCTGGACATCATTGAGAAATCAATGTGACTTTAGTACATGAAAATCACACTTCAAATCTACTCAGATTCTTAGAGCTTGTACAGAAAGACAACCCAGCTGACAAAGTCTAATAGGATTTTTGAGGGTCTCCCTTGCCAAAGGGTCCAAAACAGTCATGGTTTCTGCATTGATTAATTAACAGTTAGAAAGTCAGTATCAAAGTTTAGGGAAGAATCTTTCTCTTTCTACAATGGATAGATGTGTTCATTTGGAATTTCCCGGTCCTTAATTATTTGGAAAGAAGGAAGGTGACAAAGTCTGTACATGGCAGCAACGTATTTAGAAAGATGAAAACAAAAGCCACGTGTGAGGATCTGTAAAAGGATTTTGCAATAGTTGAGTACCTGAGCAGTAAAATGATGAAATTCAGTGATGATATATGAATCAAAAAAAAAAAAAAAATTAAGAAAAGCAATCTCAGCATAATAGACAGAACAGCAGACTCTGAGTAGGCAATTCCTTTCAGGAAATGAGTCTGGGGGTTTCAGTGAGGAGGTCTGTGAAAATAGAAACTCAGTCCTTAGATGCTATCGAAAAATCTTCAATTACATAAGCAGGAATTCTTAGGCAAGAAGTAAGATTAAGCAGCTTTACAAATAACTGTATTGGCCACTGTTCCCACAACTCTAACACTGGGTGCTATTCTCATCCTCCATCCTAAGAAACAAAGCAGCTACAGTAGAAACACCCAATAGCTATAAAAATGATTGAAGAAACCTGTGAAACATTTTTCATACAAGCAGCAAATAAATGAACTATTCAACTTCCAAAAAAGATAAATGAGAGGCAATTTGGCCAAAGTCTACAAAACTACAAATGGCCTGGAAATGCTTAGAGAACAATTATTCTTTCTGTCATAATATAAAATTCAAATTAAATTATCTAGAGTGAGATACAAAATACAGGTGAAGTCATGATTTTTTACTGGTGAAACCATGCCACCCTTTGCTATAGTTTGTTGTAGATGTCAAAAGTTTATATGAATATGAAAAATGAATAGATAAGGTCCTTCTATCAATTCAAAAACTTCACCATTGGCTCAGGAATCTGAACCACAAATTGCTGAATTCTGGGATAATATATAAGAAAATATAATTATATACTTGCCCTGATCTGACACCTCCTTCTCAGCAGAAAGAGAGATTGGTTAAAATGCAGTCAGATTAAGCATGGCTGTTCTTATACATGTCACTGCAGAGTAAATGAAAATTATAAATGATAGCGACATTAACAGCTCGGGTGGGCTTATCTAGCATCTTCTTCTGTAAAGAATCGGAGGCACCATTTTTATCTTGACAGTTTTTCAACTACTTCTGATTCCAACACTACAAAATAAAGCTATTAAGAGAAGCATGCATTTCAGCCTCTCATTTTCAGGAAAAGCCCCTAGTAAAGGGAGAACAACCTTAGAGCACCTATGGTCTGCTTTAGTGTTGTCTTACCGTAAACAAAAATGAAGACTGAAGATAACCAAGATTCTACGTCTCCACAGCAAAAGTAATTGCTCTGTTCAGATGAGTGCTCAGCAATGATCAGAATCTGCTTCCTCACACCACACAAAGCAAGCACATGCTGCACTCCTGACTCTTTAGAATGATTGGATTTTTTTTCTCCGTTAAAATTTTGTCAATAAAGTTGACAAAGGCTTTTGCAAATAAATGCAAGGCCTCCATTAATCATCCATTCTTTGAAAAGAGAGAAACTTGATTTGCTTTGCCTAGAAATGACAACACAAAACACAATTTACAGATCTTAAACAGTTACACATTGTTCACCTCTTATTTGATGCTAATTCTGCGGAATCGTAGATCGCCTCTCACAATTATGTGGATTTTTGCTGTTCTCACAAAGAAACCCAGGAACACTTTCCAAGAGGAGTCTGGTTTTGTTTCTACAGATAGAATCACGACCCCTATATAATTGCCCTGAATGTTATATTCAGTGGCTTAGTCAGAACAAGTCCAGAACTGCTCTCAGCTGTTTATTTTAGCCCCTCGTATCTCTGCTCAGACCAACTATCCACTGACATTTTGTAGGAAAAAGCATTGGATCAGTGAAATAGAACAGTATGAAAAACATACAAATCTATTTCATAGATTCACATTTTTTTTCATTTGCTTCTGATGTAACAACAGATCTGAGTTATATCACCTGACCAGAAACAGAGATGAAATGCAAAATGTGTCAAATCTACTCAAAGAACCTTCAAATTTCTTCACCTCTCACATGCTTCATGCCTAGACCCAACAATGGTGACTCACACAGAATAAGAAACATTTTTTACATGAAAATGGAAGAGTGAAGTAAAGCAAAGTGGGAAATCAGCAAAGAAGGACAGAATTGTCCTACTCTTATTAAAAGCAGGGCATCCTCTACTTAAGTTCTCTAAACTTCTCCATTGTTTTCCATTTTCTCTGCAAGCCTGTTATGTTAAATTTTAAAGGATTGTGGGGTCTGGTTTCTTTACGAGATAATGGATTGCAAGAACATCAGTGCCACGGAATCCCACAATAATGAAATGTAATTTCAACCACTTTACATATCAGTTCTGTTTTGGATTGCTGTTTACAAGGCATGAGGATTACGTGAGGAACCTGATTGTCCAGATTCAGCAATTTACACATGCATTTTAAAGAAATAAGCCCTGCTTTTAACTAATCAAATTTGTTCATTGCTTAAGCTTTTTCCAGACCTAGAATAAGAAAAGAAATTAAACAAGTGAAAGAAAGGAGCTGCTTTGGCCATGACATTCTGAAAAAAATGCAACACTACCGTAAAGCAAATTAGACCAACTCCTTTTACAGGACTGACTTGCCAGAAGCAGTAAGTGGTTGCGAGAGCAAATAAATTGGGGACAAATCTACAGAAACGAAATAACTCAACCATTTACTTGGATATTAACAGAGAACGAGGATACTGAAGCCTTTATGAAGTTTAACAAGCTTTATTCATGTGCTAACACCAACTACTGTAAAACTTCACTCATTAGTAATGCCACCAAAATTTGGCTCAAGTCTTTACTTTAAATATATTGGCTAATAGTATTAGCACCTAAATGAAAAGAAAAAAATTAGTTAGAGCCAATAGTTTTGAAGCTGTCTCTAATGCCAACTAAAAGACAAGGTTAGTTGCTGAGCAATTTCATTAAGACACCATTAAAATAATACACCAATAATTTAATCAAGGTACTGTGAAGTGTTTTATTGCCAAAAGTTCTTGTTAGCACAGAAAGTGCAGTAATTTTGTAGGGAAAGAAAAGACTTCAGTGACAGAATTACACTTTCTGCAATAAAGAAAAAAATAATATTGCCTCTGAATGATGACCTGTGGTTTGAAATGGTCTCAGAAATAAACAGAAATGGACACTTAAATACAAGGAAAAGGTCTGTGGACAAGTTATTTTGCAACTATAACTCAGTGAGTTTAGAATAAAAAGGTTCTTATTCATACAAATACACATAACCCAAACTCATTAAGTCAGTCTGCACTTTGCTGATATGGAGGGTAGCATTACTCCAAGCCTGCATCAAATAAAACTACACTCATGTTTACTAGACAGTGTAATTCAAATTCAAACCCAACACAGATTTGGACACTGGAAACTCCAGCATAATTTCCCCAAAAAACCCACAGGACGTCAGTAACTGCTAGGACACCAGCATCTTCCTGAAATCTTTAAAGTCTGTTTAGAGGTAAGAAAAATGATGTGGTGGAAGGCTCAGATGGTGAATTAATCTTGTTGGTACACATGAAAGATTTAATGCTCATTGAACGATAAGACAATTCTTGTCAGCAGAGTACTAGATGGCAAAGGAGTACCTTTTAAGAGAGAAAAATTATCACCTGCCAATATTTTTGAAAGCTGCAATTGTACAGTGTTCATAATAGAAGAATTGCTGAGAATTGCATTTGGCATCTTGATGAATGCGGTTTGAAATAAAAAGCTGGCTAGTGGCTGGAAAAAAGAATCCATTTACCTGTTGTGTGTTGGTAAAGAAAGGGACTGCGAGAGAAAGCAGCCAAGGAAAGATCTGTTTTTTATTATCTGTGGCAATCATCTGTGGTTGTTTTACCAGAAAGAAAGAGCAAATGCATATATCAACAACAACTTAGATAAAAGAAACGCTGTACAACTCCTCCTTGCTCTAGCTTCAGGCAGGGACATGAACAGTCACTTCCAAAAATCTGCTGATTACTTCTTAAGTTATACCATTAATTAGTAAAAGTCCACACAAATCTCAAAAGGAAGAGGAGAAAGAAATTTTTATCCCAGGAATAGGTGTGTTTCCCTATTTTATAACACAGTCAGAAAATAACATGCATCTACATGTGGAGGTTATCACAAAATACACAAGATGTCAGTAGCTGTTCTACAGTGCGTTCTGTTTAAAGGGTTTTTAATACTAAAAGTATGAGACATTTTACTAATTTTTACAGCACATACTTATACGCGGCTAAGCAGCGAGCACTGAAATGCCACTGAACCCTACCAGATACACATGCCAACTAAAAAAAAAATATTAAACAAAAAAAGACATTTCATCTGTTTTTATAGAACACCTCTGTATGCATCAAGTGGAAAAACAAAACAAAACAAAACACAAATATCAGTTGTCTAAGCAAGCACATGTTTTAAAATTACATTTCTAGAAACTAGAGCAGCCCTGTAACCTTACCACTGAATAATACCATTGATTGGTTACTTTGGCTGAATGTGATGTCTTCCATTATGGAATATAAGAAAAAAATGGCCTTAAACATATGCATTATATACTGTTTAATCATCTGCTTTTTGTCTCTAGCCCAGTTTTAGTTCAGCACAATATTTGGATCCCTAGCCAGTTGTTTTTTAATGGACTTGTTTAAATAATTTGTAAAAAAATTCTAAGTAATAACTGTGAGCTTTAAAAGCTTATTTCTTATTGTTGCAGGTGAATAAAAGGTCATTGCAGCTCATTGTTTCCCATGTTGACTGAAAATATTTTGTAATAAATGAAAAAATAAAAAGCTTTAATTCTCTTGATAGATAAATATTCAAGTTAAACAAAAACTTTTCATGCTTAGGAGCACTTCCAGAATTACAACTACTGTTATTATTTTCAGTGATAATCATAGTCTTGATAGTCAGCCTGCATTTCAGGGTTTCTTTGCAGGCACAGGACACAATAATAGATTTTCACTGATATGCGGCTGTTGTGTGACCATAGCAAAACCTAAATCAATAGTAATGTATCAACTGTATTAATGGACAATCATTGCTCAGCTTTCTTTACACTGACTAATCTCAGTTAATGTGTTTTTTCCACATTATCTTAATTTTTATACCACCAAAGTCCCAGGTACAGGGTTGGGTCAACGCAATATAGACTCACGAAAAGCAAACATGAGGCTGAGACATCCCTGAAGACACGATTCCATTGTTCTCTCTCCTAATCCTACTTTATATGAACGAAGACGTAAAAAAATCCAGAGATACCAGGGAAAGGTTTTTTTTCCTAAGGCAGAACAGCATAGAATAAAAACCACTCTTTACTCTGAACTCCAGAGAACATCTGAAGCACCAAGTGGGATGGAGCTGATCCTGCTTCCATCAAAACCCAAAAGAGGGCAGTGCACCCACACGCAGCTCGGTTCTTTAGTCCCAGCTCATCAGCACAGGGACATTCATCAAGTGGACAGGCTGCTACCTACAGCCTTTTCTCTCAATGGTCCAGCTTTGGCAAAAAACTCATTCTCAAACCTGCCTCACCTTGGACCAGACCTGAAAAAACTCTTCAGGGTTTTTTTTTTTGTGCTGCTGAGTCATTGCTTGTGGGCTGGATGGTGAGCAGAGAGAAACATTGACCTTCACTTTCCCAAGAGTATGCTGCAATCCCAGCATCTACGGTGAATTATTAAAATATATGCCTTTGCTTTGAGGTAATAACTTTTAACTAAAGGAGGAAAAAAAAAGATGAGATGGGAGAGAAAGGAGTCCCTAAAGGTTAACATCACTTTTTAAATCTCAGCTTTTTAAAGTGCAGCTTCCATTTCCATTACTCATGAACTAAATGAGAGTAAAGATTCCTCATCTTGTCCTTAGCTGAGCTTCTGCATCTAGTGTCTTAATGAGGACTATTAAAAAGGAAAAAAAAACTCTCATCCTTATGCAAAAATAGAACTGTAATGCTAAAAACAATGAAGAAAACATTTCATGAATATAACCAAATAGGTTACTACAGGATGTTTCAGAGCTACTTTTGCTTTAGACAGAATTAGAAAATAATCCTTAATTTTAAATGTTTAATTTAGGTAGGGAAAGACCTCTAGAGATCTTTTACTCCAAACTCCTGCTCTGTACTGAGCCAGCTTCGAAGGTACAAATACATAATCATGGTTTGTCTGTCAATTTTTAAAAACTCCAAGAATGAAGATTCCACAAACTCTTTAGGCTCATCCAATCTAAAACTGTTTTGTTTCCATTCAGCATTAATCTTAATTTTAAATAACCAGATTAAAATCATCAGTTTTAGAATAAATAAGAACACCTTCAGTTTTACATTCTTTTTAACTTAAAGGTCCATCTTAATTTAGCAAGAGCTTTGGAAGCTAGAAGTGGTGCAGGAACCCAAAGCACCAAGGTTATTTTCACTCAGCATGATCCTGTTGCAAAGCTGAAAATAGAATTTATCAGGTTCAGCTCCTAATCACACGCATAAACATTACCTCTAGAGCAATCAGTTCTGGGAGAAAGAATATGAAAAGATTAAGCTTCTCGGGTTTTCCAGTCTCCCTCACATCAAATTCTGGATTCTTACCTCTTCATTCCACAACCTGTTTGGGTCCGATTTCATTGACTGACAAGTAATCACTTTTACTATTGCTGTTCCATCATTTTTACATATTTCTTTCTCTTCTTTTACACGTATTTGTCATAACAAACATTACCACCAAAATCAGCCTGAAAATCTATTCCTTAAAGCTTAAATAAATCACAGTAAAAACTTCCATTCTGGAATAAAACCTAATTCTTAACAATGATTCTATTCAATTATTTTATTTTGAGAAGAAATGAAGAAACAAAGATAAAAAACTCAGGAAAGCTACAGTACTATAGGCACTTCAATTTGGACAGCACAATCTAGTTTCAATTATTAATCATCTGTTCTTCTGCAACAGATGTTCAGCATTGTATTGAACAAGGGAAAAATATTTTTTTAAGCTGAGACAGTCTTATAGTCTTACTTGCTCAAAGGAGAAAAGAAACCTCAGTTCTGTAGAGATGAGGAATGAGTTGTGTTCACACATATTGTGTGTACTTTGTTCTGTTGCTCAGTAAGGCGTTCCTTCATTAAAGAATCTCATGAGATTAATTAGTTAATCTTCACACCAACTTTGTTGTAGAAAAGGGAAGTGAACATATCAAGAAGGAAAATTACTTGGACAAACTCCACTAATCAATCAATAGCACAAGAAGAAAGAAGCCACTTGCACTGTAAGCGTATTAAAAACAATAGCATCTTCCAGCCCCAAATACTGGGTCCCAAGTGTCGTTAATCCTAATCAAAGCAAGAAGAGACTCTTGGCCTAAAATATGGTAACCTAAGCAAAACTACAAAAGGGACAGGGAAAAGAAGGATATTAAGAGAGTAATTTTTCCTTGGTGGGTGAGCTAGTGATAAAGTCACAATCCACATTACCATCTCTCCTATTTCTTGTGATATCCCCTAAAATGTACTTGAACTTCAAGTGCTTTGAACTTCATCCTGAAAAGCACTGAAAAGTCTAACAGAATGAGTGACTGATACACCTCGAGCAGCAAAATTTATATGCTTGTGTTAACTGCATATAGACAGGGTATAAATAGGGATAGTCTGGGTCAGCAAAAGCCTCTAATATATTTTGAAGATGTTGATGGCCAGACAGCTGCTCAATAGGTTTCAACTGTACAGGGAATCAGGAATTCAGGTGGCCTGAGACTCATCATATCAGGAGTTTCTGGTCTGTTTGGTTTTACTTGGCCTCAAAACCACTCAAATCTTTATATTAATCTTTTATTAAGCCTACAGGTAGACTAGTCCAAAGCAAATAAATTTCATTATACAAGATGCTTCTTATAATACTCTTCTTTTGTGTTGCTGTTTTCCATATGATATCTAGTTTTCCATTTCCCCTAGTTACACCTCCTTCATATCCCTCCACATTACAGTTTCTTTCTCAGCAGAGACATTCTTGGGTGGTTCCCTGTCTTCAGTCAGCCTTTATCCCAAGACATACATACATGCTTTATATACTCTCTATAAATAATGCTGCATTAAGGATGATTATGCTGCTACAAGAAAGACCCAGACTCAACTCTCACGGTAGGTGTGGAAAAGCAGGTGCAATCAGAGGAACGGTAATATCAGACTGGCTACTAGAATGAGGAAAAACTGACTGACCAGTAAGGAAATTTTACACTTTTCAGCTCCTAAAACAGGATGAATTATCAATTCTCTCCTGCTTTCTTTCAGCCTTCCGTGAATGAGTACAATTGGGTCTGGTAGAAAGGAGGAGCATTACACTCTAATGCCACCATAAGAAGCCATAAGACCACAATCTCAGCTCAAAATTTTGGCACAAAGAGACCTCTTGCATCCCCAGTATTACGTGTCCGTGCATCGATAAACAGAGATCATAGAATGGCTGGAGTCAAAACGGACCTTTAAAGATCACGTAGTCCAACCCCCTCCCTTGGGCAGGCACATCTTTCACTAGATTAAGTTGCTCAAAGATCTGCTTCAGATCTACCTGGCCTTCACCTTCCCTCTACCACATGCAACTCGATTACTGTGTGGAATTAATTTCCTTGTGTCAGGGATATTTCAGAAAAGCAAGAGAAGAGACGAAAATGATGATGAGTTGCTGCCATGCATTTTAAAAGCTGTTAACATGGTAAGCAATTCTAAATAGCAATGTTGATGATCTGCTGATGGTCTCTGATACGCCCCAGCTATGCCAAGCTTGGACAGACGGTCAATTCACTGAACACTTTGTTTTATAGCCAACTGTTTCAAGCCATGCCACTTGCCTCTGGCCAGCCCTGGCACCTGCATGGCACTGTGCTGTTTAATATTGCAGACGTTCTTACTCTTGCCTGTCTTTTGTAGCATACCCGAAGTGAAGAAACAAGGGAGAGAAGATATTGTAAGGCAACGTGCACCTCAGACGGTGGGCAGTGGTGCCCTACCGGTCCCAGGGACATTACCGTTCTGTTCCTGCTCATCTCCATCCCTCTGCACGAGCTGCTTATCTCTCCATTCCTTACAAATGCTCTCCTCTTATTTCACCTGAACTCCACCAGCCAAAACTGTTCAATAAACTTCTCAGATTCCATCCAAAGCACTTCAACCAGTCTCTTGCTTCTCAAATGGGCGGTGTTGCTCTAGCAGAGTGCCACAAACAACAGAGGCGCCGTAATAACTTTGAATAGTAGCTGTTTGAATCAGATTGGGTTGGTAAGAAACCACTATTTTCCTTTCATTTTCTTTGCCTGTCTGGGAAAATTCTTGGGACTGACTTCATTGCAGCTGGTGACGTTCTACTCAGATCGTTTGATGTCTGCTGCTTTCGTGCTCTGAAAGTAAGAAGGTATAACCTTAATAGAAAGTATAACAGATAGAAGTTGGAGTATTCAGCTTTTCTCCTTGATACATGTTCTGGATGTTAGAAGGCAAAGGTGGGGGGAAAGTAAAAGTACAATTCTTCACTACAGTTATCAATACTTTCAAAAAAAAAAAAAAATGTAATTCACGTTTCAGACTTCCCTTTTCCCCTGAAATTGCAGGGAACATATGTGAAAGAAAATGAAAATTTACAGTAGAAAAGCAGTAAGTTTACTAAATTGTCTGCAAAAAGAAAAGCTATTTTGCTGCAAGTGGAAGATTTTTTTTTTTTTTAATTTATTTTGCTCGTATATTTTATTTGGACTTAGACAGTATTTTCAAACTTAGCTATGTGAAAAACAAGAACCTGCCTCCAAAGAGTCATAAATTAAAATGTCATTTAATTTAGTATTTTTGTTTACCTTTTGGCTATTCTGGGGGTGAGGAAGGGAGTTTTCATTAGGCAATATTTATTTTACTTCTTGAAGCTTTTCTGTGGAACTCTGAAGACCAAAAACGTTATTTTCATAAAAAATAAAAAAATCTTTCTCATTTAAAATATATTCCACTAGCTCACAACTTTAGAAGAGACATCTATAATAAGACTCCTGACAAAATGATGAGAGTTGGCACCACAATTCCTGCAACGAGAGTTACAGACTTTTCTCTTGGGAGATGGCTACACAATCTAATGGTAGTTAGTGATGCTATCTGACGAGATTTAAATGGAATTGCTTTCAAGTAATTATCTGTCTTTCAGCACACACCTATGCAACAGACAATGATAACAGCTGAGCATACATTTACTGTATCAATATAAACTACAGCATGGTAAGCCTGCTTCTGCTACTGGAAAAAAAAAATGCAGGGACAGAAATTCAGGATTAAGTCTCTTGTTTGAGGATGTGAATCAAGATAATTTGCCTGTCCTATGATGGTCATCAAAATAAGGTGAGGAAAAAAAAACAGAAAGAAACTACTTTATGGTGGTTTCTCTGACAGTGGTAGGAGTGAGCAATGAAAACCCCTGTAATTTTAACAAATAGGTTCTCATTAAAACATCAACATCTCAAGTAGGTGCTGTGATTGCCCTCCTGGGCCACTGAAGTTAATTTCAAAAGACTGTTGCAGAAAAATGAAAGATTTTACAAATAAAGTCAGTGCAACATGGGGAAGATAAACTCCAGCTCTGAGCAAGGACAGTAGAGATAGATTCTCTCTCCGCTCACTATAGTAAAGGACATAAGCATGATCTTCGAGGAGAAAACACCAAAAACACCAAAGAGTCTCCCAACATTGTTAATTTTCCAGTTCTCACTGCTCAGTATAAAGTCTCTTCAGACTCTTTGTACACATTTGTGTTCTACCACCTATCTGCTTTCAGGCATTCAGTATCCTGCCCTTCACACAGGCATCTTTATCCAGGACATATGCTCATCCAGCTGGAAACTCTTCCTTACTCATATAAGCAACTTCTCCTTTCCCAAGTACACGACATTACACTTTCTGTACCATTTAATTCACACCATCTCTATGCACTGGCTTTGCTGAAGCTACATGCTTTGTTTCATTTTAGCTTCTTACACAGTAATTCTGAAATGTTCTTCAGAATTTCTCCTCAGTTAAGTTTTAATTTTTCCTTCTGACTGAGAATAAAGCACAGCTTTACAAATTATGTCTACAGCTAGTTCTTTTTATGCGCATTTATCTGATTTGCTTCTCTCCAAAGCATTTTTTGTATTAATACATTAATTTCATAATCACTTCAAATTACATTCCATGGTGCACGAACAATTGGGGAATTAGCATCTGCTTGCAAGTTGTTAGCTTGGCTTTTTATTTTTGTTGCTGCAGTTGATGAACTCAAATTATCCATACTGAATGTGCCTGAAAAGAATTTCACCTCCAACAATAAATAATTCTCTTTCCTTTCTGTTTTGTTTTTTGTTAAGGGAATTCAGTGCAATCTGTTAAGCAATAACACAAAACACCTTTTTTTTTTTTTTTCATTTCTAGTTCTGGTATAATGGTTGAATTTCTACATAGTCACTCTGCAATACTCTTACATAGTCTTGGTCTTTCACATATGCACCTAGATAGCCATTGTGTTAAAATTTTCAATTCTACTGTATTGAGACACTGCAAGAGTGTGAGGGATAAAATATTCATGACAAAATGATGCCCCATGCCTCAATTCCCTGCTTGAACATAACATATGCTACCCGAGAGGGATGACAATGTAGAAAGCAAGGTGCTGTTATCCTACTGCTACTCCATTCCAGAGCTGAACCTCTCCTCCTTGAACTTCTTGTCTTTCCCTTTACTTTCCATGCCATTTGCCCTCTCTAAAAGAAGTATTTTCCTCAAAGCTTTTATTTAAAAGTGGCAAAATGCATATGATACATCAATCTGCTTGTATTTTGACTTCAAGTCGTGTTCTAGTCTACATTTATAATATCTAAAGCAAAGGATGAGCCTTCTTGGTTTGTCTCCATATACCAACATAACATACATGATCAATTCATCCAATACAGACAGAAAACCGATTTTTAAAAGACAATCTCAGCTGGTGCAAAAACCTATTGAGGCTAATAGAGCATGATTAGAAGTTAATGGCATTATTAGAGGTTGAACCAACTGAGGCTGTACTTTTCTATCTTAATCACCCAGTGCATAGTTTCATCAATGAGAACAACAGTAGGCTCATTTTTTCTAAAAGCACTGATATTGCAGAAGTACTGTGGCAAGTGTATGTTTTAAGGCTAGCAGCTCCAAATAGAGTCTTCTGTAAATCTGAATGTCACCTGTCTGTGTCTCCAGAGACATCCTGAGATCCTGATGCAAAGTTCAATCTACAGCCCTCCTTGGCTTTTTCGCAGCGTGACTAAAGCTTTTGGTAGTCAAATAGCTGTGGAGTCTGCAAGAAGGCTTTCTTGCACAATAGACATTACAGTTTATTACTCTTCTATAACATTACTAGAACCAAAACAGAGAAAATAATTTCTGGATTTTTGTATCAACGCTGCTGTAACAGTAGTTCATTTTCTACTTAAAATACAGAATAAGGAGATGCATTAAAAACTACCCTGGCTTCAGGATTTTTTAACGCAATAAAAGATAGTGGATACTTTAAAGCAACCTTTGTAGCTGTGCAGCTGATCTTGCTAAATCAGAATCCTACTTATTACTAGACTGATTGCCAAAAGTGTACAGAAATAATCCTGCAATAATGAAGAAAGAGAGGAATCCTAGTTAGCGGCAGTTTTAAAATTGGCTGAAGAAGACACTAAAATTGATGGTATTTTTGCTTTAGTGACTGAATGGAATTCTAGAGTTAAGCTCAAAAGTTACCTTCTGCAAAGTTCTTTAAGAACATGAATTGTCCTTCTATATTGTAGTTCATGCAGGTACTTGGGTGCCTCTTCACCAAACTCCAATTAAAGTTTGAAAGGCTGAGACACTAATGATTTCAAGCAGTGCTATTGCTTATAAGACAACAAAGGAAACTTAGACTCAGCCTGTAATGTTTTAATGGCTTCAAACAGCTGGGGATGTTAAACTGTATGATAGTTCACTCCCAACTTTGGAGAGTATGGAACAAATTTAGCTCAATCAGCTAGCTGGCTTCAAAGATGGAGGTGGTTTTGGTTTTTTGGTTTTTTTTACCAGAAACCAATGATCAGTATCAGTTTTAGCAGCACAGATAACTCATGCAGCAATGGCTGTTGAGTGCAAATGACTGCTAATGAGAACTTGATCAATAGCATTTCTAATGACATGATTCAGACTGTAATGGGGTTGCTTCTGGTGACAGTGAAAATAAGTTAGAAACGATTATATCATCAACCACAGCAAATTCTAGTGTTGCCTATTTTGTTATTCCACCTGCTGTATAATATCTCCAGTTGTCTTTGCCCTTTCCAACCCCTACATGAAAGTCTCTAAGGGTCGCAATGCTTACAGCTACTATGCTGTAAAGCTCTTGAGCTGCCTACTATCAGTTATTTCCATAATTCCCGATGAATACTGGGTGAGAACAAAGTTACCATTTCTTACTATTCAGGCAGCCTCAGGACCATATATTACCAGCATATTCTTGCACCCATTCATGCAAGATATTTTCCAGATATAGACATTTATTAGCATCCAGGTTTGCCACTTACCCAGTGCCACAGATAAGGTTGGTTGATTGGATGCTCCTAGCAACAGCTCTACATTTGCACTCAACAGCCTTTCCTTAAGCTTTCTCTGGCAATATTCAACTCACAAGCAAAAAAAAAAAAATTACCCCCACTGTTATAGGAGGTAATAGCATAAACGGTGCAACAGTTTTCTTTGCAAGATCATCCACGCATGGATGAAAAAAGTACCAGAAACTTATAATTTCAGATGACAGTACATTCCATGGAAAGAAAACAAGATGCGACGGGCCACTGACAGAAAGAACATGTTCCAGGCACAGAGAGATCACACAAACATGGGAAAAAGTGCAAAGCTGAGGAAATAGGATGTAATAATTTAACTACACAAAGTGTTAAAGTAAGTTAAGAAGCCAGAGGGGAGGACTGAATTTTAAAGTGAAAGAACAGAACAGACTTGAATGAGAAAATTGTATGTATTAAGGAGGCTAGGAAAAAAGTAACATCTATGACTATACAAGTCAATTCCCACAAGCCAAGATAATTGTCCTTTATTTATTGTGCATTTATTGCCCATAGGTACACATTCCTCCTCACTTTCACTAATCAAATTTATTACATTGCAAGAAGTGAGCATATGGGCAGTTACTATGCAGTAGTTCACATGCAAGAAATTGAAAGCCCAACATTCTTGACAGCAATTTTTCATAATCAGAAATAGAAAATTATTGAGGACTAGCAGTCAGAAAGAAACAGAGGCAAAAAGAGTCAAGAATGTTAGTGGTCTTGGCAGCTAACTCTAACCACAGCCCCTGCTCATAGATATGTCATTAAGTGCAGTGTTCACGGATAAATGAAGCATTTAAAAATACTTTAGCTGTGAATAGAACCAAAGCATATAGAGTCTATAGTGAGTTTTCTGCTTCCCTTAGTCTATTAGCAAGAGAAACTTTCTCTTCAGGCTACATTATGTTGTAGAAGAATAATAGAACTGCCCAAAAGAACCACTAGCACACACTGAACACACAGGACCCTGAAAACCAAGTCATGACAGGTTTATGTTGTCGAGCCAATAAAGATGTTCTTTCTGACTATAATGAGTCATCAAACAGAGCTCAGGATTACAACTCGTGTGATTTTGTAATAATTACTGAGTCTGGTGAAGACATTTTTCACATAATCACTTAATCTCTTTGAGTCGCCAATAAGGTATTTGCCACTCTCATGAGTTGAACAGTCACTAGAAAAAAACAGAATTCACTGAATTAGAGCTAGGAACATGATAAATAACATTCTGCTAGGGATTTTCAGTGAATAAATTATTTGAAAAGTATTTCCTTAATCAGCTCTCATGATTTGTTCTACCATACCTGATCAATCAAAAAAACATCAGAAATTTCTTTTCCCCATTCCCCCTAGTTCTAATAGATGATGATTTGCCCAATTGTTAACATTCAAAAGTAGATAAATTATTAACATTTCTATAAGTAACCTGTGAAGTATAAATTATTTTTACTTTAGAAATAATTGACATTAAATTTACATCAACTCCATAATAATAATTACACCTATCTACGTTTTATTTCTATGGGTCAAATGATCTCCAGAAAATTTTATTACCTCACACATGTTCATTCATCTATCCTTTGAATATCATATGCACAGCAACTGTTCTCACCTTCACTTTTAATCATGGAAAGATAAGGCATAAAGCAATTAAATGGCACATTTATTAAATTACTTAAGAAAGCCTGTGCCAAACCTCAAATGCTTGAGTGCTGTATCTTTAATAGAAAGTCGTTCTTCCTATTACATGTTTATAGGCCAAATATCTTTTTTGAGGGCCAATCAGCCTATAGACATAGAATCATAGAATAACCAGGTTGGAAGAGACCCACCGGATCATCGAGTCCAACCATTCCTATCAAACACTAACCCATGTCCCGCAGCAACTCGTCTACCCATCCCTCAAACCCCTCCAGGGAAGGCGACTCAACCCCCTCCCTGGGCAGCCTGTTAACATGCTGTTAACACATAAAAAAAAAAAAAAAAAAAAAGAGTTGTTGACAAAAATGAACATTGTGATATTTCAGTCCAAATCTCAGAATAGCTTTGAATACAGTGATTCTCTCCTTTTTAAAACAAAAGCAAAAAATCATCCAACTGAACTTTCTAGGCTGATAAAAAAATCTGAGGCAAAGATTAAACATCATGAGAATTTGGTCCTTCAGGTCAACAACTCCATAGCTATGTTTTAAAATAATATGCAATTTGGTTGATACACTATTTGTCTTTTTGTTAAGTTTTGAAGTTCCTGAAGAAAAGTGATGTTTGTTGTTTCTTTTCACACGCTGTCATTGTCAGAGAGCTCTCTCAAACTGACTTGCACGAAGCCTTTCTGAACAGCTTTGTGCTGCCAAGGAGTCCTACATCTTCTCTGATGTTTGATCCAAAGATCCCTAGAGTCAAGCAAAATTTCTCTAGAGGATTTAGGTTTCTGAGGCCTCAATTCATAGCCATGAACCAGCAACTGGGTATCACCTAGCCTCTGTTCAAGTGCCTGAAGTATAAATGCAGAAACACTATTAATTTCAGTTATGTGTGTAGTTTTTAGTCAGTGGAACCTGAGGAAGTTTTCTAAGATCACTGATGAACTAATGTAAAATTTTATCTAGTAATGACATTTGTCAGTCTAGAGCTGATTGACTAACACTGCACAGCCAAGAGTTAATGGATAGTATGTACTGTTCGTGGTCTTCTCAATATCCCTCTTCTTTAGAGAGATTCTGAGAAATACTCTTTCTGTGCCAATAAAGTCTCATTGCTATATGATAACAATTAACTCATTTTCCTAATAAGTCAACTTTCACTACTCCTTATATCTTGATTTCTTTATTAAACTAGAATAAAAGCTGCATCCAGAAAATATTGTCACTGACTCAGATTCAGACAAAAAGTCACTAAAGAGAACAATACTGCCCAGAGCATCCTTTCAGCTTTAGTTTCTTCTTAGGTTTATGGGCCATTTCCAAATCTGTTCTGACAGGAATATTAGGCTCCTATATAGCTATAGCAGAAAATTCACCAGAGATTTAAAATGCAGTCAACATTCAGCATTTGCATCAGCCGTGCATGCAATAGCTTTTACATCAACACTTGGTTCTAAAACGTCAGCCAGCTTTTCTCACCCATTAAAATGAATTTTAAAAATCTTTTAGAAGTCTCTTTTGTGTGTACTAACCACCTCTCTAGAACATTTGCTCTCTGATCATATACTTTCTCTTAATTATTTAAGCTATAAGGATCCAGTCAATAGTTGTGAGAGTGTAGGTCTTCCCCCTAGTCGAACAGCACTTACACAGAAAACTGGAAACAATACAGCTTTCTAGCTTTGTAATCCTACAGACACATTTGCAGTTTTTTGTAGGCTCCTATCTGAGCTAATTACATAATTTTTCAGCTGACAAGTGAAACAAATGTCAGATGACTAAATTCTTCTGTGATTCAGGTGCTGATTTGGCACAGCTTTCCTCTTTTTATTCTACTCGGAACTGCCTCATCCATGTTCTCCTGCATAATAAAGTAACTGGGACAACGCAGATAGTGAACAAAATGTAGGTTTTTCCCCTAGTTCCACAGCATTTGCATTGAAAACTAGAAACTTTATAGCTTTCTAGCTTCGTAATGCTTCTGACACATTTGCAAAATGGCAGGACTCCAGAAAAGTCAATGATTTCAGTCTTCCTATACTGTGGCTCTGAGAAGAGACAGAGCAAATTCCAAGTATGAGAACAGTGCCAACTGGCACATTTAGCTATGCTTTGTCTAAGAGGAACTGGAAAACTACACTGACCTCTGTGAATGTAGTTGCTAGACTTGTTCTTCTCTCCAAAGTCTTTCAGGGAGTTGGCAGAAGGTTAATTAAGGAGAATCTAGCCCTGTGTGCCCTGTCCATACTGATATTTTTCATCTCAAGACTCCCTCAAAGCAGTGACATAAACTAACAGGACGAAACAGGTATGGGAGAATAAAGAAACATGAATCCTGATTTCATTTAGGCTTCATCACTTTTTTTCTCTGATGGGAGATGATGGGGAAAAGTGCATTAACATGACTTCATGTCAGACATCTCATATACACAGCTCTGGACCCTCTGGACTAGCAGAGACAAACAATTTTTTTAGACACTGCCTGAGAAAATCTAATGCCACAGCAATATAGTCTGACATGAATCACAGATATTAGGATCCTCCTGTCTCCTCTGCCTTTAGGTGCAGATTTTCTTGCTCCTCCTTGTGTGTTACTCAACCTACCTGCTGTTTTATCAACTGTGAGACACAACTATTGAGTAGGGACCTGCAGTAACCCTGACATAGACTAGCTTAGGCTGCAGAGGAATTCTGCTTTTCATTTGATTGATAGACTGTTCTCTTGATGAGCCTATGGTCTTGATTACAAGTGGGAGTCAAGCACGATAACCTCATAGCTTTGCAGTCTTTATAGTGAGCCTACAGAAAGCAAGGTGAACATGCTTTTTAAGACTGTTTTGTCCCTTCCTTGAAAGGTTAATGGGTGGCTTGATTCGAATCAGACAAACATTTTATTCAGAAGCAAATCCTTGTGTCAAGTTGGATCAATAATGCTTAATCTCCCCAAAGCCTTTTTCAGAACCAGAAGAATTGGCTCTTCTTCAGATCAGAACTAGGGGCTTTTCAATCTAACCTTGTTTCCCTTCCACTCTAACTCTTACTTTATACACCAAAAAAAGAGTCTTCGGCATAAGAAGGACACAGACATTAAGCTCTAGAACAGTGCCAAAAGAGCAGAGGCAATCAAAGGGGTAGTGACAGACATAGGATTCAATACCTCAAAGGGCATCCCTATTTTCCTTTCTGTAACTATTGCCCACAATACAGGGATAATGTCACAAATCTCAGTAAAAACCAGAAAGGAAGCAGGTGAAGTGATAATTTCTCAAAAAAAATAAAATAAAATAACAAAACCAAACCATGCAGGGCACAGTTTATTCAAGACATCCAAGAGAAACCCTACATCTCATAACTATGTTGACCGACACCTGTTTCTAGTTTCTAACAAGGAGAAACAGGCAATTTCATTGCAAACAAGTTGTGTGTTTCAAAAACCTGAGGCTTCAGGAGTGTAAAGTGACATATCCTGACAAGCTCAGAAACCAGCTTCATCTGAAATATTTTTAGGGGAAAAAACATCAAGAAAGCCTACATTTTTTATTTTAACCACCTAAAAATGAATTGTTTAAGAAAAAGTCCTAAAACATTAGTTTGTTTTACAAATTTCAGCATTTTAATAAAAAGGAAACATTAGATGTTTAATTCTCCCCAGAACTCAAGCCCAGAAGGAAATCAAACAAGATTTTTGAGCCTAAATCGTATTTCTTCTGTCTCTTACTTCAGACCAATGAAATATCAACCTTCCATAAATACAATCTAAAAGAAAAAAGTCCTACCTCCACAGAAAGTTAAATATTTAAGTCCTAATTAGGTGTGTAACTCCCACCACAGTCAAAAGAAGAAAAGAGTTTGTGCTAACCCTCCTTGAAGACCTGGCCCTAAATTCTTCAGGGAATTTAATCCCCCTCAAACAAAGAATCTTTCAGAACTGTAAGGATTAAACTGAAGGGCCTGGGAATGTTATGCAAATGATTTAATGCATTGTGTACCCATCAAACAAAAAAAATAACAACTTGATTTGCAAGAACCCCCTCTCTGTGGTTCTGTAAATCCCCTCTTGTTAATCTTCTCAATCCCTCCCCCATGTCAACTTCATCTTTTTTCCCTTCCTCTAGTTCCTTCACTTTTACCATCCTTTTTTCTTCTCTTTTTTGCTTCAGTAGGCAGACAACTGTCTGCTCCCTGTCTGGTTCATCACTTTGCATAGCTCTCCCCAACCACTTCATTAATTATTTGTGCTAACTCAGCATCCTAGCAGCACAATCATAGTCCAGGAGTCTGTTGGTCCAATTCAAACACAAATATCAACAAACCAGTGGTCTTTGCTGCAGATATCTGCAAAGTACAGTACTAAAGGCAGCCAAAAGTGAGCCCAAGCCAAACTATAATCAAAATTTTGTGTGAATGACGGAAAAATAAAACAAATCCCCACCATCCACCCCCATCCTTCACCCCCCTTTGTGTTTAAGGAAAGTATTGGCATGGGGTAGTGGATGTTCCCTAGAAAGCAATTCCTGCCATGCATGATGGGCACACTGAGAAACCATAAAAAACTGAAAAAGTTGCAAGCAAAAGTGGAGACCAGCATCACAGGTTAATCAGAGGCAGAAGTGGACCTCTGAATATGCAGTGAGTAATGGCAAAGGTACTGAGATCTGAAAAGTGAAAGCTAGCAGCTCTATTTTTAGAGTAATAAACCGGGGAGCTTTTCAAAAAGATGCATCACACGGCTAAAGCAGAAAGCTAGGCGACTCTTGCTGCATTCTGAATGAATCAGAGATGGCCATGCCACATTTGTCAGGGCCAGAGGAAAGGACATTGCAATAATTGAGATAGGAGGTGCTGAAAGACTGAATAAGGGCATTACCCCTGTAGACAGCTAGGAAAGACAGAGTGTTTTTTGCATGAATGCAAAAAGAATTGGCCAGGCTTTGACACAACCTGCATAGAAAACCTGGCCTGATATAAACTAGCTTTATGGTTCCCTACAGCTGGAGCCATAGGATGGATGTAGCACTTTCTCCTTTCTAATGACCATCAGCTACAAAGCCAGTCATCTGGATCAAAGAGGAGGCTGCCATTCTGCCCTTCAGCAGTCCTCTTAATCCACAGCAACATATTAAAATAGTAAATGACTTCCTTAATGCAGCTGAGGAAGACATCTCCTCCTCTTCTCTAGTATTAACACTTCAAAAGCAAATAAATCCTGATTCACAGAAAAGGACTCAGTGTCCCCATGGACCGACACTCACAGCAACTTACTCAGAAATCAGCACTGAGTTTTGCTGTTTCAGAACATCACGTAGCTCGTTCCATAGCAGCAATGGGGAAGCCAGAGGGGAGCATGGTTCAGTGCATGGCTCCATGTGGGTGAATGCAGGCAAACCACTACTAAATTAATAGTAAACAATACGGCTATATTTATCTATGAATACAGCCTTAATTACAGCAGTATCTGAGTAGCTGCTGTCTGTTAATACTTAGCTACATTGCTACCCAATGAGAAAAGCTACAGTTCCCTAACAATGAGGAGTTAGAATAAATGAGGAAAGCTTCACGGTGCTTTTCATCTGTGCCCTCTTCCTTGTCAGAAATGTAGGTTGACATTGGACTTTGGCCCAAACTGTAAAGGAAAAAAGGAATCCAGCTCCTGTTTAACTCTTGCAAAACCAGAGAAGCCAAGTATAGACTTTCACAGATCCTAACTCCAGGGACTTCTCCAAAGTCAGAAACTAAATCTATGGTAAAGTAGAACAGTAGTAAGCAGGGTAATACATTTTTGTCTCTTCATCTGCAGGTTATCACCCAGTAGACCTGTGGTACCCAAACAGTGACAAGTGACTCAAGTGCAGTAAATTCAACAGCATACACTCAGAAATGGTGTTATACTGCTTCATGGTGCAGTGGGTAGTTTAAATCCTGAGTAGGAAGAAGTGATCAAGAAGATCATTCCACCTTGCAGTGACTGGGAACCATCACCAAGCACTTACCTGCAAAATCATCCCAGAGTTTCCTTCTCCTCTACTCTCTGTTTGTGTTTGATACACCACTCAGAGGGCTGGGACAGCTGGTCACTAGAACCTAGAAGTCCACTTTTTCTCTTTTTCTCCATATCTTTCTCTATGATTGCATGTATGTATGTATGCAATTATTATATCTATGTATGTATGTATATGTGTGCATCCCATCAGTGTCACATTTTACTTACAATGTCCACTAGAATGCACTGGGTAAACTGTTATCAGTTGGCTCCTTGAAGTAGCATTTTCTGATACTAGACTCAGTGGATACCCAGATTTCAGGCTTTCTTGGCGGGTGAATTTCAGCACACCACAGAGTAACAGATTATCTGCTGTCAAAAGATACTTTATGAATGTGGAACATTTGGATTTGGACATAAGGGACAGAAAAGGGTGAAAAAAAATGACAAAACTCAGATACTTTTAAAGCCTCTCCACTGATTCATCAAAAGTCTGGGCATCATCACAAAGCCACCTGCTGACCCAAAGTTCTGTAAGTCTGAAGAACCTCACTTAGGAAGCGCCACTGCTCAAGGTCTCTTAGCAAGTCTACAAAAGCCTAGGTCTTAAACATTAGTGTTCAACAAACTGGTAGGTAACTTCTTCCAACCATCTAGGTAGCTCATATCCACCAATCCAGGTCCTTGGCTTGGTTTCTGGAGCAAAGGTAGGTATTAGAGCTGTTCCAGCATTAATTCTGCAGAAGATTCCAAGATGGTAAGTATTCTTCACTCTCATATAGAATGAAGAAACAAATCAACAGTAATAAAGTGATTTGATAGATGGAACTTAAAACACATCACAGCTTGCTGGAATAAAATGCCTCATGACTAGAAAATCTTCATTTCATCTACCCTCCAAAATGAAACCACTAGAGCTCTACAGTAGACTATACAATCCTGGGGATGGGGAATAAAAATATCTGTTTTACTGTTAGAAAAAATCCTAGGGTACTTTATAACAGTAGATTAACCTCTTATACAAATAATTTCATGCAATAAAAAAAATCCTTGGTACACTTATGAGACAGTGGCTGAATGTCATCTATTTGAATTATCAAATACATGCTGCAGTGCACACTTAGATGTCAATATAGAAGACCCTACATAGGACCACAGCTCTGTCATGCCTGACCCTGCTCTTTCTTCAAAAAAAATGTACAAACTGCATTCAGGGAATAGTGGTGAATAATAAAAATGGATATTATCTTAGGTTTGCAGATTGTATTATACGTGAGTCTAACCTAATTTAGTTTGTATTATTAGATTAAGTCACGTGCCTGTTTTTCTACAAGGAGTGAAAGTCTGATGATCAAAGCACACAAGTGCCTTTTTCTCCACCTATTTCTGAGCAGCAAATAGGCAGTCAATAAAATGTGATCTCACTAGAAGAGTTCAATTAAAAATGCAGCAAAGCGGTTCAAAACAAAGTTGAAAGTGTCCATGTAACATTTCTATTACACAGCCACTTCACAGAGTTATAACTTCAGTGACCCTTCAAAAGAAAAGTAAGATTACCCACTCTGTTAATACATGTAAGACATTCTGCACCAATAAATCATGATACAAACAATAGCCTAGATTATTCCGTGGGTGCAAGGACAAATTTGTAGCCAGTTACACATGAATATGCCCATAACGGTTTAGTAAATTGGCTGAAGTTGTTATTATTGTTGATTCATGGCTGTATCTGATTTCTCGCACAGTCTTGTAGGTGTCTTGCACCTCAGATGTCCTTATTTGTAAATACCAGATAAAGACATTTTTCCCACAGGAATTCTGAGGTTACCTCAATGAATGCATACTGATTAGGCATTGATTAGAAACTCAGCATTCATATTTGTGCACAGCATATCGACATCAGCAACATCTAGGAAGACAAAGAAAATCGAAGACAAGTAGGTTTTGGCTGATGCTTATACAACAGCAGAACTTAAAGTCAATCCAACTCACAGACCCCTCAAGAACTAGGAGGAAGCTCCTAGCACTAAATTTTTCATCTGCAAAAGACAAGTGACCAGTGTGACCAATAGACCAGAATCAAAGAATCTAACCAACTAATCAAATGAAAAAACAGCCTCTGAAAGTTTAAGTACAAGCAACCACTCATCTTTCTGAAAGCCTGAGAATAGAAGCCCATTGTGAATGTTGCCAGCCTAGAAGAACAGAATTAAACAGAATTAGCTTGTATCACCACTTGCAGAACAGAATGAATTTCACAGCACCTTGAACGTGTGCATGAGTTGGGAAAGGCAAACCAACTCTAAAAAGCAGCAGTTTGCACTAAAGCCAGATATCAAATAAAGAACTTATGTTGCCATTGTTGCAGGTCACCATTAACTAGCGATTAATATACATCATCCACAAATACTTTATTATTTTTGATAAATGAAAAAGAAATTGCAGTTACATGTGATTCAATCTAATTACAAGCGTGATATTGCATCGACCTCCTCAACACTGCTGACCTTCCATCGATTCAGCAAATGTAAACATTGTCAGCAGCATTTTAACTGAATTGGAAATTGTCTGAGGGGAAAAAAAAAAAAAGGATTGTTAAATTCACAGGAGAAAAGGCTAGAATTTACACTGGGATTCAGATTCCTATTACTAGTGGTGTTACAGATGGAGAGAAATTATTGAATGTTTTTAGACTTTTTTAGTCTTCCCAGGAGCTGTCTGGTCTTGACTATTCAGACATAAATGTTACAGGCAGAGTATTTCTCTTGTCTTTTCTCTTACATAAAACTGGACATTTGAAACAATAGCAACTTTGAAATTAATAAAAAAGAATAATTGTTAACAACAAATTTCTTTCAGATATAAAAGAAATTCTAAATGCACATATGAATATTAGATAAGTCAATATACATGCAAGTCAGTAAAAAGGCGCCCTAAATGTGTGGATGGACACACGGATAAACAGGATAATATATGGAATACTTGGGTCCAAGGTGCCTGGCTGGCCTGCATTTCAAAATCTCTCAGTTCAGATGATGTCACTAGTATTTTCTTTTGAGCTTTATTCTGCAAGACATCATAAATCCTTTTCACAAATGTTTACCCTTGACTAAGTCTTATGGTGGATGTCAGGTGTACAAGAACAACCTAGGAATGATATACAGGATATCAACTGTTGGTGACTGCGGTACTGGCTTCCTGATGTGTGTACATTGGAGGCTAGAAAACTACCAAGTGAATGTTGTATATATTTGATTTTATTTATCTTTTTAATATAGTAGACTGTGCACCAATCTCTGGTAGGGAAACCACAACGGTACCAAAGTAGCATATAAAACTAAAAATTAACTACATATTCAATATGACGACTTACATATAGGGCTTGAATAAAAATCTGAGTGAAATATAAAAGTGACACTAAGTGGGGTAACCTCCAAAACACCTCCAAGGTTCTAACCTGTACTGAAATGACACATTAGAGGATCAGATGAAGTCCAGTGTGCTGCCTGTGAGTCCAGGTTGTCCACATGCTAATAAAGGAAATCTCACTTTCTTGCCAAATATTTTACTGTGCTCTGGTTTTCCATCCTGACCGGTGGGATATTGTAAGAGGAAGTTTTCTGACATGCTAATAAGAATAATTTAATTTTGCATTCAAAGCGGGTCTTCTTATTGACTTTAGTAGGTTTTGGAACAAGATCTGAGACTAGTAAAATGAATGTTAACCATGTGAGAGCCTTTGTGGCTGATTTTCAGTGGAATAGTGATTAAAAATAAGATCCATGGCTTACAAAAAGCTTTGATATATTTGCATTTAAAAGCTTGTAAACCATTTCCAGGACAGGCTTGGATTCTTTTTTTCCAACTTTTCATTGCTATTCACTCAGTAATCTTCTCTGTTCACCCTTATTTTTAATTTATAATGGACCCTGTTCTTATTTTCACCAAAGGTCTTAATAAAGTATTAAATTAGTTACTTCAGTTTAAGAAAGGTAAGAGTACTTTGTTTAATGGGATAATCAAATTTATATTTCTCAAATTACTCCAGCTATAATCACAATTAAAATCAGAGCAAAACATGTTAATTATTCTGATTATTACTGAAATTAATAAGGCTATAGTCTAACAATCAGATCTTTTTGCATAAAGAATGATGGATTTCTTATTCTTTTTTGCTTTTCCTGCTTTACTGTAGCTACTTTAACACATAATATTACATGACACCCTTATATAGGCACAGGGACATTCCAGAGCCATAGAAAAAACAGTTTGTAAAAGGGAATGGTTTTAATACTGCATGAAACAAGGTCACATCATGGTAGCAGAGATGAAGCCTCTCATGACATTGCTGAGATGTTAGCTTCCCTCGCATATGCAAAGTCCTGTCTAAATGCAGCTTTTAAGACTCAATAAATACTATTACTAAATGAACATTGGTACATAAGCAGATTTCCCTTTGAATGACTGGAAAATATACTTACGCTCCCCAGAATCTATAGCTGTGGACTGCTCATTAAAATAAATGAACAGAATCATAGAATCATTAAGGTCGGAAAAGAGATCTGGATTTGACATTCTCTCTTCACATAGGATTATTTTCCTAACAGATTCTTCAGATTCCTTCTTACATTTAATTACTATTCCTATTCAGCATTGAAGTCATCTTTCCCAAAGACTGTGATAACTTTGGAATAGAAATATTTTTCATCTTCCAAGCCTTCTCCCTTCTAAAACAATTTCTCTAAAAATAATGATCAAATGTAATTTCAGGAGCAGCCAAAGCAATCCATTAACATAATTAATCCATAAAACACTTTGCATTGTTAGCTTATACCAGCTGACAGTGGCTACCAGGTGTTTTCAGATCTGCTTGAATGCTTTTGTCGTGTTTTTTGAGGGGCATATGAAAAAAATAATTGAAAGTAAAGGGTCTTTCAGAAAAATCTAAGCTACGGATACTTGGAACAACTCTTCTCAATCTAAAACTTTCTTTCTAGCGGGCTTAGATTCCCATCCTCAGTTCGTATGTAAACAGGGGACTTAAGGGGGTGCAGAAAAGGGGACAATCATGAAGAAAAGGAGACTAGAAGTTATTAGTCTAGCTAATGGTAGATCTTTAACACTTCACTTGGCCAATTTCAACTAGGCTCATTCGGTGTGCGATGCCTTCATAGAGCTCTGGTACTGAAAATGACTTTTGAGACCAAGGTGGTGAGAGACAGGCTGAAAGAGAAGGATCATATTTTGAAGAACATGAATAAAAGGCCTTTGGAACCAATAGCAGCAGGTAGCACTTAAGAACACCCCCAACACCCGGAGGGAAGAGAACAGACAGTGAAGAGACATCCTCCAGTCATTATTTGATAGTTCACATGATATAATTTGGGAAAGGGTCAGAATCCCTACTGTGTGTGTGCCACTCACGCTACAGATCATGTTTGGTAGTCAATGAACCTTGTTACCAACCTGAAGCAAAGAGCTAAATGGACGAAGAAGATGTAGCACCTGCCTATGACAAACTATTCACAGGTGGATACGAGCAAATAAAAAACTAAAAGATGAAGGCTGAGCTTGCTCTCTGATCATTGTATTGTTAATGCTTTAATGCCTGCCTGTAGTCTTTCCACTTGCCTGCCCTCACAGGGCTGAGAGGAATGGGTCTGGATATCTCCTCTGTGTTGGATCCTCCAGAGGTCTGTGTGTAAGGGATGCAGCTACCCCTTTAGCCACTGAATGCTCACTTACTCAGCAACTACTGGAAGCCTCTCACCCTTTCACTCCCCTAAAATGTGGTGGCAACTTGTTTAACCATAAGATCAGCTGATTTGCTTGGCCCCATATGCTACTAATGACCAGCCTGATGTATACAGCACAGTCAGAGAAGAAAGCAAGATATGCTCCTGTACACAACACTAGCAATTTAGTTCAGATTCATTGTTCGTTTGAGTTGCTAAAGTACAAAATATAGCCAGAAAACCACATATCCACCTGCTAGTGGCTAAGATAAACACAAACTTGTTGGGCTGAGACCAACTGCAGGAGGTTTAACAAGGCCAAATGCCGGGTCCTGCACTTGGGGCACAACAACCCTAAGCAGAGGTACAAACTAGGAGAAACCTGGCTGGAAAGCTGCCAGGAGGAGAAGGACCTGGGGGTGCTGGTTGACAACCGACTGAACATGAGCCAGCAGTGGCCCAGGTGGCCAAAAAGGCCAATGGCATCCTGGCTTGTATCAGGAACGGCGTGACCAGCAGGTCCAGGGAGGTTATTCTCTCTCTGTACTCGGCACTGGTGAGACCACTCCTCGAGTCCTGTGTTCAGTTCTGGGCCCCTCACCACAAGAAGGATGTTGTGGCTCTGGAGCGAGTCCAGAGAAGAGCAACAAAGCTGGTGAAGGGGCTGGAGAACAGGCCTTATGAGGAGCGGCTGAGAGAGCTGGGGGTGTTCAGCCTGGAGAAGAGGAGGCTGAGGGGAGACCTTATTGCTCTGTACAACTACGTGAAGGGAGGTTGTGGAGAGGAGGGTGCTGGCCTCTTCTCCCAAGTGACAGGGGACAGGACGAGAGGGAATGGCCTCAAGCTCCACCAGGGGAGATTTAGGCTTGAGATAAGAAAAAAATTCTTCACAGAGAGGGTGGTTAGGCATTGGAACGGTCTGCCCAGGGAGGTGGTTGAGTCACCGTCCCTGGAGGTGTTTAAGGTGAGGGTGGATGAGGTGCTTAGGAGAATGATTTAGGGATTGGTGGGAATGGTTGGACTCGACAATCCGGTGGATCTCTTCCAACCTGGTTATTCTGTGATTCTGTGAAATATTCACAGATTGAAGGGGAAAACATGCTCTTTCACACGTTAAAACAGAAGAGAAACTTATCTTTGCTGCTCTCCACAAATCAGTGAGTGGAACATTTTATCTGGATCGAAACTCATTAAAAAGGAGACTTGCATATAAAAAGTATTCACTGAAGGTACCAGTTGAGAGCTGGGTAACTGCCTGATCCTCTGTGCTTCTCAAAATCAGTTCTCCCATTTGACATTCACCACTGTTAACACTGTCTCTGATCACAGCTACCCTGGAGAACCTGTGGGAAAGGACCTGTGTGGGCTGAAAGCCTGACCCAGAAGGAAGAAACATGTGGGCTAATTTCACTTTAGATTAAACTCAAGCTGGACCACAGCAGCCTTCAGTATGAATGACTTGACGGATTACTGTGTAATATTTTATGACACTTAGGGATGGATTTTTTTAAAAAAGGATGAGAGATTTTTTTCCTCAAAGTTTTGCATTTTAAGAAGAGAACCCTTCTACTGTTTAGAATTTGAAAGCAGATAACCTCGAGATGTTGTTCAGGGGCTTGATTTTTACTTCTAGTTTTTTAAACTGTCCTCCACCCCAGCAAAAATAATGTTGTTTTCTCATTATCCTTCTAATGAATCTGCTTCATGTATTCACATTTTCATAAAATATTTGTGCATCTAGCCTAGGAAATGTCTTTTTACTGAAAGACATGTTTTTCCCATCTCAAGTGGAACAGACTGTATATCTCTCAAAAAGCAATAATGTACAAGAGTATATAGTATAATGTAGCACCTATTCATATAATTCCAAACAGAACCTATATATGCAGCTTTATTGTGGCTATAATTTAGATATATTGAATAATATAACCTTTTTATAGTGGGAACCTATTTTTTTATTATGTACATGAATTGACTATTAATAAAAATTGTTTGCACTTATGCAGCGCCTCACCATAAGAAACTCTAAGAATTTCTCAGTGAAATACATTTCTGTTTTGCAGAGGTCAAGATCTAGCACTGCCAGGTGCAAAGCATCAATACATCTTTTTCAGAGTTATGCAGCAAGTTGGGCAGCAGGTAAAGAAATAAACACAGATTATAAAAAATTCTTACATTTCTTAAATTCACCTCCCCCCTTGCTCTGGGGAGGTAAGAATGCTACAGATATTAATATCATTCCGTTAACTTGTATAGTGACATCAGTTAAGATGTGACACGGGTTTGAGCGACACAAGGGCAGCACTCCAAGTTCCTGACAGGCTGTTGTAAATCCATATTGAAATCTAAGCCACTTTTGGTGGTAGCTGAATTAGCTGATAGCTACCTTGGGCTGTGCCAGCCTGTCACTCATAGGTGTCAGCTAAAATAGAGACATACTCCAAGCCTAAGCTTTAGTCGTGTCAGATCCCACCATGGGTAGTTTTGTGATGGAAGTGCCCTAGTAAACTTATAACCATATACAGATTTGACTATATCTCAGTGTCTTGAGGGAGCTCAAGAAAGAAAGAATCTAACCTTAAGTCCTTCTGCCTTAGCTCCATGAGGCTACGTTACTGAATATGCACTTTCCATATCAAATGTCTTGTCCAAAAGGTGCAAAAACCAGCCAAACTCACACTGCCTGCAAATCCTGCCTAGTTGCAAATATCACTACCTCAATGAGCTATTTCATGGTTGACTTTTCTGATCAACGTCAACCACTCAGTGCTGATCGATCACACACTATTAGTTTAGACCATCCTCACTCAAGGCGATGGCATCCCGAGGGGATGATTTTAGGGGCTCTAATAACACAAACGGACTGGGAAGTGGACAAGTATTGGAATCTGGAACACACTTAGAAATGACCCAGCCACCATAGACATTTTTTACCCACATCTTTTGCAAAGTACTTTTCGAGTTGCGACTGTATTTTCTTTCCTTTTAATCACAGTCTTTTTTTTACTAAAGCTGCGACTACTGTCTTGGTCTGAACAGCTAATGGCATGATCTCAATTACACGGTCAAGTAAACAGGCAGGTCGACACAGCTAAAAAAGCAAGAATACATACACCCTTTTTTCATTTTGCTGCCTCTGGCTTTGTGGGTCTCTGCCGTGACAAGCATAGTACACGCAGCTAGACAGTTAACATACACTGCTTGATCATTAGCAACCACTGGGAGAGAAATAAATGCTTTTATAAACTTTCTTTTGCTGTTTATTTAGAGGACGTGAGCTGCAGAGCTACTGCAGGAAGGATACTATGCTTATCCAGTGTAACTAGTGATCACAGCTACAGGCTTTACCTCCATGCTAGATTCACCTCAGACAATTTCAATCTCCCATCCAAATTCTACCTGTAAGGATGACCCTTACGACTTCATTTTGTTGTAAATTGATAATGTTTATTGTAATACATGACCTGTACGACAGAGAGCAAAATGATCATTGTTACCCATTAGCTTAGATATGTGATGTCACTGCATTAATAGCATATACTGCACTTATGGTAAGGCTAAAACTGAAGAGGGATTTTTTGATTACCTAGAACTGGAACTAATAGCTCATTGGGATATACAAGGCAATTCCGATGTTTCAGAGTAAATTTTCAAGGCTGCCTGAAAAACAGGAAAACGGTACAACACACTCCTAAGAAATTTTAAAATGCTTTAATGGAAACATCTGTCTTACCACAGCATAAACAACTCCAGGCGCTGAGTCCATACCTCCAGTGTCTGCTACCTCCCTCCTAACACAGCCAATGATACTCCTGGTCAGAGCATACAGTCTGAAGACAGGATGGGTGATTTCTCCGAGTAAAGCAAATTGTTTCCAGAGAACTGTTATCCACTGGCTTTTCCAAGCTGTCGGAGCAGTAGGTTGGTATCAGAGGAAACACCACGTAAGTTAAGCAAAAACCCAAACTTGGAATAACTCAGCTAGAAACGCTCACAGAAAGTGAAGACGCTGTTTCTTTAACAAAAATGTGATTACAAGCTTCAGGCCAAAGTCAGGTCAGGTGCTACCTGACCCCATAAAGCCTGTGATATATTTTGCCCATTGTTGTTCACTAGTAAGAAGTACTTGGATCTTTTCTCCCCTCTCCACCCCCAATCATCTTCAATGTTTCTCTTTGTCTATGAAGGATATTTTTAGCAGGCACAAAGGCTGCAGTGAGTTCTACCTCTTAGCCTTGTCAGGAAAGTCTGAATACAGGAAAGCCTCACTGCATCAATTTCACTTTATGGTTGCTATAATGAGTAAAGGTTGTTTTTATCTCATATGTAAAAAAGACTAAATTAATTGGTGTTGGTTTGGATTTGTAATGTTAAAACACATAGTGGTACAGATGATAAACTCCCTCTTTACAAGGCAAACCTAGTTGCCTCCTATTAACTTCATATGATAGAAGGCTTGCATTCATCCTCCAGGGGTCACCTCCTCAGGCACAATCTTTTACTTACCTCTTCCAATTGGTGAGGTGGGGGGGTGGAATAGGCAGAGGTTTTACTTTATCCCTAGGGAAATTTCAAATCTTTCTATAAAATACTTGTTTATTTTTATTTTTGATATTTTTTATTTTCCCCATAATATATGAAATAGTACCTAGTAATGCTTGACAAATCTTTTCCTGCAGTTAATTCAGCCCCTAGCTGAGAAAGTTTTATTTTTCCAGGTTTATTAGACATAAAAATCAAACTTCAGCTTGATTCACATCTAAAACAACCTTCTGGAAATGGCAAAAGCAGACAAGCAAACAGAAAGAGTATTAAAAGTTGAGAAAGGTGTAAAGGACTGTCACAGTAATTCCTTGTTCTAGGGAAGATGGTGGGAAAAAAAGTTTCAACAAAGTCCACTAAGGGAAGAGCATGGGCTAAGAAAAAGCACTGTTCGGAACTATAGTAAGTCAAGGTACCACAAAGAGTTTTGTAGGTGAAGGAAAAAAAAATTCTTTTTCTTACGCCCACACATTCCTAGAACCATCTGTAACATCTAAGTCACCAAGCGTAAAGTTACTTAGTGCCAGCTGATAAATGAGGGTCTTGATGACTATTTGACTTGGATATGAAGGCACAAAAAATAATTCTGAACAAAAATGTCAAAGTACGGTCCACTAACTTAACAGAATATTAAAAGACTTGAGCAAAAAAAAATGAATAAGCAACCTTATCAGACTGATTTATACCAGAAACAGAAAGCAAAAGGAACCAGAATTTGCTATATGGTTATTAGACAAGGAGATACTGATAGCTACCATAGTGGCTTATACACAACATGGCTATTTTCTAAGGCAGAATAATTCTTTTGTAGTTCAGCTTGTACAAACTGGTAGACAATAGATTTCTCAGAATTCATCATCGTAATGATTTAGAAACCTCTTTTCATACCCAATCATCTATACTGCAAGCCTATACACTAAGCTGATCTCGAAACTAAATTGCCTTCTGTGATAGACAAAGTTTACTTACAACCTCAAAGTTCCTACACAAGGAGGGAGACAAAAAACAGACACTTGAACATATTTTTCAAAATCATGATATTTCACAAAAAAAACATTCTGGAAGATCTCCAACTAGATTTCTAGACAGATGCCTTCAAAAGATGAAAAGCCCTTCATAATCAATCAGCAGTTGCTTCTACCCTGAAAAATTCTAACTGAAAGAGGAAATATAAATTGGTGGAAAGACTTAATAAACATAGAAGTATAATTTTACAGCAAGAATTTTAACCACAATATGCAGCGCTTATGGTCTTAATTTCTAGTGGTTTATAATACAAGAAGGGACAGGCTTGAAGGGTCAAGATAGTTGACAGGTAAAGAGCTCTCCACCTTTCTCCACTCACCTTTCAGAGCACAGTAGTTAAATACTAGCAATACCAATAGTATATACGTCCTTCAGTTCCTAGCAAACCTCTGCTGTAGAATAATTGAAGCACATGGACTGAAAGAAGAAAACAAGAGGAAGCAAGCAAGCCAGGTCTATGTTTATTTGCCCACTTGAATTTTTCTTATACTACTGGTGATAAGTGAAAGAAAGATTAATCTAAAAGCTTCCTTCAAATTATGTTTTCCCCAAAGCATATACGTATGTTCTGGAATTTTCACTCTTGTTATATTTAGCAAAATTTCAGTAATAAAGAAAAGGGAATGAAACTCCAACAGGTTCTACCTGGCAAAGAGCCAGAGCTCCAATTACAGCAAGCAGTATGGGAATAAAAGTAATAGATTTTAATTGGTGCCCAAGGGGACAGGTCAGTCTCCTCGGAACAATGGGAGTCTGCTGGTAATTGACTGAATGCCCCTGTGAGAGCTTGTAAATGTCAGTAACACACTTGAAATGCTAGCAAAAGGAAAGGTTGGCATCCTGGAACACATGGAAGGGTTCGGCTGGTAGATATTATAAAAAGAGAATGGTGAAACAATTTAACAAGGGACACGACTTGGAAGACATTTCTCAGCTCCAAGGTTCAAAATGTCAGACATATTTCAAATGATGTGGGAGAAATTTATTTATTTTCAAGATAAAAAAGGAATATTGCAGTGCATACTGGTGTTAGACAGGCAGGGGTCTGAGGCAGTAGATTATTTCTGAACTTTGCCCACTGCTACATTGAACAATTAACTTAAGTTTCCTCTATCCCTCTACAATGGTCTAGTCCTACTCTTCTTCCAAGCAGACTTTGAATGATGCACCTTCTTTCCTTTCTGCCCTTTCTTTTCTGGTGAAAAGATTTATTTATATTTTTTTAAGCAATAAAAATCAAATGTACAAACTTGCATGGATGGGATGTAGTATGGGATTCCCTGCTAGAAAGAGATAGTGTAAAGAAGTTCAGATCTTGCAGAATTACAAGAATTGGGAAAAACAATGATTTTGTGACTGGTATTTCAACTGAAATCCTGAGTTCTGCTCTTGGCTTTGCAACGGAATGTTTTCTGACCTTAGCAGAACATTCAATCTCATTCATATACTAGGACTGACAATATTTCTTCTCAAGTACCTATTAACACAAAATCCATAAATGACTGAAGGTCTGAAGATGCAGGCAGAGAAACTGCCATACTTTCTTCCCTAGTTCATACCGCGTGGCTGCCTTTGGTTCATCTGCAATCGTTCTTTACTTTCTGGGAGCTGAACAACATTATAATAGAGAGGGCACATGGATGTGTTTGCATTTCTTCCCTAAATGTCAAACACAAAGCACAAACTGCTGTTTTTCAGTTCTTCACATTTGCTATGCTATCATATTCATTGTTTACCATCAGAAATAATATAAATGGGAGACAAGCTGTGCCCCAGAACCCAAAGGAATGGACGCTGTTCAAACACAGAGAAAAAAAGTCTCTATTTCCAAAGTTCTTAATTTATAAATAGGATAGAAGCAGCTTTGGTTTGGATGCAGACAGATGAGTCACAATAACATGATATTAAGTTCTCAGTCCTGCAAAATGTCCAGAAACAGCTGTAAAGCCATTGCCTTGCCTGCGGTAAAGATCTGCTTCTGGTGGATTGTCTTCACCAGAAAGCAACACGTAGAGCAGACAGCATGCTCAAGAGTAGAGTTCACAGAAAGTGCAGAATCTATGGAGCAAGCAGACAAAGAGAGCCCAGCATCCACACCACCTGCTCAAGGCTAAATTCTTCAATGCTCTAAAATGTATTCGGGAAAAAACAAAACAAAACACCAAAATAATGTTCAAACTTTATGCAATTCGCTGTGCAAAGGATCCTCAAAACAATGAAGGGTCGTATTTTTAATCTTCTCTGCTGAAGACAAACCTCCTAATTTTTGAGCAAGATTAGTCATCAAAAAATGAGGCAGTTTATGATGTTAACCATGCAGTTTCATGAAGAATATACCGCACTGCTTCCTACCTGTATCTTTGGTCTGCCCGTGTGGAAAAAAACCCCCACATTTATACAAGCACAGAAGCATTTCGTCTGTCAGCAATAAAGACAAAACCCTGAGAAATACCTGCTCTTACGGAATTTAGGATGCAAGCACCAGTTCACAACTTATTCTCATGTTTCTTTGTGCAAAATCCTGAAGACTGTGTTCCCACGGGACTAGTATCTGAAAGTTCTTGCTACATCTAAATTGTTCCGCTACTGTAAATTACTTAAACTTCTAGTGCTATTCTCCCTTCTTTTTCCATTATCATTTGCTGTCCATTGAATTCCCTTCCAATTGTTCTTATTTTCTCCAATAAGGTAATTAGGTATATAGGACTGGAGACTTTGAGGAGGTTTTGAGTGTACACAGAGGAACACAGACACCTAAATACATATGTGCAGAGGAGAATTGAATGTTTCACAGTATTAAAGCTGTTAAGGGCAAATTCTAACAACAAAAGAATCAGCGAAGTGATTAAGAATGTAATTTAAGTATCATTATTAAGTTCCATTGTTTTCAGCAGGATTTATCTTGGTAAAACTCTTAAGAATTTAAAAGTGGTAATGTTT
Source organism: Clamator glandarius (assembly GCA_033459285.1). Lineage (NCBI taxonomy): Eukaryota > Metazoa > Chordata > Aves > Cuculiformes > Cuculidae > Clamator > Clamator glandarius. Next base: position 7,635,775 of record JAUNZM010000092.1, on the reverse strand, counting down.
CAAAACAAAATTATTCTACCTTTCCACCCCCAAAACACTGTCAATTTAACTTTAATCTCTTCAGGACCAAAAAGCCCTGGATGCCCTCAGCAGAAAAGAAATAATGGATTAAACAGGAAGAAATGCTTTCTATCAATATGAACATTTCCTTTCTCTAAATAGCAAAATCCATTATTCATAATATTGTATATGCAATAGAACACTTTATAAATTGATTCTTGTCAAATACTGTGTTAATTTAAACATTTCTTATCTTTTGAAAATATTCTACCACCTCCATTTTTTTGACTGCACTGGCTCTTTAAAAAAAAAAAAAAACAATAAAACAATCTATTCACTTCTAAATTCATGAGAACAGCTACTTACACTCAAAATTTACTGCCAAGTATTTTCCTCAAACACTCATTTGTCCTTCTCAGCAAACGCTCACAAAAATATTGTGAAGGTACCAGTGTCCTGAACATTCACCATGGTCTGATTGTCCCGTCCTATTAATGAAAAAAATGCTTGGGAAACAGTGGTCTGTGTGTTCCTATCCCCAGCCTCTCTCTGTCATTATTCTTCAAATTGTAGTAGGCATTGTATTTTCCTTGGTCCCCAAGTTATATTCCCTTCCCAAAATTTTTAATTATTTTTTTTTCCTATTACTGAGAAAAAGGTGGAGAGATGGGTATCAAAAGACTCAAGAAACAAAAGTATGGGTTACAGTACCTTATTTTCAGTAAATTTTGACTCTTGAATTCTCTGTTTTGTGTATCTGTTACTCAAGACACTTTTCCTCTTCTGGCTCTCGGAAATATCTCTGTCTGCCCTTGCAACAAGAAACTGAAAGATTTTACCTTATAATACTAGAAGGAAAAAGCTCATGTACAGTTTTTGCAACATCTTTCCTTTGTCAGACGCTGAATTATTCCTGTTTTCTCCAAGAAGCATGGCTGCTCCTGCAATGACACGTTACTCTCAATATACGAGTCTTCATTGTTGGTCTCCAATTCTTACATTGCATACAAGTCAAATTCCACATTTTCTTAGCAACAGACAACTTTCTAACTACATCCATTAATCTATGCCATCACTCCCTTCTCTCTGCACTTACCAATACCTATCAATCGGAAGTTTATAAAGAATATATTTCTTGTTTAATTTCTCCCCTTTGTTCTCCTTGTACTCCAAGTACAGTTGGACAGAAGGTATAACACTCTACTCAAGTCTCCTGTCATTTAGTCACTCATTTCTTCATAATAACATATGTAGACTACAGAAAGAGTGAGCAATTGCAATCTGCTGATAAACATGCCCTACAGTTTATATTACGTGCTAATTAACAGAAATTACATAGAACTTCATTGCAGGCCTGGTAAAGGAGTGTGGAATTCAAGCTCCCATGGTCAATACTCATACAACGTTTGTTATCCCAATTCCAATCCCCAACAAAGTAGTCAACATGTGGTTATGCCACAGTACTATGATAATTTTCCCTTTTATTTTGGTTTCTGAAGTCATATAATAATAAGACAATTTCCATATTTCGTGATCAAAGTAGTACATTCTTACTATAACATAGCAGCAAAATGATATAAAAGTGAGACTTAGGAATGTATCTTTAATAGCTCAAAACCTAGAAGGTAAATGAGAACAACGTTGTTGTGTATATTTTTAGTCCAGATTTATGGGTCACTGAACAAGCTGTTTTTCAGCTGCTTGGGGCTAGCTTTTCATAGGAAAAAAAATCATTATTATGACAATTGATATTTTCTTGGTTTAAACAGCCTGTCTTACTCATGGAAATGTATGGAGCTACAAGTTTGATAGTGAGATAGGTCTGCTAAGTAGTTAGACACATTCTTGCACTACCATCAATCCCAGCTGGCTATGTTTGGGCTACAACCAAAACGTATTATTCCTCTACTCTCTAAAGTGCTGGCATACACCCTCCCTTGCCAAAAGGGATATGCGTTTCACAACATTTGATAACTCACTGAGGAATTAAAAAGGGATAAAATAATTGAAGGACATTCCACAAGAGATTATCCTGCAAAAATTTTAACTGTCCAGTTTGTAGAAAAAAAGGGGTCAGAGTCAGAATGGAAAGAACACCTCTGAAACCCTCCCCAGCCTGGGTGAATCTTAGCTCTAAAGCTGAATTCCGTGGCTCATGCTTCTCTATCATCAGTTTCAACACTCTGTGCCCTTGGAGACTTCTGTGAGATACAATAGCAAGCTGTAGTACTACTTTGAGTGGGAAAATGTCAAAACTGCCACTATTTTTGATAGGCTTACAAGAGCAGCAGCAGAATAAATGGGCTTTGATTTCACTTCATAGCCAAGAAGAGATGTGGATGTAGAATAACAGCAAGGGCTTTGCATGTAATGGCTATTGTGAGAGCTCTCATATACTAGAGCCGTGAATCAAAGTTTGGTAGTGAATGATGTTAGATACTTCAAAAGTCAAAACATTCACTTTGAAAGATGAGATTCTCTTTCCTTTGTTAACATGGGCCAAATGCTTGTTAATTACTGTTTTCCCATGAACTCACTACTAAAGACAAACAAGATAACCCTAGTTCCTCAGTCACTGCCACTTCACAGGTCTTCATTGACTTCAGTGAAACTCTACTGAACTACAACTGTGTTAGATCATTTCCAAAAGAAACTAGGAACAAGCTACCTTTCTAAACTAACAAAAAAAAAAAGGTTTCGTCTTTGTTTTCGTATGGGTTGGGGGCACAAAAGACAGTCTTCTGAAACGGAAATCATGTCTATACTTGATTAACTGTTGTACTGGTAGAAGAATTAATCTTCAATCTAAAGGTATTACACACAGATGCAAAAGTTGTAATATATGTATTATCATAGATTTTCCCATCACCACCAACAAGCAGCCTGTAGTAGCCATAGACTTACCCCATTATTATTGCTGGACTGCAGAAAATGAAAACTTTCTTAATTCAAGGGATGAGACATGCCTCTTCCTGTGGGTAGTGAATTGTTTGCATGTGTATACTGATTTTAGAAGTCCATTGAACCACCCCTTCAGTCCAAGATAATAATTCTGAATCTTGTAGGTAAAGGATTTCAATTCTTTTCTGATCAGAAGGTGAAATCTTAAGACAAAATTGCTGAATGAAACAGTTGCAGACCACTGTATTTAGAGAAAAGACACAAATGTAGAAGAACCCCTGTGTTCTCCCTTTGGAAGACCACTGGACAGAAGGTATGTGGAGTGCTATCTACTTCAAAGTGCCTCTCAGATTACTAAAGCTGTGGATGAATCCCACTCCACATCCTCTTGACTCCCTCTCTCCAACATCATCTCTCAGAACTTGGTTGGACTTGATGATCCAGTGCATCTTTTCCAACCTGGTGATTCTATGATTCTAAGTTAAAGATGAGGCTATGAAGAATCATTATCTGTGGTCATAGTGTAGGAGACATTTAAAACAAATCTGGAGGCTTCCTCACATACCTGCCTGAAGTTTCATTTAGTGAAATTTATGTTTTGATTTCCAAAACACCTCAGCATAACGTGGTTCCTCCTTCTCAAAAGATAGGAAAGTGCTTCTGTTAACATCTCTTTGAAATATCCTAGAGACTACATCATTTTAAAACAACCAAATAAACAAACCAACCACCATTCACATCTGTGAGACAGTGCCTTTTCAGTCTCTTATGACTGTCTCTTTGAAAGCTGCACTCACAGCTTGCAGTTAACAAGCACCTTTCCTTACAAATGAAAAGAGAAGAGCAACAGGATAATTGATTTTATCTCTGCAAGAGTGGATTGCAATAGCACTTTGGACTATTGGCATGACTGATTACCACAGACCCTGGGTCTCCCACTGTACCTAATTTGCTAAGAATGCCATCCCTTGACAGCCACAGGATCTGGCTCAGTCTACACTGAGGTGTGCTTAGAGCTCTGCTGAGCTCTAACCTTTCCAAAGTAAACAGATACTCTTCCGACTACGATTTATAGAGGCCTACAAGGAGGACACCACTGGAAGTAAATGTTTTGCCTTGAATAAAAAATATTGAAACCTACCATCACAACAGACTCCTGAAAGATTCCATAGTGAGATAGGTCACAGAGAGGATTTCAGAAATGTTCCCAATCTGATTTCAGCAACTTCTAGAGAAACAGCAATTTTTTGGTAGAACTATGCATCTCTAAAACATTTTCCCCAACTCTCACAAGGGCAGGTGCAAAGAACCAGTAGAAAGCACATAGGCCTGGATCTTGCCCTTTTTACAATTTAACAGTTTGCATTCAAAAATCAGAATCTCCCTGAAGCAAAAGAACTCGTCTAATACTAGGATACACATTAGCACCCAATCATTCCCATTTCAGCTCACAAGGGTAAATCTCCTGTCCTGACTGATGGAAACATTGGCCAACTATTCTCTCCACTTGTTAGAAAGAACAGAAGGCTGGGCCACCATTCTTTTAATTTTCTCCCATTTAAAAATGTGTTTCATTAAGAGAAATTAATTGGAATTAGTCAGGGACCTAGACAGCATTGAAATTCATGCAATTGTACTTAGAAGTATCTGTTATATTGGAGCTACACAGACAAAAGGACAGCATGTAACATGCTGTGGTAAAGGTGCGAATCATGACCACCAGATATAAAAGAAGAGGAAGGCATCTGTAATCTATTCATCTTTAGAGAAGAATAAAAGGACACTGTACCGTGCAGCAATTAAAATCTGAACAGTTGGAGGAATAAAGGGAAAATTCAAGGCAGGCCTACAGAAAGAAAGGTGGAGAGAAAACAAAACACAACACCCTAGCACAAAAATTCAAACCCACAGGAACTATCTGAATCGTTAGTTCAATTATTAATACCATGAAAGTTTCTGGCAGATACTATTACCCAGTATTTTATTAATTAACTGGAGATACACAGATACGAGAGGTTTGAAAGTAGAAAGAATGAATAGCCTGCACAAACTGGCTCTTTGCAGAGAGCACACTATGCTGTGTCTAAATTAGCTAGCAGCACTTTTTGAGTCTGCCCTGGTTTCAGCTCGGATAGAGTTAATGTTCTTCCCAACAGCTGCTGCATTTTGGATTTAGTACAAGAAAAAATGTTAATAACGCATTCTGGTTTGGTTGTTCCCAGGTAATGTTTATGCTCAGCTGGGACAGAGTTAATTTTCTTACCAGCAGTTGCTGGGTTTTAAATTTGCTGTGAAAAGAGCGCCGATAATATAGCAATGATTTTAGTTGTTGCTGAGATATCAAACATTTTTCAGTTTCCCATGTTTTGCTAGCGTATCAGTGCAGAGCCAGGACAGCTTAGCTAAACTGGTCAATGGAATATTCTATACCACGACATCACGCTCAGGATGGGAACAGGGGCAAGTAGGCAATGTGGATTCTGCATTCAGTGTTCCACTTGCTGTGACCTCTGCACTCACTGCAAGCACAGCTGAAACTGCAGCTTGAGATGGGCTAATCATCAGGCAGTGAGCGGTTGTATATTAATATATACTTTTATCTATGTTTTTATGTTCTCTCTTTTTATTGTTGTATTAAAACTGCAATCTCAACCCACGAGTTTTCTTTTTCTTCTGCCAATTCTCCTCCTCACAGCACCAGATAGGGGGTGGGGAAAGACTGTTTTGTTGCCAGCTGAGGGCTGAACTATGAGAAAGTCAAAGAAAACATCTAGTTAAATCAATTGGAAAATCCCCACTACCACTCATTCAGTCATTTGCATATTTCTATGATTTTCCATGCAATGCTTAAAGGCAACCTATCTGAAAGGCTTTTATAAAGAGGAAAGTGAATGACCAACTTTTTCAAAAACAGATTTTCAAGACATGAAATCGAATTTCTATTTTAATTTTCAAACCGCCAATGCATTACTCCCAAACACTACTTCTTCACGTAGAAGCATGTAAATAATTGTATTTCCCCTCATAAAAGTCTCTGTGCACCTGAGAAATAAACCAATGTTGACATGCCTAAGCCTAGGGATTTATTGCACATTGGGGATTCTCTCTTCTGGAGACTTGTTGACAAATACTCAAACAGGCTCTGTGTCTTTGGCAAGATCAATGTGTGACTTTTGTTTTTTTCGTCTCTGATTTATGTCATCAGTCATATGACGAGGTAGAACAGTAATTCAGTGAAAGGAGAGAATACTGAAAAATAAGGTTTCCACCTCTCTCCTTGCCAGGGCTTATATATTGTTATTATTCACCGTTTTCTGTTATTTCCTTAAGAAAATACTGTAATCTGGAAAAAATCAAGGAAGAGCAATAGGTCATCCGTTTGAATTGTAAATAACAGTTGACTTTGTTCTCATCTTTATTTTCAAACCACAGTTTTGTAATACAACACTGTCTGCAATGCCTGGTTAAAGGATTTAATCTTGTTCAGTGAAGAGACAAGAACTGGAAATCAGAAGCTTTTCAAAAGAAATTGGCATTCACAAACTGCAGGAAGCTCTGCAAACAGATACTCTTTTTTTTTCTAGACAGAGAATAGCAAATGAATTATGAGAAACAATTTATTCAATACATGATGTTTGTTCCTTTCCAGAATGTGAAATCATCAGAAATCCACAAGTAAACCTATTAATTATTTGAATAAATCCAATTACAAATATTTTACCGTTCATTGTTCCAACTCCTCTGCTTTGCAAGCAACAGACAAGACTACCTACAGGATAAACTTGTTTTTTTCATTAGGAGCAATCAATCTTGAGTCAGCAAAGTTCAACATTCTGCTTCAATGGGGCTATTCCTAAAAGTTAAGTGTGTGCTAAAAGGAATTTTTTTCATAAGAATGCAGCTTCCATAAGTTAAGTACATGCTGGACCCACTCATGAATCACTGTTGCAGCAGGCCCAATAGCTTCAATAGGAAAAATGCACAATTTCTTTTCAGCTACTGAAGAACCTTTTTCTCTGCTAAGAAAAGGCTTGTGGAGCAAATAACATTGAAGGCTGCAGGTGCAGTCAGAACAATCACTTACTACATAAACAAATATTTCGGGAAAACACATGAGTAGCATTTGCTCAGTATTGAATGCAGCAGTGTCTAAACCCATCACACAGCATAAATGCTACAAAATTCATGGATTTTACAGCAGCTGAGTCCTACATTTAAAAGAAATGTCTGCAGCTACCCACTTGGCCCATTAATGAAAGAATACACAACTTTCACCGTAACCAGAGTTTCTGACAGTGTTACCAGAATTTCAGAGTGGCAGCAATCAGGTCTCAGGATCTTAGGTTTATGCTGAAAATGTTCTTGGTGGTAAAATGCTCCCTTCTGCTTTCCGTTCCACAGCAAGCATGATAAAGATCCTGAAAGTCAGTATTTTTGCTTTCACTGCATAAGTATTTTTAGTGTGGAAGTATCATATAGATCTACACTCTCTTCCCAACGCCCTCTTTATCATGGTGGACCAGCTAGATGGTTAAAATTAGCATTTATTGGAGGAATGGCCTGATGTTCTACAGAAATAGGCAGCATAAGCAGGGCTTAGAGTTGTCCCTGCAGGCCTAATTCTGCTCCTGCTCAAATAAGCTTTGTAAAATTCAATCTTAGACCTTTACATCGGCCCTTTCATCTCAGGTGTTGCAGCTTTCCTCTGGCACTGTCCCATATTGATTAGAGGCCAACTTTATTGCTGTCTACTGCCAGAAAAGGCAGTTCAACTCTTCCACCTGAACACTTTTTCCTTTCATCTATTTGGTTCTTGAGCTGGAAAGGGATTAGTTTTCAGGCAGATTAGTCCTTGATCCAGCTCACCAGATGGCTACACAAACAAGGGTGGCAGCGCGAGGGAGGGAGTGGGAAGGTGCAGCCAGAAGCGGTGAAGGATTTTTTTTTTTTAGAACAAGTCTGCACTTAAGTTGGCTTAAGATGCTTGCAAACCCCTTAGTTTCTTCCTAGGTTTCTCTGCACCACAATAGCAAAGGGACCCTGCAAATTTTGTCCAGCTAAAACCGTTTGTAGTTTTAGAGAACAGCATTATTACTCCCCAATAAACATCAGGCACGATTATCTATATACCCTCCACACTACAGCTCCTGTGCCAGGAGAAAAACCTTTCTAAAACTGAAGGACATTTGAGTGATCTGACAATTGTATTCTTTAGGTTCTAGGGAAAAGCTTCTTTTCTTCTTCAGGCTTCAGCTGCAAGGAGATGACATCTCTCCACAAACTTGAGACCAAATAATTTCAAGTCTTGATATTCATCAGGTGACTTGAATCCACACTTTTTCTTTTTTTTTTTAATTAATATAATCAATCCCTTCACTTCTACACTTTTGTTTTAGTCTCGTGTAATCATATCAATGTAAGTAGGTATAAGGACTCAATCAGGTGTCATACAAAAGTAGTCAACATGTTTTATGTCTGAAGATCTTCCGGCAAAACCTAAATTCATCAGAACGGGCAAGGATTGGAATTCCACAGCTACATTCCATTAATCAGAAACCCATTAAAAAGGGCAATAGACAGCTCTATTGTTAGGATCACATCAGGGAGCTGCCTGTAAACAAGGAAATGATCCCCAAAAGTCCATTCTAGTGTCATCTTCCAGTGTTTGCAAATACTGTTTTACCAGAAGGCAGCAGAAAGCCTGTGAACATCGGTCGAAGAATCCTTGGTTATGAACAAGACATTATTCACAGGCTTATGTCAGGGAGCACAGGGTGGGATTAAGTCTACTCTATCACGTCTCTCTCACTTTCAGACAACAAAATTATCACTATCCAAAAGGTAAACAAATAATTAAATGCAAAATATTTATTATGTCTATCCATTTACGAGCCATCTTTTGCTAACACGTATTCCCTAAAGAACACTGGTAGTTAGTAGAGGTGGTACAAGCTGCTTTATACTTCAGTAAAGCTACATATCTTTTCAAGAGAACACAAACAGTAAAAGAGAGTTCCTGTCCACTTAAATAGTAACTGATATTTAGGAAATTGGGAGAGAACACCAGGACAGAAATTGCATCGTAAAGTCAAGATGAGCCAACCACATTATCACCTACCTTACGTTTGTTTGTTGGACAAACGTACAAATAGCTCAAAACAGTCTTCAGGCCAACTTTATCATTAAGTTTCTCGTATGTTGTCCCATAATCTGTTGACCTACAATTCAAAGAGAGATTTCATAAGTACAAACACTTAATCACAAAACCACAAGTCACTTGGCAGCTTTTCAATATAAGCTATGCTTTACATAGCAGAATGGCTCTCTAGAGCTTTGTGAATGATTCATGTAGTATATAATGATACTTAATTATATACACACAGTATCATGTGAGTGCTTATAATTTGCATTTAAATTGGATTAGGAAAAATTAAACCAGCATCTTCCCAAGGCATTTTATAATAAACACATACAATAAGAAATGCTAAATTCAACATATCGAAGATGGCAATGATTGTCAGAAATGCCAAACAGCAGACAGCAAGAGATTAAAGTTATCAATTCACCATATACTCAAAGACTAATTTTCTTAAGAGAAGAATCTTTTCTCAGCATATTCCAAAGTAGCTGTTCCAGCTGATGGTTCAGTGAAAATGGAGTTCAGTTTTCTGTGAAAAACACTGATGTCCTTTTGAAAACCTAACAACATCAATATAACACATAAAATATATATGTTTTTTTAATGTGGACTAGCAAAGAGTATGGACGTGTGCTGTTATTCTTGCTTTAAGAGCCACACTATTTTGTAGAGAAAATTGCATATTCCTGTTATGAGAGTTTCCCACAGAGACACCAACCACATGCCTTGCAGAAGACTAAAACAAGGGAACAAAACTGTGCATAGTTCCCTTAACATCTCCTCTTAATATCTGACTGGAACCAAGATCAGTTATCAGCAGAGGTTCTGTTCACTATGCAGCTCGTGCTTGCCTGAATTATGTCCTAATATTAGGGAATTTAGATAATTGGCCCAAACTAGTATAGTTTGTATCAGCAAAGTGCAGAAAAGTGACATATATCTGGGTAACAGAGACATTTAAAAGTATAACATATTATTTCAGATAACAAATCTGCACCTTGTCTTTCAAATTTACAAATAAGTCCATGCAGAACTTTACTTGCGACCAGTAACATGAATTTTCACTTCTGCTAATCACTCCAAAACCATTCTAAAATAATCCCTAGAAACCTGTATTTTCAGGTTCTCTCTTGTCAGGGAAACAATGGCTTAGTTTACAAAGCTATTTAAGACACTCAGTGATTACAATTTCCTTGTTTGTTTGGGGTTTTTTTTGGTGGGATGTAAAGGGATTTCCAGACCAGATTCCACACTCGCATTCATACCACAGCTTTTAGGATTTCCTATTTTGCAATCAGTACCTGACTAAAACGAGAAGGCAGCAGCTTGAGATTTTACCCATTAAGATGAACTGCACTAAAATGTAGATTTGCACTAAAGCTGAGTCTCTCTATTCAGAATCTTTATCAAAACATTTGCACATACCCCTCCTGTTCATATAACAATTGATCTATAGTCTATGACCATAAAGCATGTTTCTTTTGCAGTCTGCCTAAAACCCAAAATCTCTCCGTTGGGACGTTCGGGCTGACAAAGACATGTAAAGGACTAAGTCTGACATGCTTATTTAGGAAAAAAATATATTAATGAAGTACTGCAACTCTTATTCACACCAGTAACAGTGATTTCAAAAATGGGACCCTTCAAAAAGGAACAGAAGTGAAGAAAATCTGACACAAAAAAGTTGCTTTGAAATTGTTAAACTAAAGCAGCTACTACCCCTGTCAAAGCACAGAAAACAGATGTTGAAGGTCTATTGCAAATGGCACTCTTAATCAGATTTGCCAGCCATTTCTTACTTCAAATCTCTAGGCAATTATTTTGCATTCACAGTTTTATTTACAAGTAACATCATATATAGATGGAATCACGTGTCAACACCCATAAAAGCAACTGAAAGATTAGGAAGCTTAGAAAAACATCAGGTTTTATGCATGAACAAATATACAAGCAATCAATGGAGCTACTAGAGGATCTTACTCACATTATTATTTTCTAAACTAGCAATAGCCAGTCCTTCTACCTGACCAGTTACAAGTTGTTGTTTCTCTTGCACCATTTTACAATTACTCTTAATTTTAACAGTAAGCTAAGTGTTATACAATAGTAGAAAGGCATTTAGAAGTGTTTCGATACAAAGAAATGGTGACAGATAGACACACAAAGCATTGGAACAAAATAATTTTATCAAATGAAACACTGTGTACACATGAAGCCTCTCTTAGGAATCTAACCCTGGAGTATCACCAACCTGCATTCATCTTATTCCCGCTGCAAATATTCGTATAGAAGCAAGCATTGATTAGCAGCCTGGATAATGAACTCTTAATTTGTCTTATTAAATGGGTGTATAAGGCAGCATGAGACTCCTAAGCCATCAAACACAGCAGCTATTTGACAATCCAGGAAAACAGCCTAACCTGGAAGTGTTACAAAAGACAGATGCACCTCAGCAAGGTGTAACCAGTAATGACACTGTAGGATCAACAAATTCAATCCCAGTTACCTGAAGGGGGACAGATATTTATCACCTCCCACACTTTGTGTGTACGTTGGTTCTCTGAAGCTCTACAGAGAGAACTCGGGTTTAGCGCATCTGTATAACAGGAGCAGAGCAAGCAAATCCCTAGATAAATCATCTGAAAGGACTAAGTCCAGGACCTGTAGAACTGAAGACGTAAAAACAAATCTCTAACTTCTGACCCATCTGCTGAAAAGCCACTGAAATAACTATACATAACTGAGTGAACACTAAGCCAAATTGTATTAGCTTTTGTGTAGACACGCATGTTGCAATGATTTCTCAAGCTGTCTGAGAAGAGAGGGAGTGTTTATATTTGCTTTATCAAATTAATTTAGAACCCTGTGTAAACTGTTTCATTTCAGCACAGTACAGCTATAGCCTGGGTCAAAAATGAGTCCAGAAGAGTTTGAAACAGGAAAGAATGCAGATTTAATATATGTGCAAGTCTAACTGAAGATGGAAAAAAAAATACGTAGGTGTTACAACATTGTGGATGTTATTAAAATGCAGATGACACTTAGTAAAATAATAATATTCAGAAATCGACTATTTAGACTCAATTCTGAGCTTCACACCCGTCCCACTACCTCAGTCGTAATGACTTCCATTAAATCTACCCTAAATATTACTAGTAGCTGTTTAGAATCAGACTCACTACTTTTTCAGTAAATCAGAATGATTTCTGCAGGCACCCGAGAAGATAAACATTTTAATAATTGCTAGCTCATTTGACAGTATAAAAAATAACAAAACTGCAGAGCTGAAGCTCTGACTTCCCTGAGTAATAAATTAAAACAAAACTAGAAATATGTAGAATAATTTATATTTTGCAAACTATTTATAAGAAAGTTGACATTTAAATAACTTCATTATTATTCATTGACAGGGCTTTTCCCTCTCTTCCCATCAGGGTAAATGACATTTCTATTACAGTATTATAATAAACTCCTCCACATTTTAAATAAAGTCACTGAATTCCATTAGTCCACCTACCGTCACGAATATATCTCAATCCATTCCTACCGATATTTCACAATTATAATAGGCAGCCTGAATCAACTGGTAACATGAACCCTATGGAAATTCAGAGGACTGTCAGTTTGAATACACAGACTAAATAAATCCCTTAGTAAGCTGCTGTTTACTCTCTTTTGTTACAAATTTAAGACTGTCTGTACTTATTTCACATAAGTAGTTGAAGACTTAAATAATGAAACTTTTGATCATTTGGTCAAGGTTTCTTATGCAATGAGAAAAAAGAAAAACATTACACAGAAACTTTAAGATGCGTAACATCATGTCTCTTGTCTATTAGAGTGAAGCTTCCTGCCCATACGTGGCATACGTTAAGAGGTGAAGTTTCTTGCTATAACACACACGAAGAAGCAATCATTTTAATTGGCACTAATAACTAATTTTATTTTTTTTTTTTCCACCAGTTATCTATAATGTAGTTAGGGAGAAGCAGAGCAAGGCAGCCTGTCATGGCCAGCAGCAGTGCAAAAAGATGAGCTCTAGACTGTTTCTCCTTCTGCACGTGAATTCACCCTGGCAGGACTCAGGCAATTTAAGTAGGAAACAGGATGACAATTAGATCATCTGTTCCAACCTCCTGCATAACTACGGTTGCCACCTGGTTTGCCTCCAAAGGGACTGGCCAGTTAAGCATCAGATCCGCCAGGTGCTATTGTATTAGTCTCTACATAAGCAGATTGTTTGATAGAAGGATTTCAGATCACAGAAGGCAGAACTGCGGAGTCACAGGTTGCATTAACAAAAGGTTTTCACTGAACAAGTTTTTGAATAAAGTTATAATTAAGACGTTAAAAGTCATATTCATATATGCATGTGAAAAATACCGGAGCTGGTAGTTCTGGAGTGTTCCTGTCTGCAATGTTTTAAGCCTGTTCATAAATTCTGCTGTAGAGTTGTTGACTCTTGCATTGTTTCTTTCTGGTGTTCTTTCTAGGCTCATCATTTATATCGAATAACCCTTTCCTTTATGGTTTTATAGCCAAGCACTAAAGTTTCCCATTGATTTTTGCCATGCCACGTTTCACAAAAGCTAGAAATGTCAAAGTCATCTTCAACAGCTAACCACTTAAGTTCAGACGTTCTTCCTATCAAGCCTTTCACAAGCCATTGATAGACGGTTACTTTTGGTCTGATGTCTGTTTTGATTTAACTCCTTCAAGCGTAACCCTGGTATTTTTTTCCAGAAAGTAATAATGCCTAATCTCAACTTCTCTCTCAGGGAGGAACTGGGGGCTTTTATCCCATTTTTTTTATTTTCATAGAAAGTTACTCTTGCTTTACAAATTACCTTGCTTCACCTGGATGCTTTTTACCCCTTACTTGTATAAGTAACTCCCAAAGGCTGTGCCCATTTCCAGTGAGAACTGTTTGCTTGGCTCATAGACACTGACACATTTTGAAAGGAGTGTTATATTTTCATATTGAAGCGTAATTGGAAGGTATAAGAAGTCTGACACAACCGACCCCCCCGAGACTGTGCCGCTAACTTTTTAATAAATTAAGAAAATCAGTTATAATCATCTTCAAAATAAGTTGACACACAGGTGTATACAATGCTGCCAACACTCAAAGCAATTCCGTAGATCATTTTCTGAAAGGCTGTTTAGGACGTCCATCATTTTTTCTTTCACATCATCTACCAACAAAAAAAAAAAATGGGTTTCTTTGAACACTACCTTGATCTTTGGGAAGAGGCAGAAATCACAGAAAGCCAGGTGTGGTGAATAGAACGGGTGCTCAAGCACAGTGATGTTATTAGCTAAAAACTGCTTCACAAAGTGTTGTAGGCTGGTGCATGTCAAAATTTTCCAACCTAGGGTAAGAAAATATCTACATTTGAACACGTACACTTGTACGAAGTGAAGCAATTGAGTTGAGCCTTGTCTCATTGTGACAGGTTAGAACATGTTCTATAACAACCTCTTTGCCTCTCTCCAGTCTTGGTTCTGAGCTACACTGTTAGTCTTGGGTTTCCAGTATCGGATTTCGTATACACAGTGAATCCTGTGTCCTTAGACACAGTTTTCATGCAGCAGAGAGTCAGACTTTGTCCTCATTTTTATAAGTTTCTCTCCTCATGTCACTCTCTGAACGGTTGTTAGTGCACCACCAGAACACAGGTTATTACATCAGAAAATCTGAGGATTTTTTCCCGTGGGCTTCTTAAGGCAGGGCATGGGATTTTAATTTCAAATTCCCACTGAGCAATTCAGGTTTTTCAAGACTAAAATGATTCTTGTCCCTGACACACTACCTCTGCTAATGTTCTTTCTGCAGCTTGGGACCAGACATACAATGTCTTTATGTCTTTCCTTGCCTCCTCTTCCTCACTTCATTAAAATATCTTGACTAATTTTTAGCTACAGCTCAATTGCTTTAAGCAGAGATTAAGTTAAAGTGAAGCTACTTGAGAGAGACTGGTTTTTTTGACTTTCTAAGAGCTTGGCTCAGGAGGGCAGTAGTAAGTGGTCTGACAGCAGTGACAATCCAAAGAATTGGTCAGCATTTTTTTGCATCCCTACAACGGCACTGCACACGTCACGGAGTCGCAACACTTCAAATGGCAAGTTGGAATTAACTTTTGAAGATGTCTCCAGGGTCAAGATAAAGAAGAGATTTCAAAACTCAAGGGACCCACATATCTCATTCCCTAAGTGAACACATTTCTGATGATATTTTGTTCTCAGGAGGCCACCAACAGGCTGGCAACTATTACTGTTCCCACAGCTGAGGTGGAGGAAGGGGAGGGAAAGAGCAGAAAACTAATCCTGCATTTGAAGGAAGTTTGTGACAGAGCCAAATGCAAGGCCCCTCAGGCTCCACAAACTTCCCCCTCCATCCTGACAGCTCGAGTTTTCTGGGGTTTTGTGTATGTAAATCAGGACGTGAAAGAGCCTTAATAACAATGTCAAAAGGAAGAAACAGAAAATTAAATACAGTTTAGATGTGCATTTTAAAACAGATTTAAGTCCCAATTTTGAAAGTGTCTTGCCTCGTTTCATTTGCAACAGCAGCTTTTACTAGAAATGAATTTATGAATTTTTATAGGAGTTTACAGAAACGTCTATTTTTCCCTCATGAAAAGAATTTTCTCATCACAAAATAGTTTCCCACCTACAGAAACCATCAAAAAGACTTGGGGGACAAGAGGGGTAAAAAAAAAATTATGAAGAAACAATAGGACACTATGAAGTTGACATTTCTCTGCATAATCAGTTAAAGTAATTCAATTTTCTTCTTCTCTCTTTTAATCAGCTTTTATTTGGAGTAATCTAAATGAACAGAAATATTCACACTCAAATTTCTTGCAATTTTTGGCTTAATATAACTCAGCTGATTATTACTATAAATAAATTAAAGATGTGACAAGCAGTAGAAGCAGCTCATTTTATCATCCAATGCAGAGTTTAAATATTGCATTGAATAGTTATTCAAAATCTTACTCAAATCAGAAAGAAAGGAAATATTGGGGTGGGAGGGCCAGAAGATGTTATCTGTAGGTGACCCAAACGAGTTGCTTATTTCCACTTAAAATAATAGTTGAAGAAAAAAAAAATTGGCAAGCTTACCTTCATCTCTATTTCAGCTGAGAGATCAAACTCAGTTTAGCAACTAAAGCAGAGGATACCTGTGTGTCTTTCTCTATCAAATTCAAAGTAAGGATCATCCATCCCTTCGCATCTATTTGGTAAAGGGCCTGCCAGAATCTATAGCCACGTGGCTAAATCTCCATCTGCTGATGCAAGTTGTAGGTATACGTCACCATTTTATAGCCATCCACACTCCCATTATCATCTAGGGCTGCACTGAGCACAACGCACAGATTATCCAGTCTCCTAATCATCTTTGTAGCTCTCCACTAGACTCTCTCCAGGATTTTCTTGACTGGTTCCATGATAGTAGTAGGAACTTTCCAGCAGGACAGAATATAGGTCATATAAGATAAAAGAAAGCCATGTAATCAGGATAAGGGTATTTCTTAGTCTTATTTATGTCAAGAGAGGAGTAAAGGGAAACAATCAGTTATGATGAACATGTAAGCGTTCCCAGTTGAACAAGACGAGAGTAAACCTACTAACACCTTAATGCACAGAGTTAAGCAACAGCAAGACTTATGGTTATTGAATACAAGAACAAAGAGGAGAATTCTCCTAATAGTCTGGGTACCACATGAATGCCAGTAAGGCTGGCAAGACTAAAAGATGGCAAAGGCTTAGAAGTCTCTCCAATTGTTCAAGCTTAGCATGAGACCCTGTAAGTCCTGTGCATGTGCTGGAAGAATTGTGCTGAGTAGACTAAGTCAATCTTGTCCTGAAATCAGGATGATCCACACTGTTCTTGCTATGATGCACGCCTTGTACCTCTGTGAACTGCTAAAGACTAGTTCACATCTATTCTGCTGAAGAAGAGTTTTCTGTGCAGAGAACAATCACACCTGTATTGTCTATGGCAAACAACCCTTAGAAAAAACTAGTCTGGGTTGCTCACCTAGCTTCTTCTAGAAGATACCTAGTAATATTCACTGTAAATTAAACAACCTAGGGAAGAGATAGTATGCAGTGTAGATCATCAAAAAATATAGTAATGAATCAAAAGTAAAATGAGGTAAACTCAACACATCAATATGGATATATTTATCTGCTTCAGCCCTGGTGACACATGTATCCATAAAATTTCTTAAGATCCTCCTGTCTTACTGAACTAGCCATGGGACAGCAGAAATCAGATCTAACTTTGATGTACAACAATCCAGAGGCATCTTGTGCATGCTAGTTTGCCTTAAAAGGCTTTTTGAATAGCAATTCCTGATGCTACTGGCTTTTTCAGCAGAAGAAACATTCTGCTATATTGTGCGGATGGGCTTTTTAAGCTTCAGGCTTCAAAGAAATTGTTGCATAGAGGCTGGATACCCAAAGAAAAGAGGAAGATCATATAATTTAGCCGAAAAAAAAGAGATCAAATTTGAATTACATGGGAATGATGCACTTCTTCCCCCCACCCTTTAACTGCTTCTCTGTGGCAACAGAAAGGATAGCTCTCCAGAGCTCTCCCCCTCTAATCTCCCTTCCAGCTTCTCATCTTCCTGTGGCCTGAAAGGCTCATCTCCAGTCACTCACTGAGAGGAGCAGTAAAAGTCAAGAAGTGTGTAGGGGGGGTAGCAATCACAACCACTTTAACTATGATTATCCAATGCTAAGTGAGAGCCAGGGAGAAACAAAGGGAGAAGAAACAAAGGGAGAAGCATCAAAGCAAGACCTCTACTTGACACTCTCAGTGAAAGGCTCAAGAGGATGGCACTAGTGATGCTTTGGTTGAAACACTAGTTCAACCTCCTGTTCTTTCTATGAGCCATTTTGTGTTGCGGTTCCTGGATACCTGTGGCTCCAACAGGACCATTAATTCTTGGGAACTAATTAGTATGTACTTAAAGCTGTTACATTATTTACACTTGTAAATACACTTGCGCCTGACTGTATGTACACTCTAAGTATTCCCTCCTTCCCTGTCTCAGTCCATAGCACTGCTTTTCAATATTTTCTTCATTTGCCACCGTAGCATTATTTTCAAAGAAGGATCACACCCTCAAGAAAGGAATGAGAGTTTACAGGCAACAGGCTGTTCCTTGCTACCTTCAAGAAGGTACCAGTCTGGAAGATCTCTTTATTCACCCAACTTGTTTGTCAAAGCAAGCTAGGATGCAAATTTCCACCCTTCCCTCATCAGAATATTCCCTACCAGCCAGCACTGAAACTCAGAACGAAGCCATTCCCTCAGGCACATTCTGACTCGAGGTTTGAGGTCATCAAGAAAAAAAAAATCTCAGCTTAGCTATGATGGATATTAAAGTTGTTCCTCCTTACATTTAAAGGACGCCCTTTAAATTAGAAGAATTCAGAATGACTAATGATTTTTCCTTGTCATATGTTTACATGGGGCATACTGACATCAACACACCATTAATTACAAATTCTTGCTTATAAAGTAGTTCTTTAAGTGTTGCATCTTCCCATTTCCACCGTAGTCTGGTGTAAATCACAGAAATAGCTAGGACTGTAGCCCAGCAATCATCACACTATTATCTTTTTAATTGATGGTAATGGCCAGAATAAATTTCAGGCACCCCAAGGGGTGGTTAATGGATTTTCTAGCTTGAGGGCAGAGCAACAGGAAGCTTTAACATTAATCAGTGAGATGAGACAACCACACATGTCCTACACTCCCCACCCCATCATAACACTAAGGTCATTGCAGTTTTCTTTAAAAGGTGGGTGTTACCAGGCAGGAAAAAAAAACAAAAAAACAAAAAAAAAAAAAACACCTCGCAGCAGGGCTGAGCCTAGTTATATTTGATATACTAGCTCAGCTGAGCTATGTTAGCATCCATCCCTACATTATACACCCAGAAAACTGCTTTAGCCCATCTCCCGTTAAGAGCAAGACAGAGGTTTATCGCATCACAAGAATGTTGCAGGCCTAATCTTGCCTTTATTTCATACCCTGCAGAAGAGGCTTCCTAGCTAGCACCATCCAAGCATTTGCAACACAACATGCCATCTTCGTTCTACCCTGCCAGTGCAAATCAACAGCTAGAAAGCTTAAAAGATCCAGACAGCCCAAGACATTATTTTCAAAATCACTGTCCAAGTCCCTTAGTTGTTATTATGGAGTAACTCCCAAGGACCAGTAGCATTTTAAAACCAACTAAAAACATGCTCATGCATTAATGTATATTGAAGTTATTTGGAAGATGGAATTCCCATGCCTTAGGTAATGCTAATATATATATATTTTTTGCCTTGTTTTAAACTATCATGACTCCCAAAATCTGGATAGAAGAGAGTACAGGGGGAAAAATATTAAGTAAAAAAAAAACCCCAAAACCACATCTCAGAGTGTTTCATCCCACTAGTACTAGTGTTGTCATTATTCATTCATTGAATATTTAATAAAACAGTCTGTCACCCCACAGGAAAAAAAAGCTCAAATGAAACAAGGAGAAAATCAAAAAGAAATACCCTTTCAGTTTCAAATCCTTCCAATATCATCTGTCAAGACTTCATTTCTAAAATGTTGCAAAAGATTTATCTGACTAATGCCATTTTCCCCAGCAAAAACCTGTTCCACTGGAAATGTTTAAATTAGTTCTCTGAGTCCTAGTAGTGAACAGGCTACAGTGCTAGCTAGACTGTTAGTCTACCCCATTACCCAAAAAGGAATTAATTGTTGCTGGATTTAAAAGCTGTGCTAGCGGATTACTTCAATTAGTGTACCCAAGAATAACTAACTAATGCTTCAAAGCAGGTAAATACAATGATAGGGTTTTTTTTTTCTTTTTAAAGCTATTTGAATGATGCAGCTGTACCATTTATGTCAGTTTCAAATAATATACATCACCCAGCACCACGAAGCTTTATTTTTTCCTCCCAGTTGGTAGGAGCATATTTATCACTATGTATCTCAAGGATCGGTGGGATATAAAGCTTGCTATTTATAGCTACTCTTGGGGTATCGAGCAAGTGACAGTAATTTGTTCCCTTGACATCTAACCTTAGGTCAACTCCAGTAGCAGATGATGGATTTTTTCAGGAAATGAAATCAAAGTACACAGCAGAAGATTAATACCATTTCAAAAGCCTGAGGAGAATGCATGTTCCCAGTCCCTCTGCAGAAAAAAAAAAATGATCAGGAGCATGTGCTATGTATTAAGAATAGACTAAGACGTGGTCAAGGTGAAGAATTCAAACAGTCTGTTAGCAAACTGATACACTGGCATTTATGCGTAGAGGAATTGCAGGCTCATAATCTTGAAATGAGCTCAGTTCTTCTGGTTCTTCGATTCTGAAATTCATCTTTAAGTCAGAGCCAGCTACAGATAAGATGGGATCTTTTTTTTACGTTACTGGTAAATGATAAAAGAAAGGTAAAGCTAGGCTGTAAATTCCATATCAGCAACTTACTGTGCAAGATCAAGTTATTATTTTGCCCTGCATTGCAAAAATTACTCATATTAATTATATCTTCTGTTTGTAAAAAAATAAAGACTGCAAACTGAATTATCTTGAAAAGATTCCTAGATGGTAAAATCCTTATAGGCCACATTCATCCATTACTCATAACTTATATTCAAAGTGCCTTTAAAACAAAAAAAAAAAATCTGAATTTGACCAGAAGATTCTTTTTCCCTCCCTAAGCCACCTGCTTGTTATTTATTTGGAATTAAAATTATAAGAAAAGTCTTTCCAAAGCTGCGGTGCATAAAGACGTTAATTATACAATCCAGTCATTAAAATAATGCTACCAAGAGGAACTTGGCCAAGTACTGAGAAGTCCTTCTACCTTGTTATAACAGACTTGCCATCCTCAGCCTCTGCTAATTTCCTTAAACAAGGTGTCTTCCAATATGCTCAGAAAGTCAGCAAATTTCTGGTTTTTTCACTGGCCCCTAGATACATGACAACAAAAACCATAACCCCCAGCATTAGAAGAAAGGGAAATAATCTGTTGTATGTTGGACAGATAACATATTAGCGTTTACTTCCATCCTGTAGGAAATGCAGCATACTTAGCTCCTAACCCAAAGAAGAGCTTATCTGGCTATATTTATGGAGTATTACTTCATGCAACATAGAAGCAGAAGTACTCTGCATCCCAAAACAGCTGGAAAAAGCCATGCTAATTTCACCTGTGTGGAAGCCAAGTCTGGTAGAACAAGAGTTATTAGTTACAAAAGCTTCAAATCTGAACTTTGAATCACAAAGGTCACACAGCTACGTAAAGATAACACCCTCAAAAAGAACCTTCATAAGTCCCTGGACATCTGTCTGGGAGATGCTTGCCAAGCCCTGTCCTTCTGCTTGATGGAAAGTCACTGATAAACGCCTGTAAGTAGAAGGCCTTCAATTTAGCTTTGATTTATTAGGACCCGACTAGAACAGACAATTTAAGTAACAAAGAAAAGGAACTCTCGTGGCTGGATGGTGGGGAAGGGAAGGAAGCAAGAATGAGTGCAAGATTCAAAATGTGCGGTTCAACTAGGGAAACAGATATTCCTGTATCACAACTATGCCCAGAAACCCACTTTCAGCACTATCTACGCACACAGACACACCTCCCTCCACCATTTATCAAACAGGCTGCCTAAAATCTAATAATTTGTTGCTTAAGCAACATTATAGGTCCAGTAGCAGATGAAATAAGACCAACCAACCGTGATCAGTTCTTCTAGGACTCCACAGAACAGACCCCTGCCAAAAATGCAGTGAATCCCCATTCTTCAGAGAACTAGAATCAAAGCACTGTAAACATACTAGTAGCCAGCGGTTTTTTTGCTGCTTCAGAATAAAGTTCCCTTCTCAGCCCATCTAATCTTTGGGTGAATAAGGCACCTTAACCTTCACATCATGTATGGGCTTTTTCTCTCTTCATCCTCTTCCCCCTGTTTTAAAATTTATGGTTATCATTTAGGCTGATCTCAATTTCCATTAATAATATGTGCAACTGATGTACATTTAAGTGAATTTAATCACGTTGTAGTGACAGGTTTAGCTTAAAGCAGGGCTTCACTTAGAACTATCAAGTAAATTTCTCTTGAAAAGGTCAGTTTAACATTTAACAGGAGGGCCCATTCCAGACATATTAGAATTCGCTCCACTTGTTTCCAGTGCAAACACTTTTCAAGCCAGCTCCAAGGGAGGCATGTCAATCAACAGAGAAAAGTGCCAGGTGCCCAAGGGAGAAGGTTTGCTGAATGCTCCCATAAGCAGACAGCCCAAAGGCTGCTCAAACACATAAGCAAAACTGAAATAGTCTTCCCTCTTGTTCAAGGTCTGGGGCTGGACTGGAGTAAGGAAAGCAAGCAGAGCTGGAGGAGCTTAGGCAAGTCCCTTACAAGTCAGGCTTCTCATTTCTAATTGCTGCAGCAACAGGAAGGCAGCGGGAATGACCTTGTGTGCTACAGAGACGAGTTATTGTGCATGTGTCCTTAGAACATTTATTATCGCTCCGGTGGCTCTGCAAAGGGATCTGAACAGGCTGGACTGCTGGGCTGAGTCCAATGGCATGAGGTTTAACACGGCCAAATGCCGGGTCCTGCACTTGGGGCACAACAACCCTAAGCAGAGGTACAGACTAGGAGAAGCCTGGCTGGAAAGCTGCCAGGAGGAGAGGGACCTGGGAATGCTGGTTGACAACCGACTGAACATGAGCCAGCAGTGGCCCAGGTGGCCAAAAAGGCCAATAGCATCTTGGCTTGTATCAGGAACGGTGTGACCAGCAGGTCCAGGGAGGTTATTCTCCCTCTGTACTCGGCACTGGTGAGACCGCACCTCGAGTCCTGTGTTCAGTTCTGGGCCCCTCACCACAAGAAGGATGCTGAGGCTCTGGAGCAAGTCCAGAGAAGAGCAACGAAGCTGGTGAAGGGGCTGGAGAACAAATCTTACGAGGAGCGGCTGAGAGAGCTGGGGGTATTCAGCCTGGAGAAGAGGAGGCTGAGGGGAGACCTTATTACTCTCTACAACTACCTGAAGGGAGGTTGTGGAGAGGAGGGAGCTGGGCTCTTCTCCCAAGTGACAGGGGACAGGACGAGAGGGAATGGCCTCAAGCTCCGCCAGGGGAGATTTAGGCTTGAGATTAGGAAGAAATTCTTCACGGAGAGGGTGGTTAGGCATTGGAACGGTCTGGCGAGGGATGTGGTTGAGTCACCGTCCCTGGAGGTATTTAAGGATAGGGTAGATGAGGTGCTTAGGAGCATGATTTAGGGATTGGTGGGAATGGTTGGACTCGACGATCCGGTGGGTCTCTTCCAACCTGGTCATTCTGTGATTCTGTGGTGTTTGTCAGAGGTAGTTCAGCTGGGAAGAGTGGCTGCTACACCAGGAGGCTGTGCTGCCATTCAGCAAGACCTGGACAGGTTGAAAAGCCAGGCAGAGAGGAACCCAATGAATTTCAACAAAGGAGTCCTGCTCCTAAGGAGGAATAAGCCCTTGTACTGCTGACTGACCAGCTGGAAAGCAGTTCTGGGAGTCCTAGTAGACAAGTTAACCATGAGCCGGCAATGCATCCTCATGGCTAAGGTGGTCAATGATATCCTGGGATGCATTAAGATGAGCATTGCTAGAAGGTCAAGGGAGGATACCTTCCCTCTCTGCTCTGCCCTAGTAGGATCATATCTGGAGTATCGTGTCCAGTTCTGGGCTTCCCCAGCCCCCTCCAAAAAAAGGAACTACCAGACAGAGTCCAGCAAAAGGCTATTGAGATGATTAGGGGACTGGAGCATCTTTCTTACAAGGAGAGGCTGAATGAGTTCAGTCTGTTTAGCCTGGATAAGAGAAGACAGAGAGGGGATCTTATCAATGCTTATAAATATCTAAAGAATGGGTTTCAACAGGACAGGACCAGACTCTCTTCAGTAGTGCCCAGTAACAGGACAAGAGGCAAAGGGCATTAAACGGAACAGAGGAAGTTCCACCTGAACATGAGGGAAAAACTTCTTTACTGTGAAAGAGCACAGGGACAGGCTACCCAGGGAAAGTGTAGGTTCTTGTTCTTCAGAGGTATTCAGAACCTGTCTGGACACATTCCTGTGCAACCTGCTACAGGCAAATCTGCTTTAGCAGAGAGGTAAATGATCTTCAGAGGTTCCCTCTGACCATGACCATTCTATAATTCCTTCCACACAAACCACTCCGTACTTTGGCTCATCCTCACACCAATATACTGAAATTAGTTTCAATCAAATCATCTTACAACAAGGCAAATGTTAAGATATAGCTACTCTCAAGTGTCACAAACCTTCAGTTTAGAAGCCACCTCCATCTTAAGAGACCTCTCTGAGTCACTCTGCTACTTATTATTGTTGGCTAGTGCTCTCCTTCAGCCCTTTGAACTCTCCTTGTGTATATGACAGAAAGAGATGTTTAATAATGCAACTGCACTCATGATTATGGAGAAGAGTAATAGATTCACCAGCAATTTGACTAATCAAGCTGACAAAGTGATTGGGTTCAAAAAGGGAAGGACGCTCCCAGCAGCAGTTCATTAAAATAAAAGTGAAATTCTGCACGTTTCCAGTGTAACAAAAAGGATTTACTAGTCCATAAAAGGGAAGAGAATATAGCCTGGATAATCTCAACTATCAGCAAGATCTAGATAATAAAAATCAGGTATAGGGTGCAGATAAAGACTGGACTGGCTTTTCTAATTTCACTGCAGAGAATCAGAAAACAAAATATGAGAAGAGGAGGTAGTGCAAGGAAAACCCTTTTACCTACAGAACCATTTAGGTCAGGTGATTGTAAGATGACAGGTTTTCCTGTAGCAGTGGAGACAATCATGCCTCAGAGCGGGCCATGACAAACCTCAAAAAGCGAGCTAGGCTTTGTGGGAGAAATGTGCAGATGCAAGAAAAAAAGGAAAGCTACTTTGAAAATGGAAAGCTGAGTCATCCTCACACAGCACAACAGTGGTCCCATGAAATTATCAACTCTGTGATGTTGCTGACAGTCAAGGAACTCGGGCTGGGTGGACGTATGAGAATATATTAAGTGTACTTTTTTGTAGGAATGTTTTATTTATGAGAGTAGAACAGAACTGTTGGGGAGAATGAAATAAAACCTGTGTAATTTTAAACAAAATTATTATTTAATTGTAAGGCTTAATTGGAAAAAATCCTAAATTCACTAATGGATAAAAACTGCAGGGTTTATTAGACTCCCGAGTTGCTAATAATTTTGATAAAGGACATTTTAAAATGATATATAGGAGATGTGATAGATGTGGGGCTCTTCTATTTGTTCTGGCCTGCTTTGTTTGCTCTAAGAATAGACTTAAGGTATTTAAGAGGAAAACTGCTGGTGAAAAGAACAGAAGAAATAAGCAAGAAAAAACATAGCTTGGGAAAATCTGCCCCTTTAATGGCACTTAAATATCATTAAGGGACAGATCAGGTAGAGGAAGGGGTTGAGGATGAAGGAGCAATTGTGTCTGCAGGAGAGGAAATGTGTTACAATTCAAATTAGTTCAAACCACCCTGAAAATCCATCAGGAGGGCATCTAAGTGAGACAAACATTCCCAGCCCCTGTAAAGAAGAGTCACCAAAGAAGGGACTACTGGCCCAAGGCTGGCTTTATAGCTTGGTCACTGATGTGGGAAGAGAAGAGGGAACCCGAGGGTGAGAGGGTGACAAATTGCACTCTCCAAAATTTCTTGTTGCAACACCAGGTACAAAAACCCTTGCTACAAAAAATTCCCCTGAACAACTGTACCATTGAATATACCAGACATGCTTTTATCACATTGAGGTTTACAGTAGGCTTTCTAAATGTTTCCTCTTGCTGCTTAAAACAAAATAAACTTCGGTATGAGGAAGTTTACTTTTGTATTCATCAGTAGTTTACAGATCCCCAAAAGAGCATGTGTTACCAAATTTCTTCATTAACACTGATAAGCATCGAAGAACACAAGCTGCATTTAGGCCACGACTCTCAAAGATAATTGAATTCTGCAGGACAGGCATAGCCATCGACACTGGGAGCTTATTGAAAACACAGCTGGTCTTGGGAGCATGAAACACTTACATTCCCACTTTTACATTTCAGGCATTTACAGTCCTTTGGGAAATTCCTGTGAACTTTTCAGAGGGATGAAGATATTTACAGCATTCCCAAAAGTGACGTTGCTCAACTATCCAAAAGAAATGAAAAGCCAGGGCAAAATCTGAACCTGATAGAGCTCAAATATATCTTCTGAGGGCTGTGGCAAGGTGACCAGGAAAAGGAATTTTATTCTGTAGAGAAACAAAGATGGACACAAAAAAGTGATTCCATTATCACCCCAGAACCCTTTTGCCTCCATGAATAAAGGCTATTGAGCTGGATCAGAGGCTGAACTGTCTTCAAACACTGGACTTGCACATAATGATTAACTCCTCACTCATCTAAATAAAACCTTCAAATCAAACATCTCCTTTGGGTACCTGGGAAGGGAGATACTTACTCAGCTAATTAGACACAGTTGTCATAGCAGCTAATCAGTATACCTAGATTCAACCCAGTGATTGGTACCAGCTGGGGAATTGTTTTAAATGAACCAGGGAATTAAGAAAGCACACCTTTGGGACCTGCTTAAACAAAAGTCTTTGGCTGACAGAGCAAAAGAAGATGCAGGAAACAAAGCAGCAACTAAGACTAAAGTTTGCTTTAGAAAATCAGGAGTGAAGAGAGGTAGAAGTGATTCTTGTGGCAATTGACAGACCCATCTGACCTGCAGCACTGGTGGGCAACTCAGTAGTAAGTGTCTACTTTAGGGGAAGAACCGCTAATTAAGTATAACAAATTATTAATTCCAGAAAGTCAGCCTTGAGTGCAGCAAATCACAGTGCAGGAACACAAACGATAAGTAAATCACATACACCCCTGCCTGGGGACAAGAACAAGATCTCTGTTCTCCATCTCCAAATAAACACACACTCCTAGTCCATTAGTTCAACTAATGGAATGGTCTTTTTATGCTGAATGAAGATGCTATTTGTTTACTCTGTGACTCTGGCAGAAAGGAAACACTAACAGTGTCTCTTCCTTACTACATCACCGGGAGTTAAGTCAGCAATAATACTGACAAGTCCTGTTCCATTCAGAGGCAGCAAGTTGAGGGTCCTTGCCTATAACTACCTCCTATTTACAGGACTCCATCACTGGAAGAGCTACACTGCCAGGTCTGCTCCTTCAAAGAATCTCGGCCTCTTGGCAGTTTACCTTTTCTTCAGCTGTTTATTTTATTTTTGCTTAAAACATTACAGAGCGATATTTAAGGTACAGCTGAATTTCTGAACACCCTGTTCCGTGAGCTCAGTGAATCAGCACCAGCAAGTTTGGGTCTTTTAGCAGGACTGCTGGCAGGTTAAGATCTGAGCAGATGAGATTCACCTCCCACAGGTCTCTGCCACAGCTGTATATCAATGTTACAGCCACATACCAGTCACAGCTGGTCACCTGAAAATCAGGGCAACCACCTGCACCTACTACACAAAACCACAAAGCAAGGCAGGGGCCACAGCACCCGCTGCAGAGGAGCAGGTGCTAGGCTTGGTCAGAACACTAACAGTTATTGGGGATTTTCTTCCCCTCTGTCTCCCAGAAAGGGCACAGTGATCCCAATAACACGTTAGCAAGGACAGCAGGCTTAGCTGGCTATTGATCAAACTTATTCTGACACAGCACAGAAGTTGCCAATCAGGTATTAAAAAAAAAAAAAGTCCATTAGCCTCAGTCAAATTCTTCCTTAGAATTTACCTCTGCCTTAGCATCTCCAGTCCCTTGGACAATAAGTCTAGTCATACCATTAAGGCACTCAAGTTTGAATCTCCATAGACCCCTCTGGGTTCACTAATCACTCTTATTATCTTCAGCCCTTATTCACATACTTGAAATCTTTCCTAGGAATCAGATACCAATAGTAGGTTGTGTGAACTCCTCCACGAGGTAGGACAGCAAGCTGTGAGCCTTTGCCTGACGTGCCAGCAGCACTCCCTTCCCCAATGCACTCACCTGCCTGCTGTATCCACCTGATTTGGTGGATACTCAGCTGCAACAGTCCTAGTGCCTCCTAGCTCCCAGGAGGCACATTATTGGGAGGTGCCCAAACAAACAGAAAGGAACATATCATTTCACAAATACTAACTCATTTTAAAAGAGCTTTGTGTACTTATGGATGGCACAGAAAAGACAAACAAATTTGTCTTTAGACAGGAATAACTGGTAATGAGTCTGATCCAAAGCTTACTGAAATCCACATGAGCTTTTCCACAGATGTAATGACAGTTTACAGGAGAGTCTGTTATTGTCATCTATAATTGCATAAAAGGCTATAAGAGGTTTAGTGATTGAGAGGACAAATGTTTGACGTCCGCACTAAGCAAAATTCTCTCCTTTTGTGTGATGTTACATAAGAAATAAGGGTATTGTGTAGCTTCCAGAGCAAGGCTTAAAACTTCCTGAAACCAACAAAGGAAAGGAGAGAAGCAAGGAGGCCAGGGAAGCAGTATTTTAGGAAGGAAAGGAAGGGACAAAGCTATGTAGGAGGACAGGATGACAATGCCCAGAAAGATATTGCTAAGACATGCACATGATGACTGTCAAACGTAACCCAAATGCACAAGTTAAGGCTTTAAGGCATCTTAGATGTTGCTAAATTTACTCAGCATCTTTCTTCCCTTCCTGGATGGATTTGAGCTCATTAAGTGCAGAAGTGATGGAAGACATCAGTTTCTACATGAAATAAAACAGATGCCAAATTGAATTGAATTATGCAGCCAGATTTACACAACACATGCACTTTCTCTATGTGCCAGATTAAGCTAAGACCTTGTTTGCGTTCTCCAAAGTAACAGAGGCCCTTCCATAAAGAGCGGGTTCTTAAACTTACTAACGTAGCTGTCGATGCTCAATCTTTTAGAAGATTATGTAGTTCTTGCATAAGGGCAGGTAGACACAGTAAGTGTTGGCATCATCCCATGCATGACATTACCTGGCCCACCAAGAGCAATGCTGACAATAACTACATGATTCCTTTTCTCCCCAGCTTTCCCCTCCATCAGTGAAAAGATTTTGCAGCCACAAGAGGCTGATTTATCCCATCGGATAGTGAACATCTAGGCTTTAAAAAGCTGATTTTCAGATTCCATTCTCAGAACAGAGAGGAAGGACACAGCCTGCTAGAATTTTAACTCCCTGTTTCTTCCTTTCTAACCAAGATTTCTACAGGTACTCTTGGGGAAGAACTTTCACATGGGAAGCCGATCTATCAAACAGGGAAGGAGGAGGAGGTAAATTCAATTCTCTACGTCCCACTTAACCAGAAGAGGGCAGCACAGCCATCACTAGATTCATTCACAAAATTAAATAATCAATAAGCCAGCAAGATCCCCACTGTAGGTTCAGGTACAGTAATTAAAAAGGTATCACTCGTGTTCAGACAAGTGTCCCGAGTAGATGAGTCTTCAGAGTCAAGGTCGTTGCTACCTCCCCAAAGAGAAAAATATTTTTGAAGTGGTAGTAACAATATGGCCAGCCTGGAAGCAATACAGAGCTTTCTTCTTACAAACTCCCATTTTCTAGTAAGCAGCATGGTACAAGTTTATACAGCACAAGTTTACTAAGAATCAAAATTTTTCCTTATTGCTTAATGGAGCTTTCCAAAGTCATCCCTTCTACTTTCTCAATTCATTAAAAGGATAAGGCAGCGCTAGAAGAGCTATCAATAAAACTCAAAAGACATTCTGTTCTCTGTCTACCATACGAAGCTCCCTGCCCTAAAGGCTACACACAAGTCCAATTTTGTATCATTTACTTTTTCATTTCCATGGGGCACTCCATCCAACATGGGTAGCAGCAAGTTCATTTTATAATATAAAATACAGCTGGGTGAATTTGAACTTCACGTATATAAAGAGATGTAGGGAAAAGAAACTGGGTAGCTAAAAGCACAAAAAAATGCTCTGTTCTCGAGCATGAATTCAGTTCTCCTTGCAGCTGACACAGGCCAACAACCACCTGGTGCTTTTCAGCTATCCCTAATTCTGCGTGCTAAAAGTTTGTCTTGGTTCAAATGATACATAGTTCTGAGGAGAAATAACCCCCACATAAACACACTCACCAGGGGTAGTAAATACCTCTACGAAACACTTCTGCTGTTCTATATAATACTGGAGCTGGAAGGCTACATCAGGGAAGTATCACACTCTTAGCCTTGTTCTTACACACTTTCCTCTGCTGCAAGTTCACATTGATGACAAGGTACTGGCTAAAGTTGATCTTGGATTTGATCCTCCCTTACTCAATGATCAATTCCTACTAATTTTGCAGGATTACTTATAGTAAAAAAGGCTACTCCTAGTCGTTATAACAGGAATAAATAGTCTCAGACCTTCTCTCAGCTAAATGAGGCATCCTTGGCCTCTGGATTTGATTTGGAAGAAAGTTGCAACATGGATTCCAATGGCTGAAGAACTGCATCTCATGAATAATTATAGATCTTTTACCATACCAAGCTAACAAAAAACCACATACTTCCTTTTCTTTTCAGAGCACTAATCACTATTCCAGGAGTAACTACACATCAGAGATAATCCACACACATAAAACTAGGCTATTATATCTCTATACAAGTTTTTCAAAGCAATTTCAACAGAAATTCTGCAAATTAACAAGCCTTGTTTACTCCAAGAGGTTTATTCTGTCTTCTTTCTAAATACATTGACTCAGCAGGCTTCTGAAACAATAAAGAGCAGCTGAATGTAAGAGAAGCCAACTGCCCAACCCAATTCCTTTTTAACTATAGTAACAGAAGGGCTGGACAATGAATTTATACTTATTACAATACTGACCATTATTTTATAATGGGACATAGATTCACTAGACTTTATAGCTACACTTACTGTATTTCAACCACCTTTTCTGTTTATTTTGCATATTGATAACACTGAAAAGCTAAATGGTAATAGCAGCTATCAAAATAATATAAATAGTAAGCCAAGCCTAATAAGAAGGGTGATGCTGCTTTTATATCAGCAGCCAGATGTCATTCCTGGAGCACATGGACAGTTAGTGGAAAGTGGAGCAGCTGGACTCAGGTCAGTGATTTAGTACCAATTTCTACAAGGAGAAGAGCTGACCCCCTCTGCAACTGCTCTAAGCTCAACCACATCTAACCTTCCTTGCCTCAAAAACTAGATTTCCTCCCCAACCTCTCTTCAGTACATGTTATTTTTACCTGGCCTGAGCAATCCTTTGTCCACCTGATTCTACCATTCACTATATATTTTTTTTCTTTCATTTCCCAAGTCACTGTTCTTATAAAATAGACACTAAACTTGGATAAATTGCAATTTGAAACATTTACTATATGGACAACCATAGAGGGATATTTCAGACTTGTCTAATTTTATATCTATTCTTTAATTCAATATTTCACCAAGTTAGCCTTAATGCTGAATTAGGTAATTCAGAATGAATTCATGTAAAACAATTATCTTAGCAAAATGGATATGAGTGAGTTCAGCTATGAGATGTAACTACATCACAATAGCAACACTTCCATTGACTAAACTTCTCTACTCAGATTTCTGTGCTACCACACCATCAGGGTGGGCATCTCATATCAGAGCAGAAATCCATTTAACTCAGCGCCCCGTCTCTGATGATAGCCAACAACAGTTAACTATGTAAGACATCAGGAAGTGTGAATTCATATTTCCTCTAAATACTCTCCAGGCCTCCAACAGTTGGGATTCTGTGACTTTCTGGGCCACAGATGGCATCCTGTGAAGGCATATTTAGATTGTTTCTGTAGAACAGAAACATCCTAAAAAGTATGATGCATTGTCGCACTTTCCATATCTCTTCCAATCCTGCCCAGAAATCCCACCCTGGATGCAAAGTTTTGTTGAAAATTTCACGTTGTCAGAGAAAGCTTTTCATGCCAAAGCAGTGCCTTAAAAGAAACATTTTGCAATTTTAACTTCTTTACTAATTCAATTCCTGGCTCCTTAGCCAACGTAGCCATTGATCAAAGCACTCCATTTTAGTCCCTTCAAAATGGGACAAGATGATGAGTCCTCTGCACATTCCAGCTCCTACACACTATCTGATCATAGCTTTTCACCATGCTCTGAGTAGACAGCACTTAGTACTGTAATACAACCTTCAGCCCTCATCCTACTATTATGCCTTGGACTAAAAACACATCTCTTCAAGGGAGCTCAGCTTACTAGAATAATCCATTTGCTCCCTGTGACTACCTCAGGTCTCTTTATGGTTCGCTACCCTGCCTGTCTTAAAACTTTAAAGTTATACCAGATTTATTACCAGATTAATGGCAAAAAATGCCCTATATCACTGCACCTAGAACTAACCTTGCAGGATGTCATTAGAAATCTTGCCAGGGGAGGATACCTTGCAGCTGACTTTTGATACACATGAATTTGCCGATTCTTAATTATTCCTAACCAAATACACTATCATCTAATAGCCACAAAACCACAGAGTGACAGAACCCCAATCTCCCAGCATCCTGTTCTCTGAACCATACAGCTCTCGTATCACAGCAGGTTTATTCATACTCCTACTCACTCAGATCACAAACTGGGCTGATTAGCTCACAAAGAAACACTAAATAAGAAGTAGAATGCCTATTCTGAATCCAGGGCCCTTCTGCCTCAATCAAATTCTTGTGTTGAGGAAAAAGTGTCAGGAGATTGACAATAACTCCTCCGAGTCTCTCCTAAGACT
Source organism: Clamator glandarius (assembly GCA_033459285.1). NCBI lineage: Eukaryota > Metazoa > Chordata > Aves > Cuculiformes > Cuculidae > Clamator > Clamator glandarius. The sequence goes on along the minus strand of JAUNZM010000092.1, from coordinate 7,602,893 downwards.
GCATTTGTCTTCCAAATGCTGTTGTGCATCCTCTTAATAAAGCACTTAAGGAAATAAATCAAAGGTTATTAAAACACTTGTGACATCACACTTGCTTCTTAGAGTAACAGCTAAGTCTTGAATTTACAGTACATGTGTGCTGAGTAGGCGGTGGACTTAAAAAATAAAAAATATATTGGCTTCTTCCTCCTTTGGCTCTGTTACCAGAGATAAAGCAGACTGGGATTGTAATGTGCTTTTCTTACAATGGAGTTAGAATTGTGAAAGCTGTTAACATACAAAGAGAGATTACAAAGAATAAGACCATTTACCTTTGAAAAGGGAACACTTAGACGGGAAATTTACTGAGGTCTTTAAGTTTCTTTCTTACCACCTCCATCGTGACCAGCCTCTAAATTTTATGCTGCCTCCTAACAAGAGAGCACATCCTCACTCTAGCATTGGCAGGGAAGCGAAGAGAAATTATATTTCCACAATGCCTGCAGTCAGTGCACACTGCTCACGCTAAAAGGAGGTCAGAGTCGTGCAAGCCACGGATGTGCTTACAGGAAAGGACCAATAACTTAATAGTCTAATACATGTAACTTACATTTTTACGTAGGTATTAACGTGACAAATCATCAAAACTCATGTTTCAGGGCATAAGCTGATTTCTCTAGCAAAACTATCCCAAAGGAAGTAGGTTTCTTATTGAGAGTTTAACAGTGATAATAGCTGCTATTTATTGGGCACAGCAGGAGGCAGGCTAGGAAAAAAAGCAGACCACCTCCTGAATACTCTCCCAAGAAACATTCATTTAGAGAAAGAATTGCGCAAAACCTTCACAATCTTACTTAATCCATAACATGGAAGGCTAGTTCTTCCACTTAGTCACTACTACCATGGACTAAAGAGGCAAAACAACTGTAGTTCTCCCTCTCTCACCCCCCAGTAAAAGAGCAGAGCAGACGAGAAGAGGAGGCTGAGGGGAGACCTTATTACTCTCTACAACTACCTGAAGGGAGGTTGTGGAGAGGAGGGAGCTGGGCTCTTCTCCCAAGTGACAGGGGACAGGACGAGAGGGAATGGCCTCAAGCTCCGCCAGGGGAGATTTAGGCTTGACATTAGGAAAAAATTCTTCACAGAGAGGGTGGTTAAGCATTGGAACGGTCTGCCCAGGGATGTGGTTGAGTCACCGTCCCCAGAGGTGTTTAAGGTGAGGGTGGATGAGGTACTTAGGGGCATGATTTAGGGATTGGTGGGAATGGTTGGACTCGATGATCCGGTGGGTCTCTTCCAACCTGGTTATTCTGTGACAAACACAATTAGGGGAAAAAACTCTTTCATATCTTCATAAAGAAACAACCATTACAAGCGAGTTTCATATAGATTTCATTTTCCTGCTCTCTCTAGTGCTTCTCCCACCTAGTAGCTCTTTCTAGCAATTCACCTCGGCCCACTGTCATGAAACATCATCTGTGCTGATTTTCCTTTTTTGGAAAGAGAACTGACTGTTTAATAGGAATGGCTTATTAATGTCCTTTCTCACCCTTTTGCAAGTATTAGCATCTGTTTGGGCAGAATCCAAACTAACGATGTCCCAAAGATGACAATCCATCATGCCTGCAAAGAAATCCAAGTTAATGAAGGTCTTGGGTGAGAATATACCATGAGTTTGGCTTGGTAAAGCATATGCCAAAACTCTGTTATACTTAAGCCGTGGATGGAGACTGTAGACTTATGAAGCTTTGTTTCTACTCTACATCTTCCAGGATTTTTTTTTTTTTAATTAGGCAGCTTCATTCAAAACTCTCAGCTCATATACTGCAGATGGACAGGTAACATAACTCCATTCTCCATAGAGGAATGGTGAAGAAGCCTCCCTACATACAGTTTTGGGCAAACTAGTACTCACAGCTGTGATTCTCATGCCACAGTTCTGAACAGAAGATGCGTTGATTCCTACAAGCAAGAACAGAAATAGAGAAGACAAAAAAAATGTGTAGTTTTCAGCCTCCTAGATTGATCTTTTGGAGCTGAAACAGCCTGAAACTGTAAACACACTCAAATTATCAGTAAGAACACAGTCACTTATTGGTAAAGTGTAATGGGAACTTAGACCTGTCTACAGCTTCCTTTTATCCTTCTGTCTTTCAGAAGGGTTATTTAGCACAAATTTTATCTGGCCTCCCATTTCTTTTACTTTATTTTAAAAAGGTTTTGTATTCAAAGATAAAAGGACAACAATAGCCCAATTTTTACAGCCCCTACCAGACTGCCAGGTAAGTGCCCTGTAGATTTTAAAGCCTACAGCTTAACAAAAATCTCTCGGGCACAGAAGACCAGCAGTCCCAGCCTGCTGAGGAAGACTGGCAGCTTTTAATCAGTAACAAGGAACCTGTCATCTCCTCAGAACGTCTTCTAATATGTGTCTGTCCACTCAGCTGTTTCTCCCTTATATATGGGAAACAATCAGGTTCCCAGTTAACTCTGAGGAAGCATCTTCCCTTCTCCTGTTCTGCCTTAGGAAAGAGATCAGCTTCATAGCATTACTACCATGAAAGAGCAAAACCATCCAATTTTATCAAAAGTAAATAAAATCTGCTTTTGTTCACCAGCAGAATAGAAAGATTTTTTTTTCATTTTTTTTTTTTTTTTCAATTGCTAGATAGTGCAATCATGTAGGGCAACCATCATTCAGCAGGTTTGCAGGAAAGCCAGGCCAAGCTTCTGTTTGACCTAATCAGAACCATGATCCAAACTTCAGCCTTTGGCGTGACAAAGCAATATCTACGTGTCCGATTCACATAGAAATCTGCCACATTCTGATTCCCCTTCTGTCTCAACCTGATTTTTTTTTTCCCAGTCAAGAAAAAAGGTTTCAGGAATCAAGTCTGAAGAACCTTATGTTTCAGTTTTCCCACCTATATAGCATTTGGAGACATTCAATTTTTTTCCTCCCCATGTGAAAGCCGGGAAGAAGGTCTTTCTCCTTTCACAGAAAAGCTGAGACTATGAGCAGTTACCTGACTCTAGAGGCTCAGGCTTGAAGGAAAAACAAGGACTAAAAAGCATGTTAATAGAATGAACACTACTGCCTTTCTGTAAATATTTTGCCTCAGGGAAGACTGGGTATCAGACTCTCTCTTTCCTTAAGTCATTTAACACAAGATACATGTGGCATCTCTGAATTTCTATCACTTATCTCAGCATCTCTTACATGTAGACTACCTGTCTAGATTGCAAGATCATTGAAATGAGGTTTTATCTTTACATCCAACTACACAGCATGCAGTGAAATTCATGCAACTTCCTTTTAGGAGAAACTCATTTGGGAGGTAAGGGGGAAACAATGGATGAAAAAGAGAAAGGCGGCTTTTTACTTTCCATCGGCAAAGCACCGTATCAGTTTATAGTGCATTACAATTGATGCTCATAACTGACAGGACACATCTTCATCCACCACTTAATGCATTTTACCAGTGAAATGACTCAGTGTGATAGCAGGGGCAGGATGCCAACCAGGAAAGAAAAGTTCCTGAATCCCCATGTCTCCTTCAATCCTTCATAAGGGGAAGTTGAGCTGTAAATTAATTCCTTGCTCACCGGGAATCGAGTCCCCTTCAAGCTGTCCCTGTCGTACAAGCATAAACCTTCTCAGCACTGAGCATACACAGGCCCTCAGCAGCATATCCTAACGACAAGAGGAAAAATGAGCCTTCTTTGCCCTAATTGCTTAAGCTCCCTGCAAAGCACAGTATTCACTAACAATACTGGTGCATACACACAGATCTGGAGCCTCTCCCAGTGTCATTGGGCTTTCCTAATGAACAGCTCATGCACTGATGCCCTACTTTTTATTTCCCCGCTTGCTAAGTCTCTAACACAATGAAGAAAAGCCTGCTGCTGCTGAGAACTATGTTGTGGTCTGAGGTGCATAAGCCACTGGCACAGTCTCACTCAGGAGCTGGATTTGCTATCCCTGTTGAAGACACATGTCAATTAATCACAGGCTTTATTCATCCTTTTCCCTTTTGCCCAGTTATGGTATTATATGGTATGTTAAAGAGCTCATGGAAAAAAAAAGGGGGACACTCCCAAGAAGTCACTATATTTTGGTGCAAACAGAAGTCAGTTTATACTGCACAACAAACCATACCACTGATATATATTTAAATATGCATTTTTTACAGCACAGTTTCCAGATTTTTTACTAAGTCCTTCAAAAGAGACCTATTGGCACGTCTGGCTCTCCCAGCAGTAACGATATACTTTGAATATTTGCCTGTATCTCAAGATACAGAAATATTTGGGACCTGGATCTGAAGACCTTAGAGATCAGATCTCAACCTAGTATATCTCATTTAACTACAACAGGTTATTTGTTTACCAAAGCTCAGCCTCAACTATATTCTTTTGGATTTGTGATTAGTAGAGGATATATCCCTCTTAAAAGGTCAGTGCAATTTTACCCAGCTTAGCAAAATGAAGAGCGACTGCATAGATGTAAAAGGGATGGAAATATCAGAACATAAAGGGTGTTTTGCTTTCTGTTTATGAACTAGTAACTACTGTGTTGTTTGTCTTTCCTATTGCATATCAGCTCCAGTCTGGCTTGTCTGCAGTTATTACACGGCCACAACAGAGAGATGAACCCTGTGGACTGGAACCAGAGATAATTCTGCTGTTTTACCAACATCATTTGCAAACACAGGTATAGTCTTGGTAAAAGATGTGCAAGTTCATCTTCTAATTTGCAGAACAAGAATGACAAACTGCTTTTAAACACTGTATGTCTAATAAAGTGGTATAACACTGTGCATCTGTTATTTACAGTATATTGATAACATATGTCAGCATTAATACTCATTCTGTTGATTTACATGCTTTCTCATGCAGAAAATTGATTAGAGTTGTTCTTGATTTACTTGATAACGCTCCTACATTTCATGACTGGCTGCAACAGAAAACATTTTTAATATGCTTAATAAATTTTCATTGTCATTAGTGGTGAATATTTTATCCACGCAGACCGGGCAACGAGGAGCACATCACTAAATCCTCAAACAAATATGATCCTTCAAAATACCAGGATCTGATCCTTTAAGCTATGTCAAGGTGGAACTTACTTGAGATTGATTAAACAAACACACATTATGCCACAAAATGCAAGGGTTATATTGGCCCTTCTTCTTCAGGGAAGATAAGAACATGGTAAAATTCAGTAACATTTAAGTTTCCAGCTGAACTAGGATCCATTTAAGCAGCTTAAGCTCTCCAAGGGAAAAAAAAAAAAAAACAAACCAACAAAAGCCACACAAACAACTATTAACATCCCTTGTTTACATATAGGAAATTAAAGCTAGTTCTATGTAAGGATTAAGTATTTTTCAGAGTCCTCAAGGTTCCCTTTATGACACATGCTAAAGCTTCCTTGCCACACAAACTGGGAGCAGTGAAAAACACGCTGGAACTGTTAAGCACTCCTAAACTGGGGAGCTCAGAGTTCAGGTACAGTGTGGGAGCGTAGAACCATCATCAAGAACTTCCAGAACTAACAGAGCAAGAGATGTTGATTTGAACATAAATGCTCTTAAACCAACCAAACTCTACATCTTTCTACTTTTTGTCTGAAGAGTTTAAATTACTGCTACTTTTACAGCAAATTCCAACTCATCTTTACCAAAGCAGAACGATAAGATAACAAAGAGGTGGATGGCAGTATTCATTTTCTCCGAGGCTTGAGAGGCTGACAAGCGAAGTGTCCTACACCTCTCTCCAGAGCATGATATTTACACAAACTGAAAAAAGATTATTAGTCCTCCTCCACCGCTGTCTGCAGCTCATGGATACCATAGTTACTATTTTGACATTTTTATTTATCGGAAACATAAGCTTATCTTACTCCAGTGGTAAAAAAACATCATCTCCTAACTCTCACAGTTTAATCCTCTTTGTGATCCGAGAGATATCTAGGAAAGGAAGAGAAAAAAATCCAATACACTCAGTTAATTGCTCAGTGACAGATAATCTTTTCTCCTTTGTTTTCTTCCTCTTCTATAAAAGGAATAACAAAAAGTAAATAAAAAGTCCTCAACTAAAACTATGGCATAAATCTGTTCCGAGGATAATAGTGTAATTAAAGTAAGGCCCAGCCTGGCACAAAATCTCATTTAGCGTGTACAGAAGTAGCAGATCACTTGCCATCCAAAGCCCAGAGAGCCCAGCTTTACGCTCTAAAAGATAGTATAGATTTCCCTCATCTCTTTTCTCTTACTGCATTTCATCCCTTTGTGTCTGTCACCAGTGGTCTTTTAATTCATCAGTAGCTTTAGATGAGTGATCTCCATCCATTAGTGCTGCAGCCAGCAGTAGTTGAACCAGCTGAGAAATTACAGAGAATACAGAGAAATGTCCTCTTAGCAGGTAGTAACATGTTCATAAAGACAGATTCATATCTTGCAGGTGACAACATAGTTGTGTTGTAGATGGTTACAGTCCCAGCAGTCACAAGACTGTTTAAATCTCCCACCTACACTTTCAAGTGACAGATGTACTTATAACCAGCTAGAGCATAAATGACTCGTGTCTGCAACATGCTCCTAAACAGCCCTTCATCATTCATCAGCCTTTTAAGGATGCAGTCTGCACTGGAGGCAAGAGAAGTGTTTCTTTGTCATGCATTCAAAACAGAGATTCTTCTTCAGCTGTGGGTATCTGCAGAACTACCTTTCGCCTCTGTCCTTCAGAAACAGAACTCTTGACCTCAGAAATCAGACCAGACATGAGATTACGCTTTCTTCCATTCCCCAGTATCAAATCTAGAGGCATGAAATAAATTAACATCCAAGACATCTTTTTTTTCCCTTCTCTCAATCCTACTGGTTTTTATCCTTTTTAAACATACAGGGAGATTTAAATTAACACGTCACATAAGCATCCAGGAGGAGCTACAGCTAACAACCAATCTGTTAGGTACGTTAAATAATAAAATGCCAATCCTTTTATTGCTTTCCATCACACTAAGAACAGAGAAGCTATCCTAGGATCTTCACAGGGATTTTTATTAGTGATCTGAAGGTGTGTCTGTATGATGAGCAGGGATCTACAAACAGAGCTAGACTGAGGGCAGAGAATGATGCCATCACCTGAGACTTGTGTAAGGCAGCAGGACTGAGATTGACAATGAAGCGCACTTGCAACCTTCAGAGTAGTCATAAGCACTGAAGAGCTTATCAAGAACAATGGAGCACTGCAAAGATAAGGAGGCTCATTTTAGCTATCCTGGTTCTCTTTCAGCATTTGCCAGCCCAAAGCATTTGCACAGGAATTCTGGATGGTTGCCCATGCAACTGTAAATAAGTCCTCACAAGTGGCATGTGCCAAGTGAGCCTGAAGCCTATAGTTTCAAAGTAAAGCAAGTGGCTCCTCAAATATTCTATGGAACTCCTTGCTCTAAAATGACACAGATACTGAAACTTTTAATACACTCCAAGAGATGTTAGGAAAGTTAGATCATAGGGTATTAATCCCCTGGTATGTACTAAAACAACAACAAAAGATTATTCAGATCCTGATAGACCAGAAACTAGATGGAGGAAGAACCCTAAACTTCAACCCTAAAAATGAATTCTAGGGCAATGCTAGGAAGTGTTAAAATATGTTAAATCTACTCATATATTCTTTCTTAGACTGCTTTTTTAGTAATAGGATACTAGGCCATTACAATATTGTTAATCATGCTCTGATATTAGGACTGTGAGGAGTCCAGAAAAGTACACTGTACTCACCACCTCTAGGAATGCTATATTGCCTGAATCCCAGCTTCTGGTGCATCCTCCACTGACAATCCCATAATCCCTTCTCTTTTAACATTGCCAAACCCACAGCCTTTAAAGGCCCTTTACTATGGTGTGCACATCATAATAAAGACACAGGTAGTAGAGAAAATAGGATTTATTTTTTCTCATCACAAGTCATAGCAGCAGCATACATGAAATAGAAAGATCTGATTATGCACCCACAGTAGGATGAGAAATCATTTATACAACCCCACAAAATACTAATACTTTTGAGTGCTCCGGTTGCTGTTCAGAATAAATCCTAGAAGTTTTGTGTTTCTTTAGGTTTTGGGGGGTTTATTTTTGGGAGGTTGAGGGTGGTTTTTGTATGTTTTATTTCTTCAGGCTAGCAGACAAAGCACTAGCCTGAGTTCAGAATAAGCTCCATGTCAAATCCCTCCTTCAGCATTCTCTCAAAACTGTGCTCAGTTCCTTGAACAGAAAGTATATTTGTTCTACTTCTGACCCCAAATTCTTCCTTGGAAATGAAAAACCTTCCTCAACAAGTTTATCAAAACAAGTTTATTCTAAGAAGTTTGTTTTGAATACCCAAAGTTTTCTTATATCAAGACAGTATCCTATCCACCTCCATCAATGACCTACATACAAATCCTCTAGATCTCCATCAAAGTTTCACAGATGGAACAAAAGTACCACTAGAGCCACATGAAGTAAAAGCCCCTTAGATTCATTTTTCAGAAAGAAAAACAGGCATCATCTCCTTTCATTGAATCCAAATAACAGCCTTACGAAATAGACCATGGCCTAATTCTTTCCTTCAGTTCACAAAGTGCAAGATACGCTTTGAAATCATGAAATTATCAAGGCATTGCCCATAAATCAGTCTAGTAGTCAACATTATACAATTGGAAATCTGTTATCTGGCACTAATACTATCGGTTCTGAACAAACAGACATTGACTAATCGCTCACAGGTATTTCACCATCTTAGTAGCACTGACATTTCATAAGGATCTTTTAGGCAGTAGAGAGCCATGAGATCCTTCATTATAAACTGGGACCGAAGCCTGTCGAGTTCTCCTAAAAATAAACCAATTGGTAAATTTGATTCTGAATAAGGTGAGAAAGGGGAAATTAAATGATAGCACATCCATGAAGTACATTATCGAGCTGAAACAGGACAATCAGACTTCAGCCTCATTGTCCTTGGGTATGAAAGAACAGAAGTGAGATAGAGGAAGGTTTAGCTACAAACCTTCCAGCACATTTAAAAAAATCTAATTAAATTCAGTAAAAGAATTGTATCAGGCTCTTCCTATTTAAGTAAGGTGGTAATTATTAACTCAATTTATCTCCTTACCTCCAAAGAGAGCTCTCTGTGATGCTTCCCAGGTTGTAGTCATACAGCTTTGTCAGAATTAGAATCACCTGAAGGCAAAAGAAGAAATCGTGGTTAGTCTCAAACAATTACAACCTCATAGAACTGAAATGACCCCAGGGAGGGCTTAAGTTTCCTTCAATGGGTGCTTAACATAATTGAATGAATTGTTAAAAACATTTGCATAAAATGATGTGGGAAGTATTTGCAGAGATATATTTTGAGCCAATCAGACCTTTTCTTGCTCAGCTCCTCTGTGTGGTATCACCAAGTTCGTACTTTAACCCCAGGAGGCAGAGGGCAGTGGGAAGAAGCTGACATGCTAGACAATATTTCAGGATACAAGGTGCCTGCTGTATGCAGCAGAAATAGTCATTGCTTTCCGCTCTGGTTCACAAGCACTGAAACTGCTGATAGTTTTCACAGCTGTAGTGCACTGATAACCCAGTGGCCTGCATCCAGTCCAACTCCTCCTGGTTGTAGCAAATCATGTAACAATGGCAAATGATTACCAGTTTTGGCCCTGGAGAGTCATACTGGATATTAGGAGAAAATTTCCATGAGGAAAAATAGTTCAATATTGGGACAGGCTAATCAGAATGTCCAAAAAGCCTCCACCCTTGAAGGTTTGTCTGGATAGACAAAGCCATGGCTGACTGGATCTATAGCTGGTGATAACCCTGCTTCGAGTAAAAGGTTGAAGTAGAGACCTCCAAATGCCTCTAACCAAGAGCACTTCTATGACTTCAGTGAGAAGATTGAGATTTAGCCACAACTGAAACGCTTCCAGGTTTAGGAGTTTTATTAGCTGTTTTGATAAACAGCCTCTCCCTCCTGTCAAAACAGACACCTCTAGAATAAAATTATCTTACCCGGCGGAGGAAAGCAATTTTAGCAAAAGGAGTTTCAAGCCAAACATTTCAGCCTACTCTTTTGTTAATATCTTAAAAAAAAAAAAAAAAAAAAAAAAAGTACTAACTTTCAAGATGATGGGCTCCTTAAACAAGACCTACATTTTGGATATAAACTACCAGACCATTACTACTGTTAGTAATTTATTTTACATGTCTCCTTGCCAGGTCACTTTATACCCCCTTAAAACCACAGTAAATTAAAAAGGCACAACACCACTTAACTGACAAAACCCCCAGTCTATATGCCCCTACGTTATTATTTTCAGCCTGGGTTCCTTAAAAATGAGGCTCAGCCTGGGTTCCTTAAAAATGAGGCTCACAGGCTCCTCTGATAACACTGCCAACTTCAACCAGTTTGGCAGAAAACAAATGACTGGAGGAAATTCAGCCTCTATAAGTTGCGTGCAAGGTGGCATCAGTGTGGCAGAGGAACAGCCATGTGGCTACTTGCACCAAGAAAGAAGAACGAATCTCATCACTGCCATTTCTGAGGGCAAAAGCCATCCTACCTCTTATACACTGACAGACCCAAACCAGCTACACCAGGAGCTGCCTCCTTCCAATACATTCAGACCAGAAAAAGCATAGCTATGTGGGAGCTGAGGACATAAGCAAGCACGTAGTTACTGCAGTAGTGGAAGGCATAGAGGACAGAGCACACACATCTGAGAAATCGGTTTTTACAGCACAGCTCTTAAATCCCTCATAGCACAGACAAAGGCTGCCCAAAGCATTTCCTACCTGCACAAATACAAATCACGTGCAGCTGATGAGGGAGACACGAGAGGCATCTGAAAAAAAAATGGTTTACCAGGGCTGACCATTACCAAGCAGCCTCCTTTATTATCTGCCCCCATTTTTACCTCCTGCTATGCCTACTTACCGCTTTATGTCCAAAATTAGAGCCTCATCCTGCTATCCATAACTAACTGGCTGCAAACTCAAGCTATTAAATGCAAACTTCATCAGACAGAAGATAAGGCAGAGGGAAAGCATAGCAGGATTGTACCTCAGTGACCACACAAACAGTTCCACAGAGAAATATTGAAGACTGAGGAAAAGCACCCCCAGGGCCCCTGAGACAGCCCCACAGTGACTCCTAAGGACAACACACTACCACAATGACGGGGGCAGTTCACACAATAGCCATGACCCCATCTCTGCTCCCCAGGGCACCCTGACGTGGATATCCCCTTCATCCCCCCAAACAGCCACCCCTACTACCATCCACCAGTGACATCCCCATAAGCCAGGATGTCACTCCTTGAAGGGGTGGCCAACCTGTAAAGGACCAGTCGTAGCATCAGATGGCACATAGGCTTCACGAAGGATCGCACCAATTCAGGCTTTGCAAGCGCTGCATTTCAATCTCCACCCTCCTAGGAATTCTTACTGGTGACAGCAGGGCACCTGTCTCCTCCAGATACAGAACCACGTCACTGCTATCCCTCACAGCACCCTCTGAAAGGGTCTATAAATCCCCTGCTTGACAAATAAATAAAATTAAGGGGGGGGGGGAAAGGAAGATGAAGTTTGCACACAAAGCCTTTCTAAATAACTACCTTCCTGATAAAAAGCAGCAGTGAACTTGATGAGGTTCAGCGCCAGCCTGCATGGAGAGCTGCCTGGAGACCTTCCAAGCAAGGCAGGAGTTGCACACACCCTCAGCTTCAAGCCTCCCTTGGATCTGCAAAGCAGCCAGACAGTTGTTTCTATCTTTCCAAGCCTCGTTTGTCTTATTTTGGCCCTCTCCTCTGCTTGCCAGAGAAACCAGAGATGTAAATGACTAATGAATATTTCCCCGAATGAATATCTCAACATCTGGTAGTTTTAGAAGCAGATCTCAAGACAGCAGGCATAGAAACTAAGAAAAGTAACTAGGAAAAACCATGGAGTTTTCCCTCTATTCTTTGACACTGGTTGATGTAACCTTAGGGAAGATGATACGAGAACTAAGAATCACTTTCCCATTTGTAAAACCCAAGAATAAGAATCAGGCTAATTTTATTGAACACTAAGATTAGCAGTTTGTAATTACTGGTGCTAAATAGACTGAGAATTATTTTTCACAAATTACTCAGATTTTTTTTTTTCCAACTGAGGAAAACTCAGAAATCTCAAAACTTCCATGGAAAAAAATTCTTAGTGGAGCTTTCATCTCCTCACTTGAGGAAAAAAGATTGATATCCCAAATAGAATATGAAGTTACAAAGAAATAAAAGTACCAACATGAAGAATCAAAATACTTCACTTTCAGAGCGCTGAAACATCTCTTTTGTTCTTTTTTATTCCCCCAGAAATTTCAGGAAAACTTACACAACCTTACAGTGCAGTTGTCATCTTGCATCTGCTGCAGGAGAAATCCCAGCTTCATGCCATCACACTTTTTGATAGCAAATTCTAACAATCCCTCTGCAGAGGCACCTTGGACCCATCCAAATATGCACGTGAGTTGCAGACCAGTGATATCCATAACTCTAAATAATACTCCTATATCCTGGCTTCTTTGTAAATTTAGGATAAAATCTTAAAATTTAAGATTTCCAAAAGCTAATATTTGTATTAGACACCACACTGCAGCATATATGTGCACCAGTTTGTTGGGTTACAGTTTGGATATCTCCACTTGGTGCAGATATCCTATTTCCAAGATACATAAGGGCTTTCTCATTTTTGTGCACCTGTATGAGCCCCCCAATACCTTTAAGTCTATCTCTAGTTTCAGCAGTCTCCTTGTGTCCTTTATTGCTGTTCAAATACTAGCAAGAGATCTGCTCAAACAGATACGTGCAAAACAAGTCGTTGGGCAGAAAAATAGTTATTTCTGCCCTAGAATCCAATATTCTCTTTAACTCTTTGTAATAATATTTTAATAACCTAGGTGAGGCCATAAGAGGAGAAGAGGAGGCTGAGAGGAGACCTCATTGCTCTCTACAACTACCTGAAGGGAGGTTGTAGAGAGGAGGGAGCTGGGCTCTTCTCCCAAGTGACAGGGGACAGGACGAGAGGGAATGGCCTCAAGCTGAGCCAGGGGAGGTTTATGCTGGACATCAGGGAAAAATTTTTCACTAAAAGGGTCACTGGGCACTGGCAGAGGCTGCCCAAGGAGGTGGTTGAGTCACCTTCCCTGGAGGGGTTTAAGGGACGGGTGGACGAGGTGTTAAGGGGCACGGTTTAGTGTTTGATAGGAGTGGTTGGACTCGATCTGGTGGGTCTCTTCCAACCAAGTTATTCTATGATTCTATGATAATTTAGGTTATATTTACTTTTTCAGAAAAAAAATATTTCTCCTTTGTTGCTCTGTTATTTAGCTTGCAAAAGTTGGTTCATGTTTCAGATTGTTTCTTTCTCTTTTTCTTCCTTCCTCTCTGACTGTCACTATGGAATACTGTGGAACCTAATGAACAGACACATGCATATTGTGTTGTTCTAAATGTCAGAATAGGGGCTGTGAAGCAACAGTAATGAAATGAAAAAATATTGTCTCACCTTTATTTCTTCCTTTGCTTTTTTGTTTTCTGGAACAGTGTAGCTTTCTCCTTTCTTTACCACTTACCAATCAATGCAAGCTAACAAGTGCAAGAAGAAAAGAACAAGCAAACTAGAGAGACAATCAAAAGGAGCTAAAAATCCAGTCTTTTGCTTGCTCTGCTGTGAATACAGATAACTCTCACTATTGCATAAAGGTTCAAGGCTTCATAAGGTCTGTGCTTCATTTAGTATCACCAGCTGAAGAGGGTTGTTCTGCCATAGCAGGTATGAAAGAGGAGAGACAACTTCACTACTTCATTGATACCTCAGAGCAAAAGATATTTGATCCTGGATTTACTATGTCCCCAGTGAGTGCACTAACTATGAGGTGCAGCCTTAAAAATGTCTTGAGTTACTCATGGAAAGTAGAAAAGCCCCAGCAGGCGAGAAATGGAGAGAAGGCTTGGTGGGTTAGCACGCTTACCTGGGAAAAGAGAGACAGATAAAAGAGGTATTTAAACCTGGCATACTCATCTCAAAAAGAAAAAGTGGCTCTTCCAGGAAAGGCAGGGTATTTGCATCTTGGAACCGTTATGATGTTCTTCAAACCAAAACAGCATATTCAAGGAAAAGACATTTTGTTAAACAGTCCTTGTCTGTTGTTGCTTTTTAAGGCTGGAATGCAAAGGCCCATCTATAGGTTTCAACCTGGAAACAGGTGGCTGGATAGAAAAGACTGTCCAGCCACTGTGAACTTGCCAGTTTAGGCCTGAGGAGGCTCTTTGCTATCTTGGGAGAAATCCTAGAGAAAGCACAGCTAAGTTTTTCCCCAGTCCTACCTTAGCTCATAACTGGGCCACCTGTCTCACAGCACCCTTCCTTGAACTTCTGCCCCAGGTTTAGAACTGGCTTAAATCTTTGTCCTGATCTTGTTTTCAACTGCTTTACGACTGCATCCAGCAAGGCTCCTACAGAGCATCAGACAAAGCTCATCCTTCACTGCAGCCCCAGTTCCAAATGTAATGCAAGGATTACCTTTAACCTGACCCCTCTCCCTTAGCAAAAAAAAAATGTTTAGCCTCAAACAACTCTGAACTAACTGGCAGGAAAGCAGCGATTGGAAGTCTGCACACTGCTGCTCATCAGGCTTGTAACACATTGGGAAGGAAGCGACGAGCTACACACCGTGTAACTCATCAGCTGCTAATGATGTGCTCCCAGAAAGCAAGCAAGCCCGCACTGAGCTGTCTCCTGCCACAGCTACGCAGAAAACAGTCCCTGAGCCAGTTAATAGTGTCCTAGCACAGGGATCTGTAACACTTTGTACTACTCACTGACAATTGCAAATTTACTCCTGGGAATGCTACCTGAGCGCTATGTTAAGACATGGCCACGCTTACTCAAGCTGGGCTAAAGAGGGACATGAACTGAAGCAACTATTGTATTCAAGGTTTCATCAATATTACTAAAGACTCAGTACGCAAAGCAATCTCTGATAATCCAACAAAACTTCATTTATACAAATAGCACGCTCGTTGCTGATGCATTTCAGCTGTATTTTCACCACCACCCAGGTCCTCTCCACAAATGCTTTCCACTTCACAGAGCACAATAGGGTAGTAAATTCAAACAAACAACTTTTATAGCAGCATAGTGATAGAGGTTTTCCAAACAGAAGAACACAATTTTTTTTTTTTTAAGGTGTTGGCTATAAATTCCTGGGCTCCAGTTTTTACAATGTTACCTCTAGATTGACCTAAAACTGCACCAGGAAGGTTGGTTCTACAGGATTCAAGTGTTAATTTCAAAATCACAACAGGCCTTTGCTTACAAAGGCAAAATCAGCACTTCTGCTTTAATGGTTTCAGAGTTCCGTGCTTTGCAGGTATGTTTGCATGTTTCAGTCAAGCCTGCAGCTGCCTTGGGATAAGCCACACAACTAAAAAAGTTAGTCAACAGCCCATTTTCCTGACTTGCACACCATCAGCTCTCAGCACAACTTGTGTATAATCTGCTTCTTAGTCAATATTCTGTTGAAATCATTTGAAACTGAATCAAATTGTACATTTGATAAAGTATTTCTAATACCCAACCTCAAACCTCTTACAGTAGCCTTCAGAATCAGTTTGACAATCAGTTTCTTCTGTAGATTGTTAGTTCTGAAGTTCCAGAAAAAAAAAAAAAAAAGAGGTTGGCCAGCTCTCTTCCCCTACCTCTCGCCCCAGCAATGCAATGAAAATCTTCATGATCCAATTAAGGCCTAACTTCTTGTCCAGCAGCATGGATTTTTCTGTTTTAAGGCACAACTTTAGGGCCATATTAATTTCCAGTCTAGGATAACTGAGACTGTCTTAATGAACTCCAGCATTAGCCCTATATTAGAACTAATAACCTGATAGAAAGCTTCTAGCTCCAGTCATGTGCCAGCTACACACTGCAGACTATGACTAGATCTTCAGGATGTGCCACAATTTGAGAAAAGACCAATTAGAACCACTTTCCCTCTCCTCTAGTGCAAGGAACATGCAGCACAAACCGAGCTTCTGGGACTCAAAACATCACACATGCAGATTGGTTGCTCTGTTGTTAAGAGCTGTAAATGTTTTGGCATAGGGGCTACTCTCTCAGATGCACAGAACACATGCATTCTTCAACATAACCACATTTTATTAATGAGATATTGTAATACGTATAGCTATGTAAAAAATAGTAATGGTGTAACTGATTGTCCTGATGAAACTGTCACGCTACTTTCTAATTGGAAGGAGGGAAACAAATACAGTCGTGACAGTTTTAAGTACACCTCAGAGTGCAGTGATGCATGAATCCCTTATTAAACTCTACAGAGATCCTTTCCATCTCCCACTTAGTAGGAATATAAGTCAATAACAAAGCACTAAATTAAGTTTTCACAAGCTTGTTCGTCTTTTATAATTGAGAAGGAAGCTAAAGGACTTGATGCTTTCCTATGCATTACATGTTAATAAACCATGCTTGTCAGGCTAGGCTTTAGGATTTGAGAGTGCACACCATTCAATCAAAAACTGGAAGTCATTTGGAGAAAAACTATCCGTGTCCTTCTCCATCCCTACCTTCCCAATACAGCACAGAACTTCAGGACAAAAAAAGGGAAAACAACCAGAACACAGGAATATTCTCAATGACATGTTTGGTGGAGCAGCTATGTGAGGAAATGTTTTCAAATAAATTCACAAATAAGTCTGAATAATTCATGACTCAAAAATTTACAGGCTGCTCATGAATAAGAAAAGGATACACTCTAGAGAACTCATTATTTGGGGCAAATTACTTGTACAAATCTTGTTTTTCATACTATTATTATTTAGCAATTTTATATCAGTCAGCAAGTATCAGGGTCTGTATCAACTATGCAAGCACCAAGAACTATAAAGACATGAAGATTTTGTGATTTGCTTTCCACTTGGATCACAGATCCACAGACTTTCTTATACAAACACATATGCCAACAAAGAAAGAGGAAAGTATGATGATATAGGACAGCCACACGGTTACACAGCTAGACTACCAACTCCCCTTTTCACCACAGTCTCTTATTAAGAATATGTAAAAAATCCCTTCATTTATCTGCATTCTTCAATAGACAGAAAAGGGTCTGGTATTTTCCACTCCTGCATCTGTGACAGGAGGTGATAGCAGAAGTTTAGTGAGAAAGCAGCAAAAATTATTCATTTAGAGGGTGGTTCTTTCAGCACGGATTACACTCTTCCTAATCCAAAAACTATCGCCGCTACTGTACCTAATAATAAAAGGACAGGAGAAAGCAAGCAAGGATGATTAAAGATGTGGAATGGCCTTTAGTTAAATGGGAAATTACTCAAACACTCAATCCAAGAAAGGGACAGCAAAGGAGATATGAAAGGCATCTGTCAAGTGGAACCGAGAGTTTCCAAAATGCTACATATTCGTGAACTGGGAAATTCCTGCTCATTGGTTTTGTGGATACTGAAAACTTAACATCATTCTAGGGGAGACGGGAGAAATTCAGGGAAGAGGTGTCCACAGAGATCAATTAAATAAAAATGTCTCTAGCACAATATTTGTCCACGTTTTCCAAGCCATGAAATTTTAGACATTCTTTTGTTCTGACAGCTACCATAGGTAGCTTTAGCCTTTGTGAATTTGTCTAAATCTGTTTATTATTATTAATATTTTTGGCATCTATAAAAAAAACACCTGTAGGCAAGAAATGCAGTGTTTGACAAACACTGATAGTAGTATAATATTTCCTTTTTAGCATTATGAAATTCAATCATGAGAGCAAGATGTATGGCAGTTTCTACTACTCTCAGCTTACAGAGTCCCTGGAATGGTGACAACTTTTAGAGGAACTACAATACCAATTATAATAGAGAGGCAAAATGAGGTATCTCTCTCAAATCTTTTAAAGACAGCCCCAGTCTTCATTTTTGTCATCAGGTTGAAAGAAAAATTTATTATGGATTTTAAATACCTCCACAATCCAGAAAAAAGAAAATCGAGTTTCTGTAATAGCTAAAGCCCGAAGATCAAGACTCATTGCTACTCCTGGCTCCAAGACTGACCCAAACCTAGACCTATCGCACTCCAGAAAAACAACTTAGCCACTGACACACTGAATAACTTGTAAAAGTAAAGTAAATATAAAACCAGATATTTTCCAATGGCAGAAGTAGGCAGGATAGAGAGGAGGACAAAAATACAGGAAAAATGCCTGTCATCACAAAATGTATTAATACAAAGTGAACTAGTTATGAAAGAAACAAGGTTTCATTGCAGAAAAAAAAAAAGTTGGGATAGAGAGAATCGATTACACACTAATTGCACTGATGCTTAAAAGCCATTAGCGCAAGTGCTCTGTGCATGTTTCAAGAGGGAAATGAAGCCTTCTGTTTATTCAGTTCACAGAATACCCACATAGGCCCTTCAGGGGATTATTTCAGAATTAAGATCAGAGTAGGGTGAAGCCCTGAGCTGCTTGAGAAGAAGTTTCTACTCTTACACCCCATTATACTCACTGTCAATCAGCAGCTCTTGCTTAAACATGCAGTTACTGCCAGTGATTTAGACGGGACACCCAGAAAGGGTGAAAGGGGCAACTGGAGAAAAGCCCTGAGCTGTTCTGTGCCTGGCCTCCTCTCAGATTTACTATTGAAATGCTCAGACATTCAGGAGGCTCTGGGCTTTGCCAGGGGACAAAGATTTTAAGTGCTGAGAAGCCATTTCTGAAGAATATTTGAAAGTCTGTATATCAATAAGCAAAAACTTGCTTCTAAGGAATTTCTCTACTTGATCTTAGGTGCAAACTCGTGTTCCAGCATAGTCACTGGCAGCCAAGAGAGCAGCATACAACACACTCAGAAAAAGCGTGAGCATGTAAGAAGAGACTTTATGAAAACACTCCAGTCAGCCATCGGGATCCTACTTTGCAAGCTACATTTATGGTGATGCCTTTCTGGTTAAGACCCAGATGTTTCTGAAGGATTTACAAACGCTCAAACTCCAAACACACACATGCACGATTTCCCAAAACAGTAATCCAACTTAAACATAATTCACTCAACTCTGGCTGAAGAAAGAAGGAAGAGGAAATATATCAGAAAAGGCAACAAAGTTGAGAGAGACTGAAATAGAGGGGTCTTTCCTTGGGAAAGGAGCTGTGTCCTGTGGAAATGCTGGAAACTGGGGAGAGATACAAAACTAAAAAAACCTGGATTCACATAGCATATACAAAACCCAGTTCGCTCATTTTAGAGCTCACTACAGAATATAAAAGTGAAAAATCAGCATGCAATGAATAATTTATTTAGCACTTTACTGTTGTTTAAACAAACCACTTTCATGAAAGCAACGTGTATTCAAGCAATTAATCACTGTTTGGCACTCTGTCACAAGCAAAAGATACTACTTGACAGAATTATTGAATGATGTTGTATGGCCACAAGGCAACTACAACAGAGATAAGGATGATGTCCTTGAATCCTTGGCTGTCTCTCTCACACCCCAGGGAAGAAATTGCATCTTTTAAGTACAACTTTCATCCTGGGGCAGCAGGGGTAGTGAAACCGAAGATGCTAAATGCTTTTCATCTTTAGGTCCCAAAAGTGTCCTGAAAACATTAATTGATCACTCCTAACAGCTCTGTGATGTAGATTGGGTTTATTACACACATCAAGCATGCAAAGCTTAAGAGAGTCTGTTATGGAAGGCAGAGAGATAACGCTTACTCTGATGAACTCCAGGGTCTCTGCTCTTGAAATCATTATTCCCTGTCCTGAATTGCTCTAACTTTAAATCACAACTCCAACTCTGCCTAGCTCCGACATGAGTCAAATACAAGATTTCTGTTCCCCTTCCTGTAATCCTACTGTCATTTTGCATCAACACAGACAAAAAGATACTTTTTCAACTAATCTTCGGTCAGCAATGAGTAAACCTATACTGAAAGGCACAAGGTATGTTTCCCAGAAACTGAGAAAACAAGCTTGGTGCAATGATGATTTCTATTCAACACAGTCTTATGTTACACTGTGTTGGGGACATCTACTCTTACAAATATTAGTTCCCTCAGAAAACCACTTCTAGTGCTCCCTACACATCTTGCACTAATAAATGACAATAGAATTCATCACTCTGTAGACAAATGTGGTAGGTCTCATCTTATGGCAAATCTTCGTTAATGGAGTTAAATTAGAAATTAATTTGGCTCAGGCCTATGATGCAGAAAGTGCCTTGTGAGCTCTCTGGCTGCCAGCACTAATTTAGTAACTTGTTACTTCTTAATAGTGCTAAGAAGAAAAGCTGCAAAATCAAGTCCTTGTGTTCTCAGCTTCTCCCAAATCATCAGAAATCTCAGCGCCCAATTCAGCACAACACTTTTGTTGGTGTTTTCATCACATGAACAACAAAACAAAGCAAGAATTTAGTGCACTTCATTTGCCATAAACAAATGAGACAAACCATGCATTCAGATGACAAATCAGAGTCACTGAATTGGGAGTGTTTAGAGTAACACAGGGCTCTCCAGCGGCTATGAACAGAATCACCACTTGCTCTAGAAAGAGACAGGAAGATTGTAAGGACAAGCAACCTTAAGTAATTGGATGTCTTTACTGAAAATTAGATGACCTCAAAACTCCAGAGAAGTGAGCCCACTCTCCAAAAGAGACATTGCAGCCATTACCCAGTACATTTTGCCATCCGAGACTTGTCCGATTATGTAAGTTCTTCAGTTCCTTGCATTCTTTCACCCACTCCAGCTGCAACAAAATATGCCAGCAGCAGCTGTTTATAATATGCTGGAAGGCATCTTGAGACCAATTGTAATGCAAAGGTCATATTTTCTGAGATGTTTATAGAGGGTAATTTGTAAGGTTTTAATGTCACATGTTGTCAATAATTCATGCTTGGAAATTGAAATGGTTAATAGGTCATCAATTCTTCACTTCCCCATCTTACCTCTTTCTCCCCAAAGGGCCTTTAAACTGTGTTTCATCGGAGCATGTTCCTTGAACCTCAGACTCAAACGTTTCATTTGTTTATGGAAAGAGACTTGGGATAGTAAGATGCAAGTAATCTCTTAACAAGCACCCAGGGATCATAGCAGATATAAAGTGCACATTCCAGACTTGGGATATAAATTCCTGTTAAAGGTCTATTCTCACTGGGGCTCCATATTCTGTAGAACAGGTTGATGCTATCAGAATGAAAACTGTTATATTTTAGCAAAGACAGGAGGACTTAATCAAAGACAACTTGCTAAAGGAAGTGAGATATATCAAATGTAAAAACCTTCCCCCAGGTTTTTCTGAAGAAAAGAAAATCCAAAGCATTCTGCCATAGAACACAAATTACAAGTTGCTATTCCTCACCTCCACCCCCCTATCACATTTATGGCCGCTAGGTAAAGATGAACCAAGGCTAGTAACAAGCACAAGCACCGATAATAACTGTGTACATACAGTTTGCACTTTAGAAAGCTACACCCACTGTGTGGAACCTCTTGTTGCATTCCCACATATGAACCCCATGAAATTATTGCTGTCTAAACAATACATTTGGAAACCAAGAACATCTGGTGACCTGCAGCACTGATGCAAACTTCCTCAATAAGCAGATCACACAAAGCTTAAAATGGAGCTGTACAGTCATACTCCCACAGAGAGACTAAAATTGTGCCTATTATATCAGAATAATGCAAGTGCCTCTGGTCACAAGATAGGATTCATAGTTCATCATCCAAGAATCCTGAAATTGGTATTGTGATGAGGAGACGTATCCATCTGATCAGAGAAAATTCCTCTAGACAAAATTGTTAGATCATTCTCATTCTCCTGATCTTATTTAGAGCATGGCCACACACACATAGAAAAAGCTGAAAGAGTGTAACAGGATTGGAAGAAAGATTCAACCATGCAGGACAGCAAGCCCGTTACTAAGCCTCCAAGTCAAAAGATCGAATCAGCTGCCCGTGAGCTAGCTCACAGGTTCCCTGCACTAGCTAAAGGCTGACCACTGACTGAAGTGGTTTGTAAACTGCACCCTCCAGAGGAAGAGTATATCTGATATTTACCTCCACAATCTTCACAGCACATTCAGTTCGCTTTCCCATGCATTTGGGAAGGAGCTCAATGGAAACAAATTATTTAATCTTTTAATGGGCCATATTACTTAAATCTATCAGACAACACGAGACATACTAACACTAAATATCTTTAGGGAAGCTATTAGAACTGAGATACTTTCAATAGCATCATGGCCAAAACTACAGTCCCTTCAAGTTAAAAGAAACACCAAACAACAACAACAGAAATCAGACACACACAAACCCTAAAGCTTTTATTCTTTAAGGCCCTCTAGACCTTGCCTCACCCTATGAACTCCACTCTCACATCCCTCTTGCTATGTTTTTAATCATGCTGGAGAGGAATGAGGGGAGAGATTAGATCTGCTGTAACAGGTGGAGGTTTTCCACCAAGCAATGAGGGATCAGAACTACTCGGGACACAGAGCAAGACAAGGAAGGATGAGGGGAACAAAAGGAAGATAAACTAGAATTAAAGGATAAAATAATCAAGACTTTGTAATTACAAAAAATTCTGATCTGAGACCCTTTCTGTCAGGAAGAATGCACTAGATGTTTAGCTGCCTCCTGGTTATAAAATAAAAAGAAAGGCACATGTCTACCTGACGCAGAAGGTTAATTTCTTAAAATGAAGGGACAGGACGGTAACTTGCACTCACATCTTCCCTTTCTCCCAGCACACATTTTATCAGGGAGCTAACTCAAAAGGAGGGGGAAGTCACAGCATATTACAAACCAGTACATAAAAATCTTATTAACCCACTAAGACGTATGACTAAGATCCTATTATCCAAAGGATAAGAAACCTAAGCCACCTTCTGCCTGTATCCTCAAGGCTTTGGAAGAAAGTGTAGGAGAGGCATGGTAGTCCCAAGTGAACAGTGACCTTCATCTTAAATTCTCCTCCATTACTGTCAAGAGGGGTGAAGGGGAGATACTCTCAGTTACTATATTTAGGCTATTTTAAATTAGGTATTTTCCTGGAGTCTTTTTAGAGTGAAAAAAGCCAAGTCAGTTTTTGAATTCCTCTCTCCACAGAGGGCAGAACCAAGAACAAAAGCTTGCTAGGTGGAAACCTGTTACCAAGAACTGCAGCACCCAGTCGCTGACCATTTTTTATAACACCTGACAAGTGCCATCTTCCAGGTGGAAGAATGATGATTAATAAACTTCCCGGGGAATCTAACGTCCTTTTGAACTTCCAGACATAAGGAAAAGAAATAAGATTGATCTGGTTACTCCTAAAAGAGAGATGATTTTTGTTCTCTAAAAATGTGCAAGCTCCTTTGTCTGTCTATCCATCACCACCTTCAACTAACTGCTTTAGCCATGGTTTGGGTCAGACCACTGGCTCTTATATTAAAGAAAAGTGGACCGACACACAGATAAAAGGTGGATTTCCTTCCAGGGTGTCATCTTGGTCCTAGAACTAGCCCATACATCCCAATACGCCTATTGGCTTTGCAATATTCCTTACTAAGGCTGTTAAAAAAAAGGAGTGTAACACATTAACTTTTATTTTGAAAATTAACATAACTTTCATATAAATACTACTAGTGTTTTACAACAAAATAACTAACCTATCTGAATATCGTTGCATAGAAAAATGGCCCACACCCTCCCAACACACTGCAAAGTTCATTGTTTTATCAGCTGTATCAAAACCCAGCGAAAGCTGGAGAAGAGAACATATCTTGAGCTCTTCTGAGAATTTCAGACTGCAATACAAATGTTTTACACTGAAGACAGTAGGGTTTCAGGTTTTCTAGACGTCCCTCCACAACATGTTAATAGCATGCAAGTTCCTTCCTCCAGATACAGGAGTACCAATTCCTAAACTCTATGGACAAGATTTACCCCTTAAAGTCTGACAGGGGATCTAGACACTTGAAGCTCTTGCAAGTCACAAATAATCCGAGAACACTAAAGCGTTGGTTTAGAGATTTAATTTCAGAAGCACCCGACCATTTGAAAATTATTTTTCCACCCTCAGATACTCCTTTCTTACAAAATAAAGGCTTTATTTCTTCTGAATGCAAACCTCCAGCCAAGTACGTATTTCTCTCCCACTTATACCACATTATTGTTTTTCCAGCATTCCATTCCCAAATTCTAGTCCACTAATCTTTCCACTCAGGTTTAAAGTTCATCCTGTAACAAACCATTCTGCCCTTGGCCTCCACTCAGAAAGCATTTTGGAGATCTGAATTTCGCCCCATAGCTGGACATTCCATTCCTCTCTCACCTGAAAACGTTTACCCCCAAAATACTAGGAAAAATATCATGAAGATATCTTTTCATTTATTATAGCAAAGAATCCTCCTGAATTATTTCTAACAGAAACTTTCAGTCTTACCACCAGTTCACTGACCCATCTACTCAACTAATTTGTCTTACGCTTAGAGTCAGCCATTTATCAAGGCACAGGTACAGAATGAAGCTTTATATTCCATTCCCTTTGACTTATGTTTTACATTTGACACATGTGCCTCCAGGGAAGCACATACAATTTTTTTTTTTTCCCCAGAATCCTTGCTGCTTGTTCAACTCTTGTTCTCAAGGAAAATGGTATTTCTGTATTTTTGCCTTTGAACTATCCAAGCAACTGAATAAATAGGTCTTGTGGAAGAAAAATATTCTCATCATGTCACCTACCACCTTTATCCTCAGCTGCCTGTTTTATAAAGCTCAGTAGTGAAAGTAGATTACTAGCCTTTACTGTTCATCAAGTAGCTCAGTGTTGTACCTAAGTACCACCAACAGTGTATGTTCCCCAAATAGATTTATAGACGTAGGAGACAAACCGGCATCACACTGTAGGTTTCCAGTGGAGCATAGGTAATTTCCAGCAGCTAGAGGTACCATTCAGGGAAGGCAAGACATTCCCCAAACCAGGAAAAAACACTTTGAGGAGCAAATATTTAGCCAGCAGAAAGCAGCAGAACATCATGAATTATTACCTCCAACTTCCTTTGCTCATTGCATAACTGGGAAAGCTCAATGAAAGAGGTGACGTACCCAAGAGCCGCACTCTCCCTCCCCACAAACTGAACTAAGCCCAGGAGATCTAAACAAAGCTTGTAAACCCCAGGAAGCTCAGCTCTTCAAGAGCTTTCCTTTTTTCCCCCCCTCAATGCAAAGAAACTTTAATACATACATTTGAAGGCCACCTCCCCAACTGAAACAAAGGAAGAAATTCTGTTAGGACTGAACTTGGTAAAACTAAATTTGTCAAAAAAACTCATGAAAGCCACTAATTTGTGAAGGACAACATTGATGTTACATGTATGATGCTCACAGAAAACACATACCTGATGATAGAGGATGAATGGGGAAACAACCTCTATGTATCTTCACTGTGAGAAAACTCCCTCAGTTTTACTACAGGACTTGCAGTATCTACTGTACCAAAAAGAGTTGCCTGACACTACAACAGGGGCTAATGTGCAATTTTATGGAATGAAAAAAAGGTTGCTTTCCTATTTGTGTTAAAAAGATAGAGAATGAGACTTAAAAAAAGAAATCTCATAAAACAGACAAACAAATATCTCTCTCATCTGGAAAAAAAAAAATCTTATGAACCTAAAATCTGTTATCATGATTGCTTTGAGTAGTGAAGATGTAATACCAAGGCATTGAACTACAAGACAGTGGACTTTTTTCTGAAGTTACAGTCAGCATGAAAAGGCATCATCTCTACAGATTCACTTGTCACAACCCAAAATAAAATTGAGCTCTAAATAATGAGCTCCCGTCATTTTAAAAGGCATTATCACTGCACAAATGCATCTGAAGACTAAAGACTACTTGGCTGTTACTGACTGACATGTCGTTAAACCAGTAAAATCTTTCCATAAGAAATGTCTCATCCTTAGTCTTCGTAAACCAGTTTCCTTTTCAACAGAAAAAAAAGAACGTTAAGCATTTCTGAAGATGATTAAAGCAAAACCAGGCTGAAAAAGAAAATGTCACATTATTTCCCAAAGAAATAACTCGGGTCCTTTGGCTTTAATTTCTTTCACAGAGAAAACACGTTACTTAGTTTTAGCTGCAAGTTACATTTCTAGCACAGTTTGAAAAGGTGCAGAAAATACCAGTATCAAATGAACCAGAACATTTTGCTTGAGAAGAAACAGATGAAGAGGCAGTAACTCTGGTTCACTGATGCCGATCTCACTAGGAAAAGGCAGACACCCTGGAGTCAAAGACAAAGCTCAAGTTTTTTTGTTGTTTGCTTCTTCCCAGCTTTCTCTATTCTTTCCTCCTCTGCATGCATAAAGCAAAGAGATTGCTCATGTCAAATTAGGGCTGTGGAACTCAATGCCTGGCAGAGAGAAAGACACAAATTGAACGCAATCTTTGCCATCAGCTGCACAGCCCAGCCAGCTGCAGCAGTGCTGGGAACATGCCATCCCTCATGGCATGAGCTGCAGGGTGAGGCCACTGCTCCCAGGACACCCCAGTGACACCCCCAGTGTCCCTCTGCTGTGCTGCTCCCTGGACAGTCAGACCCTTTGACAACTACAAGCCAAGAGAGCTGCAAGATGCTGGATCTTGCCTTGATTGTTGTTCAATAAGAAGCATTAATCTGCCAACATCATTCACAGGTAAAAAGTTACAGATGCTGGAGTTACTCAAGAAAACACCTTTATATCTGTCTGAACTGGGAGGATGAGTTCAAAAAATCAGAAGGGAACAGAGCAGCTCCTGGCTGAACAGCACTGATGGATCAGAGGAAAACATCTCCTATATTCAGCTGTCTTTTCCAGACCAATTCTGTTCCCTGTCTTTGGACTTGTAAAACCACATGCTGTCAGAGCAAGGAGTCTCACCTACGCTAAAGTACAGGCGGCTGTTGCGGAAAAGGCCACTTTAAGTACATAAAGCGCAAGTGATTTTTCATTGCAACTTATGCAGATGAGAAAACCACAGTCATAATTTCCACACTCTGTTGCATTGGCAATTACATTAATTCTATGTAAATGATTAGACATGGTACATTGCATTGTTCACGCATTTCCAGGTGGATTTTTCTGTTTGTTTTTTGTTTTGCTTTTTAAATCTGGCCCTAAAGCTTTTAGGGGCTGATACTGAAGGACTAGTAAGCAAGAAGGACAGTAGACCGTGGTTTCTCCAGAGGTGTGTGTTCATTCCATAAAGGTACTGCTGTTTCATTTAATAATAAATTCATTTCTTTCTTTTTTACTTCCTGAGGACCAAAGTTCTCATTCTGCCTTCAAGTACTTTAAAAAAAGCAATGCATAGATAGTAAGGGAACATGGAGATTACATTAGCACAGGAGCAAACTACTGTTTCAATTCTAGATAAGTAGCAAAGCTGATTAATCAAGTTCCTCCCTCCATAAGAACAATCAACACTTTAAAAGACAATAAAGAGATTTCAGTAAAGTTTTCTGGATTGTTTGGGGTTTTTTTGGAAGGGAGAGTCAGAAGATCAAGATGTTATGGAACAGATCTGTATCTTATATCTAATGAGTCTCACTACTTGCAGCAAATAGAAAAGTTTTACTCATGGCACTTTGCCTTTTTAAAACTCTTCCCTATTATTAGTTGATAGAAAAAAAAATAGATATAGGAAAACATAGTAGGAAGATGAAGGAAATCTCCCATTAAAAACTTGTAAAAAAACAAACCCACACAACAAGCAGGAAAAAAGCTTTAAAAAAAAACCCTTAAGTGTTATAATTCAAACCAAACATTTGGGGTTTTAGGTGCAAACCAACTCACATATACCTTTTGAGTTTAGATGGAAAAATAGCAGCAAAGAATATTATATTTCCTCAGTTTAGCTGGAGCTCTAATCCGAGTTGCAGGTGCTTGTATCTTTCTGCTTGCTTGCCTGCACTGACCAGCGATGTGACCCTGCATGGACAGAGGTCCCCAAGGAAGCATCACAGAATAACCAGGTTGGAAGAGACCCACTGGATCATCGAGTCCAACCATTCCCACCAATCCCTAAATCATGCTCCTAAGCACCTCGTCTACTCTAACCTTAAACACCTCCAGGGACGGTGACTCAACCACATCCCTTGGCAGACTGTTCCAATGCCTAACCACCCTCTCCATGAAGAATTTCTTCCTAATCTCAAGCCTAAATCTCCCCTGGCTGAGCTTGAGGCCATTCCCTCTCGTCCTGTCCCCTGTCACTTGGGAGAAGAGCCCAGCTCCCTCCTCTCCACAACCTCCCTTCAGGCAGTTGTAGAGAGTAATAAGGTCTCCCCTCAGCCTCCTCTTCTCCAGGCTAAACACCCCCAGCTCTCTCAGTCACTCCTCGTAAGATTTGTTCTCCAGCCCCTTCACCAGCTTTGTTGCTCTTCTCTGGACTCTCTCCAGAGCCTCAACATCCCTCTTGTGGTGAGGGGCCCAGAACTGAACACAGCACTCGAGGTGCGGTCTCACCAGTGCCGAGTACAGAGGGAGAATAACCTCCCTGGACCTGCTGGTCACACCGTTTCTGATACAAGCCAAGATGCCATTGGCCTTCTTGGCCACCTGGGCCACTGCTGGCTCATGTTCAGTCGGTTGTCAACCAGCACCCCCAGGTCCTTCTCCTCCTGGCAGCTTTCCAGCCAGGTTTCTCCTAATTTGTACCTCTGCTTAGGGTTGTTGTGCCCCAAGTGCAGGACCCGGCATTTGGCCTTGTTAAACCTCCTGCCGTTGGTCTCAGCCCAGCAGTCCAGCCTGTTCAGGTCCCTTTGCAGAGCCTCCCGACCCTCCAGCAGATCCACCCTTCCACCCAGCTTGGTGTCATCTGCAAACTTGCTAAGGGAGGACTCGATGCCTTCATCCAGGTCGTTGATAAAGACATTAAACAGGACTGGACCCAGGACTGAGCCCTGGGGAACCCCACTTGTCACTGGCCTCCAGCTGGATTTAACTCCATTTCCCACCACCCTCTGGGCCCGGCCATCCAACCAGTTTTCCACCCAGGAGAGTGTGCACCTGTCCAGGCCAGAGCCCGACAGTTTCCGAAGCAGAATGCTGTGAGAAACTGTATCAAAGGCTTTACTGAAGTCCAGGAAGATCCATCCACAGCCTTTCCCGCGTCCAAGAGTTTAGTCACTTGGTCATAGAAGCATCTAACAACTCTATCAATTGTAGTGGTGAAACTTGCTTAAGGGACAGCAGAGCTACTTTCATCAAGCAGCGCAAACAGCTGCCTTGGCAACACAGCCAAACGTGCTTAGAGAGTACTTTACCAGTACAGTATAGGAATATATTTACATGCGCAAAGGATTTTTAAATAAGGCTATAAATCTATGCTATGTAAGGACCCTATCAGTAGTCTCTAAATTGAGGGCACCTCCTCTGCAATTAACTAAAATATATTCTATTTATTAAACAAAATGCCATATTTATTTCTTCTTTCTACCTTCTTAAGTAAATAGACTATTATGACTGCAGGTTCTCGAATTGCTTTTAAATGCTGATGATCTGGCTAGAACAGAAATCTACAATCTAAACTCCCTTCAAGTTCACTGTTCGAGCTCAACTGAACGTGTCTATTTTAACATTAAAAAGGCACAGTCTCATTCACTATTCCCAAAGAAGACCAAATTGAATTATTCAACAGCTTTAAAAATCCCCAAACAGCTGTTTTCTCCACTTATCCATTTTCTTTAGAACTGTTCCATCCTTCCCTCCTCCACCTACAGATAAAAATCCCAAACCAACAAAACATGAAAACACACAGCAAAATCCCCTGCAGCAAGGGGTTCGCAATCAGTTCTCCTGTGAGCTGGCTAATTCTTAACATTTTAAACACCTGTCTATTCCAAGGTATCATTATTTATTCCAACCATCACTGCAACAGAGACCCAGAGCCTCGGTAGGATTTCAGTTCTTCTCACTGGTGTCTTAGTGAATAAGGCAACTAAAAACATTTGTGACTGAAGGACTGAGTTTCTCTCCACCTCACCTTAAAGTCTTAAACCAGAAATGATGCGATTCTCCTTTGCTTTATACTTACAGGGAAAGTCATCTCATTTTATGCAGGGTACTAAAGAAATATAGAAAGCTACAGGAAAATAAAAATAGGTTTCCCTTTCATTCTGACTCTAAGAGACTGTTTTCTGTTCAAATCTAGCTCCTGCAAGCCTGTCATTGTACTTGTGAGTCATCTTCTATTGGCAGCTATTGTCTTTCCAAGAAAATGAAGGAAAGAGGTCCCAGGTATTTCTTTCTCAAACAACAACAAAAAAGCAAACCTACTCAGTCTTTCTTCTCTCACATTTTTTTTGAGGGGATATAGTGTTAGATATCTGGAAATAAAAGGACAGAGATGTCCACGTAGAAATATGAAGTGAATAAGAACTCAGCACATCATATCTCCTAGCTGACTTTGAACTCTTCAGGCATCATGCAAATGACAGGGTGAGATGAAGAGCTTGTAAGTGCTGGTGTTCAAGGAAAACAAGGAGCAGTAACATCAAACAGAAAATTACACTGTCTTTGTAGACTGTTTCTTTGTGTTTTTCATTCCAAGATATTTTCACTAGCTATAACACTGACATTTATTAGCTCCTGGTCTGTAAAGCAGACGCAAGACTTATCACATTCCTAAAATCAGATATCAAAATTAATTTTTATCCCTGGTTTAGAATGACACTGCCTCTGAATCTGTACAGTAGTGCCAGAAGCCCATCCTTTTTCCAAAAGCAGGTTTTGCAAATGCAACTGTTTGTAGGAAAAAAAATTATCTTCAGAAATGCAGCATCATTCACCAGGCCACTGGAGTAACACAAGACAAGAACGCTAGTCATCTCTCATCTCATTTTGAGTCAACCTTGTAGCCTAAAAATATAAGGAATGGAAATAATCAGCCATACAAAACCCAATAATCAGAACCATAAGCTTGCACCTTCAAATCCCCAGTTTCTGCCGTCCTCCCCAAACAGGATGCTGTCATTACCTGAGCCTCATCATTTCCACATTAAGATGCATAGATAAATTATTTCTATTAGCTTTACAGGTCTCATGTGAGAGATTCTGCTGAATCCTTAGTTTGAAATGTAGCAGTGGTTACAACACAAGACTACGGTTCCCAGAAGAGACCTTCTACTTCATAGTCTCAGAGAAAGACAGACATGTCTGTATCATCTTTACGGCCAAGCGTATCTTCACACGCACACCAGCAGAGCTTAGCTTAGGTTCTGCTTCATGAGCTATAGTTTTGCATACACTGAGCTACAGAAAGTCTTCTATAACCTCTGTTTCATGTAAAAGGATCATGGAAATGGTGCTGGTTTGCAGTGCTGCCTGGCATGAAAAGACACAAAAGGAGACATCATAGAGCTACCCACTCAGCCCACTGCTTACAAAAGACACTCATCTCACTTCTCTTTTAGACCCCATAGTGGAAGGTAGCACATTATCTAACCCTCCTTAGTTATTGGGTGTAACTGACTCCCCCACAGGCAGCAGCTCAGGAGCTTCACCATGAACTGGAAATCTCAGGCCAGATGTTCAAACCCCCTGCCTTACAGTCAAATCATCTCCAGGTCTCACAAGAGACACCTACATTTCTGTAGTCACATAGCTCTGTTGAACAGGTGTCTCTTAGTAACTATCTATTTTATTTTCTGTGCATCTACTGCTTTGCAAGCTCACATCTTACCTACCAATGTTACTACTGCCCTTACCAGAAGAGAAGCAACACAGTTTGTAAGTGCTTTGTGTAAAAAAGTCTTTAAGTTTTTCATAAGAATCGGAATAGACAATTAGAATTTTAATATGGTGCTATGTAAACAAGTTAGTTTAAAATCCCATACAGTGAAATACTCTCTCTGCATTGAGTTTTTGCAACAACTATATAGTAACTAACTGCGTAGACAAAAATTTATATTAAATTTTTAGAATTAGTTAAAATACAAGTAATTTTTTAGGATTTTTCTTTCAGCCCTTGATACTTATGGATTCTTGCTCGTCATAGAATAAGATTGATATCTTTAATAATTCATTAAATTGCATTCCACTGTGCAAGTTTTGCAAATGGTGTGATAAAATGTAATTGAAGTAAATTGTTTACAAATTAGATGCAAATCCCTCAAAATTTATTTATTTGGAACAAGAATGAAATACCATGCACCATTTTATTTAAAACAACAGCCAAGACTCAGTGTTATTCTACAAACAAGTAGCAGTCATGCAACCAAGCCCTGCTGTGCTTCCAGGAAAACACAAAATTTTGTTGCAGCAAGAAAAGGAAGACAAGTCCATAAAAGAGCAAGAGACTAATACAAGCACATGAAATGACATTACATGGGAAGAAAGGCTAAACAGGTAATGGACATAGAAAAAAAAATTGGTCAAATTGCTATAAATAAGTTGTTTTTCCTCAAGACAGCAACAAGCTGGGACACCAAATCACAATCTGTATTTACTTCACCTTTTATTAAGCTGTAAATAACGGACCACTCATCTCTGGCTCTTATCACTCTGGAAGATTTTCACACACTACCCTTTAGTCTCCTGTTCTGGCAACTTTCTTTATCTACACGCACAAAAGTACTTGGAGAAATCATTCACACAAACTCCCAGAAAGGGCTTTTATCTGCAGGCAAAAATATGTTACTCAAAATGACAGTGTTTTCCAGTAGCAGAAAAACTTTAACAACTGCTTTAGCAGCAGAGGTGGGAATTAACATCTTGAGAAAGAAAAATGACAGTATCACAAGTATCCCCAGGAGAAAGCAGCAAAACCTTGTGCTGACTGGATTTAGCACATCACACAATACAGTACTCTCAAAGCCAAAAGCACCATTCTGATTCTCAAAGCCCACAATATCTCCCAAGTCAGAAATTGGTTTGCTATGAAGGTGACCTGCTGGAGATGAGGGGGTGAGGCAAATACATGACGTAGTACCGGGATAAGAGCACCCCACAAGGCTTATTACTCGGTACCATATAGGAGAAATTCCATGTAAATGGCATATGTTGAGTGTTTGGTTGGGTTTTTTTAATAAAGATTACTTTTTGGTAATCAGCTCTTCAGTTTTGGCAATTAACCTGAAGATGAAAACTTCAGGTGTATCTGGTGATCCATCTCAAACAAAAGAATTTAACTGGATATCTGATATTTTAAGGGAAGGACATTTCAGCCTTTTAACATCCCTAATTGTTTTTCTCAGTCAATCCACACATTGGCCTTGTCCACGCTGTTTACCCATGAGATGACTAAACAAAAATATCAGTTACCTACTCAGCTGCACCTTTAGATGGATCTCTCACTGCTTAAAAGAAAAAACCTAAAACAAATCACACCACAAAGAACAGGAAACCTTTATTGATTTCCATGGGCCACATCCCAGAACTATCTTAATCATGAGGGACATGGTTTAATGATTAATGGGAATGGTTGGACTCAATGATCCAGTGGGTCTTTTCCAACCTGGTGATTCTATGACTTCTAGAATTATTAAAATCAAATTTTGCTAAGTACAGAATAGGTTTTACTTATGGTTTAGTATCCTTTGAAAAGAACTCAAGAGGATGAGAGTCTGGTGCTAACACTGGACTTAAGAGCTTAATTTTAGGTACTGCAGTTTGGAAAGATTAGCCATAATATACAGGTAACACAAAACATACATGGAAGCACTTCAAGCTCCTCGAGCAGAAAGGAGTAGCTGATTTATCTGTCGAAGACACATTTGCAACCATACTGGATACTGTACAAAACATTACACTGGGCACATATAACGTAAAAGTTTATTTCCCTGAATTCTGCATAACTGTACTTTATGGCAAACATTGAAGGAGAATTTTGGGGGGAGTGGAGAGAATATAAAAAAAAAAAAAAAAAAAATCAATCTTGTCAGATTTCCTCAGCCTTGACACTACAGGTGTAGTTTGAAGATTCAAAATCTGTAAGGTCACATTATCAAGGAGAGAAAGAGAGAAAAGCAGCAACCGGTACGTGAAAGCATTAGATCACTGCAGGATTGCAATAAAGTTATCTCTGTGATAGAGCACAGCACTGCCAGAAGTAATTAGTACTCTATCTGGAAGATGTATATTACCAGCAAGAGATCTGTGATTACTTTTAGTTGGGCTAATGAAAGACCTGTGCTTATCCTTATTCCAATTCATTTCTGCTCTCTCCTATCTAGCTTCATCAGTGTAGGGATTAACATCAGTAATAGGGCTGTGTGCATATTTACACATTGTAATTAAGTGCTGGGGGAAGACAGAAGGGAGCTCTTTAAGATCATTTATTAAAATGCAGGCACGCTGCTAATCAGTCAAAATTCAGGGAGAAGTTATTAGAAAGGAAATCCCACGCCAGGATGAGAAAACAAGAGTTCTCTGGAGCCCTCCTTGGGTAGATGCATAAAGCAGGATTCACTGAGAGAATCAAAGGGACTCTATGGAAAACGCTACAGTACCCACCTGAAAAACTATGTTAGTTAAGGCTGGCTCAAAAGCTCAGCGTTTCAAGCAGAGAAGCAATAATTCACCTGGTAGATGCTGCCCATTGTACCAATGAAATGTGAAAATATTGGCCATTATGGCCTGGATTCAGGAAAGCACTTAAACACATTCTTTACATTGGATGTCTCCTTGATATCATCCTAGTATGAAAAACTGCACAAAAACATGCTTAATTCTGAGGGCAATTTCCCTTGCATTGGCAGGATTTAAGCCTCCGCTTCACTTGACCTGCTGCTAGAACCGAGTATTGCTGATCTGGTTGCAAAATTGTCAGTGGTGCCCTTGCACTGGGAATTTTTGTTCAACATCGTAAGGCAACTTATTCACTGCAACGTGTTTTTCACCAAGACCTCACTCTTGAGCAGATTTGCGCTAATTTGCTTTCCAGCAAGCATTCTCAAGGCTGGAGCATTTTATTAGGTTTCATTGGATTTGTGTAATTGATAGAAAATAGTCTGGCAGAGGTTGCAGACAGTACAGAAGTCCAGTGAGGGGAAAAAAAAACCCCTCTGGCATTACACCAAGATGCACGTTAAGTGTTTATTACTTGTCTACTGATACAATTGTTAGCATATCTATAGATACATTAACAAGTGGAAAGTATAAGAAAACACACTTTAAAATAAGCATTTGATGCTCAGTCAGGGTTTCGGTCTCTTCCAAAAGGTTAGCACTGAAGTCAATCAAGTGACCAGAATTTTTGGTGACACATATCCACAAGGTTTCAGGTGAGCTGTGTTCACTGCCCTGAAGATGTCTTTCCTCCTCCGAGAGCCAACATATTTACCCTTCCCATTTAAAAAAAAACACCATAAACCTGCTTTGTTATTTACCTTCTTGATTTTCACAGAGCAGTTACGTTTCAGGAAATCCAGCACCAGCTGCATTAATGCTTTAAAATCCTTAGCAATTAACTGCACTTCTGTAAGTACCAAGGAATTTTATTCTTAAGACTGCATCTTACTACCCTTTATACTGGAGCCAACCTTTGTATGCCACACGCGCTCACACAGGATAAAACCCAGAAATAACTGCACTGAGCAACAGAGCTACAATCCTCAGAGAAACCACGTACATTATAAACAGTAATTAATTGCAGACGCATGCCCTTCTCTGAAGTGGGTAATTACTATCCCCAATTAGAACAATTAAAGCTAAAGGAGAATGGCTTGCCCAGGTCAAACAAGGTGTAAAGTACAGAACAGAGCACTCATAACTCCAACCCAGCACTCTAGCCAGAGTATTGTACTTTTCTTCTTATAACCCATGTAATGAAGTTATTTCAGTCCACTATGCAAATTACTAGAAGTCAACACTACGAAAGAAAGGCTACAGTTTCTTCCTCAGACATAAATAACAGGTTCATCTTCTCACTTGCCTACTTTTGGTATTGTCATAAATATTCACACCAGAGTTTCTCTCTCAGAATGATCTAGAAAAAATAAACAACAAAATAAACTACTTACTAAAAAAAAAAAAAATCTGATGAGGTACTGCAACTTGGAATCATTTATTGGCTGCAATGGTGTTAAATGATTACGTATAGCCTGAAAGGCACAAAGGAAACGCTGTGGACTGAGTCCAAAATGAGCCACCAGGTTCTGATGATAAAGAAAGATCTGCTCACAGTAAGCAGGTTTGGCAACTTGATGGGAGCTTAGAGTGATTCACTTCATTTACATATATATTTGGATAGGGTTTTTTTTTCTTCAAGAGGAGGGGGAAAAATACAAATTATAAATAAGCCTAAACTTCCTTGCTACAGGAATTGAAACAGTTTGTTAGCCAATTTCATCAGCAATACGAACCTGCAGGTAGTTGCTCTTCTCTGTACCTGGGTTTACAGAAAATTATTTTGCTGATGGGTTAATTCAGTTGGAGAATTAACCCCCATTAGAAAAAGCTAAACAAGGGGTCTGCAGCAGAGCACACTCAGCAGAGGAGTCCTGCACTGGGGTTCTTGGCTTTTTTTTTTTTTTATATCCACACCTCTAGAGAGTAATTCTCTCTTCATGTCTTCTCAGAGCTCACAGCACTATATTGCAACGAGTGATCTGCACATCAACTACGTCAGCAGTACTGTCAGAAATGACTGAGGAACACAGTGGTCATGCTATCTTCAGTTCCTCACTAATGCCTTTAAATTTAGAGCCATTTCTTGTTTATGATATATCCTTGACACCATTTCTATTTCTATTGAATTAAAATTAATCAGTGAGGCATTTGCTGCAGCAATCCATGTAACACAGCTTGGCAGCATGACATTATCACTAGCTAGGCAATATTAGCTTTGTACGATTAGGATCTCCCAGGAACTCATTCCATGAGAGGACTTCAGGTGCTCCAAGTCATAAATCATTATGCAACCACCTAAGCAACATGTGACAAGCTTCTCCAAGGACAGCATCAAGAACTGGAACAGTTACTCAAAGCTGATTTGCTAGTGAGAAAACCAACAGTATACAAGTCCTTAATCTATCATCTCATCCTCCGGCAGGAAATCCCACCTTACTTTAACCCATTTTGTAGGTGTCATAGTACTGGTATCCTTACTGGCTACTGTCTGACATCAGGGAGGTTTTCATTAGCATGACTTTTCCTCTACCTATTCCATCCCTAGCAAGATCTGGCTGGAAGGCTGCCTGGAGGAGAAGGATCTGGGGGTGGGGGTTGACAGTTGACTGAACATGAGCCAGCAGTGGCCCAGGTGGCCAAGAAGGCCAATGGCATCCTGGCTTGGATCCAAAACGGCATGGCCAGCAGGTCCAGGGACGTTATTCTCCCTCTGGACTCGACACTGGTGAGACCGCACCTCGAGTCCTGTGTTCAGTTCTGGGCCCCTCACCACAAGAAGGATGCTGAGGCTCTGGAGCGAGTCCAGAGAAGAGCAACAAAGCTGGTGAAGGGGCTGGAGAACAAATCTTATGAGGAGCGGCTGAGAGAGCCTGGGGGTGTTTAGCCTGGAGAAGAGGAGGCTGAGGGGAGACACCTCATTGCTCTCTAGAACTACCTGAAAGGAGGTTGTGGAGAGGAGGGAGCTGGGCTCTTCTCCCAAGGGACAGGACGAGAGGGAATGGCCTCAAGCTCCGCCAGGGGAGGTTCAGGTTGAACATTAGGAAATAATTTTTCACGGAAAAGGTCATTGGGGACTGGCAGAGGCTGCCCAGGGAGGGGGTTGAGTCACCTTCCCTGGAGGGATTTAAGGGACGGGTGGATGAGGTGCTGAGGGACATGGTTTAGTGTTTGACAGGAATGGTTGGACTCGATGATCCAGTGGGTCTCTTCCAACCTGGTTATTCTATGATTCTTCTAAGGAAATTTTTGGTAAATCTTGAGTAGAACTGTCTTGACTAAATAGTTTCTCCATCAAGGAAGAACCACCCTGAGCATCCAGTCATTAGCAGATGGTAGCCTTCAACAGAAGTGGTTATATGAATCCAGAAAATTAATCCTTGCAAATTTTAAATGCATCATTGACACGGACAACCAAGCTGGGAAGGATTTATGTTTCTGTTGTGGGCCAAGTCACTGGGCACAAAAGCCATTACCTACATAATTAATTTGAGCACTACTTTTACATCCATTAGGAAGGGAAAAATACTATTCTTTATATAATGCTCTGCTTTGCTATTTATCATGGTTTTTAATCACAAAGATAACAGATGTCATAATATTAATAGCAAAAAAGGTGTTAGGCAGCAGGGAAATAGCTACTCAAATATCCCCAGTATTTGTCAAAGACTGGCACAAAACTAAGCAAAAAGAGATCAATGCATAATATAAAAGCTTTAAAAACTAAGTTTTCTGTTCGCACTGCAGTTCTGAGGATTGGGATGGGAATTTCAGACCCTGTTTAAGATGGCATCAGAATGGTCAGGATAAAGCACGACAGCCTTCACATTACAGAACCAAGCAGATTGCCCCAGTTACAGCAAAGGTTGCCTAAAGGTACACTTCTACCAGAAGACAGAGAAGCTGTTGTACAATAAATGGAATCTATTTTATCATTCGACTACAATGTACGTGACAGGTTTTTATTTTCCCTTTACTTTCTCTGTTAGTCAAAGAATATATTTGCACTTACGTTTCATCCTATCTAAAGGCAAGCTATTAACCAGAATCATTTCCCACAAAAAAAGGGCAAAGCACAAAAAAAATTATACTTTTCCTACTTTTAATTTCAGTGCAGTCAAAAGAATAAAAACCCATACCAGCCAACACGATTCCTTTTCTTAGAGACAGATACGCTTGACTCTTGACCTGCAAAACTACTAGATTTCCTTGACAGTTACACCTGTATATGTGTACAAAAACATTGTTTTTCACACACATAAGTATAAGTTTAATATAATCTTGTTAAATTGCTGCAAAACCTAGTGACATTCCCCCTCATTTTTTCGTGTATCTTACTATGGCAATAGCTTTGTGGGAAAGAAGTAATTTGCCCACCTGAAACAAGTTCTCCCCTCATATTCAAACACTATTTTTTGTTTAGTTGTTTTTAGAGATAGATCTTTTAGTTTTACTAATGTGTAGGGATTTATAACAACTTGGCAAAAATTAAACA
The DNA here is from genome assembly GCA_033459285.1 of Clamator glandarius. Lineage (NCBI taxonomy): Eukaryota > Metazoa > Chordata > Aves > Cuculiformes > Cuculidae > Clamator > Clamator glandarius. The sequence goes on along the minus strand of JAUNZM010000092.1, from coordinate 7,563,731 downwards.
AACTTCAGAAATCACAGAGGTCGCCAGATCAACATCATTCTCGTTGGGAGAAATTCAGAAAAAAAATGAGTATTTTCATTCAGCCTTACTTGGAAGCCTGCTGCTACTTTTTTTTTTACGTAGTCATATTGCAGTAGGTTCAATTAGTCATGGAATCTTCTCCAAGTTTTCAGAAAAAGCCTTAGAAATTTACTAACGGTATTGCACATCGGTTTGAAGAAAGTTTGATGAAACTGACATTCATCGTCCATATATTATTATACTCAGAAAACTCAAGACATTACGTGCAATACTAAGAGGATTTTAAACCTGACACAGAAGGTATTAAATTGAGAAAGTATTTGTTAATTTCAGTTAAATTTAGCAAAGGAAGAGGAAATGTTGGAAATTAATTTTCTGTAGAATCTGAAGAAGAGACAAAAAGGTCAAATCCATGCTTATTAAAAAAAGTGGTATCCAACCGTTTTAAAGCATAAAAAAATTCCAAAGGATGGCTTTATTGCTTTCACAAAGACCTGAGTCAAGGAATGGCAATAGGACCACAAGCAAATAAAAGGATTTTTTTGGGGAGTCTTGACCTATCCATCACTGACTGTACCTCGTGAAAGTGATAAAGTAAAATAAACTCAGTAGCAGCAAGCCATATTCCTTTAAAATACTAAAATAGCAACATTGCAATTGCTACAAACTAGAAGAGGATGTGAAACTATCACCAGATTGCATTTAAACTGGAAGAGGAAAGAAGGTGACTTGTTCGTCCTTATTACTGTGTGGAAAAACAAATAATATCATCAGTGTAACACATCCAAAGCTACTGCATTTTATCATCTCGGTGGCGTAAACATATGAACATGGACTCTATGACCCTGTGGCTCTCTTCCAATCTGGCTATTCTATGAAGGTGGGAAAAGTGTTTTTTGTGAACAGCTGGATTGAGTATCATCTTAGTGCTACAAATTTCCTAAGCAAGTTGAGACACACATTATACAATGGCAAAACAATCTACTTAAGCACGAGAAGGGGAAAAAAAAGCTGAGCCACCATAAGCTTTAGCATACAGACCACAGAAGCAACCTCCTTGATGAGGCATGATTGGCAGATTGAGTATGCAGAATTCTGGCTTCAGCTTCAAGACTTAGGGAGATTGCAAACTTACCGTCTTCCATTGCCACAGTCTAGTTTTTAAGTGAAATGATTATATGTCCAGGAAGGTTGTTATTCACAAGGGAAGGCTTCATCTCTTGTAAATTAAGTTAAACTTCAGGAATTTAAGTTAGTCATCCTGACACTTTTTCTGGACAATGGCAATAGAGGCAACCTAGAGGGAAAGAAAGATCATCCGTTCTTACAAAAACATTTAAGACATTTTCTGGCTCATCTTTTGGAAACTGTGTCATCTCGTCTTTGCCCATCGGGAGCTCAGGCTTTTACAGCAGGGCAGATTTTTCTTGCTTAACTTAAAACGCAGAAGAGGTATTTTCATTTAAAAGGGTATTTGTTCAGAGGGAGCGTAGCAGAGACTGATCTCCCCATTCTCCAGAGCTGATAGCACAGTCCCTCCGACAAGCATGAAAGATGTGAGAAGTATTTAAAGAAATCTTTAGCCAGCTGCATACAGCACATCAAATGAAACAATATTTGTCAGGTTTGCAAAAGTACATCACTCAGAGCAAGTAATCAATTGTATTTTCAGATGATTTAATCACCCCCTTCCATACTCTGGGCTTTTCAAGTTTTCTCTAGACACTGATGCTTGCCAACTATTCATCTTCACACATATAACATTAAATACACAGGGTGGTACAGCCTTTCCTTGACATTATTGTTTAATGGCATAAGGTAATATCCATCAAGTTACTATATGATACCTCAAAATATTCGAAGAAGAAAGGAAGGGCAAGGGAGGAAGCCTACAAACGGTGACCTATTAATAGGATGTTGGCTTCTGTTCAGGTTTCAATAACGCCTAGACAAATGGGTTTCACTTTTTACCACTTTGAGCGGGCACAGATCTGAACATACGCCCTCACCCTCAGGTCACCAGGCTGCAGATGCCAAGCACTTCTGAGTTTCTGGGCAAGCAGTAGGTCTGCAGTCTGCACACAGCATACTCTGATTGCTCCTTGCATGATGAAGTACCTTCTTTTTGCAACCTCATCTCTCCATTAGGTAAAGCATGGACAATTTTAAGGAGCGATTGTAAGATTTTTCTTCTCTCACTGCTGAGTTAGCACAGCTAATTTATCACTCACGTTTTCCTCCTTCCCATCGTTGCTTGTCAGTCACAGTTAGAATTGCTGCTCAGTTCCTGGGATGTAGAATATGAACAAAGCCAACTTTGGAAAAAAAAAAAAAAAAGCCAAAAAAGCCAACTTCAAACCATTTGATCTCTCCTTTCATCCTGAGCCAACAGCAAACAACACTAACCCACAACAAAAAGCAGATGTTCACGCATTCAACAGAAATGATCAGAGCATGTCACTGTCTTAATCCAAATATTAAAAATGCATCAATCAAAATGAGGTATCAACAAGGGACAAAGGAACTTAGGGAGTACCCAGGAATGTTCCTATCATTACACAGCAATTACTTTCAAGGTTATTGTGTTTTTTGAAAGTTTAGTAACAGATCATTAATTTGATACAGAGCAGAGGCTTTCACCCAGAGACACACTCCTGTATTTTATATGGGACTAACCCAGCCATAGAATTTGTCAGAATTTTATCAAAGTTTATCAAAACAATTTCTTCACTACATTCCAGAAGATGAACAACATGCTACAGATTGAATGCCGGATATAATTCAGTCAGTAAAGATATTCACGTTCACCAGAAGTCAAAGATAGTAAATCAGGCTCAACTTTTCATAGATGTATAGAAAGACATCACTTGTCTAATGGGAATTATGTAGCTATCACTCCACCTAGAACCACTCACAATTTGAGCACAACATGACAACTTGCTTTTAATCAGTTCCCATGTGTGTTCCTGCTGCTACGACTACAGGATTTGCAGCAGTGGCTGAGGGTAATACAAGGCAACAGATTAAGCTCCGTATCAGAGACGTGGGTACTGGTTTAACTTCTGTCTTAGAAAGCAGATCTAAAGAGGGACCACTGATGCTAGAGCTTAACTTTTGAAACTGAAACAGGGCAAAACTACTGAGGGTGTTCACACTTCTTCCATACTTACACAGCAGTGGCATAAATTTCAATAATTTATTCTGGTTGCCGACAGTTACGAAAGTGGTAGTCTAAATCTCAGTGGGTACCTTGTTCTTTTTTCTCTTTTCCCTCTAACCCCACCAAAACATTAGTCTATGCAGATCCCAAGAATTCCCTCCCAGTTCAGGGAAAAAGTTAAGAAATTAAACATGTAAAACATTAAATTGTCAGGAAAAATTCCTTATATGTTAACAAACTAGAACTGACATTGGGGATAAAACCTGGGGCTATATACTACTGGCAGTCAGTACACCTGTAATTTTAAGGTTAGGAGTATCTAAGATCTCAATTCTGGAAGAAGAAAAATCCAAACAACGCTGAGGAAAAGGGGAAAGAAAATCCACCCACAAGTTCTTTGAAATTAAATGAGCCTCAGTGCTTTTGCAGAGTGTAAGATTTGAGGGCGACTAGAATGTGGATGGGCAAACATCAGAGGTCAGAGATGCTCTGTATTCATGTCATTATCTGCAACACCATTTCACTGCAGCTGACATGTCTGCAGTGAGGATCTCCAGCTGCCAATGTTTACTGGGCTGAAAAAGGTCAAAGAAATAAAACTGACCTTTTCACATGGGCCTGCTGGGTAAACATGAGGCATTGCTAGACCTGAAAATGGATTAAAGGGGGTAGGGGAGGAAAACCTGCTAAAGCCTCTGTGGGTAAAATCCAGCAGTACCTCTTCTCCATCTACTGAAAGCGCAGCCATCATTCAGGCTTGACATTTATGGCTTTCAGTTTAGGGGTTTTCAGCCGAGTGTCACCCAGTACAGCAGGAATGGGTCCGTGCTAAACATCACAAAGCTCTCCTACACAATTACTCAGGAAGGCAGATCCAAATCAGGCCTGCAGCTGTACCCTGTACCTTGCTGCTGTAACCGCAGGCACATATGAACAGTGATATCAGTTTTGCATTGGATCCTGATTTCCTCACAATCCTTCTTTTAGGGTAGGAGCGCGAATTTGGCCTCTTGAGGTTAGGTAGAGGCAGCCTCAGCTTTGCACAGCCAGGCTTTTCTAAGTGAGCTTTACCCACACCCCAGCTCCTCACCTATCAGAATTGCCCAGGAACAAGTTTCATTTCAGCACTATCTTATCTATTTAGTCCTTAATGCTTCTGTGATACCTTTTAAGAGCATCAATGCAACACAACTGCAGAGAGTCATGCTCACCAGATGCAGAGAACAAGCCAGATCCAGCACCGATATGCTGCTTCTCTGAAAGATGAAATTGCCCAGGGAAATTGTGGATGTCCCCTCCCTGGAAGTGCTCGAGGCCAGGTTGGATGGGGCTCTGAGCAGCCTGGTCTGGTGGGAGGTGTCCCTGCCCATGGCAGTGGGGTGGGAACTGGATGATCTTTGAGTCCATTCCAACCCAAACCATTCTATGATCACACTGAAATTATTTCAGTTTTAGTTTCCAATGCACAAGTCTTTCTCTCATTTCCCTTGCCTCTGGGGTGGAGGGTAGGATGTGGGATCAGAGCTGCTCACTTTTGGTTGCTAATCAAGCCAGGTGGGGCTAACCTATGACAAGCACCCACAATATTAAAGACTGCACGAAGTATGAGAGCAACTGCTGGGTGAAGTCCTCCTTGGACTGACCATGGTTAGACCTTTAAGGGTGCAATGCTAGGAAGCCTGGGCTTTGGATACAAAGCAATTTTGCTCTACGCTTTCAGAAGCTTTGCCTCATTGCTTCCAGACTGTGGAGAATATGCACAGAACTACACAGTCGCTATGTAATAACTGCTGTGAACTGGCAGGTTCAGAGTTGAACAGCCACAAACCCTGCATTTTTGAAACAATAGTGGGATTTTTACAGGGAAAACTGCCCAACTTCTTGTGGTCATATCAGCATGAAAGGGGTATTGAGAAGACATGAATAATCATGGACAGCAGCCAACAACATGCAAGTTTTATAATTCCTTCTATTTTTTTTTGATAGAGGAAACCACTGAGTCAAAAGAATTATTCATCGTAACTCTGCCGTTCTTTTATATTATTGTATTAAAGTTCATATTTTGTGGCTTAAGAGCCTGCTGATGCAAGTGACTCTCAAAGTCAAATGCACAGAAAATAAACAAGCAGAAAAAGAAATACAGGCTGACCAGTAACATTTACCTTTACAACTGTCTTGCCATTTGAAGAGCACATCCTTTCACAAGCCAGAGCAGTATTTCCTTTGTGTGGATCCTTTTTTTAATTTCACTTTTTTCCTAGAACATTCAAGTGCATCTTTAATGTATTATTCAAACAGAAGCAATGATTAATTAATCAAAACTCTCTTGTATAGGGAGAAGGAAACTGGGCTCTTGTGCAACACCCAGCCAGATGCTCCAACTTAAAGGGAATCATGAGGGAAGATGTGTCAGCTATAGTGCTTAATTATGCAATAAAAAATGATGGGATTTCGGAGACAGCTTTTAGGTTTTTAGCAGCATCTCTTTTTAGTACTTCACTGTATATAGGCTACATGCCTCCTTCCATATCCCATCTATCAGAGTTATTGCAGCAAAGAGCACTCGCTTAAATCTCATGCAATCTGCTTTGAGTAGTACAACCAGCACCTGGATTCAAAACTGACCAATGGACTGCCTCTAAAATAAGTTGCTTTAGATAACAAGTGTCCCTCAGTACTTTTTAAGTAAGGAAGACAGACCTGTAACAGGCAAGGAATCAAATTCAGATACAGGAGGGCTATTCTCTAATTTTAGCTTTGTCAAGCTATACGAACCAGCTCAAAACTTGGTGTTTCTCTTTCTTCTCCCATATTACATCTTCTTAAGGTTGTTAATTTAAGATGACAAAAAAAATTTAAAAGTTATTAAAACGTTTAAAACCATTGTAGTACATTATCCTAAAGCTGTCTAGGAGAGGTTGAGCAGGGCTCTTTCAAACATGGAACAGTGTTCTCCAGATTTGTGGTGGGCAGAACAGGAATTAGCCTGTAACCCCTGCAAAGAAAATGCAAGCTATATGTTAAGAGAAACATCCTTCCAGCAACAGCAATGAAGCAAGTGGACAAGTTACTGAGACTGTCTGTGGGGTGTCTATCTTGAAGAAAAGGGTGAGTGAACTTCTGTCAAGCAGTTCAGCGTGAGTTGTTCTTGCTTGAGGGCAGAAATGAGAAACATGATTCTCATGATCTCTTCCAGGCCCACTTTTTGACAATTCTATATTTTTTGAGAAAATTAAATTTTTTAATTATATCTTTTATATCTATATATCTTTTCCAAAGCACTAAGATCTTGTCCTAATAAAGCTATACATAAGAAAACAGGGTTTTAAGATTTTTTTTTTTAATATAATCTTTTATGCAACATAAAATTTTTTACTTTGTGGTTAATACTTTCAACAAGAATTTACAGGAAAACCATCACCCTGAAGAAATGACTTTTTTTTCCCTCTATCATTTCACACAGGCTTTGAGAGATTAAAAATAATGCAATAAAAATAGAGAATGAAGCAACTGTTCACTGCTCATCAGCCCTAAAGCTCAAAGGCCATCAACTCAGCTCCAACCAGCATCCTTATCCCCTTTGGAATCACTATTGAAAGCCCATAAGTTAACAAAAAGAACTCAAATCACTAAACATCTGGTTCAAGTACATGCAAAATCAGAAGGCAAAAAAGATAGAATTTTGAAGCTTAATATTCTATTATACTTTGTATACTCAAGGAAGAGTTATCCAGAAAGAACAGACCAGCAAAGACAGAGAAGTACAGCAATGTAAATTTGAGAGGCACAAGAGGAAAAGAAATTGTAAAAACACATGTAAAACTTTTGGCTCTCATCTAACATTGTCTTTGCTTAGATAAGAGTCGATTGTTCTAGAAACCTCCATAGTCCTTTAGCCAAGCTCCTAGTTGCACCAGCACTGGACACATTGGAGACCGTAATACAGAGTTTCTCGCTGCCTACTGAACCACTGCAATTTAATCAGACCCACAGCCTTTAAGGCTATTTTAACAACATTATCTGCCTTTTTCTGTAATGCAAATCAAAGAATATCCTTCAGACTCTCGCATTAAACCAAAGAGCTCCCTCGGGCTGCAAAATCTCTTGTAGAGCAGTAACAATCTTGATGAAGGCTTCGGGAGATAGCAAATCTACCATACCCCTTACATAACTTGTTCCAATGCTTACTCAGCCCTACTGTTAAACCTGTTCCTAATTTAAATACCTTAATGGGCAATATGATTTTTGCTTTTCCCAGGAGACCATACACCTGTATGCAGAAACAGGCCAGTGCCACAAAAAAATTAAAAATTACCCATTAATATACAATATGAGCAAAGATAACGGCTTGCTGGTTACTCTTTCCAGCTGGGAAGTAATTGGCAGACAAAACATATCCCACTGAAGATATAGCTAGCTGTCTGACTTTAAACAGGCAAGATCCAAGAGATCTCACTTACGTCAACAGCTAGTGAAATCAAGAATCTAGAAAAATGAACCTAGTAATACATTGTTGTTTATTCTTTTCCTGAAAACTAGCAATTGCTAAGGGCAACGCAGAGTGATACAGGTGAAAAGAAGGTAAGTGGGTCTGCCTGAGTCTTTCTGCACAATTCTACTCAAGCTTATCAGCCTTTTTTAAGAAGCAGGAATAATTAGTGTAAATTCAGTATCATCCTTTGAAAGGCACTTCCAGGTACCTCTGGCACTGCAATGGCACATCTTACTCTTAGAATTGCATCTGTTAGACACCAACGCTGGCAAATTGCTATGTCCTTTTCAGATCCATAGTAGTTTTAGTAGCAGGGAGGCTTCACGGGTGGCTTCTGTGAAAAGCTGCTAAAGACTCCTGGACCCTCCACTGGCCAAGGCCATCAGCAACAGTGGTAGTTGGGATAACTTATTTAAGACACTGGGGGATTTAGTTATTATTTCTTGATATTCTTCTCCGATTTGATTGGTAATAAATTGAATTATTCTTTCCAAGGTCAAGTTGTTTCGCTTGTTATGGTAATTGCTGAGTCATCTCTCATCACCTTATAACAAGGGGTTCATGGGTTGAGATATTTTCTCTCTCCTGTCCAACTGAGGAGGAAGAGCAATGTGGCTTTGGTGAGCAACTGGCATCCAGCCAGGGTCAACCCCCTACACTTTACCAACAGAGCAGGGAAGAGCAGAGAAAAAGAAAAATATTCATTAAAAACCCAACCCATGTTTTCCACATTAGCAGATCGGGTGTTGGTGATGAGGATGGAGAGTGTAACAAGAGGTCAGAGTGGCAATATTGCAGATTCTCTAAGAAATTCAGTCCATTTTTGGAATCCTTTAAGAAAGACTAAAAAAACAAACTATTCTTTTTCCTTTGTGATGTGCTCTTGGTGAAACAAAGCTATTTAATTTTAGAACAAAAATCCCCCGTCTTTCATCTAAGGGAGTGTAAAGGGAGTTTGGATTATAGCAGCTACAAATCCGCCATCCAGAACCACAGACAAATCTTTAGTTGTGTCACTATTATGTATGCTCACTGATGGGCCAGTGCCCATCACCAAGGAGTTGGGACAGGCGATATAGATCCGATGTCGACCCCACCTCCATCAAGTCAGATACATCCCCAGCCTTAGTCCATCCTCCTACTCATAGTTAGTATGTATGGTCCTAACACTGCTGGAACAGACAACAAGGCACCAGTTTTGCTTCAGGGCAGCTTTGACTCCCTGCACACACTTCAGATTTGTGTCAAAAGCAGGAGTTCCAACAAAAAGTCATGCAACTTTCCCCAATACGGGTACAGCAGATGCCCAGGTCTGTATATCCAGATGCAGGAGGGTCATAGCCATACACAGCCATGCGTCTACCACGTCCAGTTACCAAGCATTGATAAAGTCTCATAATTCAAGTATCTGATCCCTCCTACAGCAGCTCCTCCACTTTCTCTTGATGACTTTGCACCCAGCCAGCAGATTAGCTTTCATCCTGAGGATCCAGAGCATCCTCTGTCAGTTTTGGCCCAGTCTTGCACCAATTCATCTCCATTTCTTCTACCAAAGTGCTCCAAGACAGTGGAAGTAGCCCTTCACGCTGGTCGAGACTGGATGTGTAAAATCACATCACTTATGAGCTGCTCTTCCACGTCTTCCCTTTTCAAAACCCCAGACAATCTCAGTATCCAATTTCTAAACGGAGAAGGGCACACACTCACTTTCATGGATCTACTCACTGTGCTTCTGTCAGTACAGCCCAGGATGCTGTTAGCCATCCTCGTCACCACAGCACACTGTGTTAAACATTTATGTTGCACTCCTATACTCCAGGAGCATAAGTGAAATAACATACCAAACTCTTAAACTCATCTGCCTCTAAGGCAGAAAACCAGCATCTTACACATTTGCTTTTGAAGGTAAAGGCTCACTTTCTCTCCATGCAACATCCAACTTGAACAGACAAAGAAAAATGGATGCAGCCTCACTCAGGGTGTTTTTAACATTCCCCTCAGTCATTGGTGTGTAAAAGCACAACCACACCACGTTGGAAAGGTGGCTTTGGTTGTCAGAAACCTCTCCTAGAGAGATTTATCAAAATTGTCCTTGCTATATTCGTTATCCTTCTGCCCTCATTTCCAGGGCACCTGACTGCACCACCTTTTCAGCATTTAATTATTCCCTTTACCACCCAAGCTGAAGACTAAGGTCTGGCCTCAGACCCCTTCGTCTGCTCCACATTAATTCATTAAAAAGTTCATGTGCTATAAAAGCGAGGAAGAGAGAACAGACAACAGACGATAGAGGTACTAGGAGATAAAACTGGAAATAACCTCACTCAGTGTATACAAAGAACAAGACCAGGGTTTGTTACTAGTCCTTCCAGACTAACACTTTTCTACTCATCTATCTTGAGGTGAAGTGTGGACAGCAATAGTATTCTGCTAGTCAGCAGCATTTCATGAGCTTCCCAAGAGTTAAAACAAAAATAAAAAAATTCTAAGGAGACAGGATCATTTCTGTCAGACTCCCTTAAAACGGCCTGAGCTTTTCTCTACTTTCCATTTATTTCTTCTCTAAAATGGCAACAGGAAGCACTCAGATGCCTCCAAAAGGACCAATATTGAGCTTTCTCAGAAAATGCTCGCCTGTCACTGTGAAACCAACTTCCTGAGCATAAATTATTCATGTTCAAGGATAAAAGTATCAGAGTGGCTAACCCAGAAGGTTAGGACATTTCTTGCATGACACTATTTCTGCAGGGCAGGTTATTTCTGTTATTTGTAGCTAAGATTCCCCAAGAAAGTTAAATTCTGCCAGAACATCTAAAGGTCTTTTTGGATCACTATTTTCCCTCTCACCCTCTTACTGTTCATCTTACAAAAAGCTACTTTGACATTTCTACATCATTCATTCAGACTAAGGACAAAAATACAGATAATCAAATACCAGCAGACTCCAGTCTAGGATTTCCAACATATGGGAGATCGGCAATTGAACTTACTTCGGACCTTCTAAAATGCCAGTCACTACCAGTATGATGGAATCATCTTTGGTTTGTTTTGTTTTTTTTTTTTTTTTACGAGGAAAGAGAGGGTGCTTTTATCTTGATCTGCACAGTTATTTGGGTAGCTTGGGAAATTATAATAACAAAGTAGTAAAACTTTTCAAAATTGGGTAATTACATCAGCTGCTCAAGGTTACAAGAGGCAGGGGGGAAGAGGAAGGGCGAGAGGGAATGGCCTCAAGCTCCACCAGGGGAGGTTCAGGCTGGACATTAGGAAAAAAAAAATTTCACAGAAAGGGTCATTGAGCACTGGAACAGGCTGCCCAGGGAGGGGGTTGAATCACCTTCCCTGGAGGAGTTTAAGGTACAGGTGGATGAGGTGCTGAGGGATGTGATTTAGTGTTTGATAGGAATGGTTGGACTTGATGATCTGGTGGGTCTCATCCAACCTGGTTATTCTATGATAAGACATTTTTAGGCAAAACAGTGAATTTTGCTTTCACTTATATGCCCCTATTAAAAATGCAGATAATCCACTAAATTGCAGAGGTAAATCAATTCTCCCTAGGAATTAGGAGTCAAATTCAGCCATTTCTGTGTTTTCTATTAATCTAGTCTAGCCCCTGGCTAATACACACTCTCAACTGTCTGCAGTTAGCCCCTGGGCTGCTTTTTCAAGTTTCCTGTTTTGTATTTTGACGCACGATTCATACGAGACATGAGTTACCCCTTTATTAAATTGCCTCAGTTAGAGATGGTTGGATGCTATTAGGTCAAAAACATTTGAAATTTTTTTTTTCTTTTTGCTTGGCCTACTCAGGGAATCAATATTCTTCCCGCTCGACCAGTTCTACTTTCAAGTGAAGTCAGATGCTCATGGCCCTGACCTTAGATATCAGCCCTTAGCCCATCACTTAAAATGATAGACAGTAATTACAGAATTGGTGGACAGAACTGTCAGCAGAGGAAAAAAAAGGCACAAGGAAAGTCGAAGATAATAGGAAATACAATACAGATAGTGAGATCCTGTTAACTAGATCCCAGCATAAGAGTAGCTTGCTTCTGATCAAAAAGATCCAGTGTATTTGTCAACATCTCCAGGAAAAGAGAATCCACCACTTCGTGGGCAGCCTGTTCTAATGCTACATCACTCTTTTGACAAAAACTTTTTTCCAATATCTGATCTAAACCTCCCCTTGTGCAACTTGAGGCTATTTCCTCCCATCCTTTCACTTGTTACCTGGGAGAAAAGACCAGCACCCACCTTGCTACGACCTCTTTTCAGGTACTTTTGGAGCGTACTAAGGTCTCCCCCCCAGCACCCTCCAGCCCCAGTTGCCTCAGCCAGTTCACGTAACATTTCTGCTTCAGACCCTTCAGCAGCTTTGTTGCCCTTCTCTGAACATGCTCTAGGCACCTCGATGCCCTTCTTGTACTGAGGGGCCACAGGATGCTCTTGGCCACCTGTACACACCGCTAGCTCACGTTCAGCTGGCTGTCAACCAGCACCCCCAGGTCCTTTACTACCAGGTAGCTTTCCCCAAGCCTGTAGCATTGCATAGGTTTGCTGTGATCAAAGTGCAAGACTTGGCCTTGAATCTCAGAAGTCTTCAGTGATACTGGCTACCCACTTCAACAAGACCCAAAAGGCTTGCACGTGGCAGGTGGTCACACCTCCTTAAAGTCTCACAGCTCTGAGATTCTTTTTACGCTTCTAGTCTTTGCTTAAATTGCAGCCACAGATTTCTAAACCGGAATGGAAAAAGCATTCTCCGCCAGCATCTCTCTACCTGGTAAACATACTGTTGGCATAATGCAGTTTGCAAAGAGACACTCTAATCCAGTCTACAAAGCAAACACCGTGCCTCAGTATTGCTGGAAAGTTCAAAGCTGCTACAGGCATTTTCATATACAGCAGTTCTTTTGTGTTGCTACCTGCCTCTGTGACCAATAAATCTAATAATTGAAAATACAAAGTGTGTTCAGGGTGTATTTCTTCCTCACTCCCAACGATGTATGCCATGAAATGCCCCTCACATAAGCCACACCAGATAAACTCTGTTTCCTGCTGGCCTGTCAGCTTACTGTCACACCACCAAACACCACTTTGGAGCAGTATTTAAGTCAGAAGCAGAGGCTTTAGAGAAGTCTCTTAAAACGTATTTGAATACAAATCCCATTAGCAACCTGAGCTATTTCAATAGGAAGTGACAAATACAGACTTTCTTGTTTTGATGATGCCTTGAAAGGAAAGCTACAGTTTCCCAACAATGCCCCCTTTTCCAAGACATTTTCTGCACACAAGAGAATCTCTTAAAAGCAATTACTCTGAGCTCAGTATTGGTGGCCTAGTAGTACTATCCCTGATCAGAGAAAAGCATGAAAAACTGACAGTTTTCAGTATGTAAGTAGACATACATTTGTGATCATTACTGTGAAGGTGCCTGGTTTTGCTATCGTTAAGTTTTACTAGGGGCAGGAAAGTAGTACCAGCCTTCTAGCCTACCTGAAAAAATCTTAAGGTTCAGCAAACTCTTTGAGTCAAAACAGCCCATCAGTGCTGTTGAGTTTACCAGCAAGCTCTGGTTGTGACAGTAAGAGTTATAAACATTGTGAACCTCAATTCACATGGACATCACCACCTCATTCATCACCCCAAGGCATTCGTACACAAGACATTTTGGCAATTAAAAAAAAACATGAAGTCCCCAAATCCTTCTTGGCCCTTGTTACAGAAGGAGGATTTAATGACAATTAATTTCATTTGCTGTTCCAGGTATTAAAAGTGAATTGAGGTTGGTAGGTAAGAAAAAAGATAGTGTTTTGCTTCAGATTTTTCCCCTGCAATCGCTGAAAGCTCTTCCATGGTACCTATCTCTGTGCTTTGGAACCAAGACAACAAGCAACGCTGGAGGACTGAAGCTCTCAATTGACACATCAAGTATTTCTAGGCAAAACACTTGTCATATGCCTTCCGCAAGGTGAAACACACCTTTTCTTCCACAATTTGAGCAGATCAACTTTTTCAGACAGCTGGCAATGCATTCACCAAGTGGCCAGGCCTTCACCTGCAAATTGTTACCATGAGGTTTGTATAAAATAATCAACATCTGAAGTCTTTTGACTGGACAGATGTGATATGTTAAGCCCCCATAGCCTTGGCTACATAAACACAATTTCAAGGTCTCCTCTATGCATAAAATTACATTATAATTACATGTTTATAATATAGCTAAAACAATAAACTCCCCATAGATGTCATTACAACTGAGCATAAGGGTATATTTTATTCATATATCTCAAACTATACCACACTAGTACAGATGCCTTCTGATTACTACCTCTGGAAACAGAAGAGCCTAAATTTGAAATAGTTACCAGTCCAGGGTGATCTTTTCTGACCAAATACCAGGTTTAATTTACCATGTAAGCCCTGAGTAGCAGATATAATGTTTTATTCCAGGCATTTTTTTTTAAATAAAAAAAATTTAGAGATGTCTGCGATAAGTTAACTTTTACAAGCATGTAGTTGCATGCTTCAGAGGCATATTCTAATCCTTTTTATAAAAATACATAAAATATCCTATGTTTGTGGCTAGAGCTGCTTTAAAAATTACCCTAGCTGGGACACACTTTTCCTAGGAAACTATGTACTAACAGAGCAAACAGCAGAGTTTGCACCACAAGTTGGGTCTTTTGTTTTGTTTGGTTTAAGTCTCTGACACACGAAACTGTGTTTAAGACAGCTCCAGTTTTTCAGTAGAGAGGATTTTTTGATTCAACATCAAGGAAGTTTACCACAGGTCAGCTCAAGCATGGATTTGCTTTCAAAAAGAGAGCAGGAGTACTTGTTCATAACAAATGCTAACTCTGTACTTCAAATATCTTAAATATTTACCTTTTACATGGGAGCGTTATGGGATGCTGGAAAAACTAGTGTGAAGTTGTATAGCCTTCTTCTGGACTGCTGTTAGCCTCAGTAATGAGAGTAGGAACCAAAAACTTCAGTAAGGTGGTAGATCTTTGATGAGCCCTCTCTTACAACTCTTCATGTAAGCGGGTGATTTAAGTTGGACTCTAGTACAGAAAGATCTCCGATGATCTAGATATGACAGTGATTGAATGGTCCTTTCTCTTCCTGATCAAAGCGTGAAGTCAAACTCTCTCTCTTTCAAGCAGTTGATTTTCCTCAGCTATCCACTGCATGAATAAAAACCTTTGAAACAGCCGGTCCAAAAGGACATACATCTCACCTGTCAAGAGAGATGTGTCAAGAACAGGTCGGCAGACTGCACAGGCTTTTAAATGTTCATGAGCTTTTTGTGCAAGCATGAAAACATTATCCTCAGTTTCCCGAGCAAACTGCCACACAGAAAAATGCTATCTACATGTGGCAATCATATCTGCAGGTTTTAAGAAAAAAAAAAAAAGTCTTCCCTGCTCTCTAAGTTTGGGAACAAACAAAAGAGTATACAAAAACTCAGGCTTAACAGAACCACAGGTAACAATCTGCCTCCAAGGATTGCATCAGCAATTCGGGAAGATGTGTGCATAAATCTCTAAGAGATTTTGGGTCATTTGGAACATAGAAGTCACCCCTCATTTTCCATCATACAGACTAATTTTTACTTAAGACAGTTCATCTAAGATCCATTTTAGTTCTCTAAATTCTCATTGTCCAGTCTGAATTCATTGTATAGACTCCCAGTACACTCAGTGCAGAAAGAAGCAGCTCCAAAGGGTGGATGAGGCACCAAGGAACATGGTTTAGTGTTTGATAGGAATGGTTGGACTCAGTGATCCAGTGGGTCTCTTCCAACCTGGTGATTCTATGTGTGTTGGCCTCGTATCTCTAACACACTCCACATCCAGCCTGCAGCTAGCTGAATCTTGCATAACACAGCTGAATACAGACTGAATGAAATATTTCTAAGAGTTGGACTCTTATCTTAAGGTCTTTTCCAACCTCAACAATTCTGTGATTCTGTGTAAACAAGAAATGTTAGCAGTTTTGCACTGCAGAGCCGTTGCTGGATGTTTTTATCTGATAGTTACACTTGACAAGTTTCCCTGTTCCTGGATTACCACTTCAGCTCGCTTCACCCACACTCTGTGAAACTCAAAGCTAGTTGCACACTGACAGAAGACAGCAGCTTAAATATACTCTTTGGTCTAGCAACAACAGTACTTCAATATATATTTTTTTAAGGCCAAGAAAGAATAAGACCCTAGCACAGGACAAGGAAACGGACTCTTCCAGATTTCAGCTTAACTTGCCTTTCTCGCAGCCTTGGACAATTCAGCAATATCAACGCTATAGCAAGAGCAGAGTCAACAAAACATCAACAGACAAGCTAAATTTGAGAGGAATTCCCAGTTCCCACTGATGTTAGCAAGAAACTTCTCTTACAAGGTTAACTCTTACTTCAGTACCTGACTGGACAGAGTGATTTTTAAGGCCTCATTACCTCAGCTGGAAAGTTTATATATATTTTTAGCTTTGTAGCCAGTGTAATAAGGCCAATTAAATTTACTTCATGCTTTTTGCAGTCATTAATTGCTCTTTTCTGTAAAGATGAACACTAGTCTATGGCAAGTTAGAGTACAATAAGGCCAAAAAGAAGCAGCCTTATATAACAGTTGTTACCAATCAAAATAGATTTAATAACTGGAAAAAACAACCTCCCACTGGATTACTAAAATAGGTGCAACACAAACCTTTGCAGAAGACAGAAAAAGAGAATGGAAGACACTTGGAGAAACAACAAATAGGAGCCAGTCCTGTTAAATCAAAGGCTGCAAATGCCAGAGATCTTGCCTTACTTATCTGGTTACAAGCTTTCCTGTCAAAGCTCAGTCCATCGAGTTTCCCCATACACCTTTTCCACTTTTCACTGCAGGAGAGGTGACAGCACTGCCTTTGTGTTATCGGTACTACAGGGGAAGATAATTATTAGCCTAAATGGACACAAACACGAGTACTTACATACCCTACTACTAGCTATGACTACCCAGAACTTTGCACGAACTATTATTCTTACTAAAAAATCTCAGGTGCACCTTTGCTTTTTTTTTCTCCTGAACACTGCATGCTCCTGGAAGAAGAGGTCTGACTATGGTATCTGCAGAGCCTGGACCACTATCACAGGGCAAAGAACAAATCCAAATTGGGGCCTTTTATGCACCAGAGCTTACTTCGAAGCTCCTCAGAATCCAAGTGCTTTGTGTGACTACTTCATTCAGCAACACTTAATTTAGCAGCAGCAAAGAACACAGTAAGGAACTCTGAAAATTAGGCAAAACTTTCAAGTGACAAAATTACTTTTTGTCCCACTTTACTCCCAACACTCCTGTCTTTGCCAAGACTAAATACCTTTCAAAGCTTTTCTTATTAAATGTATTCACTCTAAAATAATTCTCCCAAGGGATAATTATGAAGGAAGAACTTCCATCTATATTTAATTAGAGCTGAAAGAAACCTCACCGCAATCAAAGGTAATTTAGACCTTCCACCAAGAACTTAGCAGATATTGCCAATGACAAATTTAAGGACATAGTCTGGGTTAGGTCCATCTTATCAAACAGAAGTGTGGACAGCTTTCTACAGTATTTCAAGAAAGAGCTTCAAGTGAGAAGCAATGTTTCATTCAGTCTCTTAACCTAATGAAGTCCTGATCTTAAGCTCATTAGGCAACAAGAATAATTCCAATAACCTCTGAGCTTTGAATCAGGCTCTTTGAGAAGGCAATTCCTTTTCATGCCATACTTCCAGAGTAGCAAGGGAAAAACCTTCTTGCCATTAGCATCAACACTGAAGTTTATACTTCACCGTGAAGACTGCATTTCAAAGGGCATTTGTTCCTCACTTGAACTTCAGGTATCTTTGTGAAAAAACAGCTGTTGGTTATACTTGACATATGCATTGTATCAAAAGAGATAATAGACTTTAAAAGTACCAGGCTTTTTATAAGTCGTAATAGCTAAGTGCCACAGCAAGGTTAGCCCCATCTAACCAATTCAAAACCATTTACTGAGCAGCACTCCTGAAATACGCACAAACATCTTTTTACACCTTTACCCACATAAGTCCTTCTTCAGAAAGGCAGAGTCCAATATGTGAGGAATTCTCTGAGCTTACTGTTGTTAGCTCACTTATTTTCTGTTTTAGCATTATTCAGCACGTCACACTGAGCTGCCCTTTTGCACTGTGAAGTGCTGCTGAATTTGTAATGCAGTGCTATTTGGGTTCCATTTAAAGAAGAATTTGGAAGGGGTCATTCTATTTCTAAACAGACAGGCTGCTTGTATCTTCCAAAACTGAATTCTTGAACACCTTTAGAGGCAAGATTGTTATATTCTTTTAAATAGCAAAATAGATTTTTTTTTTTTGCCAGAATCAAGAAAGATCATTAAGTGCTACAGTGGTGAATTCAAACAGTTACCTCACAAGCAAGGTGGATTGGATGCAGAATGGGAGAGCCAGGGAGTCAGGTACTGCTCAGGACTCTTCTCATAACCTGAGTAAACAGCTTTCCCCAGAAAGCAGTGCACAGCTTTTCTTGATCTCATCTGAATGCAGGGCCTCCGGCACAGGTTGCTTGGTCTGCAGATATTTACCACCTAAAGGAATTGTTCCAGTTGTCTGACTCCCCACCAAAGCATTTAAAATCCTATCAGCCAACCCTTGAGATACAGTGCAAGCAATCTCTGTTAATCTCAAGGATCACACCCCTACTTCTCTTGGAAATTTCACCCACTTTGCTCACTCATCCAGATCTTTTTGTTCCCTCTGTCCAAACACTCTTTTTTCCTTTCTTCAGGTTGCCCTTTTAACAATCCCTTTGTCTCCTGCACACACACCTGGACCACACATTCCTTCAGTCCCAAAATTTATGTTGATGGTTCAGTGTGGTAGTATTTACAAGCTAAAGGCCACAGGATAAGCACAAGCAGGCCACGAGTCTCTAGAGACTGTGCTCCTGCTGTACAAACTACTTGTATTTTACTGCCAACAGTGGCTTGTTTTTCATACGGCCACAGCAGCTCACCTGCAACAAGCTGAAGTCCCATCCTAGACAAGTACAGATCCACAGACACCCTGTCACTAGGTGATATTATAGGGCAATCTTCCAACCAGTTATTTTGTTGGTTAAATTTTGTGAAGGGTGTGGTACTTTCCAGGTTTGGGGCTTTTTTTTTTTTAAAAAAAAAAAAATGGCACAAATGCTGCTGTAGTACCACATTACAAGCTTTGGATGCAGGATGTGAAAGAAAGCTGAAATGGTAATTTCTGCTCCTCAGCTATTCCATCAATTCAAGCTGTTAATGCTGCACACGCGTGAACAGAATCCAAACCTAACACCAGGTCTGAGCCAACTCCCCAGTCAGGGGTAGGATTTGTTGCAGCTTAGGATCAAAGTGAAGGTTTAGCTCGAATGAGCAAGGTTTTGATTGGGAAGCTCTGGAACTCAAGGGGATGTGGCAGATCTTCAAACCAAATTCCCAAATCCTAGCTTTACAAGCTAGGGCCGGTCAGCACTTGTATTAAATCTGCATGGCTCTCCAGGCAGAGGCACAGATGCACTCTTTCTTATTCTGACCCATAAGATTATATCCTCCCACAGCCACCTAACAGCAGAACTCCTTGTAGTGCAAGGTCTTGAGCTATGTAACTCGGCTCCTGCTCCATCAGGAGCTCCATCGTAATATACCACTTCTTTAAACCATTCTCCTCCTTCCCACCTGCCTCAAAGGGACAATTTTTGCAGGCAACTTTGATGGGTCACTGAATGCTCACACCAGCTTCTGGGGCTGGTTACCACCAAGATGTCTCAGAGAGCCTCCAACCTCACTGATACGTTCAGCAGTGGCAAATATAAAAAGATGGAATCCTAACCCTGCAGTATCATAGCAGAAGTCTTCTTCCAAGGGTAAAATCCAGCCCATGGAGCGGATCATACCAACCCAGTTTAGCACTTTAATGAATATCAACTTCATTTAAGGACACACAGAAAAAATAACCACTCTATTCTGTTCCTAAGGACTGCTCTTCACTGGGAGTCCCAACATACTTCAAGGCTAGGTCACAGCCTTTTGCTGTAGATAGAAAACTGAAGCACAAAGACAAATCGGCTTGCATTCTTCCATCAGAGACACATAACTAATCAAGGTCCTGTGAGCACTACAGTAAAGCTCCATCATTTGAAACCATTGAGAAGAAAGATTATTCTCTGGAAAAAATAAGAATAGTTTTGTGGTCTGGGGCATTTTTTCTACCTGAAGTGCAGTCGAAGATCCACTGTGAGTTACCTTAACTTCTCACAACTGACCTCCATTTCTTTACAAGAACATTGGTGAGTAATCAGCAGTTTGACTTTTAATTTAAATGGCTGAGGTTTTAATTATTTTGTATACTGTTTCCAGAAAGCCCATATTTAACAAATGCTACATAACTTCATTTTTCCAGGAGGACTTGAATTAATAACAGAACAAAGCACTTAATTTCCCCTGTCTTGGGCAGCATGAGGCACCCTAGACTCTCTCAAGCTGGCAGAATAGAGAAAATGAAAGCTGGCCAGACATTTGTCTGATACAACATTCCACTAGACAGTTCTAAGCTCTCCAAAACGCTTCCCTTCCTTATATACAAGACCCCACACAGCACGTATGTACATGATGAGTACCTGACAGCATGGTGGGTCACATGGAAACAGTCCACGGGAAGGCCAGATTTTTAATTAAAAGCTATTGCTTTATCTCAAGTTTCTAGGGCACATCTGTGGCCTTTTTCTCACAATACAATTAGCTGCTCCACTTACGGCAGGTCAGTGGATTCCAGCTGTCTGAATAATGGCAGTTCTGTGCTGAAATGCATGAGGCTAAACTATGGTCAACTCAAACAAATTCAGCTCAGCTCAACAGACTTTCCTAAGGGATCATTACACCTACCAAAATGGGTCCCACTCAGGACACAGTTGAAAGGAATATTGTGGAAAAGACTCAGTAGCATGAACCAGACCAAGCTCACAAGCTCGTCTGAGAAACACGGGGCAGTCAAGGTGGTCCAAGTTCTCCACTCCTTGCCAGTGTCCTGGAAGATAAGACCACATGGGGAAAACTGGTTTGTCTACAAAGAAAGTCAAGCACTGTCACGGAGAGATATCTGACCTCTCCTGGGTTCTTTCCCTGCACAGTGGTTCTCAGACAAACGCTCAGAGCAATCTCACTCACAGCACAGAGAACTTACATCGAAACGCAATGACCACATTATCTGCAGATAAGATGCACCAGTCCAGGGTGTAGACTGGGGCTACATTTCCCCAGTACCACTAGCTCAGCTGTTCATTTCCAAAACAGGATTCCTGCATGAAGCAGAGTTCAGCAGATACGTGAACACAACCAGACAATCTAAAGGCTACCAAATTTGGAGAAAAATTCACAGGTAAGTGTACAGCTCTGAGCACAACACAGACCTGTTCTGAGGTTTCTGGCTATCTATCTAGCATAAATGATGCTCCCAAATGCAGCTATTCCTGCTCCAAATATAACCAAATCAAATCAATACTAAGTGGTTTCTGATGCTTTCAAGGCAGAGACAGTGCAAGCAAGTCAGAAGGGAAACTTTTCCGACAAGTTACAGCGTTCATTCATAAGGGAAACCTTTCCCCCCCCAGTTCATGTTTCCAGACTTGGAGGGCAGTCTGGCACTCTTCAATCCAGCTATGCAGCTCTGCAGAGCCAAAGGCAGGCTCGGCTCTATGATAGCAAAAGATTTAATAACCAGCTGCAAAAATGCTTCTATGAAATAAAAGCCTGCCCCTTAAACTGCTTGAAACATTTTTCATATGAAGCTTCAATCCAGGAAATTAATCAAAACAACACAAATAAAAGGAGATTCAGCTTCTGAACAGTAATACAAATATATGCAGGCAATCCTAATAATTCTCGCTGCTTTAATTCCTTGGAGACAGAACTGCATATATTACACAAAGCTTAGATATTAAACGTCTGTGTTTCCAAACAATGAAATTGCTGCCATAAACATCCCTGGAGCCATTTTTAGAACTAGTCTAAATAGCCCATTTCTATCTTTTTTTGTTGTTGTTAGGCTCCCAGAATTTCTGTGAGCATCTTGAGAGTGTCTCACCTCACCCCACAGCAGTTGGGGTTCCTCAAGCTCAATAGCCAGGGCCATGTCCCCAGCACACCTTGGTCGTCCTGCCCACATCGGCTCCTAGGCCACTTCTTTCCTCTACAGTTTTACTTGCACCGTGAATGCCTTCCAAGTATAAGCCACCATTTGCTTAGCATCTACCACACTGTGTGCTCGCTTTAAGCCCTGGACACTTCTTTAAATGTAAATACAAATGCAAGTCTATGCTGTGCTTCTGGCATTTCTTAAGCATTCATTAGTGTGATGTCCAGATATTAAACAGTTAAAGAGCTGTTCTAGCATCCTTCATTGAGTACTTTGAGCCTCGTTAAAGCAGAATCCCTTCCCAAGACTCTTTTTTTGTTGATTGACTGCTCTTCAAACATTTGAAGAAAATTACTAGCTAGTTTGGAATTTTGTGTCAGAATAATTTGCAGATGGAAACAATCTTAAAATGAGATTTCCAGAGATCATTTTCAGATCCTCTTCTTCCTCTCCCTTCTTTATCTAAAAGGGATTTTTTACCAGGGAAAAAAAAAATAAAGCACAAACCAATACCTGCCTAGTAAAACTAACAGGTAGCATCCAAGCTAGCTGGTGGAAGTAGAATGCCCCACTTTCTTCCTCTATGCTATAGAACCTTATTTCTTCTAAGTATACCCATGGCTGTCTGATGGAGACAGCCCTGCCTGTCTCCATCCCTGGCAACTCAGTTGGAAAGCTCTTCTCAGCCCCACTTTCTACCTGTAGACAGATTGGGAATGGGGCATGAAGCTTCAAAGTAAGCAGCAAGGGAGCTATAGTTCATTTCCATTCTCCTCCAGATTTTTTAACCCTTTGGAAAAATACCACTTCGCATATTAAAATAATTTGTGGATTAATAAAAAAATGCCACCCAGCTCTACTGCCAACTGATCACAAGCAGTTCCTGTATTGGCTGTGTTTAGGATATTGCCAATACTATATCTGCACACAAGCCAATTGTCAGGGCTTCTGCTCAGTAATCACATTCTGCATTAGCTTATAGGGAGCTTTTAGAGTCAGAGGCCACCAGCAGCTACATCATCAGAATACTAAAGTGTTATTGTGCCGTTTTCTATAATCTCCCACATGAGAAAAATTTGTCTTCCCAGTAAAATGCTTTCCTGTTTTTAAACTTTTGACCAGTGTGATTTTCTAAACAAAAGCACTGACAGTACATATTCATAAGGCAGAGTATTTAAATATGAAAAAGCTGAGCAGGAATAAACTACCAATCAGCAACTCCAGGCAGCAGAAGCATTATTAACCACATTATTCTTTCAAGGAATGAACCTCTCAGCCCTGCATTTTCAGCCCTGCAAGAATTTAAGCAGACTTATGCACCTCCATTC
Organism: Clamator glandarius; assembly: GCA_033459285.1. Classification (NCBI taxonomy): domain Eukaryota; kingdom Metazoa; phylum Chordata; class Aves; order Cuculiformes; family Cuculidae; genus Clamator; species Clamator glandarius. The sequence continues at coordinate 7,540,540 of JAUNZM010000092.1, read as the reverse complement.
AATCAATAAGATCCCACAAATACTCACATCTCCTCTCGACTCAACCTTTACCCTAGGTACCTCAAAAGAATTTTAAAACTCCTTTTGCCCAGATCTGTAAACCCTTCTTTATCCAAGCAGTCCTTCCTGCATCCCTGCTCTCTAAAGCTGCAATTACTTGTTGAGCGAAGATTAGCAGAATTTAACTGGCTCAGCAAGAGTCAGTTTTCCACCACTGATGCATAGCACCAGTTTAATAGTGAGGATTGACAATACGAGAAGCTGGCATCAAAAAAAACAGAAAAGTTAAACACGTGGCATAAAAATTCATCTGGATAAGGGAAAACAAACAAATATTGGAAACAAGTTGGGTCCAAGAGGCTGACTTTGAGTGATCTCACACAGATTACACACAGGAGAAAAGGCAGGTCTATACTGTCAGTAAACAGCTACTTTAGCTTTCAATTAACTGCCTATTCACTGCTCATTTTCTCTGCAGCTGCAAGCCCAAAAGCCAGACTCTGCATCTGCAGTGTAAATCCTGCACCCATGGATTCCTCCACCAGTAAGTGAGGTTGCTCTGCATTTACACCCTAGTCAGTTTATTCCCAGCTGCAGCTGAGCAGCACCCAAGGAAACAGAAATGTGGCTCAGGAGAGTTTCTCACTGTGCGTCACCCATACATGACTAAGAAAAAGCATGAACTCCCGAGCTCAGTTGATAACAAGCTTAACTGCAGCAGGTATACAGACTAAAGGGTGCAGATGCAGCGTGATATGTGTGTTCACACACACTCACACTCGAACAGAAGCCACCAGATATATTCCTCATACACTAATCCCCATCTGAAGTTCTCTTCATTCTTAGCAGAAAACAATTCCCAGCTGCTCTCCTCGACTTGCAATGTGGTTACCAGCCTAATTTAAAGCGGGATGCCAAGGTATAACTGCATTATCTCCAGTCTGTCTGTAGGAGTCCCAGCAGGCAGCGTTCATGGAAGCTGCAAGAGCTGAAAAATCCTACTAAAACTCTATCCCCAATCAGGCAGCCTGTCTGCAGGAAGGAATTATGGCAATGGGGAGTTGCAGGAGAGCTATCAACACAGGAGACCTGGGATCAGCTAACTAATTTTGACAGGAAAATCCATAACCCACACTTTCTTTACAGGAATGTGCCCAGATGCAAAGGGAATGATTAGCTACTATAAAGGGCTGTCAGCATCCGTAGGATAGCATCACATTGGAGCAGATAAACAAAGTGTCCAAGCGATTCAGAAGCCTTAATCACAGTGGTCAAGTTAGAGACTTGAGCCTAAATGCCTGTCTTGGCTCCTCCATCATTTCCAAGCACTATGTCCACACTATCGTGCTCCATTTTCCACATGCTTTTAAAGTAAGCAAGGCTTTTGTGAGCTGCTCCAGGCTTGCAGGTAAATGCATCTGCAAGGTTCCCCTCCTGCTGCACTGCTTGAGCTTACTGTCTGAGTTGGACCAAGTTTGATAGCTGCAGTTACACTGAAAAAAATCTCTTAAAAAACACAGGTAGCTGGGAAGAAGAGTCGTTGAAGGAACACCCCAGGGAGTACCCTTTCCACAGGAAACACCAAGCTTACCTCTTACTGAATATCTGAGATTTCTGGAGAGAGAAACAGAAAGACAAAGAAAATCCTTATGAAGCCCTAGCCTAGGGGGAAATTTTCAATCAGAGCTGGCAATGAACCACAAGACAAAGCCATTGGAAACCAAGCTCCATTACTTCTACTGCACACAGAACTACTTGTTTAAAGTATCTCTTACCTGAAAAACTCGGCAATTTAATTAAGTAAATGGCCCTGAGAGGCAGGTAAGTATCATGATGCTTATGTTACAGATGGCTTGCACTGAAGCACTGAGCAGTTAAATTGAGTTACCCGTGACCACACAGGAGGAATGGCATGGGAACCCATGAGTCTTGCCTTGCTGGTCTTTTTCTGTAATAAAGGCACTCAATTTGATTCACATTTGCAGGTCGTTACGGCACAAGCCCCAAATAGTTCCATCTGCACAAGAGGCCAATTTGCATGCTGTGATGAAATTGCCAAGTCCTGACTGGTCCTGAACCTCCTCTCACTTTGGCTTAATCTGAAGACTGATGCATCTCAGAAATTTTTCTCAGCTGTTACTCTGCTGTCTTTATCTGAAGGACCATGGCTACATCTAGGTTAGGCTTTATAGCTGGGTGCAAGAGCACTTATAAATATCAGGCACTCAGCAGTTACCCAATTCTGACTGCAAAGTCTGGCTGGCACGCTACCTTCAGACATCCCACCACACAGGCTTTTGAAAGTGATCTCCTGGGCCAGCCTTTCAGGCTCACTGGGCATATGGACCAGTCTGGACTTGGATGCAGTCCCAAAATTCCAAGCAGATGGAGTTCCTCCTGCAGACATCCAGGAAAGCAGTAACAAAAGCTTGCCCATCTTTCAGTCATCTGTCCCTGATAATTAGGACTTCATTTTCATTTGAAATAATTCCATCATATCCGGTCTACATATTGCCAAATCATGTTTTTCTTTTCAGTTTCCAGCTCAATTATTTTTCTCGAGCTTCAGAGCACTCAAAGCTGAGAGTTACTTGAAGTCAGAGCATTGCTTCCCTTCTGGCTAGAGGGAGGTGGATAGCACCTTCGAGACTAAAAATGAAAGTATAAGAGAATAAAAAAATAAAATAGATCCTCCCATTCCTAACTTTATGTCTCCCAGTGCTATAAGAGATGTTAAACATTAGCCACAATCTGCCTCTCCTAGCAGCCAGAAAGCTGGACTGCACGTAAATTAAACAAGACATCAGGTATGTCTGCAATGCAAGAATTTCAGTCCCTGTGGGAAATAAGAAATATAGGAGGACACTTCCAGCTATGAAATCTACTGTTCATTAAAATAGTACAGCTAGTAACATCATTATAGTTAAATAATAGTTTTCTCAAAGAAAACAGCAAAATGTATAAATAGCAAAGGGATGAAATCAAAGAAAGGAAAGGGTCTGTATATTGAGTAAATATGGGTGTCAAATTATAAAGATCAGAAAAGAACAGAAACAGCTCAGAAAAGACGAAGAAATATATTTTGATTGTATTAGACTGCATAAATTTGTCACTAAAAAATGGAGTAATATATGGCTGGACAAGGCGAATCGTGCGATGACAGAGCCAAGAAAAAGCTCTTGTTGAGCTGTTTAAATATTTGTGTTCTCCGATGCTATAGAGCTTCTGCAACCCACCAGAGAAATTAATTGCTGGATTCCAAGTCTGCACACAGATCTGGAGCTAGAGACATGTCCATTTACCCAGACACAAAGCATCACATATCAACATCATTATCTGGTCTCATGGCAGTATGTGGGGGCTCTTCTAATGGGAAAAGTATATTGCAAAAACCGTAGCAGGGCAAACGCAGAATGCAAGTGCTTAAAAAAAACCCCAAGCAACACACAACATATCAAGCATGTTGTCAGCCTTGTATGTTTTTTCTTACTAAAGCATTAATTAATTACAAAGTAATAGAACCCTGGTTGGATAAAACTTCATTAACACACCCACGGAGCCTTAGCAGTGCTGACGTAAAATTTGTCCAGTCTAATGCACAAGTTCAAATCAGCACGAGGGATGATAGTTTCTCTGCAGCTAATCCTCACCTAGCTCAGTCATTCAGAAGGGGAAGATTGTTTTTCAGGTTATCAAAGACAGAATTTTATAGCATCTTTGAGAAAAGGAAGGAACTACACAGACATATCACGATCATAACTTGTGTTTCATTTCAAAATGACACCAACAGCATCAGGAGCAGTCAAGGAGTGCAATGAAAACAATCCTAAGTTAGTTGGAAACAGCATTCTTTCTCTGGAGTTAAGCAAGAGAAACAGCTGTCCTTTCCCCAAGATGGTCTGGATCTCCCTTACTTCTACTGATAATTCAAGAGTAGCGAATGTTTGCAGTCAAACTTCGGTTACTTAGCACTGGAGGACAGAAAATACACAAACTACATATTACTCCTTGCCTTTTACTCCTCTTCCACTGAAAGTCTCAGCTTTCCTAATTTCTGCCTTTCCATCCTTCGCTGAACGTAGAGGGGGAAAAAAGCCACCAGGAGCTTCATACAATCTATGTTGGTCATTAAGAGCTGGCCTCCCACAAAGAGCTCAGCTTCTCCATAGCTAGGAGGCCTGTATTCTTTTATGCCTATTTCATTTTGATAGACCAAGACTCCCTGGAGTTTTACCAACATATTTATGCTCCGGGTGGGTTATCCCAACAACCACCAATAAATCTTATCATCCTTCCTCCACAGGTCTCCATAGCCCTGAGTGATGGATGCACTAAAACTTGGTATAAACATGGAGATAAACATCTGCCATTCCTTTCCTTCCTTGTCTTTACAGCACCAGCATTTTAAAAGCAACAACCCATTGTTTCACTTTTAGCACAGCTGTTCTAAAGCTGCCTGAATAACAACAGAAGCTATATAGAAGCATTAATCTTTACCTCTTCTGGGAAGAAAAATGGCTTTACAGATCTCATCCCCCACCAGCACAGCTCCTCTTCTTATCAAAGGAAAAAGCATGAACAGGACTCTTAAAACCGGGGATGACAGATGCGCAACATCTAAAGCGGTGGTACCCAGCTTCTGGCTCCTGGAGACTGGTATACCAGACTGAGACACATGAATCTGTTATATCTTTCTTGGGAGGAAGGAAAATATCCAGCCAATCCACAGTACTGCGTGCCCTATATTTTAACCTACTGATCAGCAAGGCAGAGCACTGACCCAGACACTTCAAAGAAACACAACCATCCCATGGAGAGCTGCTGCCTTAAAGAACTGGCAGTACAAATAAACACCAGAGGAGCAACTTGCTAGAGGTTGCCCAGCAGGGTCAGCAAGTTATGAACTGAAACAGGCGCCCTAATTCCATTCTTGGGTAGAAACAAGAGATCAGTTTCCCCATTGCACAGGCACCTGACATTCATGATGGTTTGCGGTCTGCTAGACTAGAAATTACCTGGCAGCAAAAAAACCTGAAGGATGTGATAAGACCTATTGCTTCAAATCTCATGTGGATTTTCCCCTGCTACTTAAGTTCTCTTCAATGGTTTCTTGGACTGTGTCCAAACCCAGGCACAGGCAGGACAGACTATCCCTCTCTACCCCTCAAACACCACAACCCGTTGGTCGTGCTTTGGAAAAGCTTCAAGTCCTACACATAGTCCTTCAACATCCTTTTTCAGTTGACTTTCTTAGGTCCATAATACATGACAAGAGACATCCATATGTTAAAGGAACTCAAAGCATAGGAGAATGCACGGCAAGGAGAAGAGACTAGTTCATGAGAAAGGAGAAAAACAAGATAAATATATTCTGCCAGAGCCTGATGCTACACTGCTCTCTGTAGGACTCAAAAAACCTGAAACACAGTAAGGAACTCTACTGTGCTGGCTGCAGAATAAGTCTAAGATAAAATATATCTCAGCATGGAAATTTATTTGTTTGATCCCACGCAGGAGTCCTCTGATGGGACAGGAAATTGAACCAAAGCATCCCAAGTTAGAGCCCTGCAACGCATCACTCCTTAATCTCCTGACTTAAAGGACAAACAAATAAGGAGAAATAAAATGAAGTATCAATATCACTTTCCCTTCTCATAGCTCCCTTTGTTAATAAGGACCGTTGGTCAGAAAACTTGTAGCTTTCTTTCCCAGGAATGCACATCATAGAGAAAAATAATCCTTCTCTAAATGTTTATTGACACTTATTGACTGAATTTAGATTTATTCCACTTGTAGACTGAGGTTTCCTTTCACTTTGTTCAAAAAAAAAAAAAAAAAAAAAAAAAAGAATGATTCCTTAAATTTCATTTCAAAACAGCATTTAGAGTGTATGTGGAGAGCACAGAGAAGAAAGTGCAATAGGGACTACTACACATTTTCTGTTTCTTAAGTACTTACAGTAGAAAAGCTACAGAAAGGGTAGAGGCAAAAATCCAGAAAAAAATAACAGGGTTAGGATAATGTTGGTTTTTAACTGAAGTCAGAAACAGTAATTTTAGCCAAAATGCACTTAAGGAAATAAGTCTTTAGTGGTTTCCTTCATTTCACATCACTAAAATATAGAATGCCATCAAAACAAAGATGGGTTTAGAGTTAACATTAATAACATTAAGAGATAACACTATCTACATTTCCAAGAAGTATTAGCCTTCAAAAAATTTAATACAGGAAGAAAACACTAATTTCAGGGTTTTTTTTAAAAAAAAAACACAAATAGCTAAAATAGCAATTCATCAGTTCTACATGGTTTAAAGGAAAGCAAATATCCAGTATGCCGTATGATCTTATCACACTGGAGAATGAAACACGAAGCAAATGCAACTTTAATGGATAAATACCATGACCACAAATTCAGCACCCCTTTTACCTTAGTGATAAGTTAAGTATACTGAGTTAAGGAGACTAACCAGTGTATTGAAGTATAAAGAAGGGCTAAGCAAAGTAGATTCATTTCACCTAACTGGCAATTTGGCTCAAGCCAGCAGGTGCATTAGGACAGAAATGGAAGATGTTGCATCATGAAGAAATTAATCTCTGCTCTTCCTCTACCATTTTAGGGCCACAAAACTAGGAAGTATTTGCTGTAAACAAAAGCAATGACCAGAAAAGTATCCCAGGATTGGGAGGGAGCATCAGCTCCTCTCCCCCCATAGCTGAGACAGATGATTGCTAGTAAGAAGCCAGTACAAGCCAGTGCTACCAAGCTTATCATTCAGCATCACCTGTAAGGACCAGGCATTACAGAAACCCCAAAGAAACTTATTTTAGAAACACCACATGAGAAAGTCTCATCCCGAAGTGTTTATTTCTGTTTAGTTGTTTCAGTTTTGCTCTGTTCCTGCCACAGACTCTAGAGCAGCAGGGAGAAAGCACTTAAACTGTCAACTCTGATGTGCTGCGCCACATTTACACCTACAAGAGCCACAGGGTGCACAGCTCACTGACAGCCTCAACAGAAACAAACCAGGCACCCAAGCTGATGGGTTGAAAGGCACTGGTGGCTTAGGGGTCACTGCAGCAAGACCCATGGGTTTGCTTTGGTATCTGAAATAAGTTTGCCAGGTACATCCTCTCCCAGAGTAATCGCCAACAGCATTAGCAGAAAGTTAAAACACTTCACTACTCATGCCTAACACAGGATGTTAATCTGTTAGTGGAAAATGAGATGCCTCCATCCATAAGAGCACACACGCTCCTCTGCCTATATATAAAGCCCTTTCATTTTATGATCAGTACAATCTGTGATAGAGCAGGCTATAATGTTTTATTAATGTTAAACTTGTCCACCTGGGAATCTATACAAATCACTATAATTTTGTCTCACTAATGTTTGTTATCAGTCTTGTCTTCTCAATAAAACAGGAGCAAAATATTGCATAAGTCCTCTCACTGAATTTTTTTTTTTATTATTTTTTCACTCTTCTTCCTCCCCCTCTTTTCTGGGCTTCTGTCCAAAGTCACAATGAGTTGAGAATAGGATGCCCAGAAAGTATTTCATAATTCTTTAATCACCACACTTTGGCACACTTTAGTCATTTGGGCCAGAGCATTTTGATATAAGTGGATCCCATGTAGAGACAGAATCAGGTCAGCAAAGCAATTAATCATCTCTGTATTTACACTCTCAGCAAAACAATACAAAAAACAAAAGAATGGATAAAGAAGAGGGGAGGAGGGCAACCGTAACCTCACTCTGATTGGCAAATAATTGGCTTGGCTTCTGCAGCCACGGCAGAAAGGTGCACAGCTCACATTTATTGATGTACTTGCAGAGCCAGCCTCTGGGAGCACACAGCAGTATGTGGGTGGCTGTGTCCACTAGCATCTGCACACCAGCCTGCTGCAGTTTTCCGAGTTTACCTCTTCTCCTAGCTTGACAAGGGCTTTGTATCCTAAAACAGGGTGTTTGATATATCAGCTTTTAAATACTGTGTAGTGCCTAAAGGCTTAATAACTACAAGTTTGTGCTAGTGTTTCAACCAGCTCAATGGGAAAAGTAACAATAGACACAAGCATGCTGGTTTCCCACGAAATGGTTGTATTTCCCAGTGTAGATTAAGCCACACAGGCACCCCTTCTTTTACCTACATGGGAAACAATTTCACCAGTGGTTTTGGTTTTAAGGTTGTTCCTAGCAGTGCCCATCTAACCATCCTGTTGATCTTTCTGTAAAAAGTATTGTACAAGCAAGTTTCCACACTAGTATGAGCAGGCTGCCCAAAATGTCTTGGAAATAGCCTTCAGATTAAGAAATACTCTCTCCCTTTCTACTCTAGTACTTCTGGGGAAGGTATCTGGTTGCGTCCAGGAGTAAACTGAGGCATGAAAAGGGTGCGTCCACAGAAACTTGGGAGTTGAGCAGCACCGCATGCACTGATCCTTTTCCTGCTGCCACACTCAGGGGAGCAGCACCCCCAAAACCAGAACTAACCCACCAGCACCAAGCTTAGGGGGATGTAGAGATCTGATACAAGATAGATCTAAGCAGAGCATCAGAAACCCCCAGTTCACAGGGACCTGAGCATGCTCAGTCCTTCTGGAATATATAACCTACACCAGATGCTGAAATGAAAGGATCGTAGGGCATGTATGACATTTGGTTGTAACTTCTGACCATACCTCTCTTCCATATGGAAACAAGTTCTCAGCCACATATGCAGAAAACACTTTTCACCAGATACCATCCTTCCTTGGCCACCACAAAACATTCACACTCTGACTTATGGGAATCTAAAAACTACCCTTCAGAGATCCTCCAGAGACCAAATACTTACAAGGTAGATTCCTATTTCAGGACACTTCCTCTGATATTCAGTGTCCTGGAGATTTGTGCACAAACACCCTTCCTCCACACAGCTGAGGAAATTAAAACATATGAGAAATGGGGGAAAAGTCAGAAATAACTTTTCCTTACTTCATACTTTGAGTCAGGATGTTTACTGAACCACACTAAACACTTTTGCTTCATTCCTCTCTTCCAGCCCTATGGATCAAAGACAGCCAAGCAATGAGCTCTCCCCGGTGCCATCGCTGCCCTGGTACTGCCAGTAGTAAGTTTAGTCAGTTAAGAATTATTTGTACAGAGCCAAGATCGATAAAGCTATAGTATGGCAGAAGCAGCTCAGGCAGGCTCACAGGGGGCATAACTAGAAGTGATGGGCTGAAATTAAGCAGAAGGAAAATTTTGGCTGAATAGCAAGAGAAATTTTCTTTGCTTAATGGGTCAATCAATTATACCAAGCACACACCTCTCAAGGGAAGCACGCAGGGAAACCTGTCACTGGGTTCGCATAAAACTGGAGTGAAGGAACTCCAGAGGTTATCATTGCATAAGCAATTCTGCAGTTTGCATTTCAGGAGTGCTGCAATTCCCTCTACCCAGTGGGATCAAAGCTGAAGCTGTCCAGCTTACGCTACCTGCAGAGGTCTTAATAACCCTTTCATATCTATAACAAGTCCATATTCCCAAAGGTAATACAGCTGTCTTCTCTCTCCTCTCATACTTAATCCTCCCATACTCTCAGAATGGCATTCATCTAGCTAACAGTCATTGACTAATAGAGTGTTAATTATCTGAAATACAGCTATCTTCTCACCTGTCACTGATAGGGCAAGCTACTGAAATAGGAATTTATGATAAAAAGTACTTTGGTTTCTCCAATAGCCATGCAGGAAGTCTGGAATAACTGTCCAATTTTTAAAAAGCTAATCTTCTCCTGATAGAGTTACCTGCAGGACTTTAACTTCTTAGGATGCTAATTCAGTTGCTACAATCATGCAGCCATGCTATAAAAGGCCTTTACTTGTTTATCAAACAAAACTGACAAGAGAATAGGACTTCTATTTCTAAATACAAGGCAGCATTATTTAGATAAATACATCAGAGTGAAAATTAAAAGATTGTGTTGGCAGAAGAGCAAATGGATAAACAAGATTTAAATATAATTACACTAGGCATTAAGGAAAGATTTTTTTCAGTGGGCTAATCAAGAGGATTGAAGTGTTCTCCAACAAATACTGTAGGGAAAACCATTTAAAACCAGCAGTAAAAGGTGTCTTTATCCATCAGTGCAGGGGCTGTGTGTTTCCTACAACAGCAGGGACCAGATCTTGCTGACTTAAACAGTTGCCTACTGGATTCTTGCAGTATTATTGCTCAACAATAGCAAGATTTGATCCTTGGCCCATAGGCATAGTGCTCCTAGGAAGAAACTACTTGTTACTGAAGGAGCAGCACAGCGGGGAAAAAAGCACTGGTGATGTACAGCTGCAGGAACAGCACAAAAGTGCAATAGGTGAATGTACAGAGAAACGGGGAGAAGCCCATAATATAGCAGAATAAGAGAGAGTTAGGAGACAATTTGACACTAGATGTCTCAATAGGTTCTGCATGTGCAAATTGCCCAAAACATGCTAGAGAGGCCACTAACCTGATTAGGAGGAGTCAGCACTGATCAAACTGTGCTTGTCCTGAAATTATTTCTGATCACAACTCGTCTCCAACTCCAAGATGTGCCTTGAAGTCAGTCTTCTGTTAACAATGAAAATTCCTCTGCCTTTCCTTCAAGCTATGGAGTTTTCTTTACCCTAAAAGACTAAGGTCAAATATCCCATTCTTCACCCAAATTTCTCTGACACACTAGTCTAGATTGACTCAAGGCGCTAGACGTGCCTATCTCCTCAGCTGCAAATTGTTTCTTGGCAGTCACCCTTGTCTTATTGATGTGACAGAACCTGCCATGACTAAGGTACCATTTTGACATTTGAATCTTGCCCCCTTTTAAATGGTTCGGTTCATTTCTTGAAGATACCTTTTAAAATAAGGCACAACACCCCAAGTAGACTCCAGGTTGCTGTAAGCCAAAAAGCAAACAGGTTCTCTAGGCACATTTTCACTTCAAACTACACCTAAGAATCAAAAAAGCAAGTGAAGCAAATAAGATTTTGCATATTCAAATCAGTGAAGAAACCAATACCTCCATTTCCCCAATAGATGGTGCTGACAATTTCTCAGAGATTTGTAAATAAAAAATGTGGGTTTCTTCAGTGACAACTCTGCAGTGAAATTGTGAAATGGGGCAGAGAAACCAAAGAGCGGAGTCCCAGAAAACCGTGGGGATTCCTGTAATAAAGATGTTAAAGAAGAATTCTGGCTTGCCTTAGCTATGTTGCTGGTGCTTTTTAATTTCTTTTCATTAAGTTTTAAGCATCTGAAGTCTTTCTTGAGTTTTTGCAGCACCCTTCTCCTTTGTGAGTAAGGATGAGAAGTGTTGAATCTTTCTTCAGTTTTTGCAGCACCCTTCTCCTTCGTGAGTAAGGATGAGAAGTGTTGAACTGGTAGAGGGTTTTGGGGAAAGTCGTACTGGCTTATGCAGGGAAAACAGCTTCCATCTTCTATCTTTCCTCTGGAGTGGATACAACACTCAAGCTGTAGGAACAACAGATAACCAGTAATGCTAAGTAACTATCAGTAGAACACTGTGCCTTCACTAAGGACCCTTGGAGCTAAAAATATTTTCCAAATTTCCCTGTTATGTCCCCTAAACTTCACAAAGAAAGACCTGGTTAAATATACCTCAAAGTGATAGAAATCTGCAACAGGGCCTGAGAATCAGATAATTAAAAAAATAAATGCAGTTCCCCAACTTAGGCAAAAAGCAAGACAACAGAATGTGTTAGTAGAAGAAAGCCACTTTATAGAGAATAGTTGCAATGTTGACAGTTTCAATGGTTTCAAGAGCTCTTGGGAAAACTTTTACCTTGCTATGTCCAATTATTTTTATATTTTGGCACACCAAAGCCGTCGCATTTGTCCTTCAGCTTCTCATCTTAAGCTCAGGCCGTTATCCTACATCCACAGCACAATCTGTCTTAACTTACATTCCCAACTGGCTGTCTTAAAACTTTAATATTCCTGTTGTATTTTCTCAACTACAGCTTTATCAGCCACAAGGGCAATTTAGTTGTTCCAGACCACAAACAGCGCTGAAGCAGATGTTAAGAACAAACGACAGGGTCAAGTCATTTTTAAGCACTATATCATTTACTTGGCTGCACTGGTTTACATATTAGGACTAGAAAGTAATGGGAAACCCAGACAGCCTGACACAGATGGAGTTTTAACAGCAGAGATGCCATGGTCTGAAAAAGTAATGTTTTCTTCTAGAAAAGTAAAAGCAGAAAAAAAAAAGATAGAAAACAACCCTGCAAAGCACATAGTAAATGGAAAGTACGTTCAGTAGTTCATGTTCTCTCTAGATAAAGCAGCACTCATGGACAATATCACAGGGATCTGGCCAAAGACCCATTTCACAGATAACAGTTGGCACAGGAACAAAAAAAAAAGGAAGACCAGGAGACAGACAGCTAGGGCACACGTCTTGGTACTTGCAATATTCCTCATACAACAGGAATTCGTATGTGCACAACTCAACCAGCTATCTTTCAGCAAGTAAATCTACTCGTGCATTAAATACTCCACAAGACCCGAGTCTTAAGAGAAACTCCTGGAACAACTGCACACAACAACCTCTTCTCACCAGTCTCTTCCCACTTCCATGGGTAACACTCAGACTATGAAACTTAACTAGCTACATCAATCCACAGACTTGGTCCCATGGCAGCCTCAGCCACCCCATCCCTGCTGAGATCCAACTTTCCCTACTGCTCCCAAAACACAAACCTCTTCCCCTCGTTGCACCAGGAAGGCACAGGACCAAGTCAGGACAGTAGGTATAATTGCTTCGATGAGCTTCATGAAACTAACTGCTGCAGAAGTGGTCCTTATCTAATTCAGTGAACACTATAAATTAAAATCAATGCTTCTTGCAGAGCTCTGTTCAAGCAGACTGTCCTGTTCAGAGAACAAGAATCAAGAGAGCAGAAGCAACATCTACAATGAACCTTTGGAAACAATTACATATTACTAGAATAGGTGCTTGGCAAATAACCTCTAAGAGACCTTCTCCCTCTACCTTTGCATCTTGTTGACAGGGTATTTCAGTATACTACAGCCTTTGAAGAGATTTAGATTCATGGGTCCCACGGGAAGCATAGCAAGGACTCAGACACATGATACAATACAGGAAACTGAGTCGCTACAAGGCATGGGGATTTTTCTGGAAAACACACAGGAATTCTGCAGCAGAGCAAATAACTGAAATGAAATTTCCCAAGGCTTAGCTTAGACCCGCAAGCACGTGACCTGTCCTAGCTCCCTTCTGCCTACGAGACAGCTCTCGCAAAGTATATACACATTTACCTGGGTATGAAATCAGATTTAAATCCCTTGCTCTACAGTACAGAACCCAGAGTTATTCTGCAATTAGCATGGGGGAAGGGAAGAATACTCTCAAGCTGCAAATGAATAGAAATCAAGGTAATGGACAGTATATATGGCCGATTCTCACATGCTTGTGTCTAAGCTCTGATCCAGAGAGAAAATAGCTCTACAATATTAACAGCAGTCATTATAGAAGGCTCATTTCTGACAATGTGTCTTATGGTTCATTTACCAAGAAAAAATGGATGTAATTTTAGCCAGTGTTAAAATTAGTCTGCTTTTATCAGAGAAAGAAAAATAATCCCACCTGCCCAGCTCTTCTGTTCTGCTTTCAGAGGAGACTAAGACAGAGGTAGTGCATTTTAAATAGCAAAGCTTTTCACTGAGCCTGGGATTCCATGTGTTTTTACTCATCACTCAAAAAAAAAAAAAAAAAATAAAGTCTTCCTGAGAGCAAGACCAATCACCCTGCCTAGACAAGCACAACTCCAACAAGGCCAAGATCATCATCGGTGCTGACACTGATCTGACTCAAAGCAGGTGCCAACAACAAGACTTTAATTTACTCTTTGGGGAAAGTCAGTTCTCAGAAGCAAGTCAAATCTGTGGTTATCTGGAAGGACTAAATATCCTACTGTACACTCAGCATCATCCACACTCCTGCCAGAACCACAGGAAATCCTCTAGCAGCTTTATAAACCCATTTGCACACACTGAATTCACTCAAACTTCTCTAAGCTGTTGAGCTCCTGCTCCAGCCCTGTTCAAGACAGATAAAACATCAGCTGTTGCATGTCCCAGAGCCAGAAAAGGGTTCTGTGGGGAAAGAGGAGAAAGACAGGAGGGCCATGAGGAGGCTGAGTTGACACCTAAGTTCCTACCTCTATAGAGCACTGCTCTGTGTCACACAGCATTGAGCAGCTGGCATATCCCCACTGAAAAGGTCCAACGTGGAGTTGAATTCACCCTATTTACACCACCCAAGGACCTGGCTTCAGAAACTGAGCAGATCCCTCTAGCTGCTGCCTGTTTTCAGCACCTTTTTGCATCCAGAAAGCATTGAAGTTTAGCAGCAGAACTGAAATATCACTCTCGGCTTGAGTACTCTTTAGACTGTTGCTATTGACAGCAAACCCCGAGAGAATTTTTTTTATTAGTATTATTATTTTCCAGCACTGCATGCATAACAATAGCTCTCTAGATACAGCAAATAGATACAAGCAAATGAACGGAACCATAACTGCCTCGTGTCTTTCATTTAAAAGAGATTCTGATTTTAGTCCTTTTGTTCAGAAAAAAATTAACAAGAATTTAGGAGCTGTGTGTTGGGGCTGAAATAAATCAGGTGAATAGCAGGAGAGGGAAGCTTGCTAGGACTTCAAAACACAATGAACACAATGATAGGAATTGATGGAATAAGAAAACTAAGACTGAATTAAATACAAATGGCCTCATTGTTATCACAGGTTCTGTATAAGCTCTAATGATAATTCAATTTCATTGTTCATTGGGGAGAAGGTAGATGGAGATCATTTAACATTTTTTTTAATTAGAAAAATATTTCAACCTGGCTACAACTTACCTACAGTATAAAGGAACAGAAGTGGGGTCAACAGCAGGTTGCAGCTAGCAGGGGACAGACCTACATTCTGCTTAGCCAGAATTCACTAGGGAAAATGCTATTCAGTGGTGATGGGTACCACCAACTGGAAGAGTCTTGTCAAGAGTTCTGCACAGTTCTCATGATGTCCCACCTTTGCGTAATGGAGAGGATTGCTGGAACACTGATAATAGAACTGAGCTGGGAATAAGCACTTATACAAACTTTAAAATAACATTTTCCCATTTAAAAGAGAACATTTCAAATTTATTTAAATGGTCAGGGGTATGCTGAATTGAATTAAAAGGCAGGACAAGCATCAAGTCCTGTCTTGAACAAGTCAGTTTCTAACCTGAAGGACATAAGGGAAGCCTAGAACCGCAGTGGAAAATAAGCATAAAATACCATCTCAGACCTCCATCAAGACAGTCCCTTTATTCCAACATTATGGCAGCCAAACAAAAAAATTAGACCTCATTCTCATCTTTCTAATGAGAAAAAGTAATAAAAAGCCTAAATACTCAAAGCCTTGAAAAGAAATAGCAAGACCCAAATCAAATGATTTCCTAAAGTGACTTCCAGGCTATTCAAAGAGTATGCCAGCACAGCAGCTAATGCACCTTGTTATATCTTCTGACTATAGTTCTAGTCAATAAGCTGTCCCAGAAGGTCATCAGTTAGTAGGCAGGTGATTATTGTGACCAAGGTATGGGGAGTAGCTGCAGTTCTGGCTGCATGATGCTTCGGCCCATGCAATAGCTACCCCTTAACTTTGCTCGACTGACAGGTACATCACCTGCACCTTCTGGGAAAACACAGTTTGTCATTTTCTTACACATAGGTTGGTAATACCATTTGGCTTGCGACGCTGACAGGAGTGGCACTAGTGTTAACAGTTGGAAGAAGGGCAGTTGAGATGCTATCATCTGTCAATTATGATTCACCAGGGGAAACTGCCACCCTCAAAGCCTTTCAATGTGAGCTTAACACATCCATAGTAAAGATCAACAAAAGGAGTGGTCCATCTAGGTATACGTTTGTTTTCACATCTCGTACAACAGAAATCACACAGAAAATTACAAAGCCCTTTTGACCTCAAGACACATATGTGAAAATCTCTGAAGCAGAACTATTAACGCTAGTGCAAGATCTGTCTCTTCCACTCTCCAGAAGGAACTATGCAGTATGAAGACAGAAGGCCTCCTGACAAAACACTGGCAAGAAAGAAGATACTTGTGGGTTAATGTAGGTGTTGACAGATCTTCAAGAGAAGCTTCACCTTCACAAGTTAGAGAAGTCAGAATGAATGGGGGATTGAGGGGAAGGAGAGAAGAGTGGGGGGGAAAATTACAATAATAGGAGAAATGAAAGAAGCCAAAGGGAGCAAGAAGGTGATACAGGGGTTTTGATTCTAGGTGAGGACAAAGACTCCCAGCCCTGTGGGATGATCGCAGGGTATCCAGTGATAGAAGGCACATCTGTGTCTTTTACAACATATCAACCCATTTAAAGTCAACCCTTTGCCACAGGCTAACAACACCAGCTAAAAAAATCCCAAAACAATAAGAAATACCATAGTGCAAGCTTCCATAGGCACACACGCAAAAGCTCCAGCTGGAAAAATCTGAGGATTTAAATGAAGTATCTTACACTTCTACAACTTAAGGCATTGCCACACATTAGCCCATCTGTGACAACTGCCCACACAAGGTCCCGTCATAGCAAAAGAAAATTCTGTTTAAATGCCTCTCAGCACAAGCTAAGGTAAATACAAGTACACTTCAGGTAATTTGCTGCAAGCCAAGAATATGCATGACACTGCTTCTCCTCAGCTCAACAGCAACAGCTTATTGCACCTCAGGTCAAAGCCTCAAATCCTAGCTAGGCTGCAAACATTCTGCTGCAATTTCAGGACAGCTTGTTTCTAAGACTGCATGATCAAAAGGCAAAGTTGCACCATCAGAATTCCCTACTGAGACCAGGACAATCCCTTATCTGTATTAGCTTTGTGACAAAGATACAGGAGCATATTAAGGCCTCTGGTTTTGCTCACATCATCCTTCTAAAAACATAAGCCTACAGACTTTTATGGTCCCAAATTGTTTCACTCTTTTCTGAGCCCAGAAAGCAGCTGTAAGAACTTGTATCTCTACAAATAGCAAAGCCATTCCCTGCCAAATTCAAGAAGGTAAACAAAATACATCTCTTCCAGAAAAATATCTCCACACCAATTACCTACATCCCTGAAGAGGTTCTTGTTCACATATTATAGCTCTGACTCTAAGCATTGAAATAAAATTATACTAGATTGCATCAGACACTGATGACTGGCTCATGTCAAACCTCCACAGGTGGTGGCTGAGAGAGATGACTTTCATTCAGAGATGCTGAGGACAAATTACACAGTATATGCATGGAAAGTCACAGCATGGAAAACTACTTTTAAGTAAACTCGTCAATCTATGTCCCATCCTCCAGCAACTGTCTCAGCCCACTGAGTGCTAAATTTTGACTAGCAATGCTAATATCTGCCAATTCATCTCATCTCCTCCTCCAAGCTGTTTCACCAACAGCACAACATTCACCATGCATTATCAGCCTTATCTTCTTTTATCCTGGCTTTTATCCTCTTTCTGCCTCTTTGCTAACAACAAATGCTGCTACACCACTTAAGTCCAAAATCTCCAATAGAAAAATCAACACCTTCTCAAAAAGCCCATGCTCTTCTTTTTGGATGAAATCAATCCAGCTGTCTGCATCTTGAGTAATAAAGTGTTCTTCTCCCTCTAAAGCCTCTTTTTAGCCAATTCCGGAGGTAAAATAACCCTTAAAACCAATAGTTTTGATTGCATTACCACAGTCCATGAACCTTTCCTTATCTCTACTTTTTCCATTCCTTGCTTTGTCCTTCTCAAGGCTGTGTTCCACAAACCTAGCTTTCTGACACCATTGCATTAATCTGCTCTGTTAGCATCCATTCTCTGCATTTTCCAGGCAACATCTTAGCATACTGCTTTCCAGCCTTACCCTTTTCTACTTTACCAAGCCTTCTCTCATTCTCCAGTTTGCACCCCCACACACAACATAGAAGTTTCCTACCTACTTTTCTTCCTTGGCACCTCTTCCGTGGTAGAAAACACTTCAGATCACAGTGTTTTTCTTCAGTCGTTGAGGTCACTCAACATCAGCTTTTTCTAAAGCTTACCAACAACCACAGGTCTGCTTCTCTACTAAAAGAAAAGCCTGTTCTTAAAAGACTACTTAAAACTTCATGCAGTCCTACAAAAGACACTCGTCCCTCTGCTGATAGTCTTATATCTCCTTCCCCATTAGTCACCTATTCCTTTCACCTGGGAAAATTAGGAATTACAGTCAGCTGGGTTCTCTGCCTTTCAAGGGCCAGTTTACACCCTGAGGGCTTCCTTCAAATTGCCTTCTGCTGCTTCTTGCTACACCCTAAAATCAATGCTTGCCTCTTGTGTGTTTGTGCCCATCTGTATCTTCTTTATTATTTTCTTTTCAGAAGTTAATTATCTAAGTCACAAAAAAACTTTACTAGGATGAGTGGAGCTATCGCATAATCAATGCACTTGTAAACCTAATTTTTTCTGCAGCTTCTTGTTGCCTGTTCACACAGTTAAGAAAGAACCTATTAACTAATCTGTCTCCTGCCTTAGGAAGAGACCATTGTAATCAAGTTTTCTGAGTCCTGTGTAAAGCAATCCAGAGCTCTCCTTGTTAGAGCATCTGCAGTGGAGTGGCTCTGTCTGCCTCCCAAATCATGGCTAACCAAGACTGTCATTTTTTGAGTCATGAATGAAATGCTTTAAAGCATTTCAGTGCTGTGAAAGGAACATTGTACAGGATTTGCAGTTAAGAGGGAAAAGATATGTCTTTATTCTGCACTAAAACAATGTTAGCCATTAACACCTCTAGGAGTCTCCTGCGTGAGTGGAAATCACTTCCCTTAGGATCTCAGCTCTCAATCTGCTCAGCAGCGGAAGGAGTCAGAACAGTGCAAAACAGCTGTTTTGGTTTTCAAATGTTCCTCTTACAATCTATTCCCCCTTTCAGTTTCTGACTAGTTAAGAAATGGCTGAGAGGCCATGTATCTGACTTTCCACAGAGCTATCCTTAATAAAGCTGAGACTGTTTCAGGAACATTTGGAATAACAAAGCAATATTTGATATTCGAGTTACCTTCGCCCTGCTATTATAGCAGCCAATGATGAGGATCAGTTTATAGAACACAAAAATTGCAGAGATTTGTTTAAAACTACCTTCCACGTTACAATCTCTATCTCGTATTCTACCTCATTCTGTGTTAGAAGCCAGCATTTCTGTTCCATGAAGGATTCAGACAGGCTAATGCTTAGTTTCTGTCCTAAGAAGGAAAGACAAGACAGTGAAATTTCCTATGAAAATAAGAGTCAGTAAATATTTTCTCAGCTGATAATCAACAGCACCAAAGCAATTCCTTTTGATAATGTCAGAACATTAAACATTTATTGAAAACACGTATAGAGATGTGGTTCTGGACACTCCAGGGGTTATCAGTGATAAAATCTCCACCAGCATTCGCTCAGGAAGGAAAACATAGTATTGCGTTTGAGGCTACCCACCAACTCACCTCCCTGCAGTGTCCTCGCTGCTCAAAGAACTCATTACCATCAGCAAAAATCCTTTGGTGATGTCTACCATGTAACTAAGGAGAAAAAGCGAAGAGGAGACAGCTGGAAACAAAATCTCTCCAGGAGGGAAAAAAGAATACAGCTTGTTCAAAGGGCCCATTCGCAGAAGGGAGGGTGGAAGAGGATGGAGGAGCAATGAACTTGTACACCTTCTGCGAATGAGATGATGTGTCACATAGTGTTCCACGTACTTCACACATTCTTGTACGTTCAGTATAAAAGACGCATCCATGATATAGCATTAGTATTTTTCATAATCTTGGTGCGAAAGCAAAAACCAACTGGGAATATCCCTCACTACAGTTTTTGACACTATCAGAACGCAGACAATTTTGGTTCATATTTTAGTGTAGCAAATGTCACTGAAAATGACATACCCCCAAGAAATTTTCTGATTTTGACTAAACTGTATTTTCTAATGGAAAATTCTTCTGACAACTTCCTTTCCCCAAGTGACTCTAATACTCGTGTTTAATGATTTATGTGTCTCGGTGGCATTTTCAATCTACTGACGTCATCTGTCCTTTGTGCACTCAACACAGAAGGTGAATATTTAAAACTGTATGTCATCTGTCTTCTTTCGTCTTTATTGCAATACGGCATTCATTTCCCATGCTTCATTAAATCATGTATTTCTATGATGAAATATTTTCATCTTCTAGCAACTGCTACTGTATAACATATTTCTGGATCATCTGAGTAACTTCTTAGAAGTGCGAATTTACTAAAGGGTTAAAGCTTTATTTGTATGAATCACGTTCAGACATCAAATACACAATTCCATATATTTAAGCACTAAATTACAGACATCTTTCCTTTTCTCTCAACTCTATCCAGCAAAAATCTCCACCTGTTTAATGATACAATATGTCCTTATTTAAACAAAATGCTCTCTATATAGGAGATTAAGTTCAGGTTTCCTGAGTAACATTTTATAATGAGGTGCTGATATCTTTGTCCTATATTCTTTGCTTCTCAAAGTATCTCTTTCCCCTACTTGCTGATAAAGATTTGTTTCCCACCAAAATCCACCTTGTCAAAACCAAGATTTCTCATAAATTATCCTTTCTGCCTGGTCTTGCAATACCTCATTGTTAGAAAGGAACAGAGATGGATTCTCCTTCTGCTTGCCGCAAAGAGGTTCTTGGCTTCATCTAAGTGAATCCTGATTTACATGAGCAGAAAAGGAGCACAGACACAGACTCAACACTTCTCCTCAACTGTTTCATCCTGAGATGGTGCCAGACACAATGGAGATGTGGAAACGATAGAGCAACCAAGGAAACGAAATTTTCTTCTCTCTGTGTGTGCATGTTTCTCTTTCAGTCTGAAAGGAGCACTGGTGATTTCTTAACTCTTTTTGGAAGGAACTTTGTAAAGTAGTTTGAGGTTAGTTTTCTTCTTTCCCTTTAAAGCCATCAATTGGATGCCTTAAGAACTTGAACAGCACTGAAGAAAATCACTGCTGCTGTACGAAGCACAGATATTGACAGCAATTTTAAAAGGACATGAGCAGCCATCAAAGCATAGGCAGATAAACCAAAGCACAAACGTTTCATGGAAATACTTGCTACACTTAACATCACTTTAGAAGTTCAAAGAAACATCAGAATATCTTTGGTTAACTCTGCCTTAAGAGAAAGGCAATATTGACCTGCACAGAAGCTGTATCTCACTCCCCATTCTTTTTGGTGATTGTGATGAACCTGCCAACACAAGCTATTTCCCTGAGGAGGGGTAAAAGGGACAGGACAGGACAATAGCAGAAATGCAATTAATTCTAACTTGGGATAAAATTAAAAGGAGAGGCTGAGAAGCAAGTGGGAAGCCGCAGGAATGTTCATTTCCTCCCTCAAAACCCATGCACAAATCAGAAAAGTCACCAGTAAGATCATATTACTTGCTCCATTGGATCTTGTGTGTTATCAATATCTTGTGCACATGGAAAAATCAAAACTTTAATGTTTTGATGATCCTGGATAGTGATGAGATTTAAAAGCCTTAGACCCAGTTACACTTAAGAACAGCAAAAAAATAGTTAGAAGGGAGGTTAACCTATTATTTCTGGGTTATGTTCACCTTCCATTAATAAAGAAATATGTGCCTTCCCTCGCCTTTCTGTATTAATGAAAAGCATCAGCACTTGCACACCTACACACACAGGTGTGGGGGGCACTTCCCTCATGTATCAATTGTTTTTCTTTTCTTTTTTTTTTTTTTTTTCCAGGAAGCACACTCAGAATGAGTTGCTGTCCCAGCTGTCACTTCTTGTCATATTACAACAACAATCGCTGCTCTCAGAAGCCAATTCAGGTTGTTTAATCATTGCTTCCCTCCAAGCTGTCCATCACAGGGTGGTCGCCAGGCAACAGCATCAACAAACAGGACCAGGAGGAGGAGGAGGAGGTGGATGGAGCACACCAGGGAGGAAGAAGAACTCACATTTCCATGGGAAAGGGAGGCATGGGAGCTGTTGGGTCTGTCTGATGAGATCCCAGCCTGCAGCATAGTGAAAATAACAGCAGTTTGCATGATTGCAGAACCCAGTGTTTTTAGTGGAGGCAGAGCAGACGGACAGACACTGGCCAACGGCACATTAACACAGAGCTGGATTCCTTTCTCGAGCTCCCATAGTCCAGCTCCTTCCATCACAGGTGGGATGACAGGATCCTGCTGTCCTCCCCAACTCATAGACACAGGCACAGCCTGCAGTCAGAGACAACCACAACCAACCACGTTTATTCCTTTAACAACTTTAAAAGTACTTGGCTTGGAATGGATAGTGAGTTTCTGAAGGAAAAAAAGGAACACCAAATGTCAACTTATAGAAGCTGGAAATGAAAAGGAAGGCAACACTGAGCTTGGAGCGTTTCATCCAAAACATGAGCTGGAGAGTATTTTGGTTTGTTTTCATTTTGCTTTCCAGGAGATACACAAGTAAACAGTCATTTGTAATTTAAACAAACAGATGCAGATCTGTTTCAAAGCTTCTTTGAGTTAGAGCCTAAATAGTTATTACCAGACTTCAGTAGCTCTTCCGTAGAGAAGCCAGGTCACTAGATTGAGGGTAAATCCAGATCCATATAGTCAACATCTATATTCTTCGTATCTCTAGCTCAGGCTGGGTCCCCCTTAATGTATTTAGGGGAGTGTGGAAATATGCACACAGAAGAAGTAGAGGAGGTGCAGTGCAGTCCCTTCCCATGGTGTGTTCCTCAACCAGAATACCATCTCAAAGAATAATTATCCTCCAGACTCCTCTAACTAGTGACATTTCACCACTGACCTATATATTTTGGTACTAAGTTTAATGCATGTTTTGCTGCTGTATGTTTTAGTCACTTGTTTGTCCTCTCCTACTACAAAAAAATCTACTGTTTCATTTAACAAAAGTCAGATCTAACTTTGATTTTCCAGAAGTCATTCCCAAATTTGATTTTGCTGCCAATACTGATCAATTTAAAGCTTTCATCTTTCATTTTCAGAAAACTTTTTTTTTCTTGGAAACCAGAACTAAAACTCAACAAACAGCAAATTAATTTTTCATATCATATTTTTTGGCATGTAGGGTTTTATTTTCACCATAAGTATGATTTTTAACCCAGAAAAATAAATTTATACTTACACATAGGTAAATTCTCAGAAAACCTAAGGTCCCTGAGCATTCCTTTGAATATTCAATGGAATTCACTTTTCCTGGGTGTATTTTCAGGGAATATTCAGTGAATGGTACTGCCAACCTTCTTGGCCAATGAAGGGAACATTAAGCTCTTTCTAAAGGTTTATATTGACGAAGTCAAACACACAAAAGGGAGCATAAGACCCTTTTCATCTACTGAAAACATACTTTGGATATAAAATATTTTCCATGTAAAGTCTATTCCAAGTGATTAAATGGGGTCCATTCCCTCATTACCAAGGAATTTCCTACTGATTTCTGAATTAGTAACTTTATGATTACTTCACACCTCACCCCCCAATAAAATAAGTGCACTTGAGAAAGTCACATATTAGGCAGGGACAATATATAAAGAAAAAAATAAGTCTACATTTGTTACATAAAATATTTACCTTGACTTATTTCTCAACCTTAAATGTAGTGAGGCAGGTGAGAACGATGGAGGAAAGGAAATGTTTGGGTAAATACATGGGATGTCTCTGCTGGGTTATCTAAATAGCCTGAGATTTTCTAAAGTGCCCTTCGCTTCCTCCTGAAAACCTGTGTGAAAACAATTTGCAAGATCTCATAGCACTGCTGTCCTTTAATAATCACCAGCAAAGATAAAATAAAATCCAAACCAAATAGGATGTGGCAATAACACTGAGTTGGGACCAGGTGGTGTGAGGGATCAAGAGCTTCCCATGTGTAGATGAACAGTCTCTATGCAAAAAAAAAAAAAACCAAACATCCCTGCAATGCTGTGGGAACATATTTGTATGGAAGTGCCAGCTGCAAATCATCTTCCGTCTCCTCTCCTTCACTTCTTGATAAAATGTATTTGTGCAACGCATGAAAGACTCTGAAAATGGGCTCTTAGGTTACAAGGGGCAGCAAGAAGTGATACACAAGGCATGGGGCACACATCCCAGGTGGTATGATGAACGTACTTCAGCTACCTTCTCCAAACACTAGATGTTATCTTTATGTCCTAGATGCACTTGTGATATTTTTGCCAGTCCAGCCTTGCTCTTTTTGCATGAGGAAATGCAATACTAGGGGAGAATGATGTTTTTTTTATGAAGGCAATCTCTCTGAAGGTGAAGGTGGGTGATGTTTGCTGTTATCCTGCAATCTGCTGCCTTGTGTGCACTTTGTGGTCTCCTCGTCCTGCCCTGAGATTCCTTAGCCATGCTGCCCAGCAGCACCGCACGGATCAATCCCTTCACGTGAGGTGGGTTTTGTCTTATGGTTTTTTCTCTGGAGCGAGTGCAGAGAAGAGTGACAAAGCTGGTGAAGAGGCTGGAGAACAGGCCTTATGAGGAGCAGCTGAGAGAGCTGGGGGTGTTTAACCTGGAGAAGAGGAGGCTGAGGGGAGACCTCATTGCTCTCTACAACTACCTGAAAGGAGGTTGTGGAGAGGAGGGAGCTGGGCTCTTCTCCCAAGTGACAGGGGCCAGGACGAGAGGGAATGGCCACAAGCTCCACCAGGGGAGGTTCAGGCTGAACATTAGGAAAAAAGTTTTCATGGAAAGGGTCATTGAGCAGCGGCAGAGGCTGCCCAGGGAGGGGGTTGAGTCCTTCTCTGGAGGGGTTTAAGGCACTGGTAGAGGTGCTGAGGGACGTGGTTTAGTGTTTGATAGGAATGGTTGGACTCAATGATCTGGTGGGTCTCTTCCAACCTGGTGATTCTATGATTCTATGATTCTATGATTCTATGATTCTATGATCCTATGATTCATTTGGGCTGTCTCACATAGTTTTCAGAGAAACCACAAGGTCTGTGACTCCCTTCACCTTCCTACCCCTGCAGAAGCAGTTTTGCCCCTAGCCACAGCACAGGGACAAATCTTAGGAGACCCAGACCCAAAACAGGGATCTGGTGGCACAGATACTTGGCATTTCCCACCTTCATCCCTACCCCTATCTCCACCTCATTTCTCAGCCTTCTCCTCTCCGTTTGCCCCATGGCAGACGCACCTGCCTTGAGCACGTTCCTGGCACAGCAGCAAATGGGGAAGATGTTTGGAGGCAGCTTTGAGTCCCAATGTGCCATCACAAGAAAATATCACGATGTAAGGTTAAATTAGGTTCTTGGCAATCCTCTAAAAGAAAGGGATCCCATTTTAGGACATATCCTAAAATATCCTGTTCCTTCTCAAAGTACTTTCCTTTTATGTTCCCCAAGGAGAGAAAGTGCAGTACCAAGTAAAAGTATTATTGTGCTACCAGCACTGAGAATTAGGGATTAAGGGCTCTCCTGTTAACTGCTGTTTGATTTAAGAGACAGCAAAAAAAAACTTGCAAGTGGCACAAAAATCATTTTACTGCATCAACTTTTATATGCATTTAAAGTTCCAAAATAATTAGTCTATTACCCAACACAGCCATTTGAATTGGAATCAAGGCCTATTTTCATTTAACACAGAAATGTCAATTAGAGCTGCGGGAGTCATTGATTTTTTGGTTTGCTAGCCAGATATAAAAAAAAAAAAAAAAAAGAGAGAGAGAGGGAGAAAGGAAGTGCTTTATGTCAGACTGATATTTTTTTCGTCCTATGAAATGAAAACCTGAAAGTAGCTTTGGTTCTGGAAGAACAGGATACAGCACAAACAGATTTGTGACAATATCGGTTGCCCATATATAGGCAAATATTGTTTGAGATGCTCTAGCATCCCCAGGCCCGAGTATCAGGTAGAACACAGGACCCACAGGATGCCCTTGCCCCACGAAGAAGCAGCTAGAGGCAACATCATCTCAAATGTCACCAGAAGCCTCTGTGTGGGACACAGAATCAAGGGGGGTTTTGTCACTGGATCATTTTTAAATATAGAGTAAAAGAATTGGAAATCCATTAAAAAAAAATTCTGTTTTGAAACAAAGCAATGTAAAAACAATGTTACATTTAAACTTTCAAGATTCTGGCTTGTTCAGGGTTGTTTTTCAGTAGTCTTGGGATCAAAAGGAAATTAGTCTGAACTGACGAAACACTCTAGCCAAGTTGCCACAGCATTTTCTAGGGCAAGAGGTCTTTGACGGGTCATTTTTACATGCCTTGCTGGAGATCGGCACAACATGAGGGTTGTATTCAGTCTAGCATACTGAGGAAAGCCCAAAGGACACAAGAATGTCCAAGGCAAATGCTAATCTTGCAGCCTTTATATGTAGAGCCACGTCACAAAAGGACAGGTCAGAACGGTCTCTAACCTCTCCAGAATGAGTTGAGGACTTCCACCCTCCTTGCTTCCCCCTCTGAGCAGACCTCATCATGATTGCCAGGTCAGAGGAATACAAAAGTCTTACTTGAAGTCAGGAGGAAAGGGAGAAAACCCTTTTCTATTATAAAGTACAGTATTGAGAAGATTGAAAGCTGGAATCCTATTGCTTTATACATTTTATAGCCTCTTAATATTGTGTAAATGCCAGCTGCAACTGTCAGAGCTCTTCCATTATTCTCCTTAATCTCTCCTTTTGATAGGATTTGCATATCCCACCTTTAAGTCCAAGGGGAAGCTCCTCACCATCTCCCAAACACTTTCACTGGGACAAGATTCACTCAATAAGCCTTTCTTCTAGTTCTCATGGATTCTCTTTCACCCACTCCATTCTCTCAGTGCATGGCTATTCTTATTAACAATTTCCCATGTATCCTATTTCATATTCTGTATATGAAAAGCCTACATTTTAGCCAGTCAAGAAATATATCTAGAGATGGATAGCCCTCAAAACTTTCTGGTTGAAGGAAAAAAGCCCTATTCAAAATTAGACAAAATCTTCTAGTGTTTTCTTTCACTGAAGGCTTGTTTGTAAAGTGGGCTTCATACCTAAAATGGATGTAAAGTATTTTATGATCTACACAGCAGCAAATCTAGTTCACAAGACCAAAATTTGAAATGGGACTACTAGCAATATTTTAATTAGATTTAATTTTTTTTATGGTTTAAATCCCAATTTTTGTTTCCTCACTTTTTATCCAGCCCTTCCTAAATATATTCTCATTAGCTCTAACAAGAGATTAGCCTGAAACAGTCTCAGCAACTAGTGTATTATGCTATTAATACTATTATACATCCTTGTAATATGTAAGCAATACATACATCTCACTGAACCATTTTAATGCAAGCATCCTCCTCGGATAAATCTTTTCTTTATATGTTTCCTGCACCCTGGGAGCCAATCTAAATGCAAAGTTACTGACAGTGGGGTCATTCCTCACTGTGGGTCTAACTTTACAGCTACTCTGGGTTCTACAGATATCATTTCCTTAAAACTCCTCCTTTATAATAATGCGATTGCCATGGGAGAGAGGAAGGGAGCAACAGGCTATCACAGCGTCATACAGTGTAAAGCCAGTCACTCATGGGATGATGTTGGCAGGTTCTTCATCCGTGGTTGGTAGATTTACACCTCTGGGCAAAGGAAGGACAGAGGTTACCAACTACAACCTGTCACACGAACACAGCATCGGAGCAAAGAAGTCTAGGAGTGAATCACACAGAATCACAGAATCACAGAATAACCAGGTTGGAAGAGACCCACTGGATCATCGAGTCCAACCATTCCCACCAATCCCTAAATCATGCTTCTAAGCACCTCATCCACCCTCACCTTAAACACCTCCAGGGACGGTGACTCAACCACCTCCCTGGGCAGACCGTTCCAATGCCTAACCACCCTCTCCGTGAAGAATTTCTTCCTAATCTCAAGCCTAAATCTCCCCTGGCAGAGCTTGAGGCCATTCCCTCTCGTCCTGTCCCCTGTCACTTGGGAGAAGAGCCCAGCTCCCTCCTCTCCACAACCTCCCTTCAGGTAGTTATAGAGAGTAATAAGGTCTCCCCTCAGCCTCCTCTTCTCCAGGCTAAACACCCCCAGCTCTCTCAGTCGTTCCTCATAAGATTTGTTCTCCAGCCCCTTCACCAGCTTCGTTGCTCTTCTCTGGACTCGCTCCAGAGCCTCAACATCCTTCTTGTGGTGAGGGGCCCAGAACTGAACACAGGACTCGAGGTGCGGTCTCACCAGTGCTGAGTACAGGGGGAGAATAACCTCCCTGGACCTACTGGTCACGCCGTTCCTGATACAAGCCAAGATGCCATTGGCCTTTTTGGCCACCTGGGCCACTGCTGGCTCATGTTCAGTCAGTTGTCAACCAGCACCCCCAGGTCCTTCTCGTCCTGGCAGCTTTCCAGCCAGGTTTCTCCTAGTTTGTACCTCTGCCCAGGGTTGTTGTGCCCCAGGTGAGAAGCTTTGAAAGTGACAGTTGGATTGTGATCCCTCATTCTGCTCTGAACTGAGCAACACTGGCAATTTAAGATACTTTTGCCACACCTTTACTGTTTTGCTTGTAAATGGGAACACATTCATTACCATCTGCATGGAATTGTGTTCATCAAAAGCAAAAACCCAATTCAAATTTGAGCTTTCAGGAACCTGACTGCTAGAAATTCACACTTCACTTTCCACAATCTGTCTTACAAGCAGATACAGAAGGAACAGTGCTTGCTTGATTTAGCAAGCCAGAGGCTGAAATGGAATATGAACACTGCTGTAAAATAATTCCAAGGGGCATAACTGCCAGGGAAGGAAAATATTTAATTAAAAGACACATGCACAAATGAAAAAAAAATAATTTAAATTGTCCAATGGTAACATTAGAGGAGAAATCAGACAAAAGTTTCCAACAATCAGAAGAATAAGCTTGGAACAGCTACCCAGCAAGGAAGAAAGCCACAGAAGGGTGGGTTGAAAGAAAACAGCCGTTTTCAAGATGTAATTTGATCAGATTATGGCTGTAGGATGCAATACCTGCTGCAGCTCTGAACCTTTGTTTAAGTTCTTAATTCATAAAGCAGATTTGAACACTTCGGCTGAAAATCCAACAACAGATTATTCACAATTACATTGCCCAGGAAAAAAATAAAATGCATTGGAAATACGTGGGTGCATTATTATTCTACCTTACCAGTGCTCAGTTTGTCCTGACAATAACATTAAGTAAAACCTTGTAAGTAATACCCAGTGCAGAATTTCGTCTTGCATAAAAGCTCTCCCATAGAGATCTATCTCTTCCCCTGTTGTCTACTGTAATCACCTTACAACAGCAATTATGACCTTGCAGGCTTCATCCTGCACTGGACCCGTCAGCTTTATTGATTTTCCACTGTGGATAGAGTATAAAAACCTATCTGGCCATGGGTGTTTTGCATCTGATGCAGACTCCACCTCGATCAGTCTGTTGAGAATCTTCTGTTGCGGAGAACCTAGCAGAAGATTCAGCTTTGTCTTTCCAGATGTGTAAATCACAGAAGTTTGAACCAAATGTTTCAATGTATAAAACCCAACCCCCAGGTGTGCTCCAGGCTAAATGTTCAAGTTCTTTGCCAAACACTTTAAGATCTACACCACCATCCAGCCCAGAAGATCCTTCTGTTCAGACCAAGGCAGAAGTAACCTGCCTTACTAAGTGAATGTGAAACCCCTGCTGCTTTCCTTCACATCACGACATCGTAGCACAAGCTATAGCATGAAGGCTCTTGCTCAGACTTGCTTATCTTCTGACCTCCTCCAATCTTTTTTTCTGTTTCTCCAGGGTACTTCAAAAGAACAAGTAAGGCACTATCTCACTCCAAGCTAGCCTAGGACAGAAGTGTTCTTGGTTTCTTGTAAACTCCGAGAACCATCTGTATCCCAAAAGCTCATAATGGTCATCTCCTAGATTTAGACATCTCTTAGAATGAGCTTGTCTTAGCTCCACACACAAATCTTTGTTAGCTGTTTTCTCCCAGTCTATAGCAGAGCATTAAGGGAGCTATGAGGACTTCACACCTACCCTGTTTGGTTTCACCACTTCAGGCAACATGTGCAAAACCTCTGTGAGCTAGGAAACCTACCAACTTCCATACCAATGATGAAATTTCTCTGGTGCAAAAAAGGCAAGAGATCTCACTTGTGTGTCTTGTAGCAGAGACTTGAGGAAGACTTTATCTCATAGGATTGTTTACTCCACTTTCTACAGAGACCAGAGGAAAGACTCTCAGGACGTACCAATGCAAGTAAATTAAGCAATATCAAGACACATCCATGGACTCAATAACCTATGCTTCTACTACACTGTCAGAATGGTTCCAGGCAGGGTGCTGGCATGGGCCAGTTAACACCTTCCTGAATAGTTCCCAGATGGTCTGGGACTCAGTACAAGCCAAAGACCATTTTTAGCACCTGATCTAGCTGCACTCACTTTTCTCTGTTTTGCAGGCTGATTGCAGAGATGCCAGACAGGCTTGTGTGGCCTCACTTACCTCCACTGGAGTCAGAGAAAACCTGAGGCTCATCTGTTTTTCAATACACCACTGAACACACTCATGGTTCCATCCTCATCAGCCATCTGACAGTACAGATTCCATGCACCTATGCTCCCCTCTGGAGAGTTCCTGCTGACTCCACAGGTGAAAAAGCCAAGGTTGACCGGAGAGATTAGTGCAGATATGAAGTGTGTCCCTACAGACTGAGAGCTGGGCACACTCCAAATATCTGGATACGGATATTGTGCTGGAGGGTAACTTGTGTAGGGAGTACCTGAAGTCATTGATAGGCCAAAATAATCCCTGATGTAAGACTATATATGTTGGTGGAGTTATGGTTGGACTCGAAGGATCCGATGGGTCTTTTTTATCCTGGTGATTCTATCATTCTACGACTTGGACTGCTGTTTATTATACTTACTGTACCTGTGGCCAAGCATACAGTGAGTCCATCATCAGGGCAGAATGTGATCAGTTAGACTGTGCATAGACTCAATATGAAATAATAGCCGAGCCTGAAAGAAGCTGAGAATGCTGAGAATAATCTCTTACAGAAAACAGGAGAACTTTTAGGGATCCCTTCTCCTCCACCAGAAGCACTGCAATTGTATTCAACCACTGCCAAAATAAGGATACAGGGAACACCACTGACTGGCAGAATCAGGTATATTGCAATAGAACGACTCAGTGGTGACAGTGCTTTAATTTTCCAGCTTTTCCATCTAAAAGGATATTTTGAGCTTTGTTTTGGATATTTCTTCAGACAGACACTACAAACCACGGTCACATTCACTGTGTCTCTGTGCCTGGGCAAAAGGCAAAGGTTTTAACAGCAGCACTGCAGAGCACATTAGACTGAAAATGCGAAGAGGTGTGTTGTGCTGCCCTGCTACAGCAGGGAAATGCAGGTGGGAAGGCGGCAGCTACTGCAGCTGGAGAGATGCCAGGGCACCAGGGTTACACAGCATCCCCTGCGAGCAGCACCACGGGATCCTCTGTGACTCGCCGTGCAGGCAGAACTACACACATTGTAAATGAAGCATTTCACCTCAATCCCCTTCTGTTCCCAACTCCTTCACAGATGAGCACCCAAAACTTCCACAGGGAGACACTGGGTCGGTGCTACTTTGGTCTACGTACTGAACACACGTCATTGCTCCAGCTAAGCCTGGTTGTGCATCCGTATCTTGCCAGGGCCCAGCTCCATTTAGTGTTCCAAGTGGGTTGCAATCACAACACAAGATATCGCAGCACTGCCAAAGCCTCCAGCAGCAAGGCTGAAGCATAATCTCCCCATGCACAGAACAACCCACAGCTCTTTGGGGAGGACAGCAGCAAATTATTTCTTCACAGCTCTCTGAAAGCATTTGTGCACAAGTAGGAAGTAAAACAGCCCTAAGCGTTTATAGCCCATACTGCCACGGTGGTCAGAAACACATAGATATGCATATATATTCCAAAGCAAATATATAATAAAACATGTATAGTAATAACTATATGTGTGTCTTGAAAAATGTGCAGAGAGCCATAACTGCAGTGACAGATCAGGGAAACTGATGCCTGCTGGATGACTTTTTATATCAGAAGCTTTTTCTTAGCAAATGGGTCACTTGAAACCAGTGTCAGACTCAATTCAATCTGTATGAACAGACCTGAGTTCCTACAAGGCAGCTTCTATTCCACAACTACATAAGAGGCAGGCTAGCTGAACTGTGAAGAAAGGGGAAAGTCCTTTGAAATGGAGATGACAAGTATCATTCTGTCAACTAATTGATTCAAAAGCTCCTGATAAGACCCTAAAACCATGTCCCAATTAACTGGGGCTGAACCTCACAGTGAAGTGCTTACAATATTCTGTAATTCTAAATCGGGTGGCAGCGTTATACCTCAATACAATCTATACCAAATAGAATTCACAATTATTATACCATTATCTCAACATGTTACCAGGCTGCCAGTACTAAAAGCTGAAACGCAGACTAAAGATTTGTTCTAAACACCCAGAAGCCTTCTGGCATTACAGCTGCAGAACTGAGAAGAGAAAAGCCCAAGTCCCCCTTTCTCCTGTGAAGTTGCAAGGGCAATGACCACGTCGTGCCAGCATCCCTTTCTCTCTTATTAGCATTCTGCTTGCTGTCTCTTAGAGGCAAAGCGACAGAAGTTGGAGCATTCAGACAGCCTGATCCCCCGACTTCTGCTAGTCCACAAGAAGAGTTAACAGCAGGCAGAAAGTACAGTAGGCAACTCTAGTACAACTAGGCTGTGCCTTCTGCCTCCAGGTTGCTTCCACAGCACAGGGTGTGGGGCTGCTAGGCTCAAGTTAACTTGGAAGCCACCACTATTGCTCCAGTCTGGAAACGAGCACCCTACTTCTCTGGCTGGTTTTATTCTGCTTGGTTCATCTCAGAGCGGTTCTGCTGCTGTTCGTGAGAAAGTTCCAGGTTATAGGGAAAGAGACCTGTCTCATTTTAACACCTCGGTGACTGGAGATAAAAAAAAAAAAAAAAAAAGCAAAAAAGAAGCAGCTTTATCCCCTGCACAGCAGCACTTGGGAGACGAAGTAGACTAAGTCCTTCAGTCCTCCAGCATCTCCCCATCAGCAGGGCCTGGGGCTGGGCTGACGCGGTCCAGCAGGGCTGAGAGGAGGAGGAGGAGGAGCAGCATCATCAGCCGAAGGGCTTTCCCACGGCCGGCTCCCAGCGGGGGATGCCCTGGTGAAGGGGAGGAGGGAGGGAGCAGGGGGCGAGGATGCTTCTCTCCTCCCCACCGGAGCTGGCGGCGGTGGTTTATCCCCCCTGTGCCTGCGGGGTGAGGGAGAAAAGGGGGTGTGCGCTGCGGGGGTGGGTGGGGGGGTGAAAGTTGTTGTGTTGGTTTGTGGTTTTTTTTTTTTCTGCTCCAGAAGAATGGCCCTTTTGAGGCACTTCTGCCCCATTGCACACTGCTAAGCAAGCAACCTCGAAGAGGAAAACCCCAGCATCCCTCCATCCTCATCCCACCCACCCCCTTGGGGTGGGTGGGATGAGGATGGAGGGATGCTAGGGGGGTGATAAGAGGGGAAAATAAAGAAAGGGACAAATAAAGGAGGACGGGAGCGGTACTCACGCTGCTGTTGTGCCCCGACCAGTGCACCATGGCTTGGTTATGCGCCGAATCGCCGGCCAGGGCGAAGGTTGAGCTGCTCAGCCTCAGCTCCTCCAGCCCGAAGCGGGCGGCGCCGCTGCCCCCCGGCTCCCTCCCCGCCGAGCGCCGCCGCCTCCCGCTCGGCCGCCGCGTCTCCCAAGCTCTCGATCCCATCCTTGGAGGAGCGGAGGCTCTCAGCCCGGCGTCCCCCCGCCCTCTCTCGCCGCCCTTGTCCCCCGAGGAGCCGCTCTGCTCCTGCTCTCCTCGGTCGGTCCCCAACTGCATCAATAATTCCCGCTGCGGACGCTGCGGATGCTGCCGATGCGGCTTCACCTGCGGACGGCAGGACCTGCAAGTTATTTCTGCACCCGCGAAGCCGAAAGTGAAGAGGAAAAGCCACGTCCAGCACAGGAGAGCGAGTGGCCGGGCTGGGTACCAGCCAGCAACTTTTTCCATCGCTGCTGGAAGCCGATGAGAGCGAGGGAGGAGGAGAAGATGCAGGAGTGAGAGAGCAGGGTGCCTCCGATTTACCAGCCGCGGGGTGAACGCAGCGAGAACTCCATAAAGTTTCAGACTCCGCTGTATCAGATGCAGCCGTGGGGGGGAGGAGAGATTGTTTTCTTCCCCTCTCTTTTTGTTTTCTTTTTCTTCTTTTGCACTTTTTCCTTCTTTTCTTTTTGATTTTTTTTTCCTCTTTTCCTCCTTGTTTTTTCTTTTTTTTTTATTTATTTAATTTTTTTTTTTTTTTTTCCGACAAGCCTGGCGTCGCTGATCGGGTTTTGATGGAAGGCAAAGCCACAACCACACGGGGGAGGAGCTGAATTGAAATCAGACAGAGAGAAAGAGAGAGAGGAGGGTGGCGGGGGAGAGAGAGAGGAGCAAATCCTGGCTGGTGGTTTCTGCCGGCTGCCTCCGTGGAAGGTTCGGCTCGCTCCTCTCGCTCTCTCCTCTCCGCTCCTGCATCACATCACGGCCCCGCCGGGGCGCCCCGCGTCCCTTTCCTGACTGGTTGGTTGCTTGCTCCCCCCCTCTTCTCACACGCCCCACACACGCACTCCAAGAAGGACTCACCCTAACTTTTAAACTCCCACCGTCTGCTCCCTTCCTCCACCGCTCTTCCCATCAGCTCGACACCCTCGACCCTCTCCCCATCGCACTAAAACTGGAAGCCAACATGCACAGCGGAGAAGCGATGCATGCATCCGTACGTGTGCGCCTAGTCTTTCCAGGGAAAATATTTTAATTCAATTCATTACACGGCCTTAAATGCCTGAGTAGGC
Source organism: Clamator glandarius (assembly GCA_033459285.1). Taxonomy (NCBI): domain Eukaryota; kingdom Metazoa; phylum Chordata; class Aves; order Cuculiformes; family Cuculidae; genus Clamator; species Clamator glandarius. The sequence goes on along the minus strand of JAUNZM010000092.1, from coordinate 7,505,551 downwards.
TCTGAAATGTTCATTTCTTGCTTCCCCACCCCGTCACTGACATAAGTGCACGGGAGTTGCTGGAAATAAGCACCTGTGCGTGATTTCACAGAGGGAAAGTCACATTTCTGCCCCTCCGTTCCCTCCTCCGCCGTTGCTTAGCTGTACTGGCATTTACAGTAGGTGCTGATGTTTAGATAAATCACTAGATAAATCTCACGGCAGAGAAGTAGTCACATAAACGCTGATGGAGACAGGGACAAGCTTCGGGAATTGAAATGACAGCAGTTGGTGGTGGGAGAGAGAGAGAGAGATTCCCCACCACTGGTTTATCAGCAGAAAAAAAACCCCAAAACATTCTGCTCTAGCTATCTATCACGTTTTCAGGATGAGGAATTTCTCCTCCAGCAGCTGTGCTTCATACTCACTAGATCTCTTCCCAGGGAACAGGAGGAGACCACCAAACCCTGATGGCAGAGGTTGGTGTCTGCTGGCCATAGGAGCCTGCGTGCAGGACAGTGGCATGAGCTTTAACAGGCAGTTACAAATACTCATAGTCTTTAGGACTGGAGAGAATGAAAGGCTCTTCTACTGGAATTTTATTCCATCTTCCCACTCTCACTTACTCCCATTTGATTTCCAGGAGAGTTCATCTTTTAACTGAAGTTTTTAATGTTTTCTTCTTGACATGGAAGACTTTGTTGTGGTTTTTGGCAGGGCATTTCAGAAAAAGATTTACAGATTTGTTCCACATTCTTCTAGCGATTTCGCTCAAATGCCCACTGGGAACACATCTTGGGATATTAGCACAAGACCACAGGTGAAGGAGGCTCGCAGTAATTGAGGCTGGGCATAACTTCATGCTGCTTACAACAATGATGGATTGTCTGCAGTGTAACCACCAGACCTCAGCTAAATCCACTGTAAACCAATTAACTGCATACCTGTTTCCATACCTCCCAGCTAAATGGTTACTATTAGTTACAGCCTGTCAGTAACAGTTATTAACACTTTGCACTTAAACAACTCCTTTACTTACTAAGCCCAAAAATCTCTTCACAAATTCCAGTGAATTTTTGCCTTCTTGTGTAAAGGGGGGAAAGTGAGTCACAGTGCCATAAGCTAAGCAGCAAGGATTGGAGATGGAGCTACCTTATTATCAACCCAATCCTTTGTCTTCTATACAATAGATTGACCAGATGGATCTATCCCAAAGGATGCACTAAACAGGACCTTCCTAGAACAAGTCTGTAAATGAGATCATAATCTAAAAGGATGAAATTCAAAGAGGTGAGTGGGCAAGACAGAAAAAGAACTTGGAAGAAGGAACTTTGAGGACAGAGGAAATTTCTGCTGGGACTGCAGCAGAAATTTGCATGCACATGAGTGGCTAAGGCTAATGACAGAATATCTAGCTGTCTCGTTTAGGCAGATTGTTATCTCTGGATTGTGATAAGTGACTGGCGAGTGATATAGATGTGCCTGGTAGAGTAAAACTTACACACTGTGAGTATACTAGACTTGCAGAGCTCTTTAGAAAGAGACAGTCATGAAGGGACAATACTGAGGACCAACCTGAGGACCACAGACACTTTTCCAGCATAACTTTTGTTGTGGGTTGATATAAAGCAAAGACCTTTAGTATGAGCCTTTCTCTGATCCCTGTTTCCAGGAATCATCCATTTAGGAGAGTCCAGCAGCAGAAACTGCACCTGATCCCTTATATCTGATAGCAGTGGATGGACCTGTCTTCCCTAAATTTGTCTAATCCTTATTTATACTCTTGGCGTCTGAAGCATGCTGTGGTAGTCAATTTTTAAATCAGATTATGTGTGTTTCTGAATACTCATGGTCTGCACTTACCAGAGAGAGACATTTTAAGTCACCATAATCTAATTTTGTTGCCAGCCATCTTTCTACCACAGCTGATGTGATGATTGAGCTGTGAGAGATAGGAAGCCAGAATCTTTGGCACAAAAGCATAATCCTCTGTCTTTTGATGTCAGGGATAGCTTTCTGAGTTGGGAGCTACAATAAGCCCCTACACTGTTATAGGAGAGAGGCTGAATTCAGATACTCAGCCAAAAAGAAATACTGGCATGTAGTGGCCAAAATCCATGGCCATGTTCACAAGAAAGGAAAGGCTGCACTCATGGGTATCCTGACCTGAGCTTACATCTGGTCTGACATTTCAAGAAGACCACACCACATGTCCAGCTCCAGCCTCTAAGGAGAATGTGTTTTCATAGAATCATAGAGTTACCAGGTTGGAAAAGACTCACTGGATCATCGAGTCCAACCATTCCTATCAAACACTAAACCATGTCTCTCAGCACCTCGTCCACCCTTCCGTTAAACCCCTCCAGGGAAGGTGACTCAACCTCCTTCCTGGGCAGCCTGTTCCAGTGCCCGATGACCCTTTCTGTGATTTTTTTTTTCCTAATGTTCACCCTAAACCTCCTCTGGCGGAGCTTGAAGCCATTCCCTCTCATCCTGTCCCCTGTCACTTGGGAGAAGAGGCCAGTACTCTCCTCTCCACAACCTCCTTTCAGGTAGTTCTAGAGAGCAATGAGCTCCTCAAGGGAGGGGAGAGGAGCGAGCCCTAGGGGCCATGGAACAGGAGACACTCATTGGCACTATAAAACATGATGCTATGAGAGCGAATAAAAAGCACATATCTCATCTGCCCTTTACAGCCCCTGCAGTGTTCCTCCTTGCCAGGGAGGTGCTACCCCTAAAGCAGAGATCTGCACAGACATGAGAGGGTTTGAGCAGGTTCTCACTTTTGTTGTCAAGAAGCACAAACAGGAATCTAGTGAAGGGAGCAGGTACCTGTTGTGAGTAGCTGTTGCAGTGGAGGAAGCGTCTTCCTAAGGATTTATATAGCCTTGAGAAGAGAAGCAGGAATGGAGTAAAATGTGTATGAGTACACTAATTTTCACTTGGGACTGGGAATGCTCAGAGACAGGTGGAAATATGAGCTTGGTCAAGGATATAAATTCTTACAACAGTGATTGCAATAATCTACCATCTGCAGGAATCCTTTCCTCTGGAGTGTTTCATACTTGCAATCAGAGACTACTTGTGAAAATGTGTTCCTGAGATACTTCCTGGCTCCACAGGATTCCTGTCTTCTGAAACATGCTGGATGATGTACCCTGCACGATGGAAACACCTCAGGAACTAAGCCAACATTGCCTGCGCTTTGGTGGAGTAGAAAGTGAGAAAGAGGAATGAAAGAGGATGGAGAGAAAGAAACAGGATTGGGTGGGTTTAACCAGCTGCGTTTTCAGTATAGGGCAGGGGCATAACATAGCCTGGTCTGGATTCCACTCAAATGTCTTATACACTAAGCAATATAATCTTTCCCTAGTAAATATTTGTATAATCAGTATTTTTTGAATCTGCATTTATTATAAAACATCAATTTTCTCTGTAAAGTCTGTGTAATGAAGGGAGCCCAAGAAGAACACTGCTTCATTGATTGCTATCAAGCCACGGTGAGGGATGAATACCATAGTTTGACATTACACATGATTCCTCCAAAAGGAATCTCTGTTTGAAAAAAAAATAATTACAAATCAGAATACAACAGGGCTTGTTGCAGTTTTCCTTAGGAAAAAAAAAAAAAAAAAAAGATGTCTTTTGACTGTAAGTATCACAAAGAGATCTTTTTTTTTCTAAATGAGTTCTGGATGCTTCATTTTTTGCATAAAATAGGGACTAATTACATACATCAAAGCAACTATTTCCAAGTGCCTCTTATTTCACTGATTTCACTGAATGAATGGAAAGTATTTGTCTATGTGGATTGTTTTGTAGCAGTATTCAGACAACAGTTACATAGGTATTAGCGTGAGTAAATCCTGGGACCTCACATAGGGGCACACAAAAATTATTTGAAAAATATCTGGAACTGAAACAAAATCTATAACTCCTTTCCACTGAATTTTATTTCCCTCACTCAGATTATTTTTGGAAAGGTGATTGAACTATTTATTTTTAACGCCAATAATTCTTCTACATTAATTAACATGAAAGCTCTCCTTTGTTATTGCAGACAATCAAGCCCCAAATCAGTGCCATCCCAAAAGTAAGCTGCTGCAGCTTTCAACAGGGGCTCCCATTCATCTGCAAATGTGATGCAATTTTTCTTTAGCTGCCATAAATATTAACAGCAAGGGCTTTTTGTTCTTTTACTCCCTCTTGCTGCAGCCTGTTGCAAAGACTGATGTTTAAAGTAATCTCAAAAAAGTGCAAGACTTTGCCACTTTATCATTTAAAGAATCATATCACTTTGCTAAATCCTCAAACTGATATTTCAGATAGCAATTTGGCTGGCAAGGAGAGCTAGGTGGCAAGCAGAAACAATCAGTGTGTTTGCCTCGAAGTGCAGAAGGGGACTCAGCACCCATACCAGGTGTCAGTTTTCCTTAGAGCACTGCTAGTACTGAAATACTTAATGATGACTCTCAGCCAGCAGCTCACTCTGGGGACAATAGGAGTTGTCTGGATCTTTCTCGTCTGGAAAATCTCTCACGTTGGCTCCTCTGTTCCGCTTCTGGATCCAAAGAGTTTTCACACCCTCTCACCACAGACAGCAAAGCTCATATCCATGACGCAAGACTCTGCATTTTGCTCTTTGACTCCTGACTTGCTTCCCACTCTTCCAACTGCAGAGACTTCCCACGCCAGCTTTGCACAATGATTTCAGAGATGGATTTGCCATGGGAGGAAGGGAGCATGTGGGCTCCCAAATAGGTTTGTCCTCCCAATCGTGTTCTGAAGCAATACTCGTGTGTCTGCGCAACTACCACATCCACGCTGATGTTGAATCCAGCCTCTTTGCCACCACGCCTATAAATTGTGGGCTTTAATCCCACCTATGCTTCTCTAGCCCTGGCCTTGTATTTTTGCATTTCACTGGTCCAGTTATTCTCTACCCTCGTGGTATGGAGACATCAACCCACTCACACTCTGTGCTCCCGTGTACTGCTCCCCTGTCTGGGAAAACGATGGCATTTAGGAAACAAAAACACCCTAGGCCACAGAAGATTGTTGACGAGAAAATCTCTTGCTTGAAATTCCCAGATGGCACGATTAGCTTTTGCAGCCTGAGAAACCTGGAGAGCTGCCCTGAAAAGCTGGTCTTAGATTCTGCTGGGTTTTGTAGTTTAGTTGAGTGTAAAGTAGAATTGCAAGGACTGCACGTACCCAGCTAGTGCTCTGAGCTTGCAGCTAAGGAAAAACTGAGCTGGAGCATAGAGCTACAATGAGCTTTATCATTTTAAACAACTTTTAAACCAGTGAACATTGGCAGAAGAAGGCAGCCTGTGATGTATCTCTTAGTCAAGTCATTCTCCACCAGCAATATGAATAACCACAAGGATGACTCAGCTATTGTCACATTTCATCCTGACTGTTTTAAAGCAACCCTATAATACCCAGAAGGCTCGTGCCATCAATAACTGAAATGAATGATGTGGACATTTCCAACCATATAAAAGGCAAAACTCTAACCGGAAAAATGAAAATTACTTTAGCAAAAGCAAATAATGTTTAACCAACCTGATTGTCCTCTGTTACTAAACAGCTGACTCTTGTAATGCTGACTCCCGCAGGAGTCTCCTGGTAAACTCAAGTATAGCAAGTAAAAGCTATTCATGGAGGGATGAAAGTTGGCTGGACCACTAGTCTCAAAGGTTTAGAATCAACTGACTAGAAAAAGTCTGGGGGTTGCACTGGAAGCTAAGAAGCCAACTATGTTCTCTCTTTGCAAATAAGGCGAACTGTGTATTCATCTGCCTTTGGAAAGTGCCATCAGGAGATCAGAAGAAAGGATAATGTCCTTCTTCATAGCAACGGGGAAGCTGAACACGGTGTAGTTTCTGGTGTGGGCCCTCAGTTCAAGAGGGACGTGTTAAAACTGAGGAAGGTTAGCAAGCAAAGGGCTACCAAGTGATGAGCACACAGCCTACAAGGAGGTGGTTGAGAGCTTGGCTTGTTTAGTGTGCAGAAGAGGAGGCTAAGGGGCAATCAAATATTAGCCTACAATTACTTGAGAGGGAGTTTCAAAGATGAAGAAGCTAAACTCTTCTTGGTTGTGGCAGGTGCTAAAACACAGAGAAGACAAAATTGGTGTTTAAAATGTTCAGATTGAAAATTAGGAAAAGCTCACAGGAAGGTAGTGCTACTTCAGGACAGGTTCTTAAGATTGAAGAGTCTCCTTCAGGAAGACAAATCTATGTTTCAACATAAAACCCAATATCAAAGCAGTCAAATTTAAATATTTGCTCATATAAGAAATGAGGGGTTTCCCTTTTTCTTTGCTTAAAACTGGTATTCTTGGCCTAATTTTGCCTGCTTGCAAGATTTCAAAGAATGTGTATATTTTAAACATATACTTACATATACACACACTCATAAAAACCCCACTTTTTTCAAACTATTGCATTCAGCTTGTAATAAATCTTTGATTTCTTAATTTCTTTTGTCTTCCGTTTAATTCAATTTGGCCATAAAATTAAGAAAATAAGTTATTCATGTATCTTTAATTACTTGAGACGTGTGCAAGAATACCTTGCAACATAAAATAAATTCTTTTTATAAATCAGGGCTCATTCCTTGCTCAGGACTCTTAGCAATTTTTCTGGGACACCTGTAGGTGTAGCACCTGGAAGATAAATCTCTTTAAAACTCACATACAGACGTCTATTTCTCATAAACGGGACCGTAATAATGATAATTAATTTTAGTGTTAAATTTGATACTATATATTAAAGGTCTCTATGAAATAATTTCTAAATTAATTGAAATTATTTCAGTTTTCAATGAATCCCTTATGGAAAAAAAAGAAATAATGCCCTTCATCTTCAGTTAAAAGACTTTCTTCTAGAAGAATCAGAGTATGGAAACAAAGGGGATTAAAGAAACAGAGTCTGAATATTTAATACATGTACACACACACAAAGTTCAATAAATAGCCCAAGCAGTGATGTTTCTGCTGCTTTCCTTGCGAGCATTCATGAGCCTCCATTTATTTCAGGAGTGTTTGCATGTGGACGCCTCTGTGTCTATTATCTATCCTTATATCAAGGAAGCACAGGGAAAAAAACTCCATTGGATATATTTTCATGCAATTAATAATAACTCAGGGTTTGTTCTTTTCTTATGCCAGAGCTGTTCTTGCCAAGCTTTCAGGCCCTCTAAAGGCACGTATTAGTCCAAGTATGAATTGCTCTGATTTTTTCTCCTCCATGTGAAACAATGTTTGTTCAAAAGATATTAAATGTGCTTCGCTTTTGTCTTCGTTCAATCCAAAGTCACTTTTGACATTTTTATCAGGACTCCTTGATATCCTCTTTTAAAATGGTTTCAATTTTCTGGTCTGGCCATGTCTTCATGTACAGTTCAGTTCATTTAAGTCTGATTGCAATCAGTGGGAGTCTTTTCACTGATTTCAATGGAATTTGGATCAAGTTTGTTTGCAGCATAACTTACATATGTGTGCTGCCTTGGAATGAGCCAAGTATCATCCAGCGATCTTGAGAGAGCAATAAACAAATTCAGGATCTCAAATTTTGCTTGGGAGGAATATAAGCAAGTCCTGGTTTATTAGTGGTGACTGTTCTATGTAACACATCTTGAGAATCTGCCCCTTCACTGCACCGAGTGCTTATTTTCTGATTTAGCCTCTCCCAACAATCAGCTAATTTTAACATTTAATACTATGCCTTGGTCTCCTGCAAGATTTCCTTATCGTGATTTCAAATCCTCATTGACACACTCCAGGCATTTTACAGCCTTGAACATCTGCTAAAGGACTCTTTGAGGTGTAAGCTCAACGTCTTTTATACAGTTTGGGGTCATTTTGTAGATTACAAAAGAGGTAAAAGTAAATAAACAAGGCATGGGTCCTGGACCATTTTCTTGTTCTGTTTTGCCACATAGGTGCATTTGTCTGCAAAATCTTATTTCATCTTTGTTGCTGTTGTTTTTGCCAGACAACATAATTATCTTGATTGGTGGGTGGCCAACAAAGTTTTAATTAGGTCTAGGGGGATTTGAGCAGGACTATGTATTAAAAAAAAGGCAAAACAATGTTGCTAGAATTATTGTTGTTTACGTTGTGAGGCTTCTTATGTGAAATGTGACGTCACCTCTTTCCATTTCTAGTTCAGTCCTCTTTTCTCATGCCGTGCTCCTTCAATCGACAGGGAATGGTAAACTAGTGCCACTATCCATGTATTAAGGCAACGTTGCCAAGCTGTTGCTGCTGCAAAACGTCCAGCCTCTCAACCCTTGCCAAAAAGAGCCATGGATCCTCCAGCTTATGCCAGTTCAAAGGAACAGAGGATGCTTATCCACTTTTGTGGAAGGGGTGACAAGGAATTTGGGGCAGGCAACTGGCACGGACACCAGTGAGCAACGCTGAAGGCAGAAAAAGGATTGCACTGGGGAGGTCTTTCTGGCTGGTTATACTTATGATTTTTTGACTAGAAAAGAGTTGGTTTTATTTATTCAGATGTCTAAAAATATCCTCGTAATGAATTAACCTGGATCGGGGCAGAGGGACAGAAAAACGCATATTGATTTTCTAAAAGCAGGCAGGAATGCTGTTATTTTCCAATTAACGTTCAGCATTAGAGAACAATCCAGACAGAAAGAAACAGCTAAGCAATACAGCTTTTTGCTTTCTGCGCTTTTTCTAGTGATGTTTTTCCTCATCTAACTTCTTGAAAAAGACCGTAATAACAACTTAGGCCATTTATTTGACTAATGGGAATAAACTTGTGGACTCCACTGGAGTGAATATGAAACATCCATGGTGGGGACCCAGGACTTTATGCTGAAGCAGGAGGTATGTTCGTCTAATAAAAGCTGCCCCTGCTCCAGTGCTGGAAGAAAGTGAAAAAGGAAAACCATCTGAATTCAGTACTGGTGAATATCGCCTCTCTATAAATCCCAGAGCAGGTCTGGGATTCTGGTGGGACTAGTAATGATCTGTAGTCTTATTCTGTCTGAGCCACTCTTCTCCTTCCAATTCTCCTTTTTATTCCACCTGCCTTAATGTCCATGTGTCTTCCTCCTTATGGCTTAGCATTATTGAGGTTCACTAGATTAAAAAATAGACAAGTGAAAGATACCAACATACCACTCCTTGACTACCATGTTCAGTTCTGGGCCCCTCACCACAAGAGGGATGTCGAGGCTCTGGAGCGAGTCCAGAGAAGGGCAACAAATCTTATGAGGAGCGACTGGGAGAGCTGGAATTATTTAACCTGGAGAAGAGGAGGCTGAGAGGAGACCTCATTGCTCTCTACAACTACCTGAAAGGAGGTTGTGGAGAGGAGGGAGCTGGGCTCTTCTCCCAAGGGACAGGGGACAGGACGAGAGGGAATGGTCTCAAGCTCCACCAGGGGAGATTTAGGCTGGACATTAGGAAAAAATTTTTCACAGAAAGGGTCATTGAGCAGTGGAACAGGCTGCCCAGGGAGGGGGTTGAGTCACCTTTCCTGGAGGTGTTTAAGGGATGGGTGGACGAGGCTCTAAGGAACATGGTTTAGTGTCTGATAGGAATGGTTGGACTCAATGATCCAGTGGGTCTCTTCCAACCTGGTTATTCTATGATTCTATGATACGGACCTTGAAGTCTCCTGTAGCGACCACTGACTGAATGGCTACATCTGAGTGATAAGACTAGGATTATTCTTCAGCACAAATCCAACAGGCAGCTCAGGGTCATGCTGCTGGCTTTCCAGTGAGGCCCAAGGGTTGGATCCTGCAGTTCATGTTACTTACCCAGAGCAATGATCACTGATAACCAGAAAGTTGATGGAAAGCACAGGATTTACTTCATTTCTGAGTAAATTTGTGCACACACAGGTAAACGTATACCTGAGATCCTTAATTTTTTTAACACATTTGTGAGGTTTGGTTTTCAGTTCCTCTAAGCTTTCTGAATTTTAACTTTACTCTCTTGCAAGTTTCCCTTTTCAAAGTATTAACTAGTGCTGGGGTGAACTCTGCTGAGTTCAAGCAACAGCAGAGCTTGATTGGCCAATACTGTATTTCCATATAATTTGTTCCTCTCCTCCAAAATGTTCAGGGGAATCTGGCTGTAAAAAGTGAACATTAGGACTTTCCCACGTAAGCAAGTTATGGAAATAACTGTCAAAACTGAGTCCTGCTTTTGTTCATCCTGGTCTTAGCAAGCCTGTGGAAAACTACAAGCACTCCTTATTACTGTGCAAAGATGGAAATTTTGCCAGATATTTCTCAGCAGTTTTGCATAAATTTCAATATATATGTTCTTATTTAGCAAATATTTATTTAGCTATCGCTGCAGTTTTCTTTTAAGGATCCTGAAAGGGCCCAGAGAGAGTGACAAAACTACCAGCTTTTGCTGAGAAATTATATGCCCTGCAGTCATACTGTGTATTTAGAGTTTGGAGACAAATTTTAGGGCCTGGATTTATTTATAGTGTTTAATAGAAGCTTTGATAATTATGTACATGAGAATGAAAAACGAATTCTCCAGATTAAAAAGCATAAAACAAGCTTGTTTGGATTAGCATGATCAACTGAAAGCATCAATTTGATTCTTGGTGTATATATATAATTTACTGAGCTGCAAAACAAACACACTCTACTGTTCCTCTGCTGAAGGCTCCAGCTGTAAATATTTCATTACTTTAAAAAAAATGTAATGCTATTAGATAGGTCTTTTAGTATTCAGCAGGATCAAGCTTTAAGTAATGAAATAAAATTGTTTCTATTTCCTGAAGGATCTTTTTTAAACATACCATTTCAGTGGGGTGAAAATAGCTCTGCTACGTGTTGGGTGCTGGCAGAATCATCCCACAAGCAAGTGGGGATATTTATCAGTTTTGAAGGAATAAAACCAATTCCAGATTTTACAAGTGCAGGTATAATTATGTTATGACCTGGCCCGTCTCTCACTGCCTTGCTGCTAGCTTACGAATCATAGGTGCCTCTAAGGAAAATGCGTCTCCTCACTGCATTATGCAGGGGAACGAAGACTCAATGAGGAAAGGAAAAAGTTCATTAGTCAAAGAGAAACATCATTCACTAAAGGAGCGTGAGAGAGAAAGAGAGTGAGAACTCCCTCTGCTCATAAAATACCTGAAAACATTCACAAGCCACTGAGGAATAAATCTTGTGTCAAAGGCTGGAGGTTAACATGCCATGAAGACCCCATAGGGCCATTATAGGAAGACAGGCAGTGACCTAGCGACACCATCATTATAGCTTTTAATTGCACAGTCAGGGCATTTCTGGTCATCCTCCAGCCTTTACTTGAAATGGTCAACCTTCCTGCTTTTGTAGAAGATTTCAGGATTTTAGGTACTTCTTGAAATTTTTTTTTTAAAAAAAAAAGAAATATGGAATTCTTTGTTACTTTTCCACTGTTTGAATGCTTTTCATGGAAGAAAACCCAAACATCTGGGGTTTCTGTGGAATGACTTTATAGTGTTGAGGTGGCTCTTTTTATTCATGGGTTGATGGGTTTTGCTGTTCAAAAATCTGACATTCTAAGCACAGGTGTGTGCATAGATATGTGGGAAGATTTTTCTACTGTATGTGATGTACTAAAGCCACGAATAATCACACATTGGAAGGAACTAATTTGCTGCCCATGTAGAACTTTGGCACTGGGTAAACCGATTATTACATTTCTCAAGAATCGCTACCCACAAAATAAACAAAGTGCCTGAACATCATGAAGTATTTTTTTTTATTTATTATTGTACTTCTTGAAATCCTTGAGGAGCCCCAGACTGAGCACTGAGCAAAGACCGTGTTTCCTTCCCATAAAATGTTTAAGTCCAAGTTATCCAGGTCTTAAGAGATGTTAGCCTATACACAGAGGAGTTGAAAGCTGTCCAACATTAAATCAGTGTAAAGTTCATGGCTGGGACAAAACTTCACCCTAAAGCTGCAAGATCAAGCCTTCAGATTCATCTTGGTTATTTTCAAAATATGACGACATGTATCTCCCCATCCTCCACTAAGCATTCAGTTAGGGAAAAAAAGTGAGAAAGGTACTGCTTTGCAGGCTTGAAATCTCTCCTGAAACTTGTTTTCTCTTTCTAACAGTCTTCAAGAACTATTTTGGTCCACAGCTACAAATTATCTTTGCAAAGGAAATTCCTCATATAGGAACAGCTGCATAGGTTGGAGTTTCTAAGGCTGACATGAGAGCACTTTGTGTCACTTGAAGAGCTATTGAAAACTCTCATCAAGTACTGACATTTCAAGACAGTCTTCTGCAGAAATCTGAAGTAACTTCAGCCAATTTTACATCTCATCAAAACGCAAAACAGATACCGACTGCTGCAATTTTTAGCACTATTTTCTCATTTCTAAACATTATTATATTTGTTTTGACAAACATTGAGCTGTAATGGTTTTCATCTTATCAAAACTTATATTGACTTATATGAGAATTTTCATGCTTGTGGAGAATTACATACAATCTTCATGTGCACATTCTGAACCCTCATTTGGAATAATAATCTGAAAATGACATAATTTTCCCTCATATGCTCATATATGCAAATTTGGCATGAGGTGCCTGATCTGAAATTGTGAACTGAGAAATGTTAATACATGGTAAAATTCATTAAAAAAATTTAATATATTTTTGGAACATTTAGGGAGTCTGAAAGGGCTGTCAAGAGGATGCCTACAGCGCTGTTCGTTATGGCAGTATCAGGTAATTTAACACCATTCCAGCTACATCCTGTTCACAGCAACACTGTTCAAAAGTGTTAACACAGATTTGTCAAAAGGCTGTTGAACTGACTTCTCAGATTCCTCCACTACTCTCTCAAGAGCTCTGACCACACTGGAAAATGTGATGAACAGAAAGACATTATTGCTGTGACTCTTCATTCAAGCCCACGTCCAGCTCGCACTCCGCTGCGGCTCATCCAGGTTCTATTCATAGTTTATTTGTTACTTCCTTCTGTTCTCTACTATCCTGTAAACATCCTCACAGCAATGAAGTTTAAGGATGTAGCCTGGGGAAAGAAGTGACTTCATGAGCTAGCCAAAATCTTGGCTTGTTAACATGTGGCGCTGCAGCTGGGTTGTGTATCCTGCATAATCACTACAGAACGTGAGCCCATCTGTGTCGACATCACTACAGGTCTGATCTTCACCTGAGAGAGGTCAAGATCGACTCCAGTGGAGCCACCTTGCTTTTGCCCCAGGACATGGCTTCATCAATGTCATCTAAGGGTCTGTTTCTGTAATTGCAAAAAAATATACTTGGTCTAGCACTGAACACAGTCTCTGCTGCAATGAAAGAATGATCTCATGAAAGACCATGACCATGATCTTGGCAAGCCCTCCACTCCCATCCAGGCTTACGCCTGCAGTGCTCTCTCCTGTTGGCTAAGGAGGAAGGTGGACTGCCTCCGATCAACATGTGAAAAAATTCTTGGGGAATGCATGTGGCAGAGTAAACTGATGGGGTATTTCACGCTCCACGGAATATTCCCTAATCATGCTTAAAATGATGGTGGTTGCTGTCTTGAGGCTGGTAATCTTCACAGCGAACATAGTGAGTTAGGGTCACCGGGGATCGCATGCCTGAGAAAAAGAAAAAGCAGATGCCAAGGAAGGAATATAAGACTTGGACAGTCATGTACTAGTATTTCTTCAAAATATTCTCCAATCTTCATCAGTTTGCAGCTCAAGGACTTCCATGATTCGTATATGTGCAGTAATTAGCAAATTTCCTTTCATGAACTTCTCCAGTCTTTGCTCAAATCTGTGTAAACTCTACATATCCTCAATGTCCTATAGCAAGGAATTTCATAGCTACATCCCGTATGAAGAATCACCTCTTTTGGTTTCTTTTGAATATGTCAATTTTTGGTGATTCACATATCAGAGGAGAAACAAAATTAGCGATCCAAACTTTTCTCATTACTCAGGAGCAAGACCATTTCTCCACCTGAAGTCATGCATGTCTGCTAGAATCTGGCCAAGCACTGGATAAACATGATGAAAAACTAATCAGCATTTCATACACTTTCATGTGAAATTTAGAAAATCCGAAGCATTTTCTTCCACTCCAAATCAGCCCCGTTTAAAGGGCTTTTATACTGACTTTATATCCACACAACAATCAGTTAAAGTAGGCCTTATTAGCTCACACGTAAGCCTTCATGCCTCCATAACCCAAACTTCTTTTCTCACCTTCCTCAGATGGTATTTTTCCCCTCACTGCTGAATTTCAAATTGATTTACTGCCCCCAAACATAATTCATATGCTCTACAATTTCATGGCCCTTTTAAATGCTCCTCCATGGCAATGGATATGGAAGTGCTCTTCAGGTTCTTGCATTTAACATCATTTGAGATTCCTCTCCCTGTCCTCCATCTCCCTCACTTCCCCTTATTTGTATTCTCATCAGTGTCACATTAAATGCCACGGAACATGCTTTTAGGATAATAACAGGCCTGAAGTTTATGAAATAAAAGATTGATATCAGCTTCATAAAACTCAGGGGAAGAAATATCTTTCGCATGTCTTGCCATCCCTTTAACGGCAGCTACCTTTCTACATTGTGAAGGAAGAGTTTAAAAAAAAAAAGAGAGAAAGGAGATATCTGTAAGCAGCAGTGGGATTTTGGAAAGCGGTGTGTCGTTAATTCTTTTATCGCTCCAACAGCAAGGAACTTATGCTTACTTCTTTGTGTATTTCCATGGTGTGTTTCTTTCAAGGGCTTGGCAATCTTTTTCCTTAAATGTCACTAGATTCTGAAATGTTCAGGCTTTGTAACCAGAGGTTTATGGCCGTCACACCAAAAGGGCAGTGCATGAAGAAACAGACTATTACTGGAGATAAATGGAAGGTATGCCAGTTTTCAGGGTGGAATGAGAAACAAGGTGGTGAAATCACTGGAGTTTTACAGTGATGCCCAAGCTGTGATATCTGGCTACTTCTTGTAAAGCCTGTGCCACCAGGCTGAATGATCCTCTTCACCTGATTTCATAGAATCATAAAATGGTTTGAGTTGGAAGGAACCATGAAGATCATCTAATTCCAACCCCCCTGCCATGGGCAGGGACACATCCCACTAGACCAGGCTGCCCAAGGCCCCATCCAACCTGCCCTCGAACACCTCCAGGGATGGGGCAGCCGCACCTTCCCTGGGAAACCTGTGTCAGTGTCTCATCACTCTCATAGTGAAGAAATTCCTCCTTATGTCTAGTCTAAATCTGTCCATCTCCAATTTACAGCCATTCCCCCTAGTCCTATCACTCTCACTAAGTTATATCAGTAAGTTTATTGCTCTGAACACAAACTGAAGCCATGTCTGGATTAGGGTCGTATCACAGAACGTGTTAGAGGCTTTAGTTACAGGACTTGATTTGGGAACCATCACTTGCTCCAAATTCCCCTCCATCAGCTCTAACTCCTCCAGAGCAGTACTTGTGTCAACCACAACCTGCTGCAGCTGCAGAGCGTGAAGATGGACGGTAGCAACAAAGCTGGTGAAGGGTCTGGAGAACAGGCCTTATGAGGAGCGGCTGAGAGAGCTGGGGGTGTTTAGCCTGGAGAAGAGGAAGCTGAGGGGAGAGCTCATTGCTCTCTACAACTACCTGAAAGGAGATTGTGGAGAGGAGGGAGCTGGGCTCTTCTCCCAAGTGACAGGGGACAGGACGAGAGGGAATGGCCTCAAGCTCCACCAGGGGAGGTTCAGGCTGGACATTAGGAAAAAATTTTTCACAGAGAGGGTCATTGAGCAGTGGAACAGGCTGCCCAGGGAGGGGGTTGAGTCACCTTCCCTGGAGGGGTTTAAGGCACGGGTGGACGAGGTGCTGAGGGACATGGGTTAGTGATTGATGGGAATGGTTGGACTCGATGATCCAGTGGGTCTCTTCCAACCTGGTGATTCTGTGATTCTGTCTGACAAATCTCAGGAACTCTGGCATGTCAATCCCTTTTAGCGTTGTACCACATGAAGCTTTAGAGGGAAACCAGCCTGCATTTATTCCAGGGGACACGGGAGAGGCAAAAAGAGCTAGCAAATAACTAGATCACTCAGCTTTGCAGGACCTGGGAACACCCTTTCACCAAGAAATTGTCTATATGACTTCAGGCAGTAGCTTCCATAGGCCTGTATCTCTGCAAATCATTGCCATGTAGACCTTAGCAAGGCTTTTTCCAAAGATTTTCTCTTTCACTGTCCTATTTTGATATTCCCAGTTCACAGCTTTAGTTTTGCAAGTCGGAAGGTCTATTTAAGATGAGGAAAGCTTTATCTTTCTTTTTTTTTACTTTTCTTCATCTGTTTTGGGCTGTCACTGTTTATTGTTTTTTACTCTAATAGATCTTAAATTTGACAAAAGAAAGTACAAGTTTTCTGCTTTGCTGACGCTGAATACTGGATTTCCCTCCATTTTTTTATTGGCTTTTAAATGCTGCCAATTTTGCAAACCCGCTGAAATGGATAGATGAGGGGTAGAAGAACCTGAAGAAGCGAGCTGCATTGCCAAAACCATACTGCTAATCCCTCCAGCTTGTCAGTGTTTGCCAGAAGTAATTGCAAAGCAATAAACAGGCTTTTTATGACGGACAGCAATTTTCTTCTTAAAATGGGCCAAATCGTACCAGAATCATTTTCCAAAAGTGTCAACGGGTAAATTGCTGTAACACAGCTATCCTAGCAGAAACACAATTCTTAGCTTAAAAAAAAAAAAATAAAATCAGTGGGAGTTTCTGTACAGGCTTTTCTCTGAGCTCTGGAGCAATACGTATAGAGCTCTAACCCACAGCCCTCTGCAGGGGTGTGCCGATAGGTGTTCCTATAAGAGTGATGCATAACATCTCAAGAGGGAATATAAGGAGATAATTTTGAAATCCTGAGTTCAAATAATGTATTTGTACATTTTTGTCTCTATCTTTCTCCCCTTCAGCCTTTACAGATTTTTTTTTTTCTCTGAGGGAGGGATTTTCCAGGTGTGAGCCCACCTCAGTTCAGAGGCCAAAAGGGAAGGCAGCAAACAGGGCTGCAGGGACAAAGAAATGGACAGAGGATTAATTGATATAAAAAAAAAATCTTGTTGTCATATAATCATAGAATACAATCACTGGGCTTTTCCCCACTAATTCTGATGTCAAACCCAGTAAGGCGTGATCCTAGGCACAGAGATTTAAAACTGAAGTCATTATCAGAAAGTGCTTAATAAATATATGTTACCTGTTCCAAAGGACTTTGGAGCATGCCTGAAAAACTTTTACAAGCATCATAGCTTGCTCTGGAAGGGTAGTACGGCCGCAGCTCTTAAGGGTTGCAGAGCGAAAGGACATGCAGAGCTGGGTTAATCGTCAAAATAACTCATGTAAAAGGACCCAAAGTGATTGAACAACCATCAGATTCATAGCTGGTCCTTCTTTTTTGTAGACTATTACAAGAAAGTATCTTTTCAGCCTAGGTGAGGGGGCTTCTTTGGGCATGGCGCAGATTGACCCGACGGAAATAAAATAGGTTTGTAAATACTGTGGGTTTGTTATAGGAAGTGAGCGATGTTCCATTCCAAAATCAGACCCAAGATTTGGAGACATGTAGTAGTAGATTGAATGAACCTTCCCTGCTGGAGAGATATCTCCAAACTGGTGAATTAATATTGCGGACCAGAGGATCATTAACTGAACATCTAAGGGGATTTTGCATTAGTTGGTAACTATTGGTTTTAATCTTTAGCCTGTATTGCCTTTGCTCTCTCAATCCACTTTCTACAGCCACTGGCATTTAGGTCTTTCCCTGGTTTACAATTTACAGTCTAACGGAATTAGAAGCATATCCAATGGCACTTGATAAACAGCTCTGGATGCAGCATCGTTAATGTGTCTGGAAACATGTGCTTGGTGAGCATCGCCTCAGGAGCAACCTCTGTGCCTGGGTGTGCTTTGCTCTGCCTGGATATTTGGGCTTCATTCATCTGGTGTCACAGGCAAGGGCTGCTTAGTAACAAGACGTATCAGAAAGGAGTAGATGAGGGGAGGATACGTGATTTACTGAATAATAACACCAGAATTCAATGCACCAGAGCATTTTGATTTAGCCATTTCAGGGACCGGCAGCCCACAAAACAGCACTTCACCTGCTACAAGAACATTGCAAATCTGAGTAAGGATGGGGAGAAAGTACACAGATAATATCCTGGGACACGGGGCAGACAAATATTTAAACCCTTAGCCAACTGCTTCTCAGAACAGTCCCTCTCCTGCCACCACAGATCATTTCTTCACTGCTATTTATCTGAAAAAGAAGGCAATAAAAATAACTGAGAAGAAGAAAGAAGTTTGCTAGGTCTTTGGTTAGCTGACAGTGGCCAGAACCAGCAGAAGCAATCTCATTGCTTCTAGCTTAATAGGAAGCAGATGTGGAGACCTAGAATTTCAGCAATTCTAAGTGAAACTATGGACAAGGAAGTAGTTTTCTCAAGGAAAATGTTGAAAATCACTGTAAGCAATTCTAAGTGAAACTATGGACAAGGAAGTAGTTTTCTCAAGGAAAATGTTGAAAATCACTGTAAGAGAAGCTCTTTCTATCCAAAAATATGAGTTTGGTCATCCTGAAGCAGGGTAGCTAGATCCAGTCCCATATTGCTAGCAACATAAAGCCAGTACAGTCATGTAGGCACTGAGCTCCAAAAAGTGGTTCAGAAGAGCCTAGGGAGGCAGCACAGCCCCTAAGACCTGGCTGTTCCTGAGAAAGACTTTGCAGCTATTGCAGCTTCACCTCAAACTGTAGGGACTGCAATTACTTCTACTTCCTCAGGACAGAAACACCGTCACCCTTTTTATAGCTTTTTGAAGAGACTTAAGAAATTTACTCTGTTTTACCGTTTGGTTCCTAGTGGGTGAAGAAGATTTCAGATATAAAGTGAAAAACGATCCAAAGATGTAATGAAAAGCATAGTGATAAGGATCATTTCACAATTCACATTGGTGCCCTTCTCATTTCCCTCATTTTGACGTTTCAAAAACATTTCAAATCAGAAACAAAGTGCAAATCTACCACAAGTGTTTCTTCTTCTCTATTCAGCCCTGCCTTTGGAAGGTCCTCACTGCCCAGACTTTACCTCTAGTGCTGTGCGTCACACGTGCGCTAAGAGCATTTCCATAGATGTCATAATTTTTTCACCAGCTCACAAGGACACACATTTTGGTTCAGTCCAGTAGGAGCACAGTTATACAGATGTACAGGAAAAATCTCTTTGGTCCATCTGAAGATATAAATTACACTCAGACTCCTACATTTCCGTAGCAGAACATCCACACTACTTTTTTAAGCATTGCACATACATATATATAGGTGTGTATATATATTACATCTACTATATATATATTACGTATATATGTACACATGTATATATTATATATACACACATGCACACAGAAACTCCACACGTGTACGATACATATAGATGTAAATGCACACACACTGTTCATGTTGATATATAAGGTATATACATAGTAATGTCTCCCCTTCTCCCCTGTTTCTCTGATTCTTCAATGTTATCACTCCTTCTTTCTGATAACAGCAGTTGGGAGCTATGACAATGGGAGTTTTTGAACAGAAGTCATTCCACCTTCCCAAATAGTCATCTACATCAGGCATACATGTGAGTTTACAGCTGTTTGCACATTAATAATCATGCCTCTAATTCTGTAGCTGAAGATCTTGAATTCATTTTTGCTTATGATCCAACAAGTACTCATTATGAAAGATAAAGATAAGTTTCTCCTTCCTCCTTCTTTATAATAGGACTCCCAGCAGGAGCATCATAATTTATGTGAAGAACCCTACAAGTATGGTTTGACTTGTCTGTTTCCTTACAAAATGATGTTGGAGAAAGCCTGATTATAGATAATTTTCTGTATGCAACCAAAGAGACAGGAGAAAATGCTGGAACCTGACTGCCCTCTGTCCATTGATTAACTCAGTTAGCTTACTGACTCTAGGATGTTCTGATTTCAATGTACAAATGCAACATAATAAAAAGTTATGTTATGTGTGTTTATTAATTTATTACTGGTGACAGAAAGACACCAACACATTGCAAGGAAAGGAAATTGTCTCTTGGTAAAGATTAAAACTGTGATTTGGGATATTGTTCAAAGGCACAGCCTAATTAAAAAAAATTCAATTAAAGAGCTAACAAAAAGATCTATGTGTCTAGTCATCAGTCATACATTATTAAAATAGCGCAAGATACTGTTTGCTATCTTTTAATCCCTAGTAACTTTTAAAAGAGCAATATCAAAAAAGGTCCTGAAATGAATAAGTGTTCAAAAGTTTTGAAATTTAGGATCAGCAAAATGTTTTCCTAACATTGCTTTTCATTACAGAACATTTTAAAATGCTGTTGCAACTCATACAGAGGGAGAGAAATGAAATCAACCTTGGGAATCCCATGTCACAGAATTGCTAAATAAAACATCTTAAAGGTCCTGCACTGTAAAATAACTAATACTGCAAAAGTATTAGTTACGTTGGCTCTGATTCTACAAAGTCTCATCTCAACACTAGATTTTAGGAAATTTCACCTTAGTAAGTCAAAAAGCTCACGAGGAATTCCTGAGAGAAATCCCACTTCCCCAGTACTTAAGACAAACTTTTGACTGTTTTGGTATGGGGGAAGAAAATCTCAGGCACATATGTTCTAGGATAAAGTCTAATTTAATCTGTGCACAATTTCATGCATTACCAGTCTCGGTCTATCTCTGCTTAAGTATTCTGCATGTAACTCACTAAACGGCGTACATGAAAACCCTCTTCTCTCAATCCATGAAGACTATGAAAGGTTATATCCTCAAAATACAGATGGCTTGGTTTCTCAGATCAATGTGTAGATTTGTAGCTCTCCAATCTAATTCCCAGCATGTAAGTCAAGTACCCACACGCACTGTGTTACTAAAGTGTTGTGAGAAAGACAATCCTGCAATATCTGTGGCTGAAGTCAAAGGAGAAGAGAGCTCTTCCATCCCATCTCTCTTGCACTTTATGACCCATTTGTGACCCCTGTACTTCTTCATTTGTATGGACAGAGAGTGTGAGAATTCATCAATGCCTGTTACATTTCTAGACTGAGATCTTCTATCCTGTGGTCAAACTCTTAAGCAGCAAAGTCTTTACTTCTCCCCTCTGTCTGAGGACTGTTGTGATTTTGGTTCTGGATGCTTCATCCATCTGAATAATTATACATACACACCACGAGCTGTGCCAGACACTGTTCTTTGCAAGGTCTCTGCTGAACAGAAGTAAAAACATCATAGAAATGAGCCTGATAGAAAATCCCACAGATAATGCATTGATCAGGAAGGAACTCCCATGTAGCATATATCAGAAAACAATTACTCTCTCATAAGTCACCAGACTACACTAATAGAAAAACTTAAAAAAAACCAAAACAAAAATCAAATGTTTGGTGAAATATGTTTATGATTTTTTTCCCCTACATGGAAAGCCAACTTTAATTCCATTAAGGCCTATGTTCAATTTTTTTTTCTTCAAAACCAGAACAAATAAATATTATGCCAGAGCCCAAAAGCTAAGCTAATTAAAAAGACCAAGATAAACTGAAATGTGATTAATTATTATTATTAATAATAACCAAATAAGTTAATAGTAAATCACTAGTGCAAATGCTGAAGTTTAAATTGGAGTTTAAAATTCCTCCAGCTTTTGCTAATCTTTGATGCTCAGGGGAACAAGGGAAGGTTTTGGTTTGGAAAAAAAAATCTTAATTATACATGGCAATCCCTCTCTTTTTACCCTGATTTCCTAAGGAAACAAGAAACCTGGTCAAACTTCCATCATTCCTCCTTTTATTACTTTTGAACACACTTGATTTCTCATTTGGAAGAGGGAGATAAGCCCCATTTTCACAGAAATGGTCATTGGGCACTGGCAGAGGCTGCCCAGGGAAGGGGTTGAGTCTCCTTCCCTGGAGGGGTTTAAGGGACGGGTGGACGAGATGCTGAGGGGCATGGTTTAGTGTTTGATAGGGATGGTTGGACTCAATGATCCGGTGGGTCTTTTCCAACCTGGTTATTCTATGATTATATGTTTTATGAGTTTCACTGAACTGTCTGAGTGGAGAAGTGAGACATAAAGGGCTGGTTGCATGGGAGAAGGTGCAGGGAGTGCTCAGCTGCTGCACATCCAGCCTGTAAAGGAGGTCTGGCAAGTCAGCAGAGGCAAGGATCCAAGAAAGACACAGATTTGTAGGTAACCAGGGTGGGTAAAGGGAGCTGCTATTATTCCGGTGGAAGAGGACAACGGCAAATTGTGAAATGTCATGTCATGTGGAAAAGGATTCTTACTGTATTATTATTATTATCATCATCATTGTCATTATTAAATTGTAGTTTAGAAGTCTCCCATTTATAGTCAACTAAGACATGATTATTTAAAACAAAAAAAAATATTTTGAGTAAAAATTTCAAGTCTTTGCTTTTGTCTTTGGCTAAACCACTTCTGCCCCATCACAAGGTAAACTAGACTGGCAAATCTGTAAAATCCATGGAAAGCAGAGTCTACAGATAGAAGAGAAGGAATAAAGAGGCAAAATAATCATGCTGTAGATTGTAAAAAAAAATCCTTTGACATATAGAAAATGATGGTTCTATTAAGGGAAAAAAAAGGATTAATTTCTTTAACTATAATGGCCTCACTATCTATTTCCATCAGCTTGTGGAAGCCAGTAGCAATCATGGCAGATGCCTTTTCTTTTCCAGTACTTCAAGAAGTTAAACTGACAGTCTTCATTTCAGCTGGTGGTTTCACCATGATATGATTCTGTGCTTAAGAGGGTTTGTATTCAAAACAATTCCCTTGGCTTCGGTGCCTCACGTATTGGACAGGAGTCTCCTGATGAAATCCAGGATATTGCATTTGAGACATCAAGGCAAATGAGGGTTGGCAAGCATGAGGCTGTATTGTATTTTTCGCAAAGAAATACTCCTACCAGAAAGTCTGGAGGAGACACAGAGCCTAAAGCTCTGTTTTATCATTTGAGTTGGGGAACAAGTACTTTAAGCATTTGGGGAACAAGTACTTTAAGCATTTTGAAGATAAGATTCCTTTGATTAAGTAGAGACATCACAAGGGACAAACTCCCAGTGCAGCTGGGAGATTTGGCAGATTTAGACTCAGATTTACACCCAAGATAAATCCCTCTTCTTTGCCTTTTGAGAAAGCAACAGAAAAATGACTATTTAAAGCATCATTACAGTACAAACTTGCTTCTTGTAGTCTTTCCATAAATTTTGCTGTACTGACTTAACACCGCAGTCGTGCAAACTGTTAGTGATTCTTTGTTTCCCCATGGAGTGTAACCCTGCAGAGGGAAGAGGAGGACAGAAGGAGCTAGTATCTGGTTATGGAGCTCATAATTAATGTGGTGGTGTGTACAGCTGGAGCAAGGGAGAACCACCCTCCCAATGCTTTGTGATTTAGTGGTGACTCAGTAACATGCCCACCAGGCCAAAGGTGGGAGAACTGAAAAGGTTTCCTGTGTTTAATTCTGAGGGAAACCTGGCAGAGACCCTCATCACGCTTAAAAAAAGAGTTATTGCCCTTCAGTTGGCAGCAGCAATTCACATTTCATTGCCTCCTAGAAAAACAGATGAACTGCTAAGTCTCTGCTTCAGGACTAGTGGAGATCAGTAAGGATTGCCAGCCCTTCTTGTCCTTCTAACCTCCTGAAGAAACTCATCACACCTCATCCTGAATTTTATTGTGCCTCTCGTTCCAAGTCACTCAGAAATGCTTTAAAGGCTGGTGTCATACTTGGAGGCTTCTGAGGATTAAGCGCTATAAAGGCAGGAAAATATTTCTTCCTAGAAGTAGCCCCATGCTCTGAAGCACAAGGATTGATAACCCCTGTAAACTTTCTCTTTGCTGGTGCAATCACTGACATTATTCATATTCATGTAAGTGCCTAATCCTTTCCTGAATTATTTGCCTTATATCAACTTGAGCTCACAAAATAACTTTATAGGTAGCTGCCATTTTCACCTCTAAACTTTCCAAATGCTTTTGCCAGTGGACTTTTAGCAAAGTACTGATTTAAGGCTGATGGTTTGCACTTTAAAAACCACAGGCTCACTTTTTATGGAGAAAAGAGAGAAGACAAGCTTGATGGCTTGCACTCCATTTACAACAAAACTCATTGACCAGAGACAAAAAGGACCTGATTGCAGAGAAAAATCCCAAAGCAACTAAGAAACTGTCATCTAAGGAGGTTTTAAAAATGCAGTGGAGGAAGCAGTTGAGATTTTGACCTTCTCCTGGTTATCCCACCTGGGCATATCCCTTCTTGTCCTGCAGATTCATCCATAGGTTGAAGTAGTTAAGAATACTTTTCTTTTAAAGTCTGCAATAGATTTTTCTGCACTTCTAGATGAAGGAAAGAAGAAATTTTACTCTGTAAAATCATACTTAGTTCTTCAGACCTGAAAAGAGGCAGGAGTATACACCACATCATATCATATCTCATTTGCCTGTCCCATCAAACAGCACTCACAGGATCATTGCTTCACTTTTTGCTTCAACACACAATAACCTTAAACCTACCCTCACAACTGTTTAGAAATTACTACACAGCCCTGTATAATCACCCTTTAATTTGCCAAGACACACAGACATCTACATTTTGTCACCTTATCTGTTACAGGAAAGCTTACCAGAGCTAAATTTATTTCAGAGCAAAGGAGACAAATTGAAAGAGTTAACAGAAAATAAGTTACCTCAAAGTGAGGAAAAGTGCCAAATTAGCATTTCAGGTATGTCTAGTAGCTGCTAGGGAAAGGGCTTTTAAGAAGTGGAGGTTTGGAATCCTCAAAAAATAGCTTTATTGTGAATTAATCTTCTCAATCCAGAAGATGTGTTTTTCCTTGTGTTTTGGACTGTGATCCGTTATCTGGTATTCTGGAGGTTCATTGGTACTAAGGGAAAAATAAAATCACCAGTGATATGAGACTAGTAGTGTCTTCAGTGTATACTGTACTATCTTAAAAAGAATGCACCCAGCCTCTGTTTTTCCCGAGCAGTGTAGCAATAAACTAAAGTAAGTAGTGTCCTTGGTCAAAAATCACAGCCAGAAATCAGAAAGCCTGTCACTTTATGGTTTTTATCCAGCTCCCTCCCCCTAGATTTCCTTTCCATCTCCTTGCTAGTCCTCTTAGCTGTTTTCCCAAACTCTATAGCCTGCAAACCTGAAATATCTTCCCCACTCTTTCTGCAGAAAGTGTACCTCACTTCAATTAATTTTAATGACTCACCTACAGCCCAATGCTACAGATGGTTGTTTCAGGATTTGAAGCTCCTTCATGACTTTAAGCAGTTTAAATGTTTTTTCTGCTGTGCTCAACTGCCCACAGCATCCAGGAGCCCGTGACTGACCATACCAAAGAGCACTGGTTTCCTTCAGCATTACAATATCTACCAAAATGACATTTTGAGGTGCAGGAGACAAGGGTGAAAATATTTCCCTGCTCAGCTAGAAAGGACATTCCCGTGCTCTCCATTTTTCATCCTCTGTAGAAGTCCATGAGTGTATTTGTCAGAACTGATTGATCAGCTTCTAGGACTGACATTCTTTCTTGTACCCAATTAAATTAGCACATGCACTGACTTCTCACACCTGCCCTTTCCCTCAGCTTTCTTCTCTTCTTTGTGAGTAGGTCACAGGGAGCAAGAGTGAGATTATATGGAAGAGGGAAGTTAATCCAGAGAGGTAACTGAATTTGAGATAGTGGGAAAGTGCATTCATAGGAATATGGTGGTTCTTTCTGCAGATATTTACAGAATCCTAGAAAGTGATGATCCGGCAATGAAAAACAATTTCTGTCTGAACTACTCACCACAGACAGAAAGAACAAACAGTTAAGAACTTATGCTGAAAAAGAATCAGTAACCTAATCAGTGTTTTTAAAGAGCTTTCTCTGCTTGTTCTTGAAATCAGAGCCAAAAAAATATTTCTATGCTCCAATTAAACACTTGAATACATCTGTATTTTTCCTCACAAAGTGCCATAATGAAAGAGGGGAAAGGAATTGTAACTTTACCGTTCAGTCAATCAAAACTGACAACCAACAAGAAAAAGCATTAATCTAAATTAGCAGCATAGGATAAAATGACACAACACAAACACTGTCTCCAGGATTGGATAGAATTGGTACCTATCACTGAAGGCCATCTGATGAATTCTGAGGGGCTGATCATTTGCAGGGTTTAAGACTATTGCACATAATTCCTGCTTTTCAGAGCAAATTTTCTGAGTACGTGTCATCAACTGGAATGTATTTTCAGAAAACGAGGATGCCAAATAAAAGCAT
The DNA here is from genome assembly GCA_033459285.1 of Clamator glandarius. Lineage (NCBI taxonomy): Eukaryota > Metazoa > Chordata > Aves > Cuculiformes > Cuculidae > Clamator > Clamator glandarius. The sequence goes on along the minus strand of JAUNZM010000092.1, from coordinate 7,479,177 downwards.
CAAATCTTTTAATGGGGCAAATACTAAGGTCTTTAAAAATCAGGCAGTTATCCATTCCACTTCTAAAACCACCAGTGGTTTTTTAGTATACTGTCTTTGTCCTTAGTGTCCTCTTGGACAATTTTCCAAACCAATCTTCCTCCTTTCTACAAGCTTCTACAAGGCAGACAGTGATCAGACGTCTCGTCTCCTGCCCCTCCATGTCCATGCAGCTGGGCTGGTTTAGAAGTTTGCTTCCCTTTGACAAAAGCAGTGGGAAGACAGACCGCTTCTTTCTAAACTCTGTGACTTCAAAGGATTCTTCAAGAGCTCCTGCAGCCGCATACACCTTAGAGCCACTCCCAGGGGCATTTTACATATTTCCTCACTGCAGCATCCTGTGTTTGGTGAACCCAGCTGGGTGAGGGCTACATGCCCAGCAAGCTAGAAAACCCTCCATCCAATCCAAAAGCAGGGAGAAATACAGCAGCACCTTTTCATCTAATCCTTTTGTTCTTCACCAGTGGAACAGAGAGCCCTCCCTCTTCAATAAAATCCTAGCTATGCTCCTGAATGAGTTGCTTGTAATGAGCCCGTCAGACACATTACTGGTTGGAATGGAAACATGATCATTTAACGCGATCAGTTCTGATGAACAACAAATGTTTCAACAAACATTTGATCATTTGTCTCTCTAGAAGAAAACGTACAGTGGAAAACTCTTCTAGTCCAAGTGCTTTGACTAAAAGGTTGAAGAACTGTGGTTTTTCAGTTTGATGCCTGCCTGAAACCTCTGATAACAAACCATATCTCAGTCCTTAAAAAAAGCTATGTTTTTTTTTGAAAATGAAAAAAAAATCATATGTCATTTATAAAAAAATATTAATGGGCAAGGCTGGAGGTGCAACCTTTCGCTCTCCATAGTACAGAAGCATTTAGGCTCCTAACACCTGCTTGAGAGCATTACAGAAACTTTCTGTGACATGAGTAGAAATAAGTTGCTCGAGAAGACGTCGTGTAACAAAATTCATAAGATTCAGCACAGTTTGTACAATGTGAGAGACCTTCTCCTCTCTTTATAGCCAATGAAACCTGCACTATATCACCCCTGGAGTTCGGGAAATGATTTCACGCATCCTGAAGTGAATACCTCTCTTAATTTGTGGTTGGATTGATGGATCACACCTGACTGACTGCACATAGAAGAGCATCACTGATTTAATGGGAACCTAGGCACTGGGCGCCATTAGAAATGCTTCATTAGGCTCTTGTGATGAAAACTATCTTGAATTTCAAACTCCTACTTTCTAATTACTTGCTTAGACTCTGTTAGAAAGCCTGGAGAGAAACAGGTACTTCCTGTATTATGCTTTGCTTAATTCTAAAATATTCCTTCAGAGTCAGATGGCTAAAATATGTTTTCAAACTCCCCCTTTCTGTCCGGGGACTCCAGAGGGAGCAGAGGATGTCAAAGTTGTGTCTCAGACATTTACAGTGTAGATATTTGGTATACTATTTGTAGATTAATATTAGACAAATATCATTTGAAGTATTTTTGAGCCCAGGATCATTAGAAAGACGAGGATGATAAAAACCCAGACGGGATATTCAGTTCCAGACTAGAGGTGGAATTTGGTACCAGGTGGAGTCATTTCAGCTGCACTAGGCTAACCTTCCTGGACTCCTGCTACTGCTCAAGGATGGTGCAGGTCTGGATTTGTGCTGCGTGTGGACTTCTTGAATACCCTAACATTTCAAATGTCTCTGCTTCCAACAGAACTAGGCTGATGAATGAACCAAGAGCTTATATTTCCCTTAGAGTTGATGAGGATCTAGTCAATAAGATCCATTGAGTAAAGAGAGCTGCTCAGCTCCTTCTAAAGCTTACACCTATATTCAACCAGCTGAACAGCTTTCTTGACTCTGCTCTTTGTAGTGACTATGTCTCCACTGACTGCAGATGCACATAGTCAACAATTAGATGCACAGACACTTAAAATAACGTGTTTTAATCTGGAACTGAAACCTGTCCCAGAAGCACAATATTTCCAGAGACCTTACCATGGGTGTTATGCCTGGGAAATTCAACTCTTCAAACAGAAACTGTAAAAAAAAGGAAAAAACCTTTGCAGACTTACAGGGAGAAATTCCTCTGCTGCAGACTGTTTGGAACATCTGTGATTTCTGTAATTATTGCCTGTTTTTCTTACTCAGATGTGCCCATGCCCAGATAAACCAGTTGTTTCCAGAATGATAAAGAGGTGAATAAAAGGCTCAGAAGATACTTGTTGTTAATTATGTACATGTGGGGAGGGATATAATTAGTTTTACAATTGCTAAGGCTTTGACAGTAAGCAACTGCTATCTCCAGTCCATCCATAAATAAGCTTCTATGTTAGTAATTAGAAGAGACCACATGTGACACAGATTACTGTAGCTGTATAACAACATTGGTTTTCCTTTGTTTTTTTCTTTTGTTTTTTTTTTTTTTTTAATTTATTTTTTTCAGTGCTCTGTGATCTCTTGCTCATCTATTCTAGTTGGCAAGTCATAAGTTCAGAACTTCTTGTATCGGACACAGGAGGTTCGCAGCAATTGTAACATTTGAAAAAGACCTTTTGGGATGACAGCTGAAGAAATTATAGAGGTCCTTAAATTAGAATGCAATCCATTCCCAACAGAAAGGAAAAAGTCAACACAGCACTAATTCCAGCAAGGTGACATTCTTCCAAACATCAATAGCTGCAGAGACATGGATTTAAGTGAGAACCTGGTGGACTTCTTCCTTAGGTTTCTGGTTCGACGTGCATTTGTCTTGGAAAGGTAAATACAGACAATAATTTCCTATTCAGAAGAGAGAGTCCTGTCTTCTGGAAAAAAAGTGCTAGAATTAGGCAGTTTGGTTTCTAGCAATTTCCTAAAGATAAGGAGATGCTGGTAGAAGTGACAATAAAGTTAAGATGAACTCACAGTGAACAACTGGTGGTCGAAATACAGAGGATGACATTGTGGGCATTGGCAAAATACAATTTGAGTCCATAACTCTGCAGAAGGTAAAGGATCCTAATTTTTAAATATTTCTTTTGACTGTGAAAAGCTCATCAAGAAGAGCAAAGTCAGCTTTTTAAGTAGCACAGAGAGAGAGAGCGAACAGCATTCTGCAGGTATTGACTGCACCAAAAGAGGCCATTTCAATCTCATATCTAGCAACGTTTAGAAGCTGGTGTCAGTAGTGCTTAAGCAGCTTTTGATATGCGTTCTCCATGCCTGCCTGCTTGCTCTTACCCCTTCTGTGCATCATGCTTGCTGCCAGCATGAGAGTTTGTGAGGGCAGGTGGAGAACCAGAATGGAAAACTGGCATGACTGAATTCAGAACAACCAGACTGGCACTGGCCCCAGGAGACAGAGGGCAGAAACTGCTCGTGTCATCAAAGAAAGCCAATATATGTTACTAAAGTATAGTAGCATATCACTGTCTTTCCCATTAACTGATACTTGTACTGTCAGAACTCAGTTAACAGACATTGTCTCTATCTGTATTTATACACTCATTTCTAAAAATCGTATAAATTGTGATTCCTGCCTTTTGTTTCATGGCCTAGTGAGTACTCTAGGATGCCAGATAAAACTGCTCAGACCATGGAGTGGATGATTTGTCAGCCCTGCCTGAAGGGATCCTTCTGGAAGGGATACGGTGTGTGCCACTGCAAGGCACTTCCCATTCCTCATTGCTTGCCTCCAGCCTCCAGTGCTCCTTAACTGAAGATTATTCTCCACAATCAGTCAGTTCCTATTTTCTATTTAGACCTCCTTTTAGAGAAGATCTTCTGATGTATCTGAAGACCCTTCTTCAGAGGCTCACTCCAGCAACTAGCTAGCATCCCTAAATCCACAAGGCATTCAGGTGCAGTAAAGATTTTTCCCTTAATCAGAACAAATATACACACTAAAACGCTTCCACCGCTATATATAGACATTATATGTCATGTCATCTTTATAATACATACATAATAAAGAAGCAAGTGCCCTAGAAATATTCAATTATAAATATGTCATTTTTATAGTTTTAAAATTTTCATCTCTGCTCATGCAGATACATTCTTTTTCAACGAGTTTGGGAAAACTAATCACAGAACTATGAGAAATATGTTTGTTAATACTCCATGACCTGCTGTCAAAAGACTGGTGTAGGAACAAGAACCCATGCTTACTATTCTGGGAGATTACGGGGTTTGGTTTTTTTTTTACAAGAGGATTAACACAAAGGCATGAGTATCCATTCCATTGCATTATTACATACATTATAGCATAATATAGAGTTCATCAATGGAATTGCATATTTTTCGTATTGGTTTGGTGAATCTGGACCTTGCAAAGCAACTTGCTGAGTTAGGAGAGTCTTGGAGGAGGTTAAAAGAAAGGAAACAGATTTATCAAAGCTACACAAACTGGGAGAGTTAAGAATGGATTACGCTCAGTTCCTAATTTAGCATATTACCAAGTGCAACACGCTGTTTCATCTCTGTAAGCATCTTTATGACCGCTGCTATGACAGTTCACTAATAAACTAGTTGATTTTTATAGATGCATGTATTGGTACTCTCACCTTTTGCCTTGCACTTATGGGTCAACTAATTAAATAAGGGCCACTAGATCTTATTTCTCCCTAGTATGAGATGAGCACGAGTTTTTTTTGAGCTTGCTTGCTTTTCTTTTTCCCCCCAGTTTGCAAGAGCTTACTCTTGCATTCTGTGTCCAGAACCCTAAGTTCACAGAACAATGAAATATCATTTTTATACTGTCTAGGACAATTATCCTTTTATACCCTGCTAGCATAGCTGTGTGAAGAGAAATGTATCCCCAGCTTCTTGTAAGTATAAATGAGGATATTAAGTCCATGCCTTATGAGCAAGTCTTGCACTGAGGTGGCAAAGGTCCATAAAATATTGGCATAGGGAAGAATAAACCCTGCCCTATAATAACAATCAGCATAAGACTGAAACTGATGTGAACTAGGAGATGACAGGCTTAGGAAAGAAAATTGGTTGCCATATACTACTGCTAGGATAGATGACAGATGTATCAGCTTAACAGTACTGAGTTAGTGGGAGTGAAAAATACGCTGTTTTCCCCAGCTTTGTGAGTGGAAGTGCTCTGGGTTGCAGATGAAAGATCCCTTTTATTTCCCTGGAGCCCACCCGGGGATGATGCTACCCCCTAATGAAGGACTCATGGTCCCCAGTGGTGTGGTGGTTTTCCAGAGGATTCATACAGGGCAGACGACGGTTGTAGCCGCCCTGCTCTCCCAGTGAATCACTCCCTGTTTAAGGATTCATGACTAGACACCAAAAATACTTGACAGCAACTTCCAAGCTGGAAATGAGCAAGTGAAAGATATCGCACAAGAGACACCTCTTTTCTCTATGATGAAAAGTTCTTTCCCCCCAATTTCTTTCCTCTCATTATTCTGGAAAGTGAAAAGAAAAGAACAAAAAGAATAACAAGAAACAATATCTCCATCTACTTAAACAAATTCACCGCACTCAAAAATGCCACTGTTACCACTGTGGTGTTCAGTGTGCTGTTCAAGGGACATTTTATGCCTCTGACCACCCTCCTGCTTCATGTTTAGCTCTTCTAACTTATCCAATATTTCATATACTATTGAGTTAATAATTAGTGCTCCTTCATTTCTGACTTGATTCCGCTCGTTGCTCACTGTCTGCCAAGGTGAATGTGGAAGACACAGCCATCTTCCTTTCATTATTGTCTTTGCTGTTACTTGCGATTCCTACCTCCTGTGTGAATAAATTAATACCTTCTTTGGATGGTTTTCCTACTGTGTTTTGCCTTTGTGCAACAAATATCATCACATTGTTTTCATTGCTTCTGTCCCATTTGGGGACTCTTGGAAATATGTCCCTGCCTCTACTATCAATGCAATCTTTTCAAAGATATTTCAACACAATCAGATACCAATTTCACCAGAAGAAGGTACAATTCCTTTGAGAACCTTAGCGTAGGAAATAACTATGATCGATATATATCCCTTTCACAGAGCTGCTTGTCTGGAAACACTTTACAAAACGGGAATTACGAATTCCCATTGACCAACAGAGAAAACAGGACACAAAATGTAAAGGTAACTGCTGGAGTAAGCCAGGTCGTCATAGGATGAATGTTCCCTCTTAACCCAGTGCTCAAATGACCAAAATATCTACTCTGGAAAATAATGGAGAATTTAGCCTTTCCCCATCTGTATCAGGAGGCTAAGAGAAAATTCCTCACTTATTTTTAATTATTTTCCAAGTGACTTGAACTGTTTGTAGTAGTTAAATGTCCAATGCTTCACGGGAGGCTGCCCCTCTGGAATTATTGGGATACAAAACTTTTGAAATCAAGAATAAGTAAGGCCCCATGGGTGGAGAAAACACAGTCAGAATGCATGAGAAGCAAATCCTGCCACATTCGGCTGTGTAAATTAAGTATGTGTAATCACAAACACTGAAAAGTATTGTTATTCAAAATAGCCTGAAGATCCCAAATAACAATCTTCAGATAGATCCTTAGAGGTCATATAGAAGATTGTGGCTTCCTACGCAAAGCACAGTAAAGGGGGTCCCCAGTAACAAAGAAATCTAGGTCAACGTTTCTTGCTGATCTTGTTTCTCCTGCAGTCTATAGCCAAATTCTGCTACTTGTGTTCAGATCTCCTTTTGTGAACTCAGATTAATCTCATAAATTAAGAGTCAGGTCAGAGCAGATATTACCCACAAGACAGAAGCCCACCATATACTACTTATTGGAAGAGAGAAAGGATTATTTTTAATTTGTAGAACTCAACCTGGGAAAAGCAGATATATCTCAGCTAGGAGAGACCGGTGCCTGCGTATTAAAAATACATTAAGATCAATAAATGGATAACTGAAACATCTATTAAAACATTTCCACCTAATATAAAAGACAGGCATAGCTATATAACTGAAATATATTTTCTGACCATACTAATATGAGATAAGGAATTTCAATGAAAACATAAAGCACAAAATGATATTGCTCACTGTTAATTATCCAGCAAATAGGATTATTATTCTCTTTTTAAGGGTTAGTCAATGTGCACTAGTATATGACTTCAGATTTACAGCTGGAGGATTAAAATATCTGTCAGTCTGCCACCTGGAAAAGAGATGGAAAAAAAAAAAAAAAAAAGGACAGGTTCCTTTCACTTCCAGTGTGTTTTCACTCATGCTGTTTCAAAGGATCTGCTTTTTAGGACAACCAACAAAATTTTACCTTCGTGGCTCTCTCCTTCTCTTCATGGTCCTTCCCATGCGTTAGTTTCTGAGCCATTAATTTTGTGAGCATTCCCTTATTGTCCAGAACCTGGAGCACAGTATTATTTTAAGCATTGTAAAGTAGATTTGTAATCAGCACTGGCATAATCAGGAAAACAGAAACAGAAGGTTTCCTGAGCTAAAGATAGAAATGTATAAGATTACACAGACAATCTTTTGTACTATATGTAGTGCATAGGCAGAGTGTAAGGGAAAATATTTAGTTAACATTTTGGAGTATTTTAAATTTAAATCTAAATGTAATGCGTGACTTGAAAGTGTCTCACATGCTTGGAACTGGGCCCATACAGAGACATATTTCTAATGTACAAGCTTTAGACTCCAGCTCTGCTTCTTAGCTTTGTGGTAGGAACCTGCCTCTAAACACGCTCAAGGCTCAGACTAAACTACAGAATAAATTTCAAAAAGTCAAATTTACACAGCTTTGGGGAACTCCGATATGTTCAATGCCTTAATTTCTTTTCCTTTGTAGCCAAGAAGGGGGGTAAAAACCAGTATGGCTTACCAGAAGCTGTCAGCTTTTCATCGTATCACTCTAGAAAACAGGGGTATTAAGTCTGAGAGTGTTGTATCTATCCCTAAAACATCACCAGTTGCACCAGGACATGAGGGACAAGACCCAGGATGGGTGCGCATGACACAAAACACTTAGCAACAAGAGATCTGAGGTGAGTGATCCAGGGGAATCCTTCCTGGTTCTGCTCTGCCCTGAGTGCCCTGGGGAAGTTGTGTAAAATTCAGCATTATGGAGAAAAGCTCCCTTAGAGGACAGTGACCTTCCAAACCACGGGGCTGCCACATAGGCATCGTAGGTTATCTGTTAGGAGGGGAAATCATGTTTGTTTGACTTCAGTGACAAAAGAGAAAGAAATAAAAAGCATGGAAAAAGAAATCAGTTTGGCTTCAGGAAGATTTTGATGAGTCAGAAGTGAGCTTGCTGCAGAGACACCGGGAATGAGTTGAGAATATTCTGTCCTTGAAAAGTAGTTGGCTAAAGCTCAGACTTACAAAATTTTTGCATTGCTGCACTCCACATTGCAACATCCCACTCCCTGAAGAGCTTCAGCCTCACTGAGATGATGTAAACTACGTATATTTTAACTGCACAGAGCAGAAACTCCTGAGTTACCATGGAGAAAAAACAGCATGTCCTCACAGAACAGAGCTCCTAGTCATGCTCCTAAGCTGACTGCTGCAGGCTTCTTGGTATCTAAATCCTCACTTTTCTCCAGAAAGGGGAAAGAAAAGTATTCAAGACCACATCTAAGCCTCACCACTGTCTGATGGGTATTGAGTTACACTGATTCTCAGCTAGAGCCAAATCCAGTCCTAATGCTTATGTCTGGTGAGCAAGGTGACCTACCCACCTGCCATGCTGAAGTTAAAAATGCTCTGAAAGGAGCACATACCAAGAATATAAACCTTTCCTTTTCTTTCCCTCTTGAGGTATTACTTAGTGTTATTTGGGTTTTCTTGTTGTTTGTAAAGGCCATGCTTTTTTGGCTTGGGATTAAAGGAGAGCTGGCATTAGCCCATGATGCAGTCGGCTGTGGTGAGCTCTCTGCTTACGCTCAGAACACAATGTTAATGCAGCAAGCCCTGCACATTCAATTAAACCTCATCAAGAGCAAGTTACTGCTGTAGCCTCAGTCAATTAGCTGCGGCACTGAAACCGCTGTAACTTCCCCTGGAGCACAAGCCAGCAGAGCACTGCAAGCTCAGGAGACCAGGTTAAAGGATAGTAGCGTCCTTGACATGGAAAATATCGCTCAGCACCACTTTAAAAACTTTAACTCATGAAACATCAGTTCTGAGTAAAATCCCAAAGCCCCTCCTCACAGATGTCCCATTGTGTTTGCAAGGAGCCACCAACACTTAGAATCTATAAAATTTGGACAATGACTGTCACACCCTGAACATGGACTATAATAACGCTGATTGTCTTCAGAGAGAAAATTAACCTTTTTCTTCTTTTATTTCTTCTCCAAGATACAAACAAGCAGAGAGGAACATAAAGGTATGGCAATTTATACTGTGGGAATCATAAGAAATGAACATGCTTTCAAGGCTTTGTGGTCATAAACTGGGTTTGGGAAAAGACTTTTTTTTTTTTCTTCATTTTTTTTTTTTTAGGGAAAGTAATTTTCCTCTCACTACAAAAGACTGCTATTAATGTGCAGGTTTTGAGGAGTTTTTATTAACTTGGAAATTTCAGCCTTCTGGTACACCAGGATTTTTACCACTTTGTAAGCCGCAACAGCATTATTGCTGCCATTTACTTCTATGTCCAGGGTCACCATTGAGCTCCTTGATAAATAGGAAGATGCAGGAGTCCTATTAGTGAATTCGGATTTACGATTGAGGTTGAGTAACAGATGCTTGCATATCATGAATAAGAGAACCGTGAGTTTCTAAATATGACAGACAGCATTAGACTTAGGGATTTATACTGTATATGAAATATACAGCCCCTGCAGACCTCGTGACGTAAAGGAATATGTAATGCAAAGTTAGAAAGTTCTGCTATTCAGCTACCTCCTCCTTTCTGTTCTCAATTCAAGCTATAAAGTAGTGCTGAGAGCAGTGGTCACTGCTAGAGCCTGGAAAAGCTGACTTCCATTCTCCTACCAGAAAAAAAACATCTGGGACTGTCAGCTTTGGGGAACAAAGAAAATTTTGAAGATACTATTTTTCATTTCTAGCTGTGGCTCAGTTAAATGCCTAACAGTATAAAAAACAGGGTAAGAAAAGATGTTTGAGCTTACTACCCTGGTTACTGTCTCAGTGCTGAGTTATTTCTTCCTTTTAAATATTTACCACCTTCCTTTTAAATAGCCTAATAAGCTCCCCTTGACCCCCTTCTCCTTCTGGGAGACCATTCCTGAAATTAATGGAAGTCACTGTTAGGGGGTTTTACTTTATATTCTGTCTCTATTTCTTTTGGCTCAATTTCATCCCCTGAAGTCAGTATGGAGGAAAACAGTCATAGACTTTTTTAAGGGCTGAAAGGACCCCAGTGATTGCCTAGTGTATCATGAAACACAAGGCATAGGTTCTCATGGTATTCATTATTATTACAAATTGATGAATCAGAGTGATTTTTTCTTGACTTTTTTTTTCTTCTTTTTAGGAAAGATCAATCCAATATTTAATTTTAAAATTCCAAAGATGGGGAATTACTACAGCCTTTAGCAAGTTGTTCCAGTAGTTATTTTTCTCACTATTCAAGTTTGCACTTCATTTTTAGTTGGAATTCTTCTTGTTTGAACCACCAGACATGGTTTCACCTTCGTTTGTTACACTGCAGAGCCTTATCAAATTTATTCCTTCTGCCCTTTTCCCTTGCCCCTGCAGATATATTTAGACTGCAGCCAGGTCACCCTCTTAGCCTTCTCTGATAACTAAACAGAGTTGCTTGAGTCTTTCACAACAAAACACGTATCCTAAGCCTGTAAACATTCATGTGGCTCTTCTCTGAATTCCTTCCAATCCATCAATATCCATCTGAAGTGTAGACACCAGAACCGGGTAGCATTCCAGCAGCAATCTGATCAGTGCCAAATGTGGAGTTAATTTAACCTCACTACTCTTGCTGAGTTCTCTCATTCAAAGATTACGCTAACTTTTTGAACCACACACAGAGAGCGTGAAGGCTAAGACTCCCATGACTTCTTTTCTCCCACTGCCTTCAGAAATCTTTTATGCTATGTACGTATTATATATTTGTACTTTTTAGACATATAAACTTAGATTTGGCTCAGCTGAAACACACACTGTTTGCTTGATACCTTCAAACTGGCAGATCACTCAGCAAACTGTTCCCTTCCATGCTTCCTCAAGCTTGTGTTATTTATAGATTTAATCCATAATTACATTGTAATTTTGGTTTCCAAATGGTTGATGTATTTGTTGAACAGTGTAGGTCTGAGCGGATTCTTGTGAGAAACACAGATATTTGACAAAAATTCTCCTTTCGTAATTAGATTTTGATCCATTGTTTAACAAGTTTTCAATGCAGTCAATGTGTGTCCCATTGATTTTGTATCACTCTAACATACAAATCAATACATCATATAAATTCCAAATGTCTGAGAAGTCTATTATATCAACAATATTGCATTCCTAAAACAGATACAAAATTTAATTTTGAAAAATACTATCAATTCATTTAAACAAGGGCCTTTTTCATAAAACCAGGCTGATTGGCATTTGTTATTTCCCCCTCAATAATTCTTTTGTTACTAGAGTCATAACTCAGACGTACCTTTATTTTGCCCAGAACTGACAGTGGTCTGACAAACTTGTAATTACCTAAATCATCCTGTTTTCTTGTTTCAAATAGTGATATTGTGGTGATTTTATTCCAGTTCTCTGGGATGTGCTTTACCTGCCTAGAATCAATAAATATTAATGGTCATAGAGTAAGCTTTCCTTTTTCTTAGCTGCAACCTATCTTCAACTGCTGATTTTAAAGTTGTGTTTGACACTGTCCTTGCCTTTTTTTGGAGCTGGAATTATTTCTTCATGACGGTCATTTTCTGATGTTAAGTTTCATTGACTCTAAGATTCGGAACACAAATCCTTATTAAACTTTATTCCAGTATTACTGAGAAGTCCCAGTAACATATCAGTGTTATTGCTACATTTCTCATGGGTCTTGACATACTTTGACATACAAAAATATAAAAATGTTGGGTTTATGTTTACATCTGCTGACTACAAATTCTTATACATCCCTTTTTAGCTCTATATATCAGTTAAAAACATATATACACACACAGTTTCAGATTTGGCTATTTTCCTTTTTCTTCTAAGCAGACCTCGGGGCTTTTTCAAGCAACATGGTGTTTACCAAGAAGTATGTAATTGTGACTTTCTGTCATTTAGTAAATTGTTCATAAAGAAGTCCCAATTATTTTTTACATTTTTCCATTTAAATAGTTTCTCTCTCAGATTTAGCTCATAATTGTTTCTGTCTCTGACCTCTTAAGAGCACAAGGTATAAATACAAATGATTTTTAATTTATTCTATTTGCATTGAAAACATGATCATGTACATCTCACTCATGGCTCACAGATCAGTTTCTTTTTGACTGTGATATAAAGTGTAGTACAGAATCCCCCAATGTTGTAATTGTCAGCTACAAAGTATATTTTATTACTATCAGCATGAAACTTTGGACATGCTGGTCTCCCTCCCCATAACCATTTCCACCCTTGTGCCTTACAGAGGAATCTTTAAAGACGGGTTTACCGTGTTCTCTTGTGCTTTGGTGACTAGTAATTGAGAGCAGTAACAAATGTCCATCTTATTCCTCAGGGATTTTAGTGTGATCTGTAAATGTAGAAGATTGTTCTTGAAGCTGTCAATGGCACAGCTGATTATACTCTTGAGAAAGACAGCTTTGCCAATTTGAGTTTTCCTATACTGGTTATAAATAGTGATTTCCATAATTTCAATATGTAAACATTCTTATTATATTTGAGTAATGCCCATAAAAAAATATTGGGTTCATAAATGAAAAAACCACATTTGTTTGTTACCAAAGTTCCAAGTACTACAGCGCGGACAACTACACTGCCCAGTCTTTTTAATTCTTTTTGTATTTATGTTTTTCCCTTGATATATTAATTTGGTGTGAAAACATTGCATCTTTCATCTTCTCCCTCCTTGTTGTGTTGTTTCTTCAGTCTGTTCCTGAACAGCCTGGCCAGCACAATGACCTTCAGAAAATTTTTTTGCTGTTTACTGAGACAGAAGGAGATGATGCAAAATTGATGGCTGCTACCAAAAATACACAGTGCAAGTGCTACAGAACTCTTTACCCTACCAGCAATCTCATTCCAGAAACATCTCCCTACTGCTTTCCATCATTTGAAAATGAGGGAGAAAGCTCATCACTCTTTCTCCTCTGGTGCTGCTGCTGCTGCACGGTCCATGAGTCACTCCAAATCCACAGTACTGTGTAAGTGAAACCCCAAAAAACCAATGCCTGGTGCTTGTCCTTTAACTTTGAAGCCTGAGCGATTCTGCTTCACTCATCAGCTCTGGGAACTTCATACTCCATCATGTGGAAGTCTTTCGTATCTTGTCTAGGATAAATTCCTTAAAAAACATAGACTCTGTTTCTTGGATTAAGATCTTTCTGTAACTGATCTTGCTGGTTGGGCTGATCAGGCCTTCTCTGGAGAGTTCCCAATAATCTCTACTCTACTCTACCCACTGGAAAACAGCACTATTTTTGAGAAAGTATTTGGAAGGAGCAATAAGGGGGGCTATGAAGATACAACACATGAGGAAAGCAGTGTGAGGAAAATCTCAAGCCACCCAGACCTGAGAAATAACAGGACTGCCACAGAAGGCAGCCCAGAATCAATAGCAAATTCTCTTTTTAATTCCTAGCACTCTCTATCCTGAAATGTGTATTTTGATGTTTCTTTCAGTAATCTCTGTGGGTCCATCCAATTCTTAGGTTGTTAACTTCAAATTGATATTTAATTCATTTTTAAATCCATTTCTACCCATGTTAACTTACCTATCAATAGTTCATTTTTTAATGACTCTTGCAAAGAAAACAAAAGAAAGAAATAAGAAATACTCATACTACACTATTCCAATCCCTCCTGCTTTTTATTATATTATATTATAGGCATTCAGATTCTGGATTCACTGTTCTGTGCAGTTTCTGCACCAGGAGCTCTATTGCCTAAGTGCTGTTCAGTCAGACAGCTCCTAAACTTCACCATCTAAACGGACGAGGTCAGCAAAAATCTTATTGCCATTTTACAAAATTAAGTCATAAAGATTTTAGAGGAGTTACTGAGCACCCTACAAGGTACCTCTGTCAGACTCAGGAACTAAACACTGGCCCAGCACCCTAATTTGCAAAAGTGTTTGTAAACACCTCTCTAACAGCTATCTTGGAAAAAAAACTTGCTGTGTGGCGATTCACTACAAAAATGACCATTACAGTACACGATCAAAGGCTCAATGAACCCACTGTGCTCAGATCATCCTTGATTTTTCGTGCTCATGTTATGTCCCATGTTGTTTTTAGCCCACTACTGGCTTTCATTTACATTTCATTAGAACAAGTCAACGTCGTATTTACTACAGCTATCATTCCACATGGGCTGGAGGGTTTTAAATGAAAATTCCGACCTTCACATTACAGCTAGTGACAGAGGAAACGCAGAGGAGGTATCACTGTCTCCACTGTTGTTGACGAGATGGCCCCTGGGGCATTCATCTCTTTGCAATCTCCACCAATAGATGTCCCGCTCTGTCACATCACATGTGGCTCAGAACTATAAGGCATGAAAGAGGGAAGGCAAGGATGTCAGAGGAAGGCAGCATTTCCACTGAACAATGAGAGGACACTGTAGCAGCAGGACAAGACTCTGTAATCATAGAATAACCAGATTGGAAGAGACCCAACGGATCATCAAGTCCAACCATTTCTATCAAACACTAAACAACGTCCCTCAGCACCTCGTCTACCTGTGCCTTAAACACCTCCAGGGAAGGCGACTCAACCACATCCCTGGGCAGCCTGTTCCAGTGCCCAATGACCCTTTCTGTGAAAATTTTTTTCCTTATCTCAAGCCTGAATCTCCCCTGGCGGAGCTTGAGGCCATTCCCTCTCGTCCTGTCCCCTGTCACTTGGAAGAAGAGCCCAGCTCCCTCCTCTCCACAACCTCCTTTCAGGTAGTTATAGAGAGCAATGAGGTCTCCCCTCAGCATCCTCTTCTCCAGGCTAAAAAACCCCTCTCAGCTGTTACTATTACTACTACTAGAGAGTAAGACAGTGTATTGGAGATAATAAATCAAAGTCCATTGTTGGACATGATATAAATACAGACAAATTTTATATATATATATATATATATATATATATAGTTAATGTATTGTGCACTCGAATCTTAAAGTAGTGAAGTAGCTTAAGCAACAATTCTTAGCTGGCTTGTGGTGAGAAAGTAGGTGAGCGTTTGTACTTAACTAGGCAGATAACAGGCAGAGAATGGGATAAAAAAAAGGTAGAAAAGCATTTGGAACCGCCTAGTATTGACAAGACCTTGAAGCAGAGCCCAAGGAGCAAGAGTAGCCATGAAAGGTGTTACAAGAAGAAGACCTAGTGTCGAAATCCCTGTTAGTGTGGGACAAATAACAAGCTGGCACTCAGCCTGCTCATGTGCTGACCATTCAAGAGGAATATGATGCTGCTAACCCTTTCTGCAGGCCCTAAGAGAAGGATAAAAGAGGCTGGGCTGGATGGGTCTGGTCGAGAAGGAATGCATGCATGTCATTGAACCAGGTTGCTCCCTGAGATTGTGATACCTATCGCCTCTGACCGTCCGAGCACCATGCTCCATCTCCTTCTCCTGCTCAGTGAGTTGGCACCATCTGGCAGGTCTCTAAGTTTATAAGTTTTAATGTAAGTATAACAGGTTAAGGTATAATAGTGTATCTAAACAATAAAGCGTATCTGATTTAACCATGATGTAGTGGTCCTGTCTTTGCACGCTGGTATCTAGATATGAACTTAATACAGACAGGCAGGCAAGCTCAGGAATTATTTACTATCCAGGAAGAGAGAGGTTTTAGGCAGAAGAGCAGAACAGGCTGACTACATTATAATCTTAGCCCCCAGCAGCAATCAAATAAATAAAGAGGAAAAAGGAAACACAGAGGGGAAGTAAGGAACGTGAAAAAAGTAGAAGTTCTTAAACAGCCCCTATTAACATGGGAAAGAAAGCAAGGAACTTGAGGAGTGAAATCAGAAGACAGAAACAACTTAGAGAGAAATGAGAAACAGATAAAAAAAATTACAAACCCTGGATGCATTCAAATGAAGGGTATGTTTGTAAAAATTCTCAGAAATATTCACAACGTGCACAATAGGAAGCTGTGCTTGTCATATGAATTGTAATCACAAAAGGGAAATTACTACTGAAAGCTTTTCTTTTACACATGGTTCTTATTCAAACAAAAGCATCTTCACACCCATCAGCTCTCTAGGGAATCTGCAAGAGATTTCCATACCCAGTCTAGGATTTAAGTACACAAATATATTGCAGTAAATAAACCAGAAAAAAATCAGAGTTGAAAATGCAGAAAACATGCAGTGAAAATAAAAATTCCAGTCACTTGCAAAAATCTGTGCAAAATTCCTTTATCAGCTGACTAGTTAAAAGGAGACGTGGAGTTTAATATTAGCCTAATTTGAACCTTTCCTGTATATACACACTGTGAGTGATCCCTTAAGAAAAGCTTTCAAGGAAAAAGTCCATACTAAATTCCAACTACCCTCACATGATAAATAATTTAGTAGTAGTAAAAATAACTCATAATAAACAACAATTATCCAAAATGTTTCTGAAAGGATGTGGTGAGCTTACTGAAATACTAACAGCATAAATCATTAATTGCAATGTTCTCTTTTGCCTTCAAATACTCAAGAGGTATCTTAACACTTAGTAACATGCAAGAACTGAATGTAATTTAGAAGGACGAAGACTGTCTAGCAGATACTTGCTCCTATTAGCATCAGTTGGTTAATAATTTTAAACCGTATTTATGGAGGTTTGACTCTTTTATAGTTAGTAGACTCAGACAAAAGTAAAGTCTTGCTGATTCAACTTTCTGGCAAACCCATAGCTTTGTCATATTAAATTTCAAATACATTTCAAATACTACAAAGCATGCGTTCAGCAACCAATTCTGTAGTGTCTTACCACTCAATATTCCATTTTAAAGAAAGCAACCACAAATTCCTCTGAAGAAGTCCCACAAAGCAGGCTCCATCATGAGAAGCCGTGAAATGACATCATGCAGTTTTGATGAAAAATGTTCTTTCCCTCACAGTTCTGCTTCTGCACACCCAGAGGTGGCACTAGAAAATGTCAAATACTGAAAGTAGATCCATATACGCAGGTTATGTGCCCAGGGGCAAACTGGCACTTGATATATCTGACAAGATGAGATCTCTCCTGGGATCTCTGTCAGACCTCTGGAACAATAAGTGACCCCTGAAGAATCCACACCATTTTTACAGATGACTCCACTGGTGAAAGGGATGAAGGGTTCCTCAGGGACTCTTGTAATTTTATTTATTTTCCACACCATAAAAAAGGATCCAATGCAGATCCCCTCTGGATGCATGTACAAGAATGATAAAACATCAGTTAATAAGACACAAAACTGACTAAGAACCAGCTTGAATAAATTCCCTCACACCTGCAAAATGAAATTCAACCTTCTCAAACTACTGGCCTCCAGCTAAAACCTGAATGAGCAGATAAGGTTTACAATACATTAAGGAAACTTAAAAAATAACTTTGCCAGATCAACAGAACGAGAAAGGAAAATGCAGGACTGAAGAGACCCACTTGGAAGGATTACTATATGTAGTGGAACCATTCAGAAAGTATGGGTAAGTATATCGAGCTCTTTCATGGTACCTTATGGAATTTGAAATGCCTCAAAAGCCTTCGTAAATAAAATATCTTGAGGATAATGCATTTTCTATGAAGCACCATTAGTACTTCTCTGGAAAGGGCATGATCTATCAGGTCGTCAAGAGATTAGGAGCAGTTATTGGTGGTGCAGGAAGAGGTTGAGATGCATCCCGGAGAAGACAAAGACAGGTAGGAAGCTTGGCACTCGCACTCAGGGCAATACAGTTTCTTCATTTCACTATTTAAGACTTTGAACTTCAAATACTTTGACCATAAGATGCACATTTTCTGATATGAACATAGCATTTAATTGAAAACTGAGTTTTTAGTTAAAAAATGCCCTTTTATACAATTTTTGCAGAAAGTGTTCAGCCTGCTCTCGAGTTACTATAAAGCACTTGCATTACAAATAATGGGAAGGGAACGTGCATCATCTCCAGATCCCAGCAGGACTGATGCCAAAAATACAGGAAATATCTCCACTGCTAGGGAAGTCAATAGTAAAGATGCAGACTACAAAAGGAATCAATAGTATGACAACACCCTGCAGAACAGACCCAACTGTTAGAAGTGATAACTCTTTGCCTGCTGATATACACGGTATTTTAATATAATGATTTCAGCAAGGAATCATATGTCTAAGAAATCATGACATGAGTTTAAAAAGAGGAAAGTTGAAGAAGAATATGTTTTTCAGTTTGCTGTTTTAGATTCTGTGTGGGTTTTTTTGGTTTGTTTTTTTTTAAATGAATGTGCCTTTCAGTTTTTTCCTCGCAGCTCACACTTTCACTTTTCATTTTAAATATGAAGGGTCAAAAACCAACTTTTCTCTTTAATGAAAGTTGATGCTAGACATAATATTTCAGAGAGGACTGTTAAGAAAGATATCAAAATCAGTGAAATGAAATAACTGAAATTTACAATACTGAATATCAATTACTCCATTCTTTCGTCTTCTAGTGTTGTCCATTAGAGTACAAATTCAAGATATCCAATCAAAAAGACACATACAAAGCAGTAGTGTTCAGCCTTAGAAATGTTTTCTTTAGACGGTTATTAAAGCTAATTAAGCTATTTAATATACTATCTATTCTGCTGCGTTCAGCTTTTTTTTGAATGAAAAATAAATAGGGCACGTAAGAGTAGAAGTCACATACAAGATATCACTGTAGGGTTGATCAGTTTGCAGTAAAATACATTTGTTGTTGAGCATGATGTGGGATCGCTGGCAAGTGCTCTGCATTGGTCACTAACTAATAGCTGTGGTTTTTTTCCCCTCAAACCAATGACAAGGAGCACAGTTCTCTCATGGGCTGATGTATTGCAGGTGAGAACAACAGAGCAGGATCAGGCATTAACCACAGGAGATGAGGGAAAGTTAAGTTCACTATCTAATACCTATACCCAAATCCTGGTCTCCAGAAAATGTTTGAAGAGACGTAGACGGTTTCTGATTCCTGGAACTGTCACCAATAGCAAATGAAGGGATAGGGAAATGCTGACATTGAGAGAGATCTGCAAAGCAGCTGTGGAAGTGAGTTAGGACAAAACTTAATAACAAGTCTTGCAGGTATCATAGGGTGCCCTGAGTGGCCTTAGCTGCAGATTCACTAGAGTGAAGGATGACGTCTGGCAGAGACAAGTGGTATGAGGCTGTGGTTACGGACTGCCCTCTTTTGCTTGAGTCACCTTCCCTGGAGGGGTTTAAGGGACAGGTGGACGAGGCGCTGAGGGACATGGTTTAGTGTTTGATAGGAATGGTTGGACTCGATGATCTGGTGGGTCTTTTCCAACCTGGTGATTCTATGATTCTTTTCCATCCTCTCAGCTGGGCAAGTGGCCCAGGTCCACAAAGGCTGGAATGGCTCCACTGTGAGCCGACCATAAGACTTCAGCTTCATCTTTCTAAACCTCAACATCCTCTTTCTCTCTGGATGCTCCTTTCAAGGTGTGTTAAAAAGCTTGACATGGTGATAACCATTTCAAGCTACCACAATGACCTACAGGTATAACACATCCTGCCTAGTCTTAAAACTTCCAGTGACTGTCGAAACTATATTTAGTATACTTAGATTATACATTTCAAAACTATCAAAAGCTATAGATTATACATTTCAAAAGCCATTCAGTTAGATAGCTTTTTCTAAAGCCTAGCCTACATCTCCTTCCCTGCAATGTATCCTGCAACTCCTTGTCCTCTTGACAGCAGACACACCAGTTAAACCTTTTTCTCTGTTCAGGGTGGTCTTAGATATCTCTCAAGGGTTGTGTCTTCCCCACACTACTGTTTTCATGCTGCTTCTGAAGCCACTAACCAAAAAAAACTCCACCTAATGTCAGGGACTAGCAGTCTGGGCTACTCTTACAGAGATCTGTCGGGTCAGTTGGTTGAACTGGGCAGGGACCCAAAGGCTCAGTTTAATGTATGGGACGTATTTTCCAGTGACTGATTGCTTCCTCAATAAATTAGACAAACGTTTCTCCACTGAAACCAATGACTTATTGAGAAGTCCTTAAAACAGTAAATCCATTCCTCTGTCATTTCTCTGGACAGTAATGGTACTGTTGTAGTCACAGAAAAATATAGAGCTGCCCTTTGCATTGATGACATCCTCTTCTAAAGCAGAAATCACAGGTGCTAAGGCAGCACTTTTGTGAACACAGTAAAAAAAAATCATTATTCTCAGTGTCTTCTCAGTCATTATTACTGATGAGGACATCAAGCTAGGCTTGAAGGATCTAAGCATAGTGTGGATGTCATACATGATTAATGCTGATTTCCTGAAGGCTTTTAAGTGTAAACCCTTTTGGTTCCCAAAAGAATGTTAGGGGTCAGTTATTTATATGTATGTTCCCAGACTCTTCCATTTTTATGTTGTCAGGCACATTAGAAACTATAAAAACCCATGGAAATCTCACAGTCTAACAGAAAACAAAGCAACATCTTGGGCAGCAAAGAAATATAAGAGGTAACCACCAGAGACAGAGAAAAAATCTTCTTGTTACCTCATCAAATACATGAAAAACTGCATTAAACAATCTCAGTGAGAATGCTTTCCCCCCCATAACCTTCAAGTTATAGGTTTAAACAACTTAATTCAGTACTGTAAGAGGAGAATAACAGAAAATGTATCCCAAAGGTCCTCTCTCCTCTAATAATTTTGCTTGTTCTTATCTCCTGTGGTCTTCAATATATCCTCAAATAGTTTCCTACCTCTATGTCTGCCTTGGCTCAAGTTGCATAAAGGGGTGCAGTTCACCAGAAAGGCAGTGTACACAAATGAAAATATAGAAAACTGCATTAAATGATGATACAGTACAGTCATGTTCCCTTCAAGGACCAATTTGTGGACTCTAACCAAGAGAGCATCCTTTTGTGTCAGGCACCGCACAGATATATCAGAAAATACAGAACCCATAGCAAAGCTTTAAAAATCCATGGAGACACACAGTCTGGCACCTCTACCTTCAGGAGATAATTACTTTACCTTGAAAAAGACACCAAAGTGTCTTTATATTCACCAAAAGAAAAAAATTCAAAGGGAAATGTAATTCAACAATAGAAAAATATTCTATTATTCTTATAGGTAGGAAATAAGCTGAATGACTGTGTGCAGTTAGGTTCTCATGAGAGACATCTGTCTATTTGATTGACAGAGAAAATAACATCCTTTAATTCACCTTTCCCTCAGAAAGTGAACACGCAAGAGAGCAAGCAATGGAAAATGAGAGCAGCTTCAGAATACCCTGTGACAGCTAGAGTGGCCAGTCAATCATGGACCAGTGTCCCTCCAGCATGACCTGAAGGGACTCCACCTCATATCTGTGTTTCCACACACATTCAGCCCAAGCCTGCCCACTGAGATGGCTAATTACTGCTCTGATATTAAACCTCTAGGTGCCTAATGAAATGGAAGGACAACTGAGGTCACCAGGTCTTTCTGTTGCTGAACAAAGCAGGCAGAAGTCACTTGAATCATTCCATCCTTACTGATTTGAGCTGGGTTCAAACAGGGATGTACAGGAAAGGGGAAAGGTATCTGAAGCCATTAAGAATCAGCTTTTCTGAGAGCCTTGATTAATTAACCTAGAAGCTCTGGTGATTGTTCCTCTCTACATGTCAGTGAAGTCGAATGAGGCTGAATTTATAAACACTCCCCCTATGCCTTTTAGCAAAAGTAGACACAGTTCTCTCTCTTCCTGGTGATGGTTTTACAGAGCAAAATGCTCTCTGTTGGCATCAAAGTGATGCCTGGTTCATTTTCAGATTACAAGTCTCTGTGTGAAGGGCCTTCATCAAGGTTGACACAGGCAGAATTTAGTAACTGTTTAGATCCCAGAATTAAACAGAATTCGAGAGGATCGTTAAGGAGCCAGGAAAAGCAGGGGCCAGAAAGGTCACAGAAGAAATGGTCTTAGTGATTTGAGAGACACTGATGGTCCCTTGGCGCAACAGCCCTTAAGCTGGTATCAGCAGACATGATGCTACTTAGAAACAAAAATAAAACCATGTACCTTAGTCCATATTATCAACAGACTTTGAAGTGCCTGAGAATGGACATCAAGATAGTTGGTATAGGTGGAAAAACTGAGGCACAAGGAAACAAAACTAGAAATTGAAACTGTGTTTTCCGAATTCAAGAATGATCTGGTTTCGTCCTACATCTAAAAGATCCCAGGCACAGACAGGACAGTGCACTAGAGAAAGCAGTATTACTGTTGAAGACGTTCTAATAAGGAATTGTTCTGCTGCTTCCATCTCCTGCCCTTGAAATTTCATCTGGGCACACTACTCTTCTTTGCTTCCCTTGTGTTGCCTTTTCTTTTCTGGCAATTCCCTACTTATCTTTGTATTTTAATGAAGGGTTAACTCATGAACCTGGGCTGAATATAGTTTTAAGTGGGTCAGCCCCCTTCTCTCTGTGTCACTGCAGCTTGACGCTTACTGAGGGTCTGAATTACATTATCTAGAATGAGCGTTTCACACTCTCAAGCAGTTCCAGCTTCACCAAAATACCCCTCAATCTGCCCAGCAAAACTGATCTTGCAACTCAAGATCTGTGGGGACAGAAATCACAATATATGTCGAGGATTGCATAATAATCAATATTTCTGCAGTGAATTTCTGTGAAGAAGTAATGTCAGATATTTTTAGCAGTTAAAACTAACTCTCAATTCCTACCGCATACATAGATGAAATACATCTGTTTGCACTAAGATGTGAAGTTAATCTCATCATTAATAATTCCTTTCATATTTATCTTAATACTGTTAATTACATGGGACTTGCTGGGTATGTACAAGAGCATATGCAATTTGTCTTTTTTCCAAGAATTTCCAGTGCAATTTACTATTAATTACTTGCTGCTTAATGCAAAGACCTCCCCCAAAGAATAATTCCAGCATTATTATGGCATCTTAGAACAGTTACTAAGGCTTCTTATTCTGCATAATATGTCATTACCAAGGAGAGTGAAAAAAACCCTGCAGCCATTCTTACATTCTAAATGGTATGCTAATAGACAGCAAAACTTGGATAATTTAACAAGATAAAGGCTGTCCTTGAACTTTACTTATTAATGATAGATCTTATCTTAATTTTAATGATTTATGAGCATGCTTATATAGCATATTCTCTGGTGTAGGCCTTATCCAGTGCCTATTTGAGGCAGCAGATAGATTTTCTTTGGCTTTAATGTCCTTTTAATAGGCACTTTATGCCCTGAGTGTTAAAAAGGAACAAGTTCTGGACAGAAGATGCTTGATATTGCACAGAGCATTTAGCAAATATCTGGAAGGACTAATGTGGTTCTGATTTGGGGGAAGAGTAGGTTGCATAATGTAAATAGCACTAAAGTTTAGGTCTTTCTTGATTAGAGAAGACTGAGGTCTTTCTAGATCATAGATGCAGCCATGGCTTGATCCAACTGTGGTGCACGTGATCATGACTTGATTCGGTTTAAAATTAATAGAAAGATTACCAAAAGTACGTGTATGACAAAAATTTCCAAGGATTGATTTTGATAAATTAATGTCTAAATAAAAAATGTCCATATCTAAATAAAGTAGTAAACTTGGGCACATAGTAAGCGTAGCTCTCCTGAACCTCCAGGCGGGGAAGCTGATGAAAGATAATTCTGGCTTCTTTTCTGACCCCCGTGTGAGAATCATCTTCCCATGGAAAGTGACATATTATGCACATCATGTGTGGAGAGACAATATTCAGCCCATGTTGAGGACTTATTCCAGATTGGATAGAAATCCCTGAAATCTAAAACATTCTTGGGTCTAAAAGCATAGGAAACGAGGTACACTGGGAGCTCAGTACCCTGCCCTTGGAAAATACACAGAAAATAGTTAAACATCTCTGAGTTAAATATCTTGAATCTGCAGTTCAGGCAACAAGAAAAAGCTTTCCAGATTCCCGAGGGTTTTACCCCCCTCCAGGAGGTGTTCACCTAATAGGCATTAACACAGGGAAAAATTCCTTTGTTTCTCTTTGAATCTGTCCATTGAGATCCAGCTTCAATCACAGACAAATATCCTGAAGAAAGGAGCTTTCTAGCACCACCAAAACCAGCCCAAAGAAACTGCAGTCCTGCCAAGAATTAAGCAGTGTGCAGGATCACAACATCACCACATACAACAGAGCAAGGTCATTTTTCTATTAGCTCTATTCTTAGCTCCTTGACCTCTTTTTGTACCGATTCTTCTTTCCCCCACAGAGCAATAACTAGTAATAGTTATAAAGAGCAATTGAGGTAAACACAAGAGAGTAGCAAGATAGCTAAGAGTACTGCTGGGATTCCTTAAATATTCATCAGACTCTGACACTTCTCCCAGGTTCCTCCAACTGCAAACTATCTAATAAACTGACAACCACAACAGCAGGTGTTAGTCTGACCTGTGGTACATCATATTTCAATCACTGGTTTTCTTATCTTCCTTTTTTTCAAAACTTGCATCATAAACCTAACCATAGCTCTGTTCAGACCAAGTAACAATTTCTATGACTATAAAATTCAGTGTTGAATTAGTAATCAACAGATTGTAAATACACTCAAAAGGCATCGGCACTTTACTTAGTCTCATCATACTATTCAACCACCCATGTTACAATTGCCTAAAATTCACACATCTGTGTTACTCCTAAAGATGATCAAAAAGTCGAAGCTTTGAGAATTTTCAGAAAGCAAGTTTCAAACTTGCCAGGAATATCACTACGCCTTTGTAAAAGTGCTTGCAATTGATTGGATTAGGCTGTGCTAACTGAATCGTCTGTCATTACATTGTGAAGACGAAACACTGCTCCTGCGCCTCTCAGAAATGAGAAACAGAAAAGTTCCATGCAATTAAGACATGTCTGTGAAACACAACTACTTAGTCAGATCCCCATTTCCTGGCAGAAATCTTTTCCATTAAAAGAATAATTCAGCAGCATCTAGTTGCTCCCACAGTGACAGTTTTTCCAGAACTGAAGGCAGTTTTCATCAGAAAGGGTTAGAGAAGCTTATTTAGTCCTGAATCAAACCCAAAGCAAGAAGAGCTATCAATACTGTTTTGTTCTGCCTTGGTGTTACCTACTCTGAAACTTCAAGCAATTTACTCAACAACTTCTATGCTGGAAAAAAAAATATAAAAGGTAAAAGAAGAAATTATAGAGAGTCCAAAACCAAGTTCATTGTGGCACATGTATCTTGGAAACAATGGAAATACAAGAGTGTCAGATATTAGGAAAGGAAGAAACTGAAATGGAACAAGGAGGACTAGAAAAATATTCATATTTTTACAGGCTTCTGTTGTGTATAAGAAGCAGGAACACTTTACTTTCACTCAAAACTAATTATAACACAGGGTAACTACGCATGGCCCATAGGCAACATGTTCTCTCAAAGACAGGAGGGACAGATCTCTGAACTGGAGCGATACCATCTATCAATCTGTCTGCATTTTGTTAAAGTGAACTTTATCGTTGTTCATTCTCCAGATACAGACATCCTAGAACAAAACCACCATTGCCTAGAAACTTCTTTATAGTGTTTCACGTCATGATTCACACAAACTTTAAAGGGATATTGCTGTGACGCTGAAGTCATCTTTCTTATGAAACTCAAAAATTGAAGTTAAAGGGGATTTTCCAACAGCGTTGCCACTATGAAAAGCTTCTGACATTCAGCTGATCTTATGATGTGAAGTTGATTGCTTCTGACTCTATCCATTAAAGGTCGCTGGTTTGTATTCCTTCTCTCACTTGCTCTGTCTCACACATGCACGCACACACACACTAATATTTTCTCTTAGTGTCTGCATATTTTCTGTCATATAGAGTAAAGCCAGACACCAGTTCAGTATATATCAGAGGATATGACACAAGTCCTGAGAAGGATTATACTGAAACGTTGCTATCTCTCAACACTTGTAGCATCTCTGGGTATTTGGTGTTCACTTATCAGGATTCTCCTTGGGTCCTGCCAAGTCAGTCCCTATACATCTTGCATTTTCCAAATATATAAGTCATCCACACTGTCAAGCGCTTCTCAGAGTTACTTTTCCCATAATAATGCATTTCATGGGAGCTACCCCATCTTTTAGAAGCCAAACTCTTATCCCAAACTGCCACCGTGACTGAACATTCAGTATCACTTAAAAAGTACAACATGAACTCTGCAATTATTTACAGTGGCCCAATTAGAATTATAATAAGAATTAAGGACTCCTATGTTGATTTCACAAAGTGGGAAGGTATGAACATTAGAAACATATGAGTTTAAATTAAGGCTCGAAGTATATTTAGCTCTGAATTAGAGATGCATCTTTTCTCGTACATAATACTGTTCATGTTGGATAGTTTTTATGTCTGAATACATGTAACTACTGTTCACATTTGTGCCTTTTGAGATACAGCAAAGTAGTATGCACACTTCTTGCAACTGCAAAGTTAATCCAACTGAGGTAGAATCCTGATCTCTTATGGAGTATTTTACCTCTAGGGAATGAAATGGAGATTGCCTTTCCAAGATGCAGGTGGATAATTTTTCACAAAGTCATGCAGTTGGTAAAGTCATTGAAAAGGGATAATTAGAAGCCATGGACAGATGATGGAGTTTGTTCTCTGTCAATACTGGATGCCAAATGTCCTTGTATTCGAGATCACTAGCCACATCACTACTTAATAGTGTTTAGAGAGAAAAAGAGCATTTTTAGTTTAATGCAGAAAAAGTATTACAGGTTGCAGAGGTAAAATCTACAGTGGATGGTTACTAGTAGCACACAAAATGTATATTAATCAGACTCCCAATATCTATTCTTCAATGAGCTCACAGACAGCATATGCTGAATAGTGAACTTTTCCCAAAGTCTCTCCCAATAAGGAGTTTGAAAAATGGATTTCTTGGGGACAGTCCTTCTGAGTGATTTTTTTTCCTACTGAAATTTTTTACATCATTGGCGACCAGGATGGAGCAGAATACATAGCCAGATAAGTTTGATTTGCAAGGAACACAACAAAGAACAGGAATACAATGCATGATTGATTGTCCTCTGATAAATTTCGTTGTTGTAATGACTTTTTTTTTTTTTCCTTAGCTATGCAGAAACTTCATCTACTTCTTTTTGAAATGCACTCTATTCTAGTATGCATTATGCTTTGGTACTTTCACTGTAGGCTTTCCTATTCTGCTGAAATTCCCCAAGGCTGCCAAAATACCTGAATGAGCTGAACTCTGACATGATTGGAAACATCCAGGTTACACATCTTCGGGTATGTCTTGACATTTTTTTTTTTTTCTGTATTTACTCAGAGCATGTATTATGTATTAAGGAACATTCCGATTCATTATTTTTAATATCTCTCTGTCCATGGGCAGGACTTCTTTCCCTGAAACACCTTGCTATCTAATGACTAACAGCACCAGCTACAAGGACAGGGAGCTGTGCTTTTATTGGTATCTGTAGGTTTTATGTTTGGGGCCACAGGATTTGATTCCAACAGCACCGAGAGGGGAGTTCAGAGTCAGTTGCTCAAATGACAATGTGCTGAGCATGCACAAGGCTGCCAGGTATGATTTTCTCACTCGTGAGATGTGTCCTTCTGGCAGCTGGAAGGCAGGCAGGATGTCCTAGAACATCTAAAATGACATGATGTACCACTTCAGACATTGAGTCCCATCTAAGGTTACTGTAATGCTAGCTGGCATCAAAAGGGAGGGATATCTTGGGAAGGAGATACCCTGGACAGCCTTCCTTTCCATCTGCATAAAATCCAGAGTTTGAACAGACAGAATTTATACCCCAGTCTTTCTAATGAGAGATGATCTTAAGTTGCAAAAATCAGATTTAACTCTAATCCAGACAAAGCCATGGGTTTGGAGCAGTCCTTTAATAAAATAGATTCCACAGTCTCTGATCTCAGATTCTCTCTGCAATTTGCTGGTACTATTTACATCCAAATGTTTGACACTTTACAGTAGTTTAAGGTAGACGTTGGAGTTAGCTCTGGAAATCTGACTCATTGTGTAGTTCTATAAATATGTCCTTTGGGTCAAATAAATTTAATGCTTTCGAATGTTTAACCCTTGGATAGTTCTCTGATTGACAGTACCTGTTTCAGAAAGACATTTCCTATAAGATCAATGCTTTTTGGTCCTCTTAAGTGTTGAACGATCACCTTAGAGGATAGAAAGGAGGAGGATGGAGGAGGATGCTAATATTCCATTTCTAGACTCTTCCACAAAAAAATAAACAACCATCTTGCAAATCCTTTCCCTTTGGCCTGCAAAAAAATTTAAAATACAGTCTGTCTTTTGTGATCTGATGTTGTATAATTCCTTCAGGGTGAAAATAATGCAGTTCTATTGACTACAGAGTATCTTTTCCTAAAAAATTAAAAAGGCACAAGTAAATGCTCCTTGCATCGGTTACTTGCTCCTAGTGTGGTTTTCACACTCCATATATCAGCACTGCTCTTCCATCACAAACTTCATTCAAGAAGCCTTTAAATAGCTAATAGTGCACAACAGCATTTTATCTTCCCTCTGGTGGAAAGAAAGTGAAGCCAAGAAAACTTCAAAACCTCTGTTTCTTGCTTTTCAATAATTTTGGTCTGGGATATCTCTAGCTACATCTTCCTGCTAACTGAGTATCCATCATACTACATTGCATCATTCTTATGGATTCAGATGGGAAAATGTAATTTACAATTCAAACTGAACAAGCACTTTTTGGACTTACGTTGCTGGATGATGGAGTTATTGCCGTTTACCCGAAGATGCTCATGCTTGTCAAGAGCTGTTGCTCATAAAAGACCACAAAGTGCACCTGGCCTAACACACGAAAAATTAAATCCTGCTTTGTTATGGATGAAATAGAGGGTCACTCTCCCATAACTGCTCTTACAGCAGTTGCTACAAAACATTTTTGCATTGCTAAGGCTACTGGTTCTGCCATGTGTCTCAAGATCATTGTAATTAACCAAGCATGAAAATTCTACCATCCCAGCCTGCCTCTCTAACAGTAGCTGCCAGTCCAGGTCATCCATCCCAGGGCAGAATGCTTGGCTGTGTTATCTTAACATGCATCCAGATTTCAAGGGAGAAACAACAGCCTTTAAAGGCTCCATAAACAGGCTAGAGATGAAGACACAAGCTACATTCTGAGATGCAAGAGAGAGCACTTAGTGCCTGAGTACTCATACCCTTCAAGCTCATTATGTCTTTTCCCTTACACCCCAGCTGAGCAGCATAGTTATGCTGCCTCATTTTATTGCTAGAAGCTAAAGCAATTTACAAATGGGCACCCAGGAATTCCTCTCATGCCTTAATGTCTGCCTGCATTGTCTTTCCCTCAGACTTTGGGTCACATTGCTATTTACCGTTGTTATTAATTCAGTTTTCTCTTTCATGTACAAAACTTTTTCCCCAGGAGAAAGTTTGATTTGCTTTCTAACTTGGAATTTCCACCAACTCTCAATTCACCAATGCTCCAACAATTGTATCTGTTAGATACAATTCAGAATCCCCAGTTTTGAGTCGTTTCATCATTTAGTCTAGATTTCCTTTCTGACTCTCTCAAAAGACTTCTAATTGTACAAACTCCCCTGGAAACAGCTCACATTACTGATTAATGCGAACAGGGTCTTTTCTTTGCTAGCACTTTGTTATTTCATGGGGTTTGCTGTTAGTTAGGACCGGCTGGAAATTCTCAAAGCTCTGTTCCTTTTGATGTATCAAGGGCAAACAAGACCAGTGGCTGAAATATAAGCCCATGAAAGTTGAGTATCTGATTAACAGAGGGTTTCTGTATTCTGAAAAAAAAATGTCACCAGCCAACTCAGAGACAGAATTCTGCTCTCCAATCCTCAATAGTGTTACACAAGAAGACAAAAATATTACCTGAAAACCAGGTCTGAACAAGATGGAAGGAATTAGACTCATTTTCAAATATGTTTTTCCAACTAATACTCTTATGTGGCTTAAAATTATCCTGACAGAAAAAAACCACTTGAGGCAGCTTTTAAACTAACGATACGATCCCATGGATAATTTCCTCTAAATAGCTCAGAGATGTGTCTGAATGAATCATATACCATTGCAGAAGCAATTTTCCTCAATGAGTTCTACCTGCTGGATACCACAATGCATTACAAATTGAGTAAAAGCCTCTATCTGAAATCAGATTCAAACTGACTTTGGAGCAAAACTTAAACCCTGAAGGCAAGAGAGCTATGAATATATTTAGCACTTCCCTGTAAGTTGCAGGTTCCACATGTCCCTCCCCACAAGAGGCAACTCACCTTTTGAGGCATTTTCCCAAGCTACACAGCTTTCAGCCTGTCTTCACAGATATTATTTAACTTAATATGAGCTTTACTGCTTCTTGACAGGTTACATGGCACCTCACAGATGTCTTAACAGTGTTCCCGCGCATTAGGATTTTAGCTCATCAGGCTGCCACTTATTCAACAGCAAGAGTTTGCCCCTGTTTACTGGCCAAATCCTGACTTTTGTGCATTTAAAAGAGAAAACACATGATCCACTTGGAGGCAAATGTGAAAATGGCTTCAGCACAGGAGCTATAGTAAAATGTTCAATGTAACATAACTGTATCTAGAGTGAGGATGTGATTCAAAGCTCTCTGAATTCAGGAGACTACTGCTGATTTTAGTGAAGTCTGGAGCAGGTTCTTTAACATCCATCAGTGCAGCACAACTGATGACAAATCCAGACTGAAAAGAATTATTGGAAGTCACAACCTAGAGTTTGGGTGGCTGACATCTAGCATAATGTCTGAACTTCTAGCTAACTTGCACTGAGCTACCTGAAAGTTAGAACTTTCATTATCAACCTGATGATTTTTAGACTCTTCTGATAGGGTGCAGAGAGAAGATGGAAAATGAGGTTTTGACTGCTGAAAGACAGCAAATTAAGCTTTAGATTGTGTCCACAGACTTGTAAATCCAATATTGCTGGTGTTATTAAAATATCCTGGGCCAAATGCAAATCCTATGCTAGATGAATTGGGGAAAGATTCTTCACTGATGGCTCTAAAGTCCACCTGAAAATCATAGGATTGTTTCATTACAGCATCCTTTGGAATATTATATATATATACACATATACACTTATTTCCACTCTGTGAGGCCA
Source organism: Clamator glandarius (assembly GCA_033459285.1). NCBI lineage: Eukaryota > Metazoa > Chordata > Aves > Cuculiformes > Cuculidae > Clamator > Clamator glandarius. The sequence continues at coordinate 7,447,744 of JAUNZM010000092.1, read as the reverse complement.
AAATATAGTTAAGTGTACATGTTCATATTCTTTCTATTGCTTGAAAAATTCCCATGGGGTTTGGTAGTAAAGTGTCACTTAATGTTCCTGATGCTTAAGGATTGGTACAGAACTTGAGCATTTCCAGAGAACAAAATGTTCCTAAAGATGTTGTCACTAAAACATAACTAGTTTTTTCTGTCCACTTTCCAATCCATTTAATAATGGTAAAAGCTTCTAGATTGCCCCCACAGCAGTGTAATAGCTAACAAAACAGTAATAAGAATTATTTCTGTGCCCGAATCCAAAATGCAGCCTTGCCAATAAGTTTGGGCTTACTTTAGGTTGAATTATCCTCACTTTAGAGGACGCATAGGCTGAATCTTTTGCCCATTCAGTCCTTTATCATTCTCAGGTGGAAACATTTGTCATCTCTGAGGATGAAATTCACTGTCTTGCTGTCCAATTAATATATGTTTTCTTACACAAAAGTGTTGCTATCTTTTTCTTAGCCAGCTTGAGGAGGATGATGATCTCCTGCTGATGATACTATATGTTGCAGAACACAACATACTTCTTTATATATTTCTTACAGATATTTTGCCTTCTATTGCAACAGTGGCCAAGCCAAGTAGCAGAGGCTTGACGAAAGCTTTCTTTAGCTGTTGATGCCCAGAATGGTTTTGTAGGTTTTGTGCTGCTTTTGTCCTGGCTGCATACTCTGGCTAAATGGACAGGCTGGTTGGTCTAAATCAGGAGAGTCCCCTCTGTGATCGTCATAGAATCATAGAAACACTAGGTTGGAAAAGACCCACTGGATCATTGAGTCCAACCATTCCTATCAAACACTAAACCATGTCCCTCAGCACCTTGTCCACCTGTCCCTTAAACCCCTCCAGGGAAGGCGACTCAACCCCCTCCCTGGTCAGCCTGTTCCACTGCCCAATGACCCTTTCTGTGAAAAATTTTTTCCTAATGTCCAGCCTGAACCTCCCCTGGTGGAGCTTGAGGCCATTCCCTCTCGTCCTGTCCCTTGGGAGAAGAGCCCAGCTCCCTCCTCTCCACAACCTCCTTTCAGGCAGTTCTAGAGAGCAATGAGGTCGTCTTGCTATGCGACATTTCACCAGCAGTTTCCTCCATTCTGCCCTCTGCAGAGGAGTCTCTTGCGGCTTTACTGCTGGGGAAGTTCTGCAGGTGGTACGGATGGAAAATCCTTCGAACTGTAGATACTGAGTAGCAATCACTGGTGGATATTAGTGACTGGATCCATTCCAAATGGGGTAGCCTCACTGCCTTCAGGTAGTAAAGCCTTTGGTATCATAATCTCCAACTGAAGGTGAAAAGGGTATTCATAAACCAACACCAGAACCACATTGGTTCTCCGTGGAGCAGCTCTGCTGTAGCACATCTTGCAGTGAAACAAAGAGCTGAAGCATCAAGCAAGATGCTTATTTAAAAAACAAACAAGCAGGACACTCTGCATTTCCATAGGCTGAATCATGAACAAAAGCTCAGGAGGGCAAGGACAGGAGATAAATACACTGACTCATTTTCTGGCAGGAAGAAATTATCAGAGGATGGAGACAGCTGAGGCCAAGGTTCTGCAAACACACCTTTCAGACAGCGTGTTTCAGTGGTTATGATAAAAAAAGGACCACAGCAGTTTTGTGTCTTTGTGGGCCTGCAAGCTTCGTTCCTGGATGTTCTATTTGAGTCACAAATAAGCAGTAATTTATGTTTTGAGGACTAGGCCCAGCAAATAGAACCATAAAAACAATTCTCAGCCATTTTTTTGTGTCTATTTTTTTCCTAAGGTTAGCATTTATTTTAGATGACACTTTTACCCCTGCTTGGCCAAGACAGAGTATTTGTTCCGTGCCTTTTATCAAACTGACAGGTGATATTGCTTTAAACTGGGCAGTGCATTGGCAACAGAGACTTTCTCATTTCAGAACCAAAGCATCAGTCAGGTGGATGAGAACTCCTTTTGCCCTTTATTTCCTAAATGCAGATTGGAGTTCCAGGAGCAGGGAGAGCAGGAGAAGGGAAGGGGATGCCCTGTGTGATAATGGGAATGAATGAGAGAGGACAGCAACAGAACAACACAACACGAAGCAGGCAGGAATTTGTTGTGGTGTAATTAGATGACATCCATCTTCTTGTCTATAAACCAGTCCCACAAGCATAGCTTTCAAATCCCCTTTGTCCTCTGTCACGGCTCCTTCCCCATTTACAGGGGAAAAGGTGATGGGGAATTGAGAGCGTGCTCCTAGTGGATTTTGGTGAACTGTGGATGTAGCTAACGGAGTTACATATCAAAGCTGAAATATGATTTTACGCTAAATCCCTGGATTCCCCAGTTTCTCTAGCATACAACACCCAGCCCTAATCCGAGGAAGAAGCAGTTTCACAAGAAAGAAAAGACATATCTTGGCTGCTATGAGAGCCTCTCTGGTTAGTCCTCAATGCCTGCAGGATCTTAGGAGCACATTGCGAAGAAAGGTACAAAAAGAAATTAACCCTATACTAAAAGAGAGGAAGTTTCTGGACAGTGTCAATACAAATATGTATTTGTTAAGCTGGAAATATGTACTACTTATTTTGGAAAACAGCCTCTTATAAAACATTATGTATGTCTCAGTAACGTATCAGCAGTTAATCAACCCAGAAATTTGAAAGTACATTTTTAAGAGGCTTTCTTTGAAGCATGTTCATCATGATTGTTTCCAAAAGGCTGGCAGCTTTAAGTTAAACCATGAAACTACACAAGCTTTGATATTCCTGTGTATATTTCAACCAATTACCATCAAGTCTCACTTTTCTAACATTTCAACTTCATATTGAAATTATGTGTGTGAGCAGACTACAAATGCTGAACAGGCAGGGAATTCTACTGCCTTCACACATGATCTCCTGCTGCTAGAGCACCAATTAGCCAGAAGGAGGTAGGACATTTCACTGTCATAAAAATGGGAGCAGGATTCAAGCACAGCAACTGTTGCTGAAAACTAAAGGGGAGGGAGGGGAGGAGGGAAGGAGACGTGCCCTTGTTTTGTCTTATGAAAGCAACAAAGTAGGATCTATGACAATACGCTGCTAGAAAATAGAGACAGATAATCCAAATTCATACCAAAGTCTTCTTAGTGAAACCTCCCCCCACTTCCCCTCTGCTGTCTCTAACTGCACAAAAATCACCTGAATCCAAAGACAGGTGAGATTCCATATGATTTAAACAGGCTACGTTTGTTTTGTTCTTTCCTAGTGATCTCAGTATTTCCCTGCACCCTCTTGACATTATTTATGATGACTGGTACCTATCTCAAGATATGACTCTATGATTCACATTTTAAGAACAGCAGCCAGTCACCCACGTGCAAAAGTTTCTAAATAACTTTTATGATTTCTCCTGACTGCAGCAGGATCCTACGGTTTGTCTGTGACAGAGCTGCGGTTCACAGATGCCTTCTGCAGCCCTCCAGGGGAACATTCAGCTCTCCTCCCCTTTCATAGTCCCTACCCAAAATCCCCTCAGGAGCAAGGGGAGCCACAGAGCATCGCACGAACTAGCCAATATATCTCATTCTTTTCTTCATGAGTTCCCCTAAATGCTTGTAACCCAAAAAGACGAGTTTTACTAGAGCAATTAACTTTGTAAAAAGGCAAGTCAAACTGACTTGATGAGAGAGGAGCGTTAAGAAGTTTCACAGCCTGGAGGGGAGGTTAAAGCCAATTGCTGGCCTGGCTGCTATCAGTTCGATGCCTCTCTGGGGCACAGCAGAACTTAGAGCAGCCCTGTCTGCTCCTTGGGAAGTTTCTACTTCTGTAACCACAGATCTTTTTGTGTGTGTTTGTGGCCACTTCTTCCCACTGCTGAGCAGCCTCCTGGCTCAGCAGCTGCTCACACAATATGTAAGTGGAGAAGAAATAAATAAAGAAGATACTGTCTATCACCAAACAAAAAGAAGTCAACGGCCAGCCAGGCAAATGGATCTGCACCAGAGTTAGACCATTAGTACATATCATATCTGCTGTCAACATTCCCACATCACCTTTGTGCTTTTGCTCAGAGCTGTTTTACTTCAGCACAATTCCCAAAAAATTCAGGGCACTTCTCCTGGGAACCTCCACTTGGAAGCGACCTGCTGATGGTGTCTGTGACATGACACGCATAAGCACATAAAGACTCAACATCGACATGCTGTTGCTGTGCCTTTCCAGATGGTAGAGAGGTATTTAGCTCAGCACTGAGATTTTTTTTGCTCTCAACATTTGTTGCTGTGTTCTGATAGGTGTGACTAGAATTTGGAAGCACATGGATATATGAAGGAGCCTGTTTTCTTATTTGGAAAGCATATACCTGTCATGAACACCACAATCTGTGTCTCAAAAGAAAAACAAAGCTTGTCAAGGTTTGGTTGTGGGTTTTTTCCAATGCAAGTAAACTATTTCACCTTAAAGATCATGTTTATGCCTAGCTTCTAATCTGCATGTGAGCCCAAATAGCCATTAGGAATTCACAGTGATTAATAGCGAATGTGGGTAAAAGACAGGCTCCTAAAATTGCTTTAATTTAGAAAGGTTCATAGGAGCAAGAAAGTTTTGTGGCTCTGAAACATCTGCGGTACTGTCAGATCTTGTGTCACATCAACATCTAGAAAGATTTAGGTAAATCTAGCATGAGGAATGCCAAAAAGAATCCAGGTAGATGAGATGTCTTATGTTATAGTAGTGATTATGAATAATTGAAATATCATGATAGGCAGAGAAAGTCACATTACAAAACCACAAAATAAACTAAAAATCAACCAAGAAAACTAAAACCAAACCTGAATGCCACAGAAATCTTGCAATCCAAAAGATACAAGTGCAACATGAGGTCGAGAAATATTTAAAATCACAAAACAAAATAGTTCACCTAATTAACAACGCAGAACTATCCTCTTCTGCATAAAAGAGGCACAGAGATGATGTACACATAAGAGGGCTACAGAGCATTCAACACAATTCAGATGGACTCCTAGAAAGAGGTATCATCCATCTTCTAGTCAGATATCTTTCTTTTTCCAGGTCTGGAAAAGATGTGCTCAGAAATGCAAGGGAGTGGGATAAGAACAGAAAAAGGAAATGTGAATTCTACTTAGAGTTCAAGATATCCAATGAATAGAATTTGGCCTGTCTCTGCCATTCCGTACTTCTATTTAAGTCCTACTTTGATCATGTAGCTGCACTAGTCGGACTGGTTGAACATCTCTTAGTCTCTAGCTCTTGAATTTTAAGAGAACCTTTAGGAGAAACTTCTCCCCCAAGGCTAAAAGGAAGCAAAAGCATGACCACAGGTTATTATATGTCATCTACCAAGGAACTAGATAGATGTGTGAGAAAGGACACTTCTTTCTGAGTGGCTCATGTCCTAAGGAGACCAAACCGTTTAAGACAGTGGGGGAATCTTTGCAAGAGGCTTTAAGAGAAAGTACACGCTCCTATAGTATGTGAGGAAAAAAAAAATCCACTTGGTAACTCAGAGTGAGAGTACAGTAGCAAACCAGAGTGGCCCTTTTATTTTTCTTGCTGACCTCGTGTCTCCCATACTTGGTCTGTACCGCATTGAATACCACCAGCTCCCACCACAATGATCCTGAGCCTGAGCTCTTCAAGCAAGGAACTATCTGTCCTGACTATTAGTAAAACCTGTTTGTATAAAGCCTGAATTTCTGCTGGAATGTCAAAGAAACAGCTGTGTTTATCATAATTGTCCCAAACATAAACCAACTCATTGTTATCAAATTCATCAACACCAGCTTCTTTCCTTCTCCTGACGTCTTAAGGATCCTCTTACAAAATGCCAAAGAAAAATAGTTCCTCAGTTAATGTTTCCAATTCAGAATGTGGAGGATTTGGTAACAATAAGTTTTAACATAGTGTTTTCCAACAGTGATTTACATACACGTTCCTGTAACAAACCAGATAATTTTCCATTCAGTGAACAGCTGCCTTACACATGCTATTTTACTGGAATTGAACTTCTACACTGATGTATTTCCACAGGAGCAGAGAAAAGCAGAGCTAGGAAGACACCATTTAATGAGCGCAAACCCATTACTGATGCTAGTCCTCAGGAGAAATACAATAGGCTATACCTAAATTGGTGCCATTTCTTCAACGATGATGGAGCAATACTGCGTGACACCAACTGAGGATCTGATCCTGTTAACCTTCATTGACTCAGACAAACATTTCCCAAAGCAGTTAGCTAACTGGAGAAATGAAATGCAGCTAAGACTGGAGGGTAAAGATGCAGCTCTTGAGGAAAGGGAGAGCAAAGGGAAACCACAGGCTGAATTTCTTTTCATCTGTGAAGTGGCAATACTGTGGCATTGCTGCAGGGTATTCTTCAAGCACGTTGAGGAATATTATGAGCTAAGCTTTGTTGCTGGCCTGCAACCACAAGCCTTTGCAAAGTTTGTGGTCTTTGTCATCTCCTAAACAAAAATATGATGTATGCTTGGCATTCCCCAAACAGAAGGACAGCACTTAGTCTCATCCCCTTGCTCTTTATATGTGATGACCCTCTGACACTTTAATATTCCTGGGTGATACCTGAAGTATTTTACTCTCTAAAAAAAAAAAATAACAGTTAACTCCATGCAACCCAAGCAGAAAGCATCTAGATTTTGGGAAGACAAGAACATGTATTAACATGTGTTCAGTTTCCATTAATTGGCTCGGAAACTTTGATGCACTTTTAGGGGCACAAAGACATAAGATAGACTCCAGTCAACTTTTTACTAAGCAACATTAGCTGTCATCTGTTCATCCCATTTTAAGTACTAACACGTTCAGTTAAAAAGAAAGAAAAGGGACTCATAAATCCCAAATCTTTCTCCAGACACATCCAACTGGTATCGCTGCTAGTGAGAAGCACCCATAACACAAGAACAAATGTGTCATAGTGCAAAGACTCCCTAAACCAAGAACAAATGCCTAATGTTAAAACATCATCATGAAAAAAAAAAATTGACAGAGTAAGTTAAGCTGAAGAAAAGTGCTTTAAAAAACCCTTCATTTCTAGCCTCCAGAGAATCTGAGAGGCAAAGGAGACTAGGCACACAAGAACTGCAAAACAGAAAAGAAAAATACAAACAGGCTTGCTCAGGGTCATGCAGAACTGGAAGGACTAGGAAGAAAACTGATGAGGTCTCCCAGTACTTAGGAGACCACTAGGCCTTGTAGTCTCCCTGTTATTTAACAGCCGTAACTCGCAGGAGGTTACCAAGGCTCCTGTTTCCAGGTGTTTCAGCAGGACACTCACAGAAGGGACTATATCTGCTAAAAGAAAATACCACAGTGTACCCACATAGACCATCTCATCCACATTAGAGCAACCCAGGACACAGGACTACAAAGAAACACTGCAGACGGATAATCAAAGATAGTAATTAATTTATGATTCTGCCCTGAAAGTCCTTCTCTCAGTATGATAAGCTAGCGTGCAAACCACAGTTACTTGCACTTTAAATAGTTGCTTTGGGTTTGGTTGTTTGTTGTTTTTTGTCTCTTTTCCTTCCACCACTGCAAGAGGGGTTTGTGAGGGTGTTAAGATTTATTAAAAGATGTCTTGGAACCATTTTATCTGAGGGAACAAGGCCTTTTCTAATTTCAGCAACAGTCTGTAACCAAATAACCCCAGTTTAATAAATCTGTTTCATTATGATGGGTTTTGTTTTGTTGGTTATTTTTTTTCTTTCCAGTCTTGCTTGTGCGTGAGGAAGTAACAGCAATAAAAACTGACATTTCACCAAAAGGAAATACATTCATAATGTTAGTTAACAACCTAGAAGCATGTTTTCTGTTTTCATTAAGAGCCCACAAGTCTGCAGGGCAACCAGAGCAAAAAAAATGACCGACTACAGCACTCCTGAAATGGATTTTGTTACCTCTCTTTCTGAAACCAATAATCGTACCCCAGATTTTGGTATGACACCTCAATGCAGTCACAGTAGCCTACAGACTGAAGTTAAAACTCTGACAATGATAACTTTCGTCTTAGAAAAAGTAGCCTGATTATTTTAGATACGAAAATCCAGACCACAAGCCAACGCTAGGTTGTGGTGTTACCCTCTGTCCCCATCTCTTGCTTGGTTGTTGGTTGAGCTTTAAGGACAATCTATTTGTTCTTCTATGAATGGATAACAAAGGGGCAAGGAAACACTTCCAAGATGTAGTTCACAGAAAGTTGCTAACAGGGGAAGATTATGAAGGTTCGCTCTGCTCGTTGCAAACACTTTTTTTTTCACTTACCTTTGATAGCTGGGATTTTCAAGACACCTTGCTGTTCAAGGGTAACGTTCAGATATACCTAAAGCATTAACCTACCTCCACTGTGCTGCAAGATGCCTAGAAGCATAGGGAGATTCCAGATTTTTTTGAAATGATGCAGACAGACAGCGTTCCCCTGGTCTTGGCAAAGCAGACTTATTCGCACCCTAAAAAGGAAAGGGAAATAATTTCATGCATGTAGGCCTAGAAAAAATAATTGCTTCCAACAGCAGTAGATATATTCCGGATCACACAGGAAATTTCATGTAACTGTAAAAACATGAAACCCGGAGATAAGTAGAGTCACCGAAGTGTTATTCTGTTTCATATATTATTCTATACTTCCTCAGTATGGAACATTAACATTTTATAGCCACTTAGAGTTGTATTTAGAGTATACATGAGTGCATCTTTTACTGGATTCAGACACCTGCTATTTGCATCTATGCTTAAGAGAATAATTAATGACTCAAAGTACTTACTATCCAGAGCCTTCCAAATCTTGCCTCCACATGTAGTTTTATGGCATAAAGAGCATATTGCAAAGTCTAAGGCTGATACTCTGTTTTTCTTTCTTTTAAAACAAACAGCAGCATACCTGATGGATGCAGCAAAAAGCACACTTAAAAAGAGAACTAGGAACAGCTAAAGAAAATCAGGGAGAGAATTAGTAGATTCAGACTCTCAAAATGGGCATCAGCTGAAGATGCATTTTCCTTGTTAACCACTTTTCATCCTGGAAGACTTTTATGATTCCTACAGCTTTTTGAAGCAGGCTAACAGCATTACAGCCTAAGTTTTGTTGGACTCCAGACTCTGTATTTAAGCTGTGCTGCTCATGTTCCAAGCATAGCCAAGTTTTAGGTTTTAAGCTCTGTTCTCAGTCTTTATTGCTTTTGATTTAACAGGACATTAGAGATAATTTTCCAATTAACTTGCAGAATATAAAGAATGGAACGATATATTGAGTCACAAACTCAAAATGTTACTGTTTATGAAGTCCACTGAGACATTATCATATTGTGAGAACAACTTACCTTAAAATATTACACCCATAGATGACAATTATAAAGAGTCACTATTAGGAGAACAGAAACTTTTCACCTCCAAAAGGAAGCATGCTCTTTTCCTGAACTGAAAGGTACAAACAAAGAATACCAGCTGTGAGAAGCATTATTTGGTATTTAGGAGGAAAGCACCACCACTAAATTAGGTCAAGGTCCAAATGTCAAGAGCAAAACCCAAACACGTCTGTGAGAAGTTTTCAAAATGCCTTTCCATCAGTACTTCAATAATGTTTGGAGCAAGTCTTCAGATTCATTCATTAGGCACACAATTAGGGATTTTGGTGGTTGCCTTTGCTCCATGCCAACTGCCACGCACCATTTCGTTACCCCAGCACCAGCACTGCTCTCGCGTGTATCAGAAGAACCAAATATATGCAGATGGCAAATCCCCACCTAAAAGCATCCTCTCAGTGCACTAAATCAATGTATATAGATTCAATGTTATTCTCAGATGGATTTTAAGACGTGATCCATTTTTGGTTTCTTCTAACCTGGAATATGGCCACACTAGTTTATATCAAGTCTGCACAGACATTTTTCAGGATACTATCTCAGTTGACCCATTTGGCTAAAAACTGATCATAATTTCTCTATCTAGCCCCTGAAAAAGTAGCGAGTTGGGCCAAAGAATCCCATCATCTCAAAATATATTGATGCATATGTTCTTTTTCCTTAGATTTTTCCTAAAGCCTGCCTCATCGGCAGAGATTCCTTTTACTGTTGCTAAAAAGAACAATTTGATATAGCAGTAAGCAGCCGTGTTTAGACCAGGACAGATTGTTGGCCAAAGAGTAGGTGCAGGCAAGCTGAAAACCATGTTTTGCACCCATATGGCCAACAGATGGGATAAGCGGAACTTTTTCGAAAGAAACACAAGTCACTTCTTGTATGGCTGCTTGGAGTAACAACAACAGATGATACTAGTCACTTCTCAACAGGTTCTTCATGCCCTCACAGATCCTTCTAGATTACATTTCGTTACTCCGCTCCCTCTGTGCTTAGACAGAGATCTAGGTGTCCACACACACACATAGAAGGAAAAAAAAAAAAAAAAAGAAAGAGTAAAAAAGGATAAAAAGAAAGAAAAAAAAAGATGTTTTATCCTAGAGGAAATGGTCACAAGGACTGCAATGAGATTACTTGTTACTTAAACAGATCTGAAGAGTTATGTACAAAATAAAACATGGTATCTAATTTTTCACCCTAAAGTATGCCCTGATTTTCATGAAGGAGTTTGGATACACAAAAGAACACACTGCAAAGCTTTGAGAAGTTTCACATTTGGAATATTCTGTGTGATCAAACCAAATGTTTCAGAACAGATTCCCCTCCTAACTGATACTTTGGGTATTAGTTATTCAGTAGAGCCTACTGCTTTGAAGTTGCTAGTGAAGGCTGCTGAAGGGGAAACTTACCACATGGAGCAACAAATAGTGCAAAACTCACTACAACACATTCCAAATGCCTAATTCATCAAGGGACGAGCTTGTCTATTTAGAGCACATCCAGAGTATCTGAGGACTGGTTTCACACAAATCTGAGCTGAAACGGAGATTGGTGCCAGCGAAAGTGGTAAATCTGGACGAGAAGTTCAAATCTCAACTTTGGCCTTTCAGCCTTTTAGCTGGGTTTCAGTTCTGAATGAGAAACCACAGCAGCCTGCTGATAATCCCCCTCCCTGATGTTTCCTAGCCATTCCCAAAAAGAAGTCATGAAAGATATTGGCTTTTAAGGCGTCAGGCACTTAGCATGGTCCTGAAAGGCCCAGCAGCATCAGGCTTTCTGTGGGCACTCCTCTAAGAACATAGCTCCTTGTTTTCTCTCAGTCATCCATAAAGAAAAAGATGTTTTTCCACAGGGCAAATCACAGTCCAGAACATAACTAACGATGAGCTTTCCTCCATTAACCAGATTCCTAAGTCAAAATTAACTTAAAGAAATTTAGCCATTTCATCAGTGTTATCCTATGCCCCCCCCATCATTTCTTCCTTCCTTATCAGAATACTTTTTCCCTTTGCACCAAAATCATCACAAGTGAAACCTGCATTATCTCAAAGTAGGAGATTTATCATGAACCTCCATAAAACCACACAGAAACGTGTACAAGATTTCCTTCTGTATATTTACTTCCACTGAAATGTTCACAAAGCTCAGAAATTTTATTTTAAAGCACCATCCTACCCTTGGAGCACGGCTGTTTCTTTATCTACGCAAACTGGAAGATTATAAAATTGTTATTATACTTAGCACCACCTGGTGATTTAGGGGACAATAAGGACTGTGGAAAACCTAAGAACTCAACACCCTGGAGAATTTAAATTTGTCATACACAACATGCATAGAATAAAAGCATCTGTATTCATTCTGTATCAATTCTTACAGCATTCTGTTTCCAACAACCCCACCATTGTCACAGGATATAAGAAGAGAATAAAAGAACAGTATGTTTTCATAGGCTTCCAGTTTTTAATGATTTACAGATCCTATGATGAGCATGATGTCTTTGCATTTAGCAGCCATTTTTCAATATTTCTATTATGTTTTTATGGTATCTTAGAAACACTGGATGATGTTCTGAACATGTGAGAAGTTCAGCCTAAGTCTTTGCTTGAATAATTTAGGATATACAAACAAATTTATTTTGAGAATAAAATCTTGATTTTGTGCTTTATAAAACTTTTAGGAAAGGGAAAAATCCCTTTTTGCCCTGTGCATGTCTGGGCATCATAAAGCCCAACACCAGATTCAATAATTTACAAACTATCTTGGTGCAAATATTAAGCCATTATCCCTTTCGGAGTTGACATCAGCTCCTAAAAGCCTAGAGTCAGAAAAAAAGAGTCATTAGGAAACAGAACTTGTGTATGTCAGATGAGAATGGAGAGATGTAAAGAAGCACCATCATCTTGTACTTTCATGGGGTCACCTTCTGGTTTACTGTTGTCTTAGTTTTATAAACGATATGTAAGCATTTATTAGACAGAGAGAAATTTGTTCATTTTTACTTTTGAGTTCCATGAGTGTGTCTCTGACTCTGACCATCAAAAACTAATTCTCTGATTTTACCAATTTAATCCTGAAATCTGAGTTTTTAACTTGAAATTCCCTTCTTCCACACATCCAGCCAAACATTTCCATTTCATGTTATTTAAATAATGTAATTAGATCATATTTTCTCAGGCTTCTTTGGTGATACTATCAGAAATTCGTATGTCCCCATGGAACTCTTTCTTATCTTCAGTGGGGAGAAATAAGCCTGATTTTTCTTAGTTTTTTTCATATGGCTGAATCCTGTAAATCAGGACTAATCTGTAATTGCTCAGCAGTGCTTTCCTTTCAACAATGATTACATGTTTTCTCAATTTTAGTTACCAAATCTGAATATTCTGCTGTGAGCAAGGTCTTCGTTCCAAGCCTTCTAGCAATTGCACTATCTTCTTTGATTTATACCACATTCCTCCTATAAGACTACTTAGAATACTTACAGTATCCTGAAATGCACCTGAATATAGGATTGCTTTTTATTTTTTTACTTTATTTTGTACCTTCAGTTAAACTCCCAAGTCTCTTCCCTTTTCACTATACAGCTTTCCACATCCTCTATCCTGAACGATATTTTTCCTACTGTTATCTACAGTAAACTGCTTTCCAAACTTGTAGCTACTGATGTTAATCTGGAATACAGATCTTCATCTGCATGTTGTAAAATTTCAATTAATTGTTCCTGTGTATTTTTACAGTTTTGGGAGCATTTTTTGGCACCATCTCTGACTTAAGAATTTAACTTTTGGCTGCTGGCATGCAAGTAATTTACTTAGTAAATAAAATCCTGGGGAACTCTGCACTGATCTCCACAGTATCTCCTGTTTTATTTTAGTTTCACGTGTTCCCTTTCTCCATGAAGTCACACAGTCTCTGAGCATAGAAACATAGAATCACCAGGTTGGAAAAGACCCACTGGATCATTGAGTCCAACCATTCCTATCAAACACTAACCCATGTCCCTCAGCGCCTCGTCCACCCGTCCCTTAAACCCCTCCAGGGAAGGTGACTCAACCACCTCCCTGGGCAGCCTCTGCCAGGGACCAATGACCCTTTCTGTGAAAAATCTTTTCCTAATGTCCAGTCTGAAGGGACCAATGACCCTTTCTGTGAAAAATCTTTTCCTAATGTCCAGTCTGAACCTCCACTAGCGGAGCCTGAGGCAAATTAAGTGATGACGTTGAACCAGAGCTGGTAAAGAAAAGAGAAACTCAAAAAGGTAAAATCAATAGCTAGGTATGATTTCTTGATTGATGATTTCATACTAACCCCTGGTTCTTCAACAAGAAGTAGGTTAGACCAGTCTCAGACAGACATTACTCTCCCTTACGCTACTGCATCAGCTTTCAGTGATCTGTATTTAACAAGCCACAGAATCTATTCACATTTTGCAAGCCAAACTATCGCATCTTAAGTTGTGGCCTTCAGGTAACACATAGTAATTGGGATGCTGACTTCTGGCTCACCCCAGTTATGAGACAAAACAGGTTTGCCCGAACTGAACCTTAACTGTCTCACTTGGCAATTGTCTATGCTGAGAGCATCCATGTGAACTGTATCTTAACTCATGTCCACAGATGCCACAAACTGATAAACTGCAGCCACGGGAAACCCGGTTCCAGACCAGAGTGCACTACAGCCTGTCATTGCTAGTTATAACGTTTGCTTTAGTCTAAAGGAAACAATCTTTAAGCGCACCAACCCATTAAATGCAGAGTCTCACAGAAGCCTTACCAAAGAATTATATGGCAGGAACCAGTACCACATTTCAGGAGAAAAGTATCCAATATATGTATTTCATTGAGACCACTCTGCATTCAGGAAGAAGCTAAAGCTTTTGGTTACAATACACAGTAGAAAACAAATTCCCTGTAACTTTGTGGTGTTAGTTTAAGAGCAGCTGCAGCTGTTTTTTCCTAACAAAAATATAATCACACTGAGTTTGCTCCATTGCTCTAAGGTAATGCATAAGCATGTCACCAAAACTGAAGTCTGAATTATATCAAGATAACAGCGCAATGTGCTGAAACAAAACATTGTTTTCATATGCTTAGATGTCAGAAGCTGACAAGGAAAATTGCTAGCTCACATTTTGTATTAATATGAACCCAGTTCAAATATAAACACATCATTATGAGTCCCCTTGTAGAATTCTGTTATAATGTAGACGATAATAATAAAAATATGAAAATATATTTTAAAGGTTGTAGTACGAATTAGAAGAATTATACCAGGAAAGATAGAGAAAAGGGATTTTACTATAATATTCAAAGCTTGCTTATTCCTTCTCTCTCAGAAATTGTAAATATTTATTTTCTTTATTGTAGCTGGATACTGGCTAAGCATTTGCTTAGCCATCCAAGAAAGAGTGACTTCCTTTATAGCAAAATGACCCCCTAAAGCCTTTATTTCTAGAAATGCCCATCCTTTAATCATAAGTCTCCACTTGGACCGTTGCCTGCTTCTTCGATTATTCCTTCTTCCCCAAAAGTGCAGCCAGGCAGTAAGGCTGGACAACAGACGCACTTCAGTGATGTGTTCTCTCTGTGGCACGCGTGGGTGCCACTGACTGTAGAAAACGGTGTTCCTATACCAAAATACATTGATGGTTCAGCTACACTCTGGAAAAGCTGGAGCTTTTTTTAATCAGCATAACATATGCTTTTTCTTTGTTAGAAATTGTACCTGTGGAGAAACATAACACCGTTTATATGCTTGCGTAAGGTTTGGGAGAGAGGGGGAGAGACGAGGTGAGAGTGTTTGATTTCCAGATTAACAGCATTTTCTTAGTCCTTTGCAACACCTATGCATCACATCATCAAGAAACAGAAAAGTAAGGGAATTAAATGTTTACAGCAGAAATGTAGCAAGTGTTTAGCAAGCATTTCAATTAATCATAACACGATATTGAAAGAATTGTCAGCATAGCAATAACGATTGCATATTTATGGAACTATCTTAATTATTGGATTTAACTCTCGGCCTGGCAGAGCAAAATGCTTCCTAGTGAAGATGTATTCCATGTCAGGATTCAATGGCAAAGACCCTTTATTTGTTTCAGCACTTGCCTCTCTGACTCTTCTTAATAGTGTTTTTCTGTCCAACCAAGGCAGAAGGTAGAAGGATGGGCTCAATTCACTCTGCAGTTTTCCTCAACATGTTGACAGTCATTTTCCTCAGTCCTTGAAGATTAGGATGACTGAATGTTTTCTGCGGGGGCCAAATATCTTTAAGCAACTCTCTAGACCACATATTTCAAGGCCTGATATGCTGCTTAGTCTCTTAGTAAATGCATTTCATGGCCCTGGGAGAATGCCTCCCTTTTGCTGCTGGGATCTTAAGCAGATCTGTATATTTGATGACCACATGTATTAAAGAGATACATACCAAGGTCAGTGCCATCTCCCTCAACTCCAGATGAAGCGGGTGATTCTGTCTCAAGAGGCACATGTTATGCTTAGCCAGATGCTTCTGTATATGTGCAGCTACTGTCCATTTTTTTCTAATTGGAGGGATGCAACGATAAATACAGTGTAATAATCTGAAAGATCCAGCAGGTCACTGGGACTTGAAGGGCATAAACCTGCAGTGGCCGTTGTGGGGTGGATGGGAGCTTAGTGTAGCTTGCTCCCCTATAGGTGAGAACCAGTGTGCACACACACAGGTGTAATAGGACAGATTTCCTTCATGAGCTGACCAAATCCATCTTCCCTCAAGTTTCACTTCACCTGGAACCAAATAATCTGAAGAGTATAGATCTATACTTACATGCCAGCATCTAACAAAGTGCAGCTTTCCACGCTGGTCTCTATGCTAACAGCCAACAGAAAAGAAGAGGGAAAGTCACCTCGCTTATCATAGCCAGATATGATCCTTATTCTAAGTTATTCTCTGCTTCTGAATCAAGTAAGCTGTCTTCAGAGGGTTGATTCATAACCCCACAAATTTTAGGTATTGTACTCCATTATCGCATCGGCTGACGCGTCCTAAAAAAGCACAGCAAAATTAAAGCCATACATAATTTTAAGTACCGAGCAAGTCTAAAAGTAAGAGCCTGAAGTCCCTACCTGCTAAATGGAAACACCTTCAAATGCCTCTTGAAAGTAGGCTTGTCTACCAAAGACTGCTACGTCCCACTGCTATCTGAGCTTACCTTTTGTTTCGTGTGTGATTTGCATGGCCTCCTCCTGAGAGTCAGAGAGACAAACACGCAAAAAAAAAATGAACTTGTCAAACAAAGCACTTAGATTTTCAAAAGCAGCAGCAATTAACAACAAACCCCCTCACCAAGATGATAAAATTTGTCCATTTGGCCATTAGAGGCATTCAGCCTGATCTAGACAACAGCAGAGCTTCTATGTTGCATTAATCCATCATCTTCTGGGCAAGGCGGAAAATATAGACTCATGTGTCTCAGGAACAGCTGTAAAAAGATGCTACACACATCCCTTAATTCCACTTAATGTACTGCAGCAAGTCTGTTGTATTCTTCCATAAATTAGTAAAAAATGAAGTGGTGTTATAGTTCATTTCCTTGAGAATAAACAAACTAGGCAACAGTGTCCATGGTGTAGTAAGAACATTTGTGATGTCAAGGATGAAATATTTAAGCGCTTGTGGAAGGCGCTTCAGACACCATCTTTTATTTACTCAATATTATCCAGATTTCCTTCTGACTTCACAGACTGAGATTTAAGCCCAGGTGATGTCCTAAAATTTTACTTGTTGGATGTTTATTCCCTCCAAATCTAGTCCCCCAACAGCAAGGCTTCATACCACTTTGCTGTCTTCAAGGTGACTGGTAAATTATGGGGAAAGCAATTCATGTATATATATTACACACATATACATTTAAGCTTAAGTAAATGCACGTGTGTGTATGTACACATAGTAAAACACACACATCTTAATTTATATTTGTGTCCAAGAAGGAGTCCCATCCAGGCTTCTGCCCAGCATGCATTTACGAATGAAAAAAACATTCAAATTAATTTTAATTTCTTTGTTTATTTATTTGGTTTTCCATGAGTTTCCATTTTATATTATGTATCTTGATTTTTTTTTCAAAATCAGGAAAATACTCATTCTTAGAACTAGTCAAAGAAACTGTCACATTCACCACAAAACTCATACTTCTTTCCAGTTTTTAAGAATTATATCAGAGACTGATTTTATTACCTCTCCAAGTAATAGATTTATTGACAGTGTGATACATCTGATAGGATATTTTCTGTTCAAATGGAATTGGGATAAAACTGAAAATAAAAACTTCCAGAGAAAGGTAAATATAATATGTTTTTTTCTAATGAGACCAGATATACAGCAGGGCAAAAGAAGTGTAAGGAAAGCAAACTGGCCATGAATCTGAGGAAAAAACAGTACTGAAGGGAGTAACCATCTATCTTTTGTATGGTAGCTTTAAACTACTGCTTGAAATCCAGCATCGTCAAGCTTGGGAGAGTTTGATATAAACACCAGGTTTAGTTCAAGGCAAAAGGGATGTGTTTTAATGCCCTTCATGCAATGTCTGATGATGGTATCAGATGCATCTGTTGAATTAGCCATATTTTAATATAAAATTCCTAAATTATTAACTTTCTCTAAAGTGGTATTTGATGGGAAAAGTAATATCCGTATGAAGTATTAAGTGTTTCTTATGAAAGAGCTGTATGTACCTGACAGACCATAATAATTATGCTGTCAAATATATATTAGATTCCATTTTCCCTGAACTATCTAGACCACCAAATTTCAGAGACTTTCAGAGACTGTAATCAGAATAGTAAGATTTATTTCATCTCCAAAGGCTCAGGAGACACTTTTGCTGAAAACACACACATCTAACACTTAATTCTTTTTTTCCAGTACTGCTGCAGTTAGTTATGTTTTGAATGACGGTTTTCTCTGATCAGAGGCAGGGAAAGGTTAACTGGTGTTAATGCATTCTTGCGTTACCAGCTTGCCTGAGCGAAAGGATGCTTGTGGTTTGCAGAAGACAGACTAGATCATCTTCAATGTATGCTCTTACTCACAGCACACAAATCCTTTCTGCATCTCTGAGACTCTCCTTAAACCTCCTGCACTTACTGAGATTCTTTCATTTGATGCGAGAAGCCTTTTTTTTTTTTCTACAATAACATGTCCAGGTGATAATGAAATTTTACCTTTATAGTACAATTCAGCTGAGTCACTATCATGCCTATTTAAAGGGAATGTGGGCAACTAAGTCCCAGGGTATCTACCTACCTTTATCCCACTGAGGAATTAACACTTCCATCTCCAAAACTCCAAATTAGATATAGACAGATGAACTTCTATGAAGGACTTCTAACTGGATTGTTAGATGAGTTACAGTAGCTATGGAAACTATCATCTTAAATTGTCTTGGATTTCTGCATGTTAATTTGCAGCCAGAACATTGCACTACAGGAAGTTTTTGCATTAACTATTTTAAGACCTCATACAAATCATTAATTTCTTCGTTTCTGTCATTTAAATCCTTCTCCTACAAGATTTATCTAGATGACTTTAATTTGTAAATGTCTTCAGCACAACTGAGTAGTGACTTACAATCTCTTCTCAACCATCAAGGAAATGAAAGGGACATGCAATTAAGTACTGAAATAAGGATTAATTCTGAGACGAACCTGCAGAATCAGTTTTAGTTCAGCAGAGCTGAACTTTACTACCCTACATTTGGCCTTGCTTCTGGATATTATCAGATAGTATTGCTTATACCTCCATAAAATTAGAAGGATCTGGTACGCTTCAATCAAAATTTTCTTCTAGTAGATACTTGGGGTCATAAAATTATAACACAGTACTGTAAATGTGAATAGACTTGACTGAAGAAATTGCAGGAAATCAATGTCTTCAGAAACTGCCCTCCAAGGATAAGTTCTCTTTTACTCTCCCTAGAGAGAGTTCCATTTCAATAGCTAGAGATAACTCTGATCGTCCCAGGTTAATTACCATTTCTGAGACTACAAGAGCTAACTAGTCATTAAATACCTACCATATCAACTGTTTCCGCATCTTCTATTTAATTTAATTGCAACTGAACTCTCATTGTACATAATGTGCAAAATATAAAGCTCTCACTACTATCACAAAATTATACACACATCAAATAAGAAGACATCAATCACATTTTAATTTCATATTCAGGTAGATTTAATAAATCATATCCATAAGTTGACAGTTTGTGGGGCTAAAAAGAGTCTGAATTAATCTACTTCCCGCCGAGTAAAACCTCTTAAGTATGTACATGTCATGTCAGCATTTACAAAAAACTGTCAAATTGTCAGTTCTACTAATAACTTGACAAAACAATTTATGTTTCCAGAATCTAATGGTATGATTTTTAGCCTTTTGGATATTGAAATTAGACTTACTTAGATTAAAAATAGCAAGATAAGACTCTCCAAACTTGCCTTCAAACTTATTTAACAAAAGCTTCCATCACATTACAGTTTTCTAAACAATTACAATAATAGTTACCTCCACTTCTGTAGTAATTCACATTGCAATTGCTGTTGCACGGTCAACAGTTGCTATTAATAACAATAAACAGTGAATTTTTTTTCCCTTTGTGTGACAAATACAGGATCGTTATAAATTCATGATAAAACCACATTTATTGCCAAGCTCTGTATAACTGGAAGGTCAAAATTTGCAATGGAGAACATTTTAAGGCAGCAAAATATAAGAGAAGACAAAGTGTCCACAGCAGTGGTCTGTAGAGGCAGTATTTAAGATTGTATCTGCAGTAACTTGTTAATTAATTCCTGGTCAGACCCACTTACAGAATTTTGATTTGCATCACCACACAGCCTTGGAGCATGTGAATTAGACTCCTCTAGCCTGAAACAAAGCTTTCAGCTTGTGGGACACCATTAATGCTGATATAAGAAAAACTCCTTGAAATATTTGCAAGATCTACGTACCTTTCCAGCAGCATTTCCTTCTACAGATCCACCCTTCTTAGAGCACATTGCTTGCTAGTAAACAGCTTCTGCAACATGTTTTCTTGAAAATTGTACTTCTGAAAGAGAGTGCACACAAAGAAAGAAGCAGAGCAACAGTGCTATTAAAACAACTTAATTCCCATATTGTCGTAGCTGTTTGTGTGCGTCTATGTGTGTGGGTGATTCCCAAGTTGGTTCAGTCCTGAATCAGAATAAGATAACTGTATCTCAACATTTTTCATTAAGTGGAGAAAATTAAGAGAAGGAAGGTTTTCTTCTGAAAGCCTTTTTTTTTTAGGCAAAAAGTTTTATTTCAAGAACAAAAATAAAAAGAAATAAATTCCTGAAACACTTGATATAACATGAAAAACTTCTAGACCTTCTTATTAATACACAGACGATGATGGGTTAAGACAAGATTCAAGCAAGGCAAAATGCATCAGAAAAAAAAAAAAAACTGGAGCAAGATGCTATGTCACAACAAAACATAGGTACATTTCCCCAAGAAAAGATTTCGGCCACCTTAAGCCACCTAAAAAAGCCCAACAAGAAGTTTGTCTCCTATCTTTCAAGTGACATTTTGAAATGAATGTCTCACAGGCCATGTGTTATTCAAGTTGTGTTCAGTCATGCTATCAAGTGGAAATAAGAGTTTGTTACTTTAAGGGGCAATCATAAAATAACAGTTGGGCATTTTTTTTAGAAATATCCCACAGGCAGATAATTTCTTGCTAAGTTGTTTTCAAGAAATGAATAGCTCTGCAGGTAAGGTTTGTTATGGGTGTTAGTCTAGATTAAAATGCTGGAAGAGTGTTGCAGCAAAAAAATCTCCTTCTTGAAGAAATGCCAGGGCAGCCCTCATTCCACAGGTGCCTGAGGGGCCAGCGGTGTCGTGATTGAAATGTTTTGTTGCATTCCCCAGGCACTGTGAGATAAATAGAACAGGGCAGGTCTTCAGCATTCAAACCCGTGTTTCCGTCCCACCCTTCTGCCAGGGCAGACCCTACCTTGCATTCAGATGAGTGATGTGAGTGAAATAACAGCTCAGCAGGACCAATCCCTGTCCTAGGAGGCTTCTCTACACCCATCTGCCACAAGCAATGGGCAGTCTTTCTTATGGATAGTCTTACTCTTAACATTACGTTTGGTTGCCAGCAAAAATGAGAGATGAGAAGTTAAATACCTGCTGAGGCTTAGTGGAAAACTTGTAGAACATTAATTTTAGGCAATTCTGCTGAAATATCACATTTTCAAGCAGGCTGAGCTATGTCTCCTTTTAATTATTATTCTTAATGACAATGGAAAGAAAAAAAAAAAGAGCTTTGTGGCTCAGAAGTTCATCTGCCCCTGCTGCTTGCTTTCCCACCTGAAATCAATCATGTTTGATTCCAGGTATCCCCCTAGAAACTAATATAGCCAATACCAAAGGAAAAGAATACTCTTTTCATCAAAACCTGATGCTGAAATTTAGAGTAACTTGGTTTCATTTCTGATATTATCATTTATTCTTGAGGTGGCTGATGAGGGAAATATTTTTTTTCTTCCTTTTCACTGTAATTTTGTCTAGAAATTAAAAAGTATAATTTCCATGGAGAACTTTCTTTAGCAATGTTTGACTAGCAGACAGAACCTCGCTGTGTTCTACCCCCTCCTCCAGGAGGCGATAAATGTATGTACTTGAGATGCTAAATGAAGTCCCATTGCTACAAAGGCTGGTAATGGAGCTGAGAGTCAGACCCAGTGTCATAATTATTTACTAAAATTCTGCGAAGAGTCTGGATTTGTGACAGCAAATGGTGGATCTGGCTGAGAAACTGCCAGCTACAGAATTCCCATTTTTCTGCAAGTGCACTCAGTGTTATAATTACTAAACATATTGAGCCCTCCCATACCTAAGCAGAGCTCTCTCTAATGGGAATGTTTTCAAAGTTCTTTGTGGGGCTAAAGTACATTTTTATGTCTGGGAGGATAATAAGACCAACTTCTTTTCCACTGTAGATAAAGAAGATGTGTTTTAAACTTGCCCAAGGGAACTTTCCAGCTGGCCAATTACTGCTAGCAAAGATCTCCTCTATAAAATGCTATTCCACTAGGGTGAGCTGGCTACTAAATGTGTTTTCTAAAGACCAAAAGTACATAATTACTGAAAAGAACTTCTGGACCTTGATGACAGTTAGTGTGGCTAAAATAAAAATTTCTTTAGGTGGCGTATAAACAGAAACAGATGGGCTGGCTCCCAAGATGTAACATTCAGAAGAGGTTCTGGTGCTTGTTATCTGTTTACTTGGAAAAGGAAACAAACAAAGAGCAATAAAAGCAACAAAAGATGCAAGAAGCCCCCTCCAAATCTAAAGGAAGAAATCCTTAAGTATATTTATGGAGCTATACTACTAGGGACTTGGTAACATCCCCCAGTGCATGAGTAAAAGAGGTGAGAGGGAGGAAAGAGGCATATTTATAGGCCCTCACATTATGAGCAACCATATCAAAAGCATGTTTGTAAATATTCTACATCACAGCAGTGTCTTGGATGGTCTCAGATTCTTCAGAGTTATTTCTCATTGATAAGACGACACATAGCTAAAGGAGGATCTGAATAGTAAAGCTTCCCAACTAGAAGCTATCTCATGAGGACTGCCAAGGAGGTAAATGTGACCAGAATGCAACTCATTATTCATATAAACACCTGCAGTTGGGGGCTGTTCTAGTATTTCCTTTTCAGAATTTTTTAGCAATGTGGGAAATTTTTATGCAGACTAGTTCAAGGGCTCCCCTCAGTTAAACCAGAGCTGAATGTTCCTCTACTTCCATCTGGAAATTGAAAGGCAGCAAATTAAAGGACCAAGTCCTTTTTGATTGTCATACCAAGCCTTAAGGCTCTTAGGATTTGATTTCTTACAAAACTTAGAAGATTAGGCACTACAGTCATATTGTGAACTAAAGAGGCAAAGGGTTCCAAAAATTTGTAGCTTCACTAGTGTCTGAACACTGATGCAGCAGAATTTTTCCAGACACTGGTTCCTGTAGGCACAAAGAGGAGAGAGAATAGCTAAAAGCATCCCCTTAACCCGTCTAAACTTTGCATATTCACAGAACAAGCTGTGGAATCTCTTAATGTTCATGCCTGACTTCACCACAAATTTTGTGGCTAGACCAGCTGCTTGAAAGGTAGATACATATGGTTAAATGATACCTAAGTGTTCCTTAATTTTCATATAACACATAATATCTCCCCATCCCTCTCACAGACAAAAAATAGGCTTCCAGGATATCCAAAATTGAACCTACACTTTGTAAAAAGCTCTACTCTCCTTCTTTCAAGTGAAACTAGACCAAAAAGTGGGGGGGCAGCACAAAAGCAGGAACCAGCATCTATGTTAACATATGAAACAAGGATGAAAGATCTCAAAAAGAGAAAGAAGACATCATGAAAAAGGAAAATTGTATGTCATGGCATTGCCTTCAACTAGTGGCCAAGAAAAAGTCTGGTGATATTTTTAAAAATATTCATTAAGAATAACTTGAGCATTTTGTTTGCTGAGTTCTCTGCAAATAGCAGACTACCTCAGCTTGCTTCTGCTGAGAATTTCTCATTGCAACACTGCTTAATATCATTTTATTACTGTTCTGCCAGCATCTCCATGTTCCACTTTATTAATCAACCCAAAAAATTGCTTCATACAAAAAACTCAGTTTTTCCTTCATGTCCCAGAGGCTATTTCACCCCTACCTCTTTTTTTTTTTTTTCCCCCTTGGTACTCCCTATTGCTCTTTATCAAATAGCAGTTTTGACTGTAGCAGGAAGGGAGGAGAAAGAATTCATATTTTGGAGGTCCCCCTGAATCCCTAAATTTATTGTTTCCAATGGCAAGATTTCCAGTTGCATTCAAGACACAGGAGCAAAGACAAACAGCATACAGAATGTGGCTTTTTAAAGCCTGCATGGTCATCACATGCTCTGGATATACTTTGCGCTTTCAAATCCCTCTTGTGTCTCCCTGAAAGGCCAAACTACTGTCAGGGTGAAAATCCTTGATAAGTTTATGAAAGGAATTAAATTATATAGTTGTCTGTGATACCAGGGGACAGCACTGAGTGACATAAAAGTCTCTTCTGGTCTTGGTTTTATACCTTCCTATGGCAATACCTTATTTTACAGACACTTAGTGGGATTCAGAAAAATTTGCCTTGGAGGTTAGGATACATCCATCAGCCTGAGAAAGATAGCAGAGGGACAGGGCAGGCTATAGTGTGGCTGGGAACGAGATACGGTTTTTTAAATCCTTCTTAGACAGTCAAGTCGTACACAAAATACAACTACAATGAGTCTTGGCCAACTCGGCTGTGTGGGAACACCACACGGACACAAATTATAACCATGAAATAGATTGTATAACGTGTGTAAGATCACTGGGGAAGTAAAGGTAGGTTTGCATGATCACAAGCCATCTCCATGAGTTTTCTGGGCTCAAGGCCAGAAAACAAAATACAACGACCCCAACCCAACAGTCACTTAAAGGTTGTCTCAAGTATCTGAAAAAACTTTCACACCATTTCTACTTATTAGGTTGTACCATTCATGTACTTTCCAGACTTGATGAAAGATCCTCATAAGCAGATATAGACAGAGGAATCTTCGATCACACGCTGCAGAAATCAGTCCTCTCAGTTCATCTACTGTGTGAAAAGAGTCACCCCTCTCTTTACTAACATAACAGATCGTTTGGTGAAACAGAATTATTGTGGTTAAGTGGAGGGGCTTAGAATGAGATCTTTACTGCTAAGACACTCGGAGGCAAAAGCAAGGCAGAGCTAGCCTATCAACCCAAAGTCAGCAGAAATAAGACAGTGGAAAATTAAATTCCCGTCTTTGTACAGTGATATTCCTTTGCAATGGAATGAAAATCTTTTATTTTCCATCTTGATGCTGCTCTTATCAGAAACGGCAACACTTTATTTGCCAGGACCAGGACTGAATCCCAGCCTTGTTTCTGGGCTCTGAGCTGACAGACCAGTCTGCATGCCTTAATTTTTTTTTTTTTTTTAATTTTTATTTTATTTTAAGCTTGGAATTTTCAGCACCACCGGGTCAGAGCACAGTGCCACAGCTAAATATGGATGCTTCATTTTCTGAAAAGGGAAAAATGAAATAACTTTCATTCCTCCAAAGTAGAGACACACCTAGAAAAATGTTTCTATAAAGCTTAATTTCTAGGTTAAATTAATATTTGGAGGGAATGGGAAGAGGACAGAGAACACAAAAAGCAAATGTGAAACAACAAAAAGAATTTTATGGTAAATTTTATACCAAGTATGAATAGATATTTGCCTGGTGTGGGTTGTTTATTTATTTACTTAAACTTTGTCAAGAAAACAGATCAGATCTTGTAACAACTGGCAGTTAAAGAGCAAAGAGTTCAAGGAGCTAACACTAATGATCTCACAGATAATTCTCACGTTGGCAAGCACTGAAGTCCTCAAGCTAACAGAAGTGCTGGCATCACTAGACTACAACTTGAAGAGCTGTAAGGAGGTTATTTAAGGAAGAACAGTAGTGCAGCCACAATGTTGTGCATCATCAAATGTGTACAACCTACAAACCAGAGAAGTATTTCTCACAGTCAGTCCTATTTATGTCAGAAGGAATTAAGACTCAAAACTGTGACTTCAGAGGATGCCCAGCCCTGTTCCTGATGCCACCTCCTGCTACGAAAAAACAATATTTTCAGAAGTTTTCTTTCCACTGCAGGACCAAATAAGCGACCAGATTTTCAGTTCCTTTTTACTAGGGCACATATAAAGTGTCAAGGTCTTCTAAAGATCAGAGAAAACCAAGACGACAAAACCTAAAAGACATATCAAAACTGCAGTCAAATCTACCAGGATTCTGGAAATTCGACTATCAACTTAAACATAAATATAATGCCTGAAGATCTTTCATTGTCTAACCAGGGGAGATTCTTCCCTCAAGTTCCCTCCAGGCTTGGCTTCCCTAATCTGCTTCTGTTTGAAAAACAAAAGAGAGATGTTTGGATTTGTGACAGAATCAGTTTAAAAGGAAATTAAACATCTTTGGAAAGCTAAGGAGATATCACTCTTTAAATGCAAGATGTTCCAAAGATACTACCTCTTATTTCCAGAGCACTTCCACTACCATGTCAGCTCTGCCTTTGATTGACACCTAGTTAGCTTTAAATAGGCCAAGGCACTAACAAGATTCACAAATTTACAAAGCAAGGTAAAACTTGATGGATTTTTCATTGCTAGGTGTAGTGTTTTCATTTCAGCTCGATTCCTTACTTGATTTTAAATGGACAGGCATTTTTATACATGTGCATTTAGTTGAAAGGCAGTCGATGAAGACTGCAGAAGTATCAGTAGTTGATTACGGAAATTTGTTTATTCACAGCACAAATCCCACTAGGAAATGCAATCCATTTGCCAAAGAATCCTTTAAGCAGTCGTATCAAGCCACAGCTGCTCAAGAGAGAGAATTTGCAACACTTAACTACTTCAATCTAATTTCCAAAATCCCCACGATCTAAAGTCTTTAAAGCCCAAGAGCGTGGATTTTGTATAATTGATCTTGGTGCTGCAGGATACCCAAGTAGAGAAGTACATTTCTCTTTTGGTGTAATGCCTGAAAAACAGATGCTGCTGTGTTGGTTATAAAGGAGTGAAGTGATTCCCGCTTTCGCTGGTACAAAATGGTCTCAGTGTTACAACCACACTGAGCCTCGATAGATAAAGGAAGGATGAGCAGCTACAGGCAGCAAAAAGGTTATTTAATAGAAAAGGAAGGGTCAAGGAATAGGTTTGGAAATTAATTTCTCCTTATCTTCTTTTCTCCAAGACCATAGTAAGATATTAGAAACCCCAAAAGCTAAGACTATGCTGGATGTTGGAAGCAGCTTTTGGGTGTGACAGAAAGCTCACGTTGCAACAGCTTCATCTGCAGATTTTGCTCTAAATGCAAGATCTAAATGGACGCCTCCATGAAGCCAAGCACAAGGACAGCCCATTTCACATTGGTTTGTGCACTGCTGAGCTTGCTGGTCGTGATTTATCCTCCTTCACACTGGACTTCCCTTACTCCGTGGCCAAGGAGTTTCATTCAAACCTAGTTTCTACAGTTCTTTCTACTTTAGTGCCATGTATTTTTCTTAATTTTCATTTTAATCCCTGAAGGTTGGATATCAGGCACTGTCACCCTGTGTAATTCTATCAATAGTATAGATACTTCCTAAACTGTTGTACGGTTTTCTTCCAGTTTTCAGATCTAAATATTCTTTTTAGGACTGTTAGCTGATTTTCATTCACAGAAAGCCATCATTTTTTTACTATAAATTCAAGTACAAAAGATTAATCCAAATTCTCTTTTAAGGTGGGGGAAAATTCCACTTACAATAGAAAGAAACTTGAAAATCTTTGACATAGATGCAGTATGGCTAAACATTACTTTGACACATCAATTGTTTTGTTCATCAATTGTATTGGAAAATTACTATATTTACATCCATTCTGATGTATTTTTTAACCTCTTTACAAACTGTAGTGAAGTTTCCATAATCCATATGTCTGGCTCTTTTTAGATGCTGTGATCATTTCTATGATTATGCATAAAACTGCTTCCATTTTTCCTCATTTTTCTCAAAAAGAGGAGCCCATAGGCAAAGAAAGCATTGCAGCTGAGTTTTTTCAGTGCATGTTACTCACAACACTCCTTCCTCTACATTTATATAGAAGCTTTATGGGTTTTCTGCAGTGCCGTGATATTCCTGGTACTTGCTGCTTTGTAACCTCTTAGAAGCCTTAGATCCACTTCTGGAGAAAGCCTGCTGAGCCAAGCAATCCTCAACTTCTGTTTGATAATTTGCATTTGCTGCAACTGAATCACATACTGTTTGGGTTGGGGTTTTTTTGCACACACTTCCTCTGATTTATGAAGTTCGTTTTGCATTCTTCTCAGTGTCTGTGGCATCTGCAGACTTTCTAGGCTTCGTACCAACAGCAAGTTATATTGCCTGCTTCGCAGAAGATGCTAATATAATAATCATTAATTTTAATTTTTAAAGAAATTATTAATAAAATAAAAATTATTTCCTGTCCTAAGGCAACTCCTGTATCCCAATGTAACACGTCCTTCCAATTGATTGGGAACCACTATCAGGTACTCTGTGAGAGTGATTTTCCAATAAGAAACTTATTCATTTTACGTAAGCTTTATTGGGGATCTTCTCTTAGCCTCTACTTTGAATGTCATAAGGAGCCTGTTTGTTTCCAGGGAGGAAAGTTATTATTTTAAAGTGTTTCATAAAATGATGCAATATGGCTATTTTCACCTAATTCAGATAGCAAACACTCATATGGCATCCTTAACCCTAATAGGTTCCAAAGATCAAGGATGTCTTCCCTCCTGCTTCCTCGAAAAAGGAAAGAGATGATAGCTTAGCATAGTGAGGTGATGGGAGAAGCCACCAGGAATGTCTTAAACATACAATAACCAGAAGAGATGTCTCTCGATGTATCAGAAAAGCACGGCTGCTTTGAGAATAAACTAAAAAGAGATTTACAGCATAAAAACCCCACGTCATTCAGTTGCGACTATAGAGACAGGAGGTTAATTAGAGCTAATCTAGAGCAGATTTGCCCTTCTGTAAAGCATGAAGTGCTAACATAGTTTGAAAAGGACTTGTCTTCTGTACATGCTCTATGCCATCCCTGAGTTTGTGTTCGCGGCTGCAGTCGCTGTGGACAGAATTTCTGTGGAAATAAAGTGTTATTATCTCTAAGCCAGCATCACTAATTTAATCATTAAGGATCTGGTCTATTTTTTCCTAAAATTCTTTCCTTTCCAACCTTCCCTCCCCCAAATTCTATCTGGCATTTTTCTACAGCCATTTGGAGCTATATCACAGCCCTATGAAAGTACTCTATATGAAGATTTAGATTCCTCACCATGCAGGGCAATCCTTATTAATCCTCCACCGAGACTTTGTCCTCTCTCTTTAATGATTCACACATTTATCTCACACAAGAAAAATATAGTTGACTAAAAAATACCCAGAAAGGAAAGGTCACATTTACAAAGCAGGAAATATTGCCTTTCCCCCCAAGAACTACGAAGCATCCAGTAAATCCTTAGTAATGGAGAAACGATAAATCTCTGCCAGTATATACTGGTCCTACGAAGGAGGAAAGTTGAATTACTGCCATCTGGCTCGGTGACATGATCCCCAGACGGCTCTATGAAGCTTTGCCCAGTTGCTCATTCTCATTCTTTAGCTTCAGTGGAAGGCGAATCGGGAACTGATGGGAGGTCCGGTTTCAAATCCGTCATTCACCAGCCCCTTCCGAACAAAAAATCATTAAGTTGCCTTCAGGATTGTGTCATCATTTGCTGGCTGGTCTGGACGCCCAGTTGTGTTGTTTGGTAGTCACTCCACAGGCACCACCGTCACCCTCCCACCCTACTCCATACAGCCTGACGTGCTGGGATGAATCTGAATCAACCATCTCTAAACATTTGTGTAAACACTGACGCACGCTTTCCCCTCAGATGGTTGCAGAGAGATGGAAGAACACGTAATCTGTATGCAGTCCAACCTCCTTTCTCTGGCTTCGTGTGCCATAAAATGGTACAACAAATAGTCAGAAGAGCAGGCACTGCATATCTGGCCCTGCCAGAGCAACACTAGTCATTTATAAGCTTGTGGTGTGATTTGAGCTACTGTATGAATTCATAGAAATGAATTACTTGTGAATTAATAGAGATCTCCACAGAAAAATGAAAGATCAGAAAGAAAAAAAAAATCCTTTACACCTGCAGAAGTCTGTGGGAGTCAGTCATCTGCCTCGAGTTAATCATAAGGGAACTTCTAGACCCCTCAGAAAATATCTCTGCCACAAGGAAGATGCCATCGACAGATTCTTCAGTTAGCTGTCATGCCTGTTAACTTGTTTCTCCCAAGTTAGAAAGGAATTTCACCTGGCAGAAAAAAATGCTTTGTTTATGCTTTTTTCTTTATGTAGTTAGATGTAATGAATTTGTAACAGATTTCAAGTGAAGACAAGTTCTCCAAGAACAAAACAAGCAATCAAACCAGTGGCATTTTCTCTAAGTTATGGAGTCTTTTGTAGTAGCTCTAAGACTTGATTCAGTGAACTAGTAAGGCACACACTGCTTGTGCACGGTGCTATCATTTCCTCGGGATTCACCAAGGACACAGCATCATCCCAGAGATTTACAGCCGTCTGAAAGACCAAGTTACTAGAAACAGAGTTACTTAAGGTGGGAAATACTGCTGATTTCATCACACAATTATCCTTCCTGAACTATTTGCAGCTGTTTTTCATCCTAATTTAGCTATCACACGGTACTTGACAATCAATGAGATACTCCTCAGATTTGGAAATAAATTCTTATACTTGATTTCTGTCTGCATGTTTGTTTCATACATTAGACCTCCAAGCTGCCTACTTAATAAACAACAGAAAGGAGACATTCGATAATCCAGGAGGGAAAAAAAACAAAACAGAAAATCCTTCATGACCCTGGTCCTTGCCAGGATTTGCTAATCCCATTGCATTTGAAAGCAGTGAAATCAGCCATTTCCTTGAGATGTTGAACATTTTCAGTATATATATATATATATATATCAGTCTCATTACTTTATTGGTCATGTATTCTATTTTTCTAAATTGCTTTGAATCCTAAAATCATCACAGAATCCGTAAATCTTGGAAAAGGCCTCTGAGATCAGAGAGTCCAAACATCAAATTCTCTGGGTAGAAGTTCTATTTCCCCACTTGGAAGCAAGCCATAATTTACCAAGACTACTACGCATCTCTAAAATGTGGACAACAATAAAAATAAATACATCTGTATAAATAGAATCGATTTTATAACTATCCATTTATATTCCAAATCTTTAGCAATCTCTTCTTTTGAGACAGAACCAACCCACGTTTTGAACAATTTTTTGCAGTTCTTTCTTATTTCATCTGTTGGGCAGCTCTGTGGAACTTGCTCGCATTGCAAGACCTCCAGATGGCTATTTCAACTTAAACCTACAATGTCTTTTTCTATAATCTGAGGCCTTCAAAGGGCCAGAGTTAAAAACAGTTATCCTGCATAGCTTCTATACCAAGCTGTTGTCCATGAAGAGAATATGATTTTCCTTCTTCCCCAACCCCAAGTTTGTCCCTGTTCTATAACCCCATATTATAGTCTTTCTCTGTTGCAGAAGCAGATAATCCCTGCCTTGTGTTTATGCAACTGAATTTCTTGTATGTGCCATGCTTTATTCTTCTCTCCACTGAATTCTATCCTATTATTATTAAATTTAAAAGATTAATCCAGAAAAACATCAAGTAGCGGTAGATTTTTCTATCCAGTAGGTGGAAACTTTTGTATAGTTCTTACATCTTAATTATACCAAGAGGCTGAAAGTCATCAAATTGTGACTAATTTGATAATGAGGTGACTTAGGCTGAGATTATATTGTCCCTACTCAAAACCTTTGACAAAGTGGTGTGACATCTTTGGAGGTGCAGTTAGCTCAAGACAGAGCTGACTCACGATGTATGAAAGCGTAGTTAAACACAAAATCAAGATTTCTCTAGGTATTGAAGTGCTCTTATCTGGTGCCTGAGTCCAGACACAGTGTGGCAGTTGACCAGAAAGATGCTGCTGGGTCCAACATGCACTCTGAGACTCATTGTGTTAGAGATAGAAATTTACAGCAGAACCATTGTTAGCCCCAAAGGACAAAAGTTGAAAGCATAAACCTGTAGGAAAAAAAGCCCCAGTGGCTGGAAAGGTGTATTATAGAGGCAGATCCAAGCCTAACACCAGTGCAGCCATTGGCACTGACATTATCTCCTGGTGTACACTCAGCTTGTAGTACCCACTCACCAGATGGGAAAATCCTTCATATCATAGGAAAGCAGAGAACACACCCCAGTCTCACCTTTGTAGGGTGTGTACCAGTCACCACTGCTGCACATTGGATCTGCTGCGCAGGTTTGCAGCAACAGATACCTACTCAGATGGATAGAAAAAGCTATTAACTTCAACAAATCTCATCCATGCGCCCTTCACGCTGGGAAAGTCCATCCTGAGCAAGATTTCCTGACCTCCTTCCATGTATATAGGCCTTCGGTAGCCTCCACCGTGGCTGCCACACCAGCCTGTGACACTTTCCCCTAACTCATCTTTCTGGTAGACCTTACCTGCAGCTGTTTCAGCCCATGTGGCTTTCTCCTCTAGGAGCCACCAGGGCTCAGCATGGTATTCCAGACAAAGTCTCACCATCGCTGTGAACTCTGCAATAATGTGCTTTGTATACTGTTTTTTTCGTAGAATTCAGAGTTTTCTGTCTCCATTGGATATTTACTGGTTGGCAGAAGGGTCCTGTTAGTCTTATCTGAAGTACTGCAAGATGAGGGTTTGCAGTCACCCTATGCACCACTAATCACCACTAATTTCCTTTCCCTCCTCTGTCATTCCCTCTGCAGAGTTCACACCCTAAATGAGAAAAACCTTATGATTAGTCCCGAAGTGTAAGAACTTGCTCTCTGTTAGCTTGAATTTTGTTCCCTTTCTATTACTTCCCCTTGAAGGTCATTGAGTTCACTCAAAGAATATTCCAACATTCCTCTGCACTGCAGCCTTCAAATTTTGTACCATCAGCAAATTTCACCAGGAAATTCCTATAGCATCAAAGTCCCTAATGAAAATATTACACAAAACTGAGCCTAAGAACAGTTCTTAGGTAAATTGGCTAGCAGCCTACTTCCATTTCAACCCTTCCCCATTTAATATTCTCTTTTATTAGTTATTCCCTCATTTTTCAACCCTATCTTCTTCTTTTTAACTCATAACTCTTCATGTGATCCTACATCAAAAGCTATGCTGAAGAAGGAAAATTAGAGGCTCTGTTTTTCCCTTTTATAGAGGAATGGTTATTTTAAAAAACAAAAACAAAAAAAACCCAAATAAATTACATTTTCTTAGTTTGAAAAAACTTCTAGCAAACCCAAGTCTGCTAAAAGTTCTGTGTGTTGCCCTGATTTCTATTTAAATCCAGACCTTTATTTGTTCTTTTCCTTCAAATATGTTCTAAATCTCTATACTCAACAGGGATCAGACCAATGGAAGGACATTTGCTCAGAATATGTTTTTCTCCTAGCTTTAAGAACAATAAAGCATCTCTTCTCCACATCAAAAGACATATCTATAATTGCCTTTAGTGGGGGTTTTGGCCTTACTAGACAAGTGACTACGCTAACAAACAGGGACAGCTCTGGCTCCCTTTGCTCTTTCTTTATCCTTGTACTAAAATTACTTGAGAATGTTTCATAGTTTTTCCATATCGTATGTTGCAGCTGCATCCTGCAGCTGGTCTGAAGGTAAATCTGTCATTTTGTGCTGCTGATGGAACTGTGCTTTTGGTGATACTGCATCGTTTCAAGGCAGATGGACATCTGATATGTAGTTGTAGCCTCCTCTTTTCAGTACATATTTATTTTAACCCATTTGCTTGGAACTTCTATCTTATTCCCCCACACTGCTCTCTCAGTTCTTTCCTCCTTCTATCTCAAAAAACAGAGATAAATCTTTAATTTATAGACAGGAAGGCTAAGGTATCTTCAAGTGCAAAATTTAATGAATCCTGCAAGTAAGACATTTCCAAAACAATAGGTCTGGCATATTACCTTATGATGTCAGTTCAGGTAATCAGACATTTCTTTCAGTATGAATGGTTATGCTGTTCATAAAAAGGAGTATCTGCTCTATGACAATTTCAATAACTTCTCATATTTTCTATTTCATATGTTTTGAGGATGCTTTATGCCACTTCATGTTATGATCCTGTATATTATGCTACATTATAGTCATTCAATAAAGAACAAGTTGGGATTTTTTTTTTAAAAAAAAAGAGTATGCAGGTTGTGTAGAGTGTATCTTCCTGGTCTCTGCTATGGACTGTACTGCTTTGTGGAATTTCAGTCTCTTTCCCTGGGGGAAAAATAATAGGCATTTCCAAAGAAAAAAGAAGTTCAAACTAAATAAGACAAAACACGACTAGGGTCTTTAGTTAGTGCAAATTAATATAGCCTGCAATGATCTGACTAGTTTCATTTTTTCCTTAAAATCAAGCAATAGTGTAAGTTTTGATTTATGTTTTATTTCCATTATTACTTTATATTCTATTATTCGGTGTTAGTATTTAAACAGAATAAACCAAAATCCCAGACCAACAGTCATTCTTCAATCTGGGAACGGAGACAAATCTACAAACAACTAGAAGAAAAATACTGAACAATGGAAGCTCAATTAAGAATTCATAAATCAGAGCAAAGAAGCAACTCATTTTGGAATATGAATCTCTGAATCTTCCCATTTGACACCAATACGTCTCTACTCTTGATGTGTTTTTCCTACTGTATCATAAATTATTCTATAGCTGATAATCATGTGAACATTTACATACACAACAGTTATATCTATGAGAGCTCAGTAGTCATTATTTTTCAAGTAGATTCACAGGCAGCAACAGGGTTATGAAACAAAGTACCCTTGTGTTTCAAGTGGAAAACAATTCAAATTTCTCCTTCATTTTACCTAGACAATGAAATTAGGACTCAAAATCACAGTGCATCCGGTGGCAAAGCTCTCATGATGGAATTAAAAAGATACCAGCAAGCAAGTCAGAAGCACCTAACCCATTTTTAAAAGCAATAAAAATAAATCCTCATGTCTACAAAGAGGCCTAAAGGATAAACTGCCTTGAAAATGACCTTCAAAGTGGGAAAAGAAAGAAAACATGAATAATTACAAGTATAGAATGTCCCCAATAAGTAAGACTTGTAGAAGTCATTCTGCAGATAGAT
Organism: Clamator glandarius; assembly: GCA_033459285.1. Classification (NCBI taxonomy): domain Eukaryota; kingdom Metazoa; phylum Chordata; class Aves; order Cuculiformes; family Cuculidae; genus Clamator; species Clamator glandarius. The sequence goes on along the minus strand of JAUNZM010000092.1, from coordinate 7,412,475 downwards.
TAGTATAAATTAAGATTTAAACAACAGTTTATAGTCCTTGTTGGATAGTTCTGGATTTACCACTGTTACCCTGGGAAGTGTGAAAGAGCTAAGTTAAATTACACTTAATTGTGACGTGGACAGATTCACAAAAGTTCTGGTGTTTAAAACAAAATGTTTTAAAATGGTTCACATAACTTACCGGCATAGACCTCTTGTAACATGTCTGTGTGGAGTCTCTATGGATCTTAATTGTCCATCATGTAAATTAAAATCGTCATGTGGAGGAGAGAGAACAGAACTGAGGGGCATGTCACTCCTGCCTACTGATGCCAGGTCTTGGTAGCCTGTGTGGGTTTAAACAACATCAGACTGCTCTCTACAGGTTCTGAATTTAAAGCGGAATAGAAATGAGGGTGAAGGGTTAAATTTCACAAGGGAATAGAAAAGTCTACTAAAACTTGGTTTTATTAGTGAGAACTTTATGTGCCTATACATATACACATGCATTCATATACGTGTATATATACACACTTATAAATATATGTAGTTTCTTTTCCTCAACAACTTTGAATCCTTTAAATGAAATAATAAAATACAGCACCGAACAAAACAGGAAATGAGAACATAAGCAACAGAACAAGAGGGACACTCTAGTATCAAATGCACGTTATATGTAAAATGAATAGGCTATTGCACGCAAAGGTAAACTCTGGGTATTTCTTATATCCTCTAGATTCCTCTTTTGTTTGGCCACATAGAAATGTATTTCTAAAATATCATTAAAGCTTCAACTGTCTATGTGATCTATGCTCTCACTGAACTGTTCAGCTGGGTTTAAGGGTGGGAAATTTTCTAGGGAGGTTACTGCTCCTTTAGAAAGAGGGTTCCTTTCTCTGCTGTCCTTTTTCATTTTTCTTCTAGCTAAGATGAGAGAGAGAGGAAAAAGTTCAACATGAAGACAACTCCTTTCTTCATTCAGTTACCTATAAATAGGATGAGAGAAAAACCTGGATAAATTGTTACCTTTGAAGCTACTACTGTGGAACAGATCTCTTATAATTAGTTAGAGATAGATAATATCCACAGACTGGCTTGATGGGTGCTTTACAAATACAAAGGACAGGGTCATCTAATGCTTCTGTATTCATAGAGTAAGTTGTTCTGTCCTCTCTAGGAATGGAGAGCCTGTAAAATGAGATAATTTGACCCTCAGGATGGCTTACAGAATTGCTAGTCTCCTCAATTACCCTGCTCACATATGGGGAGCTCAGAGAAATGCATCACGCCATAATATGATTGTCCCTCATTCAGTCTAGGAAGATCATTATCTCTGGAGCTAATAGTACTATATTTAATCCAGCAGAGTGTATTTAGAGTTGCTATTAAACAACAATATTGAACTAAGCAAGAACCAGCCCTTGTCTCAGCTACTTAGGATTCCAGCAATATGTTATATGCATCACTGGCTTTCTCTTCTGGCATCTGTAAACTCTTCTGACTAGTTAAATGCTCCAGCATTGATACTAGAAGAGGTAATCACTACATGCTGATTTGCTGCTAATGAAGGAAACAGATCCAAGACCTAGTGTCACCTTCCTTTATCCACAAAGCATTCTAATTTTTTCTAAAACAAGGCTTATTTGCTAGGAGTAGAGGAGGTACCAGGGAAGATGCTTCTGTTGATTTCATTGTACCACACTGAAAGGAAAGCAAGATGAACAGCTAATCATTTCTCTGTCTCCAGGTTACACGAGACCTCCTCTGGTACTTAATGCCTGCAAAGGCAGGAAAAAATGAAGCAGAACCTCAGTGCTACTTCATCTTGAGTCAATCCACGCTATGTGAATACATGTAAGTCACTGCTAGAGGCTTATAGTTACACATATCTAGCGTTTTTTTTCAACTCTTAATTCTTTACACTACAAAACAGACGATAGAAGACTGATCAGATAAGTCCATTCAGCAAGGAAAAACAAGAACATTTATGTATTCCTTCACATTGATTTATTTATAGTTCCCCAGTAGCTCTCAAGGGACAGCACTGTCAGGCAAGGTAGTTGCTGATACAGCTCAGTGGGCTCCCCCATCACCCTTCCTAAAAGAAGAGAACATCAGACTGGGTCACACGAGGGTACTGAATTCTAATGTTATTTAGATGGGCTCCACAAATGGTGTTTTGATGTTTCCACTTCCTTAGTTTAGCCTACGCTTCAGCAAAATCTGCTGGTTTTTCTCTTTCTCTGTTTCTGAAATGTCATGTTTTCTGGTTGCTGCTAAATACCTGTCATGCTCCACTGCAGAGGGGACCATATTTCAGGAGGAAGAGTGGACAGTATGTCATTAGGTACCACATATACAAATAAATCAGTAAAGAAGTGAGTTAAGAAGAATTTGGGGGCACATATATTAGCACCAAGCTGGCAAACTGTAGATACAGAAATCTTTCCTTTAATTCTTTCCCCATCCCTGTCTTGCCAGAAACATCCCCAGTCCCACATACAACCCAATGTGTTACAGCAGTAATTAAAGTAAAATATCTTTCCTTGAGCAACTGGGGTACTACAGAGTGGCAGATGCAGAAATCTCAGCTGTCATCCACCTAATGAAAGGCTGCAGTGAAGACCAAAACAGGCAAATTCATTATGAAAATGAGTGTTGATTCCTGATACAAGTGCTAAATAAATCCCTTGCTTTATCTCATCTCCCTTTTCCGGCCCTAGCAATCTCCTTGCTCTGTTCATCCTCCGCAGCAGAGCAGAACTTCCACCTGCACATGATACTGAGTGAGGACAGCTGATTAGTGTGGAAGGAGATAATTTAGATTCTCGGTGGACTGGAGGCCGGAGGTATGAGCTGATGGAGAAGGGAAAAGTTTATTGAAAGATCTTGTGGACTTACAAGGAGAGGACAATATGAGGAAAAGTATAGGAACTACAAGGACAATAAGAACAGGCTACAAAAAGCCCCAGAGAACTGAATACTTTTCCCCACTATGAAGATGTGGATTTAAGACGTGATGCTATTTGTTAAGAAGGAGTTCAAACAGTTTCAGAGAGGGGCCTGAAGATGAACTACGACTAGATGCACAACAATCTGTGCTTTTCCCTTCACTTTACTCATTTCCAGCAGTGGTGTTGAGGAGAGTGTAGTTTACGATACAGTTAAAAGAGAGCTTAAGAGCACTTCACAACCAGCCTTGAAGAGATGTACATATACGCAGGAATATCTAGGTAAAATACCATGAAAGCTCAACTGCTCAACAAAACAGCTTTAAAATGGTTTAAGATTATACACAGCTGTTTAATAGATTTTTTTAAGGCCAAAATTACCCATGGTGATCCCACAGCCTTGAGGTCCCAATAATGGCCATGCTTAACCCAGAAATTCCACTACTCAGCTCAATAACTTCTGGAGTGGCTAAAACTCACCTTTTTGAAAGAGATCTTATTGCAATTTAAAGATTGAAAGTGATGGAAAACTCTCCTTTTCCTCTGAGCAGTCAGACAATGTTATTAAATATCTCTGCTATTAGAAAATAAATAAGTCAGAAATAAAAAAAAAAGATGTTACTTTCATTTTGAATTCATATAGTTCCAATTTCCAGCGAATGATTCTTGTTATGACTTTGTCTAAAATTAATGAGCCCTCTCCCACCTCTGCACTATAAACTAGATATCCCCATTGGAGATTTTTTGAGAATACGATGAAGTTGCCTTCTAACCTTTTTATAGACAGGAGCAGCAAAACCTCTCCTGTGATGCCTCCCATTCACTTCTTAACGATGAGCTTTAGGGACCACTTCTACAAACGAGGAAGCAATTTATTCTCTTTGCTTATGCAAGGGTCTCTGGGGCGATTCTGCAATATTGGTGCCTGTACTCAGAGATCTTCAATGAAGGTGAGAGCGGAAACCACCTGCTCAATTTTAGGTACCTCAAAATTCGACTTGTGGAAACAGCTTTTCCACAGTCTGGTCACGTGAATCTTTAACCTAAACATGGAGATCCAAGCCTCTCGCATCTCTTGGCCAGCCTTTCCCCAGCTGCATCAGCAAAAAGAAAACACAGACTTAGGAAGCAATGTGAAGAGAGAGTGAAAGTGCAGGTGGAAAGGCAACTAAAGGTTCACGTAACATCTCTTACCTTTATAAACCTTGACACTTAAATTTCTTTTCATCCTTTTGCAATCAGGATGACGCTTGGACTAAGAAATCCACAAAGTGTACAGAATCAACCCATAAACTTAGGCACATAAAGTATCATTAGAGGAATGTGAGCTGGCAGTCTCATTCATTTTAAATATGTTTACAACATAAGATTATATTCTTAGCCTTTTTTCCAGACTGCACTGGATAATTCAAATACCAAACCCTCTATCAGAGGGCAAAATCAGCTTAGGGGGTTGCTTTTTTTTTTTCCTTCTTTTTTCCTGTTTTCCCCATTCTCTAACCTTCCCTCTAGTAGGTAACAAATACTTTTTTTTAATTTCTTTTTTTCTTAAATCTCACCAACATTATTTCATTTGCATTGTGACTGAGTTTTATCAAGGGCTCAAGAGATAGAGATGTAAAGAGATGTTGGAAAAAAGTCTTAGAGTACCTTTCTGAAGCATTTCTTATTTTTCAGATTTTTTTTGTTTTGATTGTCCATATAACATCCACGCACAAGGTGCTTTTCAGTGAGAATAAACAGGAAACACTTTTAGTGTAATGTTTGTGTTTGACTGTAGAACTTCTTATGAACAAAAGAGAAACCATTTCAAGTCCATGGGGATTTAAGGGCATAAACCCCTTAAACTGTGAAACAAAATTAAGATCTCAGCTGTCTGTTGTGACTTTAACAACTTCACCTGCTCCCAGCAACAGTGGAGCCCTTTCACTAAAGCAGGTTAAAACAATTTAGAACCAAATAAAGAAGCAAATAGTAGGCATACATGAATTCTGGCAGACTCAAAGCACGCCATACCGTTGAAAAGAATGTTTTCTTTTCCTGTGACTACCAGTCTGTTAGAATTATTCAAAATTTTCAGACCAAAACTAGTTGCTCCACACCTATAAGGCAGCTGCTTCTGCAGTAAATCACTGGAAAATCCACCCCACAGCATCAGACAGACAAAAAGACACAAAAAACTTTATACCAGGGTAGCCAGCTCCTGACCCTTACAGCTTTTAGAGAAGAGAAGTGGGATTCTTAAAGACACCAAATGTAGGATTCATGCACCAGTTTAAGCTGTATAAAACTGTATAAAATTATGCATTAGACTTCTTAGCCCAATGCCCAAGTTTCCTTTCTCTGTAAAAGAGAAGCAAGTGACTTCCAAACTGTAATTCCTTCTAAAATAGGTACCTAAAATAGGTGGATTGACTTGTTGTATAGTTTTCACAGGGCAGACAAGGATCCTAGGTATTAAAATTAACCTCTTTTAAAGATATACATTTTTGTTTGTTTAAATTACAAGACATGAATTCTCATTGCCATCAATTTATGTTTAACACCTCACACTGACTTCTCACCCCAGGGAGGGGTTTTACCGAAGGCAGAGTGATGCAACTATCAAGTATTTAAAACAATTTAAAAGCCCCAACAGTCAACAAGCATGGTACACTCTACCTTCTGCAAGAACGTGTGTTAAGTCATGGATATCATTCCATGAAGATGTTATAGTCCCTAGTACTATGCAAAGAAATCATAGATACAAGGGAGAAAATTACTTACTTTAGCATTTTGTGACTTATACTAAATGTTCCAAAGCTAATGTTGTGGAGAAACTTCACAACTGCTTAAATATGTCTCTCCAAAAGTATTAATAAAATCTCAAATGAAGACCCAGGGTGGGAAGTCTTTAATCATTACTGTGATCTTAATTGTCATTGATTTTTTGTCCTGCTGAGAGTTCTTCATTTCCACAGGGAATATCTATTTTCACAGGAGTAGAAATGACATCAAGCCAAAAAAGTGAAAGAAGCTAAAATTAAACATTTTTTAGCTTATTTCTGAATAACCCGATAATTGACAGGAGCATTACTCATCACAGAATCTGAGGAGGAAGTCTCCTGAGAGCAATCCCTTTTTTCTCCTACTCATAAATGCACATATTTTTCCTTTCATTCCTTCCTCTGGGCATAAGACATCAAAAAGGAACAGAGCTTCCTAAACATGCTCACAGTTTAAATGTACTGTATGCTTGGAGATGAAATCAGCAGTTCCAAGTAATTGTAAGAAGACTGTACATATACATACGTAGGAAGTGGCAGAATGTATAAATAAGCATCTCCAGGAGGAAAGAAAACTTTAACAGATACCTCAGGACTATGCACAGAGTATGTAGATGCACAAGAATAAGACAATGAAATCCATCTACATTTAACTGAGGTAATGTCTCATGCACCATTGGTGTCACAAGGCTAATTTCATGAGCTAACAGGAGGCTGAGCCTGACCTGAAAACTTAATTAATACTGCAGGTTAATCCCAATTGAAACAAAAGATATTCAGTGAATCTTAGACTGGTTTTCATCCAGCTCCTAGAAGACATTTAGCTGTCACTTGGATACAACCATGGGTAAGCCCCATAATGACCTTGGGCTGAAGGCAGGTTTTGGAAGGGGTCCACTGGGCTCTGAAGCAATTCACCATGACTTGATAACCTGGAAGAAAAGGAATAATAAATCTGACCTGGCTAAACTGTGACGCTGGTGGGAGCTTTGCAGGCAGCACTCACTGTTCCCTGGGAATGAGATGAATCTTTGACCTGGTATGTATCAGCCAAGCATTTCAAGTCATAAGGGATTAGCAGCTATAGCTCCACTCTCTAACTGTACGTGGCTTGGGATAGGATGGAGTAGATGCACAGGGTATGTTGCAGTTCTTGGCATTTATAACCTTCACAAGCACCCATTACAAGGAAAAAATCCGCATAATCCAAGGGGAGAGCTTGGGGGTGGGGGGGAAACAGTTATTTTAAGCTGATTCAGTTGTGTTTCCTACTGCCCTTTCATACTAATTCTCTCTATTTGATGATAGGTGATAGGAAGGAAATGGACCTACAGGTGAGTTATTTCATTCAGATTTGTCCCAGTCTGACTCCTCTAGCAATAGCAGAAAATAATTTAATTCCTTGGATGGAGTAACAAACCAATAAGGAATCTAATTTTACAGAGACACTATATTCCAGTGAGGAAAAGATTTGTAGAACTTAAGTCAGCAAAGAGAAAAAAAAAAAAAAAAATTCTTCCTAAGAGAAAACAAGAAACTGGCTTCTGGTTGGAAGCAGTCCCAACTCCTGCTGCAAAACCTGATCCAGAGCAGATCTTTTCACCAGGTTCAGCAGATCTCAGAGCAGGGACAAAATACTCCGCAAGTGCCAGGATCAGCCATTTATTCCCAGTCACCATTAGCGGGCTAGAAATAGCTTGATCTGCAACAATAACACATATAGGAAAAGTAAAAAGAAATAAAATTCTGCCTCTCCTGATCTAGTTTTAAACTTCGTCTGTCACACTTTATTTTTTTCCTTGACCTCAACTGATCAAGCTGTTTTTCTCTCTCTCCTCCAAGGCTTGCGTTTCCTGAAAGGCTGGGAAGATATAGGCAATAAGCAAATTACTAGAAAAACGTCATGTTTCAGCTCACACTCTGCCCTTATCTGCACTGATATGGATTGTGCCAGTCTGAATCTGACACCTCACTAGCTTCACAAGCTGAAGATCGAAGAAAGAGGGTCTAGCCATCATAGAATGACTGCCAAATCAATACTGTGGGTTTTACAGACATAGAGTTCAACCAATTGCTTTGTCTGGCCTGCTGGGTACCAGTGTGAAATTAAGCATTGTATTAAACCATTAATTTTCAGGAAGGCAAGGGGAGGTTTAGGGAGAAACAGAAAATAAAATCTGCTACATTTTAAGACCTCACAGTACATCCAGAATAAATGTATCTCTTTTTTAGCCATACACTGAAGAATTTTGATACCCAAGATAAGAGACTGTCTGATTGGTGATGATGGAATTATCTTATTTGCATAGAGGAATAATATAAATTTCTCTCTTAAATACGTATTTACGCTATGTGATAATTTTACTTTCTTTCCATTGTATATTAATCTATCCCATCCCAGAATGAAGAGCTACAAACCATCAGTGTCACACAGGTATCAGCGTTTAATCTATCTGCTGATTTTTTTGCAGAGTTTCTTTCTTTGCAAAAAAGGCCTGGAGCCAAGCTATTAATCAAGCTCCTTGCTTTTTGTTAATGGTGTGACAGTGAAACAACCATTTAGCTTTAAGGAAAACAGAGTTTCCTATTTAGGATCCACTGGGAGGCATAATCAAGTTGGCATAGCCAAGAGAGGAACCACATTCAATCAAAGTGCACCTATATTCCCATTATACCAATATTTGTAGGACTAAGCAGTCATTACAAAAATCAAACTCAATTTAAGAGAAGAAAATTTACTCAATTTAATTTGACAAGGGAGTGATTATATTCTTAAGAAAACGTAGTTTCTTTTTTGAGCTCAATATGTACTTGCAGAACAAAAATAAACTTCCAGTCCTGTAGCTCCTTCATCAGACCCCACAGGTAACCGTAGATGCAACACCAGTAAACTTGGATGGAGTTCAGCTGTGAAGCTCTTTATCACTCTGCTACACTAGAACAGAGAACTGTTGAAAAGGTGGCTTAATAATTAGTACTAATACTTCACAAGCTGGACACTTTTAATCTGAGCACGCTAACACCTCAACCAGGAGAGAAATTCAGACCTCAATACCAGTCTCCAGTATTTAATGCCAGACTGACAGCTTTGAAAGGTGAGCCCTGTAACTGATGCCGAGGTGTGTGACCCCATCAGATCTGACCTTCAAAGCCTGCTCGCTCCTTAGAGACTTCCTTGGGAGGCTGCTGTCAGGAGCAGCAATTAGCATGGATTGAGATGAGATTCATTATGATGCAGACACCTGCCTGAGAAAAACTGGACCTGAACCACTAACTCATTTTACTCAGGTAAACGAACTGGTGACAGCTTTCAAGCAGTGCCTTCAAAGCTGGGTCTAAACTGAGATCTGACGTAGAGAGCTCTTCACCCTGAACTTTCTATCCTTAGTTAGAGGGAGAAAATGACAGGAAGACAAGTACTTTCACTCTTTCCTTTGTTATCAATGGGTAACAATTTAATAAGTGGTTAATTGAGACTTCAGCCACATTCATTATCCATCTGCTATTATCACATTTGTCTTGAGCTTGAGCAAGGCATGTATTTTTTGCCCTCAGCCTTCCCTTAACTTAGATGTCGCACGCTGGATGCCTGACTAGCCTCCACTTTACTGGCTCTGGGCTCTTGATAAGAATCACTAGCAAAGCTGGTTTGCAGCATAGAAAAGAGTTAAGAGTCCCATAGATTGTTTAATAAAAGTTGTGTCATTTTCAATTATACAGCACAAACACTCCAGTAAATTCTACGTCACATCACCAAGGTAACACACTGCAATAATTCAGTCAAAGCCAAAGAGAGGATTTCTACAACAGTTTAATAATAACAATGTGTTCTTCTCTGTTGTCCTTTATCCAAGGATATCAGTGCTTTTCACCAATATTAATTCATTTTCTAAAAACAACTTTAGAGTGTAATTTCAGGAAATTAATTGAGTATGACATTCCTGCGTATCCTTACTGTCGATCCCTTGCCATCTCTCTGCAGAGCAGGAAAAATCCCTGTGAGCATCTCCAGATCATGAGATGAAAAGTTCCTTCCCCCACCCTAAGTGCAACTAGCATCCTGGACATGACAGATGTAAAAATTAAGGAAGTATAATATTCTTGCACCTACTTTGCAGTTCATCCAAATCCTCTTTTATGGTCCCCAATAAGAAGTGCACCAGCCTGGAATACATAAAACCAGGAGTTACAAAGGCTGCTGGGTAATGAATGATATAAATTGTTGGATTGTTTTTTAACCACGCTTCTTTCCCTATATGTCTGTATGATGTAGAACAGTG